>OY987303.1:40603555-42030222 GCA_963920635.1 Pseudeuparius sepicola | reverse complement strand
TTTTGATTTGGTTAATGTTGCACCGTACTGATGATTGCCAAATAGCATGAAACACGTGTATGCGGTTACTAGTTTTTTTCTTTTTGTTAACTTTGAGTGTTTGCCCATTATCACCTTTTCTTGTAATTGTTACATTTACACTCGCTAATCTTACATCCTTATTTTCATTGTATCTTGGGTTATGAAGATTTGCACGCAGGTCGCTTTAGCAGCCTCCGTGGCGATGTTAGTACAAGCCCCAAAATAGGGGATGTGCTGACTGAAGCTGCAAATGTGCTGTTGGCTCCTGCCTGGACTTCATTTGTTGCTTCCCAAATCATGCCTATCTTTTGATTTGGTTAATGTTGCACCGTACTGATGATTGCCAAATAGCATGAAACACGTGTATGCGGTTACTAGTTTTTTCTTTTTGTTAACTTTGAGTGTTTGCCCATTATCACCTTTTCTTGTAATTGTTACATTTACACTCGCTAATCTTACATCCTTATTTTCATTGTATCTTGGGTTATGAAGATTTGCACGCAGGTCGCTTTAGCAGCCTCCGTGGCGATGTTAGTACAAGCCCCAAAATAGGGGATGTGCTGACTGAAG
Organism: Pseudeuparius sepicola; assembly: GCA_963920635.1. Taxonomy (NCBI): domain Eukaryota; kingdom Metazoa; phylum Arthropoda; class Insecta; order Coleoptera; family Anthribidae; genus Pseudeuparius; species Pseudeuparius sepicola. The sequence continues at coordinate 42,029,631 of OY987303.1, read as the reverse complement.
CTGCAAATGTGCTGTTGGCTCCTGCCTGGACTTCATTTGTTGCTTCCCAAATCATGCCTATCTTTTGATTTGGTTAATGTTGCACCGTACTGATGATTGCCAAATAGCATGAAACACGTGTATGCGGTTACTAGTTTTTTCTTTTTGTTAACTTTGAGTGTTTGCCCATTATCACCTTTTCTTGTAATTGTTACATTTACACTCGCTAATCTTACATCCTTATTTTCATTGTATCTTGGGTTATGAAGATTTGCACGCAGGTCGCTTTAGCAGCCTCCGTGGCGATGTTAGTACAAGCCCCAAAATAGGGGATGTGCTGACTGAAGCTGCAAATGTGCTGTTGGCTCCTGCCTGGACTTCATTTGTTGCTTCCCAAATCATGCCTATCTTTTGATTTGGTTAATGTTGCACCGTACTGATGATTGCCAAATAGCATGAAACACGTGTATGCGGTTACTAGTTTTTTTCTTTTTGTTAACTTTGAGTGTTTGCCCATTATCACCTTTTCTTGTAATTGTTACATTTACACTCGCTAATCTTACATCCTTATTTTCATTGTATCTTGGGTTATGAAGATTTGCACGCAGGTCGCTTTAGCAGCCTCCGTGGCGATGTTAGTACAAGCCCCAAAATAGGGGATGTGCTGACTGAAGCTGCAAATGTGCTGTTGGCTCCTGCCTGGACTTCATTTGTTGCTTCCCAAATCATGCCTATCTTTTGATTTGGTTAATGTTGCACCGTACTGATGATTGCCAAATAGCATGAAACACGTGTATGCGGTTACTAGTTTTTTTTTTTTTTTCTTTTTGTTAACTTTGAGTGTTTGCCCATTATCACCTTTTCTTGTAATTATATATATATATATATATATATATATATATATATATATATATATATATATATATATATATATGCTTATATATATATATATATAAGCCCGACATATATCGCAGGCTTTCTGATGGACTTAGGCATGTATATTCTATAGGAATGAATTTGTTATAACATTCTTACCGTGCGCAACCTTAGAGGGGTAACTTATTTCCACATACAAAAAAATATATATATACTTCAGATTTTACAAATCCCCTATAACATTGCGGTATTTGCCAGGCCCGTTTGTATAACTTAATACGGCTAATGGATTTTATGAAACCCGGCGGTGTTGCCACATCTCATCATACACTCGGCCTTTGTAAAATCTAGTTGCTGTGTTTAAATTATACACCTTTCATTTAAATAATATCGTTGACCGTTTTAAGCATGTTATTTGTACTTGTATACGTAATTAAAATGTATTAACATTACTTTGCATGATTTAAATGATTAGTCTATTTATATTAGACCTAGAATAGCCGAATAGAAACAAAAATTATAAAGTCTTGGAATTTGGAGTTTTTAAAATAAAAAGAGTTCTTCAGCCCCAAAAACTACCTCTAACACGCATTGCGGTGTTTTTTCTCGTTTTTCTAAGAAACCATTGGTCGCACAGAACATTTTAAACTTACTAAAAATGATCCTTATTAAATTTTCTACAACAAAGGTTCTTTAACCTATTTCGTTTTATCATCTACGCTGATGAAAATAATACCCCTAAAGCGTTCATAACCACTTTGAATTCACTCCCAATCAAGGTTCCTATTTTGCCCTGGACTGGAAATATCAACCTTAACTTTTTTGTGTGGATCACTACAAAGTGACCGTTAGCGTTTTAGGGGAATTATTTTCATCATTTTTTCTTATAATCAATTTATCCCCAAATGTTTCATTTTCGAGATACAGGACGTGAAGACATGAAAAGCATGAAGTTTGAACGGCCTGTATTGTAAAAACGGCTGGAGCAAACATATGACATATGTACGGTGTGTCCGCGTTTGCTTGTTAACACTCGAGTAAAATTCGGCATTATAAATTTTTTTTGGCTAGCTATGAATTTTTTAAATGACCAATTTTTGGAATCCCATCATAGACATTACCTATTTTAAGAATAAAATCGATGGTGCCTTCGAATTCAATACCAATACTCTGAGCTATAGGTACAGGGTATTGACAAACTGGGGCCGTAGTTTAAATAAATTGGATTTTCCGAAATACCTACCCTGTATAAACGACGGGGCACAGTTTGGTAATCCTTTTTAGCAAATCGATTAAGTTTTGTCTAAGGTATTATTGTACGTACTTAGTATAGCCAGTCTAGCTCATACATCAAATTTGACGAAAGAATCATTTATTGAAAAACTACCCAAAGAAAAAATCGGGACTTTTCTTTAGGCCCCTAAGTAACCGTCAAATATGTAGACACTATCGTTTTTTTTTTCATGGCATTCATGGCACACCTGATTTGACTGATTCGTTCCAACGTGATGAATGAAGCATAATTAATTAAGCATGGAGTATGATGCCTCCAATTGTAAGGACATGTTAAAATGAAGTGTTTTTTCCAAGAGGGACCGGCAGAATGCATTGGAATCCCGATTTTTTATTTTAAGTATTTTTTTAAATGATGATTATTTTGTGAAATTTGATTTTTTTATGAACAACTTGTATGAGCTAGACTGGCTACCAAACTGTGTCCCGTGGTTTATACAGGGTACTTCCGACAATCCAATTTTTTTTAAACTACGGCCCCACTTTGTCAACATTGAATTGGATGGAACCATCCATTTTATTCTTAAAATAATGCCCAATATGGTATTCCAAAAATTGGTCATTTAAACAATTTATAGTTAGCCATGGAATCATCCAACCGAGATACAAGTGTCTGTGATATACAGGGTGAGTCATAAGTAATGGTCCAAACTGAAAAAGTAGATTCTTGGCTTCAAAAAAATACGTTTTGATCCAATATACCTCAGTACAAATGTTGATAATAAGAAAGTTACAGGGTGTTAAAGTTGAAAAATAGATTTCTCTTTTTCTTAAAATATCCGTAACGATGCGATCGATTGAGCTGAAAATTATAACACTTGTTTTTTTGGGTCGATAAATCCAAATATTCGCTTATAACTTTTTTTTCCGTTGAGATATGGAAATTATGTATAGATTTTATGAAAGAACGTTTAATTCCGAACAAAAAATTAATGATTAAACAAAATGAATTTAGCCCGAAACAGGTAAGTACCTGTCGTGGTCTGCACACCTCCGAAGGACCCATACATAATTTCCATTAGATATTGGAAACTAGTTTGGTGTTGCCAATTACCAAAGCATTTTGGTAAAATATCTATAGATAAAGCATACAATAAATAAACCGTGGCCAAGATTATAAGAAATCAACAGGTATCTGTTTACTATTAAGACCCAAGTGCAGAGGCGTCGGGTTGTCAAAATTTTGAAGGGAGTAAATAATCAAGAAGAAATAACGTTATTTCTTGAATTTGTAAAAAAACTAAATTGTCAATGCAATGCGCGATGTCCCAGTAGGGGTTATCAAAGGCGGGCATTGCCACACTCGGGTTTTCCAAGGAAGACGTCGCCCCCTTTTGAAATTTCTGAGGAGGGCATGAGCCCCGTTCCCCCCGTGAAATCGGCGTCCCTACGGGCTCAAGGCCGACCCAAGCAATACTTGGCTGACGCTGTCATTACGTTTGGCAGCTAAAAGTTTTTCTTGTAAAAACGCGTGTATTTAGTGGTGGTGGAAAGTATTAGTTTTATTTCAACTAAATCTTGCCAGTATATGTTCAAAAGTTGTGTCCTATGCTAAAATCTCGCTGATCCGGAAAGCAGCGGAGTTGGCACAGGTAAGTAAATTATTACATGAACGTAGACTTTGAGGTTTGTCATATTTCTCGTACTCATCTTTTTTCCATAAAAGCCTCAGACAAAGAAATAAACGGACAAAGTATTAAATATATCGGTACCTATTCAGCTGTTATTATTTTTTTTATATTTTGATTTTTAGACTTCCAAAAGACGCAAATTTAAGAACCCAGTCATATCATAGGGAAGGAAAAAATTGACCCGAACATAGAATACAGAATATACGAGTAGATATCATTTTCCTAGTGAAGACCTGATAAAAAAAACAAGTGGATTACATATTTTTTAAGAAAAGGGGCAGAACCACAACTTATTCTGATGTAATAAGTATTACAAAAACAATATTTAGGTTGTTTTTATAATATCGAAAACTTAGGTATTTTTTATTCCCCAATAAAAATAGTATACCAACACCTTTCCGATCAATTTGGTCATCATGTGAGATTTGAACCGCCATGAACCTACAACCTATACCCATATTATAACAACGAATTACTTATTAATTTGCTGTATTTTAGATAGTAAAATGAATAATAATTATTAAACTTCCAGATCTAGTACTTGTGATTTACTGTATGAAAAACATAATACTGGATCACTCATTCAAGAACCCCACTCAGATATCCGCCCTGCCCCAAAAAGGTAAGTGTTTATTTTATTGGAATAATCGATTGCTTATAGTAAAAGTATTTAGATTAAAATCGTACGTTTGAACTCCTAAAAATGCTTCTAGTTTCTAATCAAAAATATTATTATCCTCTTAAAGAGTTAAAAAGATAATACTCCTTCCTTTTAAACCGAGCTTTCAGATGCATAATGAGATTTTACCACCCAAAATGAATATTAGAGGGAAGTTATTGTTGACAAGAGGAGAAGCTTTTTCATTTTCGACCTCGCGAAAAATATAGGTATTCTTCCTAAAAACTTTTGCTTGCAAAATAAATAAGGTTGGCATAGAGTGGCTTATTCTTAGATGTAGGTACAGAATTGCCAGAAAATGTAAGTCTCAAAAAGGTCCAACACTAAAGTACCTCGATTTCTTTAATTTTTGAGGAAAATAAAAAATAAAAAAAGTTGTTTTATTGTTGTAATGCTTGCCATAATAATAATGAATGTTTGAATTGTAAGAAAAAACATAATTTAGAATTCAGCCTATATGTTACTTATAAAGCTTCTATGGCCTCATGTTCATATGAACTTTTTTATTAGGATGACGTCTTGTATCAATGCTTATAATTTCGTGACTTAAAAAGAAGACACGCAGTATAATTTTAGTTAAATTCCTAAATACCATTATTTCAGTAGCACCTGCACTAATTATTTATCTTAAAATAATATGATATTTTTATATGGTGAAATTACTAGACAATAATCATTTGATTTGGAAAAACTGAAATTAATTTTAATTGTAATGCAGGTTGAAAGAATCTGCTGACTCTGTTATCAGAGATACGGCAAGTGGAATTCGATAAGGATTGCCTGAAGTACGAAACAGTTCATCCACAGAATTAACTGACACTGACTTGGTGACAAACTCCAAGAATAGACAATCCACAAAGAAGTAAGTTCCAATATTATCGCAGAAAATATAGCATATACTTTTGTGGAACTATATTTTCTGTGATGCTATATTAAAATTTTTACAACAATTAACAATTATTTTGATAATTCAAACTTAAAAAAAATCGCTTAGGGCAAAATAAAACCCTGTGTGAAGTTGGGAAATATCCAGTATATAATAAAATATATCAATCGTTTTTTAATATAATCTCCATATATTATTATAAATTCTAGGCTAACTTTTCTTGACCCTTATCTCAACTAATATGCTTGTTAAATAATTTCATTTCATTTCAAAAGATTACCTATAAAGACCAATCCCCATCAAGAAAACGTTAAGTCCCGTGGAAAGATGTATACCCAAATAACAACAATGAAAACAAAATTTTGATTAACTTTTTTGAATGACCCATAAACATCTTACCATATAATTTGCCAGAAGACTTGCACCTCTTTGCTTTACTTCACTGAATGGATGGTATTTTCTTATATTAGCTGCTTTCATTTTGTGCTAATTTAATGAACAATTTAATTTTTTTGTTTGTCGATTTCAGCCAAACACGGAGAAATAATATGTCAAAGAGGGCACTTCGATCAAGAAGTTAATACCTATGTACTAATTCCGGTAGTTCCACCACTGTTCATTCGACAGTCTTAAATTCATTGCCCTGTATAAAATTATAAAATTTTGTTTAAAAATAACCCTAGTATATATATATTTTTCATTTCCAGACGTACATTAAAAAAGCAGAGATATTTTGGGGACATCAAAAGCGACGACATGAGTAGGCCAAAAAGAGCCATACGTGCTTGGGCAATATGCAAGAAAACATTTTTTAAAATGAAGTAAAAAATATAAAATAAGTTTATTCCTAATGATTCAAATCATACAATAAACTCCTGGACAAAATTAACGCAACATCATAAATTTGCCACTTACTTGATGCCATTTTTTTTCTGAAATTATGATTCGATTTGAATGATTTTTTTTTTGCATTGTAGGTTGGTTCCTTGACAATGTCATAGTTTTCGCTGTTTATGATAAAAAGTTCATTTTCGATTTATACCGGGTGTAACAAGAATGTTATGTTTTTTCCGAAAATTCGTATCACCCTGTGGAGTATACTAGCAACCGAAACATATAGCAGTTGACATTAGACGGTAGGTCCATCTTTCTTCAACATTTTCTTTTTTGGTTTACTTCATTATCTCTGTTATTAAAGGAGATACACTGTTTTATATCGTAACATGTTTTTATAGACTTTATTATTCAACACAGTCATTGTTGAATGTTGTCAAGTAGGCTATGGAACTTTTCTGACATTTCCAGCGATGTGTCAAGAGATGTGTGTTTTAAAGTTAAAAAGGTCAAATAAAATTCGCCATACCGATAAAAACTGTTCAGAAACTGCTTATTAAACGTTCGTTTCATATGCCCAGTTGCCCGACTATTCTGTCGTTTAAACCAGCCTCATTTAAACGTCTTCTGATTGGTCGAGACGATATTGTATGATGGCGAGCAGTTCTAAGCTCACTTTTTAGCCTAGTACTAGTGATATTCCTACGAAAGCGTAGAAGGGCCAACTCAAATAAAAAAAAAATTGCGGCGGTAAAAATTTTTAATAATTTAAAATTTAGAGTAAAATTTCGAGTTACTAACACGAAATTTTAAAATTTCGACTTATAACTCGAAATTTTACTCTAAAATTTCGAGTTACTAACACGAAATTTTAAAATTTCGAGTTACTCGAAATTTTACTCTAAAATTTCGAGTTATAAGTCGAAATTTTAAAATTTCGTGTTAGTAACTCGTAATTTTACTCTAAATTTCGAGTTATAAGTCGAAATTTTATTTATTTATTAACTCGTAATTTTACTATAAATTTTAAATTATTAAAAATTTTTACCGTCGCAATTTTTTTTTTATTTTAGGTGGCCCTTCTACGCTTTCGTATATTCCTGTTTCTTAGAGCAGTTTGCCTAATAAAACGCTCATCCCTTGGATCGGTACGTCGGTTTCGCCCTTGGCCTGACCTTCGAGAGTAAGATCCTGTCTCGTTAAATCGTTCAACCATACGACTTATAGTCGAACGATGTCTTCCTATCACATTAGAAACATGACACATCGAATAGCCTTCATCCACCAAAGTTAAAGCTCTTACTGCTTCTTCTGAAGATAAATTTTTTGGTCGATTGACTTTTCAATTTTAAAATACTCGTCGGGCAACTGGGCATATGAAACGAACGTTTAATAAGCAGTTTCCGAACAGTTTTTAACGGTATGGCGAATTTTATTTGACCTTTGTAACTTTAAAACACAACATCTGTTGACACATCGCTTGAAATGTCAGAAAAGTTCCATAGCCTACTTGAAAACATCCAACAATGACTGTGTTGAATAATAAAGTCTATAAAAACATGTTACGATATAAAACAGTGTATCTCCTTTAATAACAAAGATAATGAAGTAAACCAAAAAAGAAAATGTTGAAGAAAGATGGACCTACCGTCTAATGTCAACTGCTGTATGTTTCGGTTGCTAGTATACTCCACAGGGTGATACGAATTTTCGGAAAAAAACATAACATTTTTGTTACACCCGCCGACACCCGGTATAAATCGAAAATGAACTTTTTATCATAAACAGCGAAAACTATGACATTGTTAAGGAACCAACCTACAATGCAAAAAAATCATTCAAATCGAATCATAATTTCAGAAAAAAAAATAGCATCAAATAAGTGGCAAATTTATGATGTTGCGTTAATTTTGTCCAGGAGTTTATATTGTACATAAAAGTTAATATCCAAAAATTTTAAATATCTGATAAGAAACTGATTTAGGTAAATTTAGAATATCCTTAACCTAATCCCCCATAAGCCTAGCTTTTTTATCATCATTTATGTAAAATTATGTAAATAAGTACCTAGTTATATTTCTTCTAAATGTTTTTGTATTGTATGTTTGTAGCCTTAAATGAAAATACAACGTTTTATTAGAACAGTTATTGTTTTATTTTTGGCCCCTTAGAATATACGCGCTCATGTCGTTGGGTCTATTGACAGCAATCAAAACTGATATTGAGGTTATGTATTTTGTTATTGTCATATTTGATCGGAGATTTTGTCCCATATGCCACAAGCCATTTCTTTCAAAAAATTAATACTTGTTGCAAGTCGAAAAACTTAACCGTTTTTGAGGTAATCGCATTTAAACAATCAACTGCACAATTTTCATTTTGTACATTACGAAAAATATTGACTTAGGTAATAGGTTGAGCTGATTTCAGATGTTTAGTAAGTATTCAGAAGTATGCAGATATTGACAGTATTATACCCCGATTACTGTAAGAAGTCCCGATTTTGTCAGATGACATTCTCCACAAAATCCCTAGGAATTTTCTGTTAACCATGGGTATAACATTGGTATATGCGTCTCAACCAGTTAATGACGTCACTCATTGATTTATGATGTGAAAAGTTACCCGAGTGATACGAGAAAAAGAACATAATAAGATAAAAACCCTATTGCAATCTCGATTATACCGCTATAAATAAAAATAACTAGGTCTACAACTAATTTTAATAATAATTTCAAACGTCATGGAAACACTTTCATTTTGGTATTTTCGTATAATCAGCTGCTTTTGGCAGCGTCTATGGGCGGACTCAGGCAAATTTAGCTTCGGTGTGTCAAAGTGACAGTGAAGGTTTTCCATATCGTTCAAACTGGTTCAAACATTCGGCAATGAAAATATTCGCGGGTTTTCCACGTTTCGTGAGTTTTACCGTTATCTGTGTTGTTCTTGTTCTTGTAACTTTTCGTGTTATTAGTGCAAATGGGCTCGTTACTGACCTGAACTTATGATCCGGTTGCATTTTTTGCTGCATTGACGCCAACTTAGGATATCGAAATTACCAATTGACAGTCCCAGTAAGGACTTCTTAAAATAATTTGAGTATACCTGAAAAGTCTTTATGGCAAATTATTTTCCAGAGAGCATTTGACATAAATATGTTTTTTCGGTTGTCATCTTTATTTGGACAATTTATTGGCATAAAATTGGTAAGTGTAACACCGGCTTGTCAAGTCGGTGAAGCAAAAAAAAAGTTAATTTAAAATGTTGTCATTGAAATATCAAAACAAGTACAAATTATGGAATCAACAAATTTTATTTAAAAAACTAATACATAGTGATAACAATATTATTGGAGAACAGACTGAACAAACTAATAATAATTATGATAATAAAACAAAAGGATACAATGACAAGGTTTTTTACAGTAAGTGTTCAATATGTCCACCGTTCCCCAGTACCGTCACTAGGGCGGTGCGACCGGTGCCCCCGCAGAAGTATATTAAATATTTTTTGTCTGCAAACCCGTTATTTTCAATTCTAAAATTTATCATTTACTTATATGTATGTTGCATAGCCCAATACAACATGTGCTCGGCTTATAGGGGTCGCAAAAAAATCCAAACTGGATTATTTTTTCAGCGTTGCTTGGGGACTGCCTCCTGAGTGTTCAACCAAAAGATCACATTCGAACTCCTGGTACGAATTGAGCTATAGGGTGGTTTCCTAAACAATATGGGTGGTTTCCTTAACATTTTTCATAGCACCCAATAAAAGTTGTAGGGAATCAACTTTTCCTCATAATTTTTTTTGTATCTCTAATAGATAACGAGTTACAGCGCATTACTGCAGGGGTGGTCTTGTAAACACTTTTTTACAAAAAAAAACGACCTTAATGAAAGTTTTAGAGGATAAACTTCTGGTAAACTTTTTCTTCTAAACGTTGTATCCAATACTTAACGATTTACAGAGCATTATATTGTTTAATTAATTTTTGTCATGTAATGCCCTGTAAATCCTAAAGTATTAGAGACAAAAACAATTATGAGAAAAAGTTTACCAGAAGTATATCCTATAAAACTTTTATTAAGGTCATTTTTTTTGTAAAAAAATTTTTACAAGACCACCCCTGCAGCGTAAGGAATTTTTGTCAAATAAGTAATGAGCTGTAACTCGTTACGTATTAGAGATAAAAAAAAAAAGAATTATGAGGCAAAGTTGTTCATATTTTGACCCCCTACAACTTTTATTAGGGTCATTATGCTCTAAAAATGTTTAGGAAACCACCCTATAGCGCAGTTCGTACCAGGAGATCTAGTGTAATCTTTTTGTTGGACACTCAGGGGGCAGTCCCCAAGCAACCCCGATAAAATCATCCTGTTTGGATTTTTTTTGCAAAACTGACATCTTTATTGGATTCCCTACAGTTTTGTTTTAAAGAGGGACACTTCAACAGGTGATAGAAAATCAAAAAATAACCGCAAGTTTATTTCAAATGTAATATATTTTCAAATTCTTATCATAAACAAAGTTTTGTACCTCTACATTTTTTGTTCAAATTTAGTATATGGGGGTTTTGGGGTGTCGTGATTAACGCTGTTGTGTCAAATTTTAAATAAAAAAATCGCTAAATGGTTTTTGTGAAAATCGGGGTATAAAAAAAATCGTAGCCGTCCCTGGGTTTGCATTTTGACAAAAGTAAAAACGTCAAAAGAAGCGGTTTTTGAAGGCCTTTCAAACAAAAAAGGTTTTTGAAAATATCTCACAAAATACATTTTTTATCGATTTGTATACACTTAAAAGTAGACACCCTGTAGAATATTTATTTTTTGAGAAATTAAAAACAATATAATTTTATTTTTGTTTCCAACTTTTTGGGTAACGCTGTACCTACAGGGTTTCCAACTTTAAAACTGTACAAATCCGTAAAATCTTCATTTTTGGAGATAATTGCCTAAACAAATGTGCTGTTGGCTCCTGCCTGGACTTCCCAAATCATGCCTATCTTTTGATTTGGTTAATGTTACACCGTACTGATGATTGCCAAATAGCATGAAACACGTGTATGCGGTTACTAGTTTTTTTTCTTTTTGTTAACTTTGAGTGTTTGCCCATTATCACCTTTTCTTGTAATTATTACATTTACACTCGCTAATCTTACATCCTTATTGTCATTGTATCTTGGGTTATGAAGATTTCCACGCAGGTCGCTTTAGCAGCCTCCGTGGCGATGTTAGTACAAGCCCCAGAATAGGGGATGTGCTGACTGAAGCTGCAAATGTGCTGTTGGCTCCTGCCTGGACTTCATTTGTTGCTTCCCAAATCATGCCTATCTTTTGATTTGGTTAATGTTACACCGTACTGATGATTGCCAAATAGCATGAAACACGTGTATGTGGTTACTAGTTTTTTTCTTTTTGTTAACTTTGAGTGTTTGCCCATTATCACCTTTTCTTGTATATATATAACTGATAATTCGAACAATGATTTAATGATTTCAAGTCCGAAGTAATGGTGTCTCTTTCACGCTACCAAAAGGAGAGCTATTCAAAAGCTGCGTGTCATCAGCATAAGCATGTGAATGAAAACGGCTGAAGGATTGAACAATTTGAGACATGTATATGATAAACAATAATTGTCAAAGTAAACCTTGTGGTACACCTGCAGGTAGTAGAGCCAGATTTGAATATTCGCCATTGATCATCTGGACACATTGAGACCTATTAGTTATATGACTAGGGACCAATTTACACGAATCGCTAATGGTTTAGGGTGTTGAACGCTTTGGAATAGTCGAGTAGAATAGGGATCGAGACATCACCCTTATCTGAGTTAGCAATAATTTTGTTAGAAACATCGCATAGTTATCTAACACAGTGCAAGATCTTACACTGAAGTACAATAATTTTGATAAACAAGTTAGAAACACGAACCTGGTTATTTTTGGGCTGAAAGTACCCAAATCAGAACATCTGCTGGGATACACTACACAAGAAGTTTCCGCACTTTTGGGGATAAGCTTAACTGAGCATGACATAAGTAATATTTACTTCCATAGGAAAGAGGATACACCACCAATAAACATAGAATTTGTTTCTAAGGACACAAAACTCACTGTCTTAAAGAAGACTAGGAAGTTGAAAGGATCGAACGTTTTCATATCCAATGATATCAGAGCAGAAGAGAGAGAATATTTAAAACTGCTTGTTTACAAAAATACTCCACTGTCATTAAAAACAGCGTTTTGTTCATACAATGTGAGAGCTAAATAAACCCCTCAAAGCCTGAGACATAGATCAATGACAGCAAGAACAAGAAGTGTTAGAAGCAAGGATATACAGGCCATCAAATAGCGCGCCACAGCAATAAAGAAGAAGGAGCAGCAGACAACTGACCCTCCTACACCTGCGGACCTAGAAGCAACTGCAAGAAAATAACAGCATTCTCATCAAGCTCAAAATTGACAACAGGCATCCGCAGTACTAAGCAGAATGCTGAATATTACTTCTTGTGATTTGAGTGAATTTTTTTTAACTTAGGCCGCTTACGTGCTCCTTTTTGTGAAAAAATGTTGGAGAGAAATGGATCCCCGTTATTAAGCAGTATGAGAATTTAGACTTGGACACCCATGTTTGTGAATCACACAGGTCGTTTGAGGAAATATGTAGAGGCCAGAATATATCTAAAGGGTTTTTTCATTAATTCATACAAATATTGGGGCCACGGTCGCGATATTCGGAGCATTGCTGACTATTTAGACTGCATGTTTTTTTGTATTCAATTGACCTTAGTTCGAATCGAGGTCAGACTGCATGCACGTCTTCATAGAAAAACATTGCTGATGGCCATGACTGCTGGACAAAAATGTGGATTCACAGTATTGCTCCTTAATAGCTTATCTGTGATTTTCTAGGGTTTGCTGTAGTACTTGAGCATTCTGTATCCTAGTCATATCGGGAAAAGTCTTCCCTAGCCGTAAATGGCAACGAAAACAAAATAATAGTAATTGCCCCTCTCCGGCACAACCATTAGTTTGCTTCTGGGGTACTCCTGGTTTGGGGTACTGTGAGGATGAGAATTATTATTGTATTATTGTCAATTTATCTAATCATCTGATGAGTTTTATTCCTTTCTCTCACAGTTTAGTGAAAGTTTTGACTGCATTGTTCCAAGCAAAACTCGTAATTTGCATGATTTGTCTTCCTGGATATGAACTAGTGATTAAAAAATCAAATAAATCAAAATGATGGCTTAGTTATTTATATAAACTCTGGTTGTTATTTTCAGCCTCAGAGAGTATTGCTGTCTGTCTGCATTAGAAGTAACACTACAAAGAGAAAAGAAAATAGTACAAATAATTGCAATCTACCGACTTCCCTCTCTGTCACAGAATAAATTTGTTGAAAATTTACCGGCCTACTTACAAACCCAAATTTTGACACAGCTTTTTTTGAGATACAAATATTAATATTTTAAATCCATCTCAAGCAGAACACGAATACAGGGATGTTCTCAACGAATATGGTTATGTGTCTCAAATAAATTCATTTACATGTGAACAGATGAATGTAATAATTTAGATTTGAATGTAAATCAAAGGCAGAAGAGAGATATTAAAGCTCCCATGCATTTACATTTGTGAAGGCAGTATTGTTGAATCATATAAAATTTACTACCTACTGTACGTAATTTGTGCAACCAGACTTATGACAGATATCTGGCTACTCCATCTTGTGATAAAAGTGCAGGGTGATCCACATAACATTCCCCCCCCCCCCCAAACCTCTTTATTTTTAAAGTAAAAAAAAGATTTTAGAGATTATTTTAGAGATTATTTCCCTCATACTGCTTGCATCCAATAAGGTGCTCCTTCCATAAAAATCCAACCAATCATATGCTTGCTTAGCAACCACGAATCTGTTCGATACAAACACCTTCTTCTTAAAATGGGTGTGTTTTACACTGTTCTAAATTATGCAGCTTATAAATTATGTAGCAGTATTAGTATTATTAAGCATTGTATCAATGTATCAATCAAAAAATTAATACAGAAATTGAAAATAAAAAGTTGAGAATACTAGAAAAAGCAAAAAATCTGTATGGAGTATATTTAACAGTTTTTGCGAAAAGAATTAAGTGCTATTGGCAACGACAACGGTAACTAAACTGGCAAATATGTTATGTGATTTTGGCTTCAATGTGAAGAAAGCAAATGGTGAAAACTATAAAGAATATAGCGTTAAAACAATTTGGAACACAGTCACCAAAATGTTACAAAGGAAATACTTTGAGGAATATGATAATGATGGTATAAAATTTAACCCATTTGAAGATATCGAATTTAAAAGAGCCCGCCCCGCGATTTTAAAAGTGTGTTAAGGAAAACTCTACAGGTTTATTGTTTATAGTTTACTGTGGTAAGCATGTATAATTTTATTGTTGGTTTTCAGATAAACGCCAATAAAAGAAAACGAAGTGCTGATGCTCTTAGAGGGAACAAACTAGATAATATAATAACTTCTTGAGATGAAAACACACCAAGTGGTCTCCAAAAAATTTTTATCATATCGTGTCATACGAGCTCGCCTGGCGTGGAGGAGAAGCAGCAAATTGCATGACATGGTTTTTTCAGGAAGAGAAAAATAACGACGGCATTTTCTCAAACCGTATTATTTAGAATTCTTTATTTACAAAAACTTGTCAGGGCAAAGACAAACAATGTTTCCAAAATAAATGGCTAATCACAAATAACATAGAACCAGAAAAATGTCCCATTCGCTTATACATAAAGTTGTTGGAAAAAAGAATACCAAATATAACAGGAGAAAGAATGTTCTTAACTACGAATACTAATTTCAAAAATTCTTTTTGGTTTAAAAATATACTGGTGGGAAGAAATCTACTATCCAAATGGACTAACAAGGCAGGCAAAGAAATTGGGCTAGACATTGTAAACAGAAAGATTACTAATCATTCAAAAAGGTAGTACAACATAAATATTTTTAATGTCTAAACCGAATTATTACTGACAAAATTTTTTTTAGATCTGCGGCAGGTTCTCAATTAGCAAAAAAGGGAATCGGAGAACAGCAGTTAATTCAGTTAACAGGACATTCTAGTGCCTCCTCCATTAAACCTTACCTACAAATGGATGAAAAGCATCACTTACAATTAGTAAACGAATTCTGAGTAACAGAGACTATACTCCAAGAAACAACTACTACTATAACTACGGAATCAATAAATAACAATGACATGCTAACAGTGAAACCAACCAACAAATTAACTTCTGATAATAATATGAACATACGACCTATTATCTTCAATAATTGCACCATTCATTGTCAATCGCTCAATGCAAATAATTAGCTGAATTATTGATTAATTCAATATTAATTACAAGTATTGCTATACCCATATTTATTATGTTCGCTTGTTGAAAAATTCTAATGAATAATAAGTATTTAAATCGTATCCGTGAAATAATCTCGACAAATACCACTTGTGCCCAAAATTTTTCTACATAATTTTATTCTCAAGCGCTATTTTGCCCATTAGCAAAACCACTCGTACAAATTGGGCTTTTATTTTCGGAGATAAAATAAAAGACCATTTTATACTCGTGATCTTTCTAGGCAAAATAGCGCTTTTGAAAAAATTATCGATAAAATATTCGGCACTTGTGATGATAGATAGATAGATAGATAGACAATTTTATTCATTTAAAGCTTTACAACATATTATGAAACGTCAATGGTGTACAATGGAAATCTTATGCATATATGGACTAACACAGTAAAAAGTAGGTATAGTAGGTATACATATACTATATAGTGTCAGATTCGAGTCCTTCGGCTCAGCCAAGCTGAGCGCAGAGGATGTGTAGGGTGTCAGGGTGGATGAGCTGCGGGCCTTCATCAAGAGGGCCGGCATGCTGGCCATCATGTGACGCTGGCCGTGGGGGCACAACGGGCCCACTGTGGCTACGTGCCGGGCCAATTTAAGGCGGCCACCCCCTGAACAAGATAGATATATATAGTGTCTGTTTCTTTTCAATTTCTCAAAAATTCTGACACGCTATAATAGAATTTGGAATGCAGAAATGTGAGGAGGACTTTCGTGAATTTATTGAAATTTTCAATATTTTTATGTCATTTGGGAGATTGTTATAAATGGTCCTACAAGTGTAGTACGGCCCTTTGGTGTAAGCTGTTAGGTTAAAACTTTTTATGTTGATAGAGTTAGCCGATCTCGTGCTGTACTTGTTAGGCCAGGTGACAGGTAGTTCAATAAGGAAATAATTAGTGGAAAGCTGGAAATTGCTTTAATCGCTTTATTTGGACCCAGATATTACTCCCCCAAGTTTTCTCCCTCGAGCGAAGTCGGCGTTGGCCCTTCTGACCCTAAGAAGGTACCATTTTTCGTTTTTTTGCAAATATTTCCCAAACCATCAACTTTATCAACAAAATACTTATTATAAAAAATAATCTAGAATACATATTTGCTACAAAAAAGTTCTTTACCGTTTGTCTCTAATGTGAACCGTTACGATGCTACGACCACTCAAAGTGTAGTCCTTTTTGATTCTTGCGGAAAAGTTATGGAAATCATATGCCATATCAAAGTTTCTACATATGTTATAAATATTTGTCAGCATTCCAGGTGCACAAGCTGTTAACTTGTTACAAGTATAACAGCTGTGGCAAAGTACCTACGATTGGTATTATTAGTGAGTAGTATTGCCATAAAATCACTCTTTTCCACACCACCTCGCGGTAGAGTAAATGGCGCGTTTTTTTTAAGCGGTATCCCCAGGAGGCCTAATCCACTGTTCAAATGTCAAAGTTACATCGATTTAATCTCGCAAGCCTACCTACCACCGAATCAGCGGCACGTAAGCACTCTTTAAGAACATACCATCAAGTCCAAACATTGTATGGAAATGATACAAATCCACTGGATTGGGGCTGGAAAAATTCTCAATGTGGTTTGGCTCCCATACCTACGACGAGGGATCCGGCGCCACAAACGCTTCTAAACACAGTGTCCTGTCCTGCAAATATTCGAAAGGATGTAACGCAATGTGTGGTTGCAGGAAAACGGGCCTCCGATGCTACAGAATCTGCATGAATTGTATGGGACAGTCATGTACAAATGCTGCTGAAAAAGATGATATGGATGATTGTGACGGAGACATCGATGGTCATCTTGAGTGCCCTGTAACGTCGGACAAATGTACCGATGCAGACGATGAAAGCGATGACGGAGAAATTGTGGCAGACGATCAAAACGCTTGAAAATCAACTAACTTTGACATTTGAACAGTGGATTAGGCCTCCTGAGGACACCACTTAAAAAACACGCCATTTACTCTACCGCCAGATGGTGTGGAAAAGAGTGATTTCATGGCAATACTACTCACTAATAATAATAATCGTAGGTACTTTGCCACAGCTGTTATACTTGTAACAAGTTAACAGCTTGTTCACCTGGAATGCTGACAAATATTTATAACATATGTAGAAACTTTGATATGGCATATGATTTCCATAACTTTTCCGCAAGAATCAAAAAGGAGTCCACTTTGAATGGTCCTAGCATCGTAACGTTTCACATTAGAGACAAACGGTAAAGAACTTTTTTGTAGCAAATGTATTCTAGATTATTTTTTATAATAGGTATTTTGCTGATAAAGTTGATGGTTTGGGAGATATTTGCAAAAAAAAACGAAAAATGGTAACTTCTTAGGGCCAGAAGGGCCAACGCCGACATCGCTCGAGGGGAAAAACTTGGGAGAGTAATATCTGGGTCCAAATAAAGCGATTAAAGCAATTTCCAGCTTACCACCAATTATTTCCTTATTGATGCTTTTTTTTCGACCTGTCGCCTGGCCTATGTTCCGTAATGGAAATAAGTGCGGTTGATGTTTAACAAAAATAGCAGCTTCGAAAATTAGTCTGCAAGGAACTGTGGGTATTTTTTTTCCTTAAAAAGTGGTCTGCAGGAATCCAGGGGTGCTGCAGAGGAAATCAATCTTACGATAAGTTTTTGAAGAATAGAGATTCTTTGGATGTCTGTGGAGAAATCCCAGAATAAAAGCAGATATTTGAGGTGACTATAGCCTAGAGCATAGTAAATTCTTACCAGGTCTACTCGGTCTATTATATTTTTCATATTTCTTATTGCATAGTATGCGTTGTTAATTTTGTGTGCTATATGATCAATATGAAATTTCCAGGTTAGTTGTTCATCCATGATACCTAAGAATTTAGTGTGGCTCGCTTTTTCAAGTAGGCAGTTGTTTATTGTTAAGGTGA
Source organism: Pseudeuparius sepicola (assembly GCA_963920635.1). Classification (NCBI taxonomy): domain Eukaryota; kingdom Metazoa; phylum Arthropoda; class Insecta; order Coleoptera; family Anthribidae; genus Pseudeuparius; species Pseudeuparius sepicola. Next base: position 42,011,139 of record OY987303.1, on the reverse strand, counting down.
GGTTTGGTACAACCCCCCGTTTATAAAAAGTGACATATTTAGTTTTGGCGGCATTGAAAGCCAAACCGTTCTGATGGCGCCAATTGTAGAATTGGTCCAGGATGGTGTTCGCCGTGCCTTGCAGTTCCTCAGGATTTGGCGCGGAAATTACGATAGTTGTATCATCTGCAAACATAATTAGTTTGAATTTATTTTTGTGAGTTATGTGGAATTGAAGGTCGTTAATAAAGAGTATAGAGAGTAGCGGCGACAAAACAGCACCCTGAGGGACCCCAAGACTTGGTGACAAATATTCAGAGGTGGTGTCTCCAATCTTTACCGCAATTTGTCTGTTAGATAAAAGTGAATGAAACAATTTGTCTGTTAGATAAAAGTGAATGAAACAATTTGTCTGTTAGATAAAAATGAATGAAACCAGTCGTATTACATAGGATAAAAGTTTTATGATTTGTTTGTGGGCTTTTCCATACAGGATGTTGCGTAAAAGCGGTGCAAACCAAGCTTATGTTTTTTCAATATAACACTCTGTACATTATTGAATTTTCGGAATCTACGCTTCATCCCGATTCTGATATATACAGTGTGTCCGAAATTGGTGATGCATGTATTGCGATCTCGGAAACTGTTAGAGATAGAGAAACGGTTAAATGGGGAAAGTTTTAGATAATTCTGTTTGTAATTGAATGCCGTTTAGTTTGCCACTTTATCTCTTTTGGTTTTGAAGATATTTTGAAAAAACTAAAATGATGCATATTCGAAAATTCCCTGTAATTTCCTATTATGAAAATTTTTAAATTCTGTAAAAACTTTCTTAGGTCAACTTTTTATGCCAAAAACGCCTGTGTAGTCAGATTTTATTTGCAACGTTTCGGTTTTTTGGAACCATCATCAACTTTGGTTTTTCATATGGGCGCCATATTGGATTTTTACGGTTTTGAAAAGCCTCTTTTTTAGCTTTCTAATGATGTATTACACCTATTAAAAAAAAGTTCGTTTATGGGTAAAAAAACAAAATTACGATTTTGTTATAAATTTGGCAACGTCACACAATAAGGAGCTCATAGTGGATTTAATCTCTAAATTACAATTAATAAGAAAGTATCCCTATAGTTTCTCCTAGATGAAAATGTTTTGAAATCATAGAAATAACCCTTTTTGAAATCTTAATGCAATTTAGCATGGAATTAAATGTATAAACTGTAAAGAATAATAATAATAGAAATAAAATTATCTAATCTAGGGTTCAAATGCCGCCCATTTGCTTCCATACATTATTTTTTAATTACGATTTTCTTGTAAAATTGGCAAAGTCGCAGAATAAAACACTAATTATTGTTTTTCAGAATACACAATTTGATCCAAAAATCATTTAATTGTTATGTACAATAAACAAAAATTCAGTAGATAATTTGGCGTGATACATTTTTCTATAATATGAGTAGGCTTTGGATTTTAAACAAATGTCAAGTTTAAATCTGTCACAAATGTGAAAGTTTTCCATTTAAATGTGGTTTTTGTTTCGACTCTGGCCTAGTGTGTAGAAGAAATGCTTGATAGTATCTTATATTAAAAATCAAATAAATGCAAATAGGGCCGCAGACAATTATTATTTGGAAGATTATCCGGATAGACGACAACCCAACAAAAGGTATTCCCCAGAAAGCAGACAAGTTCTCAAACAGCGTGGATGTTCTGTCCAATATTTAAACCGTAACACAATTCATCGTGTTACCAGATCCGTGGAAAAAAATGTCAGAAATGTATGGAAGCAAATGGGCGGCATTTTGAATACTAGCTTAGACAATTTTATTTCAGTTATTATTTAATCTTTACAGTTTATACATTTAATTCCGTGTTAAATTGCATCATTGGAGTTCCTTATTCAATGATGCATTAAGATTTGAAAAAAAGTTATTTCTATGATTTCAAAACATTTTCACATGGGAGAAACTATTATAAGGACATTTTCTTACTATTTGTAGTTTAGAGATTAAATCCACTATGAGCTCCTTGAGTTTTATTATTTTATTGTCCGAGGTTGCCAAACTTATCACAAAATTGTAATTTTTGTTTTTTTACCCAAAACAAACTTGTGTGATACATGATGAGAAAGCTAAAAAAAGAGGTTTTTCAAAACCGTAAAAATCCAATATGGCGCCCACATGAAAAAACAAAGTTGATGATGGTACCAAAAAACAGAAACGTTGCAAATAAAATCTGACTACACAGACGAGTTAAGCGTAAAAAGTTGCCCTAAGAAAGATTTTACAGAATTTAAAAATTTTCATAAATAAAGAAATTACAGGGAATTTTCGAAAATGCATCATTTTAGTTTTTTTCAAAATATCTTCAAAACCAAAAGAGATAAAGTCGCAAACTAAACGGCATTCAATTACAAACAGAATTGTCTAAAACTTTACCCATTTAACTGTTTCTCTATCTCTAACAGTTTCCGAGATCCCAATACATGCATCACCAATTTCAGACACACTGTATACATCATATGTTTGCTCCAGCCGTTTTTGCAGTACAGGGCTTTCAAAATTTATTTTTGCATGTTTTCCCATCCTGTATCTCGGAAACAAAACTTTTTGCGGATAGATTGAGTATAAGAAAAATGATGAAAACGGTGCCCCTAAAACGTTCATGATCATTGTACATTTTAGAAACATTATTTTTATAATTTTCCTTATACTCAATTTATTCGCAAAGTTTCTTTTTGGAGATACACGATATGAAAACATGTAAAAAAATAATTTGGAACGTACTGTAAAAACAGCTTAAGCAAACATATGACATAATATTGTTGGAATTGGGATGAAGCGGAAATTGCGAAAATTCAATACTCTACAGTGTTCTATTAAAAAAACATAAGTTTCACCAGAGATGGAAAAGCGCACAAAAAAAATCATAAAACTTTTATATCTACAATTTTTTCTTTAATTGAAAAATAAAGTTGTGGTTGTTATGTATAGAATAACATTGTAATATTGATTTGAATTTAGAATTGAATGTAGGTCGTGCACAAAATATATGTTGTATTACACCATAATTTTAGCAACGATATGTTGTAAACATTTCAAAGAAACAATGTTTCACATTTTTGATACAGAGTGTTTAGGCAATTGTGTAATTTTAAGTACGACCTGTTAAGCTAAGCGGTTGTGCTAAACTAAAATCCACCGGTAAGTTTGTCGTTTTGCCAAATGAGAGAATCTGGCACTTCCCTAAAGTTCTGGTCGCATTTTTTTGTCATGTTAGGTTACAGACCTAAGTACCATAGCAACCACATTGACTTTATCAGATAGAGCACACATAAAATTTTTGACCATTGTGGGACATGTTATTAAAATTAGGGTTGATTTACATGATAACTTACTCCGCACTTTCGATTTTATACCATAGTTTTTTTGATTTTATACCATAGTTTTTTAATTCAGTATTTTTCTTATGAATGAATATTCCCAACGAATATTTCTTGTGAGAAATGAGGTTTAAACAATATTTTACATATACAGAGTGAGTCATAGTGCAACCGCATATATTTTGGGCCAAAATATTAAGATTGGGGCTAATATGCCTTATATTAATGTTGCGTGTTTAAGAGATACAGGAATACAATGATGTTGAAGTTCGTTTTTTGAAATTGCATTTTGGCTACATCTCCCAACATAATCAAGCTGCAGAACTGAAATTTCGCACTGCTATGTTTTTGGTAATGGAGAATAAGCTGAAAATGTAAATTTCTACGTATCTCACTGAGGGCGCCACTTGCGCTGTTTTTGGATCGTGCTTTTAGTCATAACTTTTTTGAAAATCACTTAATTGACGATAACTTTTTTGAGCTGTGTTTCTTTTAAAGGCATTCAATTCCTTGAAAAAAAAACAAAAATTAATGATTTTTTCAAATAATAATTTAGTTTATTTCTAATGCTTTATATTTGTTGTATATACCCACACACATACAGTGTGTCCCAAAATAAGTGAAATAAGATAAGATGACGTTGAAGTTTGTTTTTTGAAATTGAATTTTGACTACATCTCCCAACATAATCAAGCTGCTGAACTTAAATTTCGCTCTGCTATGTTTTTGGTGATGGAGAATAAGCTGAAAATGTCAATTTCTACGTATCTCAGCGAAGGCACCACTTGTGCTGTTTTTGGATCGTGCTTTTACTCGTAACTTTTTTGAAAATCACTTAATTGACGATAACTTTTTTGAACTGCTTTCTTTTGAAAAAAAAAAACAAAAATTAATGATTTTTTCAAATAATAATTTAGTTTCTTTCTAATGCTTTATATTTGTTGTATATACCCACACACATACAGTGTGTCCCAAAATAAGTGAAATAAGATAAGATGTTACAAACGATTATCTAGATCTAGATATTAAGAAAAATTGGCAGTTCATAAGCTGTGTAGTTTCTTCCAAGGAATTGAATGTCGCCAAGAAAAAAAACCAATTGAATTTCAAATAAAAGGATTAGGTAGGTAACGCAGTTGAACTTCAAACAAAAAAGTTATCACCAAATAACAGATTTTTTTCATAATAATGGCGATTATCTTGCATTTTTTCATTAGATTAGTTATTTGAATAAAAAAAATTTCACCTCGCATGTTAATATCACTTCTGGTCTAGCAGGAAGTGACTTTTTTTGTTAAAAAATAATATTAAGAGTAGATATTGATTTTAATGCTTTATATTTGTTGTATATACCCACATACAGACAGTGTGTCCCAAAATAAGTGAAATAAGAGTTGTGAAAGATAAAAAAATGGTTTGTTCAAATTGGACCATTTGGGATCCTGTCCCGCTTGATTTGAAAGTAATTTCTCTCATATTTTCTGTTTCGAAAAATTAAAGTAGGTCTTGATATGAGGTAAAATACATTTTCTGTCTACGTAAATTGCTTTTTCTGTGCCAGATACAGGAAAATGTTACTAAGAAAAGTTGTTCAGAATAAAAAATAAAATTGTGCCCCCGTACCAAGTATGAGACTAATCGGCCTACTTTGATTTTTAAATATTTTGCAGTTTGTAATTTTTAATAGGCAAGGCAACTTTCCTGCGCAAGGTACAAAAAAATTTACTAAGAAAGAAAGTTGTTCAGAATAGAAAATTATGCCCACCTACAAAATCTGAGACTTAATCAAAATTGGCTATTGAAAAAATAAAAATTTTCAAAAAATGGAAAACTAACGTAGGTCGATTAGTCTCAAACTTTGTACGTGGGTATAATTTTCTCTTCCGGCCAACTTTTCTTAGTAAAAATTGAAAAAATGAAAATAGGCTGAATAATTTCAAACTTTGCACGTGGGCATAATTTTTTATTCTGAGCAAATTTTCTAAGTGCATTTTCCTGTATTATTCAGAGTAGGTATTCAAATCAAGCGAAGTGGGACCCCAAAAAATGGTGAAATTTCAACTCAAAATTGTTTTCTCTTTCACAGCACTTGTTCCACTTACACTGTTACGGGGTGCTTCACATTCGAAGGCTACCATGGGGATCTCCGTAATGGTAAGTGATAGGTGGGTAGTTTAAATTTGGCAAAGTTACCAAATTTAAACTACTCGCCTGTTACCATTACGGTGATCCCCATGGTGGCCCTTGAATTTGAATCACCCTGTATATGTATACTAATACTAATCGTACCTACTTTATTTATATAAATAATAATGCAGTATGTACATTATGCACCTTGGCGCCACCGGGCTGCACCAAGTTACGCAACTTTCCCTAAAAAGCCATAACATAAATACTTACATGCAATACTGCTTCAAGGTAATTTAAATATAATTTAATAGATCTGATCCTAGTTTTTGCCCAAATCAAACAGTAAATGAGAAAACCCAGGAAAATACATAAAGAACAGAGCCGAATATATATGATTGTTAACGTCATAAATTGGAAAAGATAAACTAAAGTATTGACTTGGCAATTCCGTATTTTTTAGCGGATTGGTAGACTTTCAAAATTGTTTTTTTTTTAGCATAATATACTTATTTTTACATTTCACTTATTCCATGGCCTGGTTGACCAAAAAAGCCCTGCCTAAAAATGACAAAATCGTATTAGGCATGTTTTAAAAAACAAAACCGTTGGCATCACTAAACTGGTCATACTGAAAAACCCTAATTACCAAGTTTCAGTGACATACCTAGCTTATTGGGGTGATTATGGATTAGGGACAAGAGTCAAAAATGTAATATCTTCGCCCGGTATTTACGAAAGGAAATATTTTGGTGATATTTTTAACAACTAAATAGGGAAGCGCTATGACTATGGTTTAACGTAGTTTCATTTCTCTGCAAAGATGGCATACTTAATAAATTAATTATGTTTACCTGATGCTAAAACTTTTTTTATGGAAGGGTTTGTGCGGAGAATTTTTGGTGGGAAATTAAAAATTCAGATCCAGCAACCCAAAACCCAGCCAGCAAAAAGACGTTTCTTCTACGTTGAATAGACGAAAAGTTCGACGCAGAAAACACGTAGAATCGACGGCAATATGTCACAGAGAATTTACGTGCTCAGCGACGTCTAATAAGACGTGCAAAATTACGTAATGACGACGTGTAATAGGACGTGCATAGTATGTAATGGTGATGTCTAATAAGACGTGAAAAATTACTTACTGGCGACGCAACGCATAGTGTTTGTTCAGCGAATGTTCGGCCCTATGTCACAACTCCCGTCCTTGTCTGAATGAATATACGATGGATATCGGTCGTATATTCACGAGTCAGACAAGGACGGGAGTTGTGACATAGGGCCGAACATTCGCGGAACAAACTTTTTATACTCAAAGGATATATAAAAGGGTTTGTGATTTGTAAATGAAATGAAATACATTTTTTAATCAATATACGTTTATTATATTTTAAGTACCAACAAACACAGTAAAAAAATAAATAAAAAAAAACAATACAAAAACATAAATAAAATAGAATACAAGAGCAAGTACCTAATTCATGCTATTTGGCAATCATCAGTGCGGTATAACATTAACCAAATCAGAAAGATAGGCGTGATTTGGGAAGCAACACAATAATGAAGTCCAGGCAGGAGCCAACAGCACATTTGCAGCTTCTGTAAAATGGACAATTAAATCACTTTGAACAAGGAACCTTGACTTTGAATGTCATTTGGGTGAATTTTATGCTAGGTTAAAATTTGCGTAATGTAAATCCATCATGGTGGCTAGCTACATGTTTACTTTTTCTCGAGCTTTCACTACTTACATAGGGGATAATAGATAATAAAAACTCACTCATGTATTACAACGCGAAGCACTGGAACACCGGATCCACACAATAGCTAGGTTAATAACAGGGAATGACACGTGCTCGTGGAACAGCTCCAGACAATAACGGCGTGGCGTGCTGCGTTCGAGACCGGAAAGCGGAGACGGAGACGGTGGACGGCGCGGCCAGGACACGCACTGCGCAAGCGCAGGCTGCAGTACGTCATTATCACGTCTTCTCGACGTTAACTATCACGAGAATAAAAACTGTGCATAGAAGTAATTTATTTCGACGTAATTTCGACGTCTTATAATCTCCAATAATGGAACATACGTAAACAACGTAAAATCGAGGTCGATTCGACGTCCTATATTTTAAAAAATATTAGTACACAGCTTGTCACCAATATTCGACAACGTATTGACGTCAAGGTTATAGCGTTGCTGGCTGGGAAACATAAAGTAAACCTATTTCCAGACCCACCATTAATTTTTTTGAACCTATATTACCAATACTACCATTGGTTCTGAGCATAGGTGGGCTGAGAAGCTCGATCCCTAGCCCCCAAGTGCAAAAGCATTGCTAAAATGTGTGTCTAGACAAAAATTTAGATAAAATGTGTGTGTGTCTAGACAAAAATTTATTCTTTGTAAAATAACATTTCCCTTAACTAATAATTAAGAGAGGAAAAAATAGTTAATCAAGATAGTTATTATGTAGACCACCCTGAAAATATCTCTATTCATCTAAAATATCATCAAGCCACTCTTCAAGATCGGGATCTTTGTTTCTTTGCATTGAATTAACTTGATCCTTTTTAGTAACTGGTTTTTCTAAAATAATATACATACAAAAATCGGGGTAATACAAACTAATAACTGGCATACCAAAAGAACTCTTCATGTGTCCTGGACACTTTTCAACTATATTATTCAGGGTTCTAGTGGATGGAGCTCCCGGTTTCTTTGTTTGGTCAATTTGTTTCTTTATAATTTCTTGAAGTAGTTGCTTGTTTTCCAAAGATGATTTATCCATAAGACTCAGCTGTTTACTCTAAAAAATACAGTGTATTAGATACATAAAAAGGTAGTAAGTTAGCAGAATTATAAAGACTTTGTGTGTCTGCTGCTCCATTTCTGATAGATATACACACCTAAATATAACATTCTCTAAGGGAATTGATACAGCATAATTATTCTCATATTACCTACTCGTTTGTAAAGTGCCCCAAAATCATATTTTAAAATTTCACGACATTTTCGTTTTGGTTATAGTAGGCTAGGATTATTAGGGATGGAACAATACATGGTAGAAAAATGAGTGGTTATTGTGAAAACTTATTAGGAATGTGGAAAAAGATGCATGGAAACAATTCGTAGTGGGTGCCATTTTAGTCGAAAGACTGCATCAAGTCATACAACCGTGCAAAGATTAATTATGAAATTTTATCATAGCTGGAAATGTGAATATAACAGGATACCCTCATACCGCCCCGCCTCGGAAACATTGCCGCAGTGTCAAGAAACGTTGCTGTGAGCCCAGGCAAGTCGATTCTCTAACTTTTTCACATTTATAAGTTTTCACATATTAATAATATTACATAAATATGTAGGCATCTGTACATATAGGCAGATAGCCGAATGACATATGAGACGAGCAGCGTGGCAGTCTGTTCCCCGTGAGCTCGCTTCATGATAAGTTTGTAACGGGCTGTGATTAGGGATTAAGTACGCGTAATGTAGAATATGTTGTAACTCGATCCCACATGAGATTATAATCTGTGATATTAAACCCGATTAAGGCGAGTCTGACTTGAATTGTTATGCCCTCACATTAAAATACATCAATGGCGACAAGGAGAAAGTAATAAAAAAAGAACGTGAACGGCGTGGCAAGATTCAAAATGGCAGTTGGACCCAACGAAATCGTGGGAAGAATTGAGGAGTTTACAGTCAGATTGGTTAACCTACCAAGAAAGATTAGAGCAGTATTTCCTAGCTAACAGAATTAATGAAGAAAAATTAAAAGCTGCAACATTGCTGAGTGTAATCGGGACCGAAACGTATAAACTGCTCCGAGACTTATCATTTCCGAACGCTCCCAAGGACAAGAAATATGGAGAACTGACAAAAATCCTGAGAGAGCAATATTGCCCACAAATCTCGGTATATAAGAATGCGAAAATTAAGTGTGAATTGCAAGTTCGGAGGATTGTTGGACTCCTTATTGAGAGACAAATTTATCACCAGGCTGAGACAAGGAAGAATTTTGGACAGATTGTGTGAGGAAGAAGAAGGCAGAGATTTGCGATTTTTTTACCAGTTGGCAGTCAAGAAGGAGTCGGCTGAGCAGGCACAATTGGTTAACGTGATGATGTTTCGACCAACCCACATTAAGCTGAAGAGGGGAGGGAGCAGAAAGAAGGAAATAGAAGATGCATCAGATAGAGGGCAATAGAGAGGAAGATACACCGACGGAGGCATCAACCCCGGCAGCCGATGACATGGCCCAGGCACGAGCGTCGGTTTTGACCAACCACCGTTTCACGGGAGGACGAAAATACCGGCGGCGCGCGTGACATATAACCAAAACAAACAAAATGGCCAGGAATCGTATGAAAACATGAGAACTTGCCTTTGTTGTGGGAGAAACCACACATCCCGCTGTATTTATACAGGGTGTCTACCACAACCTGGAAATCCTGAAAATGTCAGGGAATTATTTTTGGTCGGGAAATCAGGGAAAAGTCAGAGAAATCCATCAAATACCTGGAAATTTGTGGTTTAATATATATAAAAATAGGAAATCTTTAATTCTTACAAAAACTAATCAAAATCGAATGATAGCCCTATTGAGTAGCTTTGTTTTCATAAGCCTTGATTCATTGCCATCTGCAAAAAAATATGGGCGAAAATATCGATGGACTAACAAAGATTTATGTTAAATCATCTTTGGGGACTAAAAATATCACAAAATAGCAAAAAAGATATTGTCGATTTGCCCTATACTTGTGTCCTGTGTATCTTATGTGGTTAGATCATCTTTGTATACTCATAGTTCATTGAATAACAAATACCTAATGGCCCTCTGAGATAGAGATAAGACCTTGGATAGTATTGTTAGGTTTGCTTTGCAAGTTCCAGATTCAATGTACTACTCTAGTATTAGTTCTAATAAGTAGGAGGGGGAAGTAGGGAGACAGACGGTGGGGGTGACACGGCGCCCGCAGTGCGGGTGAGATCATCCGCTTGATGATTCCGATTGGCTCCTACGCTTCAAAACTCCTACTCATAATCGCACGCCGCACGCCCGGCGGGCCTCTTTCCCTGCTTTCTCCCTACTTATTAGTAATATTATAGCCGGACTTGCAAAGAAAACCTGTTTATACGGTATGTGATTCCTGTGGTAAGGTTTGGAAGAAGAAAAATCAAAGTCATAACTATCGCCGATTTTAGGCGATCGTCTGGTTTTAACCGCGGTTATCTTTCTTGTTGTCCTTGGTTTTAGCCCTTGAATAACCAACAAATGTCAGCAGTGAAACTCGCCTAAATGTGTAGGGTTAACCCAAAAGTAATTTAGGCGAATAAGAAATGTCATACTACTACCCGTCTATAACCTCACTTATATTTGTGTATGTTGGGTTTTGTTTAAATTTGTTACAACAAATGATTAAAAGCATATAATAAAATTAGATTTAACAGAAGACTTGCTATTTCCATATCTCCGACTTCAACCTGGAACCTGGACATCTTCACACTCTTCACCTTCAGCCTTCAACATTTACACAAAAGATATTTTTGCTTCTATTAACTTTTTTTTTAATTTATGGATCTAGATGAAAATATGAAATCACTACACTTGCCTATATCAGCAAATATATTTTTAAGTTTTTAAAAATTCAAACTCTCAACAAATCGGCAAATCTAGAAAATGACATTTGTTGTTTTCAATAACCGCGGTAATTACCCTGCTCCTGAGTTGCTCCGCGGTTATTGTCGGTTATAACGATGACATATGAAGGGCTTCTTTGTGACGTCAAAGAGCTATAACCAACAATAACCTAATCGGGTTAATGTTTTTGGTATTTACCAGTTATTAATGGTTATCCGCCTAAAATCGACTATATGTTATAGACCAAAAATATATATTAGATTATATATATTTTTTCTCTATGGTCATAACCTCATTTTCGTTCTGTCAGTCAAAAAAAGACAATGAGATAGTCTTCTTAGAAATGTCAATATAATTAGAATAATTTTACGAAGCTATTTATTTTTGTTTTGAATGTTTATTTTTTATATATTTTTTTTTATTTTGGATAATGTTTAACAGATGTTTGTTGGTTTTATATAGGGTTTCCAGTCCCAGGATTTAATACCGAGATTGTCCTGGTATTTTATCCAAAAAGTGTGGTCCCGGGATTTTCCTCAGGGTCCAGAAACCTTAAAAGTCCCGAATTTTTATATTACGTCATAGACACGCCACCATTGAACGGCCAATAGGCCGACCGGGCCTACACGACCAACGAAACCGTTTGGATAGTAATTCCCCTGAAAGCCTAAATAACTAAGGTAGGGGTCGTAGAGGCATAAATTATATTCGGGCATTCGTCTTTAGTATTATTATGATTCTAGGCTGTGAATCCCGTGATGCCTGGTCTGTGACCTTACACCTTACCCCTTAGTGTGGTTGTGTAATGTATAAAATTGTGGAATTATTACAATTTTTAGATTTTAAACTGAACTAAGAATGCTTAGTTGTATACTTAGTCATACATTTAAATTAGTAGGAGTTGTAGCTATTTTAGTTGTGTGTTGTGTTTTTGTAAGTAATCTGTTTTATGTTTGGTATTTTGTAGGTAGAACCATTACTTAATGAAACTGATGCAGAAAGTACAGAAAAATCTACTGCACCCTAGATCCCTTACGTCTCTGAAATGTTATTGCCTTCACCTAGTAGAAACATAGATGAAGCGGTCCCTCAGGGTTATCAAAGCGAGATTAGTGTAATTTTTACTTAGCAACCAATATGTGTATTGTGTCTACTAGAGAAACCACAGAAAAAAACGCGCCGTATACCTACCTCAAGGTGGTGTGAAAATGGGTATTACTTTTCACTGCACGTTAAATCTTTTTTAATCTCTTATCCAAAATGGGGCGGTTTTATGGAAAAAATGATAAGAACCAATTTTGTAGAGAAAAGTATGTACTTTAATTTATTATAGAACTATTTTTGCTGTAAAAGCAACGATTAACAAGATATCTTGAAAACACATCTTTTTTCGCAATTTTTTACAATATGGCGGCAACAGCGGTAAAGATACGAGGTGGCAAAATGAAAAATCGAAAAGAACAGTTAAAAATACACAAAATCCCCAAATATCTAAACTTCTGCAAATTTTTCCAGCTAAAGGCAATATTCAGCACGAAATTACTGGGCTATATAGCGACATAGAGGGTAGAGCAAAAGTACAGGTGACTAAAAATGCGGTACAGGGTGGCCCATCCAAGCGGAAAAAGTGTGCTACGTGGAGACACGTTAACATAAAATCCTCATTCAAAAAATGAGATTGTAGTAAAAATTAAGGGGAATTCGAGGGGGTACCCTAATTTTGTATACGGTGGTCGGTAAAAAAGTTATCGCGAAAAAAACATTTTTTGTAAAATAAAAAAAATATTTTTTTACCTACACATCCATTAGAGAACCTTTAAGTAGTATTCCCGAATATTCAGTTTTTTAATATAACTTCCGGTTATAGCGGAAATGAAAGTGGTTTTCTCTATTTTACAACTTACACATTTCTCTTAACCATCACAGGATTCCTTTTTTAATTCTGAATCCAACGATATATAATTTGACCTATTTATCTCCAACCGTTTCCGAGATATTTATCAGAGAAGCTCCATCAAACTAAATACATGGTCTCATGGTCGGTGTCTGATGTTCGATCTGAGTAGGCCAAACAATAAAACCAAATTTATGACAAATCAAGTCAGCCATGATAATAAAACTGACAATCGAGTAGGCTGTCAATTCAATATTTCTATTTACGTGTCAGATTAGTCTAAAATTTTGTTGCTGAAGCTGTTAGTAGTTGCAGTTTAAAAAATGTTTTTGAAAGAAGAATGCTGTGATATTTTAGAGATCTTCATCAAAAATGATAAAAGATACGTAGAAACTTTGAGGGAGTATTCTCGTAAATATCCAAATAGAAATGTTCCGAGTGCTTCATTTATATTATGTAAGCTGTATCGAAGATTCAGATCGACAGGAAGTGTGATTAGCAAGAGAAAAAAAAGGGTTTAGAATTAGTGAGGACGAGAGAGAACGAATTTTAAATTATTTCAGAAGAAATAACGAAAAATCTCAGAGAGATGCAGCGAGAGACTTACAAATTCCCCGGTCTACAACACAAAGGGTAATGAAATTAAGCAAATTTAAAGCCTTCAAAATATTACCTGTTCAAAGGCTATTCCCTGGAGATGCTGCAAGAAGACTGGAATATTGTCAAACAATGTTAAACTTTTATTTTGCAAGAGGTGGAGCTGGATTTTTTAAACAAATTATTTGGTCCGATGAAGCTACATTTACAACGGCGGCAATATACAACCGGAAAAATAGTATATTTTGGTCTGTTGGCAATCCACGGGCATTTCGTGAAGTTGTGAAATCCGGCAGAAATTCCGTGGGTGTTTGGTGCGGAATTGTGGGAAATTTTATAATGGGCCCTCTATTTTATTCAGGAAGTATGACAGGTAGAAAATACCTACATTTAATCCAGAACGAATTGGAACAATACTTTGACCAGTTGCCATTAATTTTTCTTAACCAACTCCAAGAAAGACAATTAATATGGCAGCAAGATGGCGCTTCCTTCCATAACTGTGGGCCCATAACGGAATTTTTGAACAATTCGTTTGAAAATTGGATTGGTAAACATGGGACGATAAGGTGGCCGCCACGTAGTCCAGATTTAACCCCTTGGATTTTTTCTTGTGGGGGCATTTAAAAAATAAAGTTTATAAGAACCGCCCCAAAAATGTTGACGAGATTAAAAGACGATTAAAATTAGAAATAATTGATAGTTTAAACAATCGTCCCTTAATCTTTGAAAATGTCCGAAAAAATTTCTTAAAAAGACTTAGGTTATGTGTAAATAATAATGGAAACATTTAATGTAAATGAACTAACTAATTTTTAATAACTAATCATATTGTTGTTGTTATAATAAATATGACAGTAGTAAAAATAATAAGTGTTTCATAATTTCCACGAGATTTTTAATTAAGTTGAATGCAGTTGAATGGCTATAGCCACTTTAACATTCAGCCTACTCGCTTGTCAGTTTTATTATCATGGCTGACTTGATTTGTCATACATTTGGTTTTATTGTTTGGCCTACTCAGATCGAACATCAGACACCGACCATGAGACCATGTATCTAGTTTGATGGAGCTTCTCTGATAAATATCTCGGAAACGGTTGGAGATAAATAGGTCAAATTATATATCGTTGGATTCAGAATTAAAAAAGGAATCCTGTGATGGTTAAGAGAAATGTGTAAGTTGTAGAATAGAGAAAACCACTTTCATTTCCGCTATAACCAGAAGTTATATTAAAAAACTGAATATTCGGGAATACTACTTAAAGGTTCTCTAATGGATGTGTAGGTAAAAAAATATTTTTTTTATTTTGCAAAAAATGTTTTTTCACCATAACTTTTTTACCGACCCCCGTATACAAAATTAGGGTACACCCTCGAATTCCCCTTAATTTTTACTACAACCTCATTTTTTGAATGACGATTTTATGTTAACCTGTCTCCACGTAGCACACTTTTTCCGCTTGGATGGGCCACCCTGTACAATTAAAACATAAAATTGCTATAAATGCATTACCAAACGCATCTGAAAATTTACAGGTTGCAGATAGGTTGTTACAAGAAAATGTAAATGATAATAATGAAAGTATATAGGGGGTGGCAACACAGTAGTGAAGGTGCGTATGGAACCAGATTAGACTAATTTGACAGACCACAGGGTCTCAACCACCCATAAAATGTAAAGACTATATCTTAAGGGTGGAGTTACAGAACATCCCTAACAGAATACAACAAAGAATTGAGAAAGTCTAAGAGAAGGACTTGGAGACAGTTCTGTGAGGGGATTGATGAACTAGCCCCAGCAGTACGACTTCAAAAGGTCCTATCAAAAGATCACTCAAGTGGTATAGGGCTACTTAAAAAGCCTGATGACAAATTCACTCAAGATAGACAGGAAAGCCTAGAGGTTCTATTACAAACTCACTTTCCTGGCTCCACAATTTTAGAAGGAAATCAGGCACAGGCTTCTCTGGAAGAGGCTGTACATCGCCCAAACAGAAGTCAAAAAAGCCTAGCGAAAAAGATTTTTAACTCTAACAAAATCAGATGGGCCATAAATAGCTTTAAACCCTACAAATCACCAGGCAAGGATGGAATTTTTCCAGCTCTGCTTCAAAACAGCATCGATGAGCTCCTACCAGCGTTAGGAGCTATATTCAAAGCTAGCTTTAACTTTGAATACATTCCAAGTCTGTGGAGAGAGGCTAAGGTGGTGTTCATTCCAAAGACAGGAAGGCGTCCACCTGAAGACCCCAAGTCTTACCGACCCATTAGCCTCACATCCTTCCTCCTGAAAACAATGGAGAAACTAATTGATCTGCACATTAGAAGCGAAATCTTATCCGAGAAGAAACTTCATGTGAACCAATTTGCCTACCAGCCCGGCAAATCGACAATCAGCGCTCTGAATTGTCTAACAATGGACATTGAAAAGACACTAATGGCAAAAGAAATTGCTCTCTGTGCATTTATAGGGCTTTTGATAACACCTCATATGAATCCATAAAAAGCACCTGTGAAAGAAGAGGAATGAAATCTTCCATAATTAACTGGATACAATCCACATTGCGAAGCAGGGTTGTCACAACTGAAATCGGAGATGACTCGGTCACCGCTACCACGGTAAAAGGCTGTCCCCAGGGGGGGGTTCTATCGCCTCTGCTGTGGTCACTGGTGGTCGACGACCTGTTGAAGGAACTGACAAACTCTGGCGTTGGTGTCCAAGGTTACGCGGACGACCTGGTCAATTACAGTGAAAGGCAAGCATGAAGGCGTCATTTCCAACCTAATGCAAAATGCCCATAACATTATAAGCAACTGGAGCCATGAAGAGGGGCTTAATGTCAATCCAAGCAAGACGGTTCTAGTTCCGTTTACAAAAAGAAGGAAGCTCAACCTGAAAGCACCCACGCTAAACAACAAGGAACTTACATTTTCCAGTGAAGTGAAATATCTAGGAGTCATACTAGACTCCAAACTTTCCTGGAACCAACATCTACAAAAAACCATTGCCAAAGCGACAGCGGCTTTATGGTCATGCCGCGCGCTATTTGGCAAATCATGGGGATTAAAACCAAAAATGATCCTATGGTCCTACTTTACTGTCGTAAGGCCGATCATCACATACGCCTCCCTTATATGGTGGCCAAAAACAAAGGAAAAAGGGGCGCAAGGCAAGTTGCAGAAAATGCAACGGCTGGCTTGTCTGGGTATCACAGGGGCCTTAAATACATGCCCCACAGTTGCAATGGAGGTAATGCTTGACCTCACTCCGCTACACATTTTTGTGCACGAAGAGGCAACAAAAAGTGCCTCGCAACTTTACCAAGATAACAAATTGAAAGCAGGGGACCTTATTGGTCACCTAAAAATACTGGACACTGTCCAACTACAATCCTTGACAATGCCAAAGGACTACATGCAGAAGAAATACGACTTTGAACTATCGTTTGAAGTGGTCATCCAAGATCGCCAAACTAGTCAAATCGCAATACCAGAGACATCTTCAGGAACAAGCATCTGGTACACAGACGGATCTAAAATGGATGATGGGGTTGGAATTGGGATATATGGTCCTAATCATAGGACCTCACAGTCCCTAGGCAAGACACCATCCATCTTCCAGGCAGAACTTCAAGCCATAAATGTATGTGCTCATGAGTGTATCAACAGACGCATCAAGGGGGCAAGAATATACATCTTATCAGACAGTCAGGCAGCATTGAAAGCTCTAAAGTCTTATACTTATGAGTCTAAGGTTGCCTGGGAATGTAAAACACATCTAAAGCAACTGGCTATAGGCAACAGATTGACCTTAATGTGGGTGCCAGGGCATGAAGGTGTTCATGGGAATGAAATTGCTGATAGCCTCGCTAGAGAAGGGGCTAAGGCTCCATTTTACGGTCCTGAACCATTCTGTGGCATAAACAAAAGCCACCTATTGACAGAGATCAAAACATGGGAAAAGGAACAAAAGGAAGCCTACTGGAGTAACACTCCGGGACAAAGACAAGCTAAAAGATTTTTGACCTATTCGCCTCAGAATGCCAAAAAGCTTCTCACTCTAAACAAGAATGAATTAAGACTCATCACAGGTCTCCTGACTGGACACTGCCCTTTAAGATATCATCTTAAAAAAATGGGCAAAACAGACAATGGACTATGCAGATTCTGCAACGAACGGGATGAGACTAGCGAGCACATACTGTGTGAGTGTCCCCTCTTAATTCGGAACAGACTTAAATATTTCGAAAGGATCAATATAAATCCAAATGAAATTGGCAACTTAGCCCCAAGGAAAATACTAAGCTTCGTCAAAAGCCTAGGTGACCTTGGAATTTATTAGAGCAGGGTCATTCACAAAAGATCTAATCAGGTCGCAGTGAAGAAAGGCCGTAAGGGCAAAAAAATGACCCCTAAGAAATCTACAATCTACAAGGGTGGAGTTAGTGTAAGATATTAATAATATTACATACAACAACTGTACATACAAGGCAGATAGCCGAATGACATCTAGGACGAGCAGCGTGGCAATCGTCCTGTTCCCCATGAGCTTGCATCGTGATAAGTTTGTAACGGACTGTGATTAGCGATTAAGTACACGTTATGTAGAATCTGTGTAACTAGATCCGACATGAGATTATAATCTGTGATAATAAACCCGATTAAGCCGACTCTGATTTGAATTGTTATATGAATATATAAATAACAATGCGTTATTCTACCATTCCAAGGCCAATAATCACAATATATCTGGATGACAACTGTCAAATGCCGCCAAATTTAAAAGACAGTCCCTAGGGACACCTTTTTAGAATTTGTTCTGTTTTGGATCCAAAACACACAGACTAGTATAGCATTTTGTAAAAGTGCTAACAATTGTATTTACCATGAATCAATCATTTCCCAAACTTACAGTAAACTGGTCTTCTAGTAAGCCAAGCCTCTTATGGAAAGGGACTGTCAAAATGCATGTCTTCAACAAATCCATATTTAAGCAAAATTTATTATTATTTACTTCTTGTTCATTAAAATTCGTTTTATCACTTTTAAACTGGAAGTAGTTTCCCCTTGTAACTGGTGCATTGGCAAGAATTGAAAAATCTGTGCTACTTGTCAGTTGATGGATATTTGTATCTTCTCGATCATATCTATCCCAATTTGTTTCCAAAGTTCGTATTGATTTTGGTGGAACATATTTTTCATTTTTTGTGGAATTTCCCTTGTATTTTCGTTTATCTGTTATGTGCTTTAAACCCCTGAAACAAAATGAATAATATTATTTAAAAAAATGTAGTCTTGAAAAACAAATAATTTTTTTGAGACATGGGAATACAGTTGCAAAATTTGTACAGGTGACAAGACCGAGATACAGTGGTAGTGACTGATGTTAGGCCCTTTTCTAGGCTCACAAATCTAAATTCCCCCCCCTTGCACTAGAAATGTGCCCTCCAGTGCTGTGTCTGATAAACTTTTTGTGTTTTCTCATGTACCGATTTAAATCAGATTTAAATGCATCATTAGGTAAATGTCAGCTGCAGAAAACAAGGCTGTGCTAGTGTTCGCCATCTTGCTGCAATATATGATCAAATTAGTGTCTGTTTTTATTGTGATCATAGAAACACACAAAATCTGTCAAACTCTAAAGGGGAAATTTATTTTATCTCCTTGGAAGTGGAAATAATATACAGTGTGTAACTAAAATGCACGAGATGACAAAAAAAGTTCATATTATCATGTGTCCGAAAACGCTTCCTTTTCCAGATACATCGATACATGGTGTTAAAAGATAATGAAAACATATGGTTTATTTTAAATTGCAGTAAAGTGGCTTAAGTGATTTTGTCAAAATTTGACATATAGCTCTTAGTTTTGGTTTTATACAAACACATGGGCATATCATCAATTTTATACTAACGGGGATGCACGCACAGGTATATCAAATTTGCATGTTGTTAGGATTTGGCATTTTTTAGATAAATGGCAAAATATAATAATAATATAAATGAAGAGGTTACATAAAAATATTATTATTTGGGTGGATCTCAAAACAATTTTAACAAAATCCCTTAATCTGATTTGCTCCAACTTAAAACAGTCCATATTTCTTCATTATATAACTACCTTATATCACCCTGTATCTCAAAAACAAAGCATTCTTGGACATATGTTAATATGAACTTTTTTGTCAAGTTTTTGGCTTTTTTCCATTAGTTATGTAAACCCCAATTTTTGTATTAAGGCTAAAATTTAAATTGGATATCTCTTATTGACATTGAATAATAATTATTGTTGTTTTGAGTGAAGTAGACAATTTTGAAGTTAAACCATTCAAATAAAATTTCACATTTTTGCAGTTTCCCATTTTTTGGAAACACCACACCAAAAAAAGCATCTTTGTCAATATCCTCAAAACCATGAATTTTGGTTAGACTTCTAAGAAAAAATGTGGTAAACCAAACAGGTTTGGCATTCGGTAATCCGCCCATTTTGCTTGTGTTTTGCTGAACATCAAAAAACATGTTCAGGATTGTGATATTTAGTTAACAAATATTTCATTTGAATTTAATAATTTGGAATGATCTACTTTATCTGAAGAGTAGGCAGATTTATAGTTGTTGGAGCCTTGACAGTTGAGTAAATACTGTTTTATTTTCACATAAAGTGCCTTTCCCATTGAAAGTACCGCAATATGTTACTGAAAAAATTGTTGAGAATGAAAATCATAGTGATTCAGTTTTATTCTTGGACACTTCAACAGGTGATAGAAAACCAAAAAATAACCGTACTTTCTTGTATAAACTATACAGGGTGGACGCAGATCGACTATACGATAGGTATAAAAAACAAAAAAATTTCGAGTTGAAACTTGACCTTTGGGGGATCAGCCTTGCTTGATTAGAAACTAATTTGCACCATATTATTATATTTTAAAAATCAAGCAGGCCTTGACAGGGGCAATTTATTCGTTTCCAGTTCAGGTAAACTACATTTTCCTTAAGAGATATCGAAAAATTTTATTAGAAAAAGTTGTTCAGAATGCAAATCCAAGGGCCCGTACCAAATTTTAAAATAATCGGCAGACTTTGATTTTTTAAATTTCAACTTTCTATTTTGGAAAAAATCAAAGTATGCCGATTGTTTTGAAATTTAGTACAGGATCTTAAATTTGCATTCTGAAAATTTTTTTCTGATAAAATTTTTTGATAAATGTACTTGATTTGCCTAAAACCGCAAAAATTGAAAAAGTAAAAAAAAATCAAAATGTGTCGATTGTCTTATAATTTGGTACGGTGATTTGGAATTGCATTCTGAACAACTTTTTTTAATAAAATTTTTCGATATCTCTTGAAGAAAAATAAATAAATTGCCCGTCGAGGCCTGCTTGATTTTTAAAATATAATAATATGGTGCAAATTAGTTTCTAATCAAGCAAGGCTGATCCCCCAAAGCTCAAGTTTCAAGTCGAAATTTGTTTGTCTTTTACACCTATCGTATAATCCATCTGGGTCCACCCTGCATGTCGTAGGCATCGGTCAAATTCTACAAATTTTCAACAAATGACTGAACAAACGGCAGTCAGATGCTGTAACGGCCGATTACTCTGTCTGACTAACATAAAGAAGGGCAATCCTTGAAATGACGCAAAATTTTAGTCAACAAGGTAATAGCTATTTTATTACAGCTTTTGCCGGCAATACGTGTAATGACTACACATTCCGTGAAATGACGTATTACGCCCGATGCCTACGACATATATATTCTTAAGGCCTTATAAAAAAGTTACAGGGTGTTAAAATTGGAAAAAAAATTGTGGACTTTATTGAATATTTACCAAACTAGTTGAAACCATAAAACCTGTTAATATCAAACCTGTAACGACCAGTGGAGGAGAAGTGGGTAATTATGGTACAATTGTTTTTAGAAATAAATGAATCAGCTTGTATATAGCAATAACATTATATAATAAATTTCTTATGTAAATTTTAATTGTAAACAAAAACGTCCTCTAGACATTCTTTATGTGTCATGGTTTCATTGCAAATTTGATTTTTTGTTTTATTTTGGGGCATTTTTGAAAAATTATGTGAAAATTTGCTCCATAAGTAAGACTTACAGTAGAAATAATGTAAGACTCGATAATGGTAGCTTAAAGTATGGTTACCTGGTATCTGCTGGATGAGGCTGGATACTAAGAATAAAACTGCTCGCTTCAAGTCGTCCTGTCGTTAGATACAAAGGCCTGGAGGGTAGGTACTTACCTAGATCATCAGAACCCTGCGTATGCCATCTCAAATCATGCCAAAAGACCACTTCATAATCATATGGTAGGAAAGTCAAACGTAAATTAGCCTTAAATTCCTGGTAAGTGTGAAACCCACCTGTTCCTTCATTAAAACCTCGCATAGTACAGATATTTTTTATTTAACTTTTCACGAACCCAAATCAACTGTATCGCCTTATTACGGAAAGTTTTAATTTAAATTACCAAAAAAAACACGCATTAAAAATAAAGGATCACCCCTACAAAAAATAATGCACAACTGGCAATATAAAAAAACGCCAAGTATAGGTTTTTTGTGCTATAAAAACTAATCACCAAAAATAAATGATCGAAACAAGTCTTCACTACTAAACGCACAAAAACCTGAACTATCAAATTCAAAACTTGGCTCTGAAGTTGTTTTTTCTTATTGCATTATGAAAAAACTGTATGTCCGCATTAACTTGTTTCAAAATAACTACTGTACATATTCAACCATAAAACCAACCTTTTATTTTATTAAACATCCTTATCCGAGGGATTAAACAAAAACTTCCTCTTAAAATGAAGGCAACAAGTTTTTAACGTTTCACCAACGTTCATGTGGCTGGAAAAATATAGGCCCATTGTAACAGTTTTAGCCATTCAGGAATTTTTTGTTGAAGTTTTGGTGAATGCCAACCAAAATAAGGACAATGTAAATATTCACCACCAAGTGATCTGTTACGTAACAGTAACTTCCTCAACTACCTCCAACACTTCAAGAGGACCTCCTAGAACCTTATTCAACCTACTACAAGGAGACCTTCCGGAGAAATCAATGGAAAGTAAAACCAAGTTGAAAACTAACAACATTATTAATTATAATTTATTTTCCAGCACACCTTATCAAGGCGAGAGTTTGCATTAACCAAAAAGAAACAAGTCATGCACCTTGTTGTTTAGAACATATTAGAGAAAATCTAACTTTTAAATTAATTGGCAAATTATTTTCTCCGTTTAAATTTAACCACTTATCGCTGACTAGTTATATTAGTTATATTAATAAATCAATACAGACAATTTACTCAACTTCCCATTAATTTTATTATATCCTAAAATAAATAGTTTTCACCTACAGAAAAATCACCTAATTTCTAGATTAATACTGTTGCTTTCGCCATAATTTAAAATATATATTAATTCAAATCAAAAGGCTATGAAAATGTAACAGGTGTAAGGAAAGTACTTAATGAATTTGTATTTTTGTTTCATTTATTTAAATAATTGTTTTTAAGAAAAAAGTAT
Source organism: Pseudeuparius sepicola (assembly GCA_963920635.1). Taxonomy (NCBI): domain Eukaryota; kingdom Metazoa; phylum Arthropoda; class Insecta; order Coleoptera; family Anthribidae; genus Pseudeuparius; species Pseudeuparius sepicola. The sequence goes on along the minus strand of OY987303.1, from coordinate 41,987,962 downwards.
TGCTTGTGTTTAATGTTACCAAGCAAATCAATCACTTGCAAGTGGATTGATATATCCGTCTTTGTTTTACTAATTGACAGCAAGCAATTGCTTGTTTGATAACCTTAAAAGCTTCCACTGTTAGTTACTTTGCGCACTGTGATTTTGGGTACTTGCCGCAGAGAAGAAGAAGAAATATCATCAAGTCATAGAACTGTCAGGTAAATAATTATTAGGCACGTTGTTTAGAATGATTTCAGCTTCCTTTTCTATACAGATTGTCTGACTTAAGTTGGTTTCCATTATTTTTCGTCCTTATTTCCGATTTTAGAAAAAGAAATTAAAATAACAATTAAACGGTACAAAATCTACAATTTTAAGGCATTAGCTTACACACAGTTTGTCCCATTTGCCTGGGACCTAATACATCTATGTGGTTTGGTATCCCAAGTAACATTTTAAATTTTATTAATGGGAAGTCTGATAAGCTAAAAAATGGTGAACCTCATGATAGATTTCTTACTAGTTTTTCAAACCAGCCATAAAACCATTGGCCCAATGGCAGAACAATTTATAGCATCCGTGAAGTTACCTTTAATACTATTTTGAAAGAAAACTAATTGATTACACTGGAGATTAATTGGTATAAATAATAGAAATCACAAAGTAATATAAATGTATTGGAGAATATTATTTTAACATTAAAAAATATTTTTATCTATTGCCTTGTAATGTACTCAATTTCCTATAATATACAAAACATATTGAGGGTATTATAACAGAGGGGCGTGACTACAATTTTTGTGGAAAATTAGTTTTTTAGTGCTACTTATAGTATAAGTGAGCTCACATATTATGATTGGTTGACAAGCTTCGATCTCTATTTTTCACTTAGTACTTAATAATAAAATTTATATAGGCATATCCACCATTTATCAATTTGGAGACAAAACACAAAGGCGTACAAACCAAACTTATGTTTTTTTAGTGGAACATCCTGTATATTATTGAATATTTGGAACCTACACTTCCATCCAGATTTCAATGATATATATGACATATATATATGTCATATGTTTGCTCCAGCCGTTTTTACACTACAGGGCATTAAAACTAATTTTTTTTTCATGTTTTCACATCCTGTATCTCGGTAATGAAATGTTTGTGGAAGAAAAAATTATGAAGATAATACCCCTAAAACGTTAACGGCCTCTTTGTAATATAATAAAAATAATAATAGTCTGGATGAAGATATGAACATTGATTCGGAGGTTTCCGACGTACGAATTCATACGAAAAAATTCATCACAGGTAGATCGAAGGTCAACAAAAATAACATTATTAAATTTGTTCAACTTGTATGTGACCTTCTTGAGGACAAAATTCACAAAAAAAAACAAAAAAGCTAACAGGCCACAACAAATATTAACCGCTAGGACAATCTGAAGAAACTGACGAATTTTAAGTGTAAGTTCCAATTTGGAACCGTGAACAAGTACCGATGGGTTACGTAAGACCGTCTCCTGAAATTTAAGTAGGGTTTTTGTCTATTACTAGACGTCCAACTTGTATGTGACCTTCCCAAAGACAAAATTCACAAAAAAAAAACAAAAAAAAACAGGCCAGACCGAATATTACCTGTCCCATCAGTCTATTACTAGAGGTCCAACTTGTATATGTCCCGAGGACAAAATTCACAAAAAAAAAAAGAAAAATAACAGGCCAGAACGAATATTACTTGATGGGACAATCCGAAGAAACAGACGAATTTTAAATGTAACTTCCAATTTGGAACCGTGGATGAATACCGAGGGGTTACGGAAGACCATCTCAGTAAAAACTCTGAGAAGTTGACGAATCTTAGGTGTATGTTCCAATTGGGAACCGTGGGCGGGTACCAAGGGGTTGTGTGCATTGATGCCGATTTACAGGGACTCTCGTAGGACCATCCCCTAAAATTTAAGTTTGGTTTAGTCAAATGTTCACGGGATTAGAGTTCGAACAACATTAAAACCTTGGAGAAGTCGGCGAATTTTCATTTATAGGTAGGCACATACTAAATGGCTGTGTTTCCATAAATGCCGCTTTTGCGAAGGTTTGTGGATGTGCACACCACTGAAAAGCTCAGATGCTATGGAAGCTTTGGAACTGTAAAACCTTTGCAGCAATGCCAAGAAGACGTTCGAAATGCCAAATAGAGAGGTTTTAAAAGTGGATAGTTTTGACATCGTTCCATCTGACGCAGTCTACCAGAAAATTCGCTCCGATAAACTTGCCCTGAATGATGAAAAAGATGATCTCCTTGACTTGTTAGAAATGAAGAAAGTTCATGCAAACTTCCCGCAAGTTGTTGGACCTCCTTTTCATGCGTATATCTACAGTAGAGAGCAACTTTCTATTTTAAAAATGATCACACAGCATAGTATACATATCGATGCAAGGGTACCATTATTAAAAATTGTCCTAATGAAAAGCAGATTTAAATCAAAGAATGTGCCCTGTTCTTGAAATGGTTTCATGTTCCCATGATGCTGCTAGCATAACTTGAAGGCTCATAAGGTTTAAATATTTTTTCAATACGAAAAAAAGTCATAGCCTCCTTGTAAATATAATGTATAATGTTCTCACAGATTTAAGTTACCAGGACTAAGATGTTTTCCAAATTCATTTGGGCTGTTTCCACGTTTTTCATTTGATATGCCAAGATGTAGAGGCCGCATATTTATGATAACCAAAGGGTATGAAGAAAACTAAAAGAAATTTTGTCTTCATCTTATGATATAACATCTTGGGAATAGTTTTGCAATTGGTATAAACGTTGTATAAATTGCAAACAAAAGAATGACACTTTTACTTGCGGTTATAACAGCATGGTGGATATTTGTAAAAAAATTAAAAAAAAAACAGAACAAACTAGTACTCTCCATGATTGTTCTCAGAATTTTGAAAATGTCCCTTCATTAAAAAATATCAACCATAGTGGCATTGTGAATAACCCATTTCAAGATTTTTTCTCCCATGCAGCAGATGCTTGTCAACCTGCTAATAGTTCGGAAATTGCATTTTATGAAGATAATCCTTTTTTCAACCCTTATTATTATAAAAAATACTTTCGAAAATTCGTTGGAATAATACCCTCTGGACTAGTTTATTGACAGACAACCGAAGTTTAAGTAATGCTCCGGTTGAAAAATGGTTTTCTGTCTCAAAAACCGATCTTTGTGGTAATTTAATGTGTCAGAAATATAGCAGAATACCTAAAAAGGTTGTAGGTGATGAAAGGAGAAACATCCAACTTATTTTGTTAGGAACGAGTTATAGCAAACAGAGAAAGGTCACTGAAGAAGCAATTTAATAGATGATAATTGCCACTATTGTGGAAAAGCAGAATTAGATGTAACGGCTTGGTGGGTGGAATGCACAAGCTCTTTGAAGTATATACACCATAAATGTGCCTCAGATAAACAAGATTTTACAGGCAATTTCTAATGTCGAAATTGCGAGACTGGATCAAGTAAAATTTAAAGTGTTCCATCATCACCATCAATAGCTTCTGAAGAACACACAACAGAAATATTATGTCATAAATATTTCCATAAATCTAGTGTACTAGATCAGGAATATATTAAAACATGATCATTGCAGACAATCGGTCAAAATTCAAATCGGTTGTGGCACGAAAAAAGGAAAGAAATCTTAACCGCATCTAATTTCCGTGCCGTGTGTAGAACAGAAAAATCAGAGGTCCTTCTTGATATTGCCGAATTTGCAAATGAAGCAATTAGATATGGAATAGCTCATGAAAAATATGCCATTAACATGTACGAGAAAGAAACTGGAAGGAAAGTTGTAAGTATGGTCTTATGTTTGACCGTTTCGTGGGTACCGAAGGAATAACTGAAATAAAATGCCCATATTCTGTAAGAGAGACTCGTCCAACAAATTTATTACATGATAGTCTAAGGGTATTTAAACAAAGACGGTTCACTGAAAATAACACATGAATATTACTTTAAAATTCAAGGCCTGCTTAATATCTTAAATAGAAACTGGTGTGATTTTATTATATTGAGCTTAAAGGGTACACGAATCATAAGAATTCAAAAATGCGAAAAAAAAAAAAATGGAATGCTCCCTAAACTTAACAAGTTTTATTCGTTTTATATGGTGCCTTATCTTTCTGGTGCGTTCAATTATAAAAGTGTTATAAGTAGAAACCAATTAATGAAATTAAACTACTTCCAAATGGTTTGGTGGCGGACCCAACAAAACAGATAAGATATAGCATTTCTGAGTATTCATTTGCAAAATGTCATGTGAGGGAAATTAGTAGTGAGGATTTCGATATAATAACCATATTAATCAGGAAATATAACAGCCCATTTCAGTTATTGACAGTAACATTAAGTACTAAACTGTTAGATTTAGAATGTGATGGTAATGTTTATTACAAACTCCAGAAATTGCATTTAGGAAATTTGACACTTATCTTGCCCTACAATCGGCATGAAAATAATTTCTGTCTCGCAATTGTTGATCCTAATATCAAGGAATTCACATTTATTAACACATTTAAAGAGGACGAGGAAGAAGTAAAATTTTACTTCCTACGTAACTCCCTGTAAATTGGCATCGGTGCACACAATCCCTTGGTACCGGCCCACGGTTCTCAATAGGCTCGTTCAGCATATTTATTTTATGTTGTGACAAAAGTACATGCAAAAGATCATAATTTTCCGGGGATAATTTCATTGTCAAAATAGTAAGAGACTAGCGCTCCTTTAAAATACGACGTACCCCACCAGGCACCACGATGACGTCATTTGACTCATTTAACATGGCAAACTCGACGCGGCGCGGCTTGACAGTTCGCCGACGATCTCGGTAGATACACGACTTTTAGTTAAGTACTAATGGACTAACATTTCTAGGGGGGCCTTAAAGTTTAGAAGTAAACTTAATCAAAACATCCCGAAAATGTCCCACTGATAGAGAAAACGGGAAACGATCACTATCCTACCGTTTTAAAATAATACCTACTTAAATATGGCATATTTATTTTAAGCATTATTTTAAAATGATAAAACGGTCTTATTTGCTGTATTCTTTATTAATGGTACATTTTTTGAACTATTTTGAATAAGTTTTGCCTGATTTTGAGATATTTCCAAAGCACTCCTGATTTTTAATTGAAAATAGAAAAATTAAATTTTCCCAAATATAAGGTCCTATAGAAATGTTAGTCAGAAAAATAAATTAATAAAACTTGGGGCATTAGGGTTTCAGGAGGTGCTGAATAAATGTTGTCAGATTTCCTATAAAAAATCCCTAATAGCATTTTCCAAAGAATTGCATCGAAAAAAAAATTATAGCAGGTCGTGGAATAGCGCTATCACAGCGATATGTCCCATGAGTGCACAAGGCACTACATACAAAAAACAATAATCATCAAAATCATGCGATTTGATCCCTCTTATTTCTGCACTTATGTAGTCTCTGTTACTATTAAAATATAAGTATATCAACTTTGGGCAAATTAGTTGAATCAGCATTTGTATATCGTAAATCTAGTGAGCACATTATAGAAATAAAATATTGCATGGAAGTAATATTAATGCTGTCAAACTATGTGCGGCTTCGACGAGCATCAGAGAGAGAGGTATTGATATTGTTCGACGGCTTCAGCCTGCGTGCGTACCGTGCCTACCATTCAAATAAGTCATGTGACATCACAACTTAGTGCGGAGTACGTTAGACATTTTAAATATGCTGTGGTTTGCAGTAGTCATTAATCGGAAATGAATGGATATTTTTGACTCAATTTTTCTTGCAATATTTATGAACATGTACACTTCACTTTCCGCAACATAATAATCATTAAATAATTTTGGTCAAACGACCGTCGGTTTCTCAGAGTTTTTAATTTTTTTCGACTTGTACTCCCCACGAATATTTGACTAAACCCTACATAAATTTTAGGGAATGGTCCTACGTAAGTCCCTGTAAATTGTCGTCGATGCACACAACCCCTTGGCACCCGTCCACGGTTCCCAATTGGAACATACACCTAAGATTCGTCAACTTCTCAGAGTTTTTAATGTTTTCAACCTCTAGTCCCCGTGAACATTTGACTAAACCCTACTTAAATTTTAGGGAAGTCCCTATAAATCAGTATCGATGCACACAACCCCTTGGTACCCGTATTGTGCATTTTATTTGATTTTACGATAATCTACATATCAAAGAGATTGTATTAGAACCAGGTTCGAGTACATATATCAGAACTGCCCAAGACACTATAAATGAATACAGAGACCTGCCAGTCAGTAAGTCCATACGAGTTAAGGTGGCTGGTGTGCAACAACAGGAAACGCACAGAAAATGTATAATATTAGACAGTGACTTTGTTGATAAAGGTCCAATAATTTAAATTGTTTTTTATTTGTGTGGTGTCCAACTTTATAACTGTACAAATCCGTAAAATCTTCATTTTTGGAGATAATCGCCTAAACTTTTTTTTGTTTGAAGGGCCTTCAAAAACCGATTCTTTTGACCTTCCTACAATTTTCAAAATGCAAATCCAGGGCCGGCTGCGATTTTTTTTATACCCCCGATTTTTACGAAAACCATTTAGCGATTTTTTTATTTAAAATCTGACTCCACAGCGTTAATCAGAAGACCCCAAAACCCCCATATACCAAATTAGAACAAAAAAATATAGAGGGAGTTCCAATCTGCAGGGTGTCAAAGTTGAGCAAAATAGGAATTTTAAAGGCATCTGGCGAGTCCAGTGTGCCATGGAATCCCTTCAAAACCGTTGAATGGTCAACAAGACCACCCAAAATGTTGGTGTGAAAATATTTACTACAAAAATATACAGGGTATTTTTCTCTGAGCCATCTCAAAATTTTGAAATTTTTATGAAACTTGTACGGATCAAGAGTGCTGTGGAATCATTGAAAAAAATATTGATAACCAAAAAAGTAATGTATTTCTTTACAAAGTGCCAACTAATAAATAAAAACAATTTAAATTATTGGACCTTTCTCAACAAAGTCACTGTCTAAGATGATACATTTTCTGTGCGTTTCCTGTTGTGGCGCACCAGCCACCTTAACTGATATGCACTTACCGACTGGCAGGTTTCTGTATTTTTAGATTTAGTTCGTTTATAGTGTTGGAGCGGTTTTGATATACTGACCCGTATAAAGTTCCAAAAATTCACTAATTTGAGACGGCACAGATAAGGACACTCTGTACATTTTGTATTGGACCTTTGCACACCAACACCTTGAGTGGTCCTATTGACCATTCAACTGTTTTGAGGGGATTCCATGGCACACTTGACTCGGTAGATGCCTTTAAAATTCCTATTTTGCTAAACTTTGACACCCTAATCGAACTCCCTGTATATTTTTTGTTCAAATTTCGTATATGGTGGTTTTTGGGTGTTCTGATTAACGCTGTTGAGTCAGATTTTAAATAAAAAAATTGCTAAATGGTTTTTGTGAAAATCGGGGGTATAAAAGAATCGGAGCCGGCCCTGGATTTGCATTTTGAAAATGGTAGGAAGGTCAAAAGAATCGGTTTTTGAAGGCTTCTCAAACAAAAAAAAAGTTTAGGCGATTATCTCCAAAATGAAGATTTTACGGATTTGTACAGTTTTAAAGTTGGTGTAGGTATAAAGTTTCATAAAAATTCAGCATTTTGGGATGGCCCAGAGAAAAATGTCCTGTACACTTTTGTATCGAATCTTTGCACACTAACACTTTGATGGTCGTATTAACCATGCAATTGTTTTGAGGGGATTCCATGGTACACTTGACTTTAAGATTTATATTTTGCTCAACTTTGACACCCCGCAGTATGGAACTCCCTGTATATATTTTGTCCAAATTTTTTTATGAAGGTTCTGCAGTGTTCTGATTAATGCTTTGGTGTCAAATTTTAAATAAAAAAAAAACGCTAAATGCTGGTTTTGTGAAAATCGGGGATATAAAAAAATCATAGCCAGCCCTGGATTTGCATTTTGAAAATGGTACGAAGATAAAAAAAGCGGTTTTTGGAGGCCTTTAAAACAAAAAAATTCAGGCAACTAGGTATCTCCAAAAATTAAAAGATCAAAGGAACTTACTTTAAGTGAAATTCGATCATGATTATATGCGCGCCTCGTGAAGTAAATAAATATATACGTAGTATCTTGGTTTGTAACGAATTCCACACAGTCCCCAAGGTTAAAAACGCCACCCCGCTCCCTTCCGCTTGTCGACCCGGCGTCTCCCGTCAGAGTCGCCACTCATCTTCTTCAAAGCTACGTTGTTGGAACCAATTATTATGGGATGTCGTAAGAAGGGATGGGAGAGGGATTTATTTACTTCACGAGGCCCGCATATAATCAAGATCGAACTTCACTTAAGGTAAGTTCGTTTGATCTTTTAATTATATGCGGGCCTCGATCGTAAATAAATATATACGTAGTTATTTAAAGAGTGTTACAACGTTTTCTTCAGTGTATTTATTGATTAAAACTGCTTAAACGAATATATAAAAACAACCAACCTCCTGTATTACCAACTCAGATAATCAGGCTTATTTACTAAAGTTGAGCATAAACATATTATATTTCCTACCTTATACTATATTATTATGTAATTAATTAAAGGAATAGGTAATTCCTTACCTAACTACTTAGAACATATTTGGCAAAACACCCTTGTGGTACGACCTGCCTCTGATAAAAATTAGCAAAAGAGTTAGATTTTTCGGTTCACCCGGCGGTTAACCGAATAGCATCGTAACTGACTCCTTTCCTACTAGCTGCCGATGTCGACGCATGGCGTGTACTGTGAGCAGTAAATTTGTTAGTGTCGACACCATTATTCTCCCAATAAACATTTTAAGTGTTATAAAGGATCTTAAAATATTTCTGCTACCAAGGTTATAATTATATTCTAAAGTTTTATTTAATAGTACTAAAAACATTCTGAGTACTCTAACACAGCTCTTAAAGAGCTTAAATGGAGAATCATGTAGCAGTTACCATTACTCGGTTTTAGTGATTTTAAATGAATTAAGAATTTGTAATGAATTTTGCAAGAATACGGCCGTTACTCTTATAGAGACTATTATAAAACATAAGGTATTTGAACAAAAGTTTCTAATAGTTTACAGTTTCCTTTATAGAGGCTATTTATAAAGTTTCTCTAAATATTTCTGCAACTAATTTATACGAGTAGAAACTAATAGTATAAATAAGGTCTGTCCCTTTCCATATGTGCTCTCTTCCCTTTTTTACTGCAAAATTTATTGTGTTTGTAAAGAAGTGACTACACAAGAATGTGACACTCATAATCAAATAAAATGTCTTATTGCAAGTATAATGGAGGTACTCGTACACGGTATCTTATAAGACAATATTTGTAAGTATTTTGTTTGTGCTGTAGTGGGTGAAATTTGCTATGCGGCTTAGGATTTTCTGTAAACTTAATACAAATACCTCCAAAAAACTAATGGGCCTCCGAAACAAGCAAAAGTTAATGCTTTCTTTTAGATTTTATTCACGAATATAAAAAATTAAAATCTTCCAATTTATCCAAAACCAACTTTAAATAATTACTAAGTGGATTTGGAAATTCATTTGCTGTGCAATACCTACTTTGTGTAAGTTGAAAAATTAAGATTTTTCATATATGAAATTTCCAGGCAAAGCCTCTAAAATGGCAGCCTAAAATTGGTGGAGAATAACTAAAAGTTTTATAATCGAACTGTTACAAATTTTTAAGTTATACAGTGTGTCCCACTTAAGGACTGACCACCCGTGTAAAATTTTTATTTATAGCTCGATTTTCAGAAACTTTTTTTGTTGGATAGAGCTTCAAAAATGGCATTAAATGCATAATTCATGTGACTCGTGCGTTAAGTTCATGGCTCACTGAGACGGTGTTTTAGTGCTGAAATTTCGAGAAATACTATTAGGGATTTTTTTAGAGGAAAATTAATACCGGATTCTTATTCAGCGTTGTTCGAAACCCAAACGTACCAATTTGCATTACCTTAGCTCTACAGGGTGTTTCAAAAATTTTAATGCCCCACTTAAAGACTGACCAACCCTGTAAAATTTTTAATTATAGTTCGATTTTCATAAACTTTTTTTGTTGGATAGAGCTTCAAAAATGGCATTAAATGCATAATTCAGGTGCCTTGTGCGTTAAATTCATGGCCCACCGAGACGGTGTTTTAGTGCTGAAATTTCGAGAAGTATTATTAGGGATTTTCTTAGAGAAAAATTAATGCCGGATTCTTATTTAGCGTTGTTCGAAACCCATACTTACCAATTTGCATTACCATAGCTTTACAGGGTGTTTCAAAATTTTTAGTGCCCCACTTAAGAACTGACCACCCCTGTACAATTTTTATTTATAGCTCGATTTTCATAAACTTTTTTTGTCAGATAGAGCTTTAATAACGGCATTAAATGCATAATTGAGGTGTTTCGTGCAATAAATTCATGGCCCACTGAGACTGTGTTTTAGTGCTGAAATTTCGAGAAGTACTATTAGGGATTTTTTACAGGAAAATTAATGCCGGATTCTTATTAAACGTTGTTGGAAACCCAAACGTACCAATTTGTATTACAAAATGGAGGACTAATTGAAATGACTGAAATTTGAGTTTATGTTATGTTGTGTTGTTTGTTCATATAATTGAAAAATAATAATTTTGTTTTCTAATAAATTTTTAAAATAATATGAGTTCTTCGTGAATATTTTAGAGTAAAACATCATCAGAAATTAAGAAAATTAATTACAAATTGTTACGTTTTTGTTTCGAACATCTCACTGCGTATAAGAATCATATAGGCTTTTCTATTCCTTTAAAACCCTGTAGAGCTACGGTAATGCAAATTGGTACGTTCCGGTTTCCAACAACGCCAAATAACAGCATTAATTTTCCTGTAAAAGATCCCTAATAGTACTTCTCGAAATTTCAAAAACACCGTCTCATTATGCCATGAACTTAACGCACGAGGCACCTGAATTATGCATTTAATGCCATTTGTTAAGCTCTATCCAACAAAAAAAAGTTTATGAAAATCGAGCTATAAATAAAAATTTTACAGGGGTGATTAGTCCTAAGTGGGGCACTAAAAATTTTGAAACACCTTGTAGAGCTACGGTAATGCAAATTGATACGTTTGGGTTTCGAACAACGCTGAATAAGAATCTGGTATTAATTTTCCTCTAAAGAAATCCCTAATAGTACTTCTCGAAATTTCAGCACTAAAACACCGTCTCAGTGGGCCATGGAATTAATGCACGAGGCACCTGAATTATGCATTTAATGCCATTTGTGAAGCTCTATCCAACAAATTTTTTTTATGAAAATCGAGCTATAAATAAAAATTTTACAGGGGTGGTCAGTCCTTAAGTGGGACACACTGTATATAACATCTTAGGGAAATGTTTTATAAGTATTGGTAATATTTTAAAACTCTAAGTGATCTAAGACAACAGTAAGACAGTTAAGTAAGAAAATAGGTGATTTTATAGAGCTAGCGGGGAAGTTTTAAAACTCCAATCTATTCTATATTTTTAGCGTTACTATAAACCAAGTAGTTGCGTTATAAAACCTATGGTAACATTATAGCACTGGTCTAACCTGCAAATGTGTGTAATTTATTGCCGCATGTGTGTTTGCTTTAGCTACAGTGTGTTCAGTGTTCTGCATCCAAAGAAATAATGTTTAAAAATGTCCAAACAAGAGAACCAGGCTATAGGCAACCTCTATTGTCAGTAGTTCCTGCCTCATGGGAAAATAACAATAATTAATTGCTTCGGTAATTCATTGATTCCTTACATAGTAAATCCATCATCTAGGCACGTTTGTCTATACCACTTCAAATATCCTTTACTGTGGGGGGGGGGGGGGGGCAAATGAAAAAAAAGTGTCTGTGCTTCAGCAAATTCTAAGAAATCTCAACTCTAAGCCAAAAAAAGGTGGCTTAAACAATCATGCATCAAAAAGGGACAATTTTTATTCCTATGAGGCTGCAGAGAGGGAATTAGATGCAATGACGAAAAGTGGTGATACAGATTTAGATAGAGATGCGGAAGAGGAAGGATTAATAAAAAAAAAGGAAGGAAATAGGACGAGAAGAGCCAGCTGATTTTAATAATGTCATGGATATTTCATAAAACATCTGGAGTAGCAGTATTCTTGGATTTTAAAATTTTTGTTAAATTATAATTAACTTTCCTGTAAAAGCTACTGGAATATTTGTGTTTTTTCCAGTTATTTATTAATCCACTCGACATTATGTTAGGTACCGTTCTCGCAGGGATAAATGGAACTAACATATATAATTTTTAGGTTACTTTATTCCTCTCAGTGACGATAAAGTTCTTATGTTTTATAGGAGTTCTTTAGAAATCTCCAGTATCTATAAAAGTGTTTTTATATACTCCAAGCAGCTTTTGTTAAGCCTACATTTCTTAAGATGCTACTTGCTCTTTAAAAATGCTATAATAATATAGAGGAGCGAATAGTGTCCCCATAAGATTAATTTATATTGCATTTAATTGCATTTACTACTCTCACCTCTATACAAACTAAGACTTCTAATGTTGTATAACATAGCACTTAAAACCTCGTTGCAAACTTCTAATACAACTTTAAGTGATAAACACCAATAAATTTATAACAATGTGATGGCAATGTTTCGTTTAAGAGAGTTTTAAACCATCGACTGATGGTTTGTGTTGTCGCTTCATGGTGGGGCTTTTTGAATGTGATAAATTTCCAAAATTTTTCTACTATTCTTTGTTTTTCCAAATAATACTGTAGTGTCCGTACGGGACAAATATTCTCATCCGTGAGGTAAACTGGCAAAATTAAAGTAGGTTGCGGCTTATTTCTACCAGAAGTCTTCAATCTTTTAGTGATTCTTATTTCGATTTTATCATCAAGGGTAACAATATTTTTTATTTCTATGGACGCCAATGTTTGCACCCGTTGTCCTGTCGATAGTGCTAAAAGTCCGACTGTTTTGTTAGTTAAGTTTTCAACTATTATTAGGCATTTTCCGAACAAAATCTAAGACCAATCCCGGGTCCCAAGTATTTACATATTTTGGCAGACTTGGCCGTAAACTATATACGCCTTTAAAAAATCTCTTAATTCTAAAATCTTGGCCTATAGCTGGTCCAAGAATCTGGCAAATGGAGGATCTATACGAATTTAGTGTACCAGAAGATGCATTATTATTAAACTGGAAAGTTAGAAACTCAATAACAGTGGGTACTGACGCAGAAAACACACTTATGTTTTTGTTCTAATAAGGAACAAAATACTGGGCACCACGGCTGAGAATCCCACAAGGGTACTACAACTATGCCTTCAGCTCAATCGTTGATAATTTTGTTTAAGACCCGGGATATTAAATTAAATGGGGGAAAAGCGTAAAAATAATATTTTCCCCAATTTAGCGTGAAGGCATCTACTGAAAAACAATTTGGATCTCCCAGACATGATACATAAGGTATACACTTATAGTTGGTTGCAGAAGCAAATAAGTCTATACCAATTTTCCCAAAAATTGTAGTTATTTCTTAAAAACACCTTCATTTAGTGACCACTCTGTTTCTTTAGTTAACATCCGTGATTCGGCCTCTGCCTCCTTATTATCTGAAGATCTAATGTAAGTTGTATAAACAAATATATGTTTCATTTCACACAATTTTCAAATTGTCTGCGCTAAGGAGTTTAATTTGGGAAATTGGATGCTACCCATTTTATTCACCTAGGCAACGGCCGTTGTATTGTCTATACGTAAGAGGATGTAACAATGTGATGACTCATTTGTAAAATATTTTAGACTCTGGAAAGCAGCCAGTAATTCTAAATAATGTATGTGGTGTTTTTTTTTCCTGGTCTGACCAAAACCCGTGCATTCTTTTTCCCTCCGCAAAACCACCCCAACCAGTCCCTGATGCATCTGAAAAAATTTCAAAAGCCTAGGTGTCTGTTCGAATGGTATTTTTTGCTTCGGGAAGTGTTTTCAACCACCAGTTGAAATCTTCATTGAGGCATGAAAAAAATTGCATTTCACAATTATAATTATTGTCTGATTTCCTTAGTGCTAAAAATTTCACTCGTTCGAACAATTTTGTGTAACCCCAAGCATATTTTACTGCCGGACATATGGATGTTAAGTTTCCAATAAATTTTGCAAACTCTCTTATTGTACACATCTTGCTATTTGAGACCTTTTTTATAAGTTACTGTAGTAGTAATACAAAGAGAGTACGGGCTCACTTTGACCTCAGTTGACCCCTTGATCCTGAGAGTCCCCTACGGCCCGAGGTCACGGGAGCAAAGTGGCTACGTCATGCCCGAGGTCACGTGACGTCACCGGATGACCCCAGTTGACCCCTAGATCCTGATAGGTTAACCTTTGACCTTTGGGCCACGTGTGACCCCCAGTTGACCCCCCCCCCCCAGTCTGATTTGCCGAGTTCAAAATGCAGTCGTTCCTGAATCACCTGAACAAGAATTTGATCGTCAAGAAATTCGAAAGCATTCAAAATATGGACGTGGATGAAAATTTTCAAATCACGAGCGTGGACAAAGTGAACACGCAATACGGAGAGAAGGTCTACGTAGAGTTCGAAGAATTTAAGACGGTGCTGCCGCAACGATACACGGCCGAGTTTACGCCCCAACGGATCGAAGAAATTAATAGGGATATCGGTAACGGAAGGAGGTATTACATGAAGAGTCTTGGACCCGTCGGCCGATCTACAAATATCGAATTTATTGTAGAACCATGACGAAGCTGGAGTACAGAAGAAAACTGCAACAATATTTGAAGAATTTAGAAGCATTGAAATATGAACTTATGTTATATGAAATTAAAATGAAGATAAAACATATTGACTTACACAATTAATTTTTAATAAACGTTTAAAAATCTTTTGTTGTGTTTTTTTATAAGAATCTTTGTGTTGAAGGGAAAACACCTGAAGCATCATATTATAATAAAACTCTCACTCTAAGCAATAATATCACTCTATTCCACTGTTATGTGTATACAGGGTGATTCTTAACTTATACACATAAATTTGGAAAATTGTAGGTTATGTCAAGTAATGGCTAATAATGAAAAAAAAAGTCTAATAAAATTGTTATCGATAAGGTCTGCGTTTGTGATCTTATGAACCATAATTTTTAATTTATTTGTGCAAATAAACCCCGAATTGTTCAAGTACACAAAAATATAACTCAGCTGTTGCGTCACATCGGGTTACTCGCTGCGAACGCGTGACCGCATAGTAAATATATAGTAAGAGAAAACACGTGGAATAGTTCACGACAGACGCCTGCTTTGTTTGGTCGAGCACTCAGCGATTTTGCTGAAACCGCATATAGAACAATAGGCTACAAATTTCACCCAATTATCTTCTAAATAAAAAAATCTGAAAAAATTGCAGATAGAATAATAAACGGAAAATTTGGGAAAATCAGCATGTAACGCAAACGATTTAGGCCGGAATCTTCAACTAGACACGTGGAAATCCGAGGTAGACTCCTTGGTATCAGGAAATGTGATACATTATGGTAAATAAGAAACCACGTGGAACCGTATATGATGCGATGTACAACGTAAACAATTAGTACGTCAGGGGCTCGGATTTTCTGCTGATGCAGGTGTATCGTGATTTCCAAATATATCTTCTGATCGGCTGATCGGAAAAAATCCTCATATAGCGCAATCGATTTTGGGGCCACCCCTTGGGGGGGGTGGACTTAGTCTACCCCGGGGTGGGTGGGGGGTGGCGGGTGGGCAACTACGTGCCAGGAGGAACGGAGGCCGAAGGCCTCCGTCCGACTGGCATGTAGTTGCCCGAACAAAATCCACCCTTCCCCCTTGCACGCGTTTCGCGCATGCGCAGTTCCGCACTTTTGATACTTAATAATTATTTATTCCAGTAAAATATACACAAGACCGAAAAAGGTAATTGCGCGGCTGTCCCATTTTATACACCCTAGCTGTTTCAGTTCATCTCGTTTGGAAAAATTTTAGGGGTTATTACTTTTTTAAATACCGGTTTCCTCAACCTTATTTGAAAGTAAATATTTTTTAGTTCCCCACAGAAGGAAATAATGACGATATTTTATACCGGTGGATTCAAAAAATATATAAGGTTAGGAAAAAACCTTGGTAGGCAAACGCGGCTCTGCTGACCAGACAAAAAAAAACCTTAGTCGACAAATAATGGCCTATAAGAAGGGTGCGTGATTCCACGTATCAGTTCGAGTGCTCCAAGATGCAAGTAAGTATATACCAGCTGTCCCATTTTTAAACAGCTAGATATTTGGAAACCTTTCGTAAAAAAATTCCCAAGGATTACATGAGCAAAAGAAAGAAAAAAATGTAAATATACCAGCTGTCCCATTTATAAACCGCTTGATATCTTGGAAACGAAAACTTATATAAAGGAAGTAAAAGCTATATCTTAATAGGCGGAGGACCGACTGTCATTCAGACAGGTGAAAATTTTTTGTGATTTTTTGTAGAAGTTTTTTGCCAAAATTTTTTTTTGTCAATTTTTTTTTCGTCAAAATTTTTTTTTGTCAAATTTTTTTTTTGACAATTTTTTTTGCCAAAATTTTTGTTTGCCAAATTTTTTTTTTCCAAATTTTTTTTTTGTCAAAATTTTTTTTGTCAAAATTTTTTTTTCGTCAAAAATTTTTTTGTCAAAATTTTTTTTGTCAAAATTTTTTTTTGTAAAATTTTTTTTGACATTTTTTTTGCCAAATTTTTTTTTTGTCGAATTTTTTTTTGCCAATTTTTTTTTTTGCCAAATTCTTTTTCGACAAAATTTTTTTTGATACAAATATAATTGCTAACGTTTAATTTGTTTACCCCATTTACGAAAATGATAACAAAATTGGATCAGACAAGATGTTTTTTCGAAGTATAGTTTTTAAACACAGGGTGCCACCACCGGTTTTACGATATAGGTTTCAAAATGCGACGCAAGTACATAAAAAAAATACCCTAGAGATAAGAAAACAAAATACAACTCACAGAAAGATTCTTGATGATGTATAAAAAGAAATCAGGTTACATCTAATGCCCCAGACAGTAAAATAAACATCCCCGAGCTATCAGATATAACCAAACATCATTTTTCTAACGGCACAGTCATTTTCACGGGAAAAACAACCAGTAACCGTTCAAATTCCATAGATAGGTACTGCCGTAATCCAAAATTTCACTGAACTACGCGTATCTATTATACTGAAGTAGGTACTGATACACTTCCATCTTTCCAAAGAAAAACAAACACGAAACTCAGACTTTTCATATATTTATTACAACGCCTCGATAGAGTCTTTATTTGTGGCCACGACCGAGAATCTACTGAAGCAAGTGCGACGCATAGGACGTGAAAAGTGCCGAGTTGGTTTTATTAAACAATGAAACTTATACCTACGTATATATAAAATAAATGAGAAATATGCCAGAGATGTGAAACCTAATTGTGTTGCAAGTTTGAGGGTCCAAAAAAAATATTGGCTTTAATTTTTTAAGGTGAGAAACACATCTAACAGCCAGTTTGGAAATATACAAGGCAAAAAAAGTAGTGATGTGGCTGTCCCATTTTATGTTTTATACAGGTTGGGTTATTTTAGAATAGTTGTTCAATAGACCGAGACAACATCATAAACGCTTCCCGTTAGAACAGAATGTGATGAAAAGAAAAATTCCATCTGGGTCAAGCTACTACATAACCAAAATAAAAAATACTGAACGTTATAAAATTTAAAAAATCATATTTTCTACGGATTTTTATCCTCTGAAAATTGTTCTTGTGTAAAATTCAGTTTCTCTGGGTCAAGCTAGGTGGTAACTATATAACCAAAATAAAAAATACTGAACGTTATAAAATTTGTCACGACGCTTGGCCTTATGCGATAAACAATGTGTGTGGGTAGAGACATTCGTGGGAAAAGGTGTAACATAATATGCATGCTTTCTTCATGCAATGAATTGTAAATAAAATTCATACATCGAACTGTGACTGGTGACTGGATAAAAATGCCGTAATAAGAATCGACTGTTTTCATGAATAACCTCATTGAATTTTATGCAGTTTTAGAAAGTTAATGTGGGTTGGAAAATTTGTATTATATGCTGGATGCAGAGAAAAAGTGGAAATTTCATATAAGTTGAGCTGTTTATGAATGAAAAAAAGTTGAGAGAACAATACCTACTTATACAAACACAACAGAACGAGACAGTCTTAAAGAAAATGGGCAATTCACTCTTTGTGTATAGGACTCGAACAGCGACTTATTATTTTAATCGGTACTGTTGTAAGAAATTCAGAAATGGAATTTTGGTTTATTTAATAAAAATATATACTTACACATTTTATCTTTATCTTTTTATGGTGCACTTTAACATATTTTCAGTTTGTAACATGTTTCTC
The DNA here is from genome assembly GCA_963920635.1 of Pseudeuparius sepicola. NCBI lineage: Eukaryota > Metazoa > Arthropoda > Insecta > Coleoptera > Anthribidae > Pseudeuparius > Pseudeuparius sepicola. The sequence goes on along the minus strand of OY987303.1, from coordinate 41,969,486 downwards.
AGGAGAACAAAATCAGGAAATACTTGTCTCTAGGATTATATTATTATTACATTTTAGTTTCAACATGTTTTTGCACTTATAAGGGAGGATAGAAAAAAACCAAAAATATACATAAAACATATTTATTGTGTATAAAAATATAAAAGAAAATATACTTAAAAGCTAAGAATATGTATTAAATTTAAAACTAAAAGAAGGATAGGTATCTATAAACAACGTTGGAAAATAAAGACTCAAAAATTTTTTAAAAATATTTAATGTGAGAAAAAACTACTTTTTTACCACATTAAATCTTTTTAAAATACCAGCAGACAGCCGTTTATCCCTCTCCATTTTCTCAATTTTGGCTATAGATACCTGCTCCCTTTTTCTCAGTCGTTCTTTCTCTCTCCTAATAGTCGCCAGTCGATGTTGCTCCTCTCTCAAGGATTTTAGATTTTCGGCGTCCTTTTGTTTCAGCCCTTTTGAGACCTGTAATATATAGGAACCGAGTGAAGTACTCCCAGGACTAGTCAGCTCCTCGAATTCATCCTCGCTGTCCATCTGCTGACTAACACTAATGTGCACGTCACTAAAGGAGTCCTCGCTGTCCATGCCCAACTGACGCATGTCTTTACCACCATTTCCTTTCAATTGTGGGTTATTCGTGTTTTCCACACCACACTGATCGACGTCCTCTTGCCGATGAACCGGTGAAATAATGGAATTCGGACAGAATGCCATTATCTCGTCGTAACAAGGCACTTGGGAGGGCGACACGAAGGACGCACTATTCAAATCGGGCATGTTGTATGACTGTGCAGAGTCGATGGTTGGCTGAAAAGAAAAAAAATAATAAGTTTAATTTAGAAAAAAAGTATTTTTCAAAAATAAAGTTTAAAAAATAATTTTGTATGAAAAAAATTGTTGAAGATTACCAGAAAACCAAGATTTATACTTACAGGCATTATTAGCATATTGCTAAGGATAGTAGGTTTCTTTGTCGAGAGAGACAACTTCTTAGGGTGCTGCATTGTAAGTATCCAAAATACACAAAAAACACACCACTGGAACTACTATTGTGAATCAAGAAACTTATAAGAGAGGAGGCTGTGAACTGGCTAATGGCCATTCAACAAACCTCTTTAAAGGGAAAAAATTCGATGTCAGTCAAAAAATATAGTAGGAGAAAAACGATTTGCCCACTCTAGAATTTTTAAAAAACTTGTTTATTGATCTGAGCGAGACTGTGTGGCGTTATGCGTGGTCATTAAATTTAATATGTGGTAAACAAGAGGCCACGGGGATGAACGATATAATGCAATGTAATCCAAAAAAAATTAGCTAGACTGTATGGCGTTATACACGTTCTTTAGGGCCGGACTGGGCTGATGGACTAGGGGGAATTAGATTGTTAATACATCGCAGAGTCTTTGCGAAAATGAATGTGATAATGTTTAAAGAAACAAATCGCGCATGGGTTGTCCAATCATATCGTTGCACAGTTAATTAAAAATGTAGACGCAAAAACATATCTCCCAAAAAAAAAAAGTTCAACCTACTTTCCGCTTAAAAATCGAACAACAGAGGTATCTCCCATCGCTCACAAAACCAATTCCAGAAAGGACAAGAACGCCAAGGCCGGGCGCACTCAAATTTCGTATCGGTGTTTTCTTTTAGTCGAAAAATATTTCCAAGGTAAAAGCTGAACTTTTGGGGTGTATGTTGAAAATTTACATTTTGGGGTACGAATGAGGTTGATCGCGGCGTCTCGGCTAGAAGGTCAAAATGGGTCAAAATGGGCCTAAGGTTTTGAAATTTTTTTTTACACCTACCTAATTCTTCATCTTGAACAAGTTTCATTAACAACATTTTAACGTGTAAGCTACAGAAAAGGCACTCTTCTAAAATAGTATAATATTTTTAATTAAAAGATACCTCTGTAAGGATATTAGGCAGACTTTTAGGCTATGTGTTCTCTAGAAAAATTGTTAGAGTGCTTGCTTTAGGTAGCGAAAATCGCAGGGGTAGAAAGTCACGGTGGAGTCATTGATAAACGGTTCCACTTATCGAAATTTGGAAGGAAGTCACTGTGGTAATCATCGTTAAAATCTTCTATTACCTACGCTGCTATAATTAAATATTTATCTACGGCTTGGTTCTGTTTCTTTTCCAATGCCTAAATAGTACATTTTATAATATTAATTTTGTTTCCTCTCCAATATATTGTACGGTGTTTGTATCACATATATCTGTGAAAAACAACGTTTCAGATATTTCTCAGTTTTTCAGAGCGGTGTTTGGTCAGAAACGATCTAGTGGATGATGGGGTAGTAAAAAGGCCGCCGTTTTTCCAGAGCCTGTTTTGAATACACCCCACCAAGTCTTGACTTGTCATTATGATAGGTATTGCATACTTTTGTATAGGAGTCAGCTTTTGTTAACCCAACTTCTTTCTGTTATCTTCTTCCACCATTTTAATCTCAATTCATCTACCCGACGCCACAATATGTTACTAATCGTGAATAAATAGCACATTTCATAGTGAAGTTTATAAACCAGTGGGATTTGGCAATTTTGTTTAAATATAATGAAAAATAGCTCGTTTTGGTCTTGATTATTGTTAGACAAATTATCGCAAACTTCACTTTTCAGAAGAATGATTTTATTGTGATGTAATGATTGTACAAAGACGCCAGCGCAAACACGATCACGATAATTAACTGCTAACCTTAAACAAAACAGCTGACGATTTTATGCGATTTTTATTATGACTTAGCTTGTTGTTCCCCTGTTCCGCGCTGACTTAGCCTATTCTTCCCGTGTATGGGTATTTTAAAGTAATACGTATATTGTGACCTAGCCTGTTTTTCCCCTGACTATTACGTTGGTTTGAAAGAGCACACAATTTACCACAAGATGGCACTGTAATCCCAATTTCAACAAAAAATGACTTGGCCTGTTTTTCCCGTGTACCCTTCATATGGTTTTGTTTCTCTCAAGTTTGGGTTTCAACCCCAGTGGCGAAAGAAGGAAGGCCCCAACTTGCATTATCTAGTTTTTACTCTAATCTTTTCTAGTCTATATTGTTTAGGATTTGTATGAAAAAATGAATTTTGTATCATCAAGTTTGCGACTCTCCCTGCAGCTCGAAACGGTTGTTTGTGATTCCATACTTTCATAATATAAGCTTATAAGGTAATATCTTAAATTTTTAAATACAATATTCTTTGTATCTCTCTAATATGTTTGATCAAACATGGATTAGACCTCCTGCGCCCTGCATTCTACCTCAAAGGTGGTGGGAAAATGAATGCATATAGTTTTGTTACAATTTAAAAATATATATAAAAGAACAATTCAACCTATTTATAACTAATATCCATATGAAACTGTACGTCTAATTTGCGATTAAAAATTTTTGTTGAAGGTGTGAAACATTTTCGATTTTTTTTTTATTGCGTTCTGTATTCTACCTCGAAGTAGGAAACGAACGCATGATGATTGTCAGTTAAATGCGACGTGGTTCTTCAATTTCTCGGCCACGCTCGTCGGCCAAATTTTTTATCGAGACTTGCACAGCAAAACGCCGGGCGCCACGGAGCGCCGCTGCGTCTAGGGTTCCGATGCAAAATATCTCAGCCGCGCTCGTACCTGGATCGTGGGAGCACAGATGTTTGATGACACCCGGATTTCAGAGGCGTACATCAGGGTGTAGTCTAATTTCTTGCTGAATCATCAATGTTGGAGGATTTCGGCAATAATGGACCCGATTTTGAGGTGCTTTGTGAAAAAAAAAAGAAGAAAAATTGACACAAACATTTTATTAGGGGATCTATACATGGTGTTATAATTTATTTCTCCGTAATTAATACATGAACAGTTTTCAAAAAGTTTTTCTGAATTGGTATTAGAACAGAAAGACGTAAATTGATTAATTTTCTTAATATGATTCACTAGTCTTGACGCATATCCTCTTCGACGATATTCTTCATGGGTAAAAACAAAATTGAGATTTTTCGGGTTGGAGTGTTTGTTTAAAGGGTCGAAATCAATTTTTGACATTAGGACAAATGAAACCGGTTTAGCATCAACGTATAATATATAGCACGATATTTTTTTATCTAGGCACCACTGATCGAACATACTTCTTGCAATACCATCTCTCACGACTTCTTGTCTTATTTTGTTTACTGCTTGTCGATCAAAAAAGAATCTGATCTCCATGTTGCACAGACGTTTGAATGAAAAATCATCGGTCACACAATTTTAAGACATTACCCCCACCACTTTTATATTTTTCCATACACTTTTTAAGACGTTACCCCCACCACTTTTATAAATTTTAAACTAGCCGAAACCTTGACCCATTTGAGATGTTAAGATATTTGGGGAAGCGTTTGGAAGTTGCGCCAGCAGCGAATTGCATAAGGTCAAGCGTCGTGACTCAGTCATGGCGATAGAAATATTTTTTGCCAGCAAAACGGATCAATTTAGCAGTGTAACGTCTGCAAAAAGGACGAAAATCCGTCGAAAATATGAAAAACGATTCCCTTGAAATTGGCCAAAAGCTGGCGCCCATACACCACGCGACGGCGAGTATGCGACGCACCACGTAGCGAGGCATCTCCGGGCAAGTTGACGGCGGCGCGGCGGCCAGATTTCAACAAACGAAGTGGCGCGCAATGCGTCGAAAGGCCGAGATGCTTCCATCTCGAGCGGCGATTTGCATGTGACGAAACACCGGCGGCTCTCCCACGTGGGCGTATTGAAGGCATCTCCGTTGGAAATGCCTGATTAGAATCGCAATAGGTACCTTTGTTTACTTTTTACCAGCAAAACGGGTCAATCGGTGTCATCGCTATGTTGTCTGCTATATTTTTTATTGTAAATTAGGCCATTTTTTTCTTGACCTGAATATTTCTCTGTTTTCGATACGTATTATAGGCTTACTATTCACGTAAGTAAAGTCAACAGTGCGTTTTGTATTTTAGTTATTCATTTTTATCCGTCTAAAATATCAAGGAATACCCCCAAAAGCTAGCAAAATGGGCAAACAGTCGATAAAAATTCCGTTGAATAACTTATTACTACTACCTATGGTGCCTTTTTTATTAATCAGAAGTGTATTATATGAGTGAAAGTATTGTTTTGGTGAAATTTTTATTTTTAATTTTTATTATTCATTTTTATCAGTCTAAAATATCAAGGAATACCCCCAAAAGCTAGCAAAATGGGCAAACAGTCGATAAAAATTCCGTTGAATATCTTATTATTACTACCTATGGTGCCTTTTTTATTAATCAGAAGTGTATCATATGAGTGAAAGTATTGTTTTGGTGAAATTTTTATTAAATCGGTTTAAAATGAGCGATTTCTATGTTTTGAGGTTGTAACTCCTTGTAGGTAATATGCAAACATGATTCAAAAGGAATCCAACTGACCATTATTAAACTACAACTTTTTGTCTAAAAAATTTTTTAAAGAGTTTAGCTTCTAAGATTATAAGCTGTTACAATTAACTGTTGATAAACTAAACATATTTTAATCGCATTTACTAAACAATTTAAGCCAATATTTTTGGATCCTCTAACTTACGACGCAATAATAAGGCTTCACATGATATCTAGAAAATTGCCACTCGCAATATTTTTGATTCTAGATAATCGAGAAAATTGTCATTATTAAACCTAATTATTAAATTGAGTTGAAAGTCAACGCACAAAGATTTTTGTATGATATTTACTCTCAGGGTCGTTGTCTCAGAATTCTATAAGAGATTCTTAAGATTTTTTTCCTATTATCTCAATTAGTAACTTATTGAAACTCAATTTATACAAAACCAATTTTCAGAGGACAAAAATCCCTTGAAAATATGATTTTTTAAATTTTATAACGTTCAGTATTTTTTATTTTGGTTATATAGTTACCACCTAGCTTGACCCAGAGAAACTGAATTTTACACAAGAACAATTTTCAGAGGATAAAAATCCGTAGAAAATATGATTTTTTAAATTTTATAACGTTCAGTATTTTTTATTTTGGTTATGTAGTAGCTTGACCCAGATGGAATTTTTCTTTTCATCACATTCTGTTCTAACGGGAAGCGTTTATGATGTTGTCTCGGTCTATTGAACAACTATTCTAAAATAACCCAACCTGTATAAAACATAAAATGGGACAGCCACATCACTACTTTTTTTGCCTTGTATATTTCCAAACTGGCTGTTAGATGTGTTTCTCACCTTAAAAAATTAAAGCCAATATTTTTTTTGGACCCTCAAACTTGCAACACAATTAGGTTTCACATCTCTGGCATATTTCTCATTTATTTTATATATACGTAGGTATAAGTTTCATTGTTTAATAAAACCAACTCGGCACTTTTCACGTCCTATGCGTCGCACTTGCTTCAGTAGATTCTCGGTCGTGGCCACAAATAAAGACTCTATCGAGGCGTTGTAATAAATATATGAAAAGTCTGAGTTTCGTGTTTGTTTTTCTTTGGAAAGATGGAAGTGTATCAGTACCTACTTCAGTATAATAGATACGCGTAGTTCAGTGAAATTTTGGATTACGGCAGTACCTATCTATGGAATTTGAACGGTTACTGGTTGTTTTTCCCGTGAAAATGACTGTGCCGTTAGAAAAATGATGTTTGGTTATATCTGATAGCTCGGGGATGTTTATTTTACTGTCTGGGGCATTAGATGTAACCTGATTTCTTTTTATACATCATCAAGAATCTTTCTGTGAGTTGTATTTTGTTTTCTTATCTCTAGGGTATTTTTTTTATATACTTGCGTCGCATTTTGAAACCTATATCGTAAAACCGGTGGTGGCACCCTGTGTTTAAAAACTATACTTCGAAAAAACATCTTGTCTGATCCAATTTTGTTATCATTTTCGTAAATGGGGTAAACAAATTAAACGTTAGCAATTATATTTGTATCAAAAAAAATTTTGTCGAAAAAGAATTTGGCAAAAAAAAAAATTTGGCAAAAAAAAATTCGACAAAAAAAAAATTTGGCAAAAAAAATGTCAAAAAAAATTTTACAAAAAAAAATTTTGACAAAAAAAATTTTGACAAAAATTTTTGACAAAAAAAAAATTTTGACAAAAAAAATTTTGACAAAAAAAAATTTGGCAAAAAAAAATTTGGCAAACAAAAATTTTGGCAAAAAAAATTGTCAAAAAAAAAATTTGACAAAAAAAAATTTTGACGAAAAAAAAATTGACAAAAAAAAATTTTGGCAAAAAACTTCTACAAAAAATCACAAAAAAATTTCACCTGTCTGAATGACAGTCGGTCCTCCGCCTATTAAGATATAGCTTTTACTTCCTTTATATAAGTTTTCGTTTCCAAGATATCAAGCGGTTTATAAATGGGACAGCTGGTATATTTACATTTTTTTCTTTCTTTTGCTCATGTAATCCTTGGGAATTTTTTTACGAAAGGTTTCCAAATATCTAGCTGTTTAAAAATGGGACAGCTGGTATATACTTACTTGCATCTTGGAGCACTCGAACTGATACGTGGAATCACGCACCCTTCTTATAGGCCATTATTTGTCGACTAAGGTTTTTTTTTGTCTGGTCAGCAGAGCCGCGTTTGCCTACCAAGGTTTTTTCCTAACCTTATATATTTTTTGAATCCACCGGTATAAAATATCGTCATTATTTCCTTCTGTGGGGAACTAAAAAATATTTACTTTCAAATAAGGTTGAGGAAACCGGTATTTAAAAAAGTAATAACCCCTAAAATTTTTCCAAACGAGATGAACTGAAACAGCTAGGGTGTATAAAATGGGACAGCCGCGCAATTACCTTTTTCGGTCTTGTGTATATTTTACTGGAATAAATAATTATTTCCAATTTTTTTTGGTACAACCTCTACATCGTATTTTTTTTACTGAAATTTTTTCATCATTTTTTTCCAAGTGAAACTGACGTTATTTTTACCTTTACATATATTTTTACCGGTATACAAAACTTATTCGAAAATTCTACCTACATTTTCACGTCTTGGATTTTTTTTAAAAATTTTGTTCAAACAAAATTTCCTATGTTATCTGGGGCCTTCCGACTAACTATTATAATAACTGTTTTTATCAGTCACTCGAAAAAATTCTATCTGCACTTGTATATAAAACATTCGTCTGAGTCTTGTCTTGTACATTTCACCGTCAAAAAATGAAAATTTCCCAAAATGTTATCGGGATTATAGGATCAGGACCTTTTTAAAATTACATTTTTTGAATAAAAAATTTTCAAATTTTTTCGATTTTTCATAGGTATCAAAAGTGCGGAACTGCGCATGCGCGAAACGCGTGCAAGGGGGAAGGGTGGATTTTGTTCGGGCAACTACATGCCAGTCGGACGGAGGCCTTCGGCCTCCGTTCCTCCTGGCACGTAGTTGCCCACCCGCCACCCCCCACCCACCCCGGGGTAGACTAAGTCCACCCCCCCCCAAGGGGTGGCCCCAAAATCGATTGCGCTATATGAGGATTTTTTCCGATCAGCCGATCAGAAGATATATTTGGAAATCACGATACACCTGCATCAGCAGAAAATCCGAGCCCCTGACGTACTAATTGTTTACGTTGTACATCGCATCATATACGGTTCCACGTGGTTTCTTATTTACCATAATGTATCACATTTCCTGATACCAAGGAGTCTACCTCGGATTTCCACGTGTCTAGTTGAAGATTCCGGCCTAAATCGTTTGCGTTACATGCTGATTTTCCCAAATTTTCCGTTTATTATTCTATCTGCAATTTTTTCAGATTTTTTTATTTAGAAGATAATTGGGTGAAATTTGTAGCCTATTGTTCTATATGCGGTTTCAGCAAAATCGCTGAGTGCTCGACCAAACAAAGCAGGCGTCTGTCGTGAACTATTCCACGTGTTTTCTCTTACTATATATTTACTATGCGGTCACGCGTTCGCAGCGAGTAACCCGATGCGACGCAACAGCTGAGTTATATTTTTGTGTACTTGAACAATTCGGGGTTTATTTGCACAAATAAATTAAAAATTATGGTTCATAAGATCACAAACGCAGACCTTATCGATAACAATTTTATTAGACTTTTTTTTTCATTATTAGCCATTACTTGACATAACCTACAATTTTCCAAATTTATGTGTATAAGTTAAGAATCACCCTGTATACACATAACAGTGGAATAGAGTGATATTATTGCTTAGAGTGAGAGTTTTATTATAATATGATGCTTCAGGTGTTTTCCCTTCAACACAAAGATTCTTATAAAAAAACACAACAAAAGATTTTTAAACGTTTATTAAAAATTAATTGTGTAAGTCAATATGTTTTATCTTCATTTTAATTTCATATAACATAAGTTCATATTTCAATGCTTCTAAATTCTTCAAATATTGTTGCAGTTTTCTTCTGTACTCCAGCTTCGTCATGGTTCTACAATAAATTCGATATTTGTAGATCGGCCGACGGGTCCAAGACTCTTCATGTAATACCTCCTTCCGTTACCGATATCCCTATTAATTTCTTCGATCCGTTGGGGCGTAAACTCGGCCGTGTATCGTTGCGGCAGCACCGTCTTAAATTCTTCGAACTCTACGTAGACCTTCTCTCCGTATTGCGTGTTCACTTTGTCCACGCTCGTGATTTGAAAATTTTCATCCACGTCCATATTTTGAATGCTTTCGAATTTCTTGACGATCAAATTCTTGTTCAGGTGATTCAGGAACGACTGCATTTTGAACTCAGCAAATCAGACTGGGGGGGGGGTCAACTGGGGGTCACACGTGGCCCAAAGGTCAAAGGTTAACCTATCAGGATCTAGGGGTCAACTGGGGTCATCCGGTGACGTCACGTGACCTCGGGCATGACGTAGCCACTTTGCTCCCGTGACCTCGGGCCGTAGGGGACTCTCAGGATCAAGGGGTCAACTGAGGTCAAAGTGAGCCCGTACTCTCTTTGTATTACTACTTACTGTATTTTTAATTTCTTCTCAGGAGAGAGTGAAATAGTCATTTCTTTTGAATTGTATAGAAAACCTAAATAGAGAACACTTTTTTCCCGAGTAAGTTTACTCTTGGTATAATTTCTTATGAAACCTACAGATTCTAACGTCTTAATTGTCTCGGACACATTTCTTCGAGTCAGAAAAATCGCTACCTATGAGAAGGAAGTCATCTAAATAAACAACGGAAATGTAATCTTTTATCCTCAAATATGATAAGATAGGTTTCATGAGCTTAGTAAACACAAAATGGGCACAGTTTAAACCAAACGGCATACAGTTATATTCGTAATATTTCCCATAAAATTTAAATCGTAAAAATTTTCTATATGATTCATGTACTTTTATTAAAAAATATGCGTTCTTAAGATCTACCGTAGACATGTAACAGTCTTTTTGAATTAAATTTGCTACGGTTTTTTGATCTTCTAGTTTAAAGTGGTTGGTTTTCACATATCTGTTTAGTGATTTAAGATTCAGAATGAGTCTATATGAACCATCGTGTTTTTGCCACAAGAATATGTTAGAGATATATTGATTTAGATTTAGATTAGAAAAAGTCTTTAAGTTGGGTCATTTAAATGTACGGTCGCTTATGTCAGATTTCCACGCCATTATAAACGTAATAAGGTTGGAAAAGTTTGATATCTTTGCAGTTAGCGAAACGTGGCTGACTCCAGTAATTCCGAGTGATCTTGTTAGTGTAGAAAATTATGAGTTTTTTCGATGCGATAGAGGATCGCGTGGAGGGGGTGTTGGCATTTATGTCAGGTCTGAGTTCGGTGTTGAGTGTGTAAATTTTGGGGTTGATGTTGGGGACTGCTTGGAGAGTCTCTGGATAAAGGTTGCTATAAATAAACACAAGCTGATTGTCGGCATTTTGTATCGACCACCTTCCCAAAGTGGTATAGAATGTGTAAATCTGTTGGACAAGTTATTGCCGATTGTTTTGAGCAGCTCTGACGATGTTATTGGCTTGGGCGACTTAAATATAAACTTACTTGACCCTGAAAACATTCTCATCCTATGTTTTCAAAATCTAGGTTTTACACAAATTGTTTCATCACCAACACGTGTAGATTGTAGATTTCTTGGGGGTCGTTTTTTGCCCTTACGGCCTTTCTTCACTGCGACCTAATTAGATCTTTTGTGAATGACCCTGCTCTAATAAATTCCAAGGTCACCTAGGCTTTTGACGAAGCTTAGTATTTTCCTTGGGGCTAAGTTGCCAATTTCATTTGGATTTATATTGATCCTTTCGAAATATTTAAGTCTGTTTCGAATTAAGAGGGGACACTCACACAGTATGTGCTCGCTAGTCTCATCCCGTTCGTTGCAGAATCTGCATAGTCCATTGTCTGTTTTGCCCATTTTTTTAAGATGATATCTTAAAGGGCAGTGTCCAGTGAGGAGACCTGTGATGAGTCTTAATTCATTCTTGTTTAGAGTGAGAAGCTTTTTGGCGTTCTGAGGCGAATAGGTCAAAAATCTTTTCGCTTGTCTTTGTCCCGGAGTGTTACTCCAGTAGGCTTCCTTTTGTTCCTTTTCCCATGTTTTGATCTCTGTCAATAGGTGGCTTTTGTTTATGCCACAGAATGGTTCAGGACCGTAAAATGGAGCCTTAGCCCCTTCTCTAGCGAGGCTATCAGCAATTTCATTCCCATGAACACCTTCATGCCCTGGCATGATATATTATTCGTAATATTTCCCATAAAATTTAAATCGTAAAAATTTTCTATATGATTCATGTACTTTTATTAAAAAATATGCGTTCTTAAGATCTACCGTAGACATGTAACAGTCTTTTTGAATTAAATTTGCTACGGTTTTTTGATCTTCTAGTTTAAAGTGGTTGGTTTTCACATATCTGTTTAGTGATTTAAGATTCAGAATGAGTCTATATGAACCATCATGTTTTTGCCACAAGAATATGTTAGAGATATATTGATTTAGATTAGAAAAAGTCTTTAAGTTGGGTCATTTAAATGTACGGTCGCTTATGTCAGATTTCCACGCCATTATAAACGTAATAAGGTTGGAAAAGTTTGATATCTTTGCAGTTAGCGAAACGTGGCTGACTCCAGTAATTCCGAGTGATCTTGTTAGTGTAGAAAATTATGAGTTTTTTCGATGCGATAGAGGATCGCGTGGAGGGGGTGTTGGCATTTATGTCAGGTCTGAGTTCGGTGTTGAGTGTGTAAATTTTGGGGTTGATGTTGGGGACTGCTTGGAGAGTCTCTGGATAAAGGTTGCTATAAATAAACACAAGCTGATTGTCGGCATTTTGTATCGACCACCTTCCCAAAGTGGTATAGAATGTGTAAATCTGTTGGACAAGTTATTGCCGATTGTTTTGAGCAGCTCTGACGATGTTATTGTCTTGGGCGACTTAAATATAAACTTACTTGACCCTGAAAACATTCTCATCCCATGTTTTCAAAATCTAGGTTTTACACAAATTGTTTCATCACCAACACGTGTAACAGCAAATACAGTCTCCTTACTGGATCCTGTTTTCACAAATCAGCGAACTGATCAGCAATTGCTCAGTTTTGAATGCGGATGGCATTTCGGATCACAAACTTGTATCATGTCACCTGATGTTGACTGCTCATAGGAGAAGGCAAAGGTTTGTAACCGTAAGAGATTTTAGTAGCTTCGATGAGGCAGCTTTTATCTCTGACCTGTCATGTTCTAATTTGGATGATGTTTTTCTGATGCTTAGCATAGTTGAGAAGGTCCAGCACCTGACTGATGTTCTTATCAAAACGTATAATAAGCATTCTCCATTAAAAACTGTACGCGTAAATAAACCACCTGCACCGTGGCTAAGTCCAGAATTAAAAAAATTTCTTAAAGAGAAGGATCGGGCTTTCTCTGTTTATAGATCTAATAAGACTCCGGAGAATTTAACTTACTTTAAAGAAAAAAAAACACTGCTTTAACAAAAATAAGGAGGGATAAAAAGGCATATCTTGAGCTTTTAACTGAGCAAAAGAATTCCAAAAAGTTATGGGAAGAACTAAAAAACCTAAACATAAATCACCAAAGTAGGCCGTCCTTACCTGATCATTTAACTGACCCTAATAAAATAAATAACTACTTTGTATCTGTTTATAGTAGAGATGATGTTTTGGACAATGTTTGTCGCTATTATGCTAACAATAAATTAAACAATGATACTTCCTTTTCTTTGCGTATTGTCGAACCACATGAAGTTTTATATGCAATAAAAAGTTTAAAATCTGATGCCAGATGAATTGATGGATTAACCTTGACAATGATCAAGGTAAGTCTCTCTGTAACATTTCTCCACATTGTTCATATTGTGAACATGTGTATAGAGAAGGGTTACTACCCAAAAATTTGGAAACGGGCCTTAATTGTGCCTATTCCCAAAAATTCAAATCCTAGTGAATTGAAAGACCTCCGACCTATAAGCTTATTGCCGGTGCTCTCTAAGATACTCGAGAAGGTTGTTCAAGTCCAAGTTACAGACTATGTGGAGCCCTTCAAAATAATCCCGTCTAACCAATCAGGGTTTCGAGAATGTTACAGCACGACGTCAGCTCTGTTAAATATGTGCGATAACATTTTCCGAGCATTGGACAGGAAAATGGCAGTTGCTGTGATATCCATCGACTATTCTAAAGCTTTTGATAGAATCACTCACAGACTTCTAGGTTCAAAGCTGCGATACATTGGGTTTGATGACAGTGCTGTTTCCTTTTTCATGAATTACCTAGGTGACCGAACGCAGTGTGTTTCAATAAACAATAGAACATCAAATGTCACTACTATACCTTCTGGAGTATCTCAGGGGTCCATTATTGGACCACTTCTTTTTCTAATTTATACATTCGACTTAGCTTTGACTGTTGAGAGTTCCGACATTCAGTCGTTCGCAGATGACACTCAAATAATTCACAGTTTCAAAGTAGAAAATATCCAAAATTCAGTTTACGATTTGCAAGCAGATGTCAATAATGTCTGTAAATATTCGGCGGACCACAATTTAAGCATCAATCCAGATAAAACAAGTATTGTGCTTTTTTGCTCTGAATCCAAGAGGTAAGACATCTCAGAGACTCTCCGATTAGTCGTTGGGGGTACGCCCATTCTGTATAGCGAAGCTGCAAAGATGTTAGGTGTACACGTCATGCTAGTCATGTGGCTCAGCTGGCACAAAAAACTTATTTAAAGTTACGGGTTCTATGGGCAAGTTGATACTTACTGAACTTTAAGCTCAGGAAAAAATTATGTGAATCTTTGGTTGTGCCAGTATTAAGTTATTGCGATATATATTGTATTTCCCATGTCTAGATCAGCAAGCAAAAAATAGACTTCAAATTATACAAAACAATTGCGTACACTTAGTGTGTGGCCTAAAAAAATTTGATCATGTTTCAGAGAAATATACAATGTTGAAGTGGTTAAAGATAAACAGTCTAGTAAAATATAATTTTTTGGTCTTTATACATAGGTTATTAATCGCTTCGAAACCTGACTATCTGAAGAAAAAACTAATATTCAATGGTACCACTATACCTGATATAGCAATTAGGGACCGAAACATTATGAGAGTTCCGCAGCACAGTATGACTGTTCCAGCGAAGTTTTTCATATAATGCAGCAATTTTGTATAATTCACTTGACAATAGATACAAAGACATGTCCTTATCACGTTTTCGACAAAGTATTAAGACACTTTTGCTTGCTGATCTAAATATTTAACTGCTTAGAATTATTTTATTGTTATTAATTTGTGAGTTAATCTGGAACATCAAAATGCAAATGAACCAAATAGTTGAGTGTAAGAGTAGCAAATGCTAAACTTCGCCATTTTGGTTTCTTACTTTTTGCTAAATAATGTAATATACATTTTTTCTCCTGTATATTATGTACATTACAAATAAAGACATTATTATTATTATTTTCGGTTGGTTTTACTAGACTACCTGCGCCCATTTTGAGAAGTTTATTTAATGAATCCTCTATAATCTTACTCTCCTGTTTAGTCCATTTAGGTTCTTTTTAAATAATTTTTTGTAGAGGATATTTTAAAAAAGGTAGCTTAAGCCCTTTTAACCAAGATAAAATTGTTGTATTCTTGGTGTATTGAAGCCACATGTGAGCAAAGTGAGATAATCTGCCCGCTGGCTGACGGACCTTATCTATTGCTGCCGATTCCTGATGCTTGTTCGGTTGTAGTTCCGCATATGCCTGGAATATGTAAAATATCATCGCTTAATTCAGAAACTTCCTCAGGGTCCATATTTTCCTTTTCTATAACTTCTAGGCAATCCTCCTGATAATCTGGAAAGGAGATCATAGTTAATTATCACCTGGAAATGTGCCCAACTATATGCCATGTGTTATCATTAACAGCGGCTGTTTATTATAATAGGAAATTAATCCAATCCGTTGTACCTGAATATTCTAAATAATAATGTTGTCATAAACATTTATTTAGGGTGTTGTCATAAACACCATCGCCCTGTCATAAGGGTGAATGTCTGAGGAATCGAAGTGATGTCATCATAAACATTCATTGAGCGTGCTTTCGTAAGCACGTTATCCTATTCTGGGTACCTGTATATCGGCGTCGGGGGTTGTAACTTACTTAGTTCTATAACATCCTCCGAAATGCAACTAATGCCTGCGGCAGTCCTCTCCTCAACCCGGTGATGTCAGTCGCGGCTATCGCCCATCTCCGAAATGATACCTGCGGGACGAGTTGGGGTCACAGTGGCGGCCGTGGCAGAGTCTTCGGGCTCGGAGAATGCCTGCCTGCCCGTTCCACCTCTGCCATTCACCGTTCCATATCGGCGATTCGTTTCTTTAGCCGTTTAGTCTCATGGTCATCGTCACTACTCCGGCTTCGATGACGTTTTTTCTGATGCTTTGGCATTGTACCGCACGATAATGTCCAACGCTCGAAGGAAAACCGTTGACTGACGGGTTAAAAATTAATATGTTAGTCGACGGAAAAACACTCGCGTCGCGGGACGTGTGAACAACTCGGCACACAAACAAAGAGTGAGTGACGACTCTGACCGGAGACGTCGGGTCGACAAGCGGAAGGGAGGAAGGGAGCGTTTTTAACCTTGGGGACTGTGTGGAATTCGTTACAAACCAAGATACTACGTATATATTTATTTACGATCCAGGCCCGCATATAATAAAAATTTTATGGATTTGTATGTTTAAAAGTATGTGAAATAGGCCCAAACAATTATTGCGCCTCAAAAATAGCTAAGACTTCTTGGATTGTAAATTTTAGATAAAAAAAATTATGACAAAATTAGTTATGTTGTAATTTTTCGTCAAATTCAAAATTTTACAAAAATACAGGCCTTCTCATACCAAATAACAAAGTTGTATGGCGACCCGCATATATGAGACTAACTAATATCTCCGACAATCGTAGACAAGGGTGGATTTAGGCATGGTCTTTATGGGCTGCAGCCTAGGGCCCCTTTTGTACAACGGGCCCCGCTGGCCCCAGCCCGACCGTGGTGAAAATTTAAAAAAATAAAATCACTCACAAAAAATAAAAATAAGTTAGGCACACAGCGTCAATTGCGGGCCCTGCTGCCATCTATACGCCGTCAATCATACTTATATCACAATGGTTGCGTTCAATGCAGGCCGAATTTTTGTAATTGCTAGGTAGCGCTATCTGTCAATCTTTGACAACATTTTGAAAATAACTTGATTTTCTGTGTCTGTTTTTGACAAAGAGGACCAAGAAATAATAAACAACTACACAGAGTTGGTGGTTCAAGAAGCAGTTATAACCACTTTTCCACAAATGTCTCTTACAATTTTCCCAACCTTCCATTTTTTATTTATTTATTGCGTGAATAATAATTATTATTTTTTGGACAAATAAACAAAATTAACGATACCCCAACAAGAATTTCGAAGTTAAGCATTTCAGAATAACAGAGAGAGCAGGAATGATAAAAAAAAGGATAGAAACATGATAAGTCCGCTACCAAGAAAATCTAGCAAAAAAGAAATCGCTGCCAAACCGAGGGCAGCGATATCTAGCGCTATCTGTTATTTCTGCCCGTTCAATGCACATTTAAAGCACTGGCAGCGACTACAGATTTGGGAGTGCATTGAACGCAACCATTGCTCGCACACCGCGCCGGCGCCGAGCGTTTAGAGTTTGAGGTTATTATTTGCTTCTAGTATATTCTTGAGAAACGCTTCGCTTGAATCAACTGATCTTTCGTTTTGGTAAAGTGTGAAGTGTTAAAGGGGATTGATTTCTTTAATGGTACGTTTAAACAGTTAATGTATGTACAGGTAGTTCTCTGTGCACTTTTAATCAAGCACGAAAAAATATTAATAATTAGTGACTACCTATTACTTATATTATAGGTAGGTTGTGTTCAAGAATTATTATTTATTTTATTTTTAGAATATACTTATATTATGCAGGGTGAATTAGTCTTTTGTAGCAATACTTTAACCGGTGATAGATCTTCCCAAATAAACTACACTTTTTCTTATAAACTGTATCATTTTAGGGCCTTATAAAAAAAGTTACAAGGTGTTAAAATTTTAGGAAATATATGGGCTTTATCGAATATTCATCAACTAGTTAGGATATTTAAGTCATATCTTTTATTTTTTGATTTTGACAAAATTTTGAATTTAGGGTTCTGAATCGATTCTGAACAACTTTTTCTAGTAAATTTTTTTGAAAAAAAAAGCCTAATATGTCTTTTGGATTTTTAGCCTCGTTTGTGGCATCGCAGGTGGCTTAGACTTTGGAGTAGGCAACTAATTTTTTGGAAATAAGTAGGCAACAATGCCATCTACCTTTGGTAAAAATTTCGTTCTGGTCGGTTAAAAATTGAAAAAGTTATAGGGTTGTTTCACGCTTATGTGAGACACTGTGTATTTTATATATATTTTATATTTATTTTTCCTGCTCCCTCCCCCGTAAGTTCACTTTACATGCTCGCCAACAGGTCCGAAAGCGAAAGTGAAATGTTCGAGGTGTCCTGTTGCTAGGTACAAAAAGTGGTTGCTAGGTACAAAAAGTATTGCCTAGCAACGATGCAACGATTATGCAGCAAGGACCTTAAAACCATTAATAAAATATATGTAGCAACTTGAAACTGGCGTCAAATTTATTATTTTCACATCGATTGTTAATTATAAACTAGTTTTGATCAAAAAGAACACGAATTATGACAAAGAAAAATTAAGAAAATGGTTATATCTTTTAGTGTCGAATAATGTGGATAAATAGGAAAGCCAAGCAGCAGGGACCGTAGCGCTGGGTTAAAAGCGTCAGGATAGTAATCTGTAGGTCATGGGTTCAAGTCCCACACAAAACTTATTTTTTATTTTTTATTATTATCGCTTATTATTTCAATATTATTACTCACAATCTACTCCATAGCGTTTAATTAAAATTACCTATATCTTTTTTATAATAGGAACTTGTCGGAAGCAGGAAAAATATAATACATTGCACGATGCGTAAGCTCTTTTTTGGCCTCGGAGGTTTTTAAGGACCGAGGCAACGCGGGCATTGCCTCAGTCCTCAAACAACCTCCTCGGCCAAAAACGTGGACTTACGCATCTTGCAATGTAAATAACTATTAACAACCTTATAGTTGGTCCACTCTTATAATTTATAAAACATTTAAAAAATATTAACTGGGTAATATAGGAATATTTTATTAATATTTTCATGTTTCTCTGAAAATGTGTATAAAATATTCCAATAATATTATTGTGTTGTCTGGGAACTGTCAGCCAGACATGGGGTAAATAGGTACTTAAAACATTCTTATAAAAATATTGTATATTATCTGCAAAGTGCCTCTAATGGACTCGAATTATATTTTTATGGTCATTTTCATGCGCTAAATAAGGTACTTCGAGGTACTTAAGAGTTGTATAAATCACTAACAGTATTTATAAAAAAAAGGGAGTGGATAAAGGTCCGTGAGTCGCTGATCTTTAGTGTATTTTTTTAAAGGTCCGTGAGCGCGAATCTAGATCCGTAAAGCAGTACACTTGTTCCTTCTTGAAAATACCAGTCCTTGAAAGGAATAGTAAAAGAAGGAACATCCTAGAAGACGCGGACACCCCAAATGTGGAAATAAAGAACAATAAAAAAAGAAAGTGGCTATTTATATGTCCGACATATATAAAAGTCGGTATACGTCTTGCGCTCTCATTGGCGACTTGAGTCACGTGACTTCCTTGGACGTACATTTAACTCCATCATACACGTCTGAAGTAAAATGATTTAGATACATCTGAAGTGAATTTTCTCAAGCATAGTTGCAATAAGAGGCGTATGCCCTCCATATTCGGCGAAAAGCCTGTATGAAAAAAGAAGGGGTAATTATTGCCGAATTTCGGGCGAAAATAAGGGGTTAGCTTAAATTTCAAGAAAATCGGGGGTGGGTTACACCATTGGAAATAATTACCCCTTCTTCTTTTATAGGAAGTGGCTATTTATACGTCCGACGTATATAAAAGTCGGTATATGTCTTGCGCTCTCATTGGTGGATTGAGTCACATGACACATAACCTTATTTCTACCGTCCGATGGATGATGAATCGACTTGTCTACTAAGTCGATTGGATGATGTCCGAGATTATTCAGACCTATCTTGTCTCATATTTTATAGCAAGTGGCTATTTATACGTCCGATGTATATAAAAGTTGGTATACGTCTTGCGCTCTCATGGGCGAGTTGAGTCACGTGACTTCTTTGGATGTACATTTAACTCCTTACACGTCCGAAGTAAACTTATTTAGACACGTCGGAAGCCGTCGTGCATTTTTCTCAAGCATCTTTGCAATAAGGAGCCCTCCTTTTTGGGGGATAGGCGCTGCCGTATGAAAAAAGAAGGGTGGCAGTAGGCAGCGATACGCGCTGCCTTATGAAAAAAGAGGTGGTAATCATTTCCAATCATGTAACCCACCCCCGATTTTCTTGAAATTTTGGCTACCCCCTGACATTCGGAACCACTTTTTTTTTCCATAAGGCAGCACGCATCGCTGCCGACTGCCACAATATGATGCGAATGCCCCCTTCTTTTTTCATCCCCCAAAAAGGAGAGCATACGCTCCTTATTAGAAAGATGCTCGAGAAAAATGCACTTCCGACGTATCTAAATAAGTTTACTTCGGACGTATACATAGTTAAATGTACGTCCAAACAAGTCACGTGACTCAACTCCCAATGAGAGCGCAAGACGTATACCGACTTTTATATACGTCGGACGTATAAATGCCACTGCCTTTTTTATAAGGCAGCGCCCATCCTTGCCGACTGCCACGTATAAATAGCCACTGCCTAAAAAAAAACTCTTGAAGTGAGATTCGAACCTGGACCTTCCGACTGGTTTTGCAACACTCTACCACTGCTCTAACGATGCTCTGACAAATCTCCTGTTGTACATGAAGACGACCGGCGACTCGGGGACCTTTAAAAAATGGAAGTGGCTATTTATACGTCCGACGTATATGAAAGTCGGTATACTTCTTGCGCTCTGATTGGCGAGTTGAGTCACGTGACTTTCTTGGACGTACATTTAGCTCCATACACGTCCGAAGTAAACTGATTTAGATATGTCGGAAGTGCATTTTTCTCAAGCATCGTTGCAATAAGGAGCGTATGCTCTATTTTTTCGGCAATGGGCGCTGCGGTATGAAAAAAGAAGTGCTAATTATTTCCGGTGTAACCCACCCCCGATTTTCTTGAAATTTTGGCTACCCGCCTATTTTTAACATTTATCTTTTTCCGTTTGCCGTTGCCTCTCCGGCCAATGAAAGTCCTTTCTTAAGGGTCACGGTCACGAATACTGAAATCGAACGACTTCGCTCCGATAATGATTGTTTTTATTTTTTTGTCGTTGCGATAACACACAGGCGTACAGGAAATTCTAAATGGAACGGGGAAAGTTTATAAACGACTTGGAAACAGCAGCTGCGTCAACGTCAAATGGAAACTTCAAAGTTTATAAATCCAGCTTTTTTACAGCGCCGAACTTCGGGCGGAAATAGGGAGTACCTAGCCAAAATTTCAAGAAAATCAGGGGTGGGTTACACTATTGGAAATAATTACCACTTATTTCTTCATACCGCAGCACCCATCGCCGAAAAAGGAGGGCATACACGCTTCTTGCGTCCAAAGAAGTCACGTGACTCAACTCGCCAATGAGAGCGCAAGACGTATACCGACTTTCATATACGTCAGACGTATAAATAGCCACTTCCTTAAAAAATACACTAAAGATCCGCGACTCGCGGACATTTGCCTTTATCAACTTCCATAAAAAAAATTAAGAAAAAGGCATACATCTGAGTTTAAAATATACCCTTTATTTAAATCTGAATTTTAAAGTAAGTATACCTACCTCCTCTTATCCTTTTCCATAGTTTATATTATTAGATAAACCTTTTCATTTTCATTCCGCCCTTTTATCAGAGTAAAAAATCATAAGATAATCTTATAATTTTGATCTCACAAAATATACCTAGTTTTTCGACATTATTTGATCTGTGAATTATTTAGGTATAAACAAATCCAAGGATAAGGATTATTTATAAGTTCGGAGTTCGCTAATTTTCGGGCAGATGCATTCAATTTCAGATTAAATATAATACAAAATGTAATATACTCGTAGGTTAAAGATAGGTTAATTAATTCAGATTCAGAACCATCGAAGTGATAAACGAATTATCAGTTCGTTTTCTGTTGACTCCCACAAAATATAACCTAAAGTCTAACGAATCCTTTTCTGGGGTCTAACCAAGATACAGTGGCAGTGGATCAAAACATTGGCCACCACGTGACCTATTCTCTTATTGGTCTGGCCCAAGAACGTTAAACCAGACAGAATACCTCAATCACGCGAATCTGTCCGCCGAGCCGCCCGACTTGATGACGTCACAGTTAGACGTACTGCGTAAACTCGCACCACGAAACACCCAATCGCGCGCCTTCAGAAAGCGACTTGTGCTTTTTTTAAAAAGTTCATAAAAACAAAAAGTGAGCTTTAGATGCTTTTGCTTTTCCGGATTTATTTTTTAAGGATTGTAAACCAATGGAAGTCAATAAAGTTCACTCTTGTTTTTTGAACACGAATTTTTTATGACAATTTCTCCAACCAATACCAGAAAAAAGCGCATTATTGCAGCAAATGTGTTTTCAGAAGGTGCGAATTTTGCCTTAAATAATTCTTATTATGGCACACAGATTATAATATATACAGAATTATTCTGTTAATAATTGTGGGCCTCCTTTGATTAGTTTGATTTTGAAGAGCATTTTTGGATTTTGATATTCATATTATAATATGGGAATGGTGAATCAATAATAAAAAAAAATATAACACTGATAAAATGCTCCAAGACAAATTAAGACACAGTTGAAAACATAGGTACCTAGTCATTTATTTATTCATAATTCATAAATAATAAATATTCTAATTTATAATTTTGTTTAATTTCCGCTTTTTTTTGAAGAGGATCCACAGTACTATTTCTTTGTGAAGTATTATTATGTCGTGCTTTTAAATTTCAAAAATTGATTCTAATAATAGTTCTTAATTTACAAAAATCTTTTAAAACTACAAAAGGCTAACTTCTTTTTTAAAAACTTCATCTGATTCCTGAATAAATGCTTGTCAGGGAATTCCAATTTCAGTAAGTGTCGCTAGGGAAGAACTGCCTTCTAAATTTGCAGTTTCTCCACCTTCTATTGCAGACAAATCAACAAGTAATTTTTCTATTTCTTCCTTTCTTTGTCTTTCGGTAAGTCTATCAGAACGTGATGTATTAGTTGTTGCAGAAGTTGTTGCAGTAATAGTTTTTGTCGAAGGTATTTTTAATGTAGGAACTGCGTTTTTTTTAATGCTTTCTTAAAGGTAAGCCTTAAATGAAAAATATATATAAATATTTATATTCTTGCACTTATAGCAAAGAAAATATTACTTACCTAATAATTCATTTCGAAGATCTCTTTCGTAGTCATTGTCTACAAAATGTTGTGAACACATGTGGCTAGTGTTAGGGTTGCATTTGTCTTTTCTTTTGCACCTTCATATCCACTCACTTTGTATAGTTTTAGAGACAAGGTCCTTTATTGGTTTTGGAAAAGCATGAAATATGATATTCTGCCCAGTTTGGGCTTTTGTAGCATAAGTGTTATTACACCTATACATGGCACACCTTGTTGCCCCTGGCCTAGTCCCCGGCATATTTTCGTGAATAGGGCTATTCTGTAAAGTAGTATATTATCAACCTCGTACATTAATAATAATACTTATGTCAAGAAATGCTCACCTTCCCTTCTATAGAAATTCAAGTATCAGGCACTTAGTGCCTCTGAATAATAATAAAGAACACGGCACAAAAATCAAATAAAAACGACGTACAGACACACTTTATTACAGATAAAACTAAAAAAAAGTAAAACCGAAAGAAATACGATAGAAAACTATAGAAAAACAAAGGTAAACAACGGGCGTACGATGTAACCTTCACCTATCGACGTCTAACGGTGACGTCACGCCCTCGGCTAACGCCGCGAACATTACACCATTTAGATTAAGCTATCCTGTCTGGTTTAACGTTCTTGGTCTGGCCGTCATAAAATGTCAAGTGTTTACGCGGCGAGCAGAATGCAGAGCCGGCTCTTTCCTCAGTCGAGTTTTCTGCATATTTTAGATCGGATCGCGAGCAGTATATTCTGTAAATTTATTTTGCTACTTAATTAAAGATCCACGAAAGGCAGAAACACACATTTTAGAGCTTCTAAAATAATTAGTTGAGAATTACATGCCACTGGGAATCTCATATTAGTCCGACCCTGGTAATCGATCGCAAGGCGGTCATGTGACTTTGTTTATATCTACTACCGCTGTATCTTGGATAGACTATAGTTGACTCCAAAAAAGGAGAGGCTAAAACCCACTTTGAGTTCCATGATTTCATTGGTCGACTCATCAAGGTTACCCGAATATTAAATTAAGAATTAAGCCTCTTGTCTTGTATTCAATAGCCCATTGTGACATAAATTATGCAAATTAATTAAGATTTAGAAATAACGTCAAATCCGGATGAATTTTTACTGATTGATTTGTGCCGGCACAAATATTTCAAAATTTCGGTTTTTAAAAGTTATGTTATATGTCAGTGTCAGTGTCCAACTGCCATCAGGTTTTATGTGACATGCCACATGCCAGTGCCATAGATTCTAAAGGAGGCAAAAGATTTCCCATCAAAATCCACAGTTTTTAAGTTTTCTAACTTCCAGATACTCGGATGTCAATTATTAAAGGTAATGCGGCCGCTTAATATAATAGTTTCGATTTTTGTAAACAACAAAGACAATCCCATCGACACGGCTAACTAACTACTATCGAACATTTGTCAAGGAGCGAAGCAGCGCAGTGGAAGCCGAGGCCAACGATAAAGACAGGCCACGGCGCTAACGCATAATCGCGTAGTCACGTGACCAACTTAGTCCTATATAATGAAAGGCATTTTTGGAGATAAGTAGAAAAAACAAATTTCGCAAACAAATTTGGCAAGTTTTCTTTCATCTATAACATTATTGGTTTTGTGCATCCAAGCTTTCTCTAATTGTTTTTTCAAAATTTTCAACCTGCCTCAGCTGTTTTAGGCTGAGAGTTAAACGGCACTGCACTCACAATATTTTGGCACATTCTCAAAAATTTTTGGGACATTACCTTCCTTTAGCTTAGGTGATCTCTATAGGTATTTTCCTCCCACAACACATTTGTCCACTTTAATTGTTTCACTTTCTTGAAAATGTGTTAGCCACACATAGGTACTTTTTTAGAAATTAAATCTCAGTTGGGATTTGACTTATCTTATCTATGGGATTTGACGAATCCATTTTTGGCGGAAATTTTCATCCCGAGGCAAAACAAATGTTTGTTATGGCGACACTTTCTTCTTGGCTTTTGTAATATGTATAAATATAATATAAACAGTCAAACAGACCCAATATTTGGTATTTAGGTTATTTTTTAAGAAATAAAAATGAAAACTAACCTCATTAGGTATACTGCTCAGAAAAATAAAAAACATAGAAATGGCATCTGTAGATTGAAATGTTTGTAAGGGGTAGCACTTTTTATACTCTATTATTTATTTACTAGTTAAAGTTTAACAGCGTTGCCAATAATTCTTAATGAAAAACTTATTTCTCTGGTAAATTAAGATAATCTTCAAGATCAAATTGCAAATAATAGTTTTGCAACAGTGGTTTCCGTTGTATGTAGGGACTAGGGACATACCCAATCAGTTGCAAATACGTTTGCTTTGAAGTAAATAATAGTAGATAATAATATATGATATTTATATATTGATGAGATAAGGTCTGCCTGACTAATAGGTGAATCTAGTATTTATAATTATCTAGACACTTATTAGGCAGTATTTATATACTACGTGTAGTACTTAATCTGTGATACAACTAAGGAAACAATAATATACCTACAATTACCAATACCAATCGCACAATCTGACAAACGCGCAAATCGGTCAAGAGTGTTCCTCACCTTTTGTTTGACATAACTGGTGCTGTGTCTTTTAGAAGCAATTTTTTGCTATTTTTAAGTGTTTCTTAAGTATTCGTCGGTTTAAAATGCTTATATAGACAATTAAGTTATACGTTATGGGCAAAAAAAGTGTATTGTTTACAAATCAAGCAACTCGCCAAAGGAGGTTACATATCATGCGTAAGTACATAGGCGTACCTAGTTCGGGGCACGGTAAAAGATACCAGAGCGAAAATAATTCTCAACATGGGTATCCAACGAAAGGGCTCGACGGGTAGAAAACAATAAGGTGAATGACGTCATAATAAATCTAATATGGCAGCCTCCCCAAGACAGCGGATTGCCTAATTCTTCACAAGTATGTATCAAATGAAAGGATTTGAAGAGTAGAAAACGATAAGGTGACTGACGTCATACTAAATCCAATAGGGCGGATGCCCGATGCCCCGATGGCGGACTAAATTTCTTTACCAAAATAAATAATAAAAAAACCTTTGTAAAACAAGCTTTTATTTAAGTAAGCCATTTACTAAAACGGATAAAATAAGTTTAGGTTTTCGTTAAGATAATTCAATGCCAAACTGCTACAAACTTTTTTAAATCAAAAAGCTTGTCGCGCAAACTGTAAAAAAAATATATTCTTTGGCACGTAGGTACTTGCTTATCAACCAATCACTGTCCGATAAACTTAATTGGTACTTACTTTTATGAACATTTCGCGCGACGAGCTTTTTGATTTAAAAAGCTTGCCGCAGTGTGGCATTGAATTATCTTAACGAAAGCCTAAACTTATTTTATCCGTTTTAGTTCATGGCTTAAATAAAAGCTTGTTTTTAAAAGTTTTTATTTTTTTATATTGTGTTCGCCGAACAATCCCCAACTAGTAACTATCAATAACATTGATAAGTTTGAATTTTAGAATTGCCGCGTACTAGTTGTACCTGGGGTTACACTTCAATTGTTATAAAAAATTGAGATATAAAGGCAAATATATTTTTTCCTATTTTTATAACTATTTTAAAAAAATAAGAGGTACGCCATTGCTTTGTAATCGTTAGCACCAGATCTGTCACCCGAACTGTAAACATTATTTTTTTTATTATGGGAACAAACTTGCCAAAGCAAAGCCAGTTCTGCGTTTTTTATTTTTCTGAGGTATACTGTAAATATTGACGAGGTCTCAGTTGATCGGCAGCGTGAAAGACCGAATAGAAACCGTATCAGGGCGTGGGTCGACAATGAAAATCCTCGAGTACGTTACAACACTGATTTATTTCGCACAAGGTGAATGGTGAATACAATAAATACACAAACCCGAACGTGGTCAACGGAGAACGGCTTCCAGCCACCCGGACCGTCTGAACTCGAGGATCTCCCATTCTCCCGTAAGCAGTTCACCCCTCTGTGTCTCAGGCTCCACTGCCAATACTCTTCCATGTTCTCTGCCAATACTGTCCCATGTCCATAATAATCCATTCCGGGTTCCCTATTCTGTGGTTCGGGGGAGAATTCCCCTTACAGCGCTCACGCGTCGCGTCGCGTCGGTGCGAGCGGCACCAATACTCTTGGACGGCACGACTCCTACCCAGAGGCCACAATAACACCTGGGCGGTTCCCCTCCGCCAGGACACACGCGCACTAGACACAAACTTGTTTCTAAAATATAAACTAAGACGTTTAAAAACACTTTAAACATCTAAAACTTCTCAAAACCCAAGCTGTCGCTTTCAGTTATCTGACAAATGACATGTAACGTCGGACTAAGATGGTCACGTGATTTTTGTGCGCCAGGGCCTGTCTTTATAGTAGGCCTTGAGTGGAAGCGTGCTGGGCTCATAACCATCGAACTATATTCAAACTATAGTTCGGTGCTCATAACCCAGAGGTCCCGCGCTCGATACCACGCTCTAGGACAAACTTATTTATTTCTTTTTTATTTTTTCTAAAGTATTTTTAAAAAATATGTAGTGTTAAATATTGTACGATGGTACGGAACCTTTCGTATGCGAGTTCAACTCGCACTTGGCCGATTTTTAACTTTATACCTAGGTATTTACTTGTGTGTTGTTACAGATAGTTGCAATATTTGGCATTGCAGGAGCATGCCGCAGAGACGAGTTACATAAATTACCATTAAATTATATTAACGACATGGATTCTGTCATAACTAGATTTTTTATAAGATATTATAACAGAAAATGCTCCGTTCAACCTGTTGGTGTAAATACTTTTAGTGAAATTCCAATTGATATTGCAAAATACTTAAAGTTTGAAAACCCAATGCAATACACAGGACACTGTTTTCGCAGATCTTCTGCAACATTGCTTGTGGAATCTGGGGCGGACCTGTTAACATTAGTCATTAAAACGCCATGGAGGATGGAAATCTTCAATTGTATAGCTGAGGGCTACATTGAGGAGTCAATTTGTCAAAAAAACTGAAATAGCTGCTTAAATTCTGGAAGGTGAACCAAGTACTAGTACCCGGAAACTTCACAACAATTCAAAACAGAGTTTTAAGTGAAGCACCTATGAGACCTTCACAGGAAACGAAGAAAACTAAATTAAAAAAATTACTGGAAATGAAGTTTATCCATCAGCTGAAAACTTCATGCCTCGTGCAACAAATATGCACTTTTTGCACTAGTTACACAAATAACTATTTTTCTAAATATAATAGAATTGTGTTTTTCGCATTGCAAAAAGAGAAACTTTTTCAGGGTATTAGGTGTCTCAAATAAAGTCCGATTATATCCTTAGTTTTTGAAATAAAAAAAGCGGCTTAAAACCATGATGATGCAGTTTTCTCTTCGGAATCCGAATCTAGCTTCAGAATTGATATACTCTCTAAAAGTTAAGGACAGAAACACAGGGTGTCTATTTAAGAACCGCCACTCGAGAAAATCTTGACAAAAAAAACTTTATTTGAAAAAAAAAGATTTTTTGATGAGCTAACTTTGCGTAAAAACAAACTTGAGATCCATGACCTACTTTCCGAGGTATTTTTCAAAATCCTGAAAATCGCGCCGAAATTTCTTCTGCATATAACTTTTTTGTTTCAAGAGTTTCCGAAAAAATTTCTTAATGAAATTTGTGGGCAAAACTGATTGCTTTAAACCTAGTTTATCAGAATTTGGAAAAATACCATCGATTGTTGTATGCTCTCTTAACACTTAAATTTTTGTTTTATTTATAAATGTCATGCATACTAGAAAATTTTAAAAATGTAAAAAATGTGCAAGATACCGATACCTCGCAGGAAATTTCCAAGATTTCCAATGTAGTAAGTTGAAAAAAAAACCTAAAACATGAAGGTACAGGCCACGGCTCGCTACAATAAAATGGGCGCATTTTTCGGAGGGTGCTAAGAGAGCACCCATTAAAACGTGGCATTGTTTTCAATTCTGATAAAGTAGGCTTAAAGCAATTAGTTTTGCCCACAAATGATATTGGGGAAAATTTTTCGGTAACTATTGAATCAAAAAAGTTACAAACCGAAGAAATTTCGGCAGCTTTCGGGTTTTTCAAAAATACATCTGAAAGTAGGACATGGATCTCAAATGTTACACAAAGTTACCCTAGCGAAAAAGCAATCATTTAGGTATTTGAAATAAAGTTCTCAGAAAAATAAGTTGTAAGATTTATTGGGGGATTTGTTGGGCGAAAATTGTCATTTGTAAAACAGGCTTTAATAAATGGAGTATTGTGTATAGGCGCTTGTAAGCCTGCCGTGGTTTCAGCACGGCCAACTGGGCACTACTCAAGTCTACTTGTTAGATATGAGATTGTTTTTTTGGTGATTCCTCACGAAGTAGTCATGTTTTCCTACTTCAGAAACGAGCGCTTAGGATTGTGTTAAAAATGAGATTCAGAGAGAGTTGTAGAGGAAAATTCAGAGAAAATAACATACTGACAGCCCCAGCCATTTTAATACAAGAATACCTATATTTTATTTGTTTTGAAAAATAAACGGATTTTTCAAGTAGAACATACGAGACATGCCTATAATACTCGTACATTGAATCTTACTACACTAACTGAATAAAACGCCTCTTACAATAGAGAACTTGACGATTTTTCAAAACTATTTTTAAACTATACCTAATAAGTGTAATAAGTGATAGTGAAATACGAAAAACGCATTAAAAATTTTTTTTAGCTACTGTTACTGAGATGAATTTTCTAATTTAATGGGCTAGTCTGGTCATATAGAAAACTGCATGCAGGCGGATAATAGAAGTTTAGTAGACTCCCCTGGCATATTTAATTTTTGCCAGTTCCTCTTAGTTTTTAAATAAAAAATAAGGTAGGTATCTATTAAAACCAAAAATGACCTTATTTATCTGCTTACCAAAATAATATATAGGTATGTAATATTTATAATGTAGGTAGGTAGGAAATATATAGAAATGTCTATTATAGGTATAAAATCTGGTTGATATATTTAGATACCAGATACTTCCAAGATTCCTCTGCTGAAGATGTTATAGTGATTCGTGTTCTGTTTCTTTTTTTGTGATGTTTGCTATATCAAGCCAATAATGCATAGTGAATGCGAAATAACTACCTTTTAATGTAAGTACTTAGTTAAATACCAAGCTATAATTGTATTGCAATATATTTTTGCTACCCAGCTTGAAGAAAACAATGAATTGGGGAAAATTCTTACAAGGTCCACGTATTCGCCTTCGATTAACCTGACGTTCTGCCCCATATTTTTTTTTTACCAAAACTAGTATCCCAAATTTCAAAAGAGGAAAAGAGTAAGAAATGCCTAATGTACTTTTGCAGTTTTTGGGGGTCTAATTTTGATCGTAATAGGTCATGGAAAAGTCGAATCTGAAAAAAATTAGTGTCAAAATGTATAGATCTTTTAAAAATAATAATAATGAATTGTCTCGACTTGAAGTGAAACACACTGTATAAAATTTAAATAGCCTACATGTCAAGTGAACAATAACGGTGAACATTTTATATGTATGTAATTTGTTTATTTTGGTGCAGAAAGTTTTTGGCTCACAATGCCTGTTTTGTTTTGGTTCTTAGTTAGCTATAGCCTTTTTTCATAGAAAGCAAAGTAAACGATAAAACCGAAACTTGAATGCAAAAATCTTCCTTTTAAAAAAGCAAACATAAAGTAATAAAATATACTCATGACTGGATCATCCTGTATAAGTATAGGTATAAAGGGTGGCGCATAATTAGTGTTATCGTTTAATTTATGAATAATTTTCTTATTTCTAATTTTATTTAATTTTTGCACCTAGTAACATTTAGTTTATAGTTTGGAAATATATGTTTACATTATGTTTTCTACAACGTCTAACAAATCATCTAACAAATGGGGTCCATATATCATGGCAAACTATAAACTAAATGCTAAGTGTAAAAATTAAATAAAAATAAAAGAAAAAAGTTATTCATTAATTAAACCATAACCCTAATTATGCGCCACCCTTTATTACCTTATTGAGTTTTTAATCTTTATTAATAAGGATATAAAAATGTTATTTTTTTTTAGTTTTTGTTACGTATTACCTATTATATTCTATAATAAAAACAAATATGTACAATAATTATTATTGTTGTTTTTTTTTAATTGAGAACTTTTCTTTAATGGTCCATATTTACTATTTTTTATTAATAGTGGCTACTATATTTTTAGGCAATAAACCCACAAATAAGTGTGAGCATTCTTTGGAATCAAGCATCGATGATCTAATAAAAAATCCACAAGCATCTGAGACCCCTCAAGGTGACCACACAATGTGTGACAAAAGGGATGATAAAGAAAATGCAGATGACCCAAAGAATGGAGAGAAGACGACACCAAAAAGTAGGAAAACAAAGGTATTTGAAGAAAGAAAGTACACCGAAGAACAAAAAAATACAAGGCATTTTGAACGTATGGAAATTGAGATTGAAAATAGAAAATGATAAAGAAAAAATTGCTTTGTTGAAAGCTTATTTAGAAAGGCAGAAATAGAGTGTTAAGTTCATAATAGAATGTTTATACGACAGGAGATTGAAATATGGTGAAGACATTTTTAGCAAACTTATTAAAATCTTACATATTATGTATACACTATATTTAGACATATTTGTCTAAAAATTTATTAAAAATAACCGAAACACTTCCTGTACGATTTCAAACTCGCTCTGTTTATATGTTAATGTGTTTTAAAAAATATTACAACTTAAATTATTTTTGTTTTATGTTCAAAAACTAACCGTTGGCAGATTTCTTAGCTTTTAACAGTAATGTAGCAATAATAGGGGAGTTATAAATAAAATAGCTGCTTTAATGTTTGAAATGTTTTATTTTATTTTAAAGGTTATAATAAATCGGTCATAATTTCCTGGAAAACATCTGCACGTTTATCTGGCAAACTTACTGGTACTTGTGGTATTTGTGAATTTTCAGTTTGATTGTCATCCCTTTGTGGAACTTCCTCAACATCTTCCATTAAATCATTATCCAAAATGCACATATTGTGCAACACACATGTGGCCATGATGCATTTTGTGATAAATGGTATACTATGAACGTTGATTTTCAAAGTGGCCTAACCTGCGGAACCTCCCTTTTAGTAATCCAAACGTGTGTTCTATTATCATTCTAGTAGAAGATAATCGGAAATTTAACAGTTTCTGTTCCTAATAATCACTATATTTCCAAGGAATACAGTACAGAGTATTATAGGAAACGTCAATCTACAAATTCAACTCAGTTCAATATTGTATTAAATACACATACTCGTGTCACAGATAAAAGTATACAACACAATACATCAGGTAAAATACTCATTTAGTGAGTAGGTAATAACATTTTCTTTTTTTGTAAAAAAGACCTCAATGAACTTTTAAAATTATTCAGGCATTCACTCCTCTTAATTTGTCACTTAATCTATTATAAAGTGTTGTACCCAAAAACCTGGGAGAGTTGCGTTCTATTCTATAACGATAATTAGGTGTTCTGATAGAGTTCTGATATCTCGTATTATGATGAGAGTTACATGCTGGGAAGGTTCTCCTATTATTGAAAGTATACACATAGTTCATAGATGAGGATACAAGCTAGTGGAAACAATTTTAATGACTTAAATATGTCTCTACATGACTGAGTCCTAGTGACACCCACCATGCATCGTATAATTCGCTTCTGAGAAACGAACACTTGCTGTGCTGCCGGTGACGATCCCCAAAAGCATATTCCATAGCGGATTCTTGATTCTATGTAAGCATAATACACCGACTTTAGTTGCGGATCGGTAAGAACAGATTTTAGACTCCTGATCAAATAACATAAACTATTCATTTGAGAATTGAGACTCCTGCTATGGGTTTTCCAATTCAGGTTCTCATCTAATATAATTCCCAGAAATTTGGTCTCAGAGACATTTTTACAGCAATATTATTTATAAGTATGTTTAGATGTCTTTCGGTGGTCTTATTGTAATTGTGGAATCGTAAAAAGTTCATCTTTGCGGCATTAATATATGTATAATGAATTGTGAGAGAAGCGTCCACATAGTCTTCAAATTCTCATTACATCTTGCCCCGATGACATGCGACTCTTTATTCGAGACTATAAGGGATGCATCATCAGCATACAGGGCGATATCACAGTTTCGTAGTTTAACAGCAATGTCATTTGAATACAATAAAAACAAAACTGGCCCCATTATAGAGCCTTTCCAGACGTTCCAAGTAGCAATATTCATAAACTTTTGAGAACACAGACATTAATGCTATAGGGCGATAGTTGGACATCAGTTGCTTGTCATCCTTTTTGTAAAGTGGTTTAATTTTGCATATTTTTAATTGCTCTGGAAAAGACCCAGTTAGGAATGAAAAATTAATTAGAAACGTTAAAGGGGTCGCCAGAACAGAAATACATCTTTTGATTAAGAAACACGGAATATCATCGTATCCACGGGACTTTTTTAGTTTAAGCTTCTTATTAATGAGAAACACGAGTTCTTCTTCAATAAACTGGTGTAAAAACATTGTTCTATGATACCTAGAAACATCGTTTTCGTAAGGCAGATCTGGAATTGCTTCAATAAAATTGTACGGAGAACGCTCGAAATAATCGTTAAACGCATCCGCAATGACTGGGGCTCATCTGTAATGACCTCCTCGATCCTCAAAGAAACTTTGACTCCCTGTATATCGGAAACGAAGCATTTGCGGACCTACGTTTATATAGTAAACTGTAATTATTTTTTCATGTAGAATCACCCCTTAAAGTTTGTCGCACTTATTTACTAACACCCTGTATATACCTCATTTACCTCTGGAAACATCCCTTTTAGCTGGTATAAGTCTTTCAGGTCATCACTAGATGACCTAACGGCGTCATTAACCCAACATTTTTTTGTTTGGCATAAAACTTTTTGATTGGAAAGTTTTTGTTGAAATAGTAAATAAAAATCCTCGAAAAAAAGTCGTACGCGAGGCTCGCCTGCGTTTGTGTATACAAACCGTCCCATTTCTCGGTCACCAACTCTGCAACAAAATTTTTAATATTGCTTTCCTGAAAATCTCGACGACACTCTCCCAGGCTTCCAGAGGGCCAATTATTCTCTGTTTTGAGCAACATAGCCCTATGGTCCGGGAAGAACACGTCACGTACAGTACAATGATAGTCAAAATTGCTAAAAACAAAGTCGATTGTATAATTGTTTCTGGTCGGTCCAGAATTACAAACATTTAAATTAAAAGTTGATAAAACATTACTTAGCGCCACAAAACTGGTTCTATCACGAACGGGATCAATATTAAAATCGCCACATAAAATGACGCTCAAGCCTGGCTTATATAATAAATCAAACACAACTTCCAGCTTGTCACAAAACTCATCCACATTTCCAATTTGTGATCGATAACAGGTTAAAATAACTGTCTTTTTGCAGTTGACAACAAGTCACCCCACAGATTTCAAACAATTTTTCAACGCAAAATCTTTCCAAATCTATCCGTTTGGACTGTATTTTATTTGAATACCAAATACCTACACCTCCTCCTCGAAATTGCTTTCTATAGAAAGAGGCCCCTTAATAAAAATTTTGGAAATTTATCAAATCTACATCATCCTCTTTACACCAAATTTCCGATAAACATAGAAAACTACAATCTTTATTACTTGCTAAAAATTCTGATGTTATATGATTTATTTTATCTATAGATAAACACTGACAATTCAGCGAAACAAAGTCATATGGTAGGTTACCTTTTACGTTTTGTCCCTTAGTGCCGTCCTTCTTTGAAAAACCCATTAACAAACACTCCACATGGCCATGTTTTTGGATCCATTGTCACTTGCAGGTTGTCCAGGTTGATTGTCAACTTAAAAGAAGCGCAATGCTGAGGAAACTTGGAAGGCATCCTCTCACAAACCACCTCTGGGAACTTGTTTTCCAATAACTTCACCAGTTCTTCGGTTGTCGTGTCGGGTTGTAGCCTGGAGACATAAAGAAATGCCTTTCTTGGGTTCACTCTAATGCTATTATTAACTAGCTGGGTAGTCCCAATGATCCCAGAATCTCGGATAATTTTCCTACTTTTTGTTTGTACCAATTCCCAATCATCACCATTAGCTTGTTTGTTCTTGTCAGATGGTATTGTGTTAGGTTGACCTCGTTCCAGAGTGACATTGGTGCTATTTTCGTCATTCCTGTCTTTATTATAAGCTTTTTTTGTCTTCGCTTGTTCACGAACAAAGTTGGTGTCTGATGCGTGGGACGAACTGTAGGAGCTGCTGCTTGTTCTTGGCTTTTTATTTTCTGTCTCACTTGGGTTTGGAACTGTGGTATGAGTTTCTTTCTTTGGTGCTGGCTGTTTCGTACCTTTGCTACCAGGGGGCGCCACAGGAGGGATTTGTTTATTTTCTTGTTCTTATATACATTTGATTTTTTCAAGCAGAAATATTTGTTTTTTCAGAGATGTCGACTTCTTCTAAATGTCCTATAGCCGAATCCTTCTCCTTTAGGTTTTTCAGATAGAACACTTCTATCCTTGTCAAATCAGATGATCCATTCCCGGACAAAATGTCAATGTCGTCTGTATGCTCCGACACTCCACTTTCACAGCAGATTATCTGATGCTCACCAGCCACTTTTACTATGTTTTTCAAGTACTTTGCACATCCGAAATGTGTTAAAGCACCACACTGTATACATTTTAGCCCTTTAACTGGGACAATATTACACTTTCTACAAGGTTTCTGTTCAGCCTTGTTTTGACCGTCCGCTTCAGACGGCGCCATGACAGTCAGTGACAATGACGGATAAGCAGAATCTCCAAATAAATAATAATTTCCAAAAAAACTCAGCATCTCCTGCTTTCCTAAAGATTGAAGATTTCCTCAATAAACTAGCATCATGCATTGAGCCTGGTTCACCACAGTATACGTCTAAAAATAATTTCTGATGGTCACATACTCCTTGAACTTATATTGAACGAAGGTTATAGTAAAATTATTTTAAGAAGTCCTCACTGGGACTGTCAATTGGTAATTTCGCCATCCTAAGTTGGCATCAATGCAGAAAAAAATGCAACCGGGTCTTAAGGCCAGGTCAGTAACGAGCCCATTTGCACAATGAATAACTACTAATAACACGAACAAGAACAACACAGATAACGGTAAAACTCACGAAACGTACAAAACCCGCGAATATTTTCACTGCCCAAAGTTTTTTGAACGATCCGGAAAACCTTCGCTGTCACTTTCACAACACCGAAATAAAATTTGCCTGAGTACGCCTCATAGACGCAGCCTCAAGTAGCAGATTTCACCAAAATACCAAAATGAAAGTGTTTCCATGACGTTTGACATTATTATTAAAATGAGTTGTAATCATAGTTATTTTTATTTGTAGCGGTATAATCGTGATTGCAATAGGGTTTTTATTTTATTATGTTCTTTTTTTCGTTTCGCTTGGGTAACTTTTCACATCATAAATCAATGAGTGACGTCATTAACTGGTTGCGACGCATATACCAATGATATACCCATGGTTAACAGAAAATTCCTAGGGATTTTGTGGAGAATGTCATCTGACAAAATCGGGACTTCTTACAGTAATCGGGGTATACCACTTTAATTTCATTACTTTTATTAAACGATTTTGAAAAAAACAGCTGAGGGTCTAAATTTTATGACGTCATAACATTGCAAAGTTATGTCAGTTACAAGGTCATAAAATTCCCCACAAATTATTTTTTCAGAATCGTTTAATAAAAGTAATGAAATTAAAGTGGTACCTAACCTTGTCAGATAAAATTTTTGGAAAATTCTCCCTTGTCGCCCTAATAACTTTGCGAGGGTCCCAAAAGAAAAGTCGTCCGATTCGACATTAATAACAGACATTAGCAGATATACAAAGTTTCAACAGTGAGGTAATTACATTTTTTTTAAGGGTGGGCCCAAGGACTTTTATTATTAGTGTTTAATAAACAGTGACATATGTTGTGTTATTTTGCCTCATCAGGGGCAGCGATTTCTTTAAATGTAAATCTGTAAAAAATAAGAAGTGTTTTGTATTTGTAGTGTGGCGTAGGTACTTCATAAGCCATAAAATCTGCATTGAATTTTAAATGCTCGAGCTCAGTATATATTATACAAATTTCTTGCATTTTATTGACAATTATTGTTTTTATATAACCTAAGGATGGCCGATCAGTATCTATCAGAATATTTTCCAACATACTCTTGGAACCCCATTCGAAAAGGCATTCCTTATAGGTACGCCATATTGTTTCACGTTATGCCGCCTCCGGACAGTCCGGACGAATGGCATATAACTTGATCGAATCTGTAGCCCTAAATAATGACCCTTTTATTGATTCACACGATTGAAATTTATTTATACATACCAACTCGAGAAGACGTAGAGGCACACACGCTATAATAATAAGAAGGCACTGATTTTTGAACCCCATTCGAAAAGGCATTCCTTATATACGCCATATTGTTTCACGTTATGCCGCCTCCGGACAGTCCGGACGGATGGAATATAACTTGATCGAATCTGTAGCCCTAAATAATGACCCTTTTATTGATTCACACGATTGAAACTTATTTATACATACCAACTCGAGAAGACGTACAGGCACACACGCTATAATAATAAGGCACTGATTTTTGAACGCCGGCGGCCGGCGCCCAAGGTTAGTACTAATTACTAACTTGGCCGACGCCGGGAAACAGCGAAACTACTAACCTATATCACTGCCAGAACGAAAATGCAGAGACAAGAGGGTGCGCGAGGCTCGCGGCGGCGCGGTCGTATTACCCGATTATGACCGAACTAGAAAATTACAAGGTTTTCTGCATAAAGGCAAATAAACCGGCAATGTCGCAATAACAAGGCCCGACAACTGAGAGCGATGAGTCATCCAAGGGAGGTCGGCCTAAGGCGCCAAATTCAAATTTCAAGATGTCAACATTGTTTATATAAACTAATATTTTTCAGTTTCGATTAATACAACATCAGAAAAACCGTTCGATTAGAAATAATAATTATTATATTGACATTAAAAAACTGTACTTTTCGATTATTAGATAATTGATGACAATGAATCAAATACTTTCAAACAAACTTTATGCATTCCACCCATTATCCCGCGCTATAGCATGAAAATTTGCTATTTTAAAATTATAGTATCCGGTAGAAAATATGCACAATATGGGATTTTTTTTATTATTTGTTAATTTAATATTATTTTTTCTTAATAACTTTTTTCAATATTCTATATAGTGTTTTTTCTGTTTTTTATCTGCACTCTGCAGGGACGTCATGTGGCGTCATGATATGCTTTGCGTAATTTTATGCTTAAACTATAACATGCATTAACAGATTCCGGAATCAGATTTTCAAAATAACACCAATAATAAAAAATATTCCCATATCAGTACAGTCATTTGGTGCCCAAAAGAGAGGTTATCTGGAAAGTTTTCCGGGAGAAAATTGCTGATTTTATAGATTTTGATGTGCTATTTCCGAATTTCTACTTTACTACCTCGTATCTTCACCGCTCGCGCCGCCATATTGGGAAAATGGCGCCTAAAAACAGTTTTTTGACAATATCTCACTTCTGAGTCATTTTACTATTAAAAACGGTTATATAATAAATTAAACTAGAGAAAATTTCCTCTAATTTATGTAACAAATTTTTTTTGTAACAAGAATACTTTTAGTGTACCAGAGCAGCATATTCTACTCCAATATGCGTTTTGGCAAAAAAACTCATTCCCACACCACCATGAGGTGTTTTTTTTTATGACAATGAATGGTTTCAACGAGCGAGTGTCACAAACCATTCTATACATGTACACCAACACGCATTCGTTATATGCACGAATTGTGGTGGTACCTGGAATAATTAGTAAGTTCCATCAATAGATAGCGATGCAAAGGTAGAAACGGAGACTGTTCTCGAGCAAACGTATGACGAAATCGAGGACGAAGAGGATTGCAATGAACCTGATAATCCCATCCCGGATGATGTAGAAGAAATTTATATTTATGACGTTTCATACTGTACTGGAGACGATGAATTCGCAACACCTGGTTCATCAAGTACAGCGAAGCGAAGGAGAATGCGCTAAATTTTGGAATAGTGCACTGCATGGATTAGGCCTACTGGGGTTACCACGATAAAAAAACGCACCACTTCCTCTACCTTATGGTGGTGTGGAAATGAGTTTTTGGCCAAAACGCATGTTGGAGACTTTGCAGCGCTCGTACGCTAAAACTACTCGTGTTACAAAAAAAGGTTATTACAAATAAATTTTCTCTAGTTTAATTAATTATGTAACTATTTTTATCGTAAAATGAGTCGAAAGTGAGATATTGTCAAAAAACTGTTTTTGGGCGGCATTTTCTTAATATGGCGGCGCGAGCGGCGAAGATACGAGGTGGCAAAGTAGAAATTCGGAAAGAGCACATCGAGACCTATAAAATCATCAATTTTCGAAAGTCTCGGAAAACTTTCCAGGTGATACTACCAATGACTGTAGTATATGATGCGTAGTACTTCACTCTCACTATCACTGTATAGTAGAGATAGAGATAAGACAGATATTTTTTAGTTGTGCTAAAATGCAATCCGTATGTACGTGAGTGTCTATAGAGGGGTGAACATCTTATAGTTAAAAGCTACAAAGCTACAAAATAGTTCCGTCTTTTACTTATGATTTATTGGGGACATCGCCTTACATTTCGACCCTAATATACAGGGTGTCCCAGAATATGTGGGCTCGGATTTATACAGGGGACAAGTTAGCTATAAAAATTTTCCCCAGAGGGCCCACCTACGGAGATACAAGCCCCTAAAGGACGCCCCTGAAAATCGATTTTTTTTTAAATAACTTTTAAAATACTCTGGTAATTTAATTATTTTTGAATACGATGGACAATAGATAAGACTCCTTAAAATGGGCCCATGAAAACAATTTTGGCTTATTTGGTTTGCCAGGGACGGACTAGCTGTAGCACAATAATGTTAATTTTTTTTTACACCCTTTACGATAAAGGCACAAAAATAATATTTTTAGATAGCTTGAATCTTAAACTAAAAAAAGACACTCTTGGTTGATATCGATAAAATGAACTTTTTGAAAAAAAAAATTTTTTTGTAAACAGACTTAAACCGATAAAATTTACATTATTTCTGTGCCTATTTAAAAAAATGCCACTTTTATTTTCATTTGTTTTTTGTTCCTATGGTTGTTTTTTTTTTACATGTACCGATTTAACAATCTTCAATTCGTGGAGCTAGGGAATGCATAACATTAGGAGAAGCTCATGTTCAACCGACATACAAAATTATGTTATAAAAATCGTATTAAACAAAA
Organism: Pseudeuparius sepicola; assembly: GCA_963920635.1. NCBI lineage: Eukaryota > Metazoa > Arthropoda > Insecta > Coleoptera > Anthribidae > Pseudeuparius > Pseudeuparius sepicola. The sequence continues at coordinate 41,929,052 of OY987303.1, read as the reverse complement.
ATAGTTTTTTCTCGTAAACAGTTCATTTTATCGATATAAACTAAAGGGTGTAAAAAAATTGACATTATTGTGCTACAACTAGTCCATCTCTGGCAAACCAAATAAGCCATAATTGTTTTTATGAGCCCCTTTTAAGGAGTCTTATGTATCGTCCATCGTAGTAAAAAATAAAAATAATTAAATTACACAAAGTATTTTAAGTTATTAAAAAAAAAATGCAGGGGCGTCCTTCAGGGGCTTGTATCTCTGTAGGTGGGCCCTCTAGGGAAAATATAAATCAGGGAGATTGCCCACATATTCTGAGATACCCTGTATTTTTTACTTGAAATAACAAATTTTGGTGAAAGCGCGGGATGGCTCATTTTCACAATGATAGTTTTGCTCAGGGTGAAAACTAGCCTTTGCATAGTGCAACAGGTATACCTACAGGTATAGGTACCTATATTTTCCAAATCTTTCTTCCAACTTATCAGTTTGAAATTTCCCTAGTAAAACATAATTAAAATCCTTCTTAGTTAAACAAAATCTTGCAATTTTTTGTAAAGCATCAGTTGTGTGACTTAAGGCTTGATGTGTTTCTTTACTAAGTTTCCCCACTTCTACATTATAAGCTTTCCATCTATCTAACCAATTAACAAAATCTTGCAAAACTTGAAAATATGAGAAGTTCTTGTGACAGTTTCTTGAAATTTATTTTTTAAATATAGCCCCTTTAATGGTGTTTTTACATTTACAATACACCGCCATGTGCAGATGGTGTCAATATAATTTGATGTATCTTCATAATTTTGCGTAAGCAAATTTTTGGACCTATTTGCCGCAAAGCAGCCACGACGCTTTAGTTGAATACTTGTAATGCAAGTTTCACGTTTTGCCTTTCTATAGTTGTAGGATATAAAGCTTTCAACGTTAATGTGCATCCAGATCTTAAAAGTTAGTGTTCTTCTTTTCTGTGCAGTTGTTTTAATGTATCAAAAGTTGTTAATCTTATTTCCGTATTTTCAAAATCTGGATATTTCATAGATTGTAATTTTTCATTAAGCCAATTATTTCTAATGTTTTTTAATAAATGAACGGTGTCAATTACAAAAAAGAGAGGCCTGGAGGCATCGATAGGATGACGATATTCAGGGGCGGATGGGACAGGCGGACTACCGGGCGATTTCCCCAATGGGCCGGTCGTCAGTCGGCCGCCGCGGCCGGCCAAAAATATTTATTTATGAGAATTTTATTTTTTAAAGTAAACTGTTTTTATATTTTATTTATAGAGACATATAATTTTTTGTTTTTATTCGGATATTATTAAATATCATGATTTGGCGTCATTGTTTTTTTGGGGGGGAGGGGACGACGGAGAAAGAATTAAAAATAAAGTCAGGTAAAAGTTTCTATAGGGCCGCCTCGTCACCTCTGTCCCGGTATGTAAGAATTTTGTGTGCCCATCCGCCTCTGACGATATTCATTGCATATTTCCGGCGGGTTGGCAAAAAATAACATAGCTTTCTTATTTATTGCATTATTATCTGAAGCTACACAGATTACTTCAAATCCAATATTTTCCAATCCTAGGATTACTTTCTTTGCGATTGTATGTAAGCCATGGCCTTTTAGAGTTTTGACCGGTAAAATATGTACTACATCTTTATAGGGAGATAATAAACTTTGAATCATGAAAACATGAGCCGTAGTTGCACACTTTGATTCATTATAAGCAGCCCCCACAATGTTGCCAGCCTTAAAATCCATAAAGGGTTTTATATGAATTTCATCCAACATAAGTATCACTATTCGATCTCTTTCTTCCAACATTTTATATTTAGAAGCTATGTAATGGAGAAAATTTGAATCGGTTTGTTCCAAACATGGATCGGTCACCAAACTTGAACAAATATTTTTAATGGTATACTTGGCGATGGCATCAGCAAATTTTCGGAGCTTCTTAGAAATCTATAAGCATGAGGTGAAATAGAAAATAGGATACAACAAAACAATGATGTCTCCCAACTATAACGAAAGCGATATTTACTGGAACACTTTAAAAGACCAATCTGTTCTTTCAAGAACATTATAGAATGTTTTTTCTCTGGAAATTTATCTGAAGTGGATGATAAAATATTTATTGCTTCATTTAATTTTTTTTTCATAGCTCTCATCTTCTGGAAGGTTTAAAAACCAAGAAACATCATCCAACACTTTTTCCAAAAAATTTAGATCATTTACAACTAATGGGAAGTGTAGTTTCGACTGGTCCCTACATACTACTTACGAAATTGGAATATTACCCTTGGTAAGTTGTCAGACAAAAAAACGCTAAATTTTGTTCTCGGCCTGGGTTCTTCCCAAACATAATTGTTTCCCCGTGCTGTTAACCAAGATTTATCTAATCCTGTCCCGGAAATTATTTTAGTGCAGGCATCGTCGGGGGATGAAAAAGATTTTGCCAAATTGTAAGCGTGGCTTGGTTTCACACTCTCAGGCAAAGCTTCTTGGAGATTTTTATATTCAAATTTTTGCTTTTTCACTTCAGGCGTTTCTCTATACTTTTCTGGATTGGCTAAACCCCTTGGAAAATCTGGAAATATACATGGGACTGCGCCTAAAATTACAGTCGCATAACTAAAAAATAGGAAATATTAAAAAATAACCTTTGACCAAACGTGGGTATTTCAAGTTTGCCGATAAAATTTCCCCAGTTGATTCGATAGTGTGTGTGGTGATTCTCTCGACATCTTTATTTAAAAAATGTTGTTCACATATCTAGAAATAATAAAGCAAACATATTGGGTCATTATCGCTCAAAATATTTAGTACCAATTTGGTAAAAAAAAATCACTTCAAAATGATTGTTTACATCTATAGCTCATAGTTTTACAATACGGATAATAATCCACGAGAGTGATAGTCACATTTTCAAGGGCTTTTGGTGCATTATGTTCAATCATGTATAAAAGTGTTAGTTATAACTTATAACTCTCCAAACAGTGCAAGCTTACCCTGGAAGACTGTGTAGGAACAAAATCCCTTTTGATGGCCTTAAGCCACTTTTTTCTTAAAATGGGGTCTTCAGGGAATGAAAAAGCGGACACTTTAGGACCGCCTTTGTAGTTTCCCTTACAGTTGGGAACGGAACACATCCACGACATGATTTTAAACAAGGCCGAAACTATAAACACTACCTAACCTATAAACTAAAATTGAACTTTAATCACTTTATTCTGAACCACTGCTGTTTTACCACCTTATTAATAAAAGTCCACGTCCTTTATTACTAGAAAACACAGTCCAAAACAGAATAAACACAACAAACGTTCTTCAAAACAGGAACATCGCCAGACCAGTAAAAGTAAACAACTACAAAAGTCGACCTCCCTGTGATGATGCAGTGAAGTTTCCCGACGCCAGCTGGCAGGCCTTTATCATTGCGACGGTGCCGAATAAACATCATTTATTAGAATAGTTGTAACAGCAAATACTCTAGTTATCACTATAAAATGTACTTAGTAAACAACTAAAATATTTAGTACCTACTAGTAATCACAACTAAAACTAATTAGTTAAAGAGTAACATTTACTAATGAACTTATTTACCACTACAAATATTCCTAATTCCTGCTACTCAAGGGGCAAAAATATATTTTTTAGTTATAGTAACTGATGGAACACAGTTGCTACAACAAAAATTATATTGAAATTTAGTTACCCCCTCAAGATATTTCTAAAACTATATTTTGTAGTTGGACGATTATTCTCAGTGTATGTTTAATACTTTCATACGTTATATTTATGTTTTGAATAAAGTTATGTTTGGTATATCCATCATGAGGGATGTTCGTGATTTTGTACTTAAACTTTTTTTTTATTACTTAGGTCCAAACCTTAAGTATCCCATTTTAGGTAAACTTCCCCCACTTAAAAAATATATCTGGCAATAAAGATGGTGTGGAACTGCGTTTTCTTGGAACAGGTCCTACAACCTGTTCCAGTTCCAGTGGTCGACTTGAAAAATGTGTTTCCTATTTTATTACAAAATTTCGGAAATAGAAGCCCCTCTCTTGACTCCAGCCTAGATCCACCACTGGTGGTTCATTATGAGTAGAAACCTTAGCATTGAAATTTTTCTCTTCAAATTTAAATGTTACAACCCCTAAGATAACCCCTTTCTAATAAAATAATCATTCCCTATTTTCCACCCTTACGGGTGGAATTTTTTCTTCAAATTTAAATGGGGCTACTCCTAAAGTAATCCCTTTCTAATAAAAAGAGAATCATCGAAATCGGTCCAATATGAAATTTCATCCCTTATTTTTACACCCTTAGGGGTGGATTTTTTTCTTCAAATTTAAATGGGGGCCACCTCTAAGGTGGCTCTAATAAAAAAAGAATCATCGAAATCCAAAGACAACTCCATTTAGAAAGAGAAAAATATTTCTAAAATTTTAGTTGAAATGTGCATACGGGCAAATTTGTGGAGTAGGTGTTATTTTTCGTGTTTTTTTTTTTAATTTTTAGTGGATTGTGCATACGGGGAAATTTTTGAAGTCGGTTTTAACTTTTTTGTTAAAAATTTTTTATTTCTATTTTTAGTGAATTATTAAGAATTATCGAAATCGGTCCAATATTAAATTCCATCCCCTATTTGCCCACCCTTAGGATTGAAATTGTTCTCTTCAAATTTAAATGTGACCACCCCTAAGATAACCCCTTTCTAATAAAATAATAATCATTCCCTATTTTCCACCCTTACGGGTGGAATTTTTTCTTCAAATTTAAATGGGGCTACTCCTAAAGTAATCCCTTTCTAATAAAAAGAGAATCATCGAAATCGGTCCAATATAAAATTTCATCCCTTATTTTTCCACCCTTAGGGTGGAATTTTTTCTTCAAATTTAAATGGGGCCACCTCTAAGGTAGGTAGGTACTCTCTTTCCAATAAAAAAAGAATCATCGAAATCGGTTCAATATGAAATTTAATCTCCTATTTGTCCGCCTTTAGGGGTGCAATTTTTCCATCAAATTTATATGGGGCCATTCTGTAGGTATACCCTTTCAAATAAAAAAAGAATTGTCCAAATCGGTTTATAAATGACGGAGTTCTGAGGTAACAAACATAAAAAAAAATACAACCGAATTGATAACCTCCTCCTTTTTTGAAATCGGTTAAAAAAGCCTTAGTTTAACTTGGTTTGAAGTTCTGCCGAAACGGGCCTCTATTTAGGCAGACCTTTTGAAATATAATAAAAGCAAATCATAAAAACGGGTTTCATAAAGAGCATTTTATAATGCACACAACAGTTTATTGTACTAGTACTGTAGAGTGACACTTTATAATGCAGTTGTATATAAAAAATATGTAAAAGCTACCTGTCTTATACCTTTTTCCTATTAAATTGAATTTTAAGATTAATAAATCAGTTTAGTAATTAAAGATGAAAATATGCACCTTATTCTAGATATTTTGTCGCCCTTATTTGAAAATAAACTAATTTTGGAATTTGTATTTTATTTTGTCTCCATTTACTTCCAGGTACTACATAAATAAAATTTCCATGTTGAAAAAAATTGTAATAATTAATTCGCCCCTTTTTTTCTGTGCAATTTTTATATGTGATCATATTGAAAATGCTCTTGGAAACATCGAATTGAACTACGAAAAAATTCTCATTCCTATCAACAAGTCCAGTATTATTAACGGAATACTGATCATACAATAAAGATAATTACGGAATATGCCCATCAAATGCGGCCATTAATAATATGCACATCCCTGTATACATCCTTTGCCTGAATTAGCTATAAGCTGACACGTCCATTACGCGTCCTTGTCTTATCTAGAGTTCGCTGTCCCAAATGCAGTGAAAAGGACCCTTGTGCGACTTCCATAGTACTTACCAATTCGATGGCTGAGACACTTCTTTTATGCAAAACCAATGAAATTTGATGATGACAATTGGTTGCAACATCACTCCTAATAATAAAGGAACCCTACAACCGTTGACTGAGGTATTAATAAAGACTGCTCACGGCTGTCATGTTTAACAGTTCTCTGGCTCACCATGCGCTTCCCGGAGACAAAATACAATGCAAAATAGATTGTTGGCCATAGGCGCCATCTACTTTCCAGGACATGAAACTATAGCCATGAGAAGTCTTATTAATACGTCAGTCAACGCTACAACCCATAGACAAACCTCTTTGGGTTTGTCTATACTACAACCCTACTGGTATAGTGAGCCATTGCCGCGGAATCAGCCGATTGAACGGTTGTTTTGAAAACATACAAATTAAATTTTTTAGCGCTGGACCTATGGGACCTATTCCGAATAACCAAAATTCAACTTTTTTGCTTTGGTGAAGATGTCACTTCTAAGACCTTTTCTGAATTTTTTGCTGATGCAGCATTTTTTTTGCTGACGCTGTGTTTAATCCTATAACGGCAATTTTCCTTGGGTGAAGGAAAACTGGTTATATGACTTGCTTTTGATAACCCAGGAATAAAGCACACGTTTAAAATTATTTACAAAGGTGGTTTATTAAAAATATTAGAGAATGTTGTTAACAATAAAAATTGTGGAATGATTATATTTACAATAGGAAAATGAATTATACACAAGTCGTTGAATGAAACTTGACAATGGTTTAAATTGAAATATAACTTAAAGACAAATTGACAAGTAAAGTTACGTTGAAGTTAAATTGACTGGCACTGACTCTACTGAGTAGGATTTAAAGTTCTAAAGAGCTCAAATTAATATAACCAAAGTTCTGCACGGTTCTGAGGTTAAACGTGGAACGCTTTGACATAACACCTTACTTGAAAGTTTGTTCCTTACGAACTTCCGAGGTTGTCCTCCGCTGAAGTCTACGAGGCTGACCCAAACCAGGTTCGACAGGCCGAAAGCTGCGTTACGGGCCTTGGATGTTTGCTAGCTCGATCTCAGGGTTTTGACCTTAGTTCAGCAGATCCTGTCTCCCTTGCTGGTTTGTGGACAGTCAGCGACTTAAAAGGTTTGTTCACAAAGAAATTTCCAAAAATATATTACTGAATAAGTATCAAAAAATAGTCTTAAGTTTTAAGGTAGTACACTAATTAATAAACCCCAAATGTATATTCTAGAATATACCCTATATAATAACACTTGCGAGTTAAAATCAACGACAAAAATGTACTTAATTTAAAGAAAGATATCCCGACGTTTCGAACCCTAGAAAATCAAAATAAGTCGCCGATCGCCGCTTCGCCGGACCACACCTACGCGGGACTGGGACCCCCGCAACGAAACCAATGGACGCCGGATGGAGAGGGGATAACGCCGAGGCCAATGTCGTTCATCGTCTACACGCCGGTCCACCTGGCGGGGTGCCCCCTGCGCCCCGCTATGGAGCCATCGTCCCGGAAGTGGAGAGGATGACGCACCGGCCAAACTCCCGCCGCGGTGGATCGTTCGACCTGGAAGGCTGCGTCGGCGCCGGCTGGGGGGCCATAGTCGGCGCTGCTGGACGGGGAGAATGCATTTACCGCGGCAGCCAATAGGCGACGAACGGATGCGGCGAAGCGACGGGTATCCCGGCGTTCTGCCAGTCAATGTCTACCCCTAGCAGAACCGCAGTCGTGAATCGCCTATCTCTAGACAACGTGGAGTAACATCCTTCTTTGCAGATAATTTGGATCGTTGCGTGAAAAGCGCATCCAAGGAGCATCCCAACCGACGCAGACCGCCAAAAATCAAGTCAAAGTGGACACGTAAGTGACCGTAATTTTCTCTTACAGGGTTCAAGACACTGTTGGGTACTTGTACCCAGTTATTCCAACGCCATCAAGTCACTGTTGGATACTTGATATCCAGATACCCTTTTCTCCTTTCGTACCTATCCTCAGCCCGCCACTTTTTTCAAATCAAACACCCACCTATCTAGAATCCCTCGTTTCCTTTGAAAGTTTCGGCTTTCTTAGGGAACAGCCCCCCGTCAGCTCAGTCTGGCAAATCCCTATTAATAAACGACCTTTTACTTCAAAGCCAAGGGTTACTCCAAGGTAACTCTCACAAACAATCCAACCGTCAAAGTTTCCTACAAAATAGGGCTGAAATTTCATTACCATACCCTAAAGCAGGCGAGGTTTTTAGTGGGTATGCCCCTCTTTGGGGAGAATCCCACACTACCACACGGTACGGTCGTGTGGTGTCTATAAAAGATTTTCCTCCCGTCGCAAAACTAAAAAAAAAAACCCAAAATGAGGTCACAAAAATGTAGGAACTTAAATTTGCCAAATAAGATCGTGTAGCTATAATTCAGCTCTCGCAGATACTCTTTCCGATATACAGAATAACAAAAATGACTGTATTAATTTAAGAGAAAAGGTAATTAGGTCACAAACGAGATCACAAAAAAATAAAGAATAAAAAGGTCTCCATCGGGCTTGGTAGGTATTGAGTGCAACTTTACCGATACGATAAATCTTACTTTTGAGCAAAACAGGACTAAAAGGCAGCCACGGTTATTCTTCCTTTTATAAGCTGGGAGAAATCTCCAGAAAGAACAAACGTGCCTGGGGCAAGCCACAGGTGAGTTTCAATAAATATGGAAAATTACCAAAATTACAAAAATAATTTTAAATGAAACTCACCTGGTACTTGTGTCCACCTTTCCTGTGCCCCGCTCAAAAATCAACAGGTTTTCCAAAAAAACACGCGTCGCCCTTGGTCCCAAACTTCACAAAAACTCCAGGTGCTCCAGGTCGAGATTTCACATGAAAAACAGAAAAATACGGTTTTATTCTGCTGCACCAAACCAAAGATATACCGAATTACTGGGAATACTGGGTTTGCTTTGCAAGTCCCAGATTCAATGTACTATTCTAGTAGTAGTTCTAATAAGTAGGAGGGGGAAGTAGGGACACAGACGGTGGGGTTGACGCGGAGCGCGCAGTGGGCGAGATCATCCGCTTGATGATTCCGATTGGTTCCTATACGCTTCGAAATCCCCACTCCTAGTCCCACGCCGCGCGCCCGGCGGGCCTCTTCCCCTCCTTTCTCCCTACTTATTAGTAATATTATAGCCGGACTTGCTAAGAAAACCTGTTTATACTGTATACAACCTAGATATGCAGAAACACCTCCTCTTAAAAAGTGAGATTTGCGTCATCTAGCTATAATAAGTATAAACCTGTATTACCTAGTCATGAACCGATGGCGCTGGGAGTATCGTTCGCGCCTAATATCACAGACCAATATAGCTTCGCTACAGACTGTGCCTCGCCGTATATTTTTAGGCGAACCCAAAAGGATGCCAAGTCCCTCGAGTTGGCATCCTTTGTGGGAATTCGTGCAAATATTTCCACTACCGTGCCATAGAGGTCGCCGAGTTCTACATCTTTCCGCTCGTCGTTGCCAAATGTCGTTAATCCGGCCCATTTTAGGGATAAAAATACATCGGCCACTATCCATACAAGCAGATGTATTATGTATATAAATAATATAGGCACAGACTTGTATCAAAGATCATATCATGATCTTTGCTTGTATAAGCTTAGCGAAGCAGGTCTGTGTTTATAGTAAAAAGAGGCAAGGAAGATGGAATTGGTACATAGGTAAGGATTGTTGAGAATCATGTATACTTAAAATTGCCTCGAAAACTACACCCTGAAAAACAATAACTTCACTGTTTCTGGTCTCAGGAGTAAAAAAACTGCCTGACAAAAAACTACCCCTTCCCACCACCGAAATGTTTTTGGTCGGATCCTCACCATTTTCATCCCGAACGTTCAAAATTTACCCAGACGCACCAATCTGCGGTTGAAAAAATTTACCTGACAAAACTACCCCCTGCACCCCTTCAAGGAAAAAAATTTGATAACTCCATTGTTTCTGGCCCGATTTTCGCCGTTTTCACAAGGACGTTCAAAAGAGTCTCAGAAGTATAAAAAACTACCGGACAAAAAACTACCCCTTCCCACCCCCGAAGTTGTTTTTGGTCGAATCCTCGCCATTTTCAGTAAGGACGTTCAAAATTAACCCACACTTACCAATCCGCGGTTGAAAAAATTTACCTGACAAAACTACCCCCTGCATCCCTTTAGGGAAAAACATTGATAACTCCATTGTTTCTAGTCCGATTTTCGCCGTTTTCACAAGTACGTTCAAAAGAGTCTCAGAAGTATAAAAAACTGCCGGACAAAAAACTACCCCTTCCGACCCCCTAAGTTGTTTTTGGTCGAATCCTCGCCATTTTCAGCACGGATGTTCAAAATTAACCCATACGCACCAATCCGCGGTTGAAAAAATTTACCTGACAAAACTACCCCCTGCACCCCTTCAGGAAAAACAATTGATAACTCCATTGTTTCTAGTCCGATTTTCGCCGTTTTCACAAGTACGTTCAAAAGAGTCTCAGAAGTATAAAAAACTACCGGACAAAAAACTACCCCTTCCAACCCCCGAAATTGTTTTTGGTCGAATCCTCGCCATTTTCAGCAAGGACGTTCAAAATTAACCCATACGCACCAATCCGCGGTTGAAAAAATTTACCTGACAAAACTACCCAATGCACCCCTTTAGGAAAAAAAATTGATAACTCCATTGTTTCTAGTCCGATTTTCGCCGTTTTCACAAGTACGTTCAAAAGAGTCTCAGAAGTATAAAAAACTACCGGACAAAAAACTACCCCTTCCAACCCCCGAAGTTGTTTTTGGTCGAATCCTCGCCATTTTCAGCAAGGATGTTCAAAATTAACACATACGCACCAATCCGCGGTTGAAAAAATTTACCTGACAAAACTACTTCCTGCACCCCTTTAGGAAAAAAATTGATAACCCCATTGTTTCTAGTCCGATTTTCGACGTTTTCACAAGTACGTTCAAAAGATGAGTCTCAGAAGTATAGAAAACTGCCGGACAAAAAACTACCCCTTCCCACCCCGGAAGTTGTTTTTGGTCGAATCCTTGCCATTTTCAGCAAGAACGTTCCAAATAATCACAAACGCACCAATTCGCGGTTGAAAAAATTTGCCGGAGAAAACTACCCCCTGCACCCCTTAAAGAAAAATATTATAACTGCATTTCTTTCTGGTCCGATTGTCGCCTTTTCACAAGGACATTCTAAAGTCTCAGAATTCAAAAACGAATTTTCAGACAAAAAACTAACCCTCCCCACCCCAAGGAGTCTTAACGAAGTTTCGTTTTACAAAAATAATAAAAGTTGAAATAACTTCTAAACCGTCAAACTTCGAATATCCCTACATAGAGTCCCCTATCCACAGTATTCGTTTGAATTACTGGCTCTCTGACTCCCTGTATGTTATGCATTTTTCCGATTTTTCTCTAGAGTCCGCCATAATGAGAATTTAAGTTCTTTGGCCCACTTGATTCACCAGTTGCGCTTAAAATTCCTATTTTGTTTAACTTTGACACCTTGTAGAATGGAACTCCCTGTATATTTTTGTACAAATTTGGTATACGAGGGTTTTGATTTGTCCTGATTAAAGCAATAGTTGTGGCAGATTTTAAATAAGAAAAAAATGCTAAATGGTTGTTGTAAAAATCGAGGGTAAAAGAATCGTAGTTGGCCCTGGATTTGTATTTTGACAATGGCAGCAAAGTGGGAAGGGGTAGTTTTTTCCGGCAGTTTTTTTACTTCTGAGACACCTTGCTAAAAGGGCAAAAATCGGACCAGAAACAATGGAGTTATCATTTTTTTCCTAAAGGGATGCAGGGGTTAGTTTTGTACGGCAAATTTTTTTCATCCGCGGATTGGTGCTTCTGGAATCATTGTGAACGTCCCTGCTAAAAATGGCGAGGATTCAACCAAAAACAACTTCGGGGTGGAAAAGGGTAGTTTTTTTCCGGAAGTTTTTTATTTCTCAGACTGACTTTTTTTAACATCCCTGTGAAACGGCGGAAATCGGACCATAAACAATGGAGTTATCATTTTTTTCCCTAAAGGGATGCAGGGGGTAGTTTTGTCCGGCAAATTTTTTTCATCCGCGGATTGGTGCTTCTGGAATCATTCTGAACGTCCCTGCCAAAAATGGCGAGGATTCGACCAAAAACAACTTCGGGGTGGGAAGGAGTACTTTTTTTTCGGAAGTTTTTTTATTTCTCAGACTGACTTTTTTTAACATCTCTGTGAAACGGCGAAAACCGGACCATAAACATTGGAGTAATCATTTTTTTCCCTAAAGGGATGCAGGGGGTAGTTTTGTCCGGCAATTTTTTTCATCCTCGGGTTGGTGCTTCTGGAATCATTCTGAACGTCCTTGCTAAAAATGGCGAGGATCCGACCAAAAACAACTTCGGGGGTGGGAAGGGGTAGTTTTTCCGGAAGTTTTTTTTTATTTCTCAGACTAACTTTTTTTAACATCCTTGTGAAACGGCGAAAATCGGACCAGAAACAATGGAGTTATTTTTTTTCCTAAGGGGATGCAGGGGGTAGTTTTGCACGGCATTTTTTTTCAACCGCCGATTGGTGCTTCTGGAATAATTTTGAACGTCCTTGCTCAAAATGGCGAGGATCCAACCAAAAACAACTTCGGGGGTGGGAAGGGGTAGTTTTTTCCGGAAGTTTCTTTTATTTGTCAGACTGACTTTTCAAACGGCGAAAATCGGACCAGACACAATGGAGTTATCATTTTTTTCCTAAAGGGATGCAGGGGGTAGTTTTGTCCGGCAAATTTTTTTCATCCGCGGATTGGTGCTTCTGGAATCGTTCTGAACGTCCCTGCTAAAAATTGCGAGGATTCGATCAAAAACAACTTCGGGGTGGGAAGGGGTAGTTTTTTTCCAGCAGTTTTTTTATTTCTCAGACTGACTTTTTTTAACATCCTTGTGAAAACGGCGACCAGAAACAATGGAGTTATCATTTTTTTCCTAAAGGGATGCAGGGGGTAGTTTTGTCCGGCAAATTTTTTCAACCGCGGATTGGTGCTTCTGGAATAATTCTAATAATTTGGAATTGTGGCTGCCGTATTATTACTACTCATATATCGGCTATTCCTTCTATCCACATGTTCTTTCACTGACAACGTTGCATCGTTTTTTATGGGAGAGGAGCTTTCAAGGCCACTGAATTTATGTCGCCAGGCCGGCCGATTATATTTTTATTCGAATTTCCCGCATACGGCGCCCTCTATTGGTGCCAGCTCAAACAATTGGGTCCCCAGGCCCCAGGCACTGTCTGTAGCGAAGCTATATAAGTCTGTGCTAATACTCTATTGGTGCCAGCTCAAACAATTGGGTCCCCAGGCCCCAGGCACTGTCTGTAGCGAAGCTATATAAGTCTGTGCTAATATTAACCAGGCCACGCGCCGAGAAAGTCGCCCGCACCAATAATGGAATAATGCTAATAACCATAACTTGTAGCAAAGATAACACTATACAGTACTTATACACACCTTTGACTATAAGTACATATATTATTCTTCAAGGAGATATAGTCCTTTTGCAGCCAAAAATAATTGTATTTTGAGATTTTAAAGATATATTTTGCCATAAACTTCTTTAAACTTTTTTGAAAATATGTGCTTTTTTAATTAAAATATGAAAAAAGGCCCCCCTAACTAAATATTATGAAACATATTTTATCATGTACCTACTCAAAAAATGGTTTTAATACTAATATTTAACTCAAAAAATTGTAAGTAGGTAGTAGTTATTGATATATATTTCTAATGGAGTTAAGTGAATCACTATGGGTAAAGTAAACCGGTGGCCGATTCCAGCCGATTCATCCACGCGGAGCCCGAACCGGTGGGAGAATCATTTTAGAACGGACGGCTCGTGATTTCAGTATGTTTGGCACGGCGGTGGGGTGTGCCTCCCTGCATCTTCGACAGGCGAGTGTTTTCTGAGAAATTGTTCAAAAAATAACTCTTTTTGAGGATTTTTTTTGGAATCTCGAAAACGTCTTGTTGCTCTTATGACACCAGTAAATTTAAATTGTTTGTGATTAGGTCAAATGTGATAATTATGTATGAAGAGTAGTGCATAACAAAATTTTGAAATATGTTTGTTTGGTGAAATATAGATAACTACTTTTATCGAAAAATGTAACCTAACGGGGTACAGTGAGCCCATTCAAATCTATTTGAATGAAATACTAACACTTGGATGCTTCAATAATGTAAGTTCCAAGGTAATACAAATTGACAAGTGAATAGGGTGATGCAACAGATGTCATGGGACAAATAATTAAGTTTTTCAAAGTTAAACCCCAATATCTATGTAAAGACTTAAAATAATATAAAGTTTTTGTTTTCAGAATGCCAAGAATTAAAGAAAAATTAGCCCCCCGGGGCAAGTGCAGTTATAATCCGCAATAGAGCTGCAGAGATAATTATTTTGTTTATCCCGAAAATCAGGACATAGCAGTCATAACACCTGACCAAGTGTCTAAGAAGATTAGACAAAATGTGTTAAAAGGGGACGGCACTTCTTTTATATCGACGAAACCGATTTTAAAAACTTAGAGTAGGTTGATTTTAATAGTATCCCCACACGAAATTGTCCATAATTGCATAGAAGACTGTTAAGTTTTATTTTTGTAAGAATTTCGTATTTTAATTTTGAAACATTTTTGTGATGATAGAGTGAGACTAAAGAGTGAGAATAAAGCTTTATTTTATTATAATTTGGGTTTTACTTCTTTCCCTAATATGAAATTTATGCTTTTTAATTTTTTTTGTGATTCACTTTACCCACATAATTTTTGAAAATGGATTTCATGGGATTTTAAAGGGGTGATCCACTTTACCCCAAAGTAGTGGGTAAAGTGGACACGTTGAGAAAAAAAATTAAGAAAGCCATACCTTTTACAAACATTTTTTTATTGGAAAATGCGTAGGAGACTCAGAAGAGGTTATAATCGTATATATTTTTTGAAATTTTTATCTTCTCTGGATTTTGAAGGATTCCCAAAAACATAATATTTTTGATTCACTTTACCCCGTTTGACGGTACCTACTTATCCAAGAAATTAAAATTTTATGAAACATATTTTATCATGCACTCAAAAAATGGTTTTAATACTAATATTTAACTCAAAACATTGTAAGTAGTAGTTATTGCTATAATATATTTTTAATAATTACTTAAGTATCCAAGGAATTAAAATTTTATTAGGTGGGCCAACTGAAGTGGGACTGGGCTCCTATACGGTTACTACTTTTTTGTTGATGTACAGTGCTTGCCCATTATCAGTTTTTCTTGTAATTACCCTACATAAAAATAACAACAATAATAACACAAAAATTTCCCCCTTAAATAGAGAACAAATTAAAATGTATTTAATTAATATCTTACAGTGTTAGGTTAAAATTATAAAAACGTTTTTCCTACAAAAAGCAGGACCTCCTCTTTAATTATTTTTATTTTTTCTAATTGCTGGACCCTAATTGGTAGCATTATGTAAGCCTGTATTGCTCTGTAATGCGGTCCCCTTCCGTCCTGCCCCTGGTTACCACAAACAGTAACGTCGCGTCGGAAGGGGGGGGGGGGCGATAAAAATATTGCCTTGAGAATAAAAAATTGAAGGTGCCCCGTTTCTGAAGTCACGCTACGCCACTGACCACAAACATGTATCTTCAGCGTAGTGATCCAGATTTGTTCTGAATAACGTTTTTTTTTTAACAAATGATATGAGTGATAAGAAGTAGACACAACAGTAAGTATGCCTAATCTTGAGAAATAAGGCCTACATGATTCTATAGGGTGCAGTTGAAAGATGCAGCGCACTATCTGCTTTTGCCCTTTAAAAATCCTAACTGTAACCCTCAATGATTTCCAAAGCAAAACGTCATAGCTGATAAGTGATTGTATGCTGGCAAAACAAAATATTCGTGTGGTTTCAATGATTAGAACCCTGCAAAGTCTTCTAATAAGTGCAGATAAGCTATTAAGTTTAAGCTCCAGAGAAGTGATTTATTTATCCCATTTTAAACTAGAGTCCAGGTAGACACCTAAGAATTTTGTAAATAAATAAATAATAAATAAATAAGCTTTATTGTCTAACCATTTATAATACAATTTATAGGAAATACAAGAACCCATGATCTGAGATAGATATCCCATTTTGTCCCACATACAGAGACTTGCCTCTTGCAGCTATCCTGTCGAAGAATAGAAGACTGGTTCAGGCCTTCTGCATAGACCTGTAAAGATTTTAAATTAGACCCAGCTCTTCGATGCAAACTTTTTGGGATTACGCTAGTCGCTGACACGATGATTGGAACCGTCTGGTTGTTCTTCATTTCCCATTCTCTTCTTATTCGTTCTTCTAAGTCTGTCTGTGCATGCTTCACATGCAGGTTGTTGTTTGGAATAGCCATATCAATCAGAGTTATCTTCCTAGAAATGTTATCAACTATTATAAGGTCCGGTCTATTGTGAACTCGTTGATTTGTCAGAACTGGATGGTCCCAGTACATCTTGTAGTTACAGTTTTCAAGAACAGACTCTGGCATGTAACTGGTAATATGGGACTTTCTCCGACTGCTCAAGTAGCAGCTTTTCCACCAGTTCCTGATGCAAGATCTTGGCAACAGAGTCATGCTGTTCCTTATATTCCATTGATGCAAACATCTGACATCCTCCCTGTCTGAAGTTTGACACCCGTATCTGCACTTGTCATCCACTATTGAGGCATCTCCTACAATGAATTAGGTATTTACGAGTTAATATACCTCATATCTTGCATGACCAGTAAGAAGCCTTCTGTTTTGGCAAACATTCATCCTGAGGTCAGCCAATAGTTCGATGCTAACTTGTCGACATGTTGCTGGTTGACCTCATTAGGATGTCTCCCATGTAGCGGCTTTTTTAACCAAGTCTGTAATTTTTCATTGTTGATTCGTGGTGATCTGGATGCTCTTGTTCCCTCAGATGTAGCTGTATTGAGACGTCTGCTCCATATGTAGCTCAAAGTAATGTGGAACTGTTGGCATTCCTCTGTAAACAATTAAGAAGATTTAATATTTATTTGTCTAACTACTTGCTAGAGTCTGCCAGTCCCCTTCCTAATAGATAATGTGGCAAAGTTGTTCTTTCTAGTGCTTCGGGGATGATATGTTTGTGATTTTGTCAATAGTGTCCTAACTTTTCGCTGCAGGTTGTTAATGTCCTTGTTGGTCCAACTCACTATTCTGAACGAATAGTTGAGTACAGAGCATGCATACGTGTTGAGAGCCTTAAATAAATTCCATCTGTTAAGATCAGTTTGCAACACCTGTGTTACTCTTTTGATGAGCTCATTCGTCATATTAGTCTTCATTACTCGATGGACTATCCTTTGTGCCTGTTTCACCCCCTGATACTTGTATATGTATCTCTCGGGGTCACTATTTCAATCTCCTGGCCTTCCTGCATCTTGTGTGGGCTTTGTTCGAGTTTTCTCCTATCGACATTAAGGGTGCGACATTTGTCCAGTGTCCAGTCCAAACCTCAATAATGGACTGTGTTAAAATGTCAGTTTTCAGTTCAGCACAAGTATAAGTCTAAGTGCATGACTTGTTATTCTAACGTATTTTTACAATATTGTGGAGAAAGGTTTGGCTCAGTTCGTACCCAGAAAGCAAGTTCGTGGTGACACAAGTAGTCCATGTGGAATGAAAAAAAAAACAAGCTCCAGAGAAACTTTAAGAGTACTGGACTGGAATCTGATTATGCATCTTATTCACTGAAAAGGTGTGAAGTAAAATTCCAAACTGACTTGTGCTGAAAATGTAAAGCACTTTTGGTCCTTTGTAAAGAATTTGCATAGAGACTATGGTCTTCCTAATACGATGGGGTATGGGGATGGTGCAATGAGTAATCCCAATGAAATTGCGGATGCTTTTGAAGATCATTTCCAGACTTGCTACTCAGGGCCGATCCTAGCAGGTGTGCAGCGCGTGCACCGCACGTGGTTGGTCAACACTAGGGGCAGCCGCAGATAGTAGTAGTAGTAGTTTATTAATGCCAAGGCAAAGCTGCTTACATACGTTAAATTACATATTAAAAACTATAGTCACTTGGACCTGTTAAAAATATAATACAATATAAGAAAACGCACACTGAAACTTGCTTGAAACCATACAGACATGTCACAAGGAAACTACAGGTCACGGAAGTCATTTTGGAGGTATTCCTCAAAGGTTTAAAGGGCCTTCCAACCAAATAGGTCCTCATGGTTTTAAGAAAACATTTGGAGTCCATCACCCTTACATGGTCAGGCAATACATTAATGAAATTGATACAATAATAGTTATATGTGTTCCTTGATCTACTCAATCTCAGTTCCCCCATTTGATAATTTTCTCTGTGTCTTGTTGTGTAGGAATGTGTGTCAGTATGCTTTGTGTATAAATCGTCATTACATTTAATAAATGTTAGACATTCCAAGATATATACACTTGGGCAAGTGGGAATCTCCAGCTTGACAAAGGCCTGCCTACAACACTATACAGTGTATCCGCGTTTGCTTGTGAACACTAGAAATCTCTGAAGGGCCGAGTAAAATTCAGCATTACATTTTTTTTTAGATTGGCACAAGGGAAGATTATCTCATATACATTACTATTTCGATTGGGTGATTATTCCACGGCTAGCTATGATTTTTTAAATGACCATATATCAATACTCTAAGTTCGCAAAGTGGGGTACAAATTCAAAAACATTGTACAAATCCAGAAAACCCTGTATAAACCACAGGGCACAGGTTGGTGAATTTGTTTTGCAAATCAATTAAGGAGTTAGATTTTAAATAAAAAAATGACTAATATGGTTTTTTGAAAAACGCACCCCTTTAAAAACCGCAGTAGGCCAGGATTTTGCGGTAAGGTCAAACCTTTCAGGGAAATATCTATAAAAAAAAATCAGCCGTTCAATTCCCCTAGTCTACTTAGATTTTCAGGGGTGTTAACATGAAAAACGGGACACACTGTACCTATATAATTATTATTTGAACAGATGCTCTATATTCGCTCTAACTGTAGTTATTTTCAAAACCCAAAGTACAACACATTCTTACTTCTTTTTTTTGTCACTCTTGTCACGACGTCACCTCTTATTTTGTCACATATTCACATTTACATACAAAAATGATAGGCCATAAATTCATTCTCTTTTCTCTACCGGCCCTGCCAACTTTACGATCTCCTAAGCAAATAGAGAAAGTTGGAAGGTGGTGAAAAATCTCATTTCTCGTGTTTTATGTTTATAAGAATCTGCAGCCAGAAAATATTTATTACAACCTGCAGCTTTAGCAACCTTTGTAGCTGTATAAGTTATTTAACATATTTTTTATTAATTTTTCTGGAAGAAGCTGTTGAAAGATTACTAACCAGGAGAGGTTACATGGTTCTTTCACATTGGCAGATTAATGATATTACTCATGATTTGTTTTTTCAGACCATGCTTCTGTTTCTCGATTTGCTCCTTCAGTAGGAAGAAATAAAACGTATCTATTGTTTCCTGCTTGTCTTCGACCTGTTAATTACTTATTTTCGAGCTGTCGCTGTCAGTTACTTGTCTTCTAGCTGTCAATTAGTTACTTGCGGGTGATCATGTAGCTTATTTATTGTTTAAAAACAGTTACAATATAAGTAAGCTCAATAAAGTTTAAACACAATGAAAAAGTTGATATATTGCTAGTGTGTGGAGAGGTTGGGACAAATCCTTTGGCAGAAAAGAGTCTATAAAGAAAAATACCCTGAACTCATTCTTCCAGATACCTACCTAGTAAAATAGTTTCTAGTTTGAAAATAACTTACTGTAGTATTATTGTAATAATAGTACCCGCAAGGAATGAACTAACAGCTCAGAGGCAAGCAGGAAACAATATTTAAATATTCATGGCCTACTGGCCTACTGAATCTGAGAATGTTTAAATATAAACTTAAGCTATGTATCCAAAAAACCGAAAGAAAACATAATATAATAAAAAACAAAAGTTAAAATATGATTATGAAAATAATAGTGTTTATAAATTACTGATACAGCAATGCTAACCTGAAGCGATATGTTTCCCTCCCGACTATTTGAATTGATGCCTACCCGAATTTGACCCAAACCCTACTGTCACTGATACAAACCGATGCACCTAGTATTGTTATTACCTAGTATTATTGTTAATATTAAATGTAGTATACCTAAATGTACATCGAATGTTGATATTGATGATAATTAATTTTGGTTTTAAATTTAATGTTAATTATTACCTTTTAAATCGTAGTTTTATCATGTAAGTACTCATGCACAACCAGTCTACTGTTTCTGTGAGTTTCTATGTTTATTTGTTAATTAAATTATGTTTTCATACACTGTATTAACGGTTGTTTTCAAATAAACGTTGTTATGTTAACATTTTTGTATTTATACACAGAAAAATAGTTGCCGCCATACAGGGTGAGTCTGAAATAACTGGCATCTTTTTTTTTGTAAGAGATGGTCATCATCATCATCATCAAATTAAGGGGTGGCCGCCTCTGATCGGCCCGGCACGTAGGCCTCCATGGGCCCATTGTGCCCCCATGGCCGGTATCAAAGGGCTTCCAGCATGCCGGCCTTCTTGATGAAGGCCCGCAGCCCCCCCAACCTGACACCATACACGTCCTCAGCGCAGAGCCTAGCCATGCCGAAGGACTCGAATCTGACCCTATCGAGCGCAGGGCACTCTGTTACTAGGTGGTGGGGGTCTCTTCTTCTAGGCACCATCTGCATTCCCGCTCCTCCTCCACCCCAATGAGGTGTAGGTGGTGGGCTAAGCGACAGTGCCCAGTGAGGACCCTCACCAAACCCTTAACCTCCTTTCTTGGCAGACCCAGCAATTCCCGGGACAAGGCAGGCGATGGCCCACGGATCATGAGCCTCGCCTGCCTCATCCCTGGAGCTCTGAGCCATTCCTCGACGAATCTGCTCTGCAGCCACTTGTCCAAGACTCCAATCGCTACCCGAGGGGCGATCCCTAAAAGGGGTTCCGGTCCCATCGGCCCGCTCATGGATCCCTCCCTGGCCAAGAGGTCGGCGGTCTCATTTCCCTCGATGCCTTAATGTCCGGGCACCCAGGACAGAGTCACCTTATTCCCTGCGGCCACCAGTTTAAGCAAACTCGCTCGACATTCCTCCACCAGAGGAGATGTGGTGCGGTTTGCTCGCAGCGCTAGAAGGGCTGCTTTGCTGTGAGAGTAGAAGGTCACCTCGCTCCTCTCCACCTGGAGTTTGAGTGATTCCTCCGCCCCCAGCATAATGGCAAACAGCTCCGCTTGGAACACCGTAATGTGTTCTCCTAGGGAGACTGTAAGTTTACAGGCCAGTTCCTTACAATAGGCTCCGGCCCCCTTTCCTTTCTCCATCTTGGACCTGTCTGTGTACCAGACTAGTCCTTTCTGGGTACTGATGTTCTCCTCCATTAACTCCTTCCTTTCGGGGAAGGAGAAGGAGAGTCTATCATGAAAGCCAATAGAAGGCTCCTTCACATCCCTTCTCATGTCCAGGATGGGAAGCGCCTCCTTCAGCTCAGACCATAGCCCCTGATGCCCACCAGGTCCGCCTTAGCCCCCTCATACTCCACCGCCGCACGCAATGGCGGGAGACCCACCAGGGTCTCGAGGGCCCGGGAGGGGGGCGGTCCCGAGGGCCCCCGTGATGCAGAGGCAGGCTAGGCGTTGTATCTTATCAAGCGCCGCCCTTGGTCTGGTCCTGCCAGCGCCTGACCACCAAACGACAACCCCATGTGTGATCATGGGTACAATCATTGCCTTGTAAATCCAAAGCATGATCTTCGGACTCAATCCCCACGAAGTTCCCACGGCTCTGCGGCACGCCCATAGTGCGTTGCATGCCTTTTTGGTCCTTGTGAGTATGTGTAGCCAGACTCCTAGATACTTGACCTTCTTCTTTATTTCTAGTTCGGTCCCTTGAAGCTCTACGAGAGGGCAGGGGACCACTTTTCTCTTTCTGGTGAATAGCACCAGCTCAACCTTATTAGGGTTGACACTTAATCCGTTGGCGGCGCACCACTGAGAGAACTTTGCGAGGGCCCCATTTAGGAGCTCCTCCAAAAGCTCAATCTCTGTGCCCTGCACCAGGATTACAACGTCGTCCGCGTACGCCTGTACGTAGACACCCTGCTCCTCCTCCAGGATTCGCAGCAGTTCATCCACCACCATGCACCACAGGAGGGGGGACAGAACCCCCCCCCCTGGGGACAACCCCTTCACAGCCCTACAGATCGAGTCCACTGCCGTATTGTCAAAGGCACCCTCTATGTCCAAAAAGACCCCCACCGACACCAGTCCTCCCTCCTGCCCCCCATCCAGCCTTGCGACCAGCTGGTGAAGGGCCGAGTCCACGGACCTGCCCAGTTGGTAGGCGTGCTGCCTGGAACTCAGTGGTGCCTTGAGAGCAAGTTGCTCTCTAAGATGTCTGTCCACCAGTCTCTCCAGTGTCTTCATCAAGAAGCTGGTGAGACTGATGGGTCTATAGGCCTTGGCCTCAGTGTAATCACTGCGTCCAGGCTTGGGTATGAATACCACTCTGATCTGCAGCCATCGGCGAGGGACGTGCCCTCTGGCGATGGATGCACGGAACACACCTATTAGTGGCCAGGTGAGTGCCCCCCCCCCCCCCCGTCTCTCTGGAGGAGAGCCGGGAAGATCCCATCCAGCCCAGGCGACTTATACGGGGAGAAGGACTCAATGGTCCATCTAACCCTTTCATGGTTGACTACCCTTGTGGCAAGGCCGTAGTCATTAGTCACCGTGTTGCTGGCCTCCACCCCTCCCTGTCCCAATGTCGAGCCTGGAAAGTGTGTGGCCAGCAAATGTAGCAGGGTACCCCGGGGGGATGAGGTAAACTCATCTTCCCCCGTACGTACGCTGCCTAATTTTGTTATAGGATCCCTTGAGAGAACCTTGCAGAGCCTAGAAGCTGCAGGCGTACTATTGACGCCCGCGCAGAAGGTCCGCCAGGCCTCCCTCTGGGAGTTCCTAATCTCATTTTTATAGTCTTTGAGAAGCCTTATAGGCTTCCCAATGATCTCCTGTCCCAGAACGTTTGGCTCTGTTAAGGAGCCTACGTACCTGTTTCCTCAGGCGCTCGAGGTAGGCATTCCACCACGGTGTCTTGCTTCCCTCTGTCTTCCTTTTCAGGGGACAGTTCGCCTCATAAGATTGAACGATGATGGAGCTCAGCTGCGACATTGAGCTCCTCCAAGGTCCTGTGTTTGTGGGGGAATCCCGCTAACCACCCAGCTAGTTCCTCAGAATAGAGGTCCCAGTTGGTCACCCTTGGATTCCTGTAGGAGAGGTCCCCTTGTAGGTGCCCTCCAAACGTGAACGATATTTACCTGTGGTCCGACAGAGAGTCGTCCGTGGACACCATCCAGTCCCTTATCTCTCCGAGGAGCGACCCCGAACACAGAGTTAGGTCTATGACAGAGCGCCCTCTTGGAGTGAAGAATGTGAACTCAGAGCAGTGATGGGCATTGCTATCACAACCCACAAGAAGAGGGAGGCCTTTTTCCTCACAAAAGGAGCACAGTGTCCTGAGCCCCTCTGGTGGGCATTCTGAATCTATGGGAAGGTATGCTGAGGTCATACATGCATGATGGTCATTCTGAACAACTTTTCTTAATAAATTTTTTCCTATCGCCGAATTTTTTCTCTAATTTTTTTAAAATTTACCAACATTTATTTCATACACAGTGGATAGAATAGTGTAAACTCAGTCTCAAAATACTATACTAGTTGATGATTTACCATTTTCTACTCGGATGTTGGCAGGGCGCCAGTGCCGTGTTTTCATAGAGGGGGGATTTTGAGGGAATGAATTATAGAAAAATCTCGGCGCTAGGAAAAAAATTATTAAGAAAAGTGGTTAAGAATGAATGAATGAATAATCTGAACGATCCGGGCATTATGTGCTGGACAAACACCTGCTGGAACCATACACCTCTCAAGTCGACATTACGAGCAGTAATTGCGGGAACAATCTGATTTTGCAAAAGGGGCCTATAATATGGTTTCCAAAACTACCAGTCCGGACATTTACTTTTCTTGGGTACTGCGTTCGTCGTGGGATACTTAAATGTTTATTTTCCGTAGACCAATAACGAACAACCTGGTGATTGTGATGGCCATGAAGTGCAAATGTTCATCTGGAAAAGTATGTAGGGTTTCTTGTACCCTGAAGCATTTGTACCGATTTCTTTTCAATATTGCCCTCACTGCATTACTCGGAATGCCGACTTCATCATAAATGTGGCGGCTCGAACACGGTTCACTTGTTTCCACTACGGCACAAACATTGACCTCTCTCTGTTCTCTTGCTGCAGAAATAGCAGGGCGATTTCGATTTTCAACGTCGGATCTATATTTTCTGCAGCCAGATACACACCCGATTTCTTCCAAACGGTGAACAATGCGTGATATCGTGCTACAATCTGGCACTGGTCTATCCAGGAAGGTAAACACGAAGTGCCCAACAACTTTATTGGCACTTTGGGACATGTAATACCATTTTATAATAGCTATTTTTTCTTTCATCGTGTATATTACTGGCATTTTCTCACAAAAATGTTTTATTATGTGCTCTCCAAGCCAGCTACACAAATAATGAAGGTAAAACAATTTCTGGCTTCCGTTGCACGCTGTGACGTTATACTGGGAATCACAGACCAATGTGGGGAGTGGGGATTTTGAAGCGTAGGAGCCAATCGGAATCATCAAGTGGATGATCTTGCCCGTTGCGCGCGCGGCGTCACCCCCCATCTGTCTCCCTACTTCCCCCTCCTACTTATTAGAACTAATGCTAGAGTAGTACATTGAATCTGGGACTTGCAAAGCAAACCTAGCAATTCGGTATAGTTTTATGTGTTGAGTATTACTACTTATTGTATGATTGTGTGTTATGTTGCTATGCCTGCAAACTTTACTAATAGTGAACATGTAAATATTCATTTAATTTATGGATTTTGTAATGGAAATTCTTTTGCAGCAATGAGAGAATATCGAAGGCGATTTCCTACTAGACCAATACCAACACATCAAGTGTTTGCTCAAGCCCACAGAATTTTTTTTGAATATGGTTTAAGGAAACAAAATGACAGGGATGGAAATTACAATGTTCCAAATAATGTTTTGCGTTTGTTTGAAGCAAATTGCGGTGAGTTAAGTACGCAACGGGCATCCTTACATTTACTAGAGAGCCAAAGCAAAGTTTTTAAATTTTAAATAAGGTTTTTTGGACTTTAATTGTAGACAATGATATCCGTGGACCTTACTTTTTACCCCAACGTCTAAATTCACAAGAATTTTTAAATTTCTTGCAAAATGTACTTAATGAATTGTTAGAAGATGTACAATTAGACAAGAAATCTGGATGCAACTTGATGGAGCTCCACCTCATTATAGGAGGGAAGTTAGTGATTGGCTAGATACAAATTACCCTCAAAAATGGATAGGAAAATTGCCGCCGAGACAAGCGATTCCTCAACAACCGGGTCAAGTCCCAATACGCTGACCCCCTCTGTCACAAGAGCTAAATCCATTAGATTACTTTGTATGGGGTAAGAAAAAAATTATGCTTCACCTGTGAATACAGAAGATGAACTTCAAAATTTTGTAGAACTTTACCCTTTTAAATGACTCCAAACGATACTAGGGCGGCAATAAATAGCTTAGTAAAACGTCAGCCCTGTACCGATGAGCAAGGATGGCAGTTTGAGGATCTTCTCTGACTTACCTATACTGTTTGTTTTGACCGACGTTTTGACCAATGTTACTAAGTAATAAATTAATTTTTTCAAATAAATGTGTTATGATATTTATTTCAATAAATGCATCTCGGCAAAAAGACATTGTTTTGTTTTCAGTTTAATAAATATTATGTGTTTGTCTGAGAACTTTTGGTATACAAAAATGAGGAAATAAAGAAGAAAAGTCAAATTTACTATGAAAAAGTGAGAGATACAAAAAAAGCTGAAGAGCCACTTTCTATTCACAATTAAAAGGTACATTTAAACAGTTGATTGTTAGAACATTTTTTGACAATTTATTCCATGGGAACTACCCATATCTCCGCCACAGAGAGAGATTATACTAATATGTTTTATGGCGCATATTATACTCATAGTGTGTACAAAATTTCATCAAAAAATACTTTTGCAGTTTAGAAGAAATTGTAAAAAATGTTTATTTTTTGGAAAATTCAATTATAATAATAAAAATAATGAAGTCTTGCTTGATCCTCTGAAAATGCCATTGTTTCTTACACAGGTTGCAACGTACCTGTTACCAAAAGACCAGCGGAATACAGATAACCCTGCCAAGAACCGCCCAATAACCTGCCTGCCTACGCTGTACAAAATAATTACATCTTGTCTTACGCAGCCAATATATGCTCACTGCGAGTGGAACAACATCACGGCAATGCAGCAGAAGGGCTGCTCGAAGGGCGCAATGGGATGCAAAGAGCAACTCATCATAGACTCTGTCATCTGCAACCAGGCTCATTCCAAGCAACGAAACCTCCACATGGCTTATGTGGACTACAAAAAAGCATTTGATTCCGTACCTCACGACTGGCTCACAGGTATCTTAAAGCTGTATAAAATAGATCATCATACAGTTTCCTTTTTAGAACACGTTATGACAACCTGGCGCACTAAGATACAACTCAGAACCGCAAACAGTAACATCGAGACCGACACAATCAACATCCGAAGAGGGATTTTCCAAGGAGATTCACTCAGTCCACTGTGGTTCTGCATGGCGATGAACCACCTATCACATCGGTTGAACTCTACGAAATACGGCTTCGCTATCAAAAACAACAACGCAGAGCCGATCAAGTTGAATCACCTGCTATATATGGATGATTTAAAACTGATGGCCGCAACCAAGAACCAACTAACGCGAATGCTTACAATTGTAGAGGAGTTCTCCAGGGTCACCGGAATGCAGTTTGGCCTGGAAAAGTGTCGCACCCTTAACATTGTCGGGGGAAGACTCAAGCAAAGCGCACACGAGATGCAGGACGGCCAGGAGATCGAAGCAATGAGCATGGGAGATACATACAAGTATCTTTGAGAGCTCAAAGGATAGACCATCAAACAATGAAGACCGATTTAACGAATGAATTCATCAAGAGAGTAAGACAAGTAGTGCAAACTGATCTTAACAGCAGGAATTTGTTTAAGGCCTTAAACACGCATGCGTGCTCTGTACTCAGTTATTCGTTTGGAGTAGTGAATTGGACCAACACAGACATCAACAACCTGCAGCGAAAAGTTAGGACACTACTGACAAAAGCACATAAACATCATCCCCGTGGCGCCATAGAAAGAACAACTCTGCCACGTCAACTAGGAGAAAGAGGATTGGCAGACCTTAACAAGCAATTGGACCAACAAATATTAAATCTGCGTAATTATTTCCACAGGCAGGCCAACAGCTCCACACTACATAAAGCTATATGCGGAGCAGACGTCTCAACTCCCCTACGTCTGAGAGAACACGAGCATCACAGTCACCACCGAACCGACAATGATAAACTACAGAAGTGTTTGGAGAAGCCGCTGCACGGGAGGCATCCCAATGAGGTTAACCAGGAACATGTCGACAAGTTAGCATCGAACTATTGGCTGACCTCGGGACGAATGTTCCCCAAGACGGAAGGCTTCTTACTGGCCATACAAGATCAGGTTATACCAACTCGCAACTACCTAAAATTCATTGTAGGAGATGCATCGGTAGTAGATGACAGATGCAGATACGGGTGCCAAACTTCAGAAACAATCCAGCACAGGAGGATGTCAGATGTTAGCATCAATGGAATATAAGGAACGACACGACTCAGTTGCCAAGACCTTGCACCAGGAACTGGCGGAAAAACTGCTGCTTGTGCAGGCAGAGAGGGTCCCATATTACAGCTACACACCGGAGCCTGTTCTTGAAAACAGCAGCTACAAGATGTGCTGGGATCGTACAGTTCTGACAGATCAATGAGTTGCCCATAACAGGCCAGACCTTATAATAGTTGATAAAATTTCTAGAAAGACAACTCTGATTGATGTGGCCATCCCAAACAACAACAACCTGCGTGTGAAGCAGACCGAGAAGACCGCGAAGTACAGAGACTTAGAAGAACGAATTAGAAGGCAATGGGAAATGGAGAACGTTCAGACGGTTCCAATCATCGTGTCAACAACTGGTGTTATACCAAAAAGTTTGCTGAGAAACATCAAAGAGCTGGGTCTAACTGTTAATCTTTACAGGTCCATGCAGAAAGCAGTACTACTTGCGACAGCCTGAACCGTCAGGAAATTCATGGGGAATGGAGGGACGTCCAACAACATCAATGTCACCTAAGGCCCGATAACATGGCAAGGGTCTCGTCCGAGCCGGATCCTTATGGTATCCGGGATACCCGGGATCTGAGTGAATGTTCCCCGTAGAGGAAGTGCGAATGCCTTTTGGCTGAGTCGATATAATAATAATAAGTGTTTATTTCCAACAGGACAAACCCAGTTACAGGAAACATTAACAATAATAATAATACAAATGTGCAAACTACATCTAACTATTGTATATGTAAGCTAACAAAAATCAAAATTAAGAGCCTACAATGAAAAAGTCGACATAACAAACTGGCATTAGTTTTGAAGTTCTATCATGCCTAGAAGTTTTTTCATTTAAAACTGAATCACCCTGTATAAGGATAAATACTTAGAATTTAGCAGTCTTTTAAAATATGCAATAGAACATGTATGGTCCTGAGAAAAAATTATACTCTTATCTTGGAGCGAAGGTGTGCCAAAATAACATACTTTTTAAGAACGAATTTTCCTCCAACCCTTTCTGAGAAAATTGCATTTCCCATGACAATCGAATCACCCTGTACACTTTTGCTACATTATACAAAAAATATCTCTAAAAAAGCTGCTTTGTGGGAGGTAGGAGACTTTCTTCTGACGTTTAGGTCAAGTAAGCTAGAGTCCACGCAATGACAACTTTGTGATAAAATACTGCAGCCATGCAGCAATCTGCGATTTTACATATCCAGCCATCCCGCCCCCCCCTCATACCTCTGTAAACATGAACTCATCTTTATAGACCATATACAGAATGTTCGTAGTTCGGGTTGCCTGGGCAACAGACAAAAAATTCTCAATTTTCACAACAAATGTGCAGGGTGTTCAAAAAGTTAAGGGAATTAATAACAATGAAGAATGAATTACCACAAATCTTAGTTGTATGTGGAAAAGGAATCATTAAAAAATTGCTTGGAATTAAATTTTATGCTAAAATTTGAAAGTTTGGCCTACTAGTCAAAACTAGGTACATACTTTGGGATAATTTGGAACCTCCTTCAAAAAGCTAATTTTTCTTTAAATATTATGCTTTATTAAATAATACACTGATTTGTATATTTAAAAAAAATCTTTTATACAGCTAAAAACACAAAAAACATTAAGTATGCATTTAACCAAAAGAAATACACAAAAGTATACAGCATTATGAAACTTAGATTATTTATATATTTTCTAAAATTTATTTGTGGCGCAAACAGATACATTTAATTTTTAATTGGTTTTTTCGCCACCAAACTGATTGAAAGACAACTTTTTCAAGTTGCCTCGAAAATTCATAAATTCTTAACAATAAATAAATTTAGTGTTAAGAATTTATGAATTTGATAAATAAATGAAATGAATAAATAAATTTAGTGTTAAGAATTTATGAATTTTCGAGGCAACTTGAAAAAGTTGTCTTTCAATCAGTTTGGTGGCGAAAAACCCAATTAAAAATTAAATTAGATTATTTATGTTTGGGAACTAATTCCAAGCAACTTTTTTTTAATTCCTTTCCACGTAGCATTAAAATTTTTGTGTGTATTAAATAGAATAAATAACTACCTTTCCGAGAGTTATTAAATTAAATTTGTGGTAGGGGCACAACGTAGAGGTACAAGAGTTTTGTACCTTTGTAAACTCACCCTTTTTGTAAAAAATCTAAACAAGCTCCATAGACAATGTCACACTAAGAGAAATAGGACAGTACCAATAATTCACAGCACTTTTCCAATAATTTATGATTAAGCAAATATCTACTACAATAATGTATGGATAATCCGAACCCCCTGAATTCCATAATCCAAACGACAACTTTTTATCTGTGTACCTGCTCGTGCATCTACCGAGAAACCATGCATGCTGGGAATACGTGTTTATATGGTTGTTTATCCGAACATGTACGGATTATAGATATAGTTTACTATGAATTCCATAATCCAAATATTTCGGTAATCCGAACATGTTCAAATTATAGAGATAATTTATTCTGAATTCCATAATCTGAATGTTTGGGTAATCCGAATGGGATCTGCCAACCTTCTGTTCAGATTATCCAGGCATTACTGTATTATAAATATTTTTTCAAATTGGCACATTCTCTCTTAACACAGTAACTTACTAGGTATATTGAAACTTCGTAGAAACGTTTCAGTATGTCTTCATTTGAAACGTTCATTATGCAACCTATGAAACTTATAGGAAACGTTTTGTAAAGACCTCGAGACTTCCATTTTGAAACAGTTTTAATTAACATTTGAAACTTTCCAGATACTTTTTCAAACAAACCAACCAGGCTGGATGCCCACCACTCGGGCTCGGCTATGGCTACATTTAGCCAGTGTTGTAATTTATGGTAACATGTCCCAAAATTGACGATTTTTTGACTCATGAGAATGTGGCAGCAATTTTTCAACAAGAGCTATTTTTTGACTTATAGGTACACTATCTTACAGGAAAGAACCGAATTACGAGACAGGATAACAAATCAAATACAAATAATTATAATGTACGAGCAATCTACAATAAGGACAACAAATAAAGGGAGCACAAATCTATCACCTATTCCTACACAATAAATTAGCTTTACATTCTGAACTTAACATTTCCGATTTCAAACTTCAAATTCCAGCAATGCAGTAATAAGCAGTACATAAACACTAAAAAGAAAAGAAAAATCTTCGCAGTTTGGACAACTTGCAATTAAATACGTCCATATCTCTAGAAACAATCTTACAATATAACAAAATTACACATTTGATAGAGTGGTGATAAATTTAGCACACTTGTTCTTGGATCAGGTAGATAAAAGGTTCCCAAGCAATAACTACTAACCTAATTAGTCAATACTTGCACTGCAAAGGAACTGCGTTGGATGTTTGCCAATAACTATAATATACTAACTATAAACAAAATGTTGAAATTCGGAGTCATTCCCCTGTGGCCTTATTATTCCAGTACACCTCCCTCGGGTGAGAAAAAAAATTAATTTGTATTACATATTATTTTTCTATACCTATGTATTTCATGCCTTTAACTATAATAAAGCTTAATCCTATTCTTATGTATCTCTACAGATTTATTATTTACACTCGAAATAACATTTGGATTGGCATCCTCTTATTACTTCATATGGGTGTTATTTAAGTACGTAGCCAAACTTCAAGGAGTGATTCTTTGAGTGATTTTAAGACGAAAAGTTTATATAAACATAGGTCCGGTATCGCTTAGTTTTCAAGATACGGGGTGTCAAACTTTTTAAAAAAATCTTTTTTTCAACATCTTAATAATCCTTTAGCCAATTTTGTTTAAATCTGGCAGTGTTATTTAGGGTAGAGAGGGGTTAAAGTAGATTCAAATTAGTTAGTCCAGTGGCGTCCCGGGGGCACCGTGACCCCAATATTTTTGAAAAAAAAAAGTGCGCCACTGACGTTTTTAAAACTTTTATATTTTTCTCGCATTAAGGAGCCAAGAATACAACTTTTTGGTGTCTTGATTTTTTTTTGTATCTGGCTTCTTTTTTGAAAGAAGAAAATAAAAACCATTTATTGCATGTCATTGCTTTGTTGCTGCATTGCTGCTTTCTCGAAAACGAAGCAAGATATGAGTGAGATATCACTTGGGTAGACATATATTCAAAAGTCCCCGAGGGTGGGGGGTGAGCTCGAGGAGGGAGTGGGGGTTAAAGATACCATTTTTCAGTTTTTTGCTTAAATCTCGAAAACGATCACTCCTATCGATTTTCATAATTTATTACAATTAAAGCTAACAAAATTTTCTACAAAAATGGTCTTATGCACTTTTGTCGTAGAACTAACCGTAAGCAAGCTACAGGCTTTTGAAGTTTGGATTTAAAAAAATCCCCATTTTTCCCCCACGGATACAGGAATATGCGACAATTTGGCAACTCAGCACTCCTTGCACAACAATTTTATCCGCACTGTCACTAAGCTCTTTATATTTTCGGTTAGGAGTTCGGACAGTATCTCGAAGAACATCGTATCGTTCATGTGTGGATGTTTTGTTGCTTTTTTGTTTAGTTTCGTATTTATTACTTGCTCCAGTATCTAATAAAAACAACATATTATATCGCATTCCGTATCTAACTTGCACAAAATTCATACCGTTTAAATTTAAAACTACATGTTTACTCTCAAAATCACTTTTAGGAACAAAACAACCTCTGAGCTTGCCCTATTTTACCTGATATTGTGTTTAAGCTGTTCGAGATACTACTTAAGCTGTCTGGTACTTCTGCAAAGTAAGCATTTTGATAACTTATATTTTATTATTATTATGATTATAGCGATAATTCACTTGACCGCGAGTTGATCCGCGACCGTTACCTCTAAAACTAGTACTATCAAATTTCCGCTGATTATTATTGTTGTTAGTGTGGGTGACTCTGTGTCTAGTATTATTACTATTAAATTGCCTATTCCTAATAAATATATTTGTAGCAACTCGTCCTCGATTACTTCGAGCATTGAACGAAACATTACTATTATTGTTAGTTCTCATATGCAATATACGGGGAGAGAAAACTTTTGTCTTTCCTCGTCTTTTCTACTATAGCATCGTTCAATGTTGAGTAGTTTCTAGCCTTTATGATAGTGTGAAGCTCGCCGTTTTTTTAATGCGCTAGAGAATGAATTTATTGCTAGTTTTTCATTAACTTCATGCCAAATGGATACCCGATTATCATTGCCATCTGCCTGAGTTAAAGTTAATCTAATAAATAAATCCTCAATGGTTTTCGCATACTCCTCGATTGTTTTGCCCTGTTGTCTAACACTATGTAATTCATTTGCAAGTGCCGCTGCAGATTTTTAACTTAGTAAATACTTTTTTATATCTGCTAATTATCAACAGTAACGTAAGTTTTTTTTTAACCTCAACTTAGCATTCTGAGACAACCTGGCTTTTAAAACATAATTTATTAATAATCTTCTACCTGTTTCATCTAGCAAATCACTATATAACTCAATGGCATCAATCAACTGTTTGGTAGTATTTTCGATACCGTCCATAAGATGTAGCTGTTCCGACGTCATGTTGTCAGCCTGCCTGATATTACTTATAACACTAACTTGATTATTATCCTCCCTATTTTGTAATATACAACGTAACCTATCTAAAAGCACAAGCACGCTTTTAAATTATCAACATTACTATTAAAACCCAATTTTAATTTACTAAATCTATCCTCTAATAACCCAACATCTAATAATACTTTGTTTATCCTGTCCAAATTTGTTCTTCTATATAATGGTTCCTTATTAAATTTATTAAGAAATTTTTTAGCCACTTCAGAAAGTTCTTTAAAATTATTTAGTAGCTCAACACTCATTAATATGCATAGTTCTGACCTTTAGTCAATGCTCTGCTTTTGATGGACGATCTGCGGTGAGTGGACTGCAGCTCTGCCATTGACCTTTCCAGCGTTGCGATCTAGCGGCATTGCCCCACACTAGCTCGTTCCCTCTATGCCAGCCACCAGTGTGGTACGGCTAGTTGAAGAAACCCGTTACACAAACTCCTGGCTCCTGGTAATCTCTCTTCTTATCTTCTTTTCCAGTCGTTTTTTTTTCCTCGAAGAGAGCAATATACCGTGATGCCGGCAACTACTACAGCTCCAACCAGTATGACGAATACTTCCATGCGGGAGACACCTTGATTGACATCTTGAGAGTTGGTCGATCCACCGCTGTTTCCTGCATGGGCGATGATGACCTCTTCTCTTGATTGAGTTTTCTCCATGCTGTTGTTCTTCATCCACTAACTATGGGCCAAACTAATGGCCGCTGGCAGGATCGCCATGTGAAGATCTCAGGTTCATGAAGGCATTGTGTATAGAAACAACTGGGCTGCTTGGTCGTCGATAGATTACTATATTGAATACCTTGGGTCCGTACATTATATATAAGTTTACAGATTGCAAGTAAGCAATACCTATTAACCTAATTAGTCAATACTTGCACCACAAAGGAACTGCGTTGGATGTTTTCCAATAATTATAATATACTAACTATAAACAAAATGTTGACATTCGGAGTGGCCTTATTATTCCAGTACAAGGTCGAGGAATACCCGGGGGGTCCTGTCTGGTATATGGATGGATCCAAAATGGGGGAGGGAACCGGGGCCGGTGCCTGTTGTAAAGAACTGGCCACAAGGCCGAGGGCCTCCCTGGGGAAGCACACTACAGTGTTCCAGGCGGAGGTGTTTGCCCTCATGATGGGGACGGAAGAATCACTCAGGCCTCAGGCTCCAAGTGAGGGGCCGAGGGGCTGACCTTCTACTCCGATAGCAAGGCGGCACTGCTGGCACTACGAGCAAACCGCACCACATCTCCACTGGTGGAGGAGTGTAGGGCGAGTTTGCTAAGATTGGTGCAGAAGGGAATGGGGTGGTTCTGTCCTGGGTGCATGGACAGAGACTGCCGACCTTTTTGCCGGGGAGGGATCTACAAGCCAGCCGATGAGGCCAGAGCCCCTTCTGGGGATTGCATCGGGTGGAGACTGGAGTCCTTGGCAAATGGCTGTGGAACAGATTCGTTAAGGAATGGCGCAGGGCTCCGGGGATGAGGCAGACGAGGCTCATGATTCGTGGACCATCGGCTGTCTTAACAGGGGAGCTACTGCTTCTGTCAAGGAAAGAATTGAGATGGTGAGGGTCCTCACTGGGCACTGCTGCATGTCCCGACACCTCCACCTCGTTGGGGTGGGGGAGGAACGGGAATGCAGGTGGTGCCTGGAGGATGAGGAAACCCCTCACCATCTGTTTACAGTGTGCCCTGCACTTGATAGGGCAAGCTTTGAGTTTTTCGGCAAGGCCAGGTTGGGTGAGGAGGATGTGTATAGTGTCAGGATAGGGGAGCTACGGGCCTTCGTCAAGAAGGCCGGTATGCGGACTGCCCTGTGATACAGGTAGCGGGTGCACAATGGTCCCATTGAGGCCTACATGCCGGTGTAGTATCCTACCCTGGTAGATGTTATTTGGCGAGCGGTATTATACAGGGTGGTCTACAAGATCTTCTTTTAGTGTGGGCCTAAGGGTGTATGACGGAGACACAGGGTAGTTTAAATATGTATATTAAGGTTAATTACGGAACAGTACATTACTTAACAAAATACAGAGAAAGTTTAAAAACATGTGCAATAATTAAATAATGAATAATTGTAAAAATCTATGAATTCGCACAACGCCACTCAAGATGTCCAAAATATGAACTCTTTTCATGTAACACAATCCAAACGTTTAAAAAGATACACTGTTAAACAATTGAAGTTAAATTAGGGCACAAAACAATATGTCAAAAATGGCACGAATACACAAACTATGGCAATAAAATGACAATATTCAGATCAAGAGTACAAAAATTGCAAAAGATTTCGCAAATAGCACAAAATTAATTCATTACTCTGTATAACAAATTGGCATAAAATGTAAATCAATATTACTCAAGTTTGTAGCATAAAATGATCCAATTAAAAGACAATCCTCTTGCAAGCAATACCAAAATAATATGGCTCAAAATTCAGAATAATCGTACGGCATGAATAGAAGTTCTTAATTAGCATAAGGACTAGATAAAACACTCATTACCTCAACTGACATAACTGCAAATAAGTTTACCCAATCCTCGGTATAAAAATGAAAATAAAAAAAACTCAATTTCTGATATTAACTCTAAAATTCAAATAAAAATTGCACAATAAATTCAGTATCTCCAAAGTTTTCAAAATGATTTCAAATTCAAAATAAAAGGCAAGTCAAACATAAAGGAATGAAAACAAAAATATCTTACTACTTGGTCAGTCCAACTTACTCAGGTGAATAGATGAATTTTGGGTGGTTTTGTTCAGAGGTTGCTACGACATCGGGGCTGGGGCCGCGGGCCGCGGGCCCCGTCCCGCGACTTCGGTGGATGGGTTGATCGTCGACTATTGTTGCTTGACTACTGAACTGCTACTGGTCTTTGCGAATGTGCCCTCCCGGTATTTATACATTTTTGGGTACCCCTCTGGTCTCCCCGCGGTCGCTACAATCCCTGCGAAGACTGGTTCTCGCGAAATTAATTGAGGCAATTATCATAAATCAGTCAAAATTAATTACTGCAATTAGCATAAATCGATCACTTTGAGACGTTTATTATATCAATTATCATAAATCAGTCTGGCGGGCCATGTTTTCAGTCGATTTATGGCACTGCTTCCTTTGGCGGTACCGCCGGCTAATGTAGTAGTCTAATTAAGACTTTTGATTTATTGAAATGGGTTTGAGATCTTAGTTGAGGCCCCTAGGAAAATCTGGCGAAAAACTAACTTAAAGTGACCAGTTTGAAAACCGAATATTATATATTTCTGTTACAAAAAATCCCGGGCACCACACCGGGCCATTCCGAGGCGGCCGCCCCTTGTCCAAGATAAGATAAGATTGTGGAGAGGTCAAGTGCGGTACCGAGAACTGCAGGTGACCCCAGATATCCGAACACTCAACACTGCCGTACAAAACCCGGAACAACAACATCTGTGAAAAATATTGTCATCTGACTGCAAGTGAGGAAATTTGGAATCTGTCCAGCAAAACTTCTTGTGAGAATCCTTGGTAAAAACCATCCAACCTGAACGCAAGCAGTTTGAGGAACCTCCGCTGGACTCTCTCTATGTTGTCTACATGAACTGCATAACCCGGTGCCCAAATTATGGATGCATACTCCAACTTAGACCTAACAAATGTAAAGAACAATGTCTTCTCTGTCCATAGTCATTGGTCCCCAGAACTTGGTCAAGATGCTTCTGAAAATGTTGATGTGAGTCCTGGTCAATAAACATATTTTTGGATTACCTGCTCGTGTCTTCTCGGGTTACCCTCGTCAGTGCTTCCAGTGATTGCAGCCCCCTCAGAGATCCTGGCGAGTCACTGAAAGACCTGGGCCTATTGTCTCACTGATCCAGGCCAGGGTAAGTCGAATTTTTGTTAAGAATTTTATAAGAGTTCCGCTACTTAGTTATTGCCCACATGTTCCAGGACACCCTTAGTTCGGAAGATATTCCAAACTAATAAGAGATATTGACATGAACTTTGGTACAACATACAGTGTTATTCATAAAGTTTGCACCAAATAAAAACATTAATGTTAGGTTTTTAAAAATCTTACTTCGGACTATGTTGGTGCATGTTTTAAGTACACTAATGCACCAAAAGAGGGTTGCGACTTCACAGCTTAAAATTAAAAATTGGGAAAATCCTGTTTAATCGGTAATCGGTACTAAATCAAAACTATACAAATAAATTGTAATGCAACATTGAGGAAAAAGAAAAGGTGTTTCAAAATCTATTAATAAATGGAGTGCCAAATGATGGTACTATACTTACTAGTCTCCTGTGGTTGCCAGTGGTGTAGTTACGAGGGAGAGACATTACTTTTTTGGCCCTTATTACATTTTTGGATAGATTATAAAATTCTCTACAAAAGTCCTCTTTTGATTTTTTTTCTCTATCTGTCAGGGTTTCAAGTTTTGTAATCGAATTAATAAAGTTATTTTACTACTGTACATTGAGGCCTAGCGACTACCAAGTTTGCCTTCGATTTATTCATTTCCAGAAAAGTTATTCAAAATTGTCGATATTTTTCTGGCAATTTCAACATCCTATATCTCAAAAAGGAAGCCCTTAAGGAACTATGTTCATATGAACTTTCTTCTTAAAAACCACCCAGGAATCTTTGCTTGAAATGTTTGTGACATACTTTAGTATTGTATTTTTTAGATAATTCCACCATGTCTACCCAAAATATACAGGGTGTAATGTTAAGTGCGCTGAAATATTTCAAGGTGGTGATCCTCAGCCAATTCCAAGAACAAAAGTTCATATATACATGTGTCCAAAAATTCTTCATTTTCGATATACGGGGTGTTAAAATGTTCTAAAAAAAACATAACTTTGTATTCTTATTTTGAGGTAAAATTAATTGTGTTGGCTTGAAACCATCAAAATTTAGTCGTACGTACAAATTGACATCTTCAGCTAATTCTTTGTCCCCAAAAATACAGCAGTGCCAAATTTCAGTTCAGCAACTTGAGTATTGATGTAGCCATAATTCAATTTCAAAAAATGAACTTCAACGCCCTGTATTTCTTAAACAAACAAGATTTCTATTAAGGCATATTGGCCTCAATCGTTATATTTTGGCCCAAAATATGTGTAGTTGCTATATGGACAATTATTAACGGGACACCCTGTATGTATTATTAAAGTGTGTTTCATACCATTGTAATGACTACTTGTAATGTTTGTTGCATATAAGTGTAATATTCAAGTTATTGTGAGTAAATAGCAGAACAATCATTATTTTTTCACCCTTAATAAATAACCGATGGTGACATATATAATGGATCATAACTCGTAAACGGTCGAAGATACGGAAAAATTGATAATTATTACTAAATCTGTTCATCTGCTCACGCAGAATACAAGATGTTCTATGCACATTTTGCGTATAAGCCCTCGGGAAGGAGTTATTCTTGTTGGAATGAATAAATGTCTCGTATGGCCATCTTGGATTTATGACACCATAAAAACCAAACAGCGCAACTTGAAGGTTAACACCCGGTACTACGCCATTATGTAGCATACAGTAAAAAGATCCCACATAGTCGCAACTTCCCTTCACAAAAGGTCCCACAGAATGCATTATGCTTCTGTAATAAAAGTTGAACTTCTGGAGCTTGCCTATTAAGTGATATTTTTTAAATTCGAAAGTTAAAATTCTGGATCGTTGATCTTGTTTCTTGTTCCATTCACCTTATAACTTCATAGGCTTCCTCCAGAAGTTCAACTTTACCCCAGGTTAAATTTTTTGTACAAGTCAAAGACTGTCAAAACAAAAAAAACGACATTATTGTACTTCTTACATGTTCGGCACTATTGCTAGCTTCGTTATTATTGGAGCTACAAAGTCAGTTAAATAGGCAAACTAATAGCATTTTCCCCTGATTATGATGTTGAACACGGAATAAAAATTGAATTTCGCATGTAAAAAAGTTCACGAGTTTAGTGGTTATTTAAAAAAAAAACGATATAACATTCCACCATACCAAATAGTTCTGAAAAGCGTGAAACGCATTTTTTCCTCAAAAACAAACTGTAAACTGTTTACCAGAAAAACTTCAATTTGACATAACTTTGACAGCATTATAAAACAAAAGTATGTTGTCAGTCACCTTGGCGAATTTGAAAAATCATCAATAATTGCTTTGTCATTTTTTATTTCAGCAGAGAAGGTCACAGGACAATTTTTGTTCAGAATTAAATTTCCTATCGATTGAGAATATTGTATACTGGGTGTCCCATTTGAAAACATTGAACTATTTGACATAACTCTTGAATGCAATGTTCGATTTTTATTCCGTATTTAATTGACTTTGTAGCTCTAATAATAACAAAGTTAGCAATAGTGCCAACTTAAGTTTGAAAACTCGGTATACCACGTTGGTATTGGAATGAAGCCCATTTTAGAAACCTAAAAATATACTGATGTTCGGTTAAAGTTTGACTTGAATATTGAAGCACTGTTAATTAAGGGATTTAATAAAATTGTATATATATAAGTTATTATTTCCACCTCCACATAATACTACCGCACCGTAACTTTTTAATTGTTTTGTTGGTCAAATGGTTAAATTTTCTAAAATGCTTACATGTAAGAAGAAAGGTTTAAATATTTTTTCCCTGTGAGATATCAAACAATTATTTACTCTGAACTGAAAAGAGATCTACCTTATACCACACTCACAATGATCAGCCTACTTTTATTTCTTTAGAAATTTTGGATACCAGTAAAACAGACAGTAAAAATAACTTTATTAGATAACGTTGTTGAGAATTAAAGGCAGCAGTGTGTTTACTTTGGAGGCAATCAATCATTTTTTTATATTTATATAAAAAAAATTTTAATCGGCATTAAAAAGCCTCAAACCATTAAAAGCTCAAAATGAGGCACTAAAAAAAGCCATTATAGTACTCTTTTTTCTATCAGTTGGCCTTGGCGAGATGTAAACATACCAAATGTCAGACTCATTCATCGCCCGTAAAACGTGACCAGATATTCAAAACCCCGCCAATAAAGTATCATTTAAAGTTTCAGCCTCATTGAGGAATTGTTATCTATAACAACGCAATCTTTCAGTGTAAGTATTTTGGTCTGTTTGAACATCAATAATATTTCTATGTAAGCTGCATGTGAGGCTCCAGCTTGATAGTTTCTCCAAAATGCGCCGAGGCATATCATGCTTGATCAAGGTAGAGCGATCATTCAACTCCAGCAAAGGCACGCGCGTTTGGCTCATGGATGGGCGATTTCCTCTTTTACTTGTCTTACTCCATAAAACTTCTTTTTTTGATTTCAAAAAAATATATATAAAATGTACCTCGGCACTGAAGTTACCCTTTTTATGGCTCATGTGGAATTCAGTTTCCAAGGCCTCTGATACATAAATAACTAGTTAATGTAAAATTATAAAAATATTATCGGTTACTTCCAAATTAAGCACACTGTAATTATAAATTATGTTTTAGAAGCATATTTGGTAATGTACACAATAATAGCAAAATTAGTGCCAAGTTCAAAGCCATCCCATATTAAAAGGAATAAAGAAGGAATTGAAAAATCTAATGCTTTTTATGCTTATTTAAATCACAAGTAGTGGACACTACAAAGGTACCTAATAGTCAAAAGATTCTGTATTTTTATATTAGTTTTTCTTAACCCTTTCGCTGCTACACTCCCGAGCCGCCTTTAATTACCTCAGTGCTGTGCTAATAGAGGTCATCCGCAGTGAAGCGTCAATTTTGTTTATTGATCTTCAATAAAGTGTCAATTTTTTATTTAGGCTAAGGTTTAATTGTTAACCACTTTTTTCCGCCGCAATATGCCTTGCCATACACTTTACAGGCACTACTAACCATAAAAACGACGCCCTACGAGTCGCCACCTGTCTCCCGTCCGAAATTGGCCTGCGATTGGCTCAAAAAGAGTGACGAAATAACAGAAATTATTTATAGGCAAATATGCGCCTACCGCAGCGAAGCGGCTAGACCTTGCACAAAAATGCGTCATCCGCAGAGGTGGCAGATAAATAATATGACGCATATATGCGTCATCCGCAGCGAAAGGGTTAAGAAAGTTTATCGAATAAGCCACAAAAACTTGTCAGACTAAAGAGACACATAATTCCTTGTAAGAAACATACTTACATGTGATAATGATATTTTTGGTGGTATTTTTAACTTTAAACCGACTCTAGAAATTTGACGCCAGTGGTGGTTGCATGAAACAGCTCTATGTTCAGGCATCCATACAATGTTGGTCCAGTTTAAACCAAGAACTGAAGATCATGCTAGTGCTGAAAAATTAAAATCAATCGGCCTAACACTTCAGAATGAACAAATATTTAAAAAACAAATCCATTACAATCAAAATGAGCATACCTTTTAATTTTTAACAACTTTTCCAAAAAAACTTTACGATATTTGCAACAAATCATTTTGCCTACAAAAAAATTCAGTTTACCGCTCATATCAGTGCCAATTCCAAGTGATTTCGATGATTCTCAAGGGCAGAGTAAACAAAGGTATATCAAAATCCCATTACTGCAATTTTTCGAATTTGAATATGATTTTTCCCCCTTTTCATAAATAGTCACTTGTTCTTAGCCTTCAGATATGGCGAGGAAGCAATACATTTTAGAATTTAAAAAAGTATTAATATCATTTAAATGACTATTTTTATTTAAGTATTATTCCTACATATACATGATACATAGGTAATAACTAAAACTAGGACATTTAATTTTCTTAGGAACATTGTTAGTTTTTAGGCACTGACGTATATAACCAGGAAAAAGCAATTAATAGTTCTTAATACTACAGATACTTACCTAATAATTCGCTTTTAATCTGTTACAGTATCAGCAGTTGTCCGAGTTAAATTTGGCCTACCTTCTCCAATGATTTCCATTATATTATGGCACAAAAGTAGAACAGTAGTGATATCCAGTAACCACCGCTTCTAAATCCTCAGTAGAGTTAATGGTTTAACATGACTCAACGGCTAAAACCAAATATAACCAAGGGCAAAACGTTGGCAAATGCTGGTTGGGCACTTGAAATCTACTTATAGAATTGATCATTATAATTTGATCTCAATCAAAAGGATTTGGACCGGTATTATTTGGTATTAATTTTCTTTTTGAAAGCGAGCAAGTTTAAGTATGTAACGATGTTATTAATAAAAGCTTTGAGACATCACTAATGTGTGACATTTAGAACCAGGTTATGAGTGGTTAGCAGAATTGGCATCCTTTCTAGATTCAAGTTTTGGAGATTTAGAATTAATTTCTACTTTGTGCTGGTTCATATAACATTTTAGGTATTTTTCAGTTTGAATCCAGCTTTATAGCGGCCTTACCCAAGAGACTGATATTTTGGTTTGCTTTTATTTAACTTCACTTGTTAGTATGTGTGGGTCGAATCTTACAAGCTGAATAGAACCACTTGTTGACATCCGATTGAGCTGAAACTTTGCATACACCTTTAGTTCTGGTGACAAAACAATATGCAATACTCAGTATTGTAATACTTTCAAAATGGCCGTCATCACAAGATGGCGGATGATGTATTTTTTGTCAACCCCTTTAATATGGATATCAAATGAAAGGGCTTGAAGAGTAGAAAACGGTAAAGTTCAATATGGCCGCTGCTCCAAGATGGCAGATTACATTTTCTCTTCAACCCCCTTAATATGGGTCTCAAATGAAAGGGCTGGTTCTACATTCTAATTCAAGAGAGCTAATGGTTTAACATGACATTTTGTCTCAAAGGTTAGAACCAAATGTATTACACGAAATCAATTTTAGTTTTCACATTCAAGGTGTAGGCCGGGAGTTAGTGACCAATTTTTGGTTGTTATTTTAGTCAGTACCTAGCCTTTCAGAGGTCATTATGATGCGTATTTTCTCATGATAATAAGATATGAAACAGAGAGTCATCCTGAATTCTTCATATAAAAAAAGGGCCTTTATTTTTTTACATACTATGCATTTTGGTACTATTTTAGTCAGGCTGTTGTTTTAAAATGACATTGCTTGCTGCACTCAAAAGAAACCATTTTTTTCTTTTCCTGAAAATTTTGACAAATGGTGGTTACGCCGTTTTGCCTTGGACGCGCCAATATAATGTAAACCTATTTATTGCCATTTTATATTTGTGATAAATAAAAATAAGACACTGAAGGGCTAACACCAAATATAATTGAGGTTGTAATTGATCTGTGCCGGTTGGACACTTGGAATTATTGCCAAAATTATGCCCTTGATTATATTGTCAGGTCAAAATGTCATGTCAAACCATTAGAAAAAAGAAGAAAATATGTTATTGGGGATACACAGGGTGTCCATCAAATTGTCCCCTTAAAATCCCAACTTTCTAGTTTTTTTCAGGCCGTTTAAAATAATCCATAACAACTTTACAGAGATTTAAATAAAAGTTGATGTGCCATTAGCATATGGAAGGTGGGGAAGAAATAGGGAATAAGTTATAACATATTTGTTTGGTACCCATGTCTATAGAATTTGGATATTATCGGTTAGTTGTTATACAAATATATTTTTTAATGTCCAAACTTTATCTTAATTCTTTATTAAGTTGCTACCACACTTAGGACAGTTTCAATTTTCTAAGAATTGATCCTTTAACTATTGCATTATTAACAGGATCTTTATATAACATTTTCTTAGTAAAAACAACAACAGAAATTTTCACCAATGAACATAAAAATAAACATTCCCTAACTAGGCCAAGCGGCAAGTAATAAATAAAGAGGAGTACTTGAAAAGTATTCCGAAGTTAATGATATTTTGGCATGTTATGTGTGGGTAGTGTGCGGAGTAAAATCTGAGTTTTCGACCTAGAGGACCCTGTGCTAATTTGGGAAGGACCGAAAAACCTCGACATTTTCGGACTCGTTTCAGTTTTTCGCTTATAACTTCTAAACCATACGTTTTTAGCCGAATACACTTATTTACAAAGTTGAAAATCATTAAATTTCCTTTCAAATTCACTGTTCAAAACTACTTTCTGATTCAGCATTCACCGAGATCTAGGGATTCAAAGTTACAAAAAATTTCTCAAATTACCAAAACTTGCTTCCGGCCCGTCCACAAATCAAACCATGCATGGGATGCAAATGTACTACAGGATGTAGCACGGGAACCCATAGCTGCAAAAAAAACAGGACTTTATCTTCCATGTGCACAAATTGCGTTGGTACCGCATGCGAAAATTCACCAGAAACGGATTTAAATGAATAAGACACTGACGCTGAATGCGAAGAACAGACTAACCTCTTCGACAAAATTATATCTCGGGAGGAAGAAGACGATGCCGACGCTGACATGCTACCAGCGCCAAAGAGGTCAACGGAGTCAAGGCGTACTACAGAGGCC
Source organism: Pseudeuparius sepicola (assembly GCA_963920635.1). Lineage (NCBI taxonomy): Eukaryota > Metazoa > Arthropoda > Insecta > Coleoptera > Anthribidae > Pseudeuparius > Pseudeuparius sepicola. The sequence goes on along the minus strand of OY987303.1, from coordinate 41,884,231 downwards.
TGACGTTTATTTTCAAAGTGATTTTTAATGTAATGTTATATTAAGAATAAAATGCAAATTATATAATCTAGAATTTATATGTTTTTAGGATTGAAAGAGGGGGTGTAAATGTATAAATCAGTGTATTCTGCTAAAAACGTATGGTTTAGAAATGTGCTACAGGCCCCAATGCTACATCCTGTAGTACATTTGCATCCCATGCTTGGTTTGATTTGTGGACGGGCCGGAAGCAATTTTTAATAATTTGAGAAAATTTTTGCAGCTTTGAATCCCTATCTCGGTGAATACTGAATCAAAAAGTACTTTTGAGCAGTGAATTTTAAAGGAAATGTATTGGTCTTCAACTTTGTAAATAAATGTATTCTGCTGGAAACGTATGTAGACAGTGCAGTGCAGGGGCTATTTCAAACATCTTTTGAAAGGACAGGACTGAAACGAGTCCGAAAATGTCGAGGTTTTTCGGTCCTACCCAAATTAGCACAGGGCCCTCGAGGTCGAAAACTCAGGTTTTACTCCGCAGACTAGCCACAAATGACATGCAAAAATATCATTAACTTCGGAATACTTTCCAGGTAGAAAGTACCTGGCTGCTGGACTAAACTTTTCCCTGAACAATAAAATGTCCCCAGTTTCCCTGAGTTTCCAAAAAGTAGACACCCTGGATACAATAACGAACTAATATGATTCATTTATTAGTTACCTATATCATTCGAGAAAATTTCCTTCCGCCTTCTTACAAGGAAAATTCTTTTGTCCCTTATACAAGGTGTGACAGGGGAGGCCATTTGCGACCAGAAAAACTCAGTATAGTGTTATCCAATTATTGTTAACCGTTTTCAAGATACGGGGTGTTGAAATTTTCATGAAAAAAACATTTTTTGCTTTATGTCCGAAACTAGAAAGACTGGTTGACCAATGGCGGAGATAGGGATCATCGGGAAAAATAATAATTTTATAAAAAAAGTAATGTAATACTCGGTTACGATTAAAAAAATACAATTTTTATATACACAATTTATTTGGCAACAATTTTGAATACTTGTTTCGTATCGGCTACCATTTTGCAGTAAATGCGATGTTTTGTTAATTTTTAACGTTATGTTGAAAATTTGAACAAATGTATTTTATTATTTCAAAAGATGTTCGAAATAGCCCCTGCACCAATGGCGTATCCGCCTTTCAATTTTTACCCTCAGTTTTAATTCCGCTTCAGCAAGTAAATTCAACATAACGTTAAAAATTAAGAAAAGTGCCTTTACTGCAAAATGGTAGCCGATACGAAACAAGTAACCAAATTTGTTGCACAAATAAATTGTGTATCTAAAAATTGTATCGTTTTAATCGTACACATATTGTTACATTATTTTTTATAAAATTATTATTTTTCCCATTGACCCCTATCTCTGCCACTGGTCAACCGGTGAGCTTGATACTAACAGGAGTTTTGGCTCTTCATGACAACATGTCTTATACCAAATTTGGTTCAACTATCTTTCCTAGTTTCGGATATAAAGCAAAAATTGTTTTTTTCATGAAAATTTCAACACCCCGTATCTTAAAAACTGTTAACAATTGGATAACAACATATTGAGTTTTTCTCGAGGCAAATGGCCTCCCCTGTCACCCAGAGCTGTTTGATCCATCACTTTCGGGACACCCTGTATATGCAATGTTGGTGTTGATGCAATTTGTTGAAGTACTACTATAAAATCTTTGAATATCATCAGAAAACACTGTCTATCATTGGCTTTTTCAAACTTATGATATATGATACACTACTAACAATGATGACCAGTAACTACCAGATTTGGGTCATTCAAGCAAACCGATGGTTTACCATATGGCATTTTGACTCAGGGGCTAAAACAAAATATAGCTGTTTATATTATTTATTTCTTGCTTTATGCCCCCCTTACAGATGTGCCTATAAAATCCAAAATATATATCCAAAATTGTCTTTCCTAAACAAAATCAATCGTTTACGAAAAATAGCAAAAATAACATTCAGTGACCTGACTCTTCAATCTAGGGATTATATCTGTTAGTAATATTTCTACATTGATCGCCAACTCAAAATAATATACATTAATTGATATCACTAACATTTATTTCCAATGAAAGTAATAATTATACATTAAGTAATACATGCATAATTTTAAACGTAAAAGTATTCTGGAAATAATAAACTGAATCAAAAGGCTTTAGCCAACTTGCACATCACGACAATAATCTTAATTCCTAAAACCTCCCGTAACCACCGTATCTGTTCTGTTGTTGATTCGCACTATTGTTTGAATATAATGCGCCTGGTGCTGGATTCTGATACGGTGGCCTTACATTATTCGGCATATATTGCATATCCAACAAAGATGGAGGAGCAGGAGGAGGGGGCGGACCCACTTGTGGGCCTCCATAATGGTGGGAACTTGCCCCAAAACTGTCAGGCCTAAGCGCCATAAAACTTTCTAAACTCTTAACGAGTGAACCTTGTGAGATTTTGCTTTGAGTTGATTTACCCAAGAGTTGTGCGGGCGTAAGTGTTGCCAGTGACTGTGTTTTCGGTATCATAGAATAAAAATCGGCCTCACTTACTTGTGTGCTAACAGAATATGTTAGTTGAGGCGTACCACATTGAACACCAAGTGAAAAATATTCTATTTCTCTGCGAGCTTTGCATTTATGGCACTCAGACAGTTTTGGATCGGTTTGGGTCATTTTGGGATGTACAGAACCGGTATAAGACGAATGTGAAGCATGAATAGGAGCTGGAGGGAGGGAAACAGGAGTTACATTCGATTTTGAAGGAATTCTAACTGAAGCTATGTCTTCTTTAGTCACCGTCACTTGTTCATCAATGCCTATGGCCTTGAGCAGCTGTTGACAATGCTTGCTGAAGCTAATTTCTGTGGTGTCCTCGCTGGGAGTCGTGAATGGCAGCTTGACTTCGGGGTAGCGGAGCAAGGGGGATCTGGTCTTGTCCATCGAAGGCTCATATATGTCTGTCTTGCGAACAACTAGGCGTCCACCGAAGCTATTTTCCATTGATTCCAACACTCTGAGGGCTTCCTGACATCTTTGTAGCACTGTAATCCACAGTTTGTTGTAGATACAGGTACACCATAATTCAATTTACAATTAGTTTTTGTTTAAAAAAATATAACTAAGATTTCTTTAGAAGTTATTTACTTTTAACTAGTTGAAAAACACGACATGTGTCCATATATTCTTTTTAATGTTAACAAAAAGCAACCCTTGTAAAATCTTTATTTGTTGACCTATTTTGATGAACTTTTTTTTGATAGGTAGCTATTCAAAATGCATATTCAATTCAAAACGTCATATTAGGGATTTTTTAGAAAAAAAAATGACTCCCGATTCTTGTTAAGGATCACACAAAACCTATCTGTATCAATTTACATTAAATTTACATTTAATGTGTATATTGTAAAATGGTAGGAATTGTATTTTTTTTATTTCCTAGCATCTGAATATTTTTTTATAAATACTTACTATACAATATGTCCAAAAGTCCAATAACAATAATACATTTGTTCTCACATTGTAGAATAAAGCAGTCGGGTTTTGAGTGATCCTAAATAAGAATCTGGTCATTTTTCCTTAAAAATTTTCTGGTACTTTTTGAAATTGAAGCCCACAAACAGTTGGTTGCAATTGGCCATGATTACAGCCCACAAATAAAGTTGCCTACTTTGTTGAATGCACATTTTGAACACCTACATGACAAAAATGTATCAGAATCGGTCGACAAATAGACTTTACAAGGGTGGTAACTCCTTAACGTGAACACACTGTATACAACAGTCGAGAGCGCTTTTATAAGGAGAATGCCGTTGTACCTCGATTTTAAATTGTATATATGGGAAATTGGGATATCAAACTTGTGATTTGTGTGTAAGAGTCGAAGCAAAGCGGAAGTGGGATGGGTAGATGGGCTAATGACTACTTAGTACCAGAGGGTTCATTTTGAAAATTATTACCATTATCTAGGTTGCATTCATTTTTGTAGAAAACAACGTCATAAAGCGATATCTTGATATTCCATAAATTATTTCAGTAATGATGGCTAGCAAGCATGCACGAGGGTTTGCTAGTGATTCACACTGGATCAATTAGGCCATTGGGCTCACAGTAGTTTTATTCACCTTGCAATGCAAGGACATTACACCTTAGCATTTATTTCAGTAAAGATGGCTAGCACGCATGCACGAGGGTTTGCTAGTGATTCACACTAGATCAATTAGGACATTGGGCTCGCGGTAGTTTTATTCACCTTGCAGTGGAAGGACATTACACCATATCAAGAGTTTTATGTTATTTTTTAACGTTGTTCTGAGGAACATGAATATGAAGAATTTTATAGGGCCTACAGAGCGATCCAGGATTCCGGTTAAAATAAAATAAAAGTATATTTAAACCAACTGAAGGTAAACACCAGTATTTGGATGAATATTTGCTTTGGGTTTCAACTGTCATTTGTTCTAATACCGGATGACCAAAAAATGCTAATTGCAATTGGTACTGTTCAAACAGCTAGCTGAAAAGGCAAAATAAATCCTAGCAAGTTGTTTGACAACATGTAATGACATGATGTAATTTATACATCAAAATATACTTGAGGTAGCTTTTGAACAGTAGGTAAAGATTAAACAAAGAATAGCATAAACACTCCTCCTCCTGGTGCAAACGCTTTTATGGGGCCGAAGTAGTATGAAGTGTATGAACCAGAGGAGAGAAGCAAATTGTCATCAACGTATCTGAAATAGATATTAATTTTGGAAAACAAAGGATGTTCTTTTGCTTTGGTCTCAATGTAATTCATAATAGAAAAGGTGAGAGATTAGAACCCATAGCTAGACCAATGAGTTCTGAGAATACATTTATTGATTAAATTGAAAGAAATTCTGACTACCCCCTAAGTCAATAAGAGAACAAAAATATTAAGTATGTGATGGCAATTAAGATTGGAATTCTCAAAAAGTTGATTTCTCACCAACATAATGCATTCTTGAGGAGGCACGCTGGGAAACAAATTGATTACATCAAAGGACACTAAAAAGGAAGATTGGGGAATATTAAAATTGCAAATATTTTCTATAAGATCTTTAGAATTTTTAATATCACCCTTATTCCCAAAAGATTGTTTTTCCACAGACTTCTTTGTCCCTTGAACCGCATGCCGACTTTCCTTTTGAGTTGGATACCATATTTAAAATAGCGTCTAATAATCAATTTCCTAAGTATGTCGTCAATAAAATTTATCACAAACATTTGACTAAATTGTTGAATGAGAAGTTACTTCATAAGAACAAAAACACAAAATTTTTTGCTATACCTTTCCTGGGTCCAATTTCTTCTCACATAAGAGATTTTTAATAAGTATAATTGCACTATTTGCTTTAAGACTAATAATTATTTAAGTGGTAAATTAGTTAACCATAGAGATGTTTTTCCGAGAGGTTTGGCCTTTACCGTTTGAGTTGTGGCTCACATCACTGCAATACTATCTATGTTGGTTAAACAGGCAGGAGCTTTTCTACTAGGGTTAAGGAATACCACAAAGATATTACAAAATTTTCTTTGAATTGTCCTTCATTTTTTAAATCTGCTTTTGCCGAGCATACGAAGGGTGCATTAAGAACTTTAATTTCAAATAGCATGCCATGGCTAACTGTCAAATGTTTAGTCGGCCATATTTGGTACACATCTTACAGACACTTTGACATTTATGAAAATGCCACGTTACTCTTGAGGAACGTTTATTAATTGTTCACGTATAAACTATAACTGCCTTATAATTTTCATATTTTGTGTGATATAAAAAGTTTTACATAAATATTGTAGTGAATTTTATGCAGTTTTCTGGGATAGTAAGAAATTTTATACAGGGTGTTTCACAAAGGTGTGGCAAACCACACTTATGTTTTTTTAAAATGAAACACCCTATATATTGTTGCATTGACCAGGAAAAGAAAATGATATAAATCCTTGTATCAATATCTTTTTCCATTTTTGAAACATTCCCTTTTCAAATTTTATATTAAATTTATTTATCTTGAATTTGTGGATTTCACATAAAGATAGACAGACAGACGATCAATGCAATAAGAAATAATTGTAACGGGCCATTTTAGTAAATGTCAAAGTTGGTGTACGGGTGTTCCCGTATATTTTGACCCACCCCTAGAGCCTATATTTTTCGAGTTAGAAAAAAATTACTTAAATGAAAGTTGTAGGGTTTTTTCTGAACCGCTAGGATCTGTTACTAGATAAAACAAATAAGCGTCGCAAATTTATGAAAAAATATAAACTTACTTTTTTTTTATTAGAACACCCTGTATATTTGTGGATTATAGATAAATACGATCTTTATATTTAATCAAGGTTGTAATGGAAAAACATTTCAACTTAGGCAATTCCTGTCAATCCATTATTTTTGGGACAATACACCTTGGTACCCTACAACTTTCATTTAAGTAATTTTTTCTAACTTGAAAAATAGAGGCTCTAGGGGTGGGTCAAAATATATGGGAACACCCTGTACAAGATGCATCGGTACCAAATATGACCTAAAGCTCGGATTATAGATTTAATCTATTATTAATTTCATAATCCAGAAGTTTGAGGAATTGGAACCGGGTCTGCCACCTTTCTGCACGGATTATCCAGACATTACTGTACAACTGTTCCAAATACTCATTTTCAAAAATGGCATGTGTGCAAATTTTCGCTATTTTGTTTAATTTGAAGTCTAAAAATTAATATCAAATTTGAGGGGAAGAAGGAACAATGACATTTCTCTTTGGGTTTACGATATTAGTAGAGGAGATAAAGAATGCTATGTCCGTCCTATTCAATTATCGAAGCTTTCAGATGTCCCAAACACATATTGATATCCTTGAAGCGATCATCGCAGCTGGTGTTGCTGCTCTGCGGTTAAGTAGGCAACGGCTTCATCAACCATCTCCTATCTCGGAGGGGCTATGGAACCTGTTGTGGTGCAAACTGTTTTCTCATAACTGCTTGAACTTCATGGCATAATCCAATCTTTGTTTAAATGATGATTACAGTTCTTCAGGACGGCAATCTAAAGAAATATTACATGCTCTGTTTTGGTGGTCAGTGTCTTTCCAAGGAGAATACCTTATTTATTTGGCCTTCCGTCACATTGTGCAATTATTTACGTTCCTATTTTTTTATATTTTAAGTGCTTTTTCATAATTTAAACATTATCTAGTGTTATTTGCGATGTACTAACCTTTTTAGTTTGCAATGGGACACAAAAAATGTGCAATGTGGCACAAGCAAAATTTGGTACAGCATAACTTATCGTAGGTAAATATTGCGAAGTTGTTTGGACACACAGGCATAGAATGCTTTCCTCGCTAAAGCTCTCACTCAATAGGAGTAGCGTTTGTTGATTTTTTTGTGACTCGATACGATCATCAGTTAACAGGCTTGTCACAAAAAGCCACTTTCACTTCCAATACAATATGCATTTTTTTCTTATATTGTTCATTAAAAAATATAAGATTTACATATCTTATAGAGGGAGCCACTTGTGTTGTTTTTGGATCATGCTTTCACTTGTAACTTTTTTAAGGTTATCTTTTTAGACTTGCAGGTTGCAGGTTCATCATTTTAATGCATCTTTTTATTTACCAACAAAAGTGTATGCTTTTCTCATAATGATAAAATCAACCGTTTCGTCGACATTGGCATACATGCCCCAAAACACCTGTTTATTTCAACATTTGGAAATCAAAATTTCCACCAACCGCTTTCACATTTTTTTACATACAACATTCAAAATTAAGAAAAAAGGTCAAATGAGTATTGGTGAAAACACCGTTGGTTTCCTGGAAATAGGATGTCAAAATTGTTTGCATTGTTCGTAAGGATTTTTTTCTCACTTTAAACGGTAGGTAATATGTACCATTTAAAAGCAGTAGGTGAAAAGTTTATTTTTTATCATTATGAGAAAAGTATACACTTTTGTTGGTAAATGAAAATATGCACTAAAATGATAAACCTCAAAGACCAAAAAGTTAACCTCAAAAAAGTTACAAGTAAAAGCATGAGAAACATAAAAATTGGCATTTTCAGCTTATTTTCTATCTCCAAAAACCCAGCAGTGCCAAATTTCAGTTCAACAGCTAGATTATTTTGGAAGATATTGCCATAATTTAATTTCAAAAAAGGACTACAAGGCCCTGTATATCAGTAACTATTGACATTTGACTGGTAGTTTTAAGCTCAATTGTAATATTTTGGCACAGGATAAGATATATTCAGTTGCTGTCTCATTATTAACGAGACACCCTGTGTTTCATTCAAAATTTCATGAAGCCTCAATTGCATACATGATTAAAATGGGGGAATATCCCCATTTTGTGGCCATTAACAAAACATAAATGTCCCACACATCCTCTACCGACAATCAGCCGGATTATCAACTAGTCACGATATATCTACCCGCCATCCATACGGCAAGATTTTTAACTTATATAATGTGACAGTGGTCCGCAGGACATGTTTAACAAGTTGTCAGATATATCGGTCATTAAGTAGACTGTTTGTTAAATTTGCGTCTGGTAGATATATAGGTCAGCCGTACTGAAAGGGTTAAGGTCACTCATCAGTTTTTCCTGTTTCATGTCCCTTTCTTATTTTTCCTCTTTGTTTTTGCACCCTTCTTCTTTTTCTTATACACTTCCATAAGGAAGTTGTTCTTAATTTCTTCTTCAAGAATTTTAATTAAATATTCTTGTTTCTTTTCTCTTTCTTCGTGGTTCTTGTTCATTTCATCAAATTTCTTTATAAACATTTCCATAGTCTTTGCCATATCTCTGCCTGGCTTCTAGTTATGGATATTTACCTGAAGGTTCTCAACAAATCCAACTACTGTCACCAAACGTACTGAGTTTTCTTTCAGAACAATCCAACAACCCAAACTCGTCTTGGTCTCCAAACTTTATTGTAACTTCCACAAAATATACTGTCGGTTATTGTCTCTGGCCAGAAATATTCTTCAGCTTTCAAACACAAAATCGCACTCTATGCTATTAGACGAATGAAACCAATAATAAAAATGAGACCTTAAACCAACAAATTGTTATGGAAAATGCCTCCAAACTAATCTTAAAATTATAAAATTGCAAGTGGAATACCGAAACATGAAATTCAACTGTCATATCTTTGAGTCGGTTAAAAAAACATTGCAAGTTTGTTCATTAAAATATACCAAACATTGGTAGGCATTGGAAAAAACACAACAACGTTTAAATTAAAAAAAACTTGCAAGGGAAACAAATTAATATTTTATTCTCTACATTTCTTAGAATATTGACAAAATTCTCTATAAATAGTACAGTAAAATTGGGCCAAAACCCAAACATAAAAAAAGTTCTTTCTAGCGCGAAATAATACCCTCCTAAGAGTTAGTACTAAAAAGTTACACCACCACCAGCGTCGGGTTTCGGGCGGAGGGGGTGAAAAGGGCAGGAAATTCTTATTTTCACAGTTTTGCGTGAATATCTAGTAAACTGTGAGGTTTAGCGCAAACGTCATCCTATACGCAAATGATATACATTAAATTCCGAACAAGAATTGTTATATACAGAATTATGGTAAAGTGAACGGTTTCCATGATATGGAGGGGTAAAGATTTCTTTGTTTTTATTTCACGTAGTTTTTGTTGAAAAAACTTAAAATGATTACAGTATAAATTAGTAACTGAATAATGTATGTAGAATATATATATAGATATATCTATGCATATATAGATACATATTACACCCATAGATTGTTATTTTTTGTCACAACATAACCTCATTAGTATATGACTGTAAATATATCCAATACAAGTTAGTAGCCTTAGTTAATTTGTACTCACTTTTTGTCCTCATTCATTATAGCGTTCTGATTTCCATTAGTTCTTTTATGTCAAATCATTCCCATATCTAATTTGTCCTTAGCTTGTAAAAATTAGAAAGTCATGAATAGGAAGCTCATGTGAAAAAAGAGAAAATATATTAAACAATCTATATTGAAAAAATGGGAGGGAAATCAAAATGATGCAAAAGATTATAAGTTTTAGGTGAATCAGTAATTGCGTTATCAGTCAGCACCAAACAGTTCACTCGGACTGGTGAGAGGAAACAAATCTTCGTGTTCTTCGTCCACTTGAGAATCATCATTTAAATCGTCGTCGATGATTACAGTATCTCTGTTGAGACATGCAAGTCCTAAGCAATTGCTGCACATACTTGAACAATTGAGACCACTTCTTCGACACTCGCAGTTTTGGACGCATCCATCTCTGCAGAAGCATACGATGAGAATTGTTTAATATATATTTTCTTGTTTTTCACATGGGCTTCCTATTCATGACTTTCTCTTTTTTTACAAGCTAAGGACAAATTAGATATGGGAATGATTTGACATAAATGAACGAATGGAAATCAGAACGCTATAATGAATGAGGGCAAAAAGTGTGTACAAATTAACTAAGGCTACTAACTTGTATTGGATATATTTACAGTCATATACTAATGAGGTTATGTTGTGACAAAAAATAACAATCTATGGGTGTAATATGTATCTATATATGCATAGATATATCTATATATATATTCTACATACATTATTCAGTTACTAATTTATACTGTAATCATTTTAAGTTTTTTCAACAAAAACTACGTGAAATAAAAACAAAGAAATCTTTACCCCTCCATATCATGGAAACCGGTCACTTTACCATAATTCTGTATATAACAATTCTTGTTCGGAATTTAATGTATATCATTTGCGTATAGGATGACGTTTGCGCTAAACCTCACAGTTTACTAGATATTCACGCAAAACTGTGAAAAATAAGAATTTCCTGCCCTTTTCACCCCCTCCCCCTGAAATCCGACGCTGGTGGTGGTGTAACTTTTTAGTACTAACTCTTATCGCGCTAGAAAGGACTTTTTTTTGGATGTTTGGGTTTGGCCTAATTTTGTGTTAGTTTTACTGTACTAAAAATAAAATTATCTGCAAATTAAAAATAATATATTGTCTACAACAGAGGTAGATATTCTTTCATTTCAGATGAAAGATATGTTAGATCGTCCATGAAACAGAGTGCCAAAGTCAGCTGTATATTGAGGCTACCAGGCTACCATATTAATTTCAATACAATTTTTTTAAAAATATTCACAGAAAGGAATAGTTTAATATTAGTCCATTGAAAATATATTTTCAATCATAACCTGTGGAAGATTGTAATATTGTATTTACGTACTTTTTTATGTGATGTGATAAAGTGAATTTATATACATTCTTGTAATTTATTCAATCCTAAAATTGCAGTTGTTTAAAAAGTTTTTACCTCTGTGGAAAATTACAACTGTCCGAAGTAAAAAGCATGCAGGGAAAGTACGCATTTCCACAATTGTGTTGGCTGATTTCTGACCACCCACGTGTTTTTAAAGAGACTTCAATGCCTGCCAATATGAACCAATGAAATGATATGATTTTTGAAATATTAACCAATCGGGTGATGATTTCAGCAATAATACCACTAGTGGTATTTTCGCTGAAATCCTACTCTCTTAGTTACGCTAAACCAATAACATATTCAGAACCGAAAGTTTAATCTAAATGACAGCTAGTTGTCAAACTAACTATTTGCAGTTGTTAAATACAACTTGTGGTATGCCTAATAATAGATAATACCTTTCCTTAATTTATCACTCATTATAATCCCAATGCTAAGAAAATACCACTCCTGCTGCGCAGTCGTGGTATTTTCAGCTTTGGGATTATAATTCGTAAAATTAACGAAAGGTATTATCGATAATAGGCACACCACTTGTTATATTACCCCTGAAAAAATACCTGTCGAATTTGACAGACATTGCTTCTCTTACTAAATATTCCACTCAACATAGGCAGTCCTCAAATGAGTTGAATCAATTGATTGACAGTGTACTTCGAAAATCATGGATTCTTTTATTGTTTATTTTGAAATTTAACTTTGGCTTTAACTATTCCTGCAAAAAAGACTAAATGGACCAATCAAATGTGATCTTCGATACTTCAGAAAAAGGTACTCATAATTTCGTAAAAACTATACTATATCACTAGCATTGTCATTCTACTCACTTTTTATTACTAAATGTACATAAAATATGTATTTGGTAAAAATAAAATGAATTAGTGCTTTATAATTCTGTTATGTTTGAGCATATTAAGGATATACATTTATTTACATTAAATTTTCCAGTACAGTGGCATTGTCGAAATAATAATATATTAAAATATCATCAAACTATTTAACGTACTTTTTCTAGTGGGTAGCAGTTTTTGACATTTTAATAAACAAGCCCATTTTAAGCGATTATATATTATGTTTTTCAAAAATGTAATTTTTTATTGATAGCGAAAGTCACGTGACTACGTTTGAATGGATCATTTTTATATATACAGTGAAACCTCCCACAGGCGGACACCAATGGTTCCAACTTTATTGTTCGTTTGTGGGAGGTGTCCGCTTATGGGAAAAGCTGACTGAAAGAATTCACCGAAATAATGACAAAGTATGTTTTTATATGAGTAGTCCAAGAAAATTATACATGGACAAAAAAAATCTTATCAGGTAGATATTTTCAGGGTTGGTTGTGGGTAGCGTCCTGAGTATAACCCCAAAAAATCACCATCGAAGTCGTGTTACGAGTTACGAACCCCGCAGTAGGGGTGGTTTTGCAAAAATTTTTTTTTGCAATTTTTTTCTTATGTGTACATTATTACATTCTCTAAAACTTTCCCTTATGAAGTTTTTTTTAACTTCAATACTTCATGATATATAGGTAAAAGATCACCACTAGTTAAAATGCTTTATAAGGGTGAAAAAAAATTCTTTAAAACCAGCTGATTTGCGTGTAATCTTTTGTTTAAGTCCTTAGGAGTGCACCCCCAGTTAACCCTGAAAAAATCAGTTTGTTTTAAAGAAAAATTTTTTTCACCATTATAAAGCACTTTAGCTAGTGGTGATGTTTTACCTATATCTCGTGAAGTATTGAAGTTAAAAAAAAACTTCATAAGGGAAAGTTGTAGAGAATGTAATAATGTACACATAAGAAAAAAATATTGCAAAAAAAAAATGTTTGCAAAACCACCCCTATTACGGGGTTCGTAATACGACTTCGATGGTGATTTTTTGGGGTTATTCTCAGGACACTACCCACTATATTGCACTATATTGAGTAGGGGTATCATTCCATCTTTATCCTTTAATATGAATCGTATATTACACCAACTTTATTCCAAACACGGGCTGAAAATACAGCTCTGAATATATGTTCCCGAATAAAATAAGTCCATATGAGAGTCTTTAATCTATTTCTGGGAAAATAACACTGTCCGCGTCCATCTAATAGAGAGTCCGCTCGTGGGAGAACTCTGTACGTGCTAAAACGTATGCCTGTGTTTGGTCCTAGAAAAAATGACCGCTCAAGAGAGATGTCCGTTCAAGAGAAGTGTCCGCTAGGAGAGGTTTCACTGTATATGTATATTTTTTAACGCAAAATTAATGCCGAAGTTAACTCTCACAATAAATCATTAATACCCCTATGATGCAAACTTTTTGAAGGGCTCTGTATATGGTGGGGAAAGATCTCAGAAAAAGATCAATGAAAATATTGCAAAAGTAAGGTAAAAACAGTGTGATTTCATGTTTGGCTTGCAGTGCACAATTTCATAATTCCTGTGCACACAGGGTGTGTTAGTTACTGCAAAAGCTGCAAACTTAAGACGAGACCAAAATCAATTAAAAGAAAATGAACAATCAATTTTTCACTAGGCAGAGAAAAACCTTAAATTATTGGTTGAAGAACAGCATACCGATGAATAATCTCCTAAAGGAGAAGGCTCGGTTCCTGGAAAAGCAACTGGACGTGGAAGAATCCAAGCAAAACGCAAACATAAGGAAATCTGTGAAGCAAGTTTTAAAATGAACAAAGAGCCAAAACAAATTCGATTCGATAAGGCCAAGAAATTACATGGTGTATTAAAAATTCAATGGAATCACATCAACGGAACATTATGATTATGAACAATATCGTAAACATTAAAAAGGATCTTGAACTCCCAGCAGGTGATGAAGGAAATTATGATTTACATGTGGTGACAGGAGAACCGGAAGGCAAAAAAGGCAAATTTAAGTGTTGGAGCACCCATTATAGGAACAAAGGCCTTTGATATTATCGGTATCGTATATTCACAAGTAAGACAAGGACGGGAGTTGTGACGTAGGTATGAATATTCGTTTATTCGTTGAACAGTGTAGTTCGCACGTGATTTAATTTTAATATTTTGCCAACCAATTATTGAAATTTAAATATATTTTACAAATAAATCAAATGGTTTGTAATGTATATGTGTATGTTTATTGCAATTAGTTAGAAAATTCTGATGTCAAGGTGGCTAAAAAGCACGCAGTGCCAGACGCCGCGCACTAATGACGAGTGTATATAGGAACTTTCTTGCTTACAACAACATTTCCTGACATAAAATAATCCAAGGAATCCTGGATATCCTATATCATTCTGGTCAGGTGCAAAAAAACTAATAATGCCAATTTTAGAGGATAAGCATATGTATCAACGACATTAAACAAAAGTAGGTTATGTTACATGACATGACTTTTTCTTGCAGAAAATGGTCTATTTTTTTCCGGAAATAATGTTTTAATTAAGAAAATCCCTTGTGCTACTCCAACCCTTCTCCTCCAAAGTAAGGAAAAAATAAATTGTTGCAATTAACAAAATAAAGGACTGTATCAAATTAGGTTTGAATTGTTTAACACATTTAGGATTTATTAAGAATTATATTTTTCGAATCATGGATTAACACCCTGTCACTTTTTTATTAAGCATTTTTAGACACATATTTATAGGGGACCTGAATGATGGAACACCCAGGACAAACCTAACGTGGGAGCCTCGTGTTGGGGACTTCTCGATTGAGGCAAAGAGCGTGTCTTCGTCCACTCGTCTGAAAACGGATATTTGATCTGCATAATAAGGATGTTGGTTTTTAGAAAAAGCCTTGGCCTTGAAGTTATAGCAGAAAGTGAAGTGTGTAGTTTGCCTACAAAGAAGTCAGGCAGTTGGGTCGATTTGGGGAATCGCAGGAAGATTCTTGACTATCAATCAAAAAGAGCAAAGCAATCTGTTGCCTTGTCTGTTACAGTTCTAAGAAGGTAGTTAGGTTGTTTCCATCTTTGTGTGGAAAATTTGGGAGAGTTCTATGATAAGTTACCCAAGAATGGGATATAGGTCGATATGGATCCCGGACAGAACGCCGAAAGACATAACGTCGAAGGACAATATGCCGAACGGACAAAATGTCGAACAGACAGAACATCGAACGTACAAAATGTCGAATGGACAAATAATAGATTAGAACATACAAATGATCGAATGCGTCGAAAAATGTCTGGACATGTTGCGGCGGTATAAAAGCTAACGCCGGGAAAAGTTTTATTTGTTGGGCAAATTCTTTCCCCGTGTCGCACTATTGTACTGCTATAAATAATTCCAGGTGCCTGCCCGCTACTTTTATGCCTAAGTCTATTTTTTAAATATTAAATTAATTTTATCCAAAAAATATATGACAACAAGCAAAGGCGAAGGCTTCTTACAATTCGATTCAGGCCCTGGTAAAGACAGATTCAATACGGCACCAACAATCTACTACAAAATCTACACCATGCACGTAATTATGAACAACACATCACTGCCAATGATTTACGCACTGCTGCCAAACAAAACGAAGGACACCTACACCCGTCTATTGCAAAGCATCAAGAACCTAGTGCCTGATTTGAATCCAACATCATTTTTGATCGATTATGAAGTATTAATGGTTGCCTCTATAAAAATGGTGTTCCCACTTGCTGTTATACGAAGATGTTTTTTTCACTTTTTCCAAGCTCTCTATCGCGAGATCCAAAGTTCTGGTTTAAAAACCAAATACGACATGGAGAAAGAATTTGCCCAACAAATAAAACTTTTGCCGGCTTTAGCTTTTATACCGCCGCAACATGTCCAGACGTTTTCCGACGCAGCCTCTGAAGCGATTACTGAGGAAGCAAACGAAATTTCGAAGAAACATGGATTGGCCCCACTAGAAGAAACCGTCAGAGACCTGCAATATTTCCTGTTCAGATGTGGAATTGCTATACCTCAATCCAAGATGACCTTCCGAAAACGAATAATGATATAGAAGGGTGGCATATGGCTTTTGAGAGTCAATTATCATCTCACCATCCAACTATCTGGAAGTTCATAGAAGCCATCCAAAGGGAACAGGCAATGACAGAAATGAAAATGTCACAATGGCCGGTGTTCCTGCAACTCCTCGAAAAAAGAAATATGTTGCCCTAGTAAGTATAGGTAATAGCAATCGATACGGTTTGAATTTTTGTAAAATCTATTGTATGAATAAATCATAAAAGCATATCTAATAATCTATCTGTTTTTCGTAATCGATTATCAAGCCCATATAAGATTTATATACATTTATTGAAAGGGATGTTGTTTACCTGACCACAATAATTGCTCAGGTGTAGGTACCTAAGTATGTAGGTAAGTATGTCTATTTACAACAATTCGCTATTAGACCATTTGTCTGTTCTATTATTTGTCCAGTTGACATTTTGTACGTTCGATGTTCTGTCCGTTCGACATTTTGTCCGTTCGAGGTTTTGTCCGTTCGGCATATTGTCCTTCGACATTATGTCTTTCGATATTTTGGCTGGATCCCGGTAGATATAGATCATGATTAATGGGACGATTGGTGATGTACCAATCTGCAGCTGTAATAGGAGTTTTAGACTAAGAGTTGGCTACATAGGTTTTCACATGACTCGGTGCACTCAAAACTTTACCGAATCAAGGTTTGATTCTTGCCAACAAACCGAAAGTCTGGCCGTCAGAATGTGGTCTGGAAGCGTATGTACAGTATGTCCTCAGATTGAGTTAAAAAGAAGAGCAACCTTTTTATTTTTGACTTTTGCAACAAAAAATCCTCAGAAATTTTGCTTGCAAAATAAATAAAATTGGCATATAGTTGCGTCTTCACGTTGGCCAGAAAATGCAAAGGTCTGAAAATGGAAAGAAGCGCAAATTTGTAATTTTAGAGAGAAATACTTAATAAAAAAGTTGTTTCGAATTAAATAAGGACCTCAAATCTGAAATTTCAACTATTCAAAAAATTTAATTTTCAGAAAAATTCCATTATTTGAGAATGTACTGCAAATTTCAGATTTGAGATCCTTATTGAATTCAAAACCACATTTTTATTAAATACTTCTCTCTAAAATTACAGTTCTTTCCATTTTTGGACATTTGCATTTTCTGGCCACCTTGTATATTTGAAAAGAAACAACTATGCCAATATTATTTATTTTACAAGTAAAAGGTCTTTATTAAGATTTTTTTCAAAAAGTTAAAAACAATAGTTGCTCCTCTTGTTAACCCAATTCGAGGATATACTGTACATATACTATACATAGTTGCTCCTCTTGTTAACCCAATTCGAGGATATACTGTACATACGCTTCTAGGCTGCATTCTGAGGACCAGACCTTTTGGTTTGTCGGCCTACTTGCTTAAATCAAGGTGCAAATGGATTACAAACAGAAAAAATTAATTTCTTATATTAAAAATAAATAATATGTAGCAATGTTAATAGGTATACCTAAATGCAAAAACTGTTGAGTGATATATTATTAAAGACTGCTCACGGCTGTCACGTCTGACACATTCTTGGCTCACCATGCACTTTCCGGAGATAAAATACAATGCAGAATACATTGTTAGCCATCAGAGCCATCTGATTTCCAGGACATACAACTATAGCCGTGAGAAGTCTTTATAAATACATCAGTCAACGCAAAAACCCTAAGGTAAAAATTATGATCTTGTTTTAAAGGATTCCCAATCCAGTAGCATAGCTAGAATTTTTATAAAAATATCCCTAATATGATATCTATATTTTGACGCCAAAAATATGTCGTAGTAGGCCTTTATTTTTTAAAACAAAATATGCAGTTTTGCTCTAAAGTAGTTTTTGGTGGCCTATCATTACAAAAAAAAAAAACCAAAATCCGATGACAAATTCAAATTTTATGGGGGTGTTCGGTTTGAAGTGGGTCACACTGTATGTAGCCTGTTCTTAGTCTATGCTGATTAATCTTTAGAGTTTTTATGGCGACAATTTGATACACAGGCATAAGATATTATGGGTAGAATGACTGATATGTGTAGGAGAAGCTTGCCGAATATGGACACTTTTTTTATAGATTTCGGCGTCTGCAACTCGGTGTGTTTGGCAAATTAATGTAAAAAATCGTCTAACACTAATCATGCCTTTTTGTGCTTTGAATACGAACCCTATCACTTGCACAAAAAATTATTATGTAAAAACTTGTACTCTACTTGTACTTCGTCCTCTTCCCCTTATAGAAAAGCAAAGGAAACATTACATTCTCCAAAAAAGTTGCGAAACCTTAATTCCAAATTATTCAGTTCCATTTTACATAGCCTAAGTTGGCTCAATCTTTTCCAGTTAAAATTTGGCACCAAAATCAT
This sequence comes from Pseudeuparius sepicola, assembly GCA_963920635.1. Classification (NCBI taxonomy): domain Eukaryota; kingdom Metazoa; phylum Arthropoda; class Insecta; order Coleoptera; family Anthribidae; genus Pseudeuparius; species Pseudeuparius sepicola. The sequence goes on along the minus strand of OY987303.1, from coordinate 41,865,572 downwards.
TTTGATGACAATTTTTCTGGAAATTGTATATTAAGTTGTAGCTTTCTTTTTTCGATACCTGGTTTGGTGAAAGCAGTTACATACAGTACTAATAAAATAGCAATCGTTATCTGCAATAATTTTCATTGAAACAAAAACGAGGATTCCAAAAGCAAGTTTTACTTTTTGAGATATAACCACAGTATAGGTAGAGTGTCACAAAATGTGATAATACCAAGTTCCCCAAATAGCCAGTGGCAGAGGTAGTATATAGGAACACCAAATTTATTCTACCAAAAAAAATACTGATACGGCAAATTTTTGTAAATTTTTTCCAATTCAAAAAAGCAATAAATGATAAACTAAGTTTGCCATGAAACTGCGACAGAAAGAAAAAATGTAAAGAGACGGTGTTTGCTTAGAATGAAAAGTTATAAGTGCAAAAGAAGATTCCGTAGAGGGCATTAGTATTTTTCGTGATAAAACAAATGTAGTATATACCCAGTGGCAAAGGCTATTTGGGGAACTTGGTACTATGCCATTTTATGACACTTGAACAATTCATGCTGTGTACCAAATTTCAAAATTTCATTTGAATATTTTTTGATTGGAAAAATTAAAAAGCTTTAAATTTTTGAGAAATTAAACACACTGTATCTCGAAAACGTTGCGGCTGTGGATAAAATGTTATACCAAAACATGGTCATTTTTATTTTTGTTTTCTATCACCTGTTGAAGTGTCCCAGAACAAAATTGAATCACCCTGTATACAACACTTATCTAAAAAGAGTATTTTTATTGATATTGATAACCTTTTTGATCTAGTGACAGCAGAAATTACAGGTTGAGATTGATACTGATCAAGGGTCTAATGGCAGATATATCAATATCAGCAAATACATCAATACCTACTTAATCATGACGTGAATATACAGGTAGCAATACTTTTAACTTACCTTTGATTTTCTCCTTTAACTTTGCAGATGACGGAGCAGGTTCTGTTGTGGATATAAAACAAAAACTAATGGTTATTTGCTTATGGAAATTATAGAAAAACAGAATCACTTTCAAGACCTAAATTGTCGCACGAATACAGAAAATTATAAAGTTATGTAAGTAAAATGTAATATGCACACCTTCTGGTTTCTTCGTCATTGCCAAGAACTCTGACAAAGATATCTTCTTATCTTGGAACAACTGAAATAAAAGAATATATTTTAAAAAATTCAGCCACCAATGTGTCATGTTATTTACTTTTGAAATATCCTCTTTTGACTTAACCTGGATATCATCATACTTTGAATTTCTATTATCGGACCTCCCAAGTTGATTTCCAGCATATCCTGTTGCCCCAACTGATGGCAATGGAACTGAATGCCCTATGAAAAAACTAGCATCATATGGATCATATGTATTATTAGCTGCAGGCAGTGGTGTCAGCAGAGGCTGTTGTGGTGTGAAAAACTGCTGTGACACATTTGACGGAATTGATGGTATCAGTGGTGCCACCCCAGATGGTACCGGAGCTATCGGCAAATATGGTCTTGTGGCAAGCATGTCTTTTCTCGGCTCATTTAATTTTTCGACGAGTTCTTCAAGAAATGATTTTTTTTCTTCACGTCTGAGCGGCCGGCGACGATCCATAGGGCTGAAACTGCGATCTCTGCGGCGTCGTAGAGGTGAAGATCGGTCCATTGGTCGGCGGTATTCAGGGCTACGGCTGCGACGATAAGGGCTCCTACGTCTGGGGCTTCGTGATCGACGTCTTGGGCTTCTGGATCTAAATGGTGGACGACGTGGTGGAGACTGCCTTGGGCTCCTATGCCTTGGACTTGTTCGTGAAACACTTGTTTTATGTTTTAGCAAGGAAACATCTATTTCAGGTGTTAACCTTCGCCTCCTAGATGCTTCCTTTCTTTCAGTAACTCGGTTTGAAATAGGCGACCTTCTGGGTGATCGTTCTTTACGAATTTGAGGAGACCGCTTAGGGTTGATAACATCCTTTTTTCTAGGACTGGCACTCCTTCTTCTTTTAGCAGAAGTATCAGAAGTTGTTTTCTCTTCGCTTCTATTTCTTCTTTCTTTGCTTTTGCTGCGCAGAGACCTAAGACGTTCCCGTAAATCGCCAGGTGGACGATTGCGTTCAATTCTTTCTTGCCTCTTGATTTCTTCCAAATCGACTTCCATTTCCATACCAGGGGGTACCAGGCCAGTCTCAACAAGTCCCAGCTTTTCTTCGAGGATCTTTTTTTCTCTGTCTTTTTCACACTTTTCCTTGTCACGTTGGATGTCTCTTTTAGTTTTCTCAGGATCCCGACGTATATCAAACTCATCAATATCAATGCTGGTTTTGGACTGCTTACTTTTACTGACCTTTACTTTTCGTATGCGCTCCAATTCAGCATCCAATTTTTTCAATTCTTTGTCATGTTTTTTTAAAACTTTTTTAATTTCATTTTTCGAATGGTCTTTGGCCTCAGCTGTGGGGGAATTTTGTATAGATGTTTTCTTCTTCTTACTTATTTTCTCAAGCGATGCTGAAACAATTTCCGTGTTGTGTTTTGATTTCTTATCGATTTGTTTTTTTTCATCTGTCCAACCTCTCTTGTGTTTCTCTTCATCACCTTCATCATCTTCATCGACAATATCCAATCCAGCCATAAAATCTTCTTTGAGAAAGTCATCAAAGAAATCTCCAGGAACATCTTCTTCTTCATTGTCGCCTTTTTTCTCCACTTTCTCATCATCGTCAATTTCTATTACTTCCTCTGTATCAACTACTTCTCTTGGTCCTTTCTCTTGCCCCCTACAGTCTTCATCCGTTATATCAATTACTTCAACAGATCTACTTTGAAGTTTATCATTAGTTGCCTCACATGCATTCAAAGCTTTACTTGAATCACTATTATGTACTTTATGATCTTTAGAATTTAAGGAGTCCCCAACATTGTCACCACTTGTGCCATGATTTTTGTCAGCATTAATTTCTGATAGATCAGAATTATCGGTAGCCATTTAGCTACTTAATAATGTAATAAATAGATAATTATAAGTTTGGTAAATACCTACTAAAATATAAACAAAGTACGGAGTTGAAGCAAAAATGGCATAAGATAAAAATGCACCCACATAACAATAATAACTTAAAGATAAGGTAAAATCATGTCTATGAACCACAGAAGAGGACAACAGGGCCCTAGACCTAACTATTATTGTACCTGCAATCGCTTAAACCACGCTTAAACGCACGATGGCATTTATTGCAATATTCAAAGTTTTACAGGTATTTACTGCGAAAAGCGAAACCGATTCGCAGCCGTCGCATCCAGTCAATAAAGAAACCGAAACGCCAAAGTTTTCGTCAGGAATCAGGAAAAGTGAAAAAGCAATAATTCTTTTGTCTATGCGTATGCGCCAAACCACAGAATAGAAACGCCAAACACAAAATATACAGGTTAGGTTTCTAATAAAGATGACACAGGGGAAGGTCTACACGACGAGAGGCTAAAACCCACTTTGGGTACCACGTTTTCATTGGTCGACTCAAGGTTACCTGAATATTAAGCCTCTCGTCTTGTATTCAAAAGCCTGTTGTGACATAAATCATAAATTATGCAAATGAATTGAGAAATAACGTCAAATCCCGATGCATTGTTACTGTATGCAGCTTAAACTGATCACCACCCTATTTTGCACCTTTTGCAACATCGAAACTTCGCGAATACCCGCGGAAAAACCAGAGAAATGGTGTAGGGAGAACGAGCTTGGACCAATTGCGTATACTATTGCCAGGCAAATTTAATGGCCACCATATTGTCCTCACTTTGACGTTTGCAGTTTGTTCTCAGCGGTAGTTGTATTTTCATTTTCAGCAGAGAAATGGTCAGTGTTTATGGAAAATGTCGTGTGCAGTATACTCGAATTAAATTACGGACTTAAGCTTGCAAAAAATTGTAACATTATGAATTAAAGTGAATCGTATGTATTTTGAGGCGGTCTTTCCGAAAAAAGCAAAAAAAATGTAGCCCCGGGTCGAAATTGCCCAAATTTGGGGTTATGTTCATTTTTCAATTTTGCGCAGGCGTATCTTGGAAACGAATCAATATTTTGAAACGGGGTTTACACCATTTTAAAGCATAGGAAAAATGGCAATTTTCATGTCCCTTGAAAAATTTTGATCCGAGGCACCGTTCCCGAGATATAGACGATTGAAATGTATGTAGTATTTTGAGAAAAAATTGGGTGCTGAAGGCCGAAAATTTGAATGTTCGAACAATAAAGTTTTCATAACTTTGGTAAAAATTAAGATATTTGAAAAAACAAAAATGCGTTTTGAATGTAAGGGACGAGACTATTGATATCCAAAGGGACGCAAGACAAATCCTAAAATTGGGCATATGGCGGAGGGGCAAAGTGTACCCATGACCTAATTTCATTGGTTGCCTGTAACAGGCAAACTATTTGAAATTTTTTAATGCCACTTACAGAGCTTACTCTTGAATGTCCATTCTTATGTTTGTATGAGTTTTACCGAAATCGGACTATAATTGGCCAAGATATCAAAGAATTAAAATAATTTTTTTGCAAAAAAAAATAATATATTTTTTTGAAAATCTGAAATGGCACAAAAATGCCAAAAATGCACCCAATGACTAGAATTTTTTTATTCAGTACCTCAATGTTTCTAGAATACCACTATGTTATAGAAAATTTGTCAAAAATATGTTGTCTATTTTTCTGACATTGTTCATTGTGTGAGTACCAAAAAAACATGGTTTGTGGGAAAAGTTGCCTAAAATTGGCAATTTTCAATTACTTGGTCTGAAAGGTGGGCAAACCTAAATTGGATGTCGTCTCAACATGTGTACGAAGTTACAAGTCTGTATGTCTATTCTAAGTTGTAGAATTCCCCCGACAAAAGTTCCGTTACACGCGCTCCGCGGGATCTAAAAATCGTACAGTGTCACTATTGAAGCAGGCACCATAAGGGATTTTTTTTATTTTTTTATAAAATGTTAATTTGACTTTGCCATCGATTTGTGCTTGTCAGAGGATGAAAATGACGTCACAAGAGTCGACCACGTGACTTGCGGTATCTGTCAAAATTTACATTTTTTTCAAAAATTATCCAAAATCGGCTTTATTTGACACATTTTCGATAAAAGTTATTAGAAAAAGTTGTTTCTTTGATAACATTTACCTTTTTGCGTGTTTTTGTAAAAAAAATTCCAAACATTTCAACTAAAATGTATTTATTGAAAGTTGTATTTTTACCTAACCTAACCAGTTGATTTCTTAGAAAATCTCTATTTGGTTTAAAAAATTATGTCAAGCTTGGTGCAAAGTTGATTTAATTTCAAAGGTTTGATGAACACAAACCTAGTCTATTTTTCACGTCGTCTAAAAGGAGTTATGTAAAGAGAATACAAATAAATGAACACATTTGGTTCATTTGGAAATTAAATTAGCTGTTCCCGATGGAAATTTATCTGTGATAACAGTTTAAGTAAGAAAATGAGTAGGCTATGGAGACAGAAATCTTGCATTCCATTTGCGCGCTTTGAGTGCCAAACATTGCCAGAGAAATGTATACAAAATGGCTTCTATTGACAATCATCCCAAAAGTCAATGTTCAGGTTATCGTTGAGATAAAGGCCATTGCTTTCCAGATATTCTGCCGTCTTCTTTTAAATGGAGAGAAATTTCGTTGAATCGAACAATGACTTGTCGATTTACTGAAAAAGAGAGAGAAAAATGGGGAAAAAATTCAGAAAAAACTTTTGCTCATGTTTTTGCATACTATTGCAGATTCGGGCATGCGACCTATCACATTCAAAATATATCCGAAAAATACTCATTTTTTGGTCTTAGGAAATTGCTCATAAAACAAAAGTGGTTTTCTCTTAAGTCCAACATTTTCAATTTTTTCGAGTAAGAACAAGCACACTGTCGACCTTTTCCGTAATTTGGGCACCTTACAGACAATAGCGCATTTTCGTTTTGTTTCCATCTACAAGAGTGCCTGAAAATACATAATAATCAGTAGGTCAAAAAATTGATGTTTTGCAAATTTTTCGCAAAATATTACAGATTTCGCCACCGATCTCATTCGAAAGGTAACCAGAAAATACGCATTTTTTTGTTTAGCATATACAGGGTTAACTATGACTTAGTACAAAAAATTTTACCACGTGCGCAGGATGGCTTAAGAAAACATAGAAAAATATTTTTAGATTTTTTTTACGATCTTTAAAAAAACGGGTAAAGACCCCTATTTTCCCTGTAAATCCCCGCCTTTAATGACGTCATCCAATTTGGCTTCTGAAGGTACTGACAGCTGAAGTGATTTTCCGCGGTGTTGCCGTTGATTTAGGAACGGTGAAAATACCTTTTTACTCAAACAAATTTAAAAAATACATAAATAACAATCGATTTGAATCTGTACAGATGCAGCGCTATTAGATTCCCCTTACCTTAGCTCGTATCCGGACCGGTTCCTACTCTCGCGGAAAGCTCATTACCGCGACACCACAAGCCGTCTCCCTTAATACCCCCGGAGCTCCTCTGATGAATTCTTGTCCACCATCTAACCTCTTCTGAAGCATAGATAAAGGATTTATTGTTCTGAAGCCTCGGCGGTATGAATTAAGCGACGTATCGGCCCGGTCGAGTCTATGAAACGTTTTTTCGACTGCTCCGCGTTGCCCCGTTCGTCATTTCATAACTTCCTAGCTAGGCAACTAACTGTACATACAAGGTTTGTTCCAACAGGGCCAATAACCGTGCTGAAGCACGTTCAGCGCATGCGCACTACCCCACTGGCTGTTCCAACTGAATTATGTACCTACCGACACGGGACGATACACGCACTGTTCCAGCCGATTTATGGATCATTTGTGTATCGTCCTTGTACGATAAAAACGGTGCCTGGTCTAAAGCAATAACCGCGTGTACTGACATGCGCAGTGTATGGTCGTGTGACAGAGATAAACATTAACCTCATATTTTTGTTTTTACGTAGATAGTTTTAAATCGATGGCTGGGATCGTGTTTTTTATTTCTTGTTGGGTAGGGCGGGGAATCGTTGAACAATAATTTTTTAGAGTGAAGAGTGAGGTTAGCCCACCGAACATTCGGTTAGCCACATATTAAACACGCAGGTTAGGTGCGGTCACAAATATGATTTGGTCGATTTGATTCACAATCCGTTCCATCTGAAATTTTCTTTGGGATCATTTGTTCCAACTCGAATTTACGTACCGTCACAGAACTGTACATGAACTAGATGATAACCCTTAAAGAACGCATGCGCTAGTTTTGCACCGTTCATGTGCGATCCCAAAGAAAATTTCAGATGGAACGGATTGTGAATCAAATCGACCAAATCACGTTTTGTGACCGCACCTAACCTGCGTGTTTAATATGTGGCTAACCGAATGTTCGGTGGGCTAACCTCACTCTTCACTCTAAAAAATTATTGTTCAACGATTCCCCGCCCTACCCAACAAGCCAAAAACCAACAAGAAATAAAAAACACGATCCCAGCCATCGATTTAAAACTATCTACGTAAAAACAAAAATATGAGGTTATTGTTTATCTCTGTCACATGACTATACACTGCGCATGTCAGTACACGCGGTTATTGCTTTAGACCAGGGACCGTTTTTATCGTACAAGGACGATACACAAATGATCCATAAATCGGCTGGAACAGTGCGTGTATCGTCCCGTGTCGGTAGGTACATAATTCAGTTGGAACAGCCAGTGGGGTAGTGCGCATGCGCTGAACGTGCTTCAGCACGGTTATTGGTCCTGTTGGAACAAACCTTTTCAAGTTTGGCTAGTAGCCGACGGAGGGCATTTGCGAATGTAACATGGCGTTATTTCCCAGTTTGGTCTTGATTTTCGCGGCAAATCGTTCAGCGTCTTTGTGAAAATGCCGGAGTATTCGAACGCCGAGTTAACGGACATGGTTATAATGTACGGGAGATGCGATGAAAGTGCACATCGAGCTGCAGCAGAATACCGTATTCGTTTTCCTAACAGGGCAAATATGCCTAACCCACGTACTTTCGTGAACATTGTACAACGTATGCGAAACACTGGTGTTTTGCAAGCTCGAAGGGGTGGGCGAGCAACCTTCCATAAGCACTACAGCTATTGCAAGGAGATTGGGAATATCTCAGAACAAGGCAAGTAAAATAAAACCAATAAAACTGACTTCTACCAAAGACTATCCCATGTGATGGGATTGTCTTTGCTTGCACCTAATACCTACATAAAATTTAAAATGTAACAATAAAATTATTTACAGGCATGGAGGATTCTAAGGGAAAACGGCCTTCACCCTTATCACATACAAAAGGTCCAAGCATTAGAAGCAAATGATTTTCCGGTGAGAATGACCTACTGCACTTGGCTACGTGATCGAATCGCCCAAGACCCAAACTTTGTTTTCAACATTCTTTGGACAGACGAATGCTGCTTCACACGTGCTGGGGTTTACACGTATGTAAATTTTTACTTACTTATAGCTTTCTCTCTTCCATATTATCTTTTTTATTTATTATAAAATTGGCTATGTCAATCCTAACGCCTTCGCCAAAATTGTGAATATTTCTAATTTTTGTTGTTTTTTTTTAGACACAACAGCCATATTTGGTCCGATGAGAACCCACATGCTGTTCGGCGGTTTAATTTCCAACGTCGGTTTTCCATCAATGTTTGGGCAGGAGTTTATGGAGATCGATTAATTGGACCATACATTCTACCGGAAAATTTAAACGCTGAACGATACTTGTATTTTCTGACAAATGTTTTGTTTGATAATTTGCCACTACAAGTACTGCATGACATGTGGTTTATGCACGATGGTGCACCAGCCCATTTTGCGAGACCTGTTCGTGCACTTTTAGACGACCAATGCCCCAACCGTTGGATCGGAAGAGGAGGGCCAATTGCATGGCCGCCGCGATCACCAGACTTGAATCCAATGGATTTTTGTATTTGGGGATTCATGAAGGCGATTGTGTACGAGCAGGAAATCGACAACGAGCAGCAGTTACGTGAACGAATTGAAGGTGCAGCTGTCCAAATCCGGAATAATCATGGACTTTTTGCACGTATCCGGACTTCTTTAGTTAACCGAGTGAATTTGTGCATCGAAGTTAACGGCGGCCTCTTTGAACAGCTACTGTAGTGCTTTGCATGTGCATTTGTGCAATGTGTGCTAGTGCAGTTGTGATTTTTTGGTTACCCTTCGGGGATTTCCTGGCGGAGAGGATCTACCTCGTCGTGGTCGTCAGGCTGAGTACCTCGCTTCAAACAAAAGGAATAGCAGAGGGAAACCAAGAGATCCCCAACAGATTTAGAAAATGTGAATGTTGTGTTGTGTGACTTTTAATGTAAAAAAGCAAGAAAACAGAAAATGGTGCAAACAATCCTGGAAATGTCAGTAAGGTAGGTGTTTCATAGGCATTCTACATGTTCCTTAGAAAGTAATCGTTTTTAAAAGGAAATCGAAATTTTGTGGTGAATCCTCGGATAAATTGATAGACGTGGCAACGCCGCGCTATTGACATACGCGAAATTTTTAGACATGTCGCGCGGGCGTCCATAGGCGGCGTTTTTTGAGGGGTTTAATACAATTTGAAAAAAAATTTTTTTAGGCTTAAGACAAATGTTAGAAAATTTTTGAAAATTTATTATGGCAAGTCTAATTTTTCTTTATCTGCCATAAAAATTTTTGTACTAAGTGATAGTTAACCCTGTATATCTTCTCGTATTTCAAGTTTTTTTGGAAATCAGGAAAAACCAGATTTTAGAGAACAAAATAAACTTATCACCAAGTTGGAACTTACACACAGGCTTAGGATTAATTTTCTAAAATTATTTACAGTATACTTTTTGTGTATTTTTTTGCGCTCTTTCCGAAGGTGAAGTAAGCTTTCTACAAAAAATTTTTTTTTAGATAGTCCCGGAAAACCGCGCCAAAATCGCACGAGAAATAATTTGAAAAAAATTTCCCTTTCCGGTTTTTTGCAAATTTCCGAAAAACTATGGCAGATTTCGCCGCGGGACCTATTTTGTTTGAAAGCCCAAAAAAACCCAAAATCTCTCATAGGCACATATTATGGCCTAACACATAGTTTCGCCACAAATTCAACGTGAATTTCGTGTTCATGGTTCTGATAAAAAAAAAACGAAAAAAGCAACTTTTTGGTATAAGCGCCTCTGGCGGCGAGAAATACGCCTTAAAAATATGGGTATATGAATTTCCGAACTATTTTTGCCTCCTCTTTCGACTGGTGCATTTATTTTTACCATAGGGGTAGTACTTGGCGAGATAATTAGCAATTTTTCATGGGAAAATCCGGAAAACCCGGTTTTTCCCAATTTAGAAAATTTCGACTCGGGGCTACATTTTATTTTTTATATTTTTGGACAGAGCGCATCAAAATACATAAGATACCATTTGTTTCATCCAGTTACAATTTAATGCAAGCTCGAGGGGTCTTTTTTTTGTAATTTAATTAGACTAGTACCAAGCTGTAAGAATTCTAAGTCTAGGACAGAGAAATGGAGTAGGGAGAACAAGCTTTGACCTATTGCGCATCCTATTTCCAGGCAAATTTAATGGCCGCCATTTTGTCCGCACTTTGACGTTTGCAGTTTGTTCTCAGCGGTAGTTGTATTTTCAGCAGAGAAATGGTCAGTGTTTTTGGAAAATGTCGTGTGCAGAACCAAGCTGTAAGAATTTTAAGTCTAGGAGACCTCTGGGAGTATTATTTTTTCGGTAAGTTTAGTAAAAACAATCGCCGAAATTTTGGGCACCATAGGAGCGCAATGTATAATTTTAATTTTTAATTTTTATAATTTTTGTGGTTAAAAATTCTTAACTTGGGGACTGATTGGGCTTTGAGTCCAAATAAATTTGTTTGTTCAAAACATTTTGCTGCCGATGCCTTTACTGTGCATCGTGGCGAACGAGGACGAAGACCTCTAAAGCAGTCTGCAGTGCCAAGTCTGTTAACAATGATACGCCCATGGATGAAGTTGGTTTAATATGGCCGCCACTTTTATTAGGCAGTTCGCGCAGCTTGTAGCTTATTCTCCCTACTCCATTTCTCTGGAAAAAACCGAAATTTTGAAAGATTTGTGCCGAGTTTGCGTCCGGCCCGGCCGCTGTTTTCGCCCGACATTCAGCGCGCGCCGGCTAAAACTTTTAGCTTCTCGTTACAGACGGCACACACAGAACATTTCAGATAAGGTGCACAGTTATATCACCAGAGACAACGTATGACATGTGGCGCCGGTCGTGGCAACGAGTACTACTGTTTTGGAATTTTGACGGCACATTTGAATTTTTTATTTAAAATTAGAACTAGGTATTCCTCAGACAAACAAAAAAATGGGACCCCGCCAGGGGCGAATTTAGGCATGGTCTTTATGGGCTGCAGCCCAGGACCCCTTTCACTTTCACACAAGGGGCCCCGCCGGCCCCGGCCCCACCGCGGAGAGAAAAACGTAAACGTACCAGTACCTGACATATTGCTTAAACCTGACACACGCTTTATTTAATTAAAAAATAAGGTAATAAGCAGATATAAATCCATTCTATTGAAATGTTTATGTTGTTAGAAATCACAGTTATGAGTTATGTATGTTCCTAAGTTAGTCATCTTGATTTATCTATTTTTACTGACTTTTCAATTTATAGCGAGGTTATATTCATTGTAGTTTCTTTAGCAAAATTGTTTAGTTCAGCGGTGTAAAAAATAGTGTGTAATTACGTGTTTTTAGTGTAGATTTTTCAACGGTATTAATTTTTGTGGCTTATACCAGAGCATACTTATACTTCTAAGCAAACAAAGTAAGATAATAATTTAGGACTATTTTTTAAGTTTTTGGTGATTTTGGTTGGGGTGTCAGCTACTGGCTTATGTTACGTTTGTGCTAAGCCAATGCCTGACATTGGTGTCAGTCCATGGTAAAATCACATCATAAGTCATGCAAAAATGATGTGGCGTTCTCAACCCTTTTGTTGGTGGTAGTTGGCAAGCGGTTTTATATAGGGTGAGCCACAGTTATTTTCTTTTAGTGTGGGCCTAAGGGTGTATGACGGAAACACAGGGATTGTTTGATATGTATATTAAAATTAAACACGAACTGTACATTCAGTTACAAATGTGGGAAAAGTAAAATCAAAAGGAAACTTCACAATGTGCAAAAACAATTAACTGAAAATTATTCGATTTCTGACAAGTTACACTCAAGTATAGAATTATGAATCCTTTGTATATGGATCTTTCACTACGCTTAAAAAGGTACACGGTTGAATAAGTGAACAAATATCCGGCACAAAACTAAAAGTCAAAATGGCACAAAATATAATTCTAGGGCGATGAATTTACATTAATCGGATTTAAATTATAAAATTGCAAAAGTACTCAAACGACATGAAATTAAACAATGAGTTTGTATAGCAGAGCTAACTCCCCCAATACAAAAGTGATATAAAAGTTATTAAAATTTACCTGGATTTTCTGATATAAAATAATTCAATAGAAAACACAAATTCTAAATTTAACGACAATTAACTGACTCTAAATAGTTTTCCCAAACCCTAATCAATTTATTATAAGTTACAAAATTATTTTAGTTTGAATAAATAAAACTTGAAATTCCAAAAATTCATTCTTAGTTCATAAAATTACTACAATTATTTCCCACTAAACAAAATGCACAATAAACTCGATCTTCACAAGACTTTTTGGAATAATTCCAAAATTTGAAATAAAAAGGCAATTTAAACACAGAAACTCAAAAATAAAGCACAACATTTCTTACATGGTCAGTCCAATTCAGCAAGCGGTGTTCAGATGTCTAGGAATTATTTTTATACATTTTTGCAGATTTTTCTGCAGAAAAATTCAACTAACTTTCGGGCAGAGCTTTCAGCCGCAATTGCTGTCTGGATGAAGAATACTACTGGCAGCTTATTCTCGAGCTCGAGAGAAGTGATCGATCCTCCGAGAGAAGGGATAGATCAAATCGTATGGTTGTTCTCTCGATGGCATTGAGCCGTATTCTTGAACCTGTGCGATGATGGCCGAACGTGCGACGAGCGAACCCAGCGTTGCCGATAATTTATTTGGGTTCAAAGCCAAAATACAAGCATAACTGCTAACTTCATTGGGTGCCCCGTGCCCTAACCTTTATATTTTATGCTATATATTTGGTGTTTTATGCCGTGCCCCAAGTTCATCTTCTTTTGGCTATAATCTGTAGTTTTTGAGTTTATATACTAATCTGTTTTAAAAAATGCCTAATAATAACGAAAATAAGATACGAGCGGCTCCGATCAACGGGATACAAAAAGATATATTAGTGGAATTTATGAAGCAACATGAAGATCTCCAAAGCGCAAAGTTTACAAAAGAGTTCACTTATAAGAAAGCTAAACATCTTTGGAACGAAATCGCTGTAAAACTAAATGCTGTTCCAGGAGGGGCCCATAAAGAGTGGAAGATGTGGCGTAAAGTAAGTTTGTTTTTGTATCTTTTAGTCACTGTTCTTATTTTTTAATTTTACAGACGTGGCAGGACTTAAAAAAATATTAAGTCAAAGGTTACAAAAGACAAAATTTATCTACATGGAACCGGAGGGGGTCCAGAAGAGGTCACCATTTTGGACGATACAGAAAACTCCATCCTAGATATGATTCCAAAGGTATCAACATATGGAGAAACAAGTGTTGCCGTACCAAACATTCACTTTGATTTTGTTGGGGTATGCGCTTACTGCATAGCTTTTTATAACAACTTTTTAATACTGTTTTACTTTACAGAATGAAGTAGCTGTAGATGAGGATGTAATAACAAGTGAAGAAAATACTCACGTTGAAAACTGGGACAAATCAATACAGGTAAATTTTGATTTATGAATAGGTATAAATAAGCATTATACATTATCTACCTATATAGAGTGTTCCATAAGTCAGTCCAAACAGAATGGGGAGAAGAAAAACTCCATAATATGATTTTATCAGATTCTTTTTGGTTTTCGTGATAATTAATAATACTTTGATTTTTTACAATATCTTCGTAATAGTTTGAGATATTTGCAACAAGTGTGGTGCACAATAATAGTGTCCTGTTAGTTGGACAGTTCGTGAAATTTCTGTCTCTCAAAACAAACCAGTGACAGAGTTAGGGGATTCATTAATTTAAGTGAGAATTTGATAACATAACACCATGTTGCCGGGTTGGGAGTTTGATCCAAGCATGACATGATAGCGTAGAAGTTGTGGGTTCATCTCGACAGTATTAAAACCCAATGAAATTTACCGCCACTATAATTTAAGTTTATTTTACACAACATGTAGGAAATCATGTATAATTTTTTGTAATTAATACATATATAAACCGTCCGAGTTGGCAATAGGGAACCATGATTATCAACGGCAACGTTCCCATTTTATAATAATTTATTTTCCATTTGGACCATGACTTACGGGACGCCCTGTTTAAATTAAAAGTATTAGTAACTTCCAGTTAATATTAAACAATGCAAATCTAAAGTGGTTATACCTATATATTTCCAGGATCAACTTGAAATAGATCATCCATATGCTTTGGAGCATGTACCAACAACCAGTACACCTATAACTAAAAAGTTGAAAGTAGTTACAAAAACCAGAAGGCTTGAGAATTCTTTAAAAAATTGTCAAAACTTGGTGAAAGTCGAGGAGGAAAAAAAATACATTATGGAAAATTATTATACGGAAAAAATCAGGTTTTATCAAGATAGAAGAAAGTACCAAGATGAAAAATTAATGTTATTAAAAAAACTGAACTGCAGCACGAATCTAATGCAATTAAAAAAGAGGTTTTAAAAGAACTTGTGAACATAAAACATATAATAACAAAAGACATTTAACCATTTTATAATATAATAATTTATTTTGAGATTTGTGTTATATTTTTAGTATAAAAGAGACTATTTTAGTGTTTGACTACCAAATAATAGAAGTAAGTCCATTTTTTTTATTTAGGTGATATTTATTTAGATTTGAAACGTTCATTGTAGTGATAAGTTGAAATGATTTTTAAATACTTGTGCAATATAAGGTGACAAAATATTTGAAACAAAATAAAAGTTTATTTAAGTATAATGTTACAACCCATCATATTATTATTATTTTTACCCATCGTTAACATTAAAGTGGTTGGTGGCAATTTGTTGCTGCAATTGTCTTGCCAGAGCTAGATCTAGATTTACAACTCCAACTGGTTCAGGAGGCATATCATTAATATAAATTCCAAAGTCTATATTTTCAATTTCTTCCTCTTCAGGCACATTAGCTCTGAAACATATATTGTGCAGTACTACACATGCGTTAATTAGAGCACCAGCTTTTGGTGGCGTGTAGTGCCATTCTTAAGTATCCCATTACACCTTTCAATGCTACTTCTGACACTTTTTTGTCGTGCATTAAACCTATCCTCGGCATCGTTATTAGGCTCTCTTTCCAGTGGTGTTATGATCCAAGGCCTGAGATGGTACCCTGTAAGCAAAAAATAATGTATTGTTTTATTAATATGCACCCAATAACCAACAACTTATTTTAAATTTTTAATAACTAACCTGAATCAGCAAGGAGAAAGAATGGGTTACGTTGGTTGTTTCTATAGATTGTTTCCAAAATATTTGCTATAGGAGATTGCCTCCAAATATGGGAGTCATGGCTACTTCCAGGGAAACGAGCATCCACATTTAAAATTATTAGGTTTTCATCACATATCTGCAAAAAAGTAGTTAAGTTAATTATAGCTACATAAATTAACACTAGCCTGGTAAAATTAATATCTTACAAAAAAAATTAGGTATAACATGCAGAATACCTTACCAACTGGACATTAATAGAATGATATCCTTTTCTATTGACATATATATGTTCTGGGTGATCTGGTCCCCAGACTCTATAACTCCAATGACTCTGGGAAATCGATATTTTTGATAAAATCTACGACAAAAAATGTCGGTTACCAAGTAACAATGCAATCACTTACTTAACAAACATAAAATCAACACAATTTCCTAGATATGTTACCTTAATCTTTGTTCTTCTAATTCTAGAATATTTTTAGGGAATTTAACCCATCGATTGAAAATTTCTGGCCTATTTAAGGCTAAAGTTACTTCATTGATACACCTGCTAACCGTAGGTTGGCTTACTGCAGTAAAAAGACTACTACCGGTAATTCCTGGTAGCTGCCCATAGCAAAGAATCTTCAAGCAATAAGCACCTAAAACATAGGTATCATTTATTACTGTATATAGGTATCACCCTTAATTTCTATAGTGTATGTGTTAACAGTATTAGTACCTATTTGATTTATTATTGTGTCAAAATGTAATTTATCCTAATACTTGCCTTTGTTTGTATATTTACAGCAGATGCTCGTGTAGGACCTTGCAGAAACGGTGAAAGCTCTTGAATTAAATTCCTTGTTAAGTCTTTATTTAAACGAAAAAGTTTTCTGAACTTAATTTCACTTAATGCAAAAGCATCTTCTCGTGCATAAAATCTTCTAATCGGATGGTTCGCTTGTTCCTCCGCATCTTCCAAATCATCAATAACTACAGCTAGAATAGCTACGATTCCGTCCATTACACTATTACTATATTTAGGTCGGTATAGGTCTAGGTAATTAGTTTGTCAATAAAAAGAAAAATATATGTATATAAAGAATAAAATTATACTTAATTTATTATTTTTTGTACGAAAGAAGATTGATATAATTTGAAGGTTATAAAAACAAAAAGTTGTGGTTTGCGCAGACTCCAAAAACTGTTCTCTCACACGATTGTCAGTTCGCATGCGATAAACCCAGTAGAACGGCGTTCGCTTAATTTTCGTAGGATAGGAATGATCAAATAATTCGAGAATAGTTAAAACTGAACTTTAGGAGAACCCCGCCCACTTTTCCTACACGGTCACTGATCACCTAATTCGAGAATATAGAGAGCCGTGGTTGCGGTTCCCCTTTTATATCATTTTGCGAGGAGATCCAGCGGCGCGCGCAACACAGGTGGCGTGAGATCTTCCTGGAATCTCGCGATTTAGCCTTGACACGTGCGGCCTGGCCGGCTTCATAGGAACGGGTGTTTTTTTAGGAATATGAAATAATAATAATAATAATAATAATAATAATAATTCTCACCCTCACAATACTCCAAACTAGGAGTACCCCAGAAGCAACTACATGCTTGTGCGGGGGAGGGGGGGCAATTACTATTATTTTGTCTTCGTTGCCATTTGCGGCTAGGGCCGACTTTTTTCCAGATAGAACTAGGATAGCATTTGCTCAAGTACTACGGAAAACCCTAGAAAACCGTAGTAATCCCAGTGAGTGTAGGACAATTAGTAAATCACACGCATAAAGCTATTTAGGAGCAATACCGTGAATCCACATTTGTCCAGCGCCCTTGGCCATAGCGGTGTTTTTCTTTAAAGACATATGCATGCGCCTGCCTCGAACGAAGGTCGATCGAAGGCAGAAAAACATGCAGTCTAAAAAGTCAGCGCCGGTACGAGCGACGCCACCGCGGCCCCAATGCTGGGCCTCTCCAGAATACTGTAGGAATATTGTGAATTTAAATATTCTGGCTTTAGGCGCCTGCCTGGGCACTACATTCCTCCCCCCTTATTAAAAGAAAATTAAAAATACTATTTTTAATTTTCTGGAATGATCGAATTTCAATTTGTTTTCCTGAAATTTTCCCCTCTGTGTGTTACTCGATTTAAACTTCCTTTTTCTTAGTCTACGCTAGCCTAATTATCTACATTACCTTACTTCACTAAATATTGTCTTTTCTTAATTCTACACATTCACATCTTCCCAACTCACAATTGTTCTCTCACACACACACACATCAGTCTTCTCTGTTCTTTCTTAGTCCTCGTATTCACTGTCACTTTCGTTTGCCGGTCGGATAGCTGGTGGAGGCAAGTGGGGCGGCCGAAGGTGTGTGGGCAGCATCCTTGGGACCCACAGGGCTTGACCCACGTGGATCCGATGCAACCGCACCGTTGCGGTCGTAGGGGCCCGCGGCTGTGGCCTTACCGCCAAGGTAGGCCTGGAACCGCTGGGACCCTGCTGTCCTGCTCCCGGAGTTGTTACATGACCAGGGCACCATTGCAGCAGTGCCGCCTGGTCCATCGTCGGTGGCGGTCCCTCCAGCCCTGTCGTGGCCCATTCCGCAAGGAATTGGCACCACAGACAGGTGCAGGCTTCCAGGTCTTCGTTGGTGATTAGGTACCAGGTGTGATACTGCGTGGCCCACCCAAGCAGCGCTTCTCTCACCCTAGCAGCTTCTGGAGTCTCTTCCTGGGAGCATCCCATCCTGGTGAACCAGGACAGCAGCCCCAACAGAAGTCTTGCCACTGTCTCCCGGGGGAGACACAAGAGGGAGCCCATCATAAGGTCCATCGCTCTTGGCCCGTCACGCACTACTGAGTGGACTCCCACTCGCATTTTGCCCTTCTTTAAGAGTATCATTTGTCTAACCTGCCTTTACCTCTCATTCTAACTCATGGGAATTACTGATCTTATGCATGTTTATTGTTTTTAACTCTCTGACCCTTTTTAAACGCTTGAACTGTTTATAATTAAGTGTTTAGCTTTTAACAAAAAAAAAACAAGTGTGAAGTGCCCTCTTAGCTTTGTTTTAAATTTGCGTAGGGCTTAAGTTTTTTTCTGTGTAACTTTCAAGTTAATAGGCGCCCTTGAGATAATTGTTGCAACCTTTTTCTGTGTCTAATGCAGTTGGGTGTCGAGGTATTTATTAACTAACAGTGATATCTGGTTTTTCTTTCCCTGCAAAATTCCTTTACTTTCTTAATTTTACTCTAGCGAGGATAAAAATGTGTTAAAATGGTCCGGCAAGTTGTAATTTGATACTCCTATGTTGGTGGTCTGGTAGGGTGCTAATTTTTTAACCTGTTCGTACATCTGTCTACCACTCGGGATAATATAACGACCGTAAAACCCTCTTTTCGTACTTGACCTATATTTGGGGCTACCTATTCCTTTCTACCGTTATTGATATAAGCCTAACCTTGCGGTTTTCAAGGCAACTACCTGCGTACTATAATAAAATGAAGCGACTTATCTTTTCCCCAAAATATGGTTTATCTAACTTATGACTAATTTATTATTCATTTATTCCTTTCTAAGTTTGCTTACTCTAATAATTAATAACTACTAATAACTACTTTCCTATTTCCCGATATCTTACGAACTACTTTATTCAGTATACCTTACTTAGTTTATTATTTTCTACTTTTTCTGCCATATTAGTTTGCATTCAGAACTAATTCCGAATTAAATGGCTTTTCTCAAGACCCACGGGTGTGGTTCTGCTTCGCCTCTTGACCTGTTATACGGATACACTTGAGGCTGGTCAGGGTGTTCAATGTTAGCCTCCGGCGCGTGCCGCGCGCCCTCAGGGGCGTCGCCTCGTGGGGCCGTGCTGTCTACGCTGCTGTGCGCCGGCCGAAATGTTTGCTAAACTAAACGCTACAAATTTCGCGGACAATAATGAAAAAATTTTGCATTTCAAAAATTATAAAGATTTGGCTCTAAAAACCTTCATTAGAGGCCTACCACCACGAATACAGGATATTATTAGGCTTAAATCGCCCGCAACTCTCGTAAACGCTATAGGTTTAGTAATAGAAGAAGAAAATTTAAATTACGCGCAAAATCAACTCCGTATAATACCTAATCAACCTCCAAAATCTGTACCAACACAAGTGTCTAAACCACCCACACAATATTATTCTAATTCTTTTAGGCCGACTAAACCCTATATACCAAGAATTAATTTCCCTAACCCGAATCCTGAAATTCGAAACCCAGGACCAAATCCACATAATGTACGTATGCTAAATCCTATGCAACTGCCATCTCAATTTTCAGGAAGTCGCTTTCCTTCGGCACCTATAAATATAACACCAAGACCAAATGTTCCACAACAGAGATTTTACACAAACGAAGATGTTTTTGGACCCCCGGAAACTAATGTATTTAGACCCACAGGCAAGACTCCCGACCATAAGCCTACCCCAACGTCGACGAATTCCCGAAATCCCACTATACATACCCAAAACCAGAGACAAGTACCCCACTATATACCTAACTACTTCCAATCAACGGGCCCTCGTAACTTTTCCTCCCAAGAATTATACAATTTTCCGAAAATCCATACCCTAATCTTTATTATCCCGAAGACGAATCTAACCCAAATTTTGACTACGACTACGACTTTACACCTGTTTTCGAAAATTTTTATGAACCTAATCCCGAAAATCCACCTACAATCACCGAAATAACTGAACTTGACGACTCTAACAACGACGAAAATTTTCATTTACCTGCCTCTACAACTCCCAAGGGGAACCCTTAATTAATAATTTTCCTTTCCATAACCCAATTCGCACAATAATAAAACTTAATAATACTAAAGATTTAAACACTCTACCATATATTCAAACGTTAAATCCACCTTCTAAAGACTTCTAATAGATACTGGCGCAACAAAATCTCTTCTAGATCCTAGCCTAGCTGAAAAATTCTATCCAGATTGCATTTATCACGACCCATTTTCTGTCAAAACTATCCACGGAATAAATGATTGCCGTTTTAAAGCTGATATAGACTTAAATTCTCTTTTCAACTTGAATAACGCTATTACTTTCCATTTATTTTCTTTCCACGATTTCTTCCATGGCTTAATTGGCTTCGAAGACATAAAGGAATTTAAAATTCACATAGACACCGAAAATGACATAATTTACAACAAAGATTTTTCTCTTCCTATATATTACCGCAATTAAAACAACGGCATTATTTTTAAAACAGAAATAAATTCTCTAGAAATCCAGAAAGTAAGAATTCCAGTTAACATGTACTCGGGTGATATCATCATCCCAGAGCAGCAATTTGGAGAAGGTTGTGTTTTGCCAGAAACGCTAACCACAGCTAACAAAGGCTTTGCTTTCGCAGAAATTCAAAATCGCTCAAATAAAATACAACCCATCATTTTGAAAAATCCTATTGAAACTATTCCCTTTTCCGACTCCCAAAAACAATATTTTGAAATTTTTCATATAGACGATACCATCCCCGAAACGACAAACAACCCTAAAATCGACATTAAATCACTACTTAGAACCGATCATCTGAATTTTGAGGAAAAATCTAAACTTTTAAAACTCTGCAAAGAATTTTCTGACAACTTTCATCTCGAAAACGAAAAACTAAGCTTCACTAACGTTGTTAAACACGAAATCAAGACAAAAGACGAAATTCCTGTCCACACAAAATCCTATCGTTACCCGTTCGTACACAAAATAGAAGTACAAAATCAAATAAACAAAATGTTGGAAGATGGAATTATTCGACCCTCTAACAGTCCATGGTCATCGCCCATATGGATTGTACCGAAAAAACAAGACGCCTACGGTAAAGTCAAATGGCGAATTGTAGTAGATTACAGACGTGTAAATGACAAAACTATAGACGACCGTTACCCGATTCCTAATATAAACGACATTCTAGATAAACTCGGTCGATGTCAGTATTTTTCGACCTTAGACTTGGCAGTAGTAGTAAGCCACTTTGTGACAATTTGACCTCATTTGACCCTGAGGTCACGAGCACCCACCGGGCCTATCCGACTACAGGCGACTAAAAAAATTAATTATTTCTACGATTGGCAGCCATCTTGGAACTGATTAATGAAACACCTAGTTACCTAAATCCAACGATATATATATATCATTGCCTAAATCTATTTATGGACCCAATTAACGACTATTGGTATTAATATTCAAATATGTAGACGGTAAAAGATACCTACAAACTAGTCATCACTAAGAAATCATGGAAACCTATAGTACAGGTTCTCTTATGTACTTACTCTGGCTGTCAATTTAAAATTCTGCTGACAAACGCATAATATGGTTCAGCACCCAAATATCATCAGAGCCGTTAAACAAAACACCCTGACAATAAGGTACAGAAAAACATTAATGCGTCTCAAAAAATCTGGAAGAATAGATATCACTACCACACAACTTTAAGCACGCGAAACTACACAGTAATAATTGCTTAACAGTGGACAGAAACGAACTGAAATCTGCAGTCAGGCAAAGAAAGTGTGCGTCTAAAAATAACAGGTCCAACTTAACTGGTTTTCAAGGCAGGCAGGCAATAGTTTATAAGCCGCTTGGTGCGATATTAGGAAATCGAATTTGTGATCGAAATAATGGTTCTCCATAATTACCTACAATTGAATATTTTAATACCCATAGATACACGCTAGTCCCTATGCGTAAATTACAAAAAATAATTGAACAAAAATTATAAATTTGGCTAAAAATCGGTTAACTAAAAAGAGCATAATACAAATAAAAAATAATGACAATATGTGCGGAGCTAGAGCTATTATAACAGCCTTAGCTAATAAAACACACGAACTCTTTGATTATAAGTTATCTCGAAACGATTTGTTTGGGTTAATACAAGGACGTAATATCCAAGAGGTTATGGCTCGAAAATTATGTAGGCTTTTGAAAGTATCATCTGAAAACGGCTTTTCGTTAGAAGATATAAAAGAGGCAGAGAAATTATTAGATGTACAGATTAAAGTCGTATGCGCAGAAAATTTTAACTCCGTAATTTATGCAGGACCAGAAAAAGAAACTGCATTACATTTATATAAGAGCAAAAATCATTCCGACGTAATTACGAACATGACTGGATTTTACGGAAAACATTTTTATTGTAATAAATGCAATACACTATACTGTTGTAGCAGAGTATTTAAAAACGCAGTATTACGTGAAAATTATTTTTTTAAATAAAATAATCTTTTGAAGTATGTCTTATTTTTATTTTATGTAAATAACAACTATTGTCATTTTTTTTATCTATACAACAATTAAAATATATTACACAGTGTTTTCACTAATTAAAATTTTACTCAACACCCTCTCCAAATTTTAATTAGATAATTCGTTATAAAAGGGTGCATTGAAAAAACTAACCTACATTACTCGATCCAGCATTTTATCAAACTTTGTTTATGTTTTTCAAATTTAAATTTGTTTAGGGGTTTGGCCAGAATGTCAGCTGTTTGTAGGTTTGTAGAACAATACTTTATTTCAAGATTTTCATTTATATATAAGTCATGAATGTAATGGTATCTTACATCAATGTGTTTGGAACGTTTATTGAATGTACCAGTTTTTATAAGATGAATAGCACTCTGATTATCGATATTAAAAGAAATTTTTACAAAAATATTTAAGTCATTCAAAAATTTTTTTATGAACATTGCTTCCTTACAACTTTCTGCTGCAGATATGAATTCTGCTTCAGTCGAAGATAATGCGACAATTGGTTGTCTTCGAGAACACCACGATATAGGTCCCTCTGACATTATAATCACATATCCGGTTGTGCTACGCCTAGTTTCACCATCTCCAGCATAGTCTGCATCGCAGAATATATTTAAATCTACCACATTTCCAGATGCTTTGAAAAATATACCCTCTCCTAAGCTGCCAGCTAGATATTTAAAAATTTTCTTCAAATATGTCACATCTTCCTCCGAGGGATTTTCCATGTGGCGACTTGCTACTCCGATGGCGTATGATATATCCGGTCTAGTTTTAGTGGATAAATAAAGAAGACTTCCTACTGCTTCTCTGTATGGAAATTTTACTTTTATGGTCTTTGATATATTTTTTCTTTCTTTGTTTTCACGTGCAATTGATACTGGTTTACAATTCGTCATATTGTACCTTTCTAGAACATATTTCGTATAGTTATTTTGTGTTAAATAAATACCTGTTTCATTTCTATTTTTTTCCATGCCCAGAAAAGTTTTAGGATTCTCAAAAATTTTAATTTTAAGTTTACCACTCAATATTTTTAATACATTTTTAATTTCAGTCTGATCTTTTCCAATTATGAGTCCATCGTCAACATAAACAGTTATTATTATAGTAATGTCATTATTTTTGAAAACACAGGGCTCATTTACAGTTGCGTGAAAACCAATGCCATTCATGATTTTAACAAATTTTTTTTTGTTCCATCTCTGTGGAGCCTGTTTTAAGCCATATAGTGATTTCTGCAAACAACAAACTTTTTCACTATCACTTTCATATCCTTCTGGTATCTTCATATATACTGGAGTTTGCAGTTCACCATATAAAAATGCTGTCTTCACATCAAATGAAATCATATAGTAGTTTCTTGATGCTGTAATGGCAAATAATGTTTTTAAAGATGATTGTGCTACCACAGGACTGAAAATGTCTTCATAATCTATATCTCCTTGCTCGAATCCCCTAGCTACTAGTCTTACCATCTTCCTTTACTTTAAAAACCCACTTATTTGTCAAAATCTTTTGTCCAACTGCTTCTTCTTTATCAACAATATTCCAAACTTTATTTTCATCTAGAGATTTTAATTCTTCCTTTATAGCACATTGCCATTTTTCTTTTTCTGGTCCAGTTATTAGTTCTTGAAAAGTAAGTAGAACATAATCATTAAGATAAGTTGTGACTTTTCTGTCTCTTTTATTCTTTTCTGAATCTATTATTTCATTGTCTTCCTCTTCTTCTGTATTAGGACTACTTTCTTGGCTAGGACTATCTTCAACTTCAAAAGTGTTCTTATTATCATCTTCATTTTCTTCTTCAGTTTTATCTGAGGTTTTATCATATCCATCATTAGGTTCGAAATAGATCTGTCTTTGTCCTTCTTCAATTTCTATTTTCAAATTTTCTTCATCTATTTCTGTCTCAAATACCGCATCTCTGGCATACACTATTTTAGATTTAGCTTCATCAAATAAACGAGAGCCGCATGTACCATATCCGACCATTACTAATTTTTGTGTCCTCGAATCTAATTTTTGTATCGGTTTTATTTGTTTGCTATAGACTTGAGCTCCAAACTTCCTTATGTGTGATAAATTTGGTTTATTTTCGTCCACATTTCAAAAGGTGTTTTATTATTTATTGAAGTTGATGGTAATCTGTTTAATAAATAAGTTGCACAATAAACTGCTTCGCCCCACATTTCTTTCTTAAATTTTGCATCAAATAACAATGCTCGTGCCTTTTCTATAAGAGATCTGTTGAGTCTTTCAGCTTTACCATTTAATTGAGGACTATATGTGATAGTATAATCTAGTTTTATTCCTTTTGTTTTACACCATTCTTTTATTTTATTTGAAGTATATTCACCTCCATTATCGCATCTTATTGTATATACTTTTTCACCTTTCTCTCTTTCTGCTTCTGCAACATATTGTTTTAAAGAGTCAAACGCTTCGCTCTTGTTTTTTAATAGATATGTCTTTGTAAAGTGAGTGTAATCATCCATAATTGTTAAGAAATATCGTTTTCCATCGAACGTAGGCTCTTCTATAGGACCACATATATCCGTATGTATTATTTCCAATATCCTATTAGCACGTGTCCGCTCTGTATTAAAAGGTATTCTAGTTTGCTTAGCCTCCATGCATGTTTGACAAATTCCATGTTTATCTTCATTTCTGTTGAAGTTAATTCCTTCTGCAACATCAAGCAGCATTGTTAAGGCTTTGTCACCTGGATATCCCATTTTCTTATGCCATTCAATTCGAGTTTTTCTTCTTTAGTCGAAGTTTTGTGTGCCATGAAAGATGACCAATTGTTATTTTCTAATTTTAGTTGAATAATATATAAACCGGAAATTTATTTTTTACCCTGTAAGAAGCAATGTATTGTTTTTATGTATTTCAACTGTATTATTTTTAAATAAAACTTCTCCCCCTTGTGCTGTTACTACTGGAACGGAAAGTAAATTTTTATCAAGTTCAGGTACACGCAAGGTATTTTTCAAAATGCAAGTTTGTCCTATAACCTCACCTTGACATTCTGATGACATATATTGCGATTTTTTTGCAATTCCAATGTTACTTTTATTTAATGTTTTATTTTCGAGCAATGCAGCTTCGTTCACCATGTGAGATGTACAGGCGGAATCAACTACAAAATTAATCATATTATTTTGATTACAGTCTTTATCACTAACATTACTATTAGCTTAAAAAGCTACTTTATCAGAGTTTTTGTTATTATTATTAGCATTTTTGTTTTTATTTCTGAAAAAACAGCTTTTTTCGGTATGATTAGACTTTTTACATATAGTGCAAAACATTTTCGCTGCCTGTTTGGAACAGTCATTAGCATAATGGCCTATTTTATTACAACGAAAACACTTAACTTTTTGTCCTTTCTTGTCGTTTCTGTAGTTTGTTTTGCTGTTGTCTGCTTTAAAGGCTATAACTGAATTTTCATCACTCTTCGTGTGTTTCTCATCTTCCTTGATCAGTCTGGTAATCAGATTTTTAACGGTTCTTTCTTCTGTTGAAGTCGACTCCCAGGCAGTAGTGAAGTACTCATATTTCTTGGGCAAAAAAACTTAAAATTCTTGACATCATCATATCATTATCGATAATTTTATTCAGCTGTTTTAATCGATATACCATATTTTCGAGATAGGCCAAGTTTGATTGCATATCGGTTTCTTTATTATATTGAAAATTGAAAAATTCCTGTAACAGCTGATCCTTATTTCTTCAGTTCCATCGTAAATATTACATAGTTTGTCGAACATTTCCTTTGCAGAATTACATGTGACTAGCTGAGTCATTAGTTTCCTGTCGACTGTTTGAATTATTATTTTCTGAGCTTGGGCATCTTTTTTATCCCAGCTTGATGCTTCGCTGTCGTTTCTTGCTTGTGAACCATCAACGACATTATATAATCCATTTGCTTTGAAAAATATTTTTACTTGAAACTTCCATAGTAAATAAGTTTCAGAATCTCTAAGAACTTCTATGCCATGTACATCGTTGAGGATCAATGATGCTGTAGCCATGCTCTTCTTTTCTGTTATTATTGTTGTATTCCACTAAGATCTTCTTTACTTTTTATTTTTATTTTTAGCAATACTCTGAGTCAGTTGGGTCAACTGGGCCCGTAACCTGTTGTAGCAGAGTATTTAAAAACGCAGTATTACGTGAAAATTATTTTTTTAAATAAAATACTCTTTTGAAGTATGTCTTATTTTTATTTTATGTAAATAACAACTATTGTCATTTTTTTATATCTATACAACAATTAAAATATATTACACAGTGTTTTCACTAATTAAAATTTTACTCAACACATACGACAATAAGAGTCACCACAAAAAATGCAAGAAGGTGTCCGTTTGTACTTTATGTAAACAACCTGAACACGACTTAAATACGAGAAATAAAGTTTATTGTAAGATATGTAACAGATATTGCTATAACACCGCTTGCCTAGAAAAACATACGGTCGTGCGTAATGCTGTTTATAAATGTCACGGTTGTAATAAGCTATGCGATCGGTTGAAATTCCACAAGTATGGTTTTAGCAAATGCCGTAACTGCGACGATTTTGTGGAACTAACAAAACATCAATGTTATGTAATGAAAAAGCCGACAAAGGGTGGTTATTGTAATGTACCGTGTGTCTGTAATGAGCGCAGCCAAACAAACAACAAAGGCTGTCTACAAAAAAAAGATTATTCAACCATGTGTAAGGAACCTTGTACCTGTAACGGTCTCGGTGATAGCGCATGACTTTGAAGGCAATAAATATACATTTGAGAATAACACTGACTTTTGCAATTGGTTAATATCTGAAAAGCATCGTGGATATACGGCAATTGCGCATAATTCCAAAGGATATGACTCATACTTTATATTGCAATACTGCGTGGAAAACACAGTAAAGCCTTTTACAATTTATAACGGTTCAAAGCTGATGCTTTTGGAAGTAAATGCTATAAATTTAAAAATAATCGATAGCTCTAATTTTATATTAGGACCTTCGAGTGGTTTTCCGAAAACATTTGGTATAACTGAATTAAAAAAAGGATATTTTCCGCACTACTTTAACATCCCTGAAAATCAGAATTATGTGGGATTCTTACCAGAAGCCCATTATTACGGACCAAGTACAATGAAGGCAAAACAACGAAAAGAGTTTTTAAAATGGTATGACGAGCGTATAAAAGAAAATTACGTCTTCGATTTTAATAAAGAGTTAAGGGCATACTGTAACTCTGATGTAGACATTTTGAGAAGAGGTTGATTGGAATTGCGTAAGGAATTTTTGGAAATCGCGAATATTGACCTCTTTCAATATCTTACA
Organism: Pseudeuparius sepicola; assembly: GCA_963920635.1. Classification (NCBI taxonomy): domain Eukaryota; kingdom Metazoa; phylum Arthropoda; class Insecta; order Coleoptera; family Anthribidae; genus Pseudeuparius; species Pseudeuparius sepicola. The sequence continues at coordinate 41,837,270 of OY987303.1, read as the reverse complement.
ATAGCTAGCGTGTGTATGGCAATATATAGATCAAAGTATCTACCCGAAAAAAAAGTAGACGTAGTAGAAACTGAGAAAAAAGATATTACAGTAAGGAGTCAATATCTTGGTTGAGCCAGTTTGAAAACGTTCGTCCCGCGTTAAATGGGAGAGAAGTAACAATTTGCGGGTCAAAGGTCGATGGATACGATGAAAACACTAGAACTGTATATCAGTTTCACGGTTGTTTCTGGCATGGCTGTCCTAAGTGTGTAAGTGTAAACCTACCACTAATAATAATGTCAATCATGAAACAATGGACGACTTGTATGAGAAAACCACTCAACGAAGTAAACAGTTACGTAAAGATGGTTACAATCTAGAAGAAATTTGGGAATGTGAATGGAAACGATCGAAAGAGTACAAAACACAAGCGATAGACATATCTGACAACGAGCCTCTACATCCCCGTGAATCATTTTTCGGTGGTCGTACTAATGCTACCAAGCTCAAGGTCACTGGTGAGAAAATGAAATATCGACGTGGTATCCTTGTACCCAACTGTTCAATATTTCGATCAATTTCCTGTCGGTCACCCTACAAAAATTTACGGGCCCGGACAATACAATGATAACTGGTTTGGTTTAATAAAATGCACCGTTTTAGCACCTAGAGGTCTTTATCACCCTGTGTTACCAATAAAACAAGATAAATTGCACTTTGCTACCAGTAAAAAATGTTTGGATTTGATAAATACAGACTACGTTGGTAAAAATATAAAATGTATTCATACCGACGACGAAAGAATGTTTACTGGTTGTTGGACCACACTCGAAATAGATAAGGCTATAGAAAAAGGTTACAAAATTATCAAAATTAAAGAGGTTTGTCACTTTAATGAAAAATCGACCGATTTGTTCAAGAGGTATATTAGAGATTTCATGAAAATAAAATTGGAAACAAGTCCACATAATTACAAAAACAACGAGGAATATGCGTCTCACATCAAGAAACACATGAATATTGAATTGGATATTAAAAAGATTGGTGCCAATCCGGGTAAGAGGTCGGTAGCAAAAATGTGTCTTAACTCTGTCTGGGGTAAATTTGGTCAAAGAACAAACATAAGCCAAAGTGAATACGTTACTGAACCGAAAAGGTGGTATGAAATACTGTTAGACGACAAAATAGAAATAACGAACTGCATATTTATTAATGAAGATGTAATACATGTGACATATAAAGTTAAGGATATGTTTGTAGAAGACCCTACTGCCACTAATATTTATTTTATTTTGAATGCTATTAGTGTTTACTTGAGGTGTCGTAAAGGATTGGTATATTTTGTCATATTTTAAATCAGTGTCGTTACAGTTCTGAATATTTTACGCTAAATTTTGGGTATTTAAAAAGCTGTTAGCATAGCAGTGCCGTATTAAGTCCAATATTAATATTTTACGCTAAATTTTGGGTATTTTTAAATACGTTTTTGTGCCAATTTCAAGTTATTTTAATAATTTTGTGTCTCTATTATCAATTTCGAATCATTTATAAGAATTACATAATTTTATTATCGTTTGTGTGATCAGGCTAACTTGTGTGCCAGTAATTTTGGTATTATTTCTTGGAATAATTTGAGCTAATTTCACGTACTATTTCTGCAGGTTTTTGTTATCAGTTTATGCTATAAGCCAGTATTGTTCGCCACTTAGGTTTGAAACCAGTTACTAAAATTAATAGATAATTATTTTGCGCTAAATTCTTTATTGTTGATTCTTTTCTGTAATATTTATTTTAATATTTCAATTCATTTACTGTGTAATTCGTAACCTGTATATTATTACGCCATAGGCGTACCATTTACTTTTTCAATATATGTATTAAAATTCCCCTGTTGTTTCCGTTAATCCTTAGGCCCACACCAAAAATAAATTAACTTATTTTATTAACCTACAAAGGTGCGCGCCATATCACAATATACTTACTAGATACTAGATATTGAAATATTTAGGCTGAGGAATATAAAATGTATACAGCTGTTGTTGTCCCACTGGTTAATAAATACCGTTGGCAAAGTTGAAGGTCAGTTCTTCTGTTTTTTTTTCAGTCTGCTCGTTATATTAATTAGTCGTGCAGAGAAATGTTTGAAGATACCATGTGTGTCAGTACAGATAAATCGGTGAATTGGATTAACGTCATTTCTCTAGATATTATGTAATAATTTTTGGTTTTACCTTACGCCCATATTTTTGCTATTTCAACGCAATGTTTAAGTGTATGCAAACTTGGGTTTACTCAGAGTAAGTACAGGAAAACAAATTTTCTTAATATTGTTCATGTGTAACATATGTCATGTGGGTGCTATGACTATGCTTAGGTTCGTGGGTGATACATAGTACAGTGAAATTTACTAATGGTATGTTTGCCTGTTTGCCTTCTCATTAGAGATTAGAGAGGTACCAGCAATTGACTGGTGTTTCTGGGGGGGATAGAAACATAGAGAGAGGGCAGAAAGTGTTTTCATTTAATTATTATTCTGAACCTATTTTATAGGTTAGGTACCTGGGAGGAAAAATAATTTGGCAAACGTGACTTTATTACAAGGATATGTTATACCAGTCTTTTAGGTCATCGACCTGTTGAGTGTAGTGGCTAAAATAATAAAATGGTTAGGGCACCGTATTTTTTCTCGCTGTTGACTGATGTCTGTAATGCAGATTCCATACTTAACCACCAAGAGAGATAGCTTTATAATTAGATGAGTTAGATAGACAGATGGACATGTCTGGCTGTCTGTCTACCTGAAGTGTCAGTTGATGTTGTGTGAACCCAACCTCTGTTGTAGAGAGGATGTTTTTACAAAGTTCACCGGCTTTCCCCTAGATCCGTTGGTTAGTTGACGCCATTTTGTTGCATTAGGGTCCTTTCTAGCTAAATCGCAGTAATATCTGACCTTTTTTATTATAAATAATTTAAGGAACAACTATTTTTCCTTAAGCTGTTTATTTTCAAAACGTTCACCCTTTTATTGTCGTAGTATAAAGCATTAATAAATTCTTTTGAAAGCGTACACTTTACATATTAAACAGGTAACATTCTTGGTATGTGTATCTTCTACCACATTTGTTAATTATCATTGTGAACTTTATTTTTTAACATGTTCCTAATTATTTCTGGTATTTACCTTCTACGTGAAACATTCATTTAGAAGTATGATCTGTTTATCTGACTTTTTTAATTTGAAAGTTACCAAAATCTGTTAAAACAGCTTGGAAATATAATTTTACGCTTTATTTAAAATATTTTTATGGAAGAAATAAAAACACAAGTTTACATTTAATTGTTTATTTATAATATTATTCATATTTCACATAAATATTAAAATACAGCTTCATTATAAACAATTTATTTTAATAAACATTTTTTTACATTACAGCTGTTGTTCAAAGACGTTGCCGAAACTCCATGCCATGCCTTAGATATGATGACTTTGTAAGAGCAGATAGTTACGCTGGGTCAAAAAGTGCTTTTTTTGTTGGGGGTATAAAAGTAAAAACGGTTAAAAACCTCAAAGTAATGTGTCCATAATCAAATATTTGCTGCTATCAACAATTTTACGTTTTTTATAAACCATTCTGACATTCTGATGTTCCTACTTATTTCTGGTATTTACCTTCTATGTGAAACATTCATTTAGAAGTATGATCTGGCTTATCAGACTTTTTTAATTTGAAAGTTACCAAAATCTGTTAAAACAGCTTGGAAATGTAATTTTAGGCTTTATTTAATAGTTATTTATGTACCAAGGCACTGAAGTTCAACTTTTTATGACTCACGTGGAGTTTAGTTGCTGAGGCCTCTGGCCGAGGCAAATAAACCACATGAGTCATAAAAAGAACTTCAGTGCCGAGGTACATATTATATTTTTTTTGAAATCGGAAAAAAAAAGTTTTATTAGGCAAGAAAATAATAATAAGGGATCACCCGTCCACGAACCGACTACGCGCGGCGTTGCTTGACTTCACAGATCGCTCTACCTAGGACAAGTATAATGACGTACGGCACCTTCTGACAGGAAAACCAAACTGCTGCTTCTTGTGCAGCCTACACAACAAATCTATTAATTTTCAAATTTACTAAAATATGTATACTGAAGGATTGCGCTTCTATAGGAAACAATTTCGCAATGTGTACGAACAGTTAAATGAGCCTTTATTGGCCTGGTTTTGAATATTTGGTCACTTTTGACGGGCGATTTCTCCGCGTCTGACGTTTGATGTTTACATCTCGCCAAGGCCTACTTATTGAAAAAATCGTACAATAATGGGCTACATTATTGTACGATTTCTGTGCTTTTAATGACGATTTTGGGACATTTTAATGCCGATTTCAAGAAAAATATTTTTATGGAAGAAATAAAAACACAAGTTTACATTTAATTGTTTATTTATAATATTATTCATATTTCACATAAATATTAAAATACAGCTTCATTATAAACAATTTATTTTAATAAACATTTTTTTACATTACAGCTGTTGTTCAAAGACGTTGCCGAAACTCCATGCCATGCCTTAGATATGATGACTTTGTAAGAGCAGATAGTTACGCTGGGTCAAAAAGTGCTTTTTTTGTTGGGGGTATAAAAGTAAAAACGGTTAGAAACCTCAAAGTAATGTGTCCATAATCAAATATTTGCTGCTATCAACAATTTTACGTTTTTTATAAACCATTCTGACATTCTGATGTTCCTACTTATTTCTGGTATTTACCTTCTATGTGAAACATTCATTTAGAAGTATGATCTGGCTTATCAGACTTTTTTAATTTGAAAGTTACCAAAATCTGTTAAAACAGCTTGGAAATATAATTTTAGGCTTTATTTAAAATATTTTTATAGAAGAAATAAAAAACACAAGTTTACGTTTAGCTGTTTATTAATAATATTATTCATATTTAACATAAATATTAAAATACAGCTTCATTATAAACAATTGATTTTAATATACAAACACATTTTTTACATTACAGCTGTTGTTCAAAGACGTTGCCGAAACTCCATGCTATGCCTTAGATATGATGACTTTGTAAGAGCAGATAGTTACGCTGGGCCAAAAAGTGCTTTTTTGTTGGGGGTATAAAAATAAAAACGTTTAAAAACCTCAAAGTGATGTGTCCATAATCAAATATTTGCTGCTATCAACAATTTTACGTTTTTTATAATCCATTCTGAATGTCTTAGATACGCGCTTTTTGTTAATAATTTCTTTAGAAGTGGTGTTACGAGTATTTTGATCATATTTTAATACAGCCTCTGTAGTTTTTTAATTTGAAAGTTACCAAAATCTGTTATAACAGCTTGGAAATATAATTTTAGGCTTTATTTAAAATATTTCTATAGAAGAAATAATAAAAACACAAGTTTACATTTAACTGTTTATTATTAATATTATTCATATTTCACATAAATATTAAAATACAGCTTCATTACAAACAATTTATTTTAACATACAAACACATTTTTACATTACAGCTGTTGTTCAAAGACGTTACCGAAACTCCAGGCCAAGGCTTAGATATGATTAATTTGTAGGAGCAGATAGTTACGCTGGGTCAAAAAGTGCTTTTTTTGTTGAGGTATAAAAATAAAAACGTTTAAAAACCCAGAGGTAATGTGTCCATAATCAAATATTTACTGCTATCAACAATTTTACGTTTTTATAATCCATTCTGAATGTCTTAGATACGCGCTTTTTGGTAATAATTTCTTTAGTAGTGGTGTTACGAGTAATTTGATCATATTTTAATACAGCCTCTGTAGTGGCGTCATTGATAATATTTCTCATTGTATTAGCGTTCAGATATTCACTGTTCTCGTGGTTCAGGGTGAAACCTTTAATTTTCGTTACTTCAACACCCTTTTACGATTTAAAATAGTAACTTTTGGGACCTATCGATAGCCACTCAATGATGTAATCATCATCAGCTTACTCGTTGGACCACTCACCTAGCATTTCACCGGTTGGTATATTACGTTTTTTGTCGATATACACTACACTGTCTGTGTCATAATAAACTATATCCTCACCCAGTTTGTCTAACATGTCATATAATTTTAAACGGGCGTTAGAAGTTGTAAAAGTTGCGATAAAAATATTAGTGGCAGTAGGGTCTTCTACAAACATATCCTTAACTTTATATGTCACATGTATTACATCTTCATTAATAAATATGCAGTTCGTTATTTCTATTTTGTCGTCTAACAGTATTTCATACCACCTTTTCGGTTCAGTAACGTATTCACTTTGGCTTATGTTTGTTCTTTGACCAAATTTACCCCAGACAGAGTTAAGACACATTTTTGCTACCGACCTCTTACCCGGATTGGCACCAATCTTTTTAATATCCAATTCAATATTCATGTGTTTCTTGATGTGAGACGCATATTCCTCGTTGTTTTTGTAATTATGTGGACTTGTTTCCAATTTTATTTTCATGAAATCTCTAATATACCCCTTGAACAAATCGGTCGATTTTTCATTAAAGTGACAAACCTCTTTAATTTTGATAATTTTGTAACCTTTTTCTATAGCCTTATCTATTTCGAGTGTGGTCCAACAACCAGTAAACATTCTTTCGTCGTCGGTATGAATACATTTTATATTTTTACCAACGTAGTCTGTATTTATCAAATCCAAACATTTTTTACAGGTAGCAAAGTGCAATTTATCTTGTTTTATTGGTAACACAGGGTGATAAAGACCTCTAGGTGCTAAAACGGTGCATTTTATTAAACCAAACCAGTTATCATTGTATTGTCCGGGCCCGTAAATTTTTGTAGGGTGACCGACAGGAAATTGATCGAAATATTGAACAGTTGGGTACAAGGATACCACGTCGATATTTCATTTTCTCACCAGTGACCTTGAGCTTGGTAGCATTAGTACGACCACCGAAAAATGATTCACGGGGATGTAGAGGCTCGTTGTCAGATATGTCTATCGCTTGTGTTTTGTACTCTTTCGATCGTTTCCATTCACATTCCCAAATTTCTTCTAGATTGTAACCATCTTTACGTAACTGTTTACTTCGTTGAGTGGTTTTCTCATACAAGTCGTCCATTGTTTCATGATTGACATTATTATTAGTGGTAGGTTTACACTTACACACTTAGGACAGCCATGCCAGAAACAACCGTGAAACTGATATACAGTTCTAGTGTTTTCATCGTATCCATCGACCTTTGACCCGCAAATTGTTACTTCTCTCCCATTTAACGCGGGACGAACGTTTTCAAACTGGCTCAACCAAGATATTGACTCCTTACTGTAATATCTTTTTTCTCAGTTTCTACTACGTCTACTTTTTTTTCGGGTAGATACTTTGATCTATATATTGCCATACACACGCTAGCTATTGTAAGATATTGAAAGGGGTCAATATTCGCGATTTCCAAAAATTCCTTACGCAATTCCAATCAACCTCTTCTCAAAATGTCTACATCAGAGTTACAGTATGCCCTTAACTCTTTATTAAAATCGAAGACGTAATTTTCTTTTATACGCTCGTCATACCATTTTAAAAACTCTTTTCGTTGTTTTGCCTTCATTGTACTTGGTCCGTAATAGGCTTCTGGTAAGGATCCCACATAATTCTGATTTTCAGATATGTTAAAGTAGTGCGGAAAATATCCTTTTTTTAATTCAGTTATACCAAATGTTTTCGGAAAACCACTCAAAGGTCCTAATATAAAATTAGAGCTATCGATTATTTTTAAATTTATAGCATTTACTTCCAAAAGCATCAGCTTTGAACCGTTATAAATTGTAAAAGCGTTGACTGAAGGTTTAAGACCTCTCACGGATCCAGATAAAATGCCGAGCGCTTTTGGAGGCGAAGGACTATGGATATTCGATTGTATTTAAAACTTTTTCCAATGATCGTAGTCATTCGCCTCCGCGCACCAACTCCATCTACTGGTGTATAGCGGTATTATTATTTCTATTTAGCTCTCGTCCAGTACTACTGTTTAGCACCATCTATTTTCGATAATTACAATGACTAAAAAAATCGATAATTAGTGGTAGATTTCGTACTCGACAATTTCGTATTCCAAAAGGCTCGTTTGTGTTCGGGGCGGGGCAAACAAGTCTAAAAATAGACATGGGGGGAGAAGGGAGAAGGGGCCAGTGAAATAATTCTACGATTTGGCTTTTATAAAATTAGGAATAGATTCAGGGTTGGGCGTATTTCAGTTTGATATTTGACGATTTTAACGGATTGGCAGATTTTTAAAATTCTCTTTTTTAGGATATAGTGATCTACATTATGTTGCTTCAATTTCTTACGTTGATTTGAAAAACAAAACATATGTCCAAAATGAAAACTTTGAGAAAAGTGAAAAAACTGATTGCCTTCCCTCTATTAGGGAGTATTTTTTAATGTACCTAGGCGTTTTTCTAGAAAAATGTTGAATACAGAAAGAGGTTGTTATTTATTTTTATTTTTTTAGCTTAAGTAACTAATAAAAATATATACTGTGTGTCCGGCGATTCAGTGCCCAAGGGGTGTAAACGATAAAAAAATTCTAATTGTAAGTTGACATTCTGTTTGGTGTTGCCCCAATAATTGGCCGAACCTATCAGCAAAGTCTAGAGAATACTAGACTTTGCTATCAGTACACAGTGTATACAGGGTGTATTTTTGTCGAAAAAAACAAGGCCGGAGTAAACTGTACCCTCAATTTTAAAAGCTAGCTAGCTAGGACAATGCCTGCCATTGTTAAAACGATATTATTGCTTATATCTGCCAAACTATGATACCACACCACTTAATCAGTGGCGGCTCGTAACTATTTAAACTTAAACAGGCGGGGCCAAATATCGGAAGACATTTAAAAATCAACGTGCCTAACTAAACCGGTGTAAAGTTAGTAGCCGATTTTCTGGCAGCAAAAAATTTTCCTCGCCCTTATTTCCACAAATTTATTTTGATAAAAATAAAGTAGAAAGGGTAACTATTATTAAACCTTCTAAGCAGATTAAACCGGAGAATGAAGAAAAATATTCATCAAAAAATAAACGTTGAAATTTTTGGCTCCTAGAAAATTGGCTGCTAAGTGCTAAGTTCAGTTTTAAGTAGACACTTTTGTTGAATTTACGTGATCGCGTTTTTTATGTTCTGCCGTTTGATTTTTCTCTATAGTTAAATCAAGGTAACGGCCTGCCCTCTATAACTGTTTAATTTGCAGTTTTTGCTCAAATTACATTGACGAAAATGAATTTCTTAATAAAAAAAAACTAACACTGTTTTATGAAATGCTACTTTTATTAGTGATATAAACAAAAATAGTAAAAGTAGGTAAATAAGGATTTTTTAAACTGTTGACTATGTATGTACCTACATGTAGGAATTGAGATTTTTTAAGTAGGTATTGACTGAACACGCCAGAAAGTAATTACCCATTTTCATTCAGAATTACCTTTGAACATTTTTTGACAGAGAGGAATAAAATAAAATAGTTAAATGAGAAAACACATTTATTAAAAAAATACCTAAATACCAAATCCAGAAATATTGTCAACATAAATAAATTATATAAGTAAGAACATTTTAACGCATATACAATTATTATACAGGGTGTCCAACTTTAAAACTGTAGAAATCCGTAAAATCTTCATTTTTAGAGATAATCGCCTAAACTTTTTTTGTTTGAAAGGCCTTCAAAAACCGCTTCTTTTGACCTTCCTGCTATTTTCAAAATGCAAATCCAGGGCCGGCTACCATTTTTTTATACCCCCAATTTTCTCGAAAACCATTTAGCGATTTTTTTATTTAAAATCTGACCCCACAGCATTAATCAGAACACCCAAAAACCCCTTTACACCAAATTTGAATAAAAAATATACAGGGAGTTCCAATCTGCAGGGTGTCAAATTTGAGCAAAATAGGAATTTTAAAGAAATACATTACTTTTGTGTTTATCAATATTTTTTCAATGATTCTACAGCACTCATGACCCATATAAAGTTTCATAAAAATTCAGCATTTTGAGATGGCACAGATAAGAATACTCTGTATATTTTGTATTGGACCTTTGCACACCAATACCTTGAGTAGTCCTATAGACCGTTGAACTGTTTTGAGGGGATTCCATGGCAATCTTGACTTGGCAGATACCTTTAAAAGTCCTATTTTGCTCAACTTTGACACCCTGCAGATTGGAACTCCCTGTATATTTTTTATTCAAATTTGGTGTAAAGGGGTTTTTGGGTGTTCTGATTAATGCTGTGGGGTCAGATTTTAAATAAAAAAATCGCTAAATGGTTTTCGTGAAAATCGAGGGTATAAAAAAATCACTGCCGGCCCTGGATTTGCATTTTGAAAATGACGGGACGGTCAAAAGAAGCGCTTTTTGAAGGCCTTTCAAACAAAAAAAAGTTTGGGCGATTGTCTCCAAAAATGAAGATTTTACGGATTTGTACAGTTTTAAAGTTGGACACACTGTATGTTATTTGTTTTGGCAATGATAATAGTCCCCCACTAGTCAATAGTTTCACAATGTGTAAAAAGAGTTTCAAGGCTAAAAAAAATTCGAAGTCTCGCCCGCAGCTCTAGGGTTTACTATAGATCCCAACGTACCCGTTGAAAATAAACAACATCTATGGAGCTGGAAATACAGTGTGACCCATTTGTTTTGGGGTCAGTCTGTAAAAAGTGTATCAATCGTGCGATTTGGCTGATTTTTTTTTTAAATTGTAGAGCTCGATGAACTGCACATTTTGAACAAAAATTGCCTGGTTCGCATAAAATCCAAAGCCTACTATGACCGTTTTTATGAGCAAAATTTTAAGAAACCATATTAGCGTTTTTTTTTGAAAAAATCTGTGTGCGCCAATGGATTGAGCACCCCTCGAAATGGGTATGTACAAAATTTCATCAAAATATTTCAAGTAATAACAATTTTGTAGAAAAATTAAAAATGCAGCCAAGGTACGTCTTTATTTTCAAAAATTCAAAGTTGGCCATGGAAAATAATTGAATTGTTTACTTTTATTAAGTGTCAAACTGTCTAAATTGAGTTCAGAAATTGTTTGTGCTCAATACAATTAATTATCATAATTATGGAATATTTAAGCATAAGAGACAAAATAGAAATTGTTCGACTCGTGGGCGACAACGAGCGCTCGGCAGCAGAAGCTGCGGCCGAATTTAACAATAGACACCCAGGTAGATCAGTGAGTCGAAGTACTGTACAACGTATAAACAATATTTTTGATGAAACTGGATCGATTTCTAAAAATTTATTAAAAACTAGGCAAAATGGACGCCGTGGACTTGTTGAAAATAACAATCAAATTCTGCAATACTTTAGTGACAATCCTCGAAATAGTGTTCGAACGGCTAGTTTAGACCTTCATATACCCAGAGAGAGTATAAGGAGATGTTTGAGACAAAACAAAATAAAACCGTTTAAGCCAAAATTTTTGCACACCCTGGAACCAGGAGATGAGGAGAGAAGATTAGAATTTTGCTATTGGCTGCAAGGTGAATATCTCCATAATGGCAACTTTTTAAATGACATTTTATTCACCGACGAAGCCACGTTTACTACAAATGGTGTAGTATCAAGTCAAAACTGCCGTCACTGGTCAGCTGAAAATCCAGAGTTTATAATAAATGCAAGGAGACAATATTCACAAAAAATTAACGTTTGGTGTGGAATACTACGCGACAGAATAATTGGCCCATTTTTCTTTGAAGGGAATTTGAATGCGGCTGGCTTCTTGAATTTTCTAGAAATTGAATTTAGAAATGCTTTAGATGAGTTACCATTAAGATACCGTTTAAATTTAAAGTTACAGTTAGATGGCAGTCCTATTCATAATGCTCGTTTAATCAGAAACTGGCTAGATAATAATTTTGAAAACTGTTGGATAGGGCGAAATAGTCCTTTCTGTGAGTGGCCACCGAGATCTCCGGACTTAACTCCTTTAGATTTTTTTCTTTGGGGTACACTTAAGCAAAATGTTTATAAGTCAAGACCCCATAATTTACAAGAACTGCAAGCTAGGATAAACCGTAGTTGTGAGGAAATTACTCCACAGCAAATACGAAATGTAATTTTGAATGTACGCAAGAGGAACGACAAATGCATTGTAGAAAATGGAGGCTTGGTAGAAGTTACAAAAATTTTATAATTTTAATTGTTTTTATGTTTTGTGTACATAAAGACGTACCTTGGCTGCATTTTTAATTTTTCTACAAAATCGTTATTACTTGAAATATTTTGATGAAATTTTGTACATACCCATTTCGAGGGGTGCTCAATCCATTGGCGCACACAGATTTTTTCAAAAAAAAACGCTAATATGGTTTCTTAAAATTTTGCTCATAAAAACGGTCATAGTAGGCTTTGGATTTTATGCGAACCAGGCAATTTTTGTTCAAAATGTGCAGTTCATCGAGCTCTACAATTTAAAAAAAAAATCAGCCAAATCGCACGATTGATACACTTTTTACAGACTGACCCCAAAACAAATGGGTCACACTGTATAAAATTTTGTGTCTGTATTTTCTGCTCGTGTGTGGTTGATGTAATATACGATTTCTATTAAAGGGAAGGGGATGGAATGATACCCCTGTTTAATAAGTGTATTTGGGCGGGTCCTTTCCCCAAGTAAATTTCTGGTCGCGAAAGGGAGCAGTGAAAGGGGCAAATAATATTGTAATGAATCTCAAAAATCACAGTCCAAACTCGTTACCTTGGTTACCACCTTTATTATTTAGCCTTCAAAAATCACAAATAAACTTGTCAGATTACTGTCACTGCCCAAGAATATTCTTTCAGCTCCAAAATTCGCACAAAATCGCTTTCTAACCTTTCACTTTCTCCAGGCCCAATTCCCAGGGCTTAATGTCAAGTAAAACCCTGTCAAAAGTCAAAATCAAGATATTGCCAGACTCGAAATGTCCCATCTGTAATTCCCACCGAGCTATCCCAGTATACCCCAGAAAACAGTGTGCTGTTTTCTAGACTTTGCTTTCGAGTCAGCGACACCGACTGTGAATAATTGTTACTTCCGCTAGCCGCAAGATGGCTCCGGCGAAGATGCCAGAAGATTTTCGATATCGATCCGCTTTAATTTCTGGTCCGGAATGTAGAGGGTTCCAGCGGGCTCCGGAGATGTTTTTAAATCGGCACGCTGTTCCATGGGCGTAGATTCTCTTTTTAAATCTTCACCCAACGGTAAAAGGCTTTACTGTGTTTTCCACGCAGTATTGCAATATAAAGTATGAGTCATATCCTTTGGAATTATGCGCAATTGCCGTATATCCACGATGCTTTTCAGATATTAACCAATTGCAAAAGTCAGTGTTATTCTTAAATGTATATTTATTGCCTTCAAAGTCGGGCGCTATCACCAGGTTTGGTATGTGAATTCCAGTGTCTTGCATTGTCTCGTAATCGAACCAGATATACTTTTCCGTGTACGAACATTTTACTATTTTCTTTTCAGAGAGACCGTTACAGGTACAAGGTTCCTTACACATGGTTGAATAATCTTTTTTTGTAGACAGCCTTTGTTGTTTGTTTGGCTGCGCTCATTAGACAGAAATGCTAATGAACGAATACATTCAAGAACATAGAAATAAAACTAAAATTTTAAATAAAAAAATTCAAGAATAAACGAAAATAGAAAAGAAAAAGTTATTGCTAAACGAAACGAACCGCGAGAGGATCCTATAGAATATCCCGCGAACGCCACTGTTTATTTGAAACAAAATTTGAGGTCAAAATCCAAACCTAAATACAAAAAAGCAACGTTACTTTCAAATGACGATATTAAAGCAAAACTTGACACTACAATAGTCCATAAACGTAAATTAAAAAGACCAAAAAAATTAACGAACACTCAATCGTTACAGGAACATCATGAAGACGACGCTGACAATAACCCTGACGATAATAACTAACCTATTCCTAACCCTAGCCCTTCCTACAGCTGAGGTCATTCCTATAAATGACATTCCTGGTATATTACCCTTTTCATTAGGAAAAGCCAAAATAATTTCAAGTAGACACACATTTTTACATTATGTAAAATTTCAAGAATTGGAGAATCAAATTAATAACCTTAGGGAAAGCTACAGTAACTTTAATAAATCAATTACTAAAGAAACTAAATTCATATTCACTGCAAGTTTGCAAAATAACTATAATAATTTAGAACCCATGCTCAATGAAATTGAAACTTTGGTTTGGTTATCCAACGTAATTTATTCACCTCGAGAAAAATTTAATAGAACAAGACGTGGTTTGTTTAATGTCATTGGCACAATAAACAAGTGGTTTACAGGAACTTTAGATGCGAATGATGGCGAACGGTATAATAAGGCAATCACGACTCTAGAAAATAATCAGCAAAAAATTGTTAATGAAGTAAATACGAAAATTTCTTTTTTCAAAAAACTAACCGAAAACTTTGAGAAAACTATTGATTCAATTGTTAATGTAGTAGATAGGCTATGTCGGTTCTGGCGCAATTTCCCCATGTATTTCTTATGGGGGCTAAAACGTGGTCAAAACGTGACCAAATTTCTCCGGCCCGACTTTCTCCGACGCGACCGAAGGTGCCCGAGCTCGCCGACCGTTGACCTTCGCTCTCAACCCCGGGGTGCCCGTCATTATCCCTCAGACCGTTGACCCAGCCGCGACATGTCACGACTCGCAACTAATAAAAACCCTAAATCATAATTAAGCCATGACGTCCCCCTGTCGACCTTTAGCCGCGGCCATGCATGGATTTTTGCTACCACCTCTGCCTGCGTATTTTTGCGTCCGCGACGCCGAGACATGTCGAGACTCGCAACTAATAAAAACCTAACACCTATAGAAAAATACCAGCTTGCAATATGTACGTGATGTAATTCCTCGGAAAAAAGTACTTTCTCTTTGTCGGAATAAGCGCCTATGAAACGAGCACGCTGATCTCATCGGTACTGGCGATAAAAAATTTGTAGGAAAAGTGTAATAAAGAATAGATATGAGATACATATGAGTGTATACATTTTCTTGACTACATTACCTAAGGATGTATCAAAAATCTATCTTCCTATATTGAGAGACTGCTTCTCAAAGGAAAGTGGATATTAAATTTGGGGCATAAATTAACCATTTTTAGTTGAGTTTATAACCATCTAGGTAAGTAAATTTCTTTAATTCCGAGAAAGCCAGGCCTTGTTTTAAATTACTTGACTAAAATATAATAGGTGCAAAGTTCACCAGTTTTTAAAAATACTCTGACGTCATTATCAACAAGACTAGTACCACCAAAATCCGATCTTGTGCAGCGCGTTTCCTGTTTAAAATTTCACCCAGAAAAAAAAGGTACTAATTCTCACTTATGCCATGTTCACCGTATGATTTTTATACTATTCCGACTTCGAAAACCCAAAGGTATAAGTGTAGCGTGTGGAAAAAGGTGGAATTAAGGGTTTAAAACCCTTAAACGGTCTATATATGGAATAAAATGAGGGCATGCAACATGTTCTTCAATAATGAAAATTACAACAATGTTCATTTTTGACTGTCCATTATCCTACCAAGAAAAAGCTTATAGCGTCTAAGCGACTATAAAAACGACTCTAAAAACGTCGAAACGACTCTAAAAAACGACTAGACGACTCGTAAAAACGACTAGACGATTCGAAAAAACGACTAGACGATTCGGAAAAACGACTAAACGACTCTGAAAACGACTAAACGATTCTGGAAAACGACTAGACGATTCGGAAAAAACGACTAAACGACTCTGAAAACGACTAAACGATTCTGGAAAACGACTAGACGATTCTGAAAAACGACTAGACGACTTGAAAAAGCGACATACCATTGAATACCATCGAGTACCATGGAATACCATCGAATACCATGAAATATCATCAAAGACCATGGAATACTATCGAAAACCATGGAATACCATAAATGGTCTTGGATATCCCTGTGAAAAATTTGCCTCGGGGAGAGCATAAAAGGAAATTATCCGTGATCGATGCTCTGTGATCGAAAGATCGTCTTTGATAATACAATCACTCACAGTTAAAGACATGTTTTTGTCACTTGAGATTGAACCTAGGAGTTATGGTATCCAACACACCAATGACGGATTAGTCATGGGACAAATACCAGTAACTGTTGAAGATAACGTATTATGTATTGGAGATCAAAATTACCCTTACACCAGGTCTGTCTCAACTGCTTTTGAAGAACAAACCACAAGGTATTAATGAGAGTGACCTAAAAATATACAAACAATTGTTGATTACTAATTTTCGATAGGTTCAACAAATCAGGTTTTAAAAGTGTGTTTAGATGCCTATGGTTTCATCTGGTATATGTTCCATACAGGATTCGAACCTTAGCCCACATTGCAAAGCCAAACACTCGGCATTTAAGTAAAATTCTAGGAAATGCTTGGCAGTGTGGTAATAATCTCGACGCGCTGTTGTAGCAGGGCTCCGCTGGCTCCCGCAGGCCTCGCCGGTCTCTGTAGACTCAGCAGGTCCCTTTAATGATGTGTACCGCAGGCTCCGATTAAATTAAAAAAATTACTATTAACACTAAAATACCTGGACAATAACCATCATTCCAACGCCAAAACACCCAACAGTAGTATTTCTGCGAATGCATCGCAGCCGGGCGCAAGGTGGATGACTCACATCCGCTAGCCGGAACTTGTTAGGAGAGGTTGACGACCTAAAAACAATTCTCTCTACTTAGATAAAAATAGAATGTCCAATAAGATTTTTTTCACACACTTTTATAACGTAACCATATAAGTATATATTAGAATATTATAAAATATTTAAGCCCCATATAGTTCGAATTTGAATGGGATATTATGTTACATGGGTAATATATCTCAACACTTCGTACACAAACAAAACTCGCTCGTTCTTTACAGTTTTATTACTGCGAATTCGGTACCTACTAAAGCGGCAGACTTGGGATGCCACAGTAGCAAATACAATATGAAGCGCAGCTCTGATGTATACTAAAAATGTTATTATCAAACTTGAGACGCACACATATTTAAAAATATAAATACAAAATTTTGGTAAAGGTAATAAACATTTGATACTATCGACAGGAGTCTACGCAAAATAATTGTATCCGTATTCAGAAAATAAAAAAGTTATGGGTACCCGTCACCGATGAAAAAGTATACAAAACTGATAAAATGTTCGTGGCATCTTGTATATTAAAATATTTAATCGCGTATCTAAGTTGTTATTTTATTCATTGCCTATCCCACAAATTTGGATTTTAGCTCTTGTAATCGCTCGATCACGATTGAAACTACACTCATAAAATGTTTAAAAAATGCCCACCCCACGTGATCGCTCGACAAAAACAAAACGTGCAAAGTGGCTACTGCTCGAGGTTTGACCTTTGTCCTTAGGGACACGTGTGACCCAGTTGATGTAGAATCTAAAAAAACCCTGTAAATCATACTTCCATAGCATAGAATCTAAAATCCCCCGGTACAGTACGGATGAAAATTTCAAACCAGGCATAATCAACACGTACGTTCAAAGTAAAAAAAACTTGTCGGTCAACTGTTTAACCCCGAAATTTTGTTGATTTCTAGGAATAAAAAGAAATACTGCAATTGTAAGTCCAAAGCTATTTACGCTATCAAATTCGTTTAAAATGCGAATGATAATTTGCCGCATTAAAACCAGGCTTGAAAAATTCAACATACGTCCCTAAGAAGTTCAACCAATTTTACCCTGGAAAACATTTTTAATGAATAAAATATCGAACATACAACAACCCCCTTCTAAATATAGTATAAATCATGGTTTTTTTTTGATAATGTAGAAAGCTAAACTGAAAATTGTTGCTAGAGGTTCTAAAAACCGGGGTGCCAAAAATCAACTATTATTAGAAAATACGCTGATGTCATAATATAGCCGTCGATGTCACCGTTAGCGTGTCCTATGAAAAATGCTAAGGTGTAAAAAATCCATGACGGGGCTTAGATGAATAAATAAAGTTTGATGTATGTGAAAGTATAGACTACATTTTCGTATAGCCCGCGTGATCGCTCGAGGTGGTGGTATCCTCTGGACTAGAAAATATCATATCGGCTCAATCTCCAAACATTTTCATTTTGAATTATACGTTTTCATTGATATAGCAAGAAAATTGGACTGGACTCGATATGAGTTATAAAATTTAAAAAAATCATATTTTCAACGGATTTTTATCCTCTGAAAATGGCGTAAAATTCAGTTTCACTGGGTCAAGCTAGGTGGTAACTATATAACCAAAATAAAAAAAACTGAACGTTATAAAATTTAAAAAATCATATTTTCATGGGATTTTTGTCCTCTGAAAATGACGCAAAATTCAGTTTCAATAAGTTACTAATTGGGGTAATAGGGGGAAAAATCTTAAATAGGAATTCTGAGACAACGAGGCTGAGAGTAAATAACATACAAAAATCTTGTGCGTTGACTTTCAACTGAATTTAATAATTAGGTTTAATAACGACAATTTTCTCGATTATCTAGAATCAAAAATATTGCAAGTGACAATTCACTATTTTCTCGACATTATGTAAAGCCTTATTATTGCGTCGTAAATTAAAAGATCCAAAAATATTGGCATCAATTGTTTAGTAAATGTGATTAAAATATGTCTACTTTATCAACAGTTATTTGTAACAGCTTATTATCTTGGAAGCGTAAACTCTTTTAATTTTTTAGACAAAAAGTTGTAGTTTAATAATGGTCAGTTGGATTCCTTTTTGAATCATGTTTGCGTATTACCTACAAGGATTTACAACCTCCAAACATAGAAATCGCTCATTTTAACCCGATTTAATAAAAATTTCACCAAAAACAATACTTTCAGTCATATAATACACTTCTGATTAATAAAAAAGGCACTATAGTAATAATGAGATTTTCAATGGAATTTTTATAGACTGTTTCCCCATTTTTAGAGTCTGTTTGCGAGCTTTTGGGGGTATTCCTTGATATTTTAGACGGATAAAAATGAATAACATTGGGTTTCCTAACTAAAATACAAAACGCACTGTTGACTTTACTTCCGTGGATAGTAAGCCTATAATACGTATCAAAAACAGAGAAATATTCAGGTCAAGAAAAAAGTAGCCTAATTTACAAGTTTGGGAATCAAAAACTACCTTTTGTCTTTTAATTTTGATGAGAAAATACGTCTAATTCGTAAGTCAAATAAATGGGACATCATGAAAGATATACTAATAATTGAACAAATGCTATCTCAGTTCGATAGGCACAAAGGTACTATGGGTAGTAATAGTTTTGGGATCAAAAGACAAGCTTTTAAATTTGTTAAGAAAATACGTCTAATGAAATTGAAAGTAGTAACTAGATTTTGGTTAACATTTCGTTAACGCGTTGATG
The DNA here is from genome assembly GCA_963920635.1 of Pseudeuparius sepicola. Classification (NCBI taxonomy): domain Eukaryota; kingdom Metazoa; phylum Arthropoda; class Insecta; order Coleoptera; family Anthribidae; genus Pseudeuparius; species Pseudeuparius sepicola. Next base: position 41,817,830 of record OY987303.1, on the reverse strand, counting down.
AATGTTTGATGCAAGTGAAAAGTAGATCGAATTTTCCAAAAAACGGTGACTGACCAAACAAGTTATTATAAAAAGTTGCTCAGGAGACCGATGTAACCTAGAAAACGCCTTTCCTTCGAATAGAAAGTGACATAAATAGTTACAAAATGGGACTTAGACGGATATTCGATGCAAGTGAAAAGTAGGCAGAATTTTCGAAAATCGGGACGGACCAAAAATTATTAAGTTGATCGGGGGTTGAGATAACCTATGAAACGCCTTTCATTCGAATAGAATCTGACAAAAAAAAAATCCAAGAAAATTTTAGACGACTGTTTGCAAGTGAAAAGTAAACAGATTTTTTTCGAAAACCGGCGACTGACAAAAAAAATATACTTATTAGAAAATTTTGCTCGGGAGATCGAGGTAACCTAGAAAACGCCTCTCGTCCGAATATAATCTGAAATAAAATTCCATGATGGGGACTTAGGCGAATGTTTGATGCAAGTGAATAGTATAGACCGAATTCCCGAAAAAAACGCCATTCGTTTGAATATAATAAAAAAATCGAATAAGGAACGGGACTTATAGACGAATATTTGATGCAAGTGGAAAAGTATAGATAGATTTTTTCGAGTGACTGATAAAAATAGTTAGTCGGAAGGCCCCCAGATAACATTGATATTTTGTTTGAACAAAATCTGTAAAAAAAAATGCCAAGACGTGACTTAGACGAATGTTTGCAAGTGAAAAAAAAAAACAAAAAAATTATTAGAAAAGTTGACCGGAAGGTTTAACCTAGGAAACGCCTTTCATTCGAATAGAATATGACAAAAAAAAATCCGAGACGTGACTTAGACGAATGTTTGCAAGTGAAAAAGAAACAAAAAATTATTAGAAAAGTTGATTGGGAGGCCGAGGTAACCTAGGAAACACCTTTCATTCGAATAGAATGTAACAAAAAAAAATTCCAAGACGTGACTTAGACGAATGTTTGCAAGTGAAAAGCATACAGATTTTTTTTTCGAAAAACGGCGGCTGACCAAAAATTATTAGAAAAGTTGTTCGGGGCCGTGGTACCTAGGAAACGCCTTTCATTCAAACAAAATGCGACAAAAAAAATTTAGACATAGATGAATAAGAATGCAAGGACGATTGGAGTGATCTATAACCCTAAACAGAAGGGAGAAAATGCCCCTCAATAAGTCGAAATTTGTGTGTTTTCCATATGATTCAATGAGATTTTTACAAATTATTGGAAACTTAATGACGTGAGAAAAATAAAACGTCCATTGTCTGCTCACATTTTAGGAAATTTATCACAATTTATTCTAATTAATAATACCCTTTGTTTATGGAATCCCTAGTTAGCCAATGTGTCATGAGTAAGTATATGACAGGTCAAATACGTATATAATGTAAAGTAAAAAATATAGTTAACAAGGCGTTAACGAGCATTGACAACATGTTAACGAACGAGGTGCTAACAACGCGATAACTTAACTGTGACAACTCGTTAACGAAGCGTTGACGAGTGTGGACCCTCCAAATCTTAGGAGATACATTCGCAACCTTACACCGGATCACGCGTCACAAAGATGCTACCTTAAATTAATGCGTTGACAACTCGTTAATCCCAGGAGATACAATCGCAACTTACACCAGATCAAACTCAACTGTGGAATCCTGTGACGTCACAGAGATGCTACCTTACATTTCTTTTAGGTAGATAACCTAACCTAACATTATTGTCGTGGTGTCCAAGAGGTTAGCGACTGGTGAACCGATTGCCATTGGATTTGTGGGAGGTGCATCAGAGGCGGATTAAGTCAGTTTTGGATTTGGGAGAGGTGTATCAGAGGCGGATTAAGTCAGTTTTGATCAATGGCAATCGGTTCACCAGTCGCTAACCTCTTGGACACCACGACAATAATGTTAGGTTAGGTTATCTACCTAAAAGAAATGTAAGGTAGCAAAAAAATAGTCTAAAAAATTCAAAGAGTTTACGCTTCCAAGATAATAAGCTGTTACAAATAACTGTTGATAAAGTAGACATATTTTAATCACATTTACTAAACAATTGATGCCAATATTTTTGGATCTTTTAATTTACGACGCAATAATAAGGCTTTACATAATGTCGAGAAAATAGTGAATTGTCACTTGCAATATTTTTGATTCTAGATAATCGAGAAAATTGTCGTTATTAAACCTAATTATTAAATTCAGTTGAAAGTCAACGCACAAGATTTTTGTATGTTATTTACTCTCAGCCTCGTTGTCTCAGAATTCCTATTTAAGATTTTTCCCCCTATTACCCCAATTAGTAACTTATTGAAACTGAATTTTGCGTCATTTTCAGAGGACAAAAATCCCATGAAAATATGATTTTTTAAATTTTATAACGTTCAGTTTTTTTTATTTTGGTTATATAGTTACCACCTAGCTTGACCCAGTGAAACTGAATTTTACGCCATTTTCAGAGGATAAAAATCCGTTGAAAATATGATTTTTTTAAATTTTATAACGTTCAGTATTTTTTATTTTGGTTATCTAGTAGCTTGACCCAGATGGAATTTTTCTTTTCATCAGATTCTGTTCTAACGGGAAGCGTTTATGATGTTGTCTCGGTCTATTGAACAACTATTCTAAAATAATCCAACCTGTATAAAACATAAAATGGGGCAGCCACATCACTACTTTTTTTGCCTTGTATATTTCCAAACTGGCTGTTAGATGTGTTTCTCACCTTAAAAAATTAAAACCAATATTTTTTTGGACCTCAAACTTGCAACACAATTAGGTTTCAAATCTCTGGCATATTTCTCATTTATTTTATATATATACGTAGGTATAAGTTTCATTGTTTAATAAAACCAACTCGGCACTTTTCACGTCCTATGCGTCGCACTTGCTTCAGTAGATTCTCGGTCGTGGCCACAAAGACTCTATCGAGGCGTTGTAATATATGAAAAGTCTGAGTTTCGTGTTTGTTTTTCTTTGGAAAGATGGAAGTGTATCAGTACCTACTTCAGTATAATAGATACGCGTAGTTCAGTGAAATTTTGGATTACGGCAGTATCTATCTATGGAATTTGAACGGTTACTGGTTGTTTTTCCCGTGAAAATGACTGTGCCGTTGGAAAAATGATGTTTGGTTATATCTCATCGCTCGGGGATGTTTATTCTACTGTCTGGGGTATTAGATGTAACCTGATTTCTTTTTATACATCACCAAGAATCTTTTGGTGAGTTGTATTTTGTTTTCTTATCTCTAGGGTATTTTTTTATGTATTTGCGTCGCATTTTTAAACCTATATCGTAAAACCGGTGGTGGCACCCTGTGTTTAAAAACTATACTTCGAAAAAACATCTTGTCTGATCCAATTTTGTTATCATTTTCGTAAATGGGGTAAACAAATTAAACGTTAGCAATTATATTTGTATCAAAAATCCTTGCAAAACTGACAACGGGTTCTGCAACCAGTACCTATGATAATTGCATTACTTTTTCCTAGCTAAAAATATTTCCTTACATCTTCACCCCAATAAATTCAGTTTCGGCTATAATATCAAAATAATATATTTATATATATTTTTTTACTTATTTCCGACTCGCTATTTAGTGGTGGTTTATAAGGTTCAAAGTTTTCAATTATTATTTTCACTGAATATTGGGACCAGGTTTTGTTTTTAAATGATAACTGGTAAACTAAATCGCCAGAAATTAATATATTTTTTGATCAACATGTTTGAGCTCATATATCTATTCTTAATATTTTGCGTGCCGCATGTTTGTATGACATTATGTTAACGTTTAGCCATGAATTTTAAGCAAGTCTGGTGCTTTTATTAAAACGGCTTACAACCCTCTAAGTAGTACGTGCAGTTTAGTGAAAGTTAGATTAATGTCTCTCATATCGAGTCCAGTCCAATTTTCTTGCTATATCAATGAAAACGTATAATTCAAAATGAAAATGTTTGGAGATTGAGCCGATATGATATTTTCTAGTCCAGAGGATACCACCACCTCGAGCGATCACGCGGGCTATACGAAAATGTAGTCTATACTTTCACATACATCAAACTTTATTTATTCATCTAAGCCCCGTCATGGATTTTTTACACCTTAGCATTTTTCATAGGACACGCTAACGGTGACATCGACGGCTATATTATGACATCAGCGTATTTTCTAATAATAGTTGATTTTTGGCACCCCGGTTTTTAGAACCTCTAGCAACAATTTTCAGTTTAGCTTTCTACATTATCAAAAAAAAACCATGATTTATACTATATTTAGAAGGGGGTTGTTGTATGTTCGATATTTTATTCATTAAAAATGTTTTCCAGGGTAAAATTGGTTGAACTTCTTAGGGACGTATGTTGAATTTTTCACGCCTGGTTTTAATGCGGCAAATTATCATTCGCATTTTAAACGAATTTGATAGCGTAAATAGCTTTGGACTTACAATTGCAGTATTTCTTTTTATTCCTAGAAATCAACAAAATTTCGGGGTTAAACAGTTGACCGACAAGTTTTTTTTACTTTGAACGTACGTGTTGATTATGCCTGGTTTGAAATTTTCATCCGTACTGTACCGGGGGATTTTAGATTCTATGCTATGGAAGTATGATTTACAGGGTTTTTTTAGATTCTACATCAACTGGGTCACACGTGTCCCTAAGGACAAAGGTCAAACCTCGAGCAGTAGCCACTTTGCACGTTTTGTTTTTGTCGAGCGATCACGTGGGGTGGGCATTTTTTAAACATTTTATGAGTGTAGTTTCAATCGTGATCGAGCGATTACAAGAGCTAAAATCCAAATTTGTGGGATAGGCAATGAATAAAATAACAACTTAGATACGCGATTAAATATTTTAATATACAAGATGCCACGAACATTTTATCAGTTTTGTATACTTTTTCATCGGTGACGGGTACCCATAACTTTTTTATTTTCTGAATACGGATACAATTATTTTGCGTAGACTCCTGTCGATAGTATCAAATGTTTATTACCTTTACCAAAATTTTGTATTTATATTTTTAAATATGTGTGCGTCTCAAGTTTGATAATAACATTTTTAGTATACATCAGAGCTGCGCTTCATATTGTATTTGCTACTGTGGCATCCCAAGTCTGCCGCTTTAGTAGGTACCGAATTCGCAGTAATAAAACTGTAAAGAACGAGCGAGTTTTGTTTGTGTACGAAGTGTTGAGATATATTACCCATGTAACATAATATCCCATTCAAATTCGAACTATATGGGGCTTAAATATTTTATAATATTCTAATATATACTTATATGGTTACGTTATAAAAGTGTGTGAAAAAAATCTTATTGGACATTCTATTTTTATCTAAGTAGAGAGAATTGTTTTTAGGTCGTCAACCTGTCCTAACAAGTTCCGGCTAGCGGATGTGAGTCATCCACCTTGCGCCCGGCTGCGATGCATTCGCAGAAATACTACTGTTGGGTGTTTTGGCGTTGGAATGATGGTTATTGTCCAGGTATTTTAGTGTTAATAGTAATTTTTTTAATTTAATCGGAGCCTGCGGTACACATCATTAAAGGGACCTGCTGAGTCTACAGAGACCGGCGAGGCCTGCGGGAGCCAGCGGAGCCCTGCTACAACAGCGCGTCGAGATTATTACCACACTGCCAAGCATTTCCTAGAATTTTACTTAAATGCCGAGTGTTTGGCTTTGCAATGTGGGCTAAGGTTCGAATCCTGTATGGAACATATACCAGATGAAACCATAGGCATCTAAACACACTTTTAAAACCTGATTTGTTGAACCTATCGAAAATTAGTAATCAACAATTGTTTGTATATTTTTAGGTCACTCTCATTAATACCTTGTAGTTTGTTCTTCAAAAGCAGTTGAGACAGACCTGGTGTAAGGGTAATTTTGATCTCCAATACATAATACGTTATCTTCAACAGTTACTGGTATTTGTCCCATGACTAATCCGTCATTGGTGTGTTGGATACCATAACTCCTAGGTTCAATCTCAAGTGACAAAAACATGTCTTTAACTGTGAGTGATTGTATTATCAAAGACGATCTTTCGATCACAGAGCATCGATCACGGATAATTTCCTTTTATGCTCTCCCCGAGGCAAATTTTTCACAGGGATATCCAAGACCATTTATGGTATTCCATGGTTTTCGATAGTATTCCATGGTCTTTGATGATATTTCATGGTATTCGATGGTATTCCATGGTACTCGATGGTATTCAATGGTATGTCGCTTTTTCAAGTCGTCTAGTCGTTTTTCAGAATCGTCTAGTCGTTTTCCAGAATCGTTTAGTCGTTTTCAGAGTCGTTTAGTCGTTTTTTCCGAATCGTCTAGTCGTTTTCCAGAATCGTTTAGTCGTTTTCAGAGTCGTTTAGTCGTTTTTCCGAATCGTCTAGTCGTTTTTTCGAATCGTCTAGTCGTTTTTACGAGTCGTCTAGTCGTTTTTTAGAGTCGTTTCGACGTTTTTAGAGTCGTTTTTATAGTCGCTTAGACGCTATAAGCTTTTTCTTGGTAGGATAATGGACAGTCAAAAATGAACATTGTTGTAATTTTCATTATTGAAGAACATGTTGCATGCCCTCATTTTATTCCATATATAGACCGTTTAAGGGTTTTAAACCCTTAATTCCACCTTTTTCCACACGCTACACTTATACCTTTGGGTTTTCGAAGTCGGAATAGTATAAAAATCATACGGTGAACATGGCATAAGTGAGAATTAGTACCTTTTTTTTTCTGGGTGAAATTTTAAACAGGAAACGCGCTGCACAAGATCGGATTTTGGTGGTACTAGTCTTGTTGATAATGACGTCAGAGTATTTTTAAAAACTGGTGAACTTTGCACCTATTATATTTTAGTCAAGTAATTTAAAACAAGGCCTGGCTTTCTCGGAATTAAAGAAATTTACTTACCTAGATGGTTATAAACTCAACTAAAAATGGTTAATTTATGCCCCAAATTTAATATCCACTTTCCTTTGAGAAGCAGTCTCTCAATATAGGAAGATAGATTTTTGATACATCCTTAGGTAATGTAGTCAAGAAAATGTATACACTCATATGTATCTCATATCTATTCTTTATTACACTTTTCCTACAAATTTTTTATCGCCAGTACCGATGAGATCAGCGTGCTCGTTTCATAGGCGCTTATTCCGACAAAGAGAAAGTACTTTTTTCCGAGGAATTACATCACGTACATATTGCAAGCTGGTATTTTTCTATAGGTGTTAGGTTTTTATTAGTTGCGAGTCTCGACATGTCTCGGCGTCGCGGACGCAAAAATACGCAGGCAGAGGTGGTAGCAAAAATCCATGCATGGCCGCGGCTAAAGGTCGACAGGGGGACGTCATGGCTTAATTATGATTTAGGGTTTTTATTAGTTGCGAGTCGTGACATGTCGCGGCTGGGTCAACGGTCTGAGGGATAATGACGGGCACCCCGGGGTTGAGAGCGAAGGTCAACGGTCGGCGAGCTCGGGCACCTTCGGTCGCGTCGGAGAAAGTCGGGCCGGAGAAATTTGGTCACGTTTTGACCACGTTTTAGCCCCCATAAGAAATACATGGGGAAATTGCGCCAGAACCGACATAGCCTATCTACTAATAACCAACAGAGAATATTGGAATATTTTGAAAGATACGAAGAAATCTTAAATTCAGAAGCTGACATTTTATACAAATACACTGTATATTTAAGCATATTAAATCAAATGTTTATAAATGCAAACGTAATTACAACATTTTTGGACAACATAGAAAATGCAGTGACTTTCGCTAGGTTGCATACTGCACACCCCGATATTTTGACGATAAATGATTTGTATGATATATTAAAGCAACTAACTCAAATTTATACAAAAGAAGAAATTTTAGATATCGAAGTATTTGATTGGTACTCAGTAATAAAAACTAATTGTTTCTTTGTGAATGAAGAATTAATATTTGCTTTAGAGGTCCCAATAATCAATCCAGATACATATCAATACTTCCATCTGATTTCAATTCCCACAAAAAATCACACCATTATTTTGCCCAAAAACCCTATTTAGCCCTTGGCGAGAAGAACTACCAGTATATGAACAAACCATGTGAAGAAATCAATGGAACGTTTGTCTGCCTACACGAATCGGTTATCGACAACCCCGAGACTGACTGCACAACAGCTCTTATCAATGGAAAAGAAAGAGAAAACAACTGCCAATCAATCAATATTCGACCACCAAAGGAAGCTGTAGAGAAAATAAACAACGAATATTTAATAGTCATCGCCGCACATCGATCGAAGCTAGAAACAAATTGTGATCGACCTGAATACAAAATTATTGACGGAACCAACCTAATAAAAATAGGAAAAACTGCACAGTGAAAATCAACAGAACGACATATGGAAACAGAGAAACTTCAGGAACAACGCACCCGTTGGTGCTGCCAAATGTGTACCAAATAAAAGCCAGTCAAAAACAAAATCATCAAAAATTGGTATTAGATAACATCCCTTTAGAAGAACTACACAACCTTCAAACAAGCATCGATTCAATTGATCTAATATTTATCCAAGACATCGAAACCAATACAATCTCTCAATGGATTCAATGGTTTTTCATCAGCTCAATACTTGCATATATTGTTTACCAGCTGTTCAAGAAATTTAAGAAGCCTCAACCCAGTAGAGAAGAGAAGAAAGAAAATTTGCCCCCTTTGGTTGTCTTCGACCCCTCAGTGGTCAGGAGGGAGAAGTTACATACACCATTATTCCTTATTTCACATAAAAAATGACTCGTTCTAGAAATGTTTAGTTTGCAAATTTACCCCTATAAAATGTTCATCACGTATGTTTTACGTCATTAAGATTCTGTCCATCGCTGTAGCTTTTCTAAATAAACGTTTTTAAAAAGCAGACTGTGTCAGCCGGTTATTTAACTAAATGTGTGTTTTTAAGGTTTTGTGAAATCTTTCTATTATATCATTTCCTTGAGGATGATACGGTGTGGTTTGTAATTTTGTAATATTTAATAATCCGCAAATTTCTTTAAATAACTTTGACAAAAATTGTGTTCCCTGGTCGGTAAGTATTTCTCGTGGAACGCCATATTGTGTGATGACATTTATTACAAAAGCCTTGGCTACAGTGTCAGCGCTTATATCTGATAATGGTACGCAAATTGGGAATCTCGTCAAATTGTCTATACAGGTTAGGATGTATTTATTACCATTTCTTGTCTTATTCAATGGCCCGACGAGATCAACTGAGACTCGCCCGAAAACTATAGGTGGTACAGGTATTTTCTGTAATTCTGCTGGCGGTATATAGTTGCTTTTCCTGACATTACACGAATGAGAGTCCAAACAGTATCTTTTTACATCTGTTGACATCCTCCTCCAGTAAAAATCTCTTTTTATTAATTCTAGGGTTTTCTTTTGTCCCGCGTGTCCTGCTAAGACACTATTGTGATATATAAATAATATTTCTTTTATAATTGCTCGTGGGGCATACAATTTATCATGTCGTTCGTTTTCCGTCCTGGTCACGTATAGTAGTCCTTCGTCGTTGACGTAGCATTCGGGCTGATAATGGTTTAAATTTTGGATTATGTAAGATATATCTTCGTCGTTCTCTTGCATTTTTAAGAGTTCGTCTCGTGTCCAGATGGTAGCTGAACTCCGCGTAATTTCGACGTCGCTCTCGACCTGATTTATGACCCTTACTTTATTAGGTTCCTCTCGTAGACGTGTTAGGCTGTCCACGTTGGTATTTATTTTACCTGGCCTATACTCGATGCTGAAGGAATATTCCATTAAGAACATTGCCCATTTTGCCAATCTTGAACTTGGATCTTTTATAGTCAATAAGTACTTTAATGGTCGGTGATCTGTCATTATTAAGAAATGAGTACCTGTCAAATACTCTCGCCACCTCCGAACAGCGTATATAACTGCGAGACATTCTCTCTCTATAGTGGAATACCTGCGTTCTGCGTCATTTAGACTTCGGCTAGCATAGCATATAGGGTGTTCTAGTTTGTCGTATTGTTGGCAAAGTATGGCGCCCTGCGCGGTTCCACTGGCGTCCGTTACCACTATAAAAGGCTTACTAAAATCTGGGAACTTCAGAATAGGACTTGTAATTAACGCATTCTTTAAGGTTTCGAAGGCTTCTTGTTGTTTTTCTGTCCACTTAAAAGGTACGTCTTTCTTGGTTAGTTCTGTTAACGGTTGCGCTATCCTTGAAAATTCTTTTACCATTGTTCGGTAATATGAGGCTTAGCCAATAAATGCTCGGATTTCTCTTACGGTTTTTGGTATAGGATAATTTTTTACGACTTCTATTTTGTCTGGGTGCGCCCTATAATCTTTTAAATTGATTATAAGGCCTAAATACTCGATTTCTTCTTTCATAAAATGGTGTTTGGTAGGTTTAAATTTCAAATTACCTTCCCTCATTTTTTCAAATACATGTCTTAGGCGTTTAAGGTATTCTTCGACGTTTCCTGCACTAAAGACGATTATATCATCAAGATAGATTAAACATTCCTTGTATGTAAGGATGGCAAACTGATTATGCAATTATGCATCAACCTTTGCCAAGTTGCTGGCGCATTTATCAAGCCCGTGCTCATTCGAGTAAATTCATAATGGTTCTCTGGCGTACAAAAGGCGCTTTTCTCCCTGTCCTGCTCTTCTAACTCGACTTGGAAGTATCCACTTGTCAAATCCATTGTAGAAAATAAACTACAGCCATGTAGCAAATCAATGGTATCCTGTAAGCGTGGTAGTGGGAAAAAGTCTGTTTTTGTAATTGCATTTAGTTCCCTGTAGTCTATACATAACCTAAATTGTGGTTCTTCTCCTGGATGCAAGCGTTTTTCCACTAGAAGTGCGGGAAAGCTCCATGGTGACTGACTTTCCACTATTATTCCATTGTCTAACAGTTCTTGTATTTCTTTTCTTAAAATTTCCTTTCTGTAGTGTGGAACTCTATACGGCTTTTTGGAAATTGGTGATACGTCTTCTGTAATTATCCGATGTTTTACCTTATTTGTACACGTTAATTTTTCGCTAGGTGCTCGAAAAATATGTATAAATTCCAATATTAATTCTTTTAATTTTTCCTCGTCGCTATTTTTTACTCGATCTAAATGTAGTGATTTTAAAATGTTTTCTGAATCCTGGATATTTACCTTTCTTACTGAATTTCCATTTTGTGGGCGTTCGTTTTCTTCTGCCTCGTATGCCTTAGCTAGTACGTGCCTTCTTTGTATCATTATGCCTTGGTCCGTAATATTCATTAAGCGGATTGGTATATCTCTGTTAGTCTTATTTATGCTCCTTGCCACTATTATTCCGTGGGTAAGGTCTTGTTGCGGTTCGGCAACAATAACTGGCGTTTCGATTTTTCCAACTTTTCTCATGACAGCCATGCATATTACTTGACTTCTCGGAGGTATCACTAAATCCTGTTGAAGGTACACTCCCATTCCTTTTAAGTTCGATGTTCCATTTCTTTCTTTACAGAAATTAGAGATAGTGGAATTTACCAGACTATTCTCAAAATGGTTATCGCTCTCCAGAGTTGGTACTTGTATCTGTCGGACCTTCTTACCTTCCGTTTTTACCTGTTTTTCTTCCTTTTCTTTAATTTCTTCAATTTTACCTACGTTTTTCTTCTTATTCCTGCTTCTGTTTTTCTTTCCTACTTTCTGGGAGTCTGCAGCTTCCCTGAATGTTGTTCATTTTACCTGTCCCTCAGCCTGGCTGTTGTTATTCTTGCAATGTCCATTACGAGAGTCAGTCGTTTGAACGCCGCAGTCCTTGGTCTCTGACTCAGACCCAGAACTATTGGCAGTTTTTGAGAAGCTCCATTTCCAACTTTGTAACCTCATTCCTCAACGTCTTAACTTCCGCAAGTAAAATACCATTAATATCACTTAGTCTACCATTTTCTGGTTTATTTTTAATTTCACCGGCGTTTTGCACGTTATTTGCGTTTTTTTTCTTTAATTGCGCTTGCTAATTCACGCATTTATTTTTTCAATTCCTGCATTTCGCGGTATATTATGTCTCGTAGTTCACTATCTTTATTAATTTGTCGAATATCCCCTTGAATTTACGCATACTTTTCTTTTTACAACACTAGCTCTATTACTATAATGATTTTCTTCAATTAGCGAAATTTGTTCTTCTAGTATATAGATAATTCCCTCTCCCCAATCTACTTTGACGCCAAATTTATGCAAAAAATCTAATCCTAGCAAAATATCTCCATCAAAAGCGATTTCATCGGTTCTTAATACAGTTGCCTTGTGCACTAAATTTTTTCCATTGGGCAATTCAATTTTGAAATCAACATCCTCTAAACTAGCTATATTATTTCCCTGTATATCGATTAATTGTATATTATTTTTTCTAATTATTAACCCCTCGGCAAACTCGGGTTTCACTAAAGATATTACTGCGCCACTGTCTAATAAAATTCTACACGGTTTCCTACATACATTTAATAGTGCCACGTTCCGCGGAAAAATTCCTTTCCTGAAACAGTGGCGTACCTGTTTCCTCCCTAGCAATGAGTGCCTTGGCCTACAGTCGAACTTGGGGGTTCTAAAGCGACCGTATGCTTGTTTAAATTCCTTCTATTTTCGCGTTTCCCTGGGTAGCTTTCCGTACATTCCCTAATAAAATGTCCAGGCTTCCTACAACGATAGCAAATGCGTGTTCTATTAGGCGGTGGCTTTCCTTGCCAATTTCGATTTTTATTAGGACAATCGCGAGCGAAATGCCCTGCCTCTTGACAATTAAAACACTTGAGAGTGCTTCGCGGCGGCGGCATCTCCTTTCTATTCGGGCAGCGGTGCGACATATGCCCGCTTTGATGGCACTTAAAACAGATGGTCTGCGTTCCGTTCGATGCCGTCTCTAGCCTACTTGTACCTACTCCGCGGCATTCTCTAGTATATTGCGGCGGCCTAATCGTTCTTTCTATGGATTCCTCGCGTTCGGCGTAGTCTAGTGCCTCTGCCATATTTCTGGGCTGTAGTGATAATACTCGTTGTTTAATCGGCATTAAAAGTCCTAGTACGAATTGCATTGTTATATCCATCTCTAATTTTTCTTTTAATACACGATTTTTTGCTTGATCGTTTACGAAAGTCACTGTCCTATTTCCTAAGATTTTTAGACGCGTTAAAAATTGCCTGCAATTTTCACCGTACCTTTGCTTCGCTTCTATGAACATTTTTATTGCCGTTCCCGGTATATATCGTCGCTGAAATTGTTTCTGTAAGGTATTTTTAAAACTAACCCAGTCCGCTGTTTTTTGTAAATCTGGCTCTGCGTCGATTAGTTGTTTTGCGCTTCCCCTCAGTTTCAATCTAACTATCGCTACCTTTTGTCCGTCCGTCCATCGAGCTAAAAGCGCAGTTTCCTCGATAACGCTTAGAAATTCTTCTATTTTATCTCTTCCGTCATAAATTGGTACAGTTTCTAGTCCCATTATTACTTTTGGCGTTATCTCCCGTATTATTTCACCTTCGTTGCCGTTTGCTCCTGCCCTAGCCGCTGCGTTAACGTTTTCCCGTTCGTTGGCATTTTCTTTTAATTTTTTATTCTTCCGTAATTTATTTCTTAACCGTTTTAGTTTATAGATGGAATTTCGCGTCACTTATCTTGACCTGCCTAGCACCTAAAAGTTCCTATAAAATTGTTTCTTGACGTTTTTCCGAAAAATTATTTTTCCTGTCAAATTTGACAACTCACCCTCAAACATTAGTTCTTAGCAAACCTTCCTACTCTGTCTTAATTATTTATGAGCACTGAATTTAAAAAAAAAATTTTGACAGATTTTTCCGGCAATTTGTCAAATTTTCCGAACTACCCTTCCGTCAACCCTTATTGGCACCCCACAAGTTTGCTCTACAAAAAAAAGTAATTCCACAAAAAATTTATTCTGATATGTTTCCCGAAATTTTCCTAAAAATTTTCCAACCCTTATAGGAGACCCCACACCTGACACCATTTGTGGCGTTCTCAACCCTTTTGTTGGTGGTAGTTGGCGAGCGGTTTTATATAGGGTGACCCACAGTTATTTTCTTTTAGTGTGGGCCTAAGGGTGTATGACGGAAACACAGGGATAGTTTGATATGTATATTAAAATTAAACACGAACTGTACATTCAAAATCAAAAGGAAACTTCACAATGTGCAAAAACAATTAACTGAAAATTATTCGATTTCTGACAAGTTACACTCAAGTATAGAATTATGAATCCTTTGTATATGGATCTTTCACTACGCTTAAAAAGGTACACGGTTGAATAAGTGAACAAATATCCGGCACAAAACTAAAAGTCAAAATGGCACAAAATATAATTCTAGGGCGATGAATTTACATTAATCGGATTTAAATTATAAAATTTCAAAAGTACACAAAGGACATGAAATTAAATAATGAGTTTGTATAGCAGAGCTAACTCCCCCAATACAAAAGTGATATAAAAGTTATTAAAATTTACCTGGATTTTCTGATATAAAATAATTCAATAGAAAACACAAATTCTAAATTTAACGACAATTAACTGACTCTAGTTTTCCCAAACCCTAATCAATTTATTATAAGTTACAAAATTATTTTAGTTTGAATAAATTAAACTCGAAGTTCACAGCGAAATAATATGATTCAAAATAATCTCCAAAAATTCATTCTTAGTTCATAAAATTACTGCAATTATTTCCCACTAAACAAAATACACAATAAACTCGATCTTCACAAGACTTTTTGGAATAATTCCAAAATTTGAAATAAAAAGGCAATTTAAACACAGAAACTCAAAAATAAGGCACACAATTTCTTACGTGGTCAGTCCAATTCAGATAGCGGTGTTCAGATGTCTAGGAATTATTTTTATACATTTTTGCAGATTTTTCTGCAGAAAAATTCAACTAACTTTCGGGCAGAGCTTTCAGCGGCAATTACTGTCTGGATGGAGAATACTACTGGAGAGTCGTGGTTGCGGTTCCCCTTTTATATCATTTCGCGAGGAGATCCCGCGGCGCGCGCAACACAGGTGGCGTGAGATCTTCCTGGAATCTCGCGATTTAGCCTTGACACGTGCGGCCTGGCCGGCTTCATGAGAACGGGTGGTTTTTAGGAATATGAAATGCTGGGCCTCTCCAGAATACTGTAGGAATATTGTGAATTTAAATATTCTGGCTTTAGGCGCCTGCCTGGGCACTACAATGATCTCTAAAGTCTCTAACAATAAACCTTATAATGGTGTACAAATTTCGCGTCAATGGGTTAAATATTTCCAATGCCTAACACCCCTGTCAGCCATTGGCTATACAATTGGCAATGACTATGGCAGACATCGGAAGATGGGTCCTCAGTCAACGCTTCTAAATTCTGTTCTGTCTTCGTCTTCAAGAGCATCAGAACATGTATAGATTTGTCACTTAACGATTCTGAGCCATGTCTTCTTGTCGAAAGCGCTGAACAGGACCAGTAACTACTACTACGATCTTTAGAAGTTTACAATGTCAAATTAAATTAAATTATTCAAAATAAGGTCAAAAATATGTAGTTAAGAAACGTCCCTAGAGAATTTATGCGGCTTGTCAGGGGTAGAGAAAAAACAGTATTTTTCGAAGAAAACAAAGAGAAAGATAGGGAGAAGAAAAGAGGCAGGGGAAAAGAAGAACAATAAATAGAAATCATATAGAAAATATTAAATGAGAAAAAACAGTTGGAGCTAAATAAAATGGGAATACATTTACGAGAATCAATATTATCATAGAAAAATAAAAGGAATAGGCGTAAATAAAAGCGAACATTATTTTTAATGACAACTGTGACATAACGAACAAAATAATAATTTACAAAATTGAAAATCCAAAGTTTTCTACTCAAGAATAAGTTGTTGTTCCAGAAATGATAATGTACGAAAAAATAAACGTTTCTACATACAATAATAACTTGTGTTTTCCTTTCTAAAAATTCGTGTGACAATTTTTATAGGGTGTCAGGTTTTGAGCTTATCAGATTCAGGCTAAGGGTCTAGTCAAAAATCACTGTCAGTAACTGGTCAAAAAAGTATAAATTTTAAAAAATATTGTTTACGAAAAAATTTATTGCAGATTTGATTTCGGCTGTTGGTAATTATTTCCAGTGATGTCTCTCCTACTTACTCCATATTAAGAATCATCAATAAACGCGCCAAATTGATTTTTATAGATTAAAATTTGATATAGTCCTCCTTACGGCAGAATTCGTGCGACGTAAAGGGGAAGAACTCTCAAATATTATAGAATAATTAGTCACAGTTCAGGGGCGTTGCTCAATTTTGTATAACTCACTGACTTAATTTTCATATAATTGTTATTTAATTTATTGTTAATATTATTCTTAACGGTGATGACTTAGATTATGGAGGAAGGCAAATCCTTATAACATTGGCAATTATTTCTCGTGCTTGAGAGTGCAACGTTCTTCCCTGTTTACTCATTTTGCACACGTTAACTCCCGAACATACGAAACGCCACTGAGCTCTCCGAGCCGGCGGAAAAAACTTGCCAGCGGCCTAAAAAATGAGGTCTGTATGGTAGTCCAAATACGCACTTAACTTTACGTACTATAGAAACAGGCACAAAACGCGTTGGCTAACTGATTTTGTCAGCCGACTCCTTCGCAGAAGTGCTGTGTTGTCGCATTTCAAAGGCGATGGTAGACGCGAAGATGTTGAAAAAAATATAGTAGGTGTTTTATCACACCGCATTAAAAATAAATTATAAACAAAAGTGGGTAAGTGGTCCCGTGATGCGAGCTTTATTTTTTCGGTACAATAGAGTTCAGAAATTCGGCTTCAATATGATAAAACTTTTATTCGCCAATAAATAACGACTACTCGTATAGGAAATCTCGCAACGCTGCCCGCATTCTTTAGAAACGTTTTCTTTCGTGCCTTGGACTATAGGTGTCAGCAGTGAACTCTACACTACCAGAGCATATAAAACAACAAGCAGTATAACCCCCCCTTGGCGGGAAAATTCTGCGCACCTGTGCACGCAGCCGGCATTTGGAAATAGTTCTGTCAAATGGATGCAGTGTCGGGGCGATTGGACAGTTCTTTTTTGGCTGTATGAGAGACATTACAGTGCCGTGGAGTGTGCTTTTTTGTAAATTGTGCTTTGTGCTGTACTGGCCCAACCGTCTCTTTTGTATCTGGTTTCCTAGTTTTTTTGTTGAGTGTATTTATAGCATAGTCTTAAGTGGTACTTATTTTATCGCCGAGTGTAGTGGTAGTGGCCGGCGACCGCAACCGGCGATCGCGCGAACCAAATAAGGTAATGCGAGCAGGGTGGCTCCCTGATTGGTGGGCTCCGAAAGAAGGAAGCGGACGGAACGGCAAGGGAGAGCGCGCGCCGCGCGGCAGTCGATGGGTCGTCAGGGGCGAGGCCCTACTGAAAACAGGTCGCGGCGGCGGCTCGACGATCGATCAGCCGATCGACGGCAAGAGGCGAACGTGCTATCCCAGGTGGGATCTAAAAGTGCGCGTCGTCGTCGACGTTCACGTTTCAAGCCCAGAAAAGGACGAATCAGAAGTGGCACTTGCTTTCGGCGCCTTTGATGTCGCGGTTCCAATTTCCCCTCTCGCGCATAGGAAATGAACTCTCCGCCGTTGACATCTGCGCATTGGCCACGCCCACCGTATTTTGGACAGAGTAGAACTTGCCCATTGCGTTGGCACGATCAGGTCCGGGCTATAGAAAATTTTGTGTTTTATATAGCAAAATTAATTTTTAGAATAGTATAGTTTTTTTCTGGGATTAGATCTAGTTAAATTTGAATCTCCAGAAGTGATTTTAAGTAGGTATTTTACTGACGAAAAAAATATAAATATTAATATTTTACTAAAGAGAAAAATAAATTTTTTTATTGTACATGGAAATTTCACAATATTTCCTCTTTATTATTTTATACTTACCTATATTAATTAGAAACAACTATGATTTAGGTTCAAGTGAACTATTCTACTTGGGTGGTTGAAATATTACAATATTTCAATCGACTTGCGTCCAAACTCATAGCTTGGCAATTAATTTGTTTTTTATATAGATCCATAACAATTATTATTTGCAAAATTGGTTGACCTTCGTATCACTGGTAGTAAAAAACGTTATTTATCAAAAATGTTTATTACTAAAATCTATAAAAAAAATTCAAAAACAATAGCACATATAAAATATAATACCTATAAATACAAAAGATATTATAAACTACTTACGTACATATTATGCACATGCACACTATACATTATCAACTTAGCCTAATTTTTAAAAATAATGACCCCTGGCAGCACTTATAAATGTAAATTTCGAAGTTTATAATTTTTATTAGTTTTATTAGAAACAATATCACGATTTAAAAATTTTAAAGAAGAATAGATTCTAAATCTTACATAAAGGGATAATAAATAGGCATGATTAAAACTAGGGCATGGATGTTGATATGAAATGTTTTGCAGCTTATTTTTTAATTTCACACCAACATTTTCTTCTAAAGCAAACTTTGGAAAGAGGGTACAAAAATTAACTTCGAGAGTTTTAATATAATTTAGGAAATTATCAGGAGGTGAAAATAAATGTCCAAAGGTTTCGTTACCACTTGATTTGTATGCTTTAAAATAAGTAAACAAATCAGTATCCCCTAATGTATGACGTTTACAATATTTAATACAAACTTCACATGAATGTTGTTCCAAGCACTTTCTTAATAAATATCCACAAACATATGATATACTATTTGATTCATGTAGTTCGAAATCAATATAATCTGGTGCCACCGAACTTAAATCAGAAAAAATAGATCTTGCATTTCCCACAACAACTTTGTTGTAAATTTGTGTATGTTCGGTGGGTACGTATGACAATAATGAATCAAAATCCTCAATACAATTAGCCCCATCCGCGTGTTGGAAATAATTTAAACAAAATGATTTTTTGAAAGCCCTTTCGCATTGGATGGGGGTTGGATTCAAGCAATTTCCCCCTTGCTGCCAAATAGTGCCGAAAAAATTTTCGAGACAATCTTGATTTAAGCGTCGAGTGTATAAGGAACTAAACTCTAAACAATGAAATTTTTCCCAAAGACCTAAAAATGAATTTATTGTGATTTGCCACCCTTTCAAAAATTTAACTTTATTGGTAACCTCTATATTTTGTTTTAAAAATTTAATATTCTCAAAATATGTAAACATTTCCTTTAAAAAATCGACTTGGTAATCTGCTCCTTTGAAAGGTCTATTGTACTTGTATTACTGCCTGATATTTTTGAGGAATTTAAGATATCAAATAACTTATCAATTTTTTCTACAAATGACACTGTAGCGTTTGCCGAAGGGGGGAATTGTCCGAATTCAATAAAGGAATTAAGTGCCGCAGCTACCATTGCGTTGAAAACTTGGACGGCTAAACTAACCTTCAGTTTTTTCAAAGGATTCGAATTAATGTGTTCATCTGTAAATTTTGGACACAGCCGAAGAGCCAAAGGCTTATGTTTTTGTTTATTATAAATTTGGTCAATACCTATACGTTTTATTTGTACATCCTTCAGAGGTTTCGAATGTGTAATTGAAAAAATTATTTCGTGTTGATTTTAAGAGATGCGGCACATCAAAAATATAAAATATTTTTTCGCTATCGACATAAAAATGTGAAGAGTTTGGAGAGATACCAACTGATTTTGAAAATTGTACAAAATTTGATCCTTGATCAGACACTAACGCACTTACTAGTAATCCTACAGATTTAAGTTTCCTTATTGCTTCAAAAATAATAAATTTTAATTCCTCCCCTGAACAAGTATCAATAAAGAAATAAGCAACTGGTTGCTTCCACTTAGCAAATATTGCTCTAGCCATAATAGCTAAAACATATTTAGCAGGAGCATATCTTTTTTCCTTCAATGTATTATGAAAGCCAACAATGGTATCGGAAGATCTATTGTAAAATAAAAACATTTTTAATGACATTTCGTCAATACAAAGAATGCACTGTTTTGAAGAACCCTCTAAATTTGTAGCTTTTGATTTAATAACCTCAAAAATGAAACTGTTAAGACCTGCAGTTATATGCCATTTGCTAGTTATTCTTTAAAGAGTGCTTTTAGATGGCAAATAAAGTGGTTTCATTAAAAATCTATAAGCATTTGGGCTTAGAAAATAAATTGTTAAGGAAAATTGTTTCATATCTGAAGAGTAACGATATCCCTGTGGATCTTTTTTGGGATTTTCTAAATAATGCCTTACAAATAGTAGCATTGAAGCAGACAGTTTTTTCTCACAAATGGCAAGAAATTGTTCGTCATTTATTTCAGTGTCGGCACTGTCGACAGCTTGCTCCAACTTCGGATGCAACTTTCTTTGGAGTTTTTTATTTGTAACTTTAATGAATGCTTTCTCGGACTATGTGCACTCAAACTAAGAGAAGTTTGTTGACTAGCATCTAAAAATAGAATTATTCAATAACAAAATAAGTAATACAAAAAATTACAATATATGTACACACACCCAAACTTATAATATGGAATCACTTAATATTTATTACAATTTATATTGTCGGGTTTTTCACATTTAACTGTTTTTGTTAGTAAACACTTTTGACTTTCCATGACATATAATTTTTTTGACAAAAAAAATTATCGCAAATAATGCGTGATGTCATATAAGTTTGGGTGTGTATACTATAATAACAGTTTGTGAATATATATCATTACCTTTTGATGCAACTGAAAATTCGGTAATGCTGTGGAGATCGCCTATAGGTGACTGTGACAGATGGGGTGTACTTGGTTGATCCAAAGGTTGAGCGATCGAGACTGGTTGATCAAGTTCTCGTTGAGGTTCTAACAAAGTCAAATTGCTGCATACAGACACAGAAGGACTCTGTGAAGAAGCCTCATCGATATAACCTAGTAAAAAAAATTAAATGCAGCAAAATTACAAGTATCAGCAAAAAATACATATTATTATCTAATAATGAAGGGGTAATTATGGGGTCAAAATGTCAAGAAAATCGGGCGGTGCATACACTAATTTCCATAATTACCAATGAAGGTACTTACATGATGAGAACACAGTTGGTATTGCTGTTTTTTGACAAAAAAAATTATCCCAAATAATGCGTGATGTCATATAAGTTTGGGTGTGTATACTATAATAACAGTTTGTGAATATATATCATTACCTTTTGATGCAACTGAAAATTCGGTAATGCTGTGGAGATCGCCTATAGGTGACTGTGACAGATGGGGTGTACTTGGTTGATCCAAAGGTTGAGCGATCGAGACTGGTTGATCAAGTTCTCGTTGAGGTTCTAACAAAGTCAAATTACTGCATACAGACACAGAAGGACTCTGTGAAGAAGCCTCATCGATATAACCTAGTAAACAAAATTAAATGCAGCAAAATTACAAGTATCAGCAAAAAATACATATTATTATCTAATAATGAAGGGGTAATTATGGGGTCAAAATGTCAAGAAAATCGGGCGGTGCATACACTAATTTCCATAATTACCAATGAAGG
The DNA here is from genome assembly GCA_963920635.1 of Pseudeuparius sepicola. NCBI lineage: Eukaryota > Metazoa > Arthropoda > Insecta > Coleoptera > Anthribidae > Pseudeuparius > Pseudeuparius sepicola. Next base: position 41,796,245 of record OY987303.1, on the reverse strand, counting down.
TACTTACATGATGAGAACACAGTTGGTATTGCTGTTTTCTTTAGCCCAGACTTCGACTGGTTTGCAAACATACTATTTTCAAAGTGCATTGAACAAACTCTATAATTAATAAAAAGCTGTGTGGGTGTTTTTTCTAACAAATCCTGCCTTCCACACTTTCTCGTCCATGCATAACACCTTGAAAAAAAAATTAAAAACCATAGTTAGGTAGGTATTATCAGTAGGAAACCATTTGTGGGTTTTCTGGGGTAGGTAATACTCCAGTAAAAGGGGTAGTACCTACGTAGGACATAAAATTTATAATACCTAAGGATATAATAATGTGGTAACAAGGTAGGGACAAACTACACATAGGTACCTACCTGTTTTCATCAGCAGGTATTTTGAAAAAACTTATCCCAACATTCCTCGTGTTGTTAGAACATCCACGAACACAGCAATAATTGCGGGGCCATTTCGTCACAAAACCTAAGCACAAAGTGGGTTTTCTGGGGCACAATGCACTAGTGTAAATACAGCAACGAAGTATTCTAAGTAACAACACAAGCAGTCAAGTTGAGCTGAATACATATTGTACACCTTATCTGGTCCCTGTTTTGGATACTTTTATCACAGTCATGATAATAATACTGGGCTTTTTTACTTAGAAATTGGTAATCGTTTTTCGTTTTATTGTTTACGTTTTATAAGGAGTTTAACCTCAATTGAACATACTGACGCTGTCTGGCGTCTGGCGTTAGATGGCGCGTCAGTCGTAGGCCACGAACGACGTTGCCGGACTTCGTCAGCTTTTATGCCTGACAATTTCCTTAAATTCATTTAGCTATTTTTATCGCCTTCAATTTAATATCAACCAAAATACTATCAAGGACTAACATTTTTATAAGTAAATAATCATCGATTTCATTTTATACTAAATTAATTTGCATTATAGTTTTGTGGGTTGCCTTGGTTACCGGCTCCCGACTGGACGATCTGGCAGTACCGCAAGAACGGAATCTGTGGCGCCGCGCCGCGCCGTTGTCAAGCATTCCGCTTTCATAATCAAGTCCCAGAAAACAGGGGTCAGGTTGTGGGTTTTCTGGGCTCAGATAAATAGAATAAATGGTTCGTAAAACATTATAATTTTACTACCGGCACACATTAGATAATATTAATTGCTTTCATATTAATTTTATTGGTATACCTACCCAAAATGAATAAATGATAGTGAAAAATATGTTGACATGTTTTAACCTTTCTAAGGATCTGGCGGCCTAGCAATACTCTCCGTCCCCACCACCTCATAAAAATACCCCTCTGCCCTCTTAAATTAGCCAAGTGCCACTTCTGATTCGTCCTTTTCTGGGTTTCAAGTGGCAGCAGGCAGCGTGCAGAGGCAGGTCCCGAGTCACGGGCACCGCCATAACAGCGAGCATCGAAACAGTAGAGAGCGGACGTGGTAGCGTGCCTATAGGACCACCTCGCACCACTTCTTCAACAACCGAGCTGATTTATAGCTTGAGAACAGCCATATTGACAACCGGTGAGTTCGTTCCGGTATTGTACTTTGAATTGGGGCCTGTGTAGTTCGACACTGCCCATAATTAACGTCGGTCGGGAGTACGAACGATTGCGTGCTTATAGGTACTTTGTTTCGGGGACTGTATTAGAATAGTCGATAGGTAGAGGTTAGGTTATAGCTAGTAAGAAGGTTACCTGTTTTGTAGCACTTAGCTAGTGCCTAGGGGCACCCAACTGTATGATTTAATGTTCACATGAACGTGTTATTCATTATAGGATGTTCTAACCCTATTTGTGAGTTTTATTGGTAGTAGGTGGAAAGTTTATGAAACTTTGTAATAAAAACAATAAGAAAAAAGTGTCATTGCTATTAGGTATTTTTATTATTTTTCACAGTGCCGTACACCTTGAATGTAAAAGGTGGGCCTGTTGCAGTGCTAGTATCTTTAAATAAAGAATCCCAGGAAGGAGTCAAAGCTGCTTGTGCTTACCACACACTATAATATACTTTACTAATACTACTTTGTATTTCTGAATTGATTTTCCCGACTACACCTCTCTCCCAAGGTCATTGAATTTGCGGATGATTTCCCAAGAGTAAGTTATACTGCTGATTGTTTTATATGCTCTGGCTCTGATACTACCAGAGAAATGGAGAGGGGAGAACGCGCTTTGACCTATTGCGCATTCTATTTCCAGGCAAATTTAATATTGTCCTAACTTTCACGTTTGCAGTTTGTTCTCAGCGGTAGTTTTTGTATTTTTACTGTTTTTGGAAAATGTCGTGTGCAGTACCAAGCTGTAAGAATTATAAGTCTAGGAGACCTCCGGGAGTATCATTTTTTCGGTAAATGTAGTAAAAACAATCGCCGAAATTTTGGCACCATAGGCGCGCATCTTTGTAATTTTAATGATTTTGCAGATTTCATGCATGATAACATGTTGAATATGTGGTTAAAAATTCTTAACTTGGGAACTAATTGGACTTTGAGTCCAAGTAGGATTAATATGGCCGCCACTTTTATTAGGCAGTTCGCGCAGCTTGTAGCGAAATCTCCCCACTCCATTTCTCTGGATACTACGTAACTGGAAAGGGCGCGGAACGATTGGCAACCACAGAGATCATATATATAGGTAGAGTGCTGAACAAGTCCCTTTTTATGGCAAATTGTGGATTTGCGCATGGTCCTATCGAACATGCGCATTAGACCTTCAGACCGCTCAATTCAAAACAGTGGTTGCTTTCCTGAATTACCATCTCCCTACAAACTTGTATATTGATAATAAATGAAGCTCACCTCAACGTGGACTGGTCAAGACTTCGATAACTACAACTAGGTTCGTTTATACTTGTAAAACTAGTTTCGGCCAAACTACTAGAATTTGCTTCGTTGATGCTAGAACTTGACTTGTTTTTATCTACCTTTATAACTTTAACACTAAAACAAATAAGCTACTAATAGTTTCTTACACCACAATCATATTAATATACTTACTTAAATGATGGTTTAGGTGGTTTTAATAGAAGAGTTGGTACCGCATTTTCAATTAGCTGCGTTTTGACTCGTTTCGTTTTTAAACACTCTGGTGTAAAATGAGCAGAACATATTCGAGATGATGACTAATTAGATAACACACTCAAACAACTAAAATGCGAAGAAACTATTAATAATTACCTGAAAATCGAAAAAATTATGCCACTAAGCGTCTATGATGCAAACAACGATAGGTTATACTTAGTTTGTCGCTGTCAAATGGCTGTCAAAGAGTCTCAAGTTTCACAAAACACTACCTCAAACTGCAAATGCGCATGTCCACTGGGCCTATTTATTACTATTTTTTAATATTGTATGATTTTAAATTCGTCAAAGATTTTCCGCGCATCCTATGTATAAAAAACATCGTCCAGCACTCTATAGAGATGGGTCGGTATTTCAATACCGCGATTTTGGAGCGGTATTTTTAAGTAACGTCCTGTCGCGCTCCGGAACCGTCAAGTAACCGGTTACGGCGGTTATCGATGAACTGAATCGATAGATTGTGTTTGCGTACCGTGTCGCAGCGGTGTGGTGTGTGGTCACTCCGTCGCGTTGCAGCGGTCGCGCTGTTGTCTTGTCGGAGCTTAGAGCCGCGAAGAAATGAAAATAATGTATCTGAGGGACCGTAGAAAATTGCAAAACCAGCAAAATTTGAAAACTTTGTTATGAAAGCTGTTGCAAATGTTTTAAAAATTAGTGGTCCTAATAACTATAATGAAGAAGATGTAATGGATAAAGTGATGGTTAGCTGTAATGGATAAAGAAATGAAGTCACATGAATAAAACAAAAATGAGTTTTACCGTTGATCGACGGTTTTACAGAGACTTCCAGAAGACAAGAAAGCATTAGGTATAGTATCTTGTAAATGGATATACAAGGAGAGGATAATTCCGGATGGAACAATAAAAATACTAGGCGAGGTTGGTAATGAAAGGTTGTTCGCAAAGAAAAGGTGAAGACTACGACCAAACGTTTAGCCCTGTAGTCAAAATCTGGAATGATAATAAAAGGAATATTAAGCATATAGCTGCTGGTGAAAATGTTGAATTGACTCGATGGATGTCTCTACAGCATGCGCTTATACCTATCAAAAAATCGATGAAGATGTTTATGTCAAACAACCAAAAGGTTATGAAGATTCAACCAATAGAGACTCCAGACAAGTTTTTATGGTCTCAAAGAAGCACAATGGAGCAAATTGCGAACATTTTCATGAAAGCTTTACTTATTTAAACCAAAAATATTTTGAGACGCTGTTACTCCTGTAAAACAATGGGCTTAGGAAAAATCATCCAAAGGGAAGAATGTTGAAGATTGTAATATCACTTTTCATTTTTCTTATGGTGTATCCATGAAAATAAGTAAATAAACAGTTTTTCTGAATAGAATTTCCTGGGGTTCGACCAATTAAATGTTGTTTTAACACATTAAAATTTTTTTATTTATTAAAAACATGACACTACACGTGTTTCAGCATTTTTGCCATCATCAGGTATCTAGGATAGTTTTTTTTCCATAATTTAAAATTCACCTTAAATAATAATAAGTATATCTGAAAGAGGAGACGTTCTTTGTTATTTTTATGGGAATACAAGATTTTTTCCTTTTTAATATTTATGTTTAGAACATTATAGATTTTGAAAAAATAATAGTTATTATTACTTACATTACTAACTTATTATTTTTAAGAGTCCCTCCTCCTTTTGTTCTTTCTTTCTTGTAATAATTTTCTTATTCAAACTAGTCTTTTTTTTCCTAGTTTCATTGTATGTGTTCAAAATTCTTTCTTTTTTTAATTTTTTTAAATTATATAATAGTACTGGTGTGTGGGGAAAGCATTTGTGGAAAAATATGTGAATATGCTTTCAAAAGGATTGCCGGAGACGAAGTAAATTATTTTTATATTTAGACACGAATTGAAAGGCTCGGTGCGGTTTGTGGATACAAAAAATGTTATAAAAAGAAGGCGAGGAAGAAAGACTCTTTTACAGTGTGGCTTTGGAAAATGCAAGAAAATAAATATTTTTGAAATTTTGTTTTGTTATTGTTGGTAAAAACACATTTGGTTTTGGAATTTGTTAAAATTTTGGTTTTTGTCTTTTTTTATATTATTTTTTTTAATTTATAATTATTATAAAGGAAGTTTATTTTTGGACTTATTTTTAAGTTATAAGATTATAATAAATATGAGAAAGATTTTCAGTGTCTGTTCTATAATTGATGCTATTTTTATGTTTTTTTATGTAAATCATTTCTAAGACATTCCTTTTAGTGTGATTATTTTCTTTAGTTAAAATTTTTGTATTGTTAAAATCAAAATGGTGGAAATTATCTAAAGAATGTTTAGTTAATGCTGTGGAGTTGTTGTTGTTAGTTCTTATGTCATATTTATGTTTGTATAAACGTTTATGGAGATATTGTTTAGTTTGACCGATATAAACTGAAGGACAATTATTACATGATATTTTATAAATTAAATTTGATTGATAATTATTTGTAACGTTGGGTTTTAATTTGGAAAAGAATTTTTTGGTATAGTGATTTGGTTTATGTCCTATATTAATATTATATTGTTTAAAAATTTTTTTGATCTGTTCAGAAGCGCCTTGGATATATGGCATTGAAAAATAATTGGATTGATTGTTATTATTAATTTTAGGATGATTATAAATTTGGTGTATACGTTTCTTAATAAGAGGTTCGTAAAATTGTTTTGGATAATTATTCTTTGAGAGTACATTTTTAATTTTTTTAAGGTTGTTTGGTCTATATTTTGGATGTGATAGAGAAATGGCTTGGTCAGTCAAACTATTAACAACGCTTTTTTTGTAAGTTGTGGGAACAGAGGAATTAAAATTAAGATATCTTTCGGACCAAATTTCTTTTGTAAACCAATTTGTTGTTATATAACCGTTTTTATCGTAGGTTAGAGAGAGATTTAAAAAATTAATATTTTTATTTTGTTCTAATTCGTAAGTGAATTGTAAGCGTGGATGGAAATTATTAAAAACATTTAGGGTATTGTTTATTTCGTTTTTATGTATACATAAGATGCAATCGTCTACGTATCTTCTGTAAAAAAATGGTTTTGTGTTTAATTTTTGAATAGTAATAGTTTCGAGTTCTTCCATTACTAAGTTGGCAATAGTTGAAGATATAGGAGAACCCATAGCAGTTCCAAAAGTTTGGAGGTAGAAATTATTTTCAAAATTAAAAAAAGTTGATGTTAAACATAGTTTAGTGCATTCTATAAATTGTGATTTGGGGATTGAGGTGAAAGGTTCAATTTTATTCCAGTGTTTAGTGATGCAATCTAAAGCTAAATCAATGGGTATATTAGTGAAAAGTGATATTACATCGAAGGAAACTAAAATGTGGTCTTTAGGGATAATTTGGTTTTTTATAAATTTTTGGAAATGCCGAGTGTCTTTTATGTGGAAAGGATTTTTACCTATAATATTGGAAATTATATTAGAAAGAAATTTTGAAAGGTTATATGTTGGAGAATTGATGTTTGAGACAATAGGTCGTAGTGGTATATTTTGTTTATGAAGTTTAGGAAGACCGTAGATGTATGGTGATAAACCATTGTAACAAGTTAATTTGTTTTTAGTTAATGTATCGATAAATTTTTGTTGGAAAAGATTTAAGACTAATTTATTAACTTTTGTTTGGATGTTATTGAGAGGGTTGTTTGACAGTTTTTTATAAGTATTATTATCATTAAGTAAATTGAGTATTTTTTGTTGGTATTCTGTTTTATACATAATCACTGTTTTTTTGCATTTGTCAGCTTGAAGAATAATGATGTTTGGGTTGTTATGTATAAATTGTTTAGTTTCTTGAATGAAATGGTTATATTGCTTTTTGATAAATTTTCTTGTATTATTAATTTTGTGTTTTTGATTATTTAAAATATTGCAAACTTTGCTACGTATTGTATCTTTATGGTCATTATTTAAAACATAGGAAAGTCCTTGTTCAATACATGCAATGACATTTTCTGTAGGTAAAAAGAAATTAGGTAAGGAGAAATTCGGTCCGAGACTCAAAAAATAATAAACATTATCTGGGACTTTTAAGATTGTAAGATTTTTTATCCATTTTTCATTAGTTTTTGGTTTTTGATTATGTAAGGAAGTTGAAAGTAGTTTTTAATTTTTTTTGGTTACTTGTTTTTATTTTGTGTAATTCTTTTTCATATTTTAGATTAGAGTTAAGAAAAAAGTTATTTATTATGGTATTGTTTGAAAATTTTGTTTTGATATATATTTCTTGATGTTTGAGTTGTTTTTCGAGTTTGTTTAATAAAGAGTATGAGTCTAGTATGCAAAGGTTGAGAATTTGTAGATAAAATGTTAGAAGGTTTTTTTTTAAATTTAAATAAAGTATTGTTAGTTTTGAATATATGTGTTTTACTTTTTATTTTAATAAAATCAGGAATGAGGTTTAAATTCTTGCATCTTACCAAAAAAATTCTTCTGTTCTTCTCGACTGCAATCTTTATTTTGGTTTTCTTGAAATTATTGAAGCATGGATGTCTAAAGGTGATGTTCTGGTCCATAATGCAATGGGGGAATAAGGTTTGTCTTCTTATTTATAAATAAAAAAAAATAATATAAAAAAAGACAAAAACCAAAATTTTAACAAATTCCAAAACCAAATGTGTTTTTACCAACAATAACAAAACAAAATTTCAAAAATATTTATTTTCTTGCATTTTCCAAAGCCACACTGTAAAAGAGTCTTTCTTCCTCGCCTTCTTTTTATAACATTTTTTGTATCCACAAACCGCACCGAGCCTTTCAATTCGTGTCTAAATATAAAAATAATTTACTTCGTCTCCGGCAATCCTTTTGAAAGCATATTCACATATTTTTCCACAAATGCTTTCCCCACACACCAGTACTATTATATAATTTAAAAAAATTAAAAAAAGAAATAATTTTGAACACATACAATGAAACTAGGGAAAAAAAAGACTAGTTTGAATAAGAAAATTATTGCAAGAAAGAAAGAACAAAAGGAGGAGGGACTCTTAAAAATAATAAGTTAGTAATGTAAGTAATAATAACTATTATTTTTTTCAAAATCTATAATGTTCTAAACATAAATATTAAAAAGGAAAAAATCTTGTATTCCCATAAAAATAACAAAGAACGTCTCCTCTTTCAGATATACTTATTATTATTTAAGGTGAATTTTAAATTATGGAAAAAAAACTATCCTAGATACCTGATGATGGCAAAAATGCTGAAACACGTGTAGTGTCATGTTTTTAATAAATAAAAAAAATTTAATGTGTTAAAACAACATTTAATTGGTCGAACCCCAGGAAATTCTATTCAGAAAAATTAATAAAAACGACCAGGAAGAAAAGTTTTGTTATAAAAAAAACTTCTTGGGTATAAATAAGAAGACAAACCTTATTCCCCCATTGCATTATGGACCAGAACATCACCCAACCAAAATAAAGATTGCAGTCGAGAAGAACAGAAGAATTTTTTTGGTAAGATGCAAGAATTTAAACCTCATTCCTGATTTTATTAAAATAAAAAGTAAAACACATATATTCAAAACTAACAATACTTTATTTAAATTTAAAAAAAACCTTCCAACATTTTATCTACAAATTCTCAACCTTTGCATACTAGACTCATACTCTTTATTAAACAAACTCGAAAAACAACTCAAACATCAAGAAATATATATCAAAACAAAATTTTCAAACAATACCATACTAAATAACTTTTTTCTTAACTCTAATCTAAAATATGAAAAAGAATTCCACAAAATAAAAACAAGTAACCAAAAAAAATTTAAAAACTACTTTCAACTTCCTTACATAATCAAAAACCAAAAACTAATGAAAAATGGATAAAAAATCTTACAATCTTAAAAGTCCCAGATAATGTTTATTATTTTTTGAGTCTCGGACCGAATTTCTCCTTACCTAATTTCTTTTTACCTACAGAAAATGTCATTGCATGTATTGAACAAGGACTTTCCTATGTTTTAAATAATGACCATAAAGATACAATACGTAGCAAAGTTTGCAATATTTTAAATAATCAAAAACACAAAATTAATAATACAAGAAAATTTATCAAAAAGCAATATAACCATTTCATTCAAGAAACTAAACAATTTATACATACAACCCAAACATCATTATTCTTCAAGCTGACAAATGCAAAAAAACAGTGATTATGTATAAAACAGAATACCAACAAAAAATACTCAATTTACTTAATGATAATAATACTTATAAAAAACTGTCAAACAACCCTCTCAATAACATCCAAACAAAAGTTAATAAATTAGTCTTAAATCTTTTCCAACAAAAATTTATCGATACATTAACTAAAAACAAATTAACTTGTTACAATGGTTTATCACCATACATCTACGGTCTTCCTAAACTTCATAAACAAAATATACCACTACGACCTATTGTCTCAAACATCAATTCTCCAACATATAACCTTTCAAAATTTCTTTCTAATATAATTTCCAATATTATAGGTAAAAATCCTTTCCACATAAAAGACACTTGGCATTTCCAAAAATTTATAAAAACCAAATTATCCCTAAAGACCACATTTTAGTTTCCTTCGATGTAATATCACTTTTCACTAATATACCCATTGATTTAGCTTTAGATTGCATCACTAAACACTGGAATAAAATTGAACCTTTCACCTCAATCCCCAAATCACAATTTATAGAATGCACTAAACTATGTTTAACATCAACTTTTTTTAATTTTGAAAATAATTTCTACCTCCAAACTTTTGGAACTGCTATGGGTTCTCCTATATCTTCAACTATTGCCAACTTAGTAATGGAAGAACTCGAAACTATTACTATTCAAAAATTAAACACAAAACCATTTTTTTACAGAAGATACGTAGACGATTGCATCTTATGTATACATAAAAACGAAATAAACAATACCCTAAATGTTTTTAATAATTTCCATCCACGCTTACAATTCACTTACGAATTAGAACAAAATAAAAATATTAATTTTTTAAATCTCTCTCTAACCTACGATAAAAACGGTTATATAACAACAAATTGGTTTACAAAAGAAATTTGGTCCGAAAGATATCTTAATTTTAATTCCTCTGTTCCCACAACTTACAAAAAAAGCGTTGTTAATAGTTTGACTGACCAAGCCATTTCTCTATCACATCCAAAATATAGACCAAACAACCTTAAAAAAATTAAAAATGTACTCTCAAAGAATAATTATCCAAAACAATTTTACGAACCTCTTATTAAGAAACGTATACACCAAATTTATAATCATCCGAAAATTAATAATAACAATCAATCCAAATATTTTTCAATGCCATATATCCAAGGCGCTTCTGAACAGATCAAAAAAATTTTTAAACAATATAATATTAATATAGGACATAAACCAAATCACTATACCAAAAAATTCTTTTCCAAATTAAAACCCAACGTTACAAATAATTATCAATCAAATTTAATTTATAAAATATCATGTAATAATTGTCCTTCAGTTTATATCGGTCAAACTAAACAATATCTCCATAAACGTTTATACAAACATAAATATGACATAAGAACTAACAACAACAACTCCACAGCATTAACTAAACATTCTTTAGATAATTTCCACCATTTTGATTTTAACAATACAAAAATTTTAACTAAAGAAAATAATCACACTAAAAGGAATGTCTTAGAAATGATTTACATAAAAAAACATAAAAATAGCATCAATTATAGAACAGACACTGAAAATCTTTCTCATATTTATTATAATCTTATAACTTAAAAATAAGTCCAAAAATAAACTTCCTTTATAATAATTATAAATTAAAAAAAATAATATAAAAAAAGACAAAAACCAAAATTGTAACAAATTCCAAAACCAAATGTGTTTTTACCAACAATAACAAAACAAAATTTCAAAAATATTTATTTTCTTGCATTTTCCAAAGCCACACTGTAAAAGAGTCTTTCTTCCTCGCCTTCTTTTTATAACATTTTTTGTATCCACAAACCGCACCGAGCCTTTCAATTCGTGTCTAAATATAAAAATAATTTACTTCGTCTCCGGCAATCCTTTTGAAAGCATATTCACATATTTTTCCACAAATGCTTTCCCCACACACCAGTACTATTATATAATTTAAAAAAATTAAAAGAAGAAAGAATTTTGAACACATACAATGAAACTAGGGAAAAAAAAAGACTAGTTTGAATAAGAAAATTATTACAAGAAAGAAAGAACAAAAGGAGGAGGGACTCTTAAAAATAATAAGTTAGTAATGTAAGTAATAATAACTATTATTTTTTCAAAATCTATAATGTTCTAAACATAAATATTAAAAAGGAAAAAAATCTTGTATTCCCATAAAAATAACAAAGAACGTCTCCTCTTTCAGATATACTTATTATTATTTAAGGTGAATTTTAAATTATGGAAAAAAAACTATCCTAGATACCTGATGATGGCAAAAATGCTGAAACACGTGTAGTGTCATGTTTTTAATAAATAAAAAAATTTTAATGTGTTAAAACAACATTTAATTGGTCGAACCCCAGGAAATTCTATTCAGAAAAATTAATAAAAACGACCAGGAAGAAAAGTTTTGTTATAAATAAACAGTGTCAAAAACCAAAAATAAAAGCAATTATTCTTTGAGTTTTAGTCTCGTGTACCAAGTGCTTTAGAACTTCAACAGCTCTGAAGAAAATTGTTAATTCTAAAGTTTTCTGTATGTACAGGGTGATCCAAACTCGACGCCCCAGGCCTACAGCGGGAACACGAAATCTCAAAATAAAATTTTGAAAAGGGGTTCTTAAATGGGACATACTAAGGTCCAATTTTGACCGAAAATTAGCTTTTTTGATGTTTGGGAAAATGGCCGCTGTGGCGTCATCGATATTATTTTCCCAAAAACATACCAGTTTTTCTCTATATATTGAAAGTCCTTATCATTCTCAACAACTTTTGTAGGGAAAGATTTTCTGTATCTTTTGTCGTTCCAAATCGACAGGGTTAAATATCTAAAAAACATGGAATTTTTCTAATCATTTTTCGAAATCTAGATAGCTATGGAAACAATTGATAGTCAGAAATTATTTAAGAGTATGTTAGAGTGCCTTGCGTACCCTTAAATTTATTCAACTGGAATATTTATTAAATTTCTGAATTGTGCTTGTTACTAACTTGTTTGTTATTATTGTTTGTTACAAAATATATTTTTTAAATATTCCAGTTGAATAAATTTAAGGGTGCGTAAGGCACCCTAACATACTCTTAAATAATTTCTGACTATCAAACAAAAATGATTAGAAAAATTCCATGTTTTTTACATATTTGCCCCTGTATATTTTGAACAATAAAAGATACAGAAAATCTTTCCATACAAAAGTTGTTGAGAACGATAAGGACTTTCAATATATAGAGAAAAACTGGTATATTTCTGGGAAAATAATATCTATGACGTCACAGCGGCCATTTCCCCAAACATAAAAAAGTCAGTATGTCCCATTTAAGAACCCCTTTTCGAAATTTTATTTTGAGTTTTCGTGTTCCCGCTGTAGGCCTGGGGCGTCGAGTTTGGATCACCCTGTACATAATAACACCAATAAACACCAATTATAAATTGAACATGCCTACGTTTGGAGTTGTTTTATTATAATGTAGTTATCATTACTTTATTTCCTAAGCTAAAAGTACCATATAATTATATTATGTTTTCCCTATTTTATATTTTTAAAATTTTCTGTTTATTGCTACCTGCTCATTTCTAAACTTTTCAAAATATAAACACATGCTCAAAATTTGTTCGTCTATTCTAGACATGTCCAGTGAGAACCATTAAATATTAGCAGTATAGTCACTGATATTAGTAATTAATTTTAAAATATAAACGAAACGGAACAGGTAGGTACGTTTTACCGTTTATTTCTCAAAAATGGGCAATAAATTGATTTTATTTAATATATCATAGCCATATCGAGAAAAAAACGATACTGGATCTGGATTCACAATACCGATATATTTTTTAAATAGTCCCACCTCTAATTTGACGAAACATGGCGGCCGTGTCGCCACTGTCTTGTATAAAGCCACTGTAGCTATCGGCTGATCGCCTTATCAGGCCGTTTTTATTACTAGGTATTTTATATTAAATTTTGTGGTGAAAAGAACTCACCGATTTCAATTCATTAGCACACGGGATAATAAGTTCATTAGGTCCGAGTATTTACCATATCGTTTCGAATTATTCTTTTGCACTAAATCAGCCGCTTTTGAGTGCCGTAGCCTTGTTGGCTAAATGACAATATTTTCTATATTCCTCCTATTCAAGTCTTGAGTAGAGAAGAAGCCCAATTTTTTTCTGTTATCTGCTGATCATACTTCAGTAATTTTTGGTTAATATTTAAAATTGATTACATTTGATTGATTAAGTGTCAGGGAAATCAAAGTCATTTTCTTTAGTAACTAGCAAGTTACTGTTATATATATTTTTTCTACGTCAAGAGTATCCTTTTTCAATCATTTATCGAGTCATTTATATTCACTTTATGAAAATTATTTGAGCTATCATTTACTGTGCACAGATTTGTCATTACTGTTTGTAAATTTAACATTAATTTAACTTTCATTTATCTTTAATATTTTCACTTTGTAAAAGCACAGAATTAAACTGCTGCGTTTTGCAACGGACACTGTTTTGCTTTTACCTTTACATGTAACATCGGAAAAGGAAAGGACCACAGGACCACACCAAAGGTTGCGTTTCATAACCATACAACCACACTGGCCGACTTGAATCCGCACACCACTGAACCCCACTCGAGCAGCTCATGACTGGCTTCCGACTAGAGCTAGTTCCGGAGGTTATTGCACGATCAAAGGAGTCTGGGTGACGTCTGGCGGACAAGTGACGATATCACGTAACCAAGGTATCCCTACAAGTCTCAGTGGTCCGAAATTGTAAGCAAGTTATCAAAATCAGTGTTCGAAGCTAACCAAGTTTTTTATATACCAAAAATACTAGCTTTAATTAGTTACTCTCATTTTAATTCAAATATTCATTCGTACTTAAACTTTCTAGTTTTCAACTATACTTTCTATTGTAAACAGCCTGTTAATCTGTCAATTTCAACCAAAAAGTTATCATTAAATCTTGTAATTTTTTAATTGTCTTGTTTTATTTGAAATCTATCTTCTGCACTCAGTTTCTTTTTAATATATATATGTATATATATATATATATATATATATATATATATATATATATATATATATATCATATTTATATATATATATATATATATATATATATATATATAATTATCTGGCGACCAACAATCAGAAACCATTTTGTCATACTGTTTACAAAAATTTACCTAAATATGAAATAAAATTGTACATGAACAGGTACACAAAATGGGCAGGTCATATTACATGAGGTGAGTAAAGTACGTTTTCAACTGTGTGTGAAACTTTTATATACTTGTAAGCCAGGTCAAGGTCAACTAGCGCACTATCCAGATTATATAGTTTTAGAGCGTTAAGTAGGGGAGAATGGGGAGTAAGAGTGATCTTGAATAAGGGTGGGCATGTTTTTTAAGTAAAATATTATTACAATGATTACATGATTAGATGTAGATAATTAAACTAACTACAAATCCTAAAATATAGTAGATTACATTTTCTTGAAAGTTAAAGATCTGTCTCCCAAACACTTTACAAAAGAATCAATTTAATTGAAATTGAGGTGCCCCGTAGATACCAACCAAATTTCTTATTTTATTTTATCAAATAACTCGAGACAATGTTAGCTATATATCCTTGAAATATTTGTGTGAGAATTCATCGGGTTATGACTCAAACCACCGGAAACCAGGGTAATTAGGTAAATTAAACGAAAACCGTGTTGTTTACAATAGGTAAGTACCAAAACACCAGGAAGAGTTTGCTACGGTTATTAGTATCCTCCGAAAAACTTGCTCCAAAATCATGTTGTTTATAAGTTCTATCCGCCGACAAACACAAGAGCGTCTAGCGAACACCTGCAGATCCGAGAACCAAGGCGAAAACAATGTCCCAAGCTGATATAAAAGGGGGTTACTCGTAGGGCTAAGTCCTGCCCGAGAGACCAGCGAGCGTCCGATGCCGAGCCAGCCATGAGAAGAAGCCGTAGAAGATCCCGAGTTGCAAGGCAAATTACTGCCCCAGACATCATCCAGAGTCCGATGCCTTGCCTGCTATAGAATCAACACCAGAACCGGCCTCAGTACCGTATGCTATCCGTTGAACTAACCAAAAACTAAGCGATTGAATTTTGTTCTGTTGGGTTTTGTCGACTGGGTTGCCTTTCTCTTTCTAGTTAATTCATTTATTTGATTTTATTTTATTTTGAATGATATTAGTGTTTACTTGAGGTGTGGTAAAGGATTGTTATATTTTGTCATATTTTAAAACAGTGTCGTTACAATTCTGAATATTTTACGCTAAATTTTGGATATTTTTAAATGCGTTTTTGTGCCAATTTCGAATCATTTTTAAGCATTTACATATTTTTATTATCATTTGTGTGATCGGGCTAGCTAATTTGTGTGCGAATAATTTTTATATTATTCTTGGAATATTTTGAACTACATTCACGTACTATTTCTGCAGGTTTTGTTATCAGTTTATGCTATAAGCTAGTATTGTTCGTCACCTAGGTTTGAAACCAGTTACTAAAATTTATAGATAATTATTTTGCGCTAAACCCTTTATTGTCGATTCTTTTCTGTTGTATTTATTTATGTCATATTGTAATAGTTCATTTTGTTCACATTTGTGCATCCAAGTCATTCTACTGTAATCCGCAACTGTAATACTTTATACGCCATAGGCGTACCATTTACTTTTTAAATATATGTATTAAAATTCCCCGTTGTTTCCGTTAATCCTTAGACTTAAACCAAAAATAAATTAACTTCTACTATACGTATATATATATATACGTATATATATTATATATATATATATATAAACAAGAAAAAGTGATAATGGGCATAGCACTCAAAGTTAGAAAACAAAAGAAAGACTAGTAACCGCATACACGTGTTTCATGCTATTTGGCAATCATCGGTACGGTGTAACATCAACCAAATCGAAAAGATAGGAAAGATTTGGGAAGCAACAAATGAAGTCCAGGCAGGAGCCAACAGCACATTTACAGCTTTAGTCAGCACATCCCCAGTTTCGGGGCTTGATACTAACAACAGCCACGGAGGCTGCTAAGCGACCTACGTGGAAATCTTTTCGCCGAAGATACAATGAAACAAAGATCGTAAGATTGTGAGTGTAGATGTAAAAACAAGAAAAAGTGATAATGGGCATAGCACTCAAAGTTAGAAAACAAAAGAAAGACTAGTAACCGCATACACGTGTTTCATGCTATTTGGCAATCATCGGTACGGTGTAACATCAACCAAATCGAAAAGATAGGAAAGATTTGGGAAGCAACAAATGAAGTCCAGGAAGGAGCCAACAGCACATTTGCAGCTTTAGTCAGCACATCCCCAGTTTCGGGGCTTGATACTAACAACAGCCACGGAGGCTGCTAAAGCGACCTACGTGGAAATCTTTTCGCCCAAGATACAATGAAACAAAGATCGTAAGATTGTGAGTGTAGATGTAAAAACAAGAAAAAGTGATAATGGGCTAGCACTTAAAGTTAGAAAACAAAAGAAAGACTAGTAACCGCATACACGTGTTTCATGCTATTTGGCAATCATCGGTACGGTGTAACATCAACCAAATCGAAAAGATAAAAAAGATTTGGGAAGCAAAGTTTTCTAACTTTGAGTGCTATGCAAATGTGCTGTTGGCTCCAGCCTGGACTTCATTTGTTGCTTCCCAAATCATGCCTATCTTTCGATTTGGTTAACGTTACATCGTACTGATGATTGCCAAATAGCATGAAACACGTGTATGCGGTTACTAAGTTTTTTCTTTTTGTTAAATGTTTGCCCATTAATCACATTTTCTTGTAATTATTACATTTACACTCGCTAATCTTTGTTTTCAACGAATGTATCGCCTAGAATAACATAATCTGAGTGTCTTTTATGTTGTATCGGTTGTATGTAGTTCTTTAGGTCCACGGGAAGAGCTTCCAAAGGGGAAAACTTTTTTAGTTTGCATTTTATCGCAAAAGTCACTCTCGAAAAAAAATTTTACTTGTTCTGATCCTGAAAAATAGCATTACAATACTAAGAAGATGTAGAATATGAATAAATTCAGTTATTTTTTAGTTCCTAATACCTAAGTTGTTCCTAATATCGAAATTGTCTATTGTCAAATATGAACAAAACCAATATTCAGATAACTTCGGGATATCGCTCATAGTGTTTTGCCTCAAAATGTGAGATAGATGGGCCTTTTATAACATTTGGATCAGTTGATTGATAGATCGTATTTAAGCTCTTTTAGCATTAGAAACAACTTTTACTGTATAGTAAAATCATTTTGTCTTAATACATTTCACAGATTTTTTTATTGAATAACTGAACGTACAATTCGATAATGACTCCTAATTAATAAATAATTTGGTAGAAAAAAATTTTTAAAAATGAAAAAATAATAAATAAATAAAAATTATAATCCAACTAAAACGTTTTACGGTCTAGACCTAGATCAGGATTATCTTATTACAAGCTTTTATTTAACTTGCTCTGTTAGTGTGTATGTGGTCAAATCTTGCAACTGAATTCTAAACCGCTACCACCAAACCGATTGAGCTGAAATTTTGCACACGCACGTTTGGTTCTGATGACAATGCAATTTAGTATAATCAGTATTGTAATTTATTCAAAATGTCCTCCGCTCCAAGATGGCGGATTACATATTTCTTCACCACCTCCTCGACATTATTATCAAATGCAAGGGTTTGAGAATAGAAACCGACAAGGTCAACGACGTCATACTAAATCCAAGATGGCGGCCCCCCAAGATAGCGGATTACTTATTTCTTCACAGGCTCCTTGAGATGGGTGTCACATGAAAGGGTTTCACGAGTAGAAAATGATAAGGTGGGTGACATCATACTAAATCCAATGTGGCGGATGCCCAAGATGATGGACTAAATTTCTTTACCACCCTCGTGACATGGGAACCAGATATCGACTAAAAGGCACAAAATAAAATAAAAAATAAAAAACAAACAAGTTTTATTTAAGCCATGTAGTAAAACGAATAATATAGGTTTTGGTTTTCGTTAAGGTAATTCAATGCTAAATTGCGACATGCGCTTTTTGAAATCTAAAAGCTTGTCGGGCGAATTGTATAGAAAATACATACTTTGGCAAGTACTTACTTGTCAACCAATCACCGTCCAATAAAATTAATTGGTGCCTACTTTTATGAAAATTTCACGTGACAAGCAATTACGTTAACGTACGTACATGGCTTAGTAGATAGGCTACGAGGCCACTTTTCCCATGTTAATCCTTATGCGCCTATAAATGGATAAAAACGTGACGAATTTTTCCAAAAATTTTATGCGACGTTTTTTTCAGAGGTCATTTTCCAGGAAAACTCCCCAGCAAATACTAAGAATTTTCTGTAATTTTCCCAAACTTGAGAAAACCGAATTATTGTGCCGAGGTGACAATTACACATATGTGGCTAGGGTCGACAGAACTGGGATAGCATTCGACCACAATTTTCCGCAACCAGGGTTTTGAATTTTCTATTTCTCCAGTTTTTATCGTACTTCAGGCAAATCACTTTTTTCCACTCGGGGCGCATTTTCAAAATTTCTCTAATTTTCGGGAAAAACCGCATGCTTCCGCTTTTAATCACCTGTGTTTCAAGATCGAAAACTAATGGAATAATGGTACCTATTCAGAACTGATTGCGGTTGACGTGATTTTGGAATTTTCCTAGGACCTCAGAACTTAAGAATCCGAATTATTGTGCCGAGGTGCCAATTGCACATGTGGCTAGGGTCGACAGAACTGGGATAGCATTCGACCACAATTTCCCGATTTTTGAATTGGACAGTTGGAAAAAAGCACCAGAAATATTTTCAATAGGATAGGAATAGACATTATACTGGGGGTCGGGGGATCATTTCTAACCAAATTTCCAGGGGACTTTTTCAGATTTTTATACTCGGTAACCTATTGCTATTGATTGCAATCGGGTAGTCAAGGTTCTTGCTCGTAGGTAGAAGTCGATTATACTGGGGACCATTTGTGGCAAAAATTTCCAGGCGACTTTTTTCAGATTTTCATTCTCGATAACCTACTAGGAATATGTGAGACGAGACATACACAGGTGTTACTAAGATTTGATTGGTGAAAATAAAGGAATTTTCCGAATATGCTTTGATCAGTTTATGCGAGAAATTTTAACTTATGTACAGGTATGGATTTTTCGTGACTGTAGCTGGAAGCAATGGAATACTGATAAATCAACGTTCGGATTATCGATCTGGTACCAAACGAGTTCTGACCTGAGGTTTGGATATACCTATTTTCAGATTTTAGGGCTAGAGATTTTCTAGTGACGATTTTAGTGGGGGATACTCGGGGTTAGGATATTCTTTTATACTAAGATTTGAATATTGAAAATGGCATCAAATTGTATTCATAATATCATTTTACGTTTTATTTTTGTTGAAATTCTACACTTTTAATCACCTAGGTTTCAAGATAAAACTATGTGTAGAATAATAGTTTGAGAATTTAGATGCTAAGAAAAGTGATACTAAAATTATGAACAGTAAAATTCACGTTTTTTCCGAAAATAATGTTATGAAATAGGTACTAGTACCTACTCTGTGATCTGAGAATTCTAACCTATTGATCTAACTATACTCAAATTATTTTAAGAAGTCCTTACTGGGACTGTCAATTGGTAATTTCGATATCCTAACTTGGCATCAATGCAGCAAAAAATGCAACCGGGTCATAAGTTCAGGTCAGTAACGAGCCCATTTGCACTAATAACACGAAAAGTAACACAAACAAGAACAACACAGATGACGGTAAAACTCACGAAACGTAGAAAACCCGCGAATATTTTCATTACCGAATGTTTGAACAAGTTTGAACGATCTGGAAAACTGTCACTTTGACACACCGAAGCTAAATTTGCCCGAGTCCGCCCCTAGACGCTGCCAAAAGCAGCTGATTATTACAAAATACCAAAACGACAGTGTTTCCATGACAATTGAAATTATTATTAAAATGAGTTGTAGTCATAATTATTTTTATTTGTAGCGGCATAATCGTGATTGCAATAGGGTTTTTATTTTATTATGCACTTTTTTTCGTATCACTTGGGTAACTTTTCACATCTTTTTTCTTTCTCCTGGTAGTTTCTATCGTTCATTTAATAAAAATCCTGGGGTTCTACCAATTTGTTTGTACTTTTCAAATATTTTATCTAATATCCTTGGCAATAACAATTACCATATAAAAGACTCATGGGAATTTCATAAATTTATAAAAAACAAATTATTCCAAAAAACCACACCCTCGCATCTTTTGACGTTGTTTCCCTTTTCACAAATGTTCCGGTTGATCTCGTCCTTTCTTGCATAAATAAACACTGGGAAAAGATCCAACCTTTTACAACACTCCCGATAAATGAATTCCTAATGGGTGTTTCTACTTGCTTGAATTCAACTTTCTTTCAATTTAACAATGACTTTTATTCTCAAATTTTTGGCACGGCAATGGGCTCACCCCTTTCGTCTACAGTTGCTAATTTGGTAATGGAGGAATTAGAATCACAGGTTTTAAATAAGTTATGTAAAAAACCACTATTTTATAAAAGATATGTTGATGATTGCATCCTTTGTGTCGACAAAAATGAAATTAAAAAAATTCATACAGCCTTCAATAACTTCCACCCACGTATACAATTCACTATTGAAGAAGAAACTAATAAATGTTTAAACTTCTTAGACATCACTATACAATATAATAACAATGGTAACATTTTCACAAACTGGTACAATAAAAATATTTGGTTAGAAAGATACTTAAATTTCCAATCTAATGTTCCTCATATATATAAAAAGAGTGTGGTTAACTACTGTCTTACTGATCGTGCCATAACCTTGTCACATGAACAATATAGACCAAAAAATTTAAATAAAATAAAACAAGTACTCTCAAAAAATAGTTACCCCAAATCGTTTTTCAATCCTATAATTAAAAAACGTATTCATAAAATTTATAATAACAACAAAAGTTCCACTGATAATAATAGCAACAAAAAATATTTCTCTATGCCATACGTAGAAGGTGTATTTGAGCCAATTGCAAAATTTTCAAAGAATTTAATGTTTCTGTAGCACATAAAACACAAAATAATTCTAATATGTTTTTTACAAATTTAAAACCGAAAATTAACACTAACAACCAAACAAATCGTATCTATAAAATTAATTGCTTGGATTGTCATTCTTCCTATATCGGCCAAACAAAACAATACCTCCATAAAAGAATTGATAAACACCAATATGATATAAGAACTAAAAATTTGAATTCAACCGCCCTTTGTAAACACGCATTAGATAATTTCCATAACTTTGACTTTAACAATCTCAGGGTTGTTTGTAAGGAAGATGACCAAATGAAAAGAAACATTTTTGAAATGATACACATTAAAAAGCAACATAATGGTGTTAATTTTAGAACAGATACAGAAGGTCTCTCACACATATATATAATACCCTTATTACTTAGAATTAGTCAAAAAATAATCTTGTTTCTCCTTTTCTATATAAAAACTAAAAGACAAGGAATTGTTTGTTATCTCACCAATACCAATGTTTAATTTTATATCGCCACCATGTACATACTTCTGAATATTTTTACTGTATGAAAACCTGTAGCTTATCTGTCTATATTTTTTTGTATTTTTTATATCGATTTAAACGCGCGACGCACCAAAACACATTTCGGGCCACTTGCTAACATGTAGCCTACGTAAAAACAACACCAGAGTTCCTTCATCCACCAAGTTTCCCTTGATTAACCTCTCAATTTATGTTAATGAGTTATGTACTATGGTCTTGAAGTATTTTTTTAAAGATTTGACTAGACAGCTGTTTTTTTTTTCGATTGTACCTGAAGATGGCATGATTTTTCGCCGAAACGTACGTTGTACACAAAAAAAATTAAATAAATACAAATTGGTAGAACCCCAGGATTTTTATTAAATGAACTTTTCACATCATAAATCAATGAGTGACGTCATTAACTGGTTGAGACACATATACCAATGTTATACCCATGGTTAACAAAAAATTCCTAGGGATTTTGCGGAGAATGTCATCTGACAAAATCGGGACTTCTTACAGTAATCGGGGAATACTTGGAACAAGGATTTTCGAAATTCGAAATGGCGGATCCAATTTGACGGACGTCAAATTGAAAATTTAGCCAAGTTTTCTGATACCTGTATTAGGGTTCCTGCTAATAAAGGAACCGTACCTGGTATAAGGCTTTCGAAATCGCTGATTACGTATTTGGAACTAGATTATCATAATGACGACGCATTCTATAGAAGTTTGATTGTTTTGATTTTATGATTTTTCATAACCAGTTACGAAAATATGGGCGTTTTGGCACTTCGGCTTTAAACGATTATTTGTTTGACCACTTATACAGGCCCAACTCATCATTATTCTACCTACAATGTCAAGCCTTTTTGAACGTTATTAGACCCGGGAATGTGTTTATATTTCTAAAATGTAAGCAAGACAAATAATTTGTTTAGTTTTTAGTTACAAATATTTGAAATTTATTGAAATTATAATTTTCGTAGGAACTTTAACATTTGTTGTGTTGTCCTAAAGAAAATAAGAACAAAGCGCTCCAACTGTACCTACCTTTAAAAGGGACACGAACAAATGGAATTAAGTGACTTAGTTCGAAAATTCAATTATTTAAACCTTATTTTATTTTTAATTTTATCTTTTTTTATTCTTAAAACCGAATAATGTTTTACAAAAAAAACATACTTATGTATTTTTGAAATCTTGAGGTGGTCGGTTGAATCCATTCACTGGGTTCACATTTATATGGATTTAAAAATTATAAATTGTTTTATGGCTCAAATAATATCGATGGGAAAAAATCAATACATAATAAAAATATCATTTCAAAAACGAAAGAGCAGGGCCATCAATATCAATTTCTTAATACAACATCATACTAGATCAAGCTTCAAAAATTAGATACTTGCACCATATTGCAACAATCTAAACTTTATAATTTCAGTTAGAAATAAAACTCCTCAGTGGAAATAACAAAATATAAAAAATATTTTTATTTTCATTTGTTATGGTTAGAATATTATAGCAATCTATAAAAATAAGAAAATAATTGTCCATTTACCTTTTTTGTTTTGGATTTTCATTCCCGAATGTAATAATTAAAATTGGATATTTTTTAACCACTTTAGATAAAAACTGTCCCTTAACAAAATTATGTTTGCTTTATAAAAAATGTTAAGTTTTTTCCTTAAATGGAAATAAATCCTTATTTGTTAGCTAATTGTTTACTACGAAAATAGTTCAAGTAAATTAGTTTTTTAGGAGAAATAATTTTAGTTTTAAAAATTTGGGTGCAGAGTCGTAATAGACATCCAAATACAGATCAAAAGAGTCCCCACCTCTCACGGGTGTGCTTAATTGCCTTTTGCTTCAGAAACAACCCTCTTATGTGACCTGATGTCCGTTTTTGATTTTTCCCAAAAAACTGTTGCTCTGACGAGGAAAACGAATAGAACCTAAAATATTTGTTATGAAATTATAGGTACGTATATACGTATACGTATACGTATATACGTATACGTATATACGTATGTCATTATGACAACCGCGTTATTGGTCCATTTATTATCAATGGTAATTTGACTGGCGAAATGTATTTGTATCTTTTGCAAAATGAGGTGATTCCTGTCCTTGGTATGCCAATCCAGGATATCTGGTTCTAGCAAGATGAAGCACCTCCCCATTAGCACCGTGATGTGCACAGCTATTTAAACTAAGTCTTTCCACAATCTTGGATTGGCAGAAGAATACCATTGATTTATTGTGCCTTTTTATTTATTAATGAACAAATTTTGCAAGCTTAACATGATTTACTTGTCGTCGGTAAGTTACCATTACATGCAAAAATGTCAAAATTTTAATTTTCAATGACTTAGTTTAAATAGCTGCGCACATCACGGTGCTAATGGGGAGGTGCTTCATCTTGCTAGAACCAGATATCCTGGATTGGCATACCAAGGACAGGAATCACCTCATTTTGCAAAAGATACAAATACATTTCGCCAGTCAAATTACCATTGATAATAAATGGACCAATAACGCGGTTGTCATAATGACATACGTAAGTGTCAAAATTTTCATTAGGCATGGCCTACTTTTTAGGCAACGCTCTCGAATTTAAATTTTGGCATACTTGCAGAAATTCTACTTTTTCTCAAAATTTTTCTTATCCAACCCCAATGAAATTTTAGATGTTCGTATGCACAAAAAGAAGCTGATTCCAAATTTGAACAGAAAAATGTATGGTGCTATTTAAAAAACAAAGTTGGTTGCCGTAGCAACGAAATTACTAGCTATCAAAAAATTCAAGATCATCAAAATACGCAGATAGATCAACTGAAAAACTCCTGTCTGAAACATTTTCTTATACAACGCGTATTTAAAAAGTTATGTCCATTATTCCATCTAAATCGGGCACCCAGTATTTGTATCTATGTATTTTCATTATTCCATTTTTGACTCGAAATTATTTTATTTTACTCGTTTTTGCCCAACTTTAGCTACATAATTTTTCAAACCATAGTATTTGTGAGAATAGGGCTGTATATAAGAAAAAAATGTTTAGGATTGATAAACGTATAATTTCGTAACAACTGTTTTAGGTTCCTATTCGTTTTCCTCGTCAGAGTAACAGTTTTTGAGAAAAATCAGAAAACGGGCTCCAGGTCACATAAGTGGGTGGTTTTTGAAGCAAAAGGGGATGAAGCTCCCTTCTGAGAGGTGGGAGCTCTTTTAATCTGTATTTGTATGTCTATTAAATTTACCTCGATTAAAAATATCTGAACGCTAAAACTGTAAGAACTAAAAATGCACCAGTATGAGATAAATATTATATCGTATAAGCAAATGGTACATTCGAAAGCCTTCTCAGTCCCGTTGAGCTGGCAACATTGCTGCTATTCACAATGCTGTAAGACGTAGCAAAAATTATACAAACGGGCTTCACTTTGAGGTTCTATATGTCGGGGTTGACAACGACTGTTAACCATCATAAAAAAAATTTCGTATATTCCTACCCCTCTAAAGTTGCTCGAAAAGTTATAGTTTGGTAATGTATTTTTTGCAAAATATACACCTGATATACCTTTGGATCTAGTGGGTCTGAGGTTGCCTGTAGAACGTATCGGGTCTGACTTTGTCTGTTGAATAAGATTGTGACATATGTAAGATTGTGACATATATATATTAGGTTCCTATATATAATATATATATAATAGGTTCCTATACCTACCATTTTATTTAATATTCAGTACAACTTGTTATACTACATCAGGTACAATAATGTAAGTACTAGCTTAGGTACGTTATGATTTAAATTAGTACAACTAGTATAAGGGTATTAGGAATATTGCTGTATTAGTTTAAGATAATGTTATTTATCTGTTTTAGATCTAGTGGTTAATCTAAAGGCCAGTAAAAACAGTTGTACTACCTTAGCAATACTCTTTTAGAAAAAAAATTATCCTAAAACAGTAAAATGGTCTACCTGTCCCAAATAGAGGTTTACTCTTAATTTGTATTATTACAATTTTTCACCGAAATTAGTACATTTTTTTCCTCGGTGTAAGTTTTCAATAGCGTCTGCTACTCCTGAACTAAAAACCTGTGCAGCTAACTGAACATTCTTTACTTTATTTTTATATAAATATGTTGCGAGCTCAACGGATTTGCTAATCGCATTTGCTGAGATTGTTGGACATTATCAAGTTCCCTAACAAACTCCCAACTAACGTTTCCTGCATGCAGTACACCTTAACTGTGGAGTCAGAAGGATGAGAAAAATATGGATTTATTTTTTTTGCCGAAAGGTTACAACCTAAGTTATTATATGTGGCTATATTTGTATGGGTACCATCAGATGTTATGGATCGTACCATTATGCCACTGGCATGTAAACTTATTATTATTCCACTGTCATGTAAACTTCTTAAATTGATTAATTGTGCTTGAAGGCGAGCATCTGCTTTTGTTAATAAAAAGTATGCAACAGGGCACTTAAAACTACCCGTGTAACTAACGATTTGGAAAAAAAGTACCTCAGATGCTGCCACTGTAAAATCCACATCTATTATTCCCCCATAATCCACATTTCCTGTAAATCTACCCAGTGAATCATCCCACACCACTTGTTTTCTTATTGACATCACATCAATTATTAAGGCACAATTTTTTAACTCTGAATGTTTTTCTGCAGTGACTTTTAAATAGTTCAAGATCTATGGTAAAATTCCTGGTTCACAATTTACGCTTGACAACCAGGATAAAAATACAGCGTGTGAGCAAACTGCTTCATTAGTGAAGAATATCTACGTTGCCCTGGATTGGTATATTTACTACTTTTTTTCTGCAGCAGTACAAGTTCTAAAGGTAAACTTAAAGCACAAAAAATATACATTATTGGATATCTTTACATTAATACCTTCAAGGATTTGGCACCTTCAAAATAATTCTTTAGGACAGTATCCACATTTTCATTACTATAGCCACTTTTTGACAGCTCTTTAATAACCTCTGTCATACTAGATATTTTTAAATCTCTTCTTTGAACCTTTTGCTTCAATATTTTCACCTTTCTTCGCAATAATTTATTACTAGTTAAAAAATTTTCATGAGTTTGTGTAGATTGATCTACAAAAGTTTATAAATTATCGTTTCCAATTCCAGATGAAGGGCGTTCAGAATTATCGCAACTGATATCAACATCCATTGGTTCAACTTCTTTTTTACTCGCTGAAATATCTAGTGCCTAGAAAAAATATAAAAAACCTATCTTTTAGAGAAAACAATAAGGGAACTTCTAACTTACATTTATTATTATTTTTTTCGAGGTAAAGGAACCTTCTTCATTAAATGTTTTGGGAAAGAAAACACACTTGGGACGGCTTCAGGTTTAAGAAGCTTTACTATATACCCTGGTTTATTTTGGTAGTCGGTTACCTACAAGAAAATGTTTTCCACAAATCCTACTTGTATTTGAAGGATACCTACCAGTTTTCCCTTCGTATTGCAGTTACCCAAAGTTTTAAAATTTCTGGTCTTTTAAAAGGGAATCTAAAATTTTAACAATGAATATGCTTAATACTTATGTTGTAAATAATAAAGAAGAGATAAAACTTACGTATGAAAAGAAATATTTTGCCTTGCATCATGCACAACACCACAACCGTAAGCAACACAATTGAGCACCATTTTGTAAATTACGAAGTGTTGTTGTCTCTTGTTCTTCGGAATTACGTTTTACTTTCAAAGTATAGGTAGGTTCGTATTAATACCACCTTTATTTTTCTTCTAATAATGCTAGACAGCACAAGAACGAAAACGAAGGAACATTTACTGTAAAAAACAACGGGTAAGTGAATTCCCAGGTATTTACCCTTTTGTGTCGAACAAAGAAAGGTATACTACACCATGGCGCTGTCTTTGTCTATCGTACTTGCCTCACTTTCAGACGAATTCCGTATTAACGGGGCCTTTCCAGTTACGTAGTATAGAGTTCACTGGGTGTCAAGCACTGGTAAGTTTACGTTATCCACAAAAACATAAAAATAAGTTAGGCACACAGCACACAGCGTCAATTATTGTGGGCTTGTGGGCCCTGCTGCCATCTATACCCCGTCAATCGTACCTATATCAGTTTGAGGTTATTATTTGCTTCTTTATGCTTGAGAAACGCTTCGCTTGAATCAAATGATCTTTCGATTTGGTGAAGTGTGAAGTGTTAATTTATACATTTTTTGATGAAGAAAAAGCAGGTTTTTCACTACCGAAACAAACGGGGTCCCCCATAATTGTGTTAGCCCAGGGCCCCCAAAACTTACGGTCCGCCCCTGGACCCCGCATCCAGTTTCTTTATACAGATGTAAACAGTAAGATGCATCTTCTCACTTTATGTAAGAGATATATGTATTTCCAAATACTACCCATACTATAATATTTTTGCAAAAGGAAAAAATAGAAAATACATAACATTTTTCCTAAATTAAATTATCTATTATTTATTGATAGTAACACAATATTTAACTAAAAATAGCGAAAATAGAGAGAAAACTGGACTAGAATACATGCCGCATTTAGTATTCGATCGAGTAATGCATCTAGTGTTTACCCTGGACCGACACTATATTAATATAGTGTTGGTCCAGGTTAACCTTACTTGAATATACCAATGATTTAAACTACCTCCGAAGACAATAATCCAGATGATTAAGGTCTGACGATGTACCTGGCCAATTATGCGGACCACCAGCACCAATGCACTACTTTGGATAGTTGTTGTTTAAAAATTTTCATGGATACCTGGTGTACCTAGCAAGGTTAATTTATAGGAAGGTTAGGACATTCGACGACTTGGAAGGAAAGTGGGGGTGAAAGAGTCAAGGGATAGATAAATAGGACAAAGGCGCAAATTTAAGTTGGTAACATTTACACGTGATTTGGCGATTTAGTAACTCCTTAAACATTTAACACTTCCAGCCATAGGCGCGCAAAGACGTTTTTGGCATATTCATTTGACGCTCGCAGTCAAAGGTGTATATTATCGTGGGTAGCTTAGGCGTAAATTTCTTATATTGCTTTGGCTATTTTCCCTCCTAGAATGTCTCGGTATTTTTTGTTTCGACTTTCAGTAACTGCGTTACCCCTTCTGATACGCCACTAGCATCAAGCTGCGAGGAAAAAAAGAAGAACAGTTGGTGGAGGCGGCACCGTCGCGCGATGTTACCGGTGGTGGAGGACCACCTTTGCTTGCGTATAAGAGTGGGGGCATGTTCTAACCTTCCTATAAACTAACCTTGGTACCTAATTGTAAACTGTAGTGTGCAAAGGGCTATTGAGTAGGAGGCATATTACCTATAGCAATCTATACCGTGCAAAGGAGACGTCCGACCAAAGGAATAATTTGGCGGCCATTTTTAACCCTAAATGAGACGAGAAATTTGAAATAATTTATACGGGTTCCATAAATAATGTAAGGTCTTGGTTGTTGTTTTGTGTAAAATGGAAATTATTTTAGTTCAAAGTACAACATAGGTCCAAGTTTGTTGTTGGTTTTAGTTTTGTAGGTTGAGAAATTATACTTAATCAAAACAATAAAATATTTTAATCATTCTAAAGAGAATTAATTTAATTATTATTGTACATTATATCTTATACAATCTACATTGTAGATAATTACTTATAAAAAACATGAGAATATTTTTTATTACCTAACATTTTCATACAATATTACATGGGATAATTATTTCTTTGAATACTTTTAATAATAATAATAATAATATTAATAATAATAATAATAAACAATGAAGATCGATTTAAGGAATGAATTCATCAAGAGAGTAAGACAAGTAGTGCGAACTGATCTTAACAGAAGGAATTTGTTTAAGGCCCTGAACACGTATGCGTGCTCTGTACTCAGCTATTCGTTCGGAATAGTGAATTGGACCAACACGGACATCAACAACCTGCAACGAAAAGTTAGGACACTACTGACAAAAGCTCATAAACATCATCCCCGTAGCGCCGTAGAAAGAACAACTCTGCCGCGTCAACTAGGAGGAAGAGGATTGGCAGATCTCAGCAAGCAATTGGACCAACAAATATTAAATCTGCGTAATTATTTCTACAGGCAGGCCAACAGCTCCACACTACATAGGGCTATATGCGGAGCAGACGTCTCAACACCGCTACGTCTGACGGAACACGAGCGTCAAAATCACCACCGAACCGACAACGATAAACTACAGAGGTGGTTGGGGAAGCCGCTGCACGGGAGGCATCCTAATGAGGTTAACCAGGAACATGTCGACAAGTTAGCGTCGAACTATTGGCTGACCTCGGGACGAATGTTCCCCGAGACGGAAGGCTTCCTACTGGCCATACAAGATCAGGTTATACCAACTCGCAACTACCTAAAATTCATTGTAGGAGATGCATCGGTAGTGGATGACAGATGCAGATACGGGTGCCCAACTTCAGAAACAATCACATAAGGCAGCACATAACAGGAGGATGTCAGATGTTCGCATCAACGGAATATAAGGAACGACACGATTCGGTTGCCAAGATCTTGCACCAGGAACTGGCGGAAAAGCTGCTGCTTGTGCAGGCAGAGAGGGTCCCATATTACAACTACACACCTGAGCCTGTTCTTGAGAACAGCAACTACAAGATGTACTGGGATCGTACAGTTCTGACAGATCAACGAGTTGCCCATAACAGACCGGACCTTATAATAGTTGATAAAATTTCTAGGCAGACAACTCTGATTGATGTGGCCATCCCGAACAACAACAACCTGCGTGTGAAGCAAGTCGAGAAGATCGCGAAGTACAGAGATTTAGAAGAACGAATTAGAAGGCAATGGGAAATGGAGAACGTCCAGACGATTCCAATCATCATGTCAACAACTGGTGTTATACCAAAAAGTTTGCTGAGAAACATCAAGGAGCTGGGTTTAACTGATAGTCTTTACAGGTCCATGCAGAAAGCGGTACTACTTGCGACAGCCCTAACCGTCAGGAAATTCATGGGGAGTGCAGGAACGTCCAACAACATCAATGTCACCTAAGGCCCGATAACATGGCAAGGGTCTCGTCCGAGCCAGATCCTTTTGGTATCCGGGATACCCGGGATCTGAGTGAATGTTCCCCGTAGAGGGAGTGCGAATGCCTTTTGGCTAAGTCGAGATAATAATAATAATAATAATAATAATAATATAACCCATAACAGACCGGACCTTATAATAGTTGATAAAATTTCTAGGAAGACAACTCTGATTGATGTGGCCATCCCGAACAACAACAACCTGCGTGGGAAACAAGTCGAGAAGATCGCGAAGTACAGAGACTTAGAAGAACGAATTAGAAGGCAATGGGAAATGGAGAACGTCCAGACGATTCCAATCATCATGTCAACAACTGGTGTTATACCAAAAAGTTTGCTGAGAAACATCAAGGAGCTGAATCTAACTGATAGTCTTTACAGGTCCATGCAGAAAGCGGTACTACTTGCGACAGCCCGAACCGTCAGGAAATTCATGGGGAATGCAGGATCGTCCAACAACATCAATGTCACCTAAGGCCCGATTACATGGCAAGGGTCTCGTCCGAGCCAGATCCTTTTGGTATCCGGGATGCCCGGGATCTGAGTGAATGTTCCCCGTAGAGGGAGTGCGAATGCCTTTTGGCTAAGTCGGAATAATAATAATAATAATAATAATAATAACCCATTTTCCAGGAATATATCTAGGTATACCTATTTCTGAATTTTTATGCGGCTAGTTTTATTCCTTAGAGTATCACAAATGGTGTCAGGTGGGTTAACGGAGGGGTAGTTTCGAAAATTTTCGGTAAAAAAGGAAATTGTCGGAAAAATCTGCCAGAAAATATATTTTGAGAAAAATTGCAGCGCTCATAAATAATTAACACACAGTAGTGAGGGTTTGCTAAGGACTAACGGATAAGGGTGAGTTGTCAAATTTGACAAAAAAATAATGTTTCGCAAAACATCAAGAAATAATTTTATAGAAAATTTAGGTGCTAGGAAAGGCAAGATACGTGAAAAAGTTTTTAGGTGAAGCAAAATTCCATCTAGAAACTAAGATGATTAAGAAATAATTTTGTTGCATTAAAAAATTAAAAGAAAATGCCAAACGAACAAGAAAACGTGGTACCACTACACTACGCTGAACCGTTGAAATTAAGTCAGTCTGTTTGTATAGTAGCTGAACGGAGAAACCTTCGTTCGCGCCATACCACAGAAAATACTCTCCAATTTCCTCCGAAACACACCAGACTAATAGACACAACCTTGACGTTAGATACAGTTGTACCACCATACATCTTGGAAGTCATGCTGGTGTAGTCCCTCACATACGAATCTCTCGTAAGGAATGATTGAAAATGAAAATGGAAATGGAGAAGAACTTTCATACGTATAGGACGTAGACCAATGGACATGAAAGAAAGAAAATCGGACATCATTTCAGAAAAATTAAAAATGATTTTCTGTCAGCGCCGGTCAGCCCGGTACCTCTCGCTAGCAAGCGGGTTCTACCCCCGGGTCTACGTCCTATACGTATGAAAGTTCTTCTTTCCATTTTCATTTTCAATCATTCCTTACGTGAGATTCGTATGTGAGAGACTACACCAGCATGACTTCCAAGATGTATGGTGTTACAACTATATATAACGTTAAGGTTGTGTCTATTAGTCTGGTGTGTTTCGGAGGAAATTGGAGAGTATTTTCTGTGGTATGGCGCGAACGAAGGCTTCTCCGTTCAGCTACTATACAAACAGACCGACTTAATTTCAACGGTTCAGCGTAGTGTAGTGGTAGAACGTTCGCCTAGCAAGCGAGAGGTCCCGGGTTCGACCCCCGGCGCTGACATAAAATCCTTTTTAATTTTTCTGAAATGATATCCGATTTTCTTTCTTTCATGTCCATTGGTCTACGTCCTATACGTATGAAAGTTCTTCTCCATTTCCATTTTCATTTTTTTTTTAAATTTTGGGTAATAGAACGGTAACTTTTGTAAACGATCCGGCGAAAAATCGTGTTTTAAAAGAGAAATTAGAAATGGATATAACAACGCAATTCATGCTAGGACTTTTAATGCCGATAAAACAACGAGTATTATCACTACAGCCCAGAAATATGGCAGAGGCATTAGATTACGCGAAAAGAGAAGAACCTATCCAGAGAACAATTAGGCCGCCGCAATATAATAGAGAATGTCGCGGAATAGGTAAAAGTTGGATGAGGATGGCATCTAACGCAACGCACTCTACCTGCTTTAGTTGCCATCAAAGCGGACACATGGCGCAACATTGCCCGAATAAGCCGCCGCGAATAAAAAGCCACCACCTAATAATACGCGAATTTGATACAACTGTATGAGAGCTGGACATTTTGACAGGGAATGTACGGAGAATTACCGCATAATTCGAAGCGAAATTCAAGGAAATTTAAACGAGCAAAAGTACGACTGTCGCTCAAGGTGCTCAACACTAGCGAGGAAACAGGTACGCCACTGTTTCCGCGGAACATGGCATTAATAACTGTGTGTGGAAAACCGTGTAGAATTTTAATAGATCAGGGGCAGTATTATCCTTAGTGAAACCAGAGTTTGCCAAGGGGTTAATAATTGAGAAAAATGATTTTCAGTTAATAGATATTCAAGGACATAATATAGCTAGTTTAGGAGATATTAAACTAAGAATTGAATTACCTAATGGTGAAACTTAGTGCACGAAGCAACTGTGTTAGAAACCGATGAAATCGCGTTTGATGCAAATATTTTGCTAGGATTGGACTTTTTGCATAAATATGGCGTAAAAGTAGATTGGTTCAATAGAATTATCTATATACTAAAGGAACAGATTTCGTTAATTGAAGAAAATCATTATAGTAATAGAGCCAGTGTTGTGAAAAGAAAAGAAAACTTTGTAAGTGGAGTTATGATAAATAATGATAAAGAAAGTGAACTAAGTGATATGTTATACCTCGAAATAGGGGAATTGAAAAAAGAAATTTGAGAATTAGCGAAAGGAATTAATGAAAACCACGTAAGTGATGTGCTAAGTGCCAGTGTATTGGGACCGTCTGGTCCCGCGGTATAGAGAAAAAAATATATGTGATTACTATATTTTATATTGCGTACAACTGCGCGGAGCTTACCTTGGTCCTTGTCGTCTTTTGTCAGTACGGGCGTTGCGTGGGCGATCTCTATGTGCAGTGTTCCAAATCACTTTTATTTCCGCGTTCTTTTTCCTTTTTCTTTCTTCTCGTTGACACTGAATTTGATTTTTTGTCTTATCTTGTCTTGTGCTTTTTTGGGTGGCGGAAATTTTATCGAAAAACAATCCATAGAAAATTTTTCATCGAATAACATTTCATCGAAAAATAATTCATCGAAAAAACATTTCATCCAAAAACAATTAATCGAAAAAACATCTCGTCGAACAATCATTTCATCGACTATATTTTTTTAAGGAATAAACTTTTAATTAGAACATTGTAACGAAAATTTTATCTAATTTCCGTTACAGTGTTTAAATGTATTATTTAATTCCAATTCATTCGTCACCCCCCGTATACACATACCATTTTTATAAAATGTTGCCCTGCTATCTACAAGCCGATGCATAATAAGTTGCCTACCTTGTTGTTACTAAACCAAACTGCTGATTAGAGGGTATGTGCCGGTTGCAAAGGTGTTTAAATTTTATTCATGGATAAAAGGTATGTATTACTAAAACAATTACATTATTGTAATCACTGTCTGACGTTAATTACAAAGATAATATTCACTAAATAGCTAGTTTTCTAGTTAGAAATAACCTTAGTTGATATAAGGTTATGTTACAACATTCTGGAAATCCAAATTTTTATATAATTATAATTATTGTAACTCTTACATCTTATAATAATTATATAAAAATTTGGATTTCCAGAATGTTGTAACATAACCTTATATCAACTAAGGTTATTTCTAACCTTGTATCACACCAAGTTTTCTGACACTTTTTGATGATAACCTAAAAAACATTTTTCTTATTATAAATTTATCTTTTGTTTTTTTGAAACTAAATTACCTTATTAAGAAAAAAACAATTACAAACAAAATTGACGGTATAAATTTTCACACGAAATTATGTAAAAACCTTTTTCTGGCCCTTTTAAACCTAAAATCTATCTGGTTTGAATATTGGTAAAAAACTTCAACATAATTGTGAGTAAAATTTCAACCTTTTCTCAATATTTTCTAATAATTTAAAAAAATTTCTGGCCCTGATGAAGGTCACGAAGTAGACCGAAAGCTTGGTATTATAAAAAGAAGTTAATATATACCTTTCTGGCTGCAAAACTCGTTATTTTATCTACTAAGATAATATTCACTTTATTCGGTTTTGGGATTGACTAGCGCCACGGTGCTTCCGTGTACCAACGTCACTCCTAGTGTTCGACGTTTCTATCTGGTCGAATATCAGTGGTAAGAGTTTGGCAGAATTGACAGTTGACACCGCTGCCTGTTTTTCCTGATCTGCGATTATCGTATTTTTGAATTTTTTCATTAATAATTTGGTAATTTTTTACCTTGCGTACCGGTCGCCGATTTTCTTGATTTTTTCCAAATATACGTATTTTGGGCCGCAGATCACGAAAATCACAACCAAAATTGGGGCAAACGCTTATTTTCCAAGATATAAACCTATATTCGGTGAATTAGTGCTGTTGGAACAAACCCTTTGTCAAACCTAAGTTTATATTTTGTGGTTTGAAGTTGGGTTTTTATGAGCGAGTATGTTGGCAACAACGAGGCGCGCGAATCCCAGCCTACTTTTCAATTTTAAATTTTAAATATATTTCCGTCATATTTTGTTATAATAATAATATAATAATTAATTATTGTTATTATTATAGATATTATATAGATACTTAACTATGACACTGCGCATTAATCCAAATGTTTTAGAAAAAGTTTTGAATTTCAAGAACCCGGTTTTAACCATAGTAAAATATTTTCCATTTGAAACCATACATATTGAAAAACATTATTAATCATTGAGAATTTTAGGAAATATTTTGTGGTTGATCCAGGACATCGTGGCCCCATACAAATACTGGCCTGAATGGATAAAAGCTCTATTGAAAAGTCCCACATTTAATTATGGTGAAAGAGTAAAACTTCTGACCTTTTTTTTGTGAATGGTGTACGGGAACCCGACTTAATTTTCAATTTTTTAGTAAGAGTTAAAAGATCCAAACTAATGGCTCAGTACAAATATACCATCGAAGAGCTCTTTAGATATTTTAAAAAAGATCAATATCAATGTAAATATTTTAGTTATTCTGTTTTAAATAACCGATATGAATACTTGAACGGACAAAAAAGAAACATTAATGATGATTAAAACTGGTTGGAAAGTTGACTATTTTTTTTCTTTTTTCAATAATAAAATGCCTTTTGGGAAAAGGCAGCTCCCGCATCGCTGTCTACTGCCGTAGTAATGGCCCTCGTATACTTTTTTCATATGGCACCTATCGCTGCCATCTCTCACAGTAAGAAACAAAACCTTCTCTCTTTGTTAGCAGGTGCACATCTTTGCCAATAATGCCACCATCAGGGGCATATGCCCCCTTCTTTTTTCAAACGGCAGCGCCCAATGATCCCGAATGTCACCACAAGGGAGAATATGCCCCTTGTGCTGGCAGTCGATAGCGATGGGTGCTGCCGTATGAAAAAAGAAGGGGGCATTCCCCCTTAGTGTGGCAGTCGATAGAGATGGGCGCTGCCGTATGAAAAAAGAAGGGGGCATTCGCCCCCTTGTGTGGCAGTCGATAGCGATGGGCGCTTCTTAACTATACTTCTATTGTAATGACTAAGATAAACTAAATTATACAATTATACATACATGCTCTTTGTAGTTTTTATAAAACTCTTTAATTCTAAGCTCCGGAGGGACAGATCTTTTAAAAATAAATTCGGCCAGATAGTCGGAAAAATTGTGCTTTCTGATACCATAACGGGGTACATTAGATTTCACTTCTCTCCACATTCGTTCTATGTTTTGTGTATGAGCTCCTAACATAAAAGAAAATGTGCAAATGACTAAAAACATAAAATAAGATTTACCTGACTCCGGATCGACAAAACTGGTAGAATGGTTCACGCTTAAATGTTGGAACAATCATTCTCTAAACAATTATATGCCTTCCAGCAGTCTGAAATAATTGTGGTTCCAGGAGAAATGTATTGTTTGATTATATCCAAAAGAACCTCCTTATTCCTGGATGGAACAGGCACTAAAAATAAATTGGAGGTATTGCCTCTTTCCACACCTCTAAATATCCATTGGCCCTCCACCAAAACT
Source organism: Pseudeuparius sepicola (assembly GCA_963920635.1). Taxonomy (NCBI): domain Eukaryota; kingdom Metazoa; phylum Arthropoda; class Insecta; order Coleoptera; family Anthribidae; genus Pseudeuparius; species Pseudeuparius sepicola. The sequence continues at coordinate 41,758,978 of OY987303.1, read as the reverse complement.
TCCAAATCTACCAAATATCGAATAAAGTTGTCAATATTAATTAACAAACCCAGATACTCGGTTAAATTCATCTTGTTTATCAAAAATTAAATATACAAGAATAATTTCAAAATATGGCGGAAATATATTTAAAATTGAAAAGTGGGCTGTGATTCGCGCGCGTCACTGTTATTACCAACTTACTCGCTCATAAATATCCAACTTCAAATCACAAAACATAAAATTAGGGTTCACAAAGGGTTTGTTCCAACAGCAGTTCTGAACCGGTTTTCGGAGACCTAATTTAGTTTTGATCATTAACCAAAGTTGTGTGTTCTCACGGATTTTTGCAGTTTTATTTAAAAATTAATAATTTACTTATGTGTTTTTAATAGATATTAGGTAATTATAATATTAACAAGAAGATTGATCGTAAAATTTTTAATAAAAATTCGTTAAACACTGAGCTTTGACAACGCTGCTTTAAACGCTTATATCTTGGAAAATAAGCGTTTGCCCCAATTTTGGTTGTGATTTTCGTGATCTGCGGCCCAAAATACGTATATTTGGAAAAAATCAAAAAAATCGGCGACCGGTACGCAAGGTAAAAAATTACCAATAATTTTACTTAAAAAACCTTCCAAAGTCTACTAGTAGCCGGAAGTCGTCATCAGTGCAAAGAAGGTTATAAATAGGCCCGGCGATCGGCTTCCCATTTTACCTTTCGTGGAGTCAACGTTAAAAGTGCGGTTAGGTCTTGAATTTTCTTTTAGTAGTTTCCACGTGGAAATCTCTTTTTTTAGACCTAATTTGCAGCTTAACAGTCGCCTTAAGTGGTTTTGTATCTAGCGTATTGTTGGTTTTCTGGTGCTATAATAAGTTTTTTCTTTCTTGCATGCGTGTTGTTTTTAAAGCTTCCAAATAAACAAGCGGTAGCTGAGTTTTACTTTAAACGTTTATTTGTACAGCATTACAACATCTTGAAATCTGTTCTTGGAACATTGGTTTTACAATTGACATTTGACAGTCACCTACTAGCTATCATAGAATAGACAAAACTACCAGTACATAAACCAACAATGCACTTATCACACACCCCCCTTCTTAAATATCTAAACGTCTAGGGGGCCTAATAACCCTCTGGATACGCCTTAGACCTTCTTGAGTAAAAGGCACAGGCGTTGAGGAAGTTACTTTCGTTTGAGTTTCTTCTTTACAACTCTCTTCACTCAGTAGTGCTGGATTTTCGACTTTACTGGTGTCAGGCCTTACAGTCGAATATTCATCACTGTGAAAGTTTTCTTCGAGATTATTAGGAAGTGGGTGTAAAAATTTGGCATTTCTTCTGTATGTACCCATTGAACTTCTGACTACATACGATCTAGGAGTATTATGTTTGGCCTCAACTTCCCCCTCTTGACGTAGATCGGAAATCCATACCTTTTGACCCACTGGGAGTTCAGATATTTCTTTGACTTTATGACGGATATCAAAGTTAACCTTCTGGCAAAAACGTCTGTTTTCTTCTTTTTGTACAATGGTTTCTTTTTTAGGTATGGAAGGGTTTAACTGAAGTGGTGCAATGGGCACAATTCCTCGCAGCTTCCTGTTCATTAGGAGCTCTGCTGTACTAAATCCAGATTGAAGAGGTGTTGAACAAAGAGCTAGTAGCATTTTATATGGATCTGCACTCTTCTTAAAGTGGTTCTTAAAGTTTTTAACTTCTGGTTCTATAAAGCCATTACTTTGAGAGAACTTGGGACTAGAAGTGATGATTTTAAATCCATAGTCTTGAGCAAACTTGGAGTAAGCTGATCCAACGGTCTGTGAAAATTGAGTTCCATTGTCACTTCGAACCACCTCAGGTACACCATGTCATGCAAAAATAGACTTAAGGTGTGTTATGACACTTTCTGCAGTCAAATCCTTAAGTTTTGCTACTTCTATATATCTTGAGTAGTAGTCTGCTACTATAACATACCAGTAACCTTGAAGTTTCAGTAAATCGGTTCCAACAATCTGCCATGGTCGCTCCGGGTACTCGGATGGCATCAATGGTTCTATTTTGTCTGGTTCGTGTCTTATACAAACTATGCAGTTTTTTATTACCCTTTCCAGCTGCAATCCAATACAGGGCCACCTCACAGATTGGCGGGCTAGAGCTCGACACTTATTAATGCCCTGATGACCTTCATGAATCTTGTTAAGGATATCTCGACGAAGTACCAGCGGCACAATAATACATGGACCTTTCATCAGTATACCATTTTGTAAAGTAATTAAATGCCTAATACATTCTTGGGAAACTGTATGCCTCGATGGCCAACCTTCAGTGCAGTACTTCATTAACTCACAGCATACAGCATCTTCATGTTGACTTCGCACCAACTCAACAAATCTTCGATCTGTTGATGGAAAGCCTGTGATAACAGATTGAATATAAGCTGCAATTTCTTCATTGAGCTCAGAAGTATTAATAGTTGCTAAGGGACTTCTCGACAAGGTGTCTGCGGTTTTTTCCCGGAGTGTATGTAATCTCATAGGAATATCTCATCATACGCAATCTTAGTCTCTGAAGTCGTGGAGTTATTGAGTCTAAATCTTTTGTACCAAATATTGAGACCAGTGGTTTGTGGTCAGTTTCAATGGTAATTGTTTTGCCAGTTATAAAATTGGAGAATTTTTCACAACCCCAACAAACTGCAAGGGCCTCTTTTTCTATTTGCGCATATCTACGCTCACATTCAGACAGAGTTCTCGACGCATACGATACTGGTTTGTAATTATCACTTTCGCTTTGCAACAGGACAGCCCCAAGGCCATACGAGGATGCGTCAACAGATAACTTGAGTTTTTTGGAGCTGTCGTATAGTGCTAAAACTGGTGGGCTCGCCAAGGTTTGTTTTATTTTGTCGAATGCCATGGCTTGGGAGTTTTTCCATACCCACACTCGATCGGATCTTAGAAGATCATACAAAGGTTTGGCTAAAGACGACAAGTTCGGTATGAATTTACTCACAAAGTTGACCATTCCCAGAAAGCGTGTCAGTTCGGTCACATTTTGTGGTTCTTGCAAGTCGGCAATAGCTTGAACTTTCTTAGGATCAGGCAGGATGCCTTCTGTCGAAATAACATGCCCAGGAATCTTAATAGAGCTTTTTCTGAATTCACATTGTCCACCCTTTTTCTTGCAGTCTGTTCAGGACACGTGTTAGACGTATGTTATGTTCTTGGTTGTTGCGACCAAATACTATGACGTCATTAAAATGACATACTACACCTTCTATGCCTTCGAGGACAAGGTTCATCTGTTTTTGGAACACTTCTGGAGCAGATGTTAGTCCAAAACATAAACGTTTAAATCGAAATCGTCCAAATGAAGTTATGAACGTGGTCAGATGTTTACAGTCCTCCGTAAGAGGAATTTGCCAGAATCCGCTATTCGCATCGAGCCTACTGAACACCTTTGCACCCTCCAGTTGACCTAACGTACTGTCAATATCTGGAATTGGGTATATTTCCCTCACAACATTTTTGTTTAAGCGTGTTAAGTCAACGCAAAGGCGTATCTTGCCGTCTTTCTTTGGAACAATAACGAGTGGCGCACACCAGTCAGATGGTTCACTGACGGGTTCAATTACACCTCTCTGGCACATCAGATCTAATTCTTTCTTGAGTTCAGGTTTTAGAGGCAATGGCACACGCCTTGGAACATTCAACGCGTAAGGAACAGCATCTTGTTTTATTTTGATTTTGTAAGCGTTTTGAGTGTTGCCTAAACCTGTAAACAGTTTTGGAAACTTTTCGAAAGGGTCAAAAGAATCATCCTGTAAACGGACTTCAAACATTTTCTTCACTAATCCTAGTTTTTCCGAAGCAAGATCACTGAGTAAAGTTTGTTTAGCCCCCATAACCACATAAAACTTCTCAGACAGCGATTTATTTCGGGCTGTGACGGTGGTTGTAAGCACACCTAACACATCGAGTGATTCACCTCCAGGACCATCAACCATGACGTTAGCGGGTGATAGGGTACGTTCAGAAAACACTGACTTGTAAATCTTTTCAGGCAGAACACTTACATCAGCTCTAGTGTCAACCCTAGCTGTCAGCTGTTTGTTGTCAACAAGAAGATTTATGTACCACTTTGATTTACCCCATGGAGCATCAACTACGCCTACAAACACATCATCGTCATCATGATTCTGATTGTTTTCAGATGATGTAGCATTAACACTTCTTTGTTGTGAGCCCTGTTGTGATTTTCTGCATGCACGAGCATAGTGTCCTTTTGTTTTGCACTTTCCACACAATGCATTACGTGCTGGATAGTTTTTTCTATCATGATTAGTTTCATAACCGCACCACTTACAAGAATTACTTTTAGCACTTATCATGGTGTTACCGTTTGTATTGTTTTTAAAAGATTGTGCACTAGAGCTCTTCTTGCGCACCCCCACTCTATCTACCGAACTGGATACACCACGGAACATTTCTTGTTGCTTTTTCACAGCTTCAGATTGTCGGGCAGTTGTTACAGCCTTTTCGAGGTTCAGGTTAGGGTCAAGCTGCAACTTTTCAGACAAAGCTTTATCTCGTATACCCACTACCACCTGATCACGAATGGCTTGATCGGCAAACCCTGTTGGGAAATCACAGTTTTGTGCAAGAGAATGCAAGGCTGTCACAAAGTCTTCTACACTTTCTCCCTCTTCTTGATAACGAGTGTGAAAACAGTAACGTTCGTAGATTACATTAGTAGGTAATGGGTGGGTTACGCCGCCCCCCTCCACTTTCCTAGGCCCCGCCCCCTGGCAATCATAGCTAACCTCTGACGTCATGGCGCCAAATTCAAACCGAGATAATGGTCCATCATCTCGAGCATCTCATCTCATGGTCCAGCATCTCCAGCATCTCATCTCGTGCTCTGACGTCACAAATTCTGAAAATAAAAAAAAATCCGCCAGGGTTCGAACCTGCGACCATCGGTTTATAAAATCGACGCTCTAACCAACTGAGCCATCGACGCATTTGAAAATAATACTTTAAAATGGTGTAAACTAGATTCTGGGTGACGTCACAAAATTAAGAATAAATACAAGGTATCTCAAAAGCAACTGATTAAAATTATATACAGGATGCGTTAAACCAAGGGAAAGTCAAAAGGGCCTAATTTCATCGCGTCGCAAATTTTTTCTCGTACAGAGGTGAACAAAAATATACAAGGTAGGTAAAAACAGTTGATATGTAAAAAATCAAATATAGTGTGAGACAAAAATAAAAAAGGCCTATTTATATCACGTGACGTCTCAGACTTAAGAATAAGTAAAATACAGGGTGAATCAGAAACTAAAGCCAAAAGGAAGTTAAAATTTTAGATTTTTTCAAGTATACAAGGTGTCTCATAAGCAGCTGATTAAAATTATATACAGGATGTGTTAAATCAAGGGAAAGTCAAAAGGGCCTTAATAATTTCATTGCGTCACAGATTTTTTCTCGTGCAGAGGTGAACAAAAATATACAAGGTAGGTAAAAACAATTGATATGTCAAAAAAAAATCAAATATAGGGTGAGACAAAAATAAAAAAAGGTCTATTTATATCACGTGACGTCTCAGACTTAAGAATAAGTAAAATACAGTGAATAAATACGGTGAATCAGAAACTAAAGCCAAAAGGACCTTAATAATTTATCGTCACAGATTTTTTCAATTAGCATAAGTACAGGGTGGACAACAAAAATATACAATGTGTGACAAAAAAAACGACCTGAATCAGCACGTGGCGTCTCAGGCTTAAGAATTAGTTAAATACAGGGTGTCTCAAAATTCACATTTGTACAAGGTAGAACAAAAATATACAATGTGTGACAAAAAAAAACGACCTGAATCAGCACGAGGCGTCTCAGACTTAAGAATAAGTTAAATACAGGGTGTCTCAAAATTCACATTTGTACAGGGTAGAACAAAAACTAAAGATAAAACGGCGTTAATCTAAAGTCAAAAGGACCTTAATCGTTGTGTCACAGATTTTTCTCGTACAGTGGTGAACAACAAAAATATAGAAGCTGGTATAAGAAAGCCAAAAGGACCTTAATAATATCTAGGTACGGGGTGGGACAAAAGCCAAAAAGGTATAATTTCACGTGGCGACGCAGATTTAATGCCTCAAAATTCATGTACAGGCTGGGGTAATCTAAAAGGTCCTTAATCGATGCGAGATTTTTCTCAAATAGGTGGACAACAAAAATATATAGGGTGAGCAAAACAGCTGATAAAAGAATCATGTACAGGGTGTGACAAATGCCAAAAAGACCTAATTATTACCTAAAATTCATATTTATACAGGATAAGACAAAAATCAAAGCAAAGACGACGTTAATCTAAAGCGAAAAGGACCTTAATCATTGCGTTGTAGATTTTTTCAAATAGTACAGGGTCGGACAACAAAAATATTCAAGGTAGCATGAGAAAGCCAAAAGACCTGGCGTCTCAGAATTAAGAATAAGTAAAATACAGGGTATCTCAAAATTCAGGATAGTGTACTATGGGTATTTGTCCTAATGATAAGATTATTTTTTATATATAGATTTGCCCGTGTTAGAATTTTTGAAGATGTAAAACATAAATAAGATTGTGGTTATAAAAATAATTTTTGTAATTTTAACCACACGTTTTTGGGGTTTTCACTGCGTTTTGACGTTTACGTGGTGGCATTTGGCATTCATATAGACGACAAAAACCAATACCAAAACGGTCTTATGCGCCTCAAGCGAAAAATATTCTATTGCTATAAGATTCAAAACAATTTTATGTTAAATCTACCAGCGCGAGACAATCTACGTAATAAATCTCCTGATGTCAAAACGCCCTTCTAAACACAGACGATTTTCAGCTTAGTGACCTGAAGGTGAATAAAAAATTCGATGTAGGTACAGCGTACAACAAAACCAAAAAGACGTTACTCCACGCGAAATTCCACAGCTATCAAAAATAGCATTTTTCCTAAAACGACATGTAGACTTACTCAAAAAGTATATTTAAAGAGAGGCAAAACTTTTCGCGAAATTAGTTTGTTATAAAAATTGGAATTATTATATTATGTACATAAATGCATCGTAAAATAAGGTCAGCTACGAAAACGTTGGCCCGCCAACACCGGCCACTGGTAATGGTATTTGTCATCATTTTTCCAACATACAAGGCAAATATTGCATCGTCAGCGAAATCAAAAATAAAAAACGTAGGTTGCGGGCATCGACACAGGCGGATATCTACGTCTGGTAAAATATAAATTCCACACTTTTAAAATTAATAATTTCAGAAATAAGTAAAATACGGCACCAGGATTCGAACCTACGACCACTCGAGAGACAAAAACTAAAAGGGCATTAATAGTTTCAGCACGTGACCTCGTAGAACTAAGAATATAGGGTGTATCAAAATTCATGTACTTACAGGGTGTGACAAAAAAAATCAAAGCCAAAATGTCCTTAATAATTTAACCTTGTGACATCGCTGAATTAATGGACCGTCTGTATAAAAATTCATATACCGAGACAAAAACATATATACGAAAAACAAATGGCCTTTAATCGCGGCGTGACATTACAAAATTTTTCTCAGATGACGTAGACACACAGAAATTACAGATATACATATAAACTCAAAATATACTTGCAAAAAAAAATAAAAACGGGGCTACTAACGCAAGAACAAAGTATATGCTAAACCCTCAGTCTCAAAACGACCTACAACCTTGACGAAAAAATCGTGGGTAAAAATATCTCTTTATTAGGTATAAATTAATTTTAGAAAAATGGGTCCAAATAAAATTACTACTACAAAACGACCGGCAAAAAATCGTAAAATTGGTCAAGATATTATGTAGGGTCATAAATCTTAATTCGTAGTAACAGAGTGTACAAAGTACCCAACAACAGTTATAATATTATAAAAAATAATATACAGTGTACGTCAAAACACTGCGCAAACGGAAAGCCAAAAGGGCCTTAATAATTTCATCACACCCCAGAATCTTTTTCAGACTGCATAAGTACAGGGTGGACAACAAAATACATGGGTGGACAAAAGCCAAAAAGACCTAACTTCATCACGTGACGTATCATAATTAATAAGGGAAATACAGGGTGTCTCAAAGAAAACTGTCAAAAATGTATATGTGTATGGATAAAAGCATAAGAAAATTACATGTCAACACGTGACGTCACTGAATTTTTCAAACTGCATACAGGCCGGCCAAAAATCAATACAAGATATATCAAAAATGTATATACAGTGGGAATAAAAACACATACAAAAATTCCGGTATCTGACCAAATAATTGAACTACCAAAGCCAACGCGAGCAAAAATTACTCATTTAGAAAAATAGATCCAAACAAAATTAATTGACGTCCTCTGCTGTATACCACAAACCGGCCGACACAAACCGTAAAAATCGGGCAAAATATGCATACTTAATTCGTAGTAAGACAAGACTTTGAATATTTTTTCGTAATAATTACCTACACACGAGCCTGAAATATAATCTATAATCTTCAAATAAACACACAAAATATGACATAATAAATTAAAAGTAAAAAAATATTTTTAAAAAAAGCTTTTATTTAAATGCGCTAAAAAGAATAAAATAATCTTTTCTTTTAAAACTTTTACTATCAACTTATAACGTCATTCCACAATTTATATGATATAAAAGCTTGTCGCGAGATTTAAGTAGTGGTATTTACTTAGTTTGAAAACTTAAATCTCGCGACAAGCTTTTATATCATATAAATTGTGGAATGACGTTATAAGTTGATAGTAAAAGTTTTAAAAGAAAAGATTATTTTATTCCTTTTAGCGCATTTAAATAAAAGCTTTTTTTAAAAATATTTTTTTACTTTTAATTTATTTTGTAATTTTTAGTTTGGCCAGGTGTCTGAGTCTATTCATCTCAGTTAACGCATCATTGTTGCAAGGTCGTTTGCCGGTTAGTTTAGAACAGTCTAGCTCTTCAATGAGGAGACCTTCTAATGACCATCTTGGGTGTTCCGCCATGTTGGATTTAGAATGACGTCACACATATAATCATGCATTGTCATCCAAATTAAACGTGTGTACAAAATTTCAGCTCGATCGGTTGAAATTTAACTAGTCCGCCATCTTGAGTGTTCCGCCATGTTGGATTTAGAATGACGTCACACATATAATCATGCATTGTCATCCAAATTAAACGTGTGTACAAAATTTCAGCTCGATCGGTTGAAATTTAACTAGTCCGCCATCTTGAGTGTTCCGCCATGTTGGATTTAGAATGACGTCACACATATAATCATGCATTGTCATCCAAATTAAACGTGTGTACAAAATTTCAGCTCGATCGGTTGAAATTTAACTAGTCCGCCATCTTGGGTGATCCGCCATGTTGGATTTAGAATGACGTCACACATATAATCATGCATTGTCATCCAAATTAAACGTGTGTACAAAATTTCAGCTCGATCGGTTGAAGATATCTGCTTCAAAATTGAGTTGCAAGATTCCACCCGAACAAATTACATACATACATACATACATACATACATACATACATTGCAAGTTAAATAAAAGCTTTTAAAAATAAAACATCACGTGAAGTCGCAGAATTAACGTATTGGTCGTATAAGAATTCAAAATTTCGCTATTTGTTCTAATAATTCAAGAATTTTTAAACTAAAACGCGGGGACGGATGGCGTACTAAACCCCCTAATATCAAAACGGTCTGCGAGATGAAAAAAAAAACGAAAACTTGATTTTTAAAAATGGCTCTTTTACCGGTGTTGTATCAAGTATAAATTAATTTCAGAAAAATTCGTACTCAAAGTACTTAACAACAGAAGCGAATATTTTTCGTTATACCTCTACACGACAAAAAATTGCATTCTTTCGTGTTTTTCGGGGTGTTTTAATAATTCACTCACATAGTCTGCTAATTGATTCCTGAAATAACAATCTTCTAAGTCGTTCGGTCGACGCACCGATTTTCTGGTTATTAGCATTAATATTTTGCAAAAATTATTATTCAGGGTGCGTATAGAAACACGACGCAATAGGAAAGCCAAAAGGACCGTCGTACTCGTCTCCACAATCACGCAGAATTGCAAAGATTTAGAAAATTTCCCCTTGATGCAGGTGCAAATAATTTAACTATATATGGACTTAATACAACATAAGATGTATTATAAAAATACGTAAGAGGTATATCGAAAGTAATAATTTTCAATATATTCCCCGAAAACGGGAACCTCGTGTATTGGAGAGAGACAGAACTTCCACAAGGTGTTAGAGGTTATGAACCCTGGGAGCCTGCCGACAGGCAGGGGCTTGTAGTAGGTAACCCTTTGTCAACGTTTTCGACTCGATGCAAAATAATGCAGAGATAGCGGAAACAAAAATTGTCCACGTAACTGACCTCAATATCAAGTTGAAATTTTTCACCCAATGTTGCCAGATAACACAATGTGCGTGTATTTCTCGGTTTTTAGTAATTTCAAAGAATGAAACAGGATTTTGTTTGGAAAACATGACAACGCTGGCGACATAAAGTTTGTAATAAAAAGTTATGTATTTCGTGCACGGACCACAGATTGTTTGTCGTCCGAAAACAAACCTCAACGTAGATACCCACCACCAAGCGTCCAAGAACATACCTGAATAAGGAAGAAAACTCTAAGTAAGTACAACATATTGTTACTAAAATCTGTGTGCATTATGAAATTTCGAAGAGATGTAAGGAAATTGAATTTTACAAAAATATGAACACGAATTTATTTTTGTTATAGGTTACACCTCCGATCATCGCTACTGACGGGGACTCCTGCTGCTACGGTTGTTTTTCGACTCGTCTTGCCACTTGAACGAAAAAATTTAAACCGTAAGTAAAAAAACACCTCTTTTGCTAATGCATTATTAAGTATAAATTAATTTCAGAAAAATGGATTTAAACAAAATCAATTCACGCTCTCTGCTACAGTCACAACAGGCTGTTAAATTGAACCAGTTGGATGAAGACACACCGTTTCAAATCTTGGGTGGAAAAATCATCAAAGGAAAATTTGGAGAAAATGTACTGCTGCAGCTCGAGCAGGGTGCGGTGTTCCTACCAAATCGAGTGACGGAAGATTTCAGACCGCATCTGAGTGAGTTTGAGTCAAAGAAATTTTCGATAATCTACAGAGGTGAACAAGATCTGGGGAAGAGTCATCCAGCAACGAAATTTGAAATTATAAAAAATTAGTTTTCGATTAAAATATTTTCCCGAGTAAAAAGCTATTTTCAAAAATAGCAAAAATTGTAAAATATTTTTACCTGCATGATTTAGATAAGAAAATAAACCCTTTAAAACATAGTGGTGTCTTTATTTGAGTAATAATAATTCAAAATAACCACAGTTTTGAATTAACTTTATGAAGAAATTTTGTGACTTAAAATACCAGCTGCAAAGCTTGTTAGAGAGTCCACAAGAGTAATACCCGACAATAGGACTGTGAAAATTGAGAATAACAAATACCTGTGTTGGAAGGTAATCTAGACTTTAGATATACACACATTATTTGACAATAATTGTATTTTTGCGAATTCTTCGAGGGGGTTTTTAAATCATATGCCAATCGTTAGTAGGTTAATCAGCTGTCTCTTCACCTTTCACGTCACTATTTTTCTAATTATAGTTAAATAATGTTTACTTGTAGAGAAAAAAAGACAAATTAACCGTTTTACACTGTTTTTATTTAAAAATATCTTCTCATATACAGGTCAGCTAGCAGCTTATTTCTATTAAAATGCAGGAGTTCAAAAATACAATATGTCTCTAACGTGAACGATGCCCTACATAAATCCAAAATTAAATCGATCGGGCTTAAAATATAATTACACTTCAGCGATATATCATTAATGCGACCCAGAAAATTATAATAAAATTAATCCATTTTTAATTGTAATAACAAGTTAATTTTTTGTGAAATAACCTTATCGATATAAAGTAATTCCATCACCTCAGAGTCCACAAAATATTGTTGAATGTTTCCACGTGAGAGCACAGTCATTCTAAGTCCGTCCAGTCCAATAACTGTGTTCAGCTCCATATTTCCAAATTGCACGGGCGTCGGGGAATCAGGGTTGTCGGGGCTGCTGCTGGAAAATTTGGGCGTAATCTCGGGCGTAATATTGCTAAATACTAATACAAAAACAGTTCGGCATTTTCGGTTTAAGGACTGTTGATGACCTACATATATTTACGATAATTAATTCATAATTCAGAAATAATCTTAAGGATATATTGTAGCAATATTACGCCCGAGATTACGCCCGAGATTACGCCCGAGATTACGCCCGAGTTTACGCCCGAGATTACGCCCGAGTTTACGCCCGAGTTTACGCCCGAGATTACGCCCGAGTTTCGTGAAACGCCCGTGCGTGCGTGAAACGTGGGTAAAACGTGCGTGTGTGCGTGAAACGTGGCGTGCGTGCGTGGCGAGCGTGGCGTCCGTGAGTGGCGCGCGTGCCGTGCGTGGCGCGCGTGACGTGTGTGGCGTTCCATGGTAGTCCATGGCGTTCCATGGTAGTCCATGGCGTTCCATGGTAGTCCTTGGCGTTCCATGGTAGTTCATGGCGTTCCACGACGGTATTCCTTCATTCTATGAAATTACTAAAAAAACGAGAACTACATCAGGGTGTCTACCAACCTGGAAAACCTGCAAATGTCAGGGAATTATTTTTGGTCAGGGAAATCAGGGAAAAGTCAGGGAAATGTATCAAATAACCTGTAAATTTGTGGTTTAATAGATATAAAAATAGGAAATCTTTAATTTTTACAAAAACTAATCAAAATTATATCATTCATTTTGATTCTACTCCACAGAGATCACATTATGTTTTTTATTTAAATGTGATCCCTGTGCTTCTACTATACTCCAAAGATAATCTAACTAAATAAGATTTTACGAAGCTATTTATTTTTGTTTTGAAGGTGTTTATTTTTTATGTTTTTTTAATTTTGGAGAATGTGTAAAAGATATTTTGTTTGTTTTACACGTGATTTTATATTTTTACAACAAATCTTGTATCTTTATTTTTTACAGGGTGGCTCATTATAAATTGACACCCCCCCCTTAACCTGCTAGTTTTTGAGGTTAGAAAAAAATTTTTTTTACGAAAGTTATAGATACTAATACAAAGTTTTTTGTGACACTATTGGACCTTATACAGTGTGTTCTAGAAAGCCGTGGCAGACATAACTTATGTTTCTTTAAATGGAACATCTTGTATATTTTTGTTATATGTTCGCTCCAACCGTTCGTTCAAATCTAAGCCTTTTTTGAGGGATTAGGGATTATTCCTTGGGTCATAGGCTGCCATGAAAGACAAATGCCAAATTATAGTAATAGCTGACAGTTTGCAAGTATATTTATTCTTTGGAAAACAAAATGGGCTCTTTTAAGATTTCAGGGAAAATGAAGGAGGGAAATTGAGAGAAATAAGAAATTTTAAATAGTAACATAGGTAATAAACTTCGTCAAATTTATTGTTTTAATTTAATTTTTATTGAAAACGACAATGACATTTAGAAAAAGGATATATTTTTATATGTTTTTGTGGGGTTATTTAAAAAACATAATTTATTATGACAGACCGAAAAATGTAGAAACACTGAAAGGTAGAATTCGGGAAGAAATTCATATATTAAATACTGAACACAGAAATTTTATTGTTGCCCCAATAAACAGAAACTTAGTAGCAAATATCAATAAATTCATACGTAGGTATATCCTTTTTCTAAATTTTATTGTCGTTTTCAATAAAAATTAAATTAAAAACAATAAATTGGACGAAGTTTATTGACTATGTCACTTACTATTTAAAATTTCTCATTTCTCTCATTTTGTTTTCCAAAGCGTGAATATACTTGCAAACTGTCAATAATTGTTACTATAATTTGGCAACCTATGACCCAAGGAATAATCCCTCACAAAAAAGGCTGTTCTGAACGAACGGTTGGACCGAACATATAACATATATTGGAATCAGAAAAATGCATAGAAAATATACAAGGCGTTCCATTTAAAAAAACAAAAGTTATGTTTGCCACGGCTTTCTAGAACACACTGTATAAGGTCCAATAACATCACAAAAAAACGTTGTATTAGTAGGTATCTAAAACTTTTGTAACAAAACTTTTTTCTAACCTCAGACACTAGCAACTTAAGGGGGGGTGTCAATTTATACTGTACTTTATTAACCTCGTAAGTTTCTGCCAAAAAGTTGAAATTCCAAGCCACTTTATAACTTTCTTCGAAAACATAATAGGACATAATTTGCACATTTATTTAATTAATGTCAGATGACATCACTAAAACTAATAGTCCGCTTTTGAATTTTTTTGTTAGTAAGCACGATCGTTCAGAGTAATTTCATCTTAGGGGATCTGTTGACTCTTCCATTTTATTTAAATTCGCATATTTATCTCAGTAGGTAGGTATTAGTCAGTGAATTTTTTGCTTTTTGGTCAGGGAAAACCTGGAAAAGTCAGGGAATTTTAAAAACTCGATTTGGTAGACACCCTGTACATGTACATTGTGTTATCCGGCAACGTTGGGGGAGAAATTTCAGTTTGAGATCAGTTATAGATAATTTTTTTGTTTGTTTGGGTTGTATTTATTTTGTATCGAAAACGCTGACAAAGGGTTATCTACTACAAGTCCATGCCTGTAGACAAGCTCCTCAATTTATGAACGTGTATACAAAAACTGCCAAGTCAGTATTTATATAAGTTAGTAGTGGAGGGGATTTTTTAAAAAGTATAAGAGTGCGCTAGCGGCACATGGTATAATTAGTTGGTGTCCTGCGTTTTTTTTTGTATCAGCAAGATGAGTGATAGTGGCTATGGTTCCTGCTCATCCCCTTGTTGCGATTGCAGTGGCGAGGTTGGACGCATGGCTAATCTCGGCGAAGAGTCGGCGATGGCAGAAAGACATCTGGTTCTAAACACGTGTTTCATGTTGGAGACCAGCAACTACTTCATGGTACATTGCGGTCTAAGTCCGGAGAGATTCTTCAAACCTACCATAAACATTATTAACCGGTTGGATACTCTTGATCGTAGCTGTATTTCTCTAGACCACATGGAATGGACCGAGTTAGTTTTACGTCTG
Organism: Pseudeuparius sepicola; assembly: GCA_963920635.1. NCBI lineage: Eukaryota > Metazoa > Arthropoda > Insecta > Coleoptera > Anthribidae > Pseudeuparius > Pseudeuparius sepicola. The sequence goes on along the minus strand of OY987303.1, from coordinate 41,743,807 downwards.
AATAAAATCGTTGAAGAATTTTCCAGCAGCAGCCCCGACAACGCTGATTCCCCGACGCCCGTGCAATTTGGAAATATGGAGCTGAACATAGTTATTGGACTGGACGGACTTAGAATGACTGTGTTCTCACGTGGAAACATTCAACAATATTTTGTGGACTATGAGGTCCTATGATAAGGTTATTTCACAAAAAATTAACTTGTTATTACAATTAAAAATGGATGAATTTTATTATAATTTTCTGGGTCGCATTAATGATATATCGCTGAAGTGTAATTACATTTTAAGCCCGATCGATTTAATTTTGGATTTATGTAGGGCATCGTTCACGTTAGAGACATATTGTATTTTTGAACTCCTGCATTTTAATAGAAATAAGCTGCTAGCTGACCTGTATATGAGAAGATATTTTTAAATAAAAACAGTGTAAAACGGTTAATTTGTCTTTTTTTCTCTACAAGTAAACATTATTTAACTATAATTAGAAAAATAGTGACGTGAAAGGTGAAGAGACAGCTGATTAACCTACTAACGATTGGCAATGGTATGCATATGATTTAAAAACCCCCTCGAAGAATTCGCAAAAATACAATTTATGTCAAATAATGTGTGTATATCTAAAGTCTAGATTACCTTCCAACACAGGTATTTGTTATTCTCAATTTTCACAGTCCTATTGTCGGGTATTACTCTTGTGGACTCTCTAACAAGCTTTGCAGCTGGTATTTTAAGTCACAAAATTTCTTCATCAAGTTAATTCAAAACTGTGGTTATTTTGAATTATTATTACTCAAATAAAGACACCACTATGTTTTAAAGGGTTCATTTTAATAGCCGAGTAAAAACTCGGGAAAATATTTTAATCGAAAACTAATTTTTTACAATTTCAAATTTCGTTGCTGGATGACTCTTCCCCAGATCTTGTTCACCTCTGTAGATTATCGAAAATTTCTTTGACTCAAACTCACTCAGATGCGGTCTGAAATCTTCCGTCACTCGATTTGGTAGGAACACCGCACCCTGCTCGAGCTGCAGCAGTACATTTTCTCCAAATTTTCCTTTGATGATTTTTCCACCCAAGATTTGAAACGGTGTGTCTTCATCCAACTGGTTCAATTTAACAGCCTGTTGTGACTGTAGCAGAGAGCGTGAATTGATTTTGTTTAAATCCATTTTTCTGAAATTAATTTATACTTAATAATGCATTAGCAAAAGAGGTGTTTTTTTTACTTGCGGTTTAAATTTTTTCGTTCAAGTGGCAAGACGAGTCGAAAAACAACCGTAGCAGCAGGAGTCCCCGTCAGTAGCGATGATCGGAGGTGTAACCTATAACAAAAATAAATTCGTGTTCATATTTTTGTAAAATTCAATTTCCTTACATCTCTTCGAAATTTCATAATGCACACAGATTTTAGTAACAATATGTTGTACTTACTTAGAGTTTTCTTCCTTATTCAGGTATGTTCTTGGACGCTTGGTGGTGGGTATCTACGTTGAGGTTTGTTTTCGGACGACAAACAATCTGTGGTCCGTGCACGAAATACATAACTTTTTATTACAAACTTTATGTCGCCAGCGTTGTCATGTTTTCCAAACAAAATCCTGTTTCATTCTTTGAAATTACTAAAAATCGAGAAATACACGCACATTGTGTTATCTGGCAACATTGGGTGAAAAATTTCAACTTGATATTGAGGTCAGTTACGTGGACAATTTTTGTTTCCGCTATCTCTGCATTATTTTGCATCGAGTCGAAAACGTTGACAAAGGGTTACCTACTACAAGCCCCTGCCTGTCGGCAGGCTCCCAGGGTTCATAACCTCTAACACCTTGTGGAAGTTCTGTCTCTCTCCAATACACGAGGTTCCCGTTTTCGGGGAATATATTGAAAATTATTACTTTCGATATACCTCTTACGTATTTTTATAATACATCTTATGTTGTATTAAGTCCATATATAGTTAAATTATTTGCACCTGCATCAAGGGGAAATTTTCTAAATCTTTGCAATTCTGCGTGATTGTGGAGACGAGTACGACGGTCCTTTTGGCTTTCCTATTGCGTCGTGTTTCTATACGCACCCTGAATAATAATTTTTGCAAAATATTAATGCTAATAACCAGAAAATCGGTGCGTCGACCGAACGACTTAGAAGATTGTTATTTCAGGAATCAATTAGCAGACTATGTGAGTGAATTATTAAAACACCCCGAAAAACACGAAAGAATGCAATTTTTTGTCGTGTAGAGGTATCACGAAAAATATTCGCTTCTGTTGTTAAGTACTTTGAGTACGAATTTTTCTGAAATTAATTTATACTTGATACAACACCGGTAAAAGAGCCATTTTTAAAAATCAAGTTTTCGTTTTTTTTTCATCTCGCAGACCGTTTTGATATTAGGGGGTTTAGTACGCCATCCGTCCCCGCGTTTTAGTTTAAAAATTCTTGAATTATTAGAACAAATAGCGAAATTTTGAATTCTTATACGACCAATACGTTAATTCTGCGACTTCACGTGATGTTTTATTTTTATGTCATATTTTGTGTGTTTATTTGAAGATTATAGATTATATTTCCGGCTCGTGTGTAGGTAATTATTACGAAAAAATATTCAAAGTCTTGTCTTACTACGAATTAAGTATGCATATTTTGCCCGATTTTTACGGTTTGTGTCGGCCAGTTTGTGGCATACAGCAGAGGACGTCAATTAATTTTGTTTGGATCTATTTTTCTAAATGAGTAATTTTTGCTCGCGTTGGCTTTGGTAGTTCAATTATTTGGTCAGATACCAAAATTTTTGTATGTGTTTTTATTCCCACTGTATATACATTTTTGATATACCTTGTATTGATTTTTGGCCGGCCTGTATGCAGTTTGAAAAATTCAGTGACGTCACGTGTTGAGATGTAATTTTCTTATGTTTTTATCCATACACATATACATTTTTGACAGTTTTCTTTGAGACGCCCTGTATTTCCTTTATTAATTATGATACGCCAAGTGATGAAGTTAGGTCTTTTTGGCTTTTGTCACACGTATGTCATGTATTTTGTTGTCCACCCTGTACTTATGCAGTCTGAAAAAGATTCTGGGGTGTGATGAAATTATTAAGGCCCTTTTGGCTTTCCGTTTGCGCAGTGTTTTGACGTACACTGTATATTATTTTTTATAATATTATAACTGTTATTGGGTACTTTGTACACTCTGTTACTACGAATTAAGATTTATGACCCTACATAATATCTTGACCAATTTTACGATTTTTTGCCGGTCGTTTTGTAGTAGTAATTTTATTTGGACCCATTTTTCTAAAATTAATTTATACCTAATAAAGAGATATTTTTACCCACGATTTTTTCGTCAAGGTTGTAGGTCGTTTTGAGACTGAGGGTTTAGCATATACTTTGTTCTTGCGTTAGTAGCCCCGTTTTTATTTTTTTTTGCAAGTATATTTTGAGTTTATATGTATATCTGTAATTTCTGTGTGTCTACGTCATCTGAGAAAAATTTTGTAATGTCACGCCGCGATTAAAGGCCATTTGTTTTTCGTATATATGTTTTTGTCTCGGTATATGAATTTTTATACAGACGGTCCATTAATTCAGCGATGTCACAAGGTTAAATTATTAAGGACATTTTGGCTTTGATTTTTTTTGTCACACCCTGTAAGTACATGAATTTTGATACACCCTATATTCTTAGTTCTACGAGGTCACGTGCTGAAACTATTAATGCCCTTTTAGTTTTTGTCTCTCGAGTGGTCGTAGGTTCGAATCCTGGTGCCGTATTTTACTTATTTCTGAAATTATTAATTTTAAAAGTGTGGAATTTATATTTTACCAGACGTAGATATCCGCCTGTGTCGATGCCCGCAACCTACGTTTTTTATTTTTGATTTCGCTGACGATGCAATATTTGCCTTGTATGTTGGAAAAATGATGACAAATACCATTACCAGTGGCCGGTGTTGGCGGGCCAACGTTTTCGTAGCTGACCTTATTTTACGATGCATTTATGTACATAATATAATAATTCCAATTTTTATAACAAACTAATTTCGCGAAAAGTTTTGCCTCTCTTTAAATATACTTTTTGAGTAAGTCTACATGTCGTTTTAGGAAAAATGCTATTTTTGATAGCTGTGGAATTTCGCGTGGAGTAACGTCTTTTTGGTTTTGTTGTACGCTGTACCTACATCGAATTTTTTATTCACCTTCAGGTCACTAAGCTGAAAATCGTCTGTGTTTAGAAGGGCGTTTTGACATCAGGAGATTTATTACGTAGATTGTCTCGCGCTGGTAGATTTAACATAAAATTGTTTTGAATCTTATAGCAATAGAATATTTTTCGCTTGAGGCGCATAAGACCGTTTTGGTATTGGTTTTTGTCGTCTATATGAATGCCAAATGCCACCACGTAAACGTCAAAACGCAGTGAAAACCCCAAAAACGTGTGGTTAAAATTACAAAAATTATTTTTATAACCACAATCTTATTTATGTTTTACATCTTCAAAAATTCTAACACGGGCAAATCTATATATAAAAAATAATCTTATCATTAGGACAAATACCCATAGTACACTATCCTGAATTTTGAGATACCCTGTATTTTACTTATTCTTAATTCTGAGACGCCAGGTCTTTTGGCTTTCTCATGCTACCTTGAATATTTTTGTTGTCCGACCCTGTACTATTTGAAAAAATCTACAACGCAATGATTAAGGTCCTTTTCGCTTTAGATTAACGTCGTCTTTGCTTTGATTTTTGTCTTATCCTGTATAAATATGAATTTTAGGTAATAATTAGGTCTTTTTGGCATTTGCAACACCCTGTACATGATTTTTTTATCAGCTGTTTTGCCCACCCTATATATTTTTGTTGTCCACCTATTTGAGAAAAATCTCGCATCGATTAAGGACCTTTTAGATTACCCCAGTCTGTACATGAATTTTGAGGCATTAAATCTGCGTCGCCACGTGAAATTATACCTTTTTGGCTTTTGCCACACCCCGTACCTAGATATTATTAAGGTCCTTTTGGCTTTCTTATACCAGCTTCTATATTTTTGTTGTTCACCACTGTACGAGAAAAATCTGTCACACAACGATTAAGGTCCTTTTGACTTTAGATTAACGCCGTTTTATCTTTAGTTTTTGTTCTACCCTGTACAAATGTGAATTTTGAGACACCCTGTATTTAACTTATTCTTAAGTCTGAGACGCCTCGTGCTGATTCAGGTCGTTTTTTTTTGTCACACATTGTATATTTTTGTTCTACCTTGTACAAATGTGAATTTTGAGACACCCTGTATTTAACTAATTCTTAAGTCTGAGACGCCACGTGCTGATTCAGGTCGTTCTTTTTTGTCACACATTGTATATTTTTGTTGTCCACCCTGTACTTATGCTAATCGAAAAAATCTGTGATGATAAATTATTAAGGTCCTTTTGGCTTTAGTTTCTGATTCACCGTATTTATTCACTGTATTTTACTTATTCTTAAGTCTGAGACGTCACGTGATATAAATAGACCTTTTTTATTTTTGTCTCACCCTATATTTGATTTTTTTTGACATATCAACTGTTTTTACCTACCTTGTATATTTTTGTTCACCTCTGCACGAGAAAAAATCTGTGACGCAATGAAATTATTAGGGCCCTTTTGACTTTCCCTTGATTTAACACATCCTGTATATAATTTTAATCAGCTGCTTATGAGACACCTTGTATACTTGAAAAAATCTAAATTTTTAACTTCCTTTTGGCTTTAGTTTCTGATTCACCCTGTATTTTACTTATTCTTAAGTCTGAGACGTCACGTGATATAAATAGGCCTTTTTTATTTTTGTCTCACACTATATTTGATTTTTTACATATCAACTGTTTTTACCTACCTTGTATATTTTTGTTCACCTCTGTACGAGAAAAAATCTGCGACGCGATGAAATTAGGCCCTTTTGACTTTCCCTTGGTTTAACGCATCCTGTATATAATTTTAATCAGTTGCTTTTGAGACACCTTGTATTTATTCTTAATTTTGTGACGTCACCCAGAATCTAGTTTACACCATTTTAAAGTATTATTTTCAAATGCGTCGATGGCTCAGTTGGTTAGAGCGTCGATTTTATAAACCGATGGTCGCAGGTTCGAACCCTGGCGGATTTTTTTTTATTTTCAGAATTTGTGACGTCAGAGCACGAGATGAGATGCTGGAGATGCTGGACCATGAGATGAGATGCTCGAGATGATGGACCATTATCTCGGTTTGAATTTGGCGCCATGACGTCAGAGGTTAGCTACGATTGCCAGGGGGCGGGGCCTAGGAAAGTGGAGGGGGGCGGCGTAACCCACCCATTACCTACTTACATTTTTGGAAGGTACAAGCTTCAGACAGCTTGAATGATTGGTACACTGCCTCTGCTTGTTGTCCCATTAGGTAGATTAGAGAGTTTACTTGGTCTTTGTCACTTTTCGACTCCAGACCTGAGGCGCTTCTAAACCTCATAAATCTAAGCTTCCATTGCTCCCAGTCTGTGGCTTTGAAGGAGAACGCTTCTGGTGCAGGGATTTGATACACAGGCGCTACCTGAGTGAGCGGTATTACTCCCGTTTCGGAGATTTGCTGCTGTGGATTCACCATGATTTTTGCCTATTTTCTTGACCGCAAAATTTCACTTGTTTCCTTTAGCTGCCACCATGTGTTGTTTTTAAAGCTTCCAAATAAACAAGCGGTAGCTGAGTTTTACTTTAAACGTTTATTTGTACAGCATTACAACATCTTGAAATCTGTTCTTGGAAAATTGGTTTTACAATTGACATTTGACAGTCACCTACTAGCTATCATAGAATAGACAAAACTACCAGTACATTATCCAACAATGCACTTATCACACAGTATGTGAGAAGCAAATGGCAAGCGGAGTTCCCGTGGACGATTTTCCACGTTATCTGGTTAAAGTGGCGACCAAAGGCAGTGCAGTAAGACAGGGAGGAGTCACGGGGCACAGCTCTGGGTGAGTTAGCTATTTAATTATTAATTGTTAATATTTGACTTTCGTCAACTTTTGTAGTAGCAAATCTCACCCAGACCTTGTTCACTTTATCCTGTGGGCTTCACGCTACGGTTTCTGACTTACCTATTCAGTTTATCTTTTAATGTTTTGATTAGCACGAAAATTTACCTAGATACACCACACTAAAGTCTTCTGATTTTGACGTTGAATCGACGAGAAAGTTTTTGTTGTACCGAGCCAGCGAGGCTGATATTTTTTTATTTGATTTAATATCAAATAGGGAAGCTCGCCAACTAGTTTTCTATTCTATCTATTTAACGTTATCTTTTCACTTTTTATTGCCGTTAACCTTAATTCAATTTAATTAAATAATTAAGTAAGGTTATGTCAAGATAATTGATCATTTTTGAGTATTAATCTTCTACATTTATCTTATCGTCAATAAAATATCTTTTAACGTTCATCTACCTCTCATAAGTCAAAGTTACTTGGGTAAATTAATTATTTAGACGATTTTTAAGGTTATTAACTCTAAATACAAAAAACTGTATAGTTTTAAGTATTTATTTTTGATCTTTATTTATTTAAGGTTATTTAAGTAACTCAGCTAGTTAGCTATTGTAAAAGCGTCGACTTGTCGACTGCATTGTATCAGAGGCTGTTTTGTTCTGTTTCTTTTCATGCGAACCACCTAACCCGAGAGCGAGGCACAATGGACTTAGCACTGACACCCCAATACCACAGCACCGGTACGTTGCACGCTACCTAGCACCAGCTCAAAAAAGCCCGCGACCCACACGAGTCTCAAGTCGATTCAATTCAATTTTCAATTCAAAAATCTCTATTGATTAGGACGTTTACAGAGTTTGGTTTAGGTTTGATTGCTTGCTTTACATAATTACAAGAATTAAATACATATGTAACATTTGCAGCGGCGTTAATCACCGGGAGCCAGGTGGATGAGCTCCTTTGTAGCCGCCCCCTTTTCCATTATAATAAAGGTACAGGGAGGCCCCGTCAAGTGACCCAATCCCCCCCGGTCGCTGGCTGCTAGGAGTATATTGTCGGGCGGTGTGTTGTTCAGCAGTATACCTTTGTGTCATAGAAGGGGAAAACGTTAGAAAAACCCCCTATAAGAACAATATCGGGCAAGAACCCTATGTTGAAGGCTACGAGAGTTATTAGGGGAAGCCATACCCGACCCATACATAGGGGCACCCTCTCCCACACCTCGCCGGCCCAACTGGCCCCGGAAGAAAACCCTACGCATGTATCGGGCGTGGCTTATTCAGGACTTGTAGCAGTTGAAAGTGTACCGATTAGAGAAAATGTTACTGGTAATAGGTGTTATGAGGCAAATGGTAGGTGTGTTAGTGTAGTGTCCGGGAGGACAGGGAATAGAATAGTAATTCCTGGATCAACTATTTATTCGGAACTCAACTACATTTATACAGGGTTAACTATGACTTAGTACAAAAAATTTTACCACGTGCGCAGGGTGGCTTAAGAAAACATAGAAAAATATTTTTAGATTTTTTTACGATCTTTAAAAAAACGGGTAAAGACCCCTATTTTCCCTGTAAATCCCCGCCTTTAATGACGTCATCCAATTTGGCTTCTGAAGGTACTGACAGCTGAAGTGATTTTCCGCGGTGTTGCCGTTGATTTAGGAACGGTCAAAATACCTTTTTACTCAAACAAATTTAAAAAATACATAAATAACAATCGATTTGAATCTGTACAGATGCAGCGCTATTAGATTCCCCTTACCTTAGCTCGTATCCGGACCGGTTCCTAGTCTCGCGGAAAGCTGAGTACCGCGACACCACAAGCCGTCTCCCTTAATACCCCTGGAGCTCCTCTGATGAATTCTTGTCCACCATCTAACCTCTTCTGAAGCATAGATAAAGGATTTATTGTTCTGAAGCCTCGGCGCTATGAATTAAGCGACGTATCGGCCCGGTCGAGTCTATGAAACGTTTTTTCGACTGCTCCCCGCTGCCCCGTTCGTCATTTCACAACTTACTAGCTAGGCAACTGTACATACAAGGTTTGTTCCAACAGGGCCAATAACCGTGCTCAAGCACGTTCAGCGCATGCGCACTACCCCACTGGCTGTTCCAACTGAATTATGTACCTACCGACACGGGACGATACACGCACTGTTCCAGCCGATTCATGGATCATTTGTGTATCGTCCTTGTACGATAAAAACGGTGCCTGGTCTAAAGCAATAACCGCGTGTACTGACATGCGCAGTGTATGGTCGTGTGACAGAGATAAACATTAACCTCATATTTTTGTTTTTACGTAGATAGTTTTAAATCGATGGCTGGGATCGTGTTTTTTATTTCTTGTTGGTTTTTGGCTTATTGGGTAGGGCGGGGAATCGTTGAACAATTTTTTAGAGTGAAGAGTGCGGTTAACCCAAAGAACATTCGGTTAGCCACATATTAAACACGCAGGTTAGGTGCGGTCACAAATATGATTTGGTCGATTTGATTCACAATCCGTTCCATCTGAAATTTTCTTTGGGATCATTTGTTCCAACTCGAATTTACGTACCGTCACAGAACTGTACATGAACTAGATGATAACCCTTAAAGAACGCATGCGCTAGTTTTGCACCGTTCATGTGCGATCCCAAAGAAAATTTCAGATGGAACGGATTGTGAATCAAATCGACCAAATCACGTTTTGTGACCGCACCTAACCTGCGTGTTTAATATGTGGCTAACCGAATGTTCGGTGGGCTAACCTCACTCTTTACTCTAAAAAATTATTGTTCAACGATTCCCCGCCCTACCCAACAAGCCAAAAACCAACAAGAAATAAAAAACACGATCCCAGCCATCGATTTAAAACCATCTACGTAAAAACAAAAATATGAGGTTATTGTTTATCTCTGTCACATGACTATACACTGCGCATGTCAGTACACGCGGTTATTGCTTTAGACCAGCCACCGTTTTTATCGTACAAGGACGATACACAAATAATCCATAAATCGGCTGGAACAGTGCGTGTATCGTCCCGTGTCGGTAGGTACATAATTCAGTTGGAACAGCCAGTGGGGTAGTGCGCATGCGCTGAACGTGCTTGAGCACGGTTATTGGCCCTGTTGGAACAAACCTTTTCAAGTTTGGCTAGTAGCCGACGGAGGGCATTTGCGAATGTAACATGGCGTTATTTCCCAGTTTGGTCTTGATTTTCGCGGCAAATCGTTCAGCGCCTTTGTGAAAATGCCGGAGTATTCGAACGCCGAGTTAACGGACATGGTTATAATGTACGGGAGATGCGATGAAAGTGCACATCGAGCTGCAGCAGAATACCGTATTCGTTTTCCTAACAGGGCAAATATGCCTAACCCACGTACTTTCGTGAACATTGTACAACGTATGCGAAACACTGGTGTTTTTCAAGCTCGAAGGGGTGGACCTGGAGGGCAAATGAACATGGACGATGTTGAGTCAGTGCTTGATTTGGTGGAAGAGCAACCTTCCATAAGCACTACAGCTATTGCAAGGAGATTGGGAATATCTCAGAACAAGGCAAGTAAAATAAAACCAATAAAACTGACTTCTACCAAAGACTATCCCATGTGATGGGATTGTCTTTGCTTGCACCTAATACCTACATAAAATTTAAAATGTAGCAATAAAATTATTTACAGGCATGGAGGATTCTAAGGGAAAACGGCCTTCACCCTTATCACATACAAAAGGTCCAAGCATTAGAAGCAAATGATTTTCCGGTGAGAATGACCTACTGCACTTGGCTACGTGATCGAATCGCCCAAGACCCAAACTTTGTTTTCAACATTCTTTGGACAGACGAATGCTGCTTCACACGTGCTGGGGTTTTAAACACGTATGCAAATTTTTACTTACTTATAGCTTTCTCTCTTAAATGTCTGACAAATGTTTTGTTTGATAATTTGCCACTACAAGTACTGCATGACATGTGGTTTATGCACGATGGTGCACCAGCCCATTTTGCGAGACCTGTTCGTGCACTTTTAGACGACCAATGCCCCAACCGTTGGATCGGACGAGGAGGGCCAATTGCATGGCCGCCGTGATCACCAGACTTGAATCCAATGGATTTTTGTATTTGGGGATTCATGAAGGCGATTGTGTACGAGCAGGAAATCGACAACGAGCAGCAGTTACGTGAACGAATTGAAGGTGCAGCTGTTCAAATCCGGAATAATCATGGACTTTTTGCACGTATCCGGACTTCTTTAGTTAACCGAGTGAATTTGTGCATCGAAGTTAAAGGCGGCCTCTTTGAATAGCTACTGTAGTGCTTTTCATGTGCATTTGTGCAATGTGTGCTAGTGCAGTTGTGATTTTTTGGTTACCCTTCGGGGTTTTCCTGGCGGAGGGGATCCACCTCGTCGTGGTCGTCAGGCTGAGTACCTCACTTCAAACAAAAGGAATAGCAGAGGGAAACCAAGAGATCCCCAACAGATTTAGAAAATGTGAATGTTGTGTTGTGTGACTTTTAATGTAAAAAAGCAAGAAAACAGAAAATGGTGCAAACAATCCTGGAAATGTCAGTAAGGTAGGTGTTTCATAGGCATTCTACATGTTCCTTAGAAAGTAATCGTTTTTAAAAGGAAATAGAAATTTTGTGGTGAATCCTCGGATAAATTGATAGACGTGGCAACGCCGCGCTATTGACATACGCAAAATTTTTAGACATGTCGCGCGGGCGTCCATAGGCGGCGTTTTTTGAGGGGTTTAATACAATTTGAAAAAAAAATCAGGAAATACTGCCCTCCAGTTGGTCCCGCAAAATCGATGTGCAGACGAGTCCAAGGGGCTCTCGACCACTCCCATGGATGTACTGGAGCTTTCTTTGGCATGTTTCTTGTTTCTTGACATTCTGGACAGGAATTGACTCTATTTTCGATTTCGGTATCTAAATTTGGCCACCAGCAGTATGATCTAGCAAAGTTCAACTATGGTAAGCTACTGGAACTTCTATTCCTGCGTCATTAGGTTGACTAAGAACACAACCCGCACCGTAAGGACTTGCGTCACAAGTTAATATTAGAGGTTTTAATTCGTCATAATGTCCTAACACTGGTTCGTTAGCTAAAATGTCTTTTAATTTTTCAAAAGCACGTTGCTGGCTAGCACGCCACTGGAAAAGTTCATTTTTATGCAATAATTTATGCAAGGGTTCAGCTAGAGTAGCTTTATCTTTTAAAAATACGTGGTAAAAGTTAACAAGACCTAAGAACGCTTGTAGTTCATTTTTGTTACTAGGCGCAGGCGCATCGCAAATTGCGGCAACTTTGTCTTTAGTAGGCCTAATCCCTGAAGCTGATATCTGAAAACCTAAAAATTGTATGGACTCCGCGCGAAAAATACATTTCTTCTTTTTAAGACGGAGGCCATCTTGAAAACGTCGCAAAATTTCACGAATTTTTGTTTGTAAATCACTGTCTGATTGACAGACAATCAGAATGTCATCATAGTAAGGTAGTACACCGGGTATACCTGCCAAACGAGTGTCAATAAATTTTTGAAAACTGAAGTCTGTTGCATTTGAATGCACCGCGGTGAGTTATGATTGTCTGAGCTTCGGCACTGTCTTTATCCACTGTTAATTGTAAATAAGCTTGGGCCATATCTAATTTCGCGAAAATTTTCCCCCCTGCTAGAGTAGCTAGTATGTCTTTGACTCACGGAACTGGATACCGGTCTACACGGAGCGCTTGATTTAAAGTACTTCGATAATCTCCGCAGATTCTTACCCCGTTGTTGTTTTTGGCGACAACAACGATAGGCGTACACCAACGTGGGTGTGAAACTGGTTCCAGCACGCCCTGAGAAATTAGTCTATCAAGTTCGAGATCGTCCCGGCTTTTTAAAGCGAACGGCACTTTCCTAACCTTCATCGCGATCGGTTTTATGCTATTGTCTATATCCAACGAAACAGGCGGACCCTTGAACGTTCCGAGTTTCTCACCGAAGACAGCTGGAAATTCGCTGGCATAGTCCGCATAAGAATTTACCACGCTTACTTGCCCAATGTAGATACCTAGTGCTTGAAACCAATTCCTACCGAAGAGACTTGCTCTGTTGGCCTCGGCCACTACTAAGGGCAAGCGAGCCTTGTGCTGATTGAAGGTTACCTGGACGTCCACATATCCCAGGATAGGAATCACCCCATTTTGGTAATCACTCAGGATAGGTCCGTCTTGATGCAAGTGCAGGCCATCATCAAAAACTTTCTTGTAAGTTGACCGTCCGATCACAGAATATGCAGCACCAGAATCTATCTGTCGACTGGATTGTTGTCTAAAAACACCTTCACCATTGTTCTGCTACTTGTGTCGTTGATTGTTAGGTTATTCATGGGCAAACCATAGTTCTGAGTGTCACTGTCAACGTATGCGTCTTCAGCCTCCTGGCTATGCACTTTTCCTCGCTGGTTTCTAAGTTGGTTTCTGTGTTGATTTGCATGTTTTTTTGAAAAACAAGCTGTATCTGTGTGTCCTATTTTCTTGCAGAATGCACATTTTGTATCCTTAAACTCACATGTACCTGGGGCATGATTACCTTCACAACGAAAGCAAATTTGTTTCCGATATCCATATTTCTTGAATTCCTTGCCGACAAATTTTATTTCGCCCGTCGAAATATCCGTGGAACTTGTCGGTTCCCTCAACATAGACAAACTTCGAGTCGCTGCTTCATGGGCTAAACAAATATCCTGGGCTTTCATAAAGGTAATATCCTTCTCTGCAAGAAGTTTTCTTTGTAACGCGTCGTCGCGCACACCACATACAATTCTGTCGCGAAGCATTGCCTCTAGAGACGAACCAAAACCGCAGCTTTCTGCCAAATGTCGAAGTTCTTTAATGAAAACCGCAATTGCTTCTCCGGAAAGTTGATCACGACGGTGGAACTTAAAACGGCAAACCATTTCTGAGGTTCTAGGTGCAAAGTGCTCTGTAAGAACTTCTATTATCTCCTTGTAGGACTTGTCTTTCACCTTGGTCGGTGCTAAGAGGGATCGCAAAATTTCGTATGTTGCTGGGCCGCAAGTACTAAGGAAAACGGCTTTTCGCTTATCATCGTCGGTAATTGCGTTGGCTGCTAGAAAGAATTCGATCCTTTCGTTATAGGACTCCCAGCCGTTGGGTTCGTTAGGGTTAAAATGTTCAATAGAACCAATCGCCGCCATTTTATACTGCTTGACGTTGTCAACGCCTGTTTTCCTTTAAATCAAATACATGGAGAATTAAACAGTTTCTTCGGCAAAGACGCGCGATCCCATCCTCGTCGCCAAAAAATGTAGTGTCCGGGAGGACAGGGAATAGAATAGTAATTCCTGGATCAACTATTTGTTCGGAACTCAACTACATTTATATAATATCTTGCGGAACGCGCGAGTATTACCTATTATTATTATTTATATAACAACCAGGTGGATTTCAACTGTCTATACACTGCGTTGGTGGAATACACCACAGTTAGGGTGGTTCGAAAAATATTGGCAAGTTCATATGAGGCGCTTTGTGCTTAACGTGAACCCCCGGAATGTGCCTGTTATCTAGTATATATCTAGTTTCCGGATTTATGGCCACTTTATTCCTGAAAAAGTTATCCGCGAGCTGCGTCATATCGTTGATTGAAGAAGGGGAAGATATCCTCCCTTAGGGTGGCATGCGAATATGATCCTTATGGTCTGTCTGTCACATTCCCACTTGTTACTAAATGTTTCTGTCTCGTTCTCTTACATTTCACCGACACGCGTCCGTACGGTGGCGCCAAATTCCGAAACCACCATTCGAGTCGGTCGATGGAGAAAGGAATCTTCAATCAACGGTTCGGGCAAAAGGTCACTCCATCGACGACGGAAGAGCGCAGGAAACTACGCGGTCAGCGCACCGCCACCTATGGACAAGGCCATACAACTACTGTCGTCCGACGCGACGACGTCCAGCTGTTTTTGTTTTTGATCTGTATCTGTTCCTCGTTTTCCTGGTTTACTTATTTTTATTTCCACTTATATTATCGTTACTGGGTAATCTGTGATTGTTATTACGTGTATTTGGTGGATACAGTAGTGTGCGTGAGGACCAGTGGTGTTCTAGTCCGATAATTAGTGTGTGCCTATCAAAAACATTTCATGTTTTGAGCCATCAGATAAAGGATACCTAAATACGGAGGTTAGGAAGTGAAAGTGTGTTTTGTTGTATACAGAGACTTGCCATCAAGGCAAGTCTTGCCATCAAGGCAAGTCTCTGGTTGTATGTATAATATCAAAATGGGTGTTTTCTTGTGTTTTCTCAGCCATGCCCGAGAAGTGTTGTGTCCCAAATTCGTCGATGAAGGAACGAATTAATCGACGCCCAAATTGCCTAACCTAACCGAGCCAAAGCCAAAAGTGTCAGTTTTTGCCTTTCCTAAGGATCCGGTTTTGAGGGCAAAACGGGTGCAGGCCATAAAAAGGGCTGACTTTGTAGTCAAGAAACATTCTAAGGTAAGTTATATGTTACATTTTTATATATTTTTCATAAAGCTTCGTGTTATTGTAGGTCTGTGAACAACACTTTTAACACAAGACATTGAAAGGGAGACTACGTGTGTTCGTCGATGGTCCTCAATCAACGGTGTGTTGTAGAATCGACTGGTGAAACTTTACGTGCACCTTTAAAAATTCCACGTTTAGCTTTAAGCACAGAATAGCCACCGTAAGTGGCCACCGTAAGTGGCTATTCTGTGGCTAAAGGTTTTAAATTTTCATGGCTAGTTAATTTCATTATATTTTTACAAAATATACTTACTTTTTAGGTGCAATACCTTGTAAGTTACCAGGTTGCCCAAGTTATTTGTCCAAATCGAGCACGAGTCGTAGGGAAGGTCCCCAATAAAAAAAAACAAAAAATTGAACTTGGACAGGTTGAAAAAGCCGTAGCCGAAAGCGTTGTGAGTTGTGAAGCTTAGAAGTCTGCAAAATCGTATTCAAACATTGAAGAAGCGTATTCAAAAATGGTAATTATGTAGCATAGTGTATGCACCGCCCGATTTTCTTGAAATTTTGGCTACCCCCCTATTTTCGAGGTCCCTGAACACGAATCTGACCTCAGTGTTTTGAGGTCGGACATAGTTTCCGAGAAAATGAATTTTCAAATTTCCTTTTGACGACCCACTTTTTCACGGTAATATTTGGTTATAATCGAGATAAATTTAGCTCGAATTGATCACCACCATATTTTGCGCCTTCTGCAGCATAGGGTGGTGATCAGTTTAAGCTGCGTACACTAAAAATTCATCTGGATTATAACCACAAATGTCGCCGTGAAAAATGGGGTGTCGGGTGTCAAAAGGAAATTTGAAAATTCATTTTCTCGGAAACTATGTCCGGCCTCAAAAAACTGAGGTTAGATTCTTGGTCAGGGACCTCGAAAATAGGTGGGTAGCCAAAATTTCAAGAAAATCGGGCGGTGCATACACTACGTTCCATAATTACCTCAAAAATTTGTTATATTGCCTAGTGGGATAGTGGCTGGTTGAAGGCGAAAGGAAGCGAAGGAAGGGTCACATGTAGAGTAGTCACTGAAATGTTTATTCTCGTAATAATTTTTTTGTTGTGATATTTTTATTGTTGAATTGTCATTTATTAAATAACTTAAATTATTGCTCTATTAAAATATTTTTGTGTTTCACAAATTAGTTGCTAAGTTATGTTTGAAATTGTAGTAGTATTTTACCTGGACACAAAAAAACGACAAACTTTGCAGAAGGTTCAGTTATTAAGTGATTTTAAGATGCTAGTTGAACGTAAATAAAAATCGTTGGTATCGTACTGTCATGCTTGAAGATGTGAATATTAATATTATAATATATTATACAGTGAATAAAAAATGCGAAAGTGTGATTTTTCTTCTTCTTTTGAATAGGTGGCTGTGAATTCATATTTGACATTTTCTTGGGATTCCAAACAACTTTTCTTAGTGCTATACTGCTGTAGTTCTAAAAATAAGGGTACTTTACTCTTGAGGAATTTTCATATTTTTCAACCTTCCCTGTATACGAATAGAAATTTTAAAATTTTTACAGGTCGATTTTGAGTTCAAGCACAAGCACCAACTTTTATCAAGAATAATTTGTTTTGAGAAACTTCAAATAAAGAAAATTCCCATTTGTGTCCAACTTTCTGTCATTATTATTATTATCTCGAAAACAGGGCGGTATTGGAAAGTTATACCGTAAAATAGTCTAAGACACTGTATACAGGGTGTAACTGAACTGATGGTCAAAAATGAAACCACGTATTCTTGGAGTCAAAATAAGGGCACTTCTTCATATATTATTTTCTTCTACGGGCCTTAGTTTTTTTTATACACATCATAGAAGTTTAGAGAAAAATACACGTATTTTTTAGTATCTCTAGAATTATACGAGATAGTTTCTTCAAACTTGGCGTGTCACATGATCGGATGAGCCGTCAAACTTAAGGTTGAAATGAAGCTTCTGAGGCTCACAGTTGCGGAGATACAGGGTGTTATTAGAATTTATTACTTCAGAAAAATGTTTAACAAAAAGTATCTCTTAGTATTTTTTCATATTCGCAGCCGATGGAGGAAGGGAACAACGACGTATCTGTTCTACAAAGTTCTACATCAACGCTTTGATACCTTTAATCCTTGTTTATAATAGGTATATAATCAAAGTTTATATCGTCGATTCTCAAACAACGGAATATACCTATAATATTATCTTCATGTTTTGTTATTCGATTATCTATGTGATATAGGTACTGAAGTAGCATACCTAGTAAAGCATATCGTTTATTATACACAATATTTCATAAGCATAAGTATTAACACTGACATACCTAAGCATAAAAAATATGATGTCTAGCTAAATTTATATAGTTGTCATTCATACAGAAAATTTGGTTTAGACGTCGATGGAAGATTCTATCAACGGTTTACAGCATAAATAATATAACAAAACTTTAACGAAAAAATTAAAACCGACTTCAAAAATTTGCCCGTATGCACATATCAACTAAAATTTTAGAAATATTTTTCTCTTTCTAAATTGAGTTACCTTTGGATTTGGTGACAGTCAAGGCAAAGAATTTACATCTATTTAGATATGAATACATCATATCCTACATACATCATAACCAGGGCCCCCATGGGTGACCCCTCCGGCAGGGCGCCAAACGTTGGTCCACCCTGTACTTAAAACTTATAGTTTTTTTTTAAATGTTTGTTTCATACTTTACTTTTTGTAATATTTTTTATAAATTTTATATAACTGATCAACTTATTTTTTATATACAGGATGATTATTTTAGAACTATACCACCGCGATTTTCTCACTTATTTTGCGCCCTACAATAAAAAATCGTGAAGAAACAAAAATGTGGCAATTTGGGACAGCTAAGTGGTGCTGCAAAAGAAATCGGCAGCCATAGCCAACTTGACGCGTAATATAAAAAATACCTCAAATTGAGCAAAACAATTTAATAGCCCTAGCATATTTATTTTAAGAGATAGAGGAAACTATCATATTGAAAATTGATGGCACTAAGAAGCTTTATGCAACTGGGTACTCAGATAGTTTCAGAAAATTACACAGGGTATTCGGCTCTCTTGAGGCTATGCATTTTTTGTTTATTTCTTATTAAGCGATTTTCTCGGTTATTTTAGGCTGCACAGAAAATAGATAAGAAAATAAAATATGGCAATTTTGGCCAGCCAGGTGACGTTAAAAAACAAATGGGCCTCCATGCCCAATTTTTCGCGCTGTGCTAAAAAAACTTCAAATCGACAAAAATGTTCATGCCCTCAAGAGAGCCGAAGACCCTATGTAATTTGTTAAAACCCAATTAAAAGTTACCACCTGGTACCAAATTTTGGAAAGATGGGCCTACCTACTTTGTTTTTCTCACTCTTTCCTTTTTCTAACGCGCTAAAGTGGCTTCTAAATACAAGGTATCGAAAAATTTTATGAGAAAAAGTTGTTTAGAATTCAAACTTATTGCCGTGTACCAAATTTTGAGACAATCAGCCTACTTAATTTTTTCATTTTTTCTTTAGCGCCTTAGAAAAAAAAGTGGGAAAACAAAGTAGGCCGATCTTTCCAAAATTTGGTACCCTGGGGTAATTTTAATTGGGAACAACTTTTCTTAATGAAATGTTTTGTTATCTTTAAAGGAAAAGGCACTTCACCTACAATGAAAATAAATAAATGGTCGCTGTCGACGCCATCTTGATTTTTCAAAAACGAAAATATGCTAAAAATTAGTTTCCAGTCATTAGTCAAGCAAATCAGAACCACAAACAATCAAATTTAAACGCGAAATTTTTTTTCTTTTACACATATTGGCTCACTTATCCTGGGCCACCGTGTATATTGTAAACAGCCAGTATTTGTTTTTTTTTAAATTTATGTACCTGTGGCTTTGTGTTAAATTTTATTTTTGTTATATTACTTGATCACAAATTCTTTTTTTTCCCTTGGGTGGTATTTATTGGTTAAAAGCATGAACTAGATCAATTCTAACAAAATCATAAGTTGATTAAACTACAAAACTTGACAGTTGCATATTATAGGTAAAAAATAGCTAGGTACAGGGGCGGATGGGCTTTACCTAACCAGCCCGGGCATTTGTCTCTCAAGCGGCCCCTAAACATCTCATTTGGCTTTAGATTTTTCTTTTCTTAATTATTATTATAATAACAATTAAAAAACAATGTAGATATTGTAATTTTTAAATAAAACAAAATATACATGTTTTATGAAAACATAAATAAAATCATAACTCTCGTAAAACAAATAAAACTTTTTTCTCTAAATATAAAGATATAAAAATAACAAAACATTCAGAAGCGTAGAAGGACCACACCGTTATTTTATTTTTATTGAATTCGAAATTCCGACTTTTAAAGTCAAAGGCCAACTTTGAAGTCAAAATTCCGACTTTATAAAGTCGAAATTCCGACTTTTAACTCGAAATTTCGACTTTGAAATTCGAAATCCGACTTTGAACTCGAAATTCCGACATATTGAACTCGAAGTTTCGACTTTATGAACTTCCAACTTTCAAAGCCGAAGTTCAAAGTCAAAATTTTGAGTTCAAAATCGGCATTTCGACTTCAAAGTCGGACTGCGACTTTAAAAGTCGAAATTTCGAGTTCAATAAAAATAAAATAATGGTGTGGCCCTTCTACGTTTCCGTAAAACACGTAACGAAATAATAGAACAAAAAATAACAAAACAAAAATAATTAATTATGGCCAGTTGCACCGTCCTATCTTAAATTAACTACCTACTTACAACAGTTATTGTAACAATGATTGCCTTTTGTTTTGTCAAGTAGTTAAGACTGTCTTAAAATTTAAGATGCGATGGCCGATGAGCCTTCGAGCCTGCGGCCCTCCGGGGCCCTTCGAATGACCGGCCCACCGGACATTTGCCCGGTGTCCCGGTGGTCCCATCCGCCCCTGGCTAGGTACCTAACTACTGTCCCAGGAGTTGGTCACCTTGTTGTATATGAATATTATAACCGTCGATGGAGGAAGGAATCAATCAACGTTATAACTCCATTATAAAAAGATTATTTTAAAAAGACTCGAGAAATTTGTCATTAACAATTAATAACGTTACTCGCTACTTTAAAAAAAACCGCCTCCATAGGCAAAGAGGGGGGCGCGGGCGGGGCCGCGGCCGGGCGACTCGAATCGAACGCTGGAATACAAAATCTAAAATATATCTTCCAGCCGACGATCGATGGCGATGACTCATTCGTACCAGCACAAAAAACGCCTTCGGAAGAAGCCTCTCTTCCACCTCAACGCCGACACGTAATCCGAGGATGGTGCAAGTGCGCCATCTACCGAACAACCGTGTCGGACTGGGAAGCCTCGTTTCCCCCACCGCGCCGAGAAGTATTCGACGGTGGCTCCATCTTCTTCCGAAGAGTATTGAGTCAGTCGGTATTTCGCATTAGGAAACTAATCTTTACCTTCCTCCATCGACGGTCATATATTCGGTAATTAATGGTATCTCTGCACGTTCATGAATATCTACAATTCTGGTGTACCGGGACAAGTTAAAGGCCATACGTAGGTATTTATTTTGCTGTACTTGCAGAGGATGTTTAGCCGTCTTGGAAGCAATCTGCCAAGCGGCACAGCTTCTTATACCAAAATGAAGTGTTTACATGACGTTCTAAATTATTATTAAAATGAGTTGTAGTCACAGATTAAATAATATAATATATGAAAAAGATTAGAAACTCAAAATTCACGATTTCTAGTTGTGACTCGGACCACGAGCGGCGCTGGCGTCGCCGAGCGCGAGTATATTCCATTTCATTTGAATTTATAAATTGGCGTAATATCCGCCAAGTGCTTACTTTGTTGCGAGCGAAAAAATGCGCAACAAAATAAACATTTGGCGGATACTAAAAAAACTATATTTACAAGTGAACTAATGTAGAAAAAGCAGTTTATTTATAATATACAAATCTAATTATTACATGAAATAAATTATACAAACTAAATGTTAATAATATAGTCATTACTAGTGTATAACGACGTCCTTTTGGTGTTTTACACTGATGTGTAATTTGGCTCAATATGAAGTTATATCTTGTCTTATTTAACTTGTCAATCAAAAAGTTTTCAGACTGTAAATTCTACAACTTGTGCTAGATATTCACTCTCTGACCTATTTCTTGAGTGCAATGAGTGAGCAAAAGATTTCAAATTTTGGACAAATATTTCCTCTTCTGAAGGATTACTTTCTCTTTTTAATGATGTCTTTTTGATTTCGGCTCAACAAATCTTTGCGTTGAATTGCTGGTATCCACGCTAAAAAAAGCTGCAAAAGAAAAACAAATCAGTATATACTAATTGTATTGGTTGAGTTAGGGGATTTTCAATGGAAAGTTTTCATTCTTGGAGAAGAAAAATTATTTGAACTGGCTAAAATATAATTGAATTACCTATCAAATTGTGGAAAAAACCCTGCTAATTTTACCCAAAGGAAAATTCATTGACTAAACTAAATATATTAAATTTATATTCTGGGAAAAGATTGTATATCTCAAGCAATAAAATATTTTGCCCTTTTATTAGCCACAAATGATATTATTTCTATCAAACAAACCAACTTACCCGAGGGTCTTGCGGAAAACGCCGCATAATTCTTCTTAAATAAATTTTGGTAACACTCTCATGTGGATTGGAAAGCACTCGAACTCGAAAACAGATCAAATAATAATATTTCGAAAACGACGCCAAAAATTCAAAATTAAAATGACGCGCAAACGAAAACAATGGAATAAAATCAACAAAATCCGTCATGACGACATATCAATGCCAACTGTTGCATAAGTTTGGCGACTTTGGTATTGCCAACCTTGCTCAGTAACGCCCGAAGCGCCGCTCGTGATCCGAGTCACGAACTAAAAAGTGCCCAGGTCCTGGTTTTAGTTATGATTATTGTTATTTGTAGCGGTATAATCGTGCTTGCAATATGGTTTTTATTTTACTATGCTCTTTTCCATATCACTTTTACCATCATAAATCAATCAGCGATGCATAACATGTGTCAATGGATAGCAGAAAATTCCTATAGGGATTTTGTGAAGATTGTCATCTAACAAAATCCAGGACTTCTACAGTAATCGTGGTATACACAAATGTCTATTCCACTTTAGTGCATGGCCTCAAAAGTTAATTTAAATTACAAAATTACTTACCTCAAACATTTAGTTTTGGCGACCAGGAAAGTGCCACAAGCCGCGTAATAACTCGAAAAAGTATCTAGATACCTCATACTGACACCTACCACCGTGTCGGATATCAAAATATTGTGCAAAAACTTGGTTACTACTCAGGGCGATTTCCGTCTCACGTATTTTATAGTATAAATAAAACGTTGACTCCTTCCTGTGATTCTTTATTCAAAGGTCCTAGCCAAGGTCTCTAGAATCAAAAGACCTTGGGTCCTACCCAAGGCTAGAGCATTAAACCTACCTCAGACTAATTTATTAGTCTGAGGTCCTACCCTACCCAGAGAAATGGAGTAGGGAGAACGCGCTTTGACCTATTGCCCATCCTATTTCCAGGCAAATTTAATATCCGCCATATTGTCCTCACTTTGACGTTTGCAGTTTAATTATTGAATATGTGGTTAAAAATTCTTAACTTGGGGATTGATTGGACTTTGAGTACAAATAAAGTTGTTTGTTCCAAACATTTTGCTGCTGATACCTTTACTGAGCATCGTGGCGAACGAGGATGAAGACCTCTAAAGCAGTCTACAGTGCCAAGTGTGATAACAATGATACGCCCATGGATGAAGTTGGTTTAATATGGCCGCCACTTTTATTAGGCAGTTCGCGCAGCTTGTACGTATTCTCCCTACTCCATTTCTCTGACCCTACCGCTATTTCTAGGTTAGGTGCAATACGCAATACGCGCCCTCAGAAATATAAATTTCTGAGTACGCGCCCAAAATCCACGAGAGGCTAAAACCCACTTGTGGTTCCGCGATTTCATTGGTCGACTCAAGAGTCGTCCTCCTTTTACAGTTTTAAGTGATCTCAAATAGATTCCGAATCACTTTGAGATCTCATCAGCTGACATCGAGTGTTCCTTTTACAAATGTTCAGTTGATTATGAAGTGATCAGTTTACGCAGCAAATTTATTTTTATGTAATTTGTGTTGGCTTTGAGTGTTTCTGGGGTTAAGGTGGTGAAAAATATTGAAAAATTAATTCAAGGGTTAGATTATAGATAACGTGGTCTTCCACTGTTCCGTTTACCAATAAAAAATCATTTCACTGTCAGATCACTTCATGTTCATTTCACTTCAAATTCACTTGTGCAAAAAGTCAAAAGGAGGACAACTGTAGTTACATGAATTTGAACTTTGTACGCTTGTAAGGTTCTTTAGAATCGCATTGCAATAGTTCCTTCCAGCATAATAATGGCTTAGTTAATCACTTATCTGAAGAACATATGGTAATTATGGAACATACCATATGCACCGCGCGATTTTCTTGAAATTTTGGCTACACCCCCCCCCCCCCCATTTCGAGGTCCCTGACACGAATCTGACCTCTATAATGGAAATGGGAAGAATCACCTTAATGCCACAGCTTTTTAAGCTGTGTTAATGCAGCGCGAACTGACTAATTTTGTCTGGCGCCATTTTGAAGACCATTTGCCCAGTTTATATACGTATATTAATAAAAACCTTAAATTTAATCCACCTAAACTATATAATAAATGTAATTGGTACAGAAAGGTACGGCACTGAGAACTGAAGAAAGTAAACAAACCTATTGGAAAATCCTTACCGAAAAAAAGATATTTCCTCACGTCTTTCTCTTAAAATTCTTAGTCTTTCACAGAACACGACATAACGCTAAAATCAATTGAAATCACTTCGAAAACTCCAAATAAAAACAGGTAAGTACTCCGCACCAGCCGGTCAAATGTCAAAAGTGTCTTCAAAATGGCTGGCAGATTGTAGACGAAAATCATGATGAGCTCTTCAAATCTTGTTCTCCTCTCCTCCTTTTCTCTGGTTAACCTTTTGGTTGTTCTATTATTTGACCACGATTGGCCCACGCTGCTTTGAAGGCAAGCAAAGGCGTGCAAAATCCATAACCTATTTTTAGGTATTTTGTCATTTTTGTCCAGAAAAATTTCAGCTGTTTCCTGTTTGAATATAATATGATAATGATATGACAGATGTGGTTTTGAGTAAGTTGCTGTGTTGGATTTTGAGACATGGTGCTCTTAAAGAAGGTTTAGATATTTCTGCTGATGGTTATATTAAAGTAAGCGATATCCTAAGTCATAAAAATTTTAAAGGGAAATATTGTCTAGCCGATATCAAGCGAGTTGTTGACCAAAACAATAAGCAGAGATTTTCATTCCGAATTGGAGATGAAGATGGAGAGTTAGAAGTTTGTGCGAATCAGGGACATTCATTAGTAAGTTTAATAAACGCTGTGACTTAAGGTATGGTAACGTAAGTGCTCATAATAATTTTACCTTTAGAGGCACTCTTAGGTACACCAGCAATCAGCTGTTTGTGTATTTGTTTCTTGTGTAAATACTTCATAATTATATATTTAGATGGGCAATATATTTGTAGTTGTGCCCGTCCGCAAATAAAAAAACGAGCAAATCTCCCTTAAGCTAGTATTACACTTGCCAATCTCTTGGCCAATAATGCCCGTTCGCGTTCAATTTTAAGAAGGAAGTGGCTATTTATACGTCCGACGGATACAAACGTCAGTATACGTCTTGCGCTCTCATTGGCGGGCTGAGTCACGTGACTTCTTTGGACGTGCATTTAACTCCGTACACGTCCGAAGCCGAAGTAAACTAATATTTAGATACGTCGGAAGTGCATTTTTCTCAAGCATCTTTGCAATAAGGAGCCTATGCACTGCTCCTTTTTGGGGGATAGACGCTGCCGTATGAAAAAAGTAGTGGTAATAATTTCCAATGGTGTAACTGACCCCCGATTTTCTTGAAATTTTGGCTAGGTAGGTACCTCGTATTTTCGCCCGATGCGACGTTCGGCGTTGTTACCCACCCCCGATTTTCTTGAAATTTTGGCTACCCCCCCGACATTCGGCGCCAATAAAATCGGGGGTGGGTTACATCATTGTAAATAATAAAATAACCACTTCATTTTTCATTCCACAGCGCCCATCGCGGAAAAAGTAGCGCATACGCAATATAAAATGAGACAAGATAGGTCTGAATAATCTCGGACATCATCCAATCGACTTAGTAAACAAGCCGATTCATAATCCATCGGACGGTAGAAGTAAGGTTATGTGTCACGTGACTGAATCGACCAATGAGAGCGCAAGGCGTATACTGATGTTTGTATCCGTCGGACGTATAAATAGCCACTTCCTTAAGTAAAGCAAAGCTATTTATTCTGTGGTCGGACGTATAAATAGCCACTTCCTTTTAAGAATCGTCCCAAAACGGTTTTCGTACTGTCATTGGTCTAAAACAGTCCCGGGGATTTTAATTTACTAATGGCCCTGTAATTACGTAAATTTACCTGGAAAAATTTGCGGAAGTTCTGATATTTTGTGATTCTATGTATTAAGCTTCTTTTTTTAATTTTTCATTTTGCCACCTCTTATCTTTGCCGCTGTCGCCGCCATATTGTAAAAAATTGCGAAAAAATAGTTATTTATGTACCAAGGCACTGAAGTTCAACTTCAGAGGCCAGAGGCCTCAGCAACTAAACTCCATGAGTCATAAAAAGAACTTCAGTGCCGAGATACATATTAATTTTTTTTTAATCGAAAAAAAAAATGTTTTATTGGGCAAGAAAATAATAATAAGGGATCACCCGTCCACGAACCGACTACGCGCGGCGTTGCTTGACTTTACCGATCGCTCTACCTAGGACAAGTATAATGACTTACGGCACCTTCTGACAGAAAAACCAAACTGCTGCTTCTTGTGCAGCCTACACAACAAATCTATTGATATTCAAATTTACTAAAATATGTATACTGAAGGATTGCGCTTCTATAGGAAACAATTTCGCAATGTGTACGAAAAGTTAAATGAGCCTCTATCGGCCGGGTTTTGAATATTTGGTCACTTTTGACGGGCGATTTCTCCGCGTCTGACGTTTGATGTTTACATCTCGCCAAGGCCTACTTATTGAAAAAATCGTACAATAATGGGCTACATTATTGTACGATTTATGTGCTTTTAATGACGATTTTGGGACATTTTAATGCCGATTTCAAGAAATAGATTTTTTTTAAGATATCTCGTTACTGGTTGTTTTTACAGTAAAAACAATTTTATAGTAAATGAAACTACATAATTTGCTCTACAAAATTGGTTCTTATCATTTTTCTATAAAACCAGCCGTTTTCACGTACCAGAATTTCAAAGTTGAGCAAATATGCAGCGTGCTCGGCGCTCGCGCTCCCCACTACTACGACATTCCGCCGAGTTTAAGCTAATTCGCCCAAAGATGGCGCCACAATCGCAACATGATCTTTTCCATTCTATAAAGTTTATGTGAATATTTGGACCCAACAAGGATATTAGCCCAGTAATTACGTAAATTTACCTGGAAAAATTTGCGGAAATTTTTATATTTTGTGATTCTATGTATTAAGCTTCTTTTTTTAAGTTTTCATTTTGCCACCTCATATCTTTGCCGCTGTCGCCGCCATATTGTAAAAATTGCGAAAAAATAGATTTTTTAAGATATCTCGTTACTGGTTGTTTTTACAGTAAAAACAATTTTATAGTAAATGAAACTACATAATTTCCTCTACAAAATTGGTTCTTATCATTTTTCTATAAAACCAGCCATTTTCACGTACCAGAATTTCAAAGTTGAGCAAATATGCAGCGTGCTCGGCGCTCGCGCTCCCCACTACTACGACATTCCGCCGAGTTTAAGCTAATTCGCCCAAAGATGGCGCCACAATCGCAACATGATCTTTTCCATTCTATAAAGTTTATGTGAATATTTGGACCAACAAGGATATTAGCCCAGTAATTACGTAAATTTACCTGGAAAAATTTGCGGAAATTTTGATATTTTGTGATTCTATGTATTAAGCTTCTTTTTTTAAGTTTTCATTTTGCCACCTCATATCTTTGCCGCTGTCGCCGCCATATTGTAAAAATTGCGAAAAAATAGATTTTTTAAGATATCTCATTACTGGTTGTTTTTACAGTAAAAACAATTTTATAGTAAATGAAACTACATAATTTCCTCTACAAAATTGGTTCTTAATCATTTTTTTTTTATAAAACCAGCCGTTTTGGCGTAACAGAATTTCAAAGTTGAGCAAATATGCAACGTGCTCAGCGCTCGCCCTCCCCACCACTACGACATTCCGCTGTTCTCGGGTAATATAATTCAGTACGGGCGTACCGCGGTTAGTGAAGGGAGAATCGGATTATTTTCAGAATCGAATATCCTGCACTCGAATACTTTTGAGAATCGAATGATTATCCGAATACAAAGAAGAATCGAATTATTCAAGTTTCGAGATCGCAATATCGCAAATTTTGAATTTAGCGCTTTGATTCAACATCTCCAGCTCGACTTGAGTCTCGGTCTCGAGTTTTTCAGTCTCGGATGCGGACGTCTCGGTTCTCGGTCTCGGAGGAGGCTCATTTCTAATTCATATTGGTTCTCTATAATCTCTGGTTTGTTTTATCTTGAAAATCTTGATACACTGGCGAATTCGACGATATAAGACAGTGGTTTGTACTCTTCTGGCACATTTTTAAATGACAAGAGACCAGGGACATAAATACTAAGCCCGCCATTTTTGTAAAAAAGCAGGGCTCAACTGTTCTATAACTTTCTTAAACTGTGACAAATGTGAATATCCTTAAAGTTTTGGAAGATAGTGACGAAGATGAAAACGAAGATAGTGATGCAATCTCAGAACCATTACTTAATGAAACTTTCCTTTACAAAATGGTACCTCTTTTTTACATTTATCATACACTGATTTCTGTCTCCATTTCTGCTTCAACTTTTAATGTGTTTGAACCTGTCCTCGCCTATTTAATTATATAATTTTAATATGTATATGTACATGCGCGGCCCTTGAAATCGTTCCAATACGTGCGGACGCAAAGGCGTTCAACTGACAACGTTGCAATTACCCCTCCCCTCTCTCGCCAGCGATAACCTTAAAAGCGTAAGTGACGGCAAATCTAACATCTTATTACGCCACATTACCTTACGTGACATTGCCAGTTACAGTGCAAAAAACAGTAAATTCGGCGCTGTTAGGTTGGCCCTAGATTGCCTGAATAATAGTGGAAAATCTTGCAACCCTGCCCACGGACTTTGGCGGCTTTTTTCGCAAAAGTCTTTCGACTACCAAAAAGAACCTCGAAAATGCGATATCTAAGAGAATTTTCCGATTCACGGTTAACCACTTTCGATAAACGGGACGGCTGTAGAATCAACGAAACCTACGGAAAATCCTCTGAAACCACTATTGGAAATTGCTTGTTTTTTCTCATTTCTCGATTTTTCGGGGGCCCGGGAAGCATCAGAACCTCACCCGAAGACTCCAGGGAAGCTTTAAAAATTGAAATAAACCAAAGATTTGCTTCGCGGTTAAGATAAAGAAGTGTAATAAACCAATGTAAAAAACCACTACGAGAATACTTAGATATTATACCTTATTTAACTAATACCACTTAGACAATCAAAGAAATGCGCGTAATTTCACGTTAAGTAAATCTCAAAACACCAAGAGACTGTAAAACTTTAAATCCACTTTATTATAATGATAATGCAGCGATTTATTATCTAACCTATTTTCGTTGGACTTACGTCAGTTAACGCAATTTTTATTTTCTACGGGGAGAAGCGGGTCAGTACGAGGGTATGTAGGGGAAGTTGTTGATTTGAGTAGCCGTGAAATTGGTGCAATGTTGCCGCACTTACCCGAAATTCTTGATTTCTTGCTTATTTCTCATGCCTAGTGGAACGATTTCTGAGGCCGCGCGTGCACCTCAGAGAAATAACCAAGGATAGAGAAAGTAATGTAGTGCCCAGGCAAGCGCCTAAAGCCAGAATATTTAAATTCACAATATTCCTACAAGTACCCTAGAGAGGCCCCGCATTCCAGATTTTTAAGACTTAAAAATTATCTGCCTCTAGGAAGCTTGGCCAGGCCACACGTGCCAAGGTTAAAAGCGAGATTCCAGGAAAAAGATCAGGCCACCTGCGCAGCGCAGCGAAAATCAGATCTAGCTGAAGCTCCCTATGAGAAATGATATAAAAAGGCTCCCGACAGGAGCTACCGACAGTAGTAAGCCGACTACCAGCAGTTGCCGCTGAAAGCTCTGCCCGAAAGAAGAGGGCAGGCAGCAGCCCCTGCGGCTAGCCAGCCGCAGGCCATCACCCAGTTGCTAATGAAGAAAACCAAGAAAGAAGTATTTTCCTAAGCACCGCAGTAAGTTTGGACTGGCCAAAAAGCCAAATATTGTTGTTTTAGGTAATTCCTTTATGTCTGAATTGCCTTTTTATTTTGAATTTAGAATTATTTTCGAATCTTTTAGAAAAATTGAATTTATTATGCATTTTTAATTAATTAGAAATAATTTCAGACCGTTTATAAACCATAATATGATTTTTGGGAATTTATTTTGAACCATATTATTTTACTGTAGGTGTCAGAGTTTTAGTTTATTCAAACAGAAATAATCTTGTAACTTTTATTGGGAAATTTGAAAGGGATTTGGGAAACTATTTAGAGTCAATTATTTTGGGGTTGAAATCAGAATTTTGTTTTTAACTGAACTACTTTATGTCAGAACTTTCGAGTAAATTTGAATTACATTTTTATACAATCTTGTACTGAGTAATTAAGCGATGTTATGCAGAGTCAAGTAATTTTATTCTATTTAGGAAATCAAGTAATTTTATTCTATTTGAGAATCTTTTGCAATTTTTGTATTTTTAATCTGCAGGTTTGTCATTTTATGCCATAGTTATGTATTTGTGCCATTTTGACATATTGTTTTGTGTCTTATTTTAAATTCGATTGTTTATCGGTGTACCTTTTGAAACGTTTGGATTTTGTTACTTAGAAAAGGGTCATATTTCAGATATCTTGAGTGTAGCATTTTCAAAATCATAGATTTTTAATTTTATTCAATAATAATTATTGCACATGTTTTTAAACTTCCTATTAAACTGTATCTTGTGAACTCAATGT
Source organism: Pseudeuparius sepicola (assembly GCA_963920635.1). Taxonomy (NCBI): domain Eukaryota; kingdom Metazoa; phylum Arthropoda; class Insecta; order Coleoptera; family Anthribidae; genus Pseudeuparius; species Pseudeuparius sepicola. Next base: position 41,713,027 of record OY987303.1, on the reverse strand, counting down.
ACGGTATCGTATTTAATTTTAATACACATATTAAACTATCCCTGTGTTTCCGTCATATACCCTTAGGCCCACACTAAAAGAAAATAACTTGTGGCTCACCCCGTATATACCGCTCGCCAACTACCACCAACAGGGGTTGAGTTTTCCACAGTAAGAACAAAGAAAGAAAGAAAAGAAAAATTGATATTTCTCAGGATATAACCTATCTCAGGTAAACGTACACTCGGGCCTAATGTTTGCTTACTTTGGTAAATTTGAATAAGATTGACTACAAACGAGTGTATTTTGATGCTGTTGCTCCCTCTATCCTTGGTTATTTATTTCTCTGAGATATGTACCAAGTCTTTGTGCAACTGTTTATTGTAAATACAGTGGCAAAGCTTCAAATTTTGGGCCCTCCCGCCAAAATTAAATTTGGGCCCCCTCAAATTGGAAAATAAAAAAAAAACAAACATGAAGGTGAAACTATAACAAACTTTTATTTCTTAGTAAATAAAAAGAAAAAAGTTTCTAAAACAAAAATATACCATCGGGCAGGGTGTCGAACTTTAAAACTGTACAAATCTGTAAAATCTTCACTTTTGGAGATACTCGCCCGAACTTTTCTTGTTTCAAAGGACTTCAAAAGCCGCTTCTTTTGACTTCTTTACCATTTTTATGATGCAAATCCAGGGCGGGCTATGATCTTTTTATACCCTCGATTTTCACAAAAACCATTTAGTTTTTTTTATTTAAAATTTGATCAAAAACACCCTAAAACCCACATATACCAAATTTGAACAAAAAATATACAGACCATTCTGCAGGGTGTCAAATTTTAGGAAAAATAATAATTTTAAAGGCATCTGCTAAGTCAAGTGTGCCATGGAATCCCCTCAAAACAGTCGAATGGTCAACAGGACCACTCATAGTGTTGGTGTGCAAAGGTCCAATACAAAATATACAGGCTGTTCTTAACTATTCCATCTCAAAGTACTGAATGTTTGCAACTTTATAGTGGTCAAAAATCAGACACTATAAACGAACCGAGTCAAAAAAATACAGAAGCCTGCCAGTCAGTAAGTCCATATCAGTTAAGATGGCTGGTGTGCCACAACAGGAAATGCACAGAAAATTTATCGTCTTAGATGGTGATTTTGTTGAGAAAGGTCCAATAATTTAAATTGCTTTTATTTGTCGGTTGGCATTTTGTTCAGAAGTAAATTACTTTTGTGTTTAATAATATTTTTTCAATGATTTCAGAGCATTCTTGATCCGTATAAAGTTTTTTTAGAATTTCAGCATTTTGAGATGGCACGGAGAAAAATGCCCTATATATATATATATATATATATATATATTTGGATTAAATCTTTGCACACCAACATTTTGAGTGGTCCTGTTGACTATTCAACTGTTTTGAAGGGATTTCATATCACACTTGACTCGCCAGATGCCTTTAAAATTCCTATTTTGCTCAACTTTGACCCCGATCAGTCTTAGGTTTTAAATAAAAAAAAAAAAGCTTAAAGGTTTTCGTGGAAATCGGGGGTATAAAAAAATCGTAGCCGGTCCTGAATTTGCATCTTGACAATGGAAGAAAGGCCAAAAGAAGCGGTTTTCGAAGACCTTTCAAACAAAAAAAAGTTTAGACGATTGATGCACAATGAGTTTGCCACCCTAAGGTACAAAGAGTGCTTAATATACCAAGATGATATCATAGTCTTTAGTGCAGGAGATGTCGATGAACTTTAATTAGTTCGCTTTTCTCCATTGCTGCACCTTCTTCAGCTTCTATAGAAAGTAGTGCTAAATTACTTATTCTTTATTGGTAACTAGTGAAGGGACTATTCGAATACACGATTCTCAACGAAATATTCAAATACTAAAAATAATCGAAGCGAGAGGAATTGCCGAATGCTGAATCGGAATGAATCGACACACACGCATTCCGAATTCGGATTATTACAGCGCGAGGCCGCGAGCACCTGTCGATTATCGATTATGTACAGTGAAGAGCAAAAAATGGCGGGCTTTGTATTTATGTCCCTGGCTTGTCATTTAAAAATATGCCAGAAGGGTACAAACCACTGTCCTGTCCTATATCGTCAAATTCGCCAGTGTATCAAGATTGTCAAGAAAAAACAAACCAGAGATTAGAGAACAGAGAACCAATTTGAATTCCAAATGAGCCTCCTTCAAGACCGAGAACCGAGACGTCCACGTCCGAGGCTGAAAAACTCGAGACCCGGACTCGAGTTCGAGATCACAAGTATAATTTGAGATGTTGAATCGAATCGCTAAATGCAAAATTTGCGATATTGCGATCTTGAATGATTCTTTGTATTCGGATAATCATTTGATTCCCAAAGTATTCGAATGCAAGGTATTCTATTCTGAAAATCATCCGATTCTCCCATTACTATTGGTAACAACAATTTCTCAAATAGATTTTGATTGTTTTTTTTTATTGATTTTATTTCTTTATTCTGAAGAAGCAAGAGTTACAGGAAGGATCAAAAATATAATATAAAAACAGAACAGAACACGTATACGCCCGGTCAAGGGGAGGCCGTCGAGGGTTCGAGGGGACCCGGCAGGGCCCTCCCGTCACCGCGGGGTTTCGCTGTATGGTAGCTATGCCACTGTGTAAATATTAAGTATATGATCTGCATACGTCAATTTTGGATTCTTAAATATTTTCCCAGATGAGAATATACCAATGTTTTTTTAGCTCTGAAGAAGGTTTAAAAAAAAAACGCAAAACGTTAGCATGAGGAAAAAGTCTAGAAATTAGAATCTTAGAATATGAAAGTTTGTCAAATTGGCATTCGAAAAATATATGTTAAGGACATATGAAATTCATAATAGTGCCGATATTTTGAAAACTAATGATTTTTTAATAAGATTTTAGTTTAATATTCTGGTCAGTCATGAGCTGGACTATCAGCCCTCCGAGAAATGACATTGACTTTCGGTACATCTTTTGTATTGATTTTTTTTAATGTGTCTTCAATAGCTGCTCCCACGAATGAAAAAGGCAAATCTTCCGTCTTTTTTGCATGTGGCGGAGCCCGTAATTACCCATATTGATTATTATTATTTTTTTAATATATCAGAGGGAATTTTATGTTGCCTGTTGTAAAATCAGCAGCACGTTAGCATACCCCAAGTCTTGGCCTTTAATAAAATAATGGTTCTAAATGGTTACATATATTATTACTTTTAGTCGATTCCAGATTTAAATCTACAACCAATAAAAGCAAAGCAAGTTTTTGAAGTTATACATGGCACTTATTATAAGAACTGGGCCAAAATAAAAACAGAGGGGCTGTCACGAATGAAAAGGAATCACATACATTTAGCAACTGGTTTACCACATGACAAGAATGTAACTTGTGGTAGTCGAAGGGATGCCCAAGTTTTTATTTATGTCAATTTGGAACCAGCATTAAGGGATGGACTAGCTTTTTATAAATCAAGAAATGGTGTTATTCTGTGCCCAGGAGATCAAGATGGGATTTTACATCCCAAGTATTTTCTAAAGGTAGTGGATGTCCATGGAAAAGTGTTAAGTTAAGATGTCACAAAAAAGTAAGTGTATATATTCATTATCACAAGGGAAGGGACTTCATAACAAGGTGTCCTACCTATAGCAACTATACTAATCAAAAAAGTCATTTGGTACAGCGCTGGTTTTAGAGGGGTGCTAGGGCACTAACAGCACCCGGCGGTTAATTTTAGGAGGCGGTATAAGCTGGTCTAATAACTAAAAATAAATCACAATTTGTTTGCCATGTCACTCACGACGCGACACCTTCATTTTTATTGTCATCTGCAAACATGACATAAAATGTTCTCCTATTAATCATCTTCATCTATACATTGAAAATTTTACTCCCCCCCTCTGAATTTTTTGACGAAAATAAAAGTTTCTTAGTGAAAATGTTCTAAACGCAGAATATACAACATTGATTCATTGATTGAATATAATATGAAAAATTGTCATGTAATAATGTGTAACATATTATAGATATATTTATTGGAAAATATACTTATTATTGACAAGTAGCTAACTACTGATTCCACGAGACCTGGCTTGGCCCATACATAAGCTTAAGGCTGTATATGGGTCGGGGGTTCAAGCCCCCTACGTTGACAGAAAAAAAAGATGACAAACATATTATAATGTTATGATTTTGTAATTTGCCTTAAACTCTGTGCTTCATATTTCTAAAAATTTTCGCTTACGCCACATGTTAGTAATTATTAACTAAACACCTCTGCGTCTTTTGTCTAGCCGCTTTAAAATGCAATGATTTTTGTGGGCACACATTAAAATAAATTTCGAAATTTCTATTGGTCACAGTGGTTCTATAAAAGAAAATGAGTAGGACTTCTTGGCTACAAATGATTTGAGTCCATAGTGAACAAAAAAAAATTACCACCAGTACCAGTTGACAAGAATGTTTTTTGCTTCGATTTTTGTTCATTAATTTAAACTGTTTGACCTTGAATATTCGAAAAAGTTTCGCCTGCGTCGCAATTTTCAACCACAGAACTTCATATTTTCGAAAATTTATTTTTGGCGTAAACAGATCCATTGAATTTTAATTGGGTTTTTCGCCACCAAACTGGTTAAAAGACAACTTTTTCAAGTTGCCTGGAAAATTAATATATTCTTAACAGTAAATGAACTAAACTTTGAACTTGTAACTCAAAAAATATCTTCAACAAATTTGTTTCCTGAGCTTTCGGAGAATAAATCTTCCTCCTTTCTCAAAGATCATGTCACGTCAAAGTGAAATGACAGATTAAAAAATGTCAGGTTAAAATGTCATGACAACAGAAGCAATAATAGCCTAGCCACCTGTCTGATATTGTACCCTGTGTTCTACCTAATTATTTATAGTAGAATAAGTGGCAATAATATTTTACTGAATTCCACTGAATATTCAGCAACACAGTTGTCTGTATTTCCTAGAATAAATGCTGATTCTTTAATTTTTCATCTATTTCCTACTTCTTTAAGAATTGGTTTGGAACTATCCCACAAAATTCTACGATTGTTATTAAAAGAGTGTTCACATATTTTCGACTTCGAAATTTGATTTTGCCTGATATAATTTTTATGTTCTTTTAAACCAACGTTAAATGGCCTACAAGTCTCCCCAACATAGAACTTTCCACATTCGCAAGGAATTTTATAAATGCAATTTTTTCAACTTTGTACCTCATTAAATGGTTTCGTTTTAACTAGCATCGATCTTTATGTATTTTTGGTTTTAAATACTGCTCTGACATTAAAACGATTGCCTATGCGTTTTAGCTTATCTGATAGTCCAGGAATATAAGGAATAATTAAATTTACTGGTCGGTCCACCAGATTTATTTCTCTAATTCTATTAGCATTGTTATTTTGTTGGCAATCCTGAAAAACTTGCTCAATAAATTCAGTAGGATAACTATTTTTCTCAAGAACATGTTTTATATGTTTAATTTATTCCTCAAATTTTGTGTTATTAGAACAAATCTCTTTAGCCCTGTCATACAAACTTTTAATTACACTGAGAAAAATCTGTTACTTTGTAAAAAAACCTGTTTAATTCAATATGAGATATTATTCCTCAAACTCAAGCAGAAGCTTTTTTGTAACTAACAATAATCAATTAAATTACAATTGATATTGAATTCGAATGAATAATTTAAATGTAATATTTAATTTCAATCAATATCATGTTCTGGAATTGATTCTATAATACTTCTTTTCTAAGCACATTCTTTTGTCAGAACAACATAACGTTTCATTTGAGGCCTCATGTTGTTGAATTGAATAGGGGTACATTTAATTGTTCATTATACTGAAATTACAACTACTGTCATTGCATTTTTGCTGGATTAGTAATAATTGTAGGTACTAATATCAATTATAATTATTATAAGTATTATTGCCTGAATAATAAGCAAATGATGTGTAAAATGCAAATCAAGCTGCTAGTGTAGCAACTTATAATTGACAAAACAAAAATGATGCAGATGAGATCGATATAACATTTAATTTTAGTGAATACAGGTTCTAGTAACCCCTAGTTTGTTAATAGCTCTTATATTGCCATTCACTTTCACAGTGTTCATTATGACTACGAACGATAATATAGAGTGTAGGGCTGATTCAAAACCTTAACTGAGAAATGTTCAATCATTCGTTTTGGTAAATTGCTCAGTCAAGGTCATAGCTTTTTTTACTAACGTGTTTGTAATAGGAGATTTAGTTCAGTCGAGTAAAAAGTACTTGATTCAATCTAACTATGTATTTGACAGCCATATTCAATTCTATATCCTGTAGCGAGTATGACGCAATAGCTCTCTCGGAAACGTCACTGGATGTCTCTATCCTGAGTGGGGAAATATTTCCTTCAAATTATGAGGTTTTCCGTGCTGATCGTGATTATCAGGCGTCGAACTGGAGCAAGGGGGGTGGAGTTGCTCTTGGAGTTCAAACTAAATATTCTCCTAAAATAGTAAAAACTGACGATAATACTATGTTTAATCAGTTGTCTCCTAATATTGACGTTATAGTTGTAACATTGCGGTTTGGTTTTTGCAGGTTCTGTATTGTGTGTGTGTACATTCGGCCTCAGACACCGATGGTGGAATACGTTCAATTGACTGACGCACTCGAATCACTTTCATGCTTGTACGACCACGATATTATAATTGTCGGAGATTTTAACATACCAGAATATAGCCGATACATTGAAACTGGCGATATGAGTGGACAATTGGGTGCTCTAGCGCAACTTGCTGACGTTTTTATTTTAAATCAGTATAACTATGTTTTCAATAGTTATCTAAGGTTATTGGATCTGGTGTGGAGCAATCTCATTTGCTCGGTTGAGCAGTCGGTGGGTCCACTCGTGCCCGAGGACACCCCTCACCCTGCCCTTGATATAATGTTTAGATCAGATCGAGTTAAAAGAAGAGATGTTCCTGGTAATAGTATTATTGGTTTATATAATTTTCGTCGTGCAAACTTTCCGTTACTTTACGAAATTCTCTCAAATATATCGTGGGACCCGCTATACCGATTGGATAGCATCGAAGATGCATGTAATTATTTCTATGGTAAATTAACCGAAGTGTTTGATTGCTGCGTTCCCAAATGTACTCGTACTTTTAAGCGAAATTATCCTCCTTGGTATGACAAGAATATTATTAGCAACTTAAAATTAAAAGGTAAGGCATTTCGCAGGTACAAAAAGTATGATGACGGCGGTGCACTAGCTGATTATAAAAGACTAAGGTTGCGTGTTAAAGTTGATACTGACATTTCATATAGGCGCTACGTTAGAAACTGTGAGGAGACTGTGGCTGGTAATGCAAACAAATTTTGGAGTTTTGTAAACTCTAAAAAAAGTAAGCCCGCCATCCCTCTGCAAATGACATATAATGGTGAAACACTAACCACTAGCGATAAAATTAGTAATGCTTTCGCAGAGTTTTTTAGTGATTCATATGTTTTACCATCTATGACTGCTAGTAATATTGATTTGTCAGTCAACCCTAACCTTCTGATTCCTGTTTTTACCGAGTCGGATATTCTCAGTGCGTCTAAAAAACTCAAACCCAAAATTACATCAGGGCCTGATCAAATTCCTGCTTTTCTGGTGCGTGACTGTGCCTGTGTTCTTGCTAGCCCTTTGGCCAAACTGTTTAATCTCAGTCTGCAATCAGGAAGATTTCCTAATACCTGGAAACTTTCCAAGGTGACACCGGTATTTAAAAAATCCGATCGCAGCAATGTCATCAATTACAGACCTATAACTATTATTTGTAACTTTGCAAAGTTATTTGAAATTCTGCTTCACGAACACCTGTATTTCCATGTGAAACGATACATCACGATTCACCAACATGGGTTTATGAAGGGACGTTCTACTACTACCAATCTAATTCAGATTACCCAATATATAGCTGAATCTATGGATAATCAGGAACAAACCGATGTTATTTACACAGATTTTAGTAAAGCCTTCGACAGATTAGACCATACCATCCTGCTTAGGAAACTATCTGAGTTTGGTTTATCACATTCATTAGTTGAATTCTTTAGGTCCTACCTTACTGATAGGCAACAGTTTGTCGTCTGCAATGGATCTAGATCTGAGGTCTACACTGCTACATCCGGAGTTCCCCAAGGATCTAATTTAGGGCCACTTCTGTTTAACATGTTTCTTAATGACATTTCCACGGTCCTAGATACTGATTACTTGATTTACGCGGATGACCTCAAAATCTTTTCTTCCATCTCGAACGTGCGTGATTGTACCTCCCTGCAGAGAAATATTTCCAATGTCAGTGCTTGGTGTCATGAAAATCGTCTCCCGCTCAATCCACAGAAGTGCAGTGTTATGTCATACTCTTTAAAGACCGAGACCCTTGTTTTCAATTATGAACTAGATTCAATTACACTTTCACGTCCTCACATAATCGCCGATTTAGGTGTAATTTTTGATCAAAAACTTAGTTTTTCTAATCATATTGAATCGGTAATCACCCGTGCCCTAAAGGCCTATGGGTTTATTATTAGGAACTCACGCGATTTTCGTGACATTTCCACTATGAAATTATTATACTTTGCTTTTGTAAGGTCGAAACTAGAATATGCGTCCCTAGTATGGTGCCCTTACCATCAAGTATTTGTCAATAATTTGGAAAAAGTCCAAAGGAGATTTCTCAAATATCTGTCTTACAGGTTAGATAACAGGTACCCGGAGATGGGTACGCCGAGTGACGAACTGTTGTCTAGACACAAGTTAACAAGCTTGCAGGTGAGAAGGTCTGGTTACTCGGTTGTGTTTCTTCATAAATTAATATCAAATGTCGTGGACAGCCCTCAGTTGCTGGCAAACTTAAATTTTCTCGTGCCTCGAATCTCAGCTCGCAAGGACCAGACCTTCTACCCAGGTAGGCCGAGGCTGAATGTGCTGAAGTTCTCGCCAATGCACAATATCTGCAACAACTATAACACCATTTGTTCGAGTGTCGACATATTCAAATCACACATAAATTCGGTCACTTCCTCTATTCGAATGCAGGAGTAAGGTGAAGTTAATTGAGGTCAATTAAGAGTTGAAGTGGTTGAATGTGTGTTTTATTATATGAGCACCTCAACTTTTCGCTAGTTCTTATCTCAAGCAACAGCATAGTGTTAAGTTATTTCTAGTGTTAAGTTGTTTCTTGTTAATACTTAAGTTAGGAGTAATTATTAATGATCCATGTTATGTTTGTTATCTACATGTTATTCCACCCTTTAAATGGCCTTGGCTGTAGGGTAAAGTAAGTTAAATAAATAAATAAATAAATAAATGAATTCTAATAATTCTAATAATTTCTTGAATATCATAAAAATTTAAAAACATGATTTACTGATTATATTGATGAATATAAAAGTTGCACTTAAGAAAAACTGAGGTTTTCTTAAATCATGATTATACCTTCTTATTGCAAGAATTGTTTTGTTCATCCTTCATCCAATGAGTTATAATGTTTTTTCAGTTGCTTTTGGGGTACTCTTATATAGTTTGGAGTAGTCTGAGGGTGAGAATTATTATTATTATTTAGGCTATGCTTTCATTGTAGTAGGTATGCTAATTTTAGTATCGAAGTGACAATACGTCTTTTTAACGGAAATTTAAACTGTTTGAAACTTATTAGTTCATCTGCAATTACGTCAAAAGTATAGATTATATTGTTGGGATCACATGGATTTGCTTGTATATTGAAAGTAATGAAAAAGTGACTATACACAAACTCACTAAAATCACAACAGTATTTTTTCTGTGTAGCTAATATGAAATAATAAAGTTGGGGGCCGGCCGCCAACGGGTCATGTCACACGTGTCTCGCCGATGCGGATCAAGAAGAGCGAATATATATCTTTAAAAAACGGCGGTGTCCTGTTTGCTTTCTTGCAAAAATTATATTTTTTTGGGGTTATTCAGGGCATTCACTTTTCGTTGGCAACACACTGAATAGCTTTTTGACGTCTAGGCAATTTTACTATTATTTCACAGGTGTTAAATAATTTTCATATCAGCAAAGGTGCATATTATCAAGGGTTCGTGTATAAAAAACCTCTGTAATTGCTCAATTATAAAATCTAAATTAACGATTCGATTACCCAATTCGTCTTGAACCACATTAGGGCCAATTGAACATCTATCAATATTTGATTGGATAATATTGTACTGCATAATAGTGTTGCTACGACTAGAAAAGCGTCTAAAGTCTACTTCTATAAAATGTTTTATATAGTGTATTCCATATTTATATTTGTGTAATAATAAATAAATCTAATTGAGAACTTTCTACCCTGTAAGAGTTCATTTTAGAGGGATTGGAAGCGAATAGGCTCTATTATATCACAACTATTACTTGTTTATTTAAAACAGTAAGCGGTTTCGTTAATCTATAAAATTGCATCATCACGGACTACAATATAAGGTTTAAAAAAGTAAATAAATAAAGGATAATCACTATAATCCAAGAGCTTGCAGGAAATTTGGATTAGATATTCGAAAAAAGATGATAATGATGTAATGTTTTTAATTGTTTCAACTTTGACTTGTGGCTAAATGTATATATTTAAAATGTATAATGGTTAGGTAAGTAAAGGTTATTTATTTATACATATGGGCATACTACCAGCCCTGAGGATGTAGTTAAATTTATAGAGTTACGAAACCGGTCTCCGTTTTTAAATAAAGTAATAGTTGTGAGATAATAGGAGCTATTAATTTCTAATCCCTTGTAAATAAATGTTCCATTCAAAGCCCTATTTTTCCCAGAAAGTTTTTTTCTCAAACCCTATGCACCTGCACTACTACTTATACCTAAATCCGAATAATAAGTGTGCAAAATATGTGTTAGTACCCTAGTAGCGCTGTCTCAAATTTTGAGAACCCTATTACGGGAATAAAAGCACACAACACAAGCCCACCAGCCCTGAGGATGTAGGTAAATTTATAGAGTTACGAAACCGGTCTCCGTTTTTAAATAAAGTAATAGTTGTGAGATAATAGGAGCTATTAATTTCTAATCCCTTGTAAATAAATGTTCCATTCAAAGCCCTATTTTTCCCAGAAAGTTTTTTTCTCAAACCCTATGCACCTGCACTACTACTTATACCTAAATCCGAATAATAAGTGTGCAAAATATGTGTTAGTACCCTAGTAGCCCTGTCTCAAATTTTGAGAACCCTATTACGGGAATAAAAGCACACAACACAAGCCCACAAATTAGGTACTCCTATTGGTTTCACTGTGACTGTTATCACATCATCATCGAACATTAGGTATTCTTACCCTAACTGCCGTTCAATTTCAGAACCTTCTGACAAATCTGAATTATCAAATTTCCTGACTGACTGGAACAATAAAATGTACTATTTTTATTTTGCCCGATTTTCAACTCCAATGACTTTCGAACAATCTTCTAATGAAGAAGTTTCTAAAACTGACAGAATTATTATCGTTCTCTCTGGAAAGTACTTATATAAATTAGCTTTTATCATGCAGCGATTTGACACAATAATCGTATTACATAGGATATTATTCGGTTTCAAAAAATGCTTCACATGACCCATTTATTTGACAAAAATATCACTTTTAATTATCACATTTTTAAAGTAAACATCAAGCGCACAATATGGTCTAGAATTTAAATTTACTCTTTTTGCACGGCCAGGCCATTTTATGCCCTAGGGATTAAACCATTTTACACAAAAGCAAAAACTACTTTGTGAATAAAAATTATTTATTTATTATTCCTGGAGGAATAATAATAATGAGACATAAATAATGTCGCGGTAGAAAATATTTTCTTCACCTTCGGGTACTCGAAAATATTTGCTAACATTCAAAATAAACGAAACAAATAAGGGAGACTAATAAAATGAAACATCTGATATCGATTGAAAGTTCCCCTGCCGTGGTTCCCGAGCCCGGTGAGGTAGGCCGAAGTAGGAGGAAGTAGGGGAACCACGAGTTCCAGCGAAGGCCCGCCCGCTCGCCCATCTCCGTACGTCTAATTCCTGCTCGGATGGCCAATTCACGGAACATTTTATTGCCGGGCAATGGGATCGTAGTTTTCAAATCATAGCCAAACGAACAAACGTATTGACTTGAAAGTAGTCTTAAAATAATGTTATTGAATGCTTCAATCGTCGTTGTGTCTTTCGAATTATTTTTGAGCGGCGGAAATACTCGAAATTCTTAACCGAATATAGTCGAATTTCGGGTATGTTTGGCTTTTTTTTTCACAGTGTCGCATTAGTCCTGCACAGTTCGTGACACACAACGACGATTCTTCATAGCTTTATCTAAGCCACTAAAAAAAATCAAGTGAAAATATTAAGAAATGCAAGTAGGAGATGTAAACTACGAAACCCTTGAAAATGGGGGGTATCGTAGCGCCTTAATAATGAATTGAAATCATCTCTACTCCATGTTCCCATATAACAAATATGTCATCTACATATCTCCACCAAACATTAGGTTGGTGAACATATCTAGTCAACTCATTTTGTTCCAGGCAACTTGAAAAAGTTGTCTTTTAACCAGTTTGGTGGCGAAAAACCCAATTCAAATTCAATGGACACAGAACTTGAATTTAATTTTTTTTTTAATTTCTGACCACCTTCCACCTACTGGTGGTAGAAACTGGACTTTAGGTGTTTTGTACTTGTAGGGTGTCCCGTTTTCGACACTTTTGGAGGCTATCCCTAATTTTTAGAGATAGACTTGCGGTTCTAAGATACAGAGTGAAACTGAAAATTGGCGGTTTTTGGCTATCCCCTGTACCTCAGTTACCTTTTCACATATAGGAAAAGTAGAAATTCGGTTTTGTATAACTTTTTACTAGCTTTATCCATTTCAGAGATATAAAGCAAACTTTTTTTTTTTTTAAATGGAACACCATGTATTTGTATAGATACTTGAATTCAGCTTGTTTTCAGCTTTTCAGAAATATGCTAATTGTGTTCCACGTTGTCCACTATCAAGCTCATTTAAGATTTCAGCTTTTTAAAAAATACGTAATGTAGTATGTTAATTTTTGTTTTTTCCTGGGATTCGACCATGAAAAGGACGTTGTTGTAAGTTTTTCTTTTATTAAAAGTACAACACGTGTTTCGGCTTATAAGCCATCATCAGGTACAATATACAAATGTAAATGATAATTTTTTTACAAATTGTGTTTATCTAAAATGAAAGAGAAAATTTTTTTTTATATAAATTTTTCATATATAGAAAATGAGGGGTTTATAGTTTCACAATATAATAGGGAAAGTGTATGAGATATATTTTTTATATTATTTGATTGTAGTTCGATATTATAAAATTACGATATATTACTGAGATTGACCCATTTGTTATTATTTATGACATGAATGAAAAGGTGAAAAAAATTCGATTTTTATTTTATATGGTAACAATTATTGTGAAAGGTAGAAGAGCAGTGAATTATTTATTTCAAATAAGAAGGAAAGAAAAAAAGAGGAATATTCAATGGCGATAATAAAAAATGTGTTTCATTTTTTTTATATAAATATATACAGTGTCCTCCAAAAAGTTCGCAGCATAGGGGGAAAATTTTTAATTAATGACTTTTTTGAAATTTAAGTTTTGGGGTTACCTTTTGCTTTAAAAAAGATGAAAAACAACCCACTCATAAAAATATCATAAAAATATCAAAAAGTTTTACTTGAAAAAGTTGTTTCTTTTTCAATTTGACGTACTTGTACCAAATTTGAACGCCCTACTAAAAGATTTAGTTTTTGACATTTTTTAATATTTATGAAATTTCTGAAAAATTTTAAAACTTGTAACTTGATAAAAACTATTTTGTGTCACTAGCTTTATCATTCTATTACCTTTTTATTACTAATTACCGATAAGAATGTGTCTTTTTCAAAAGAAAATGATATTAACGCCTTAAAATTCTGTTATGTTTGCTGCAAAATAATAATAAATTAAAATATCACTGAACTATGTCACGTATCTAACCAAAGTTCTGGACTTTTATGTAGTAACAACTTACCTTTCAGTTAATCATTGTATTCTAGCTTAAAAACCTCTTTTAACTTCCAGAAATTTTGCTGGATGGACCATAGAGATAATATACAATTGCATAGGTTTTAAATAAATTACAAGGTTATTTTGTCCTTCAGCCTCAACGGAATTTATTTGTAACAAACAAATTTTCTTACATTTCTGTATGCCTTCCTTCTCTTTCAATACATATTATAGTTCTTCTGTGTACATCTTGAACTGCATTTCTGATGAACTCAGGTCTTATATTCGCTACGCATTCCCGAATGGTGTTTTCTAAATGCTCGATATTGTTAAATGGCCTGTGACTATATACTTTTTGCTTTAGATAACCCCACAAGAAAAAATCCAGTGGGGTTAAGTCAGGTGAACGAGGTGGCCAATGATGTTCCCAATTATTACCAATTACTTTACCAGTAAACGTTTCGTCGAGATAAACCTTCACTGCTCTAGAATTATGAATAGGTGCGCCGTCCAATTGAAACCACAAATGTTGTCTATTTTGTAGAGGCATATTATCTAAAATTTCACCTAGCTCGTTTTTTAAAAAATGTAAGTATCGGTCAGCGTTTAAGTATTCTCTAAAAAAAGTAGGGTCCGATAACTTGATTATTTAATATGCCACAAAAAACATTTGTCTTAAATGAGTACTGGTTGCGGCATTCAATAATAAAATGAGAGTTTTCCTGAGCCCATCTGCAATTTTGAGAGCTAACAGTTCCATTTGACGTGAACGTAGCTTCATCAGTCCATAAAATATTATATGGAAATCTAAAATCTTCATATTTTCCTTGAAACCACACAGAAAAATCAAATCGAACATCAAAGTCTCTTTCCTTCAAGGTATTTATAAATTTTGGCTTGTAGGCCCTAAATATGTTCTTTCTCAGAATTCTTAATACGCTGCTTTTACTAACGTTCGTTCTTCGGCTAATTTGAGAAATACTAGATTTTCCATGTTGTGTCACGTCTAAACAAACATTATGTTGCACTTCTTCAGTGTTTTCCCAAGGGTTGTGAGGTTTTTAAAATTATTTGAAACTGAACCTGTACTTTTAAATTTTACTAAAATTCTAGCCACAGTCGAGTTATGTACATTTTTTCCGGATGTCGTGCATTAAAAATGTCAGCAACTTCTCGATATGTCATATTTTCTCCACATATTACAACAATTTCAATTTTGTCTTCACAGTCAACATTTTTACCTTTTTCTGTTTCAAGGTATTAAACTGCCAACTAAAAACAAGTGCTTCAATTCTCTCCATGGCCTGCCCAACAATATCGATGAATGTGAAATTAAACTGAAAGGTAATAATTATTTGTTCCGTAAAAGTCCTGAATTATAGTTAGATACGTGAAATAGTTTGATGATATTTTAATTTATTATTATTTTGGCATCAATTTAGAATTGGAAAACCTAATGTAACTAAATTTATATCCTAAATGCTAGACGGTACATCAACTTTGCAGCAAACAACAGAATTTTAAGGCGTTAATATCATTTTCTTTTGAAAAAGACACATTCTTATCGGTAATTAGTAATAAAAAGTTAATAGAATGATAAAGCTAGTGATACAAAATAGTTTTTATGAAGTTACAAGTTTTAAAAAATTTCAGAAATTTCATAAATATTAAAAAATGTCAAAAAACTAAATCTTTTAGTAGGGCGTTCAAATTTGGTACACGTACGTGAAATTGAAAAAGAAACAACTTTTTCAAGTAAAACTTTTTGATATTTTAACAAATAAACCCATTTTCAGCGATATATTTTTTTAAATGTCATTTTTGACAGATAACGAAAGTCACGTGACCACGTTTGAGTGGGTCGTTTTTCATCTTTTTTAAAGCAAAAGGTAACCCCAAAATTTAAATTTCAAAAAAGTCATTAATTAAAAATTTCCCCCCTATGCTGCGAACTCTTTGGAGGACACTGTATATCTATATATATATATATATATATATATCCAGGGCATCTTGTGACATCCGGTAAAAAGTGCGGCTCTGTGACATCCACACGAAGGAAACACATTAGCCCCAAAACAAAAATATGACTTTGAAAGTCTGAGGAGAGGATTCGATTAAGCTATTAACAATCGAACCATACACGAAATGAAAAAATTAAATTTCCTATCTCTGTGAAGTCCGTCGTATATCTTATATACATTCTTACGTAACGGTGCTTGCATCATCCGCCAAAATATTACGGATTTCGTGACATCCGTGCAGCGTTGCCACTTCACCGACTGTTGCACTACAATCACGGCGATAAATAAGCAGGTGGAAGGGCGGGGGCCGCTGCGGTGGCTAGTGATTAGTGAACTGTGGATTGTTTACTACGGTTCAACGCAGAGGCTGTTTGACATGCAGTAAGGTTTGCCTAAAAAGATATAATCTTTCTCTCGTAACAAACCTAACTGCAGCTCAACACAGGAGTGTGTTTAAACGTAGTAAACTTTGTCTGCAATTTCGCATTTTAACACACTTCCTAATCATTATTAGCATTACGTAAATTATAATATTATATTATACTGGTTTATTAAGTAGTATTATTAGGTAGGTAATGTTTTGAGAGCAGAAATGATTGAAAATAAAATAAGTAGTAGGTACAAAATCAAACTAACATTTTATAAGCACAGGAACTTGAAACGAAAAAAAAATTAAATACCTATCTACGTTTAAAGGTGGCAGACAGCTACATTGTTTCAAAAAAATACTAAAAATAAAGTAACAAGTAAAAAGACATAAAACCATTTAAAGAAAATTTTGGGACAATTATTATTTGAAATGGACATAAATGTAGGCCCGGAAAACTATTTATTTATTTTAAGGTGGAACTCGCAGTGTATTAAAGTAGCAATCTTTTGGACCCGTTTTTTTTCGTTATTTTCCAACCAATTTTGATGATTTTTTTTTCATTGTATTTAGAAAAGTAATAGCAAGAGATTGATGGTTTCACCTTTTTCATATTCTGATTTATTTATTCAAAAATCGTATTTCTAGGCCGAAAATCAAAATTCTAAAACCATCAATCGATCGGTACAACGTCTCTAAACAGTTTTCTTTTTTTAAATCGGCAATAAAGTGAAAAATGACAGTAAAAAATGGGATTTAGTGACATTTTCTTTCATTTTATTCGGCTGGCGTACTCCCCTACGTATGGAACGCGGAGAGGGGCATCGCCGGGGTCGTACGTGACTTGTACCTCCCCTCTCTAGGCAGCGGACATCATAGGCGATGCAGTTTTTATTGCTTTTTAAAAAATATGATAATTTCGTCGTTCCAGAATTAGCTCAGGAAGTGGTTTGTCGGTTTAACAGTGACGGATTTCCGATATTTCGTGTATGCTTTGGTGTTATTATTGTGTTGTTTTGTTGATACGTTCTTTTTGAACATTTTGTTGTTTTGTTTTTGACATTGCCGCTGTTATTTTTGCTGTTAGTGTTGTTTTGTTATCATATTGTTGACTTAACGTTGGCTATAAAAGGTCGCGAAGAGAACCGAAAAGCAGGACGATTTCTGTTAGGAAAATTTTGCTATTGACTCATGATGATTTTTCAATTTATTATACTTCATTTAAACTGAATTGGTCCTTAGCTTCGAAAAAAAATTGTCTGCGGCGCATTTTAGTAAGCAGACACCTCTAAGTAGGTACTCTTTTTATTACCCGCTTAAAAAACAACAATCTTTATTGCCCCACCTTCAAACAAATTGCAATTTACCCATACCTACCTACTACATTGGCCAGCCAGAAAATTTTTGCAAAAATTATAGACATAATGTGTCCCTTTGAAAAAATATTATAATTTATAGGGCACTATGAGCACTAACTTTTATTTTTACTTCCACATCACAAAAGGCGGTGTTCATTGTTGTTATTGATAATTTTTGCTGGATTTTTGTTAGTTAAAAATCAACAATAAAATAGAAATTTGATACCTAACACATTTTTGTCTCCTGCTCTATGAAAGAAAACAGAGTATTCTTGCTTACTGCACAAATGATTATGCGCCCGCATAATTAGCAAAAAAAATTACCTACCATTGACTTAAAATTGTATATTCATATTATATTTGACCTTGAAAATTTCAGGAATTTTCGCCTGCGGCGCATTTTTTATAACAAAAATTATATTCAATTTTTTTACCCTCCCCCCTCCCCTCCTCTCCCCACCAACAAAGTAACGCCCTGTAGGTACCTATCCCTCACTTCTCAAATGTGTACTGCCCTGACAGGAAAGTCCTTTGTCCTGCCTGAAGTTTCTGTCTGGCTACGGCCCTGTATTGACATTATTATATGATTCACTACTTGTATACCTAACATAATTTATTTATTAATATAAACAATAGAAAGGGGTGTTTAAAAACAAGGTGCCATAATTTCTGGTACAAATAGAATGTAACAAAATAATGGTCTTTTCCTAGTTTTTTGTTTTTGAGATACTTAATCGAATTTTGGTTATGTCTTGGTACAAACATGTTTTTTAGTAGGTATGCTAATTTTGCCGGTATAAGCCATAATAATCGTATCTATTGGACAAAATTTGACAGTTCCTTTGGAGCCAAAATCAAATTTTATATAGCGGGATAAAAATTTGATAAACTAGGTAAATTCACATTATTATTATCATTTGATGGGCAAAATATCAGGTTGAGGACAAAAACAAAAATATCTGTTTTTTTAGAATGTGCCGACTTTTCGAAGTATATTTTTCGTCTTCTTCAGGGCTAAAAATGCTAACTATAGTGTATATGATACAACAATAAATTACATAAACATATAACAACTATATAGGTAGGCTTGGAAAGTTAGGATAACTTGAGAACAACCATAACTATGTGTACAAACAAACGTAAAAGAAACAATACAAAAATACAGAGTACTCACCTATTCTATATCACAGATATTTAAGTCAATTATACAAAATTTCATAGAGCACATAGGTATCACAGGATAAAATGATACAGAAACGAAACCAAATCATTTGTTAGTCAAAGTTGGCGATCAATGTAGAACGTAAATATATTTGTGGTCGGGACGTCAACGAGAACAGCTATATAATTAGATTTTTTCCCCAAAAAAACCTCAGTATGTTACAACAAAAAATTAGTTCGGTAGATATCAAGTTATGGATTATTTTTTATTTATTTTTTTATAATTTAACTACTTATTTTACAGTTATATACTGGGTGTATTCATTTTACTACCTGTAACCATTATCTTTTACTTTTGCAAATTTGATGTATATCGTTAACAGGCCTTTACAAATATTAGATACTTAGACCTGCTACATCAGTTCTAAAATTCACCGTTGACTTTGTAGATATGTGGATCATCTCACTAATAGTTCTTTTATAATAATATGGCTCTCTGTCTAGAATCTTTACTTCATCAAAGTCAAAATCATGTTTTGTCAAAAAATGGTGCTGTGCTAAGGCAGTTTTTTCAAATTTGTTTTTTTTTTCTCTCACGACAATTATATTGATGTTGGTAGACTTGATTTTTTAAATACTGTTTTGTAATACCAATGTAACACTTATTGCAATTTTTGCAATTGATTTGATGCACTAAATTGGAATTGACCATGTGAGGTGTTTTGTCTTTTAAACATGATAATATAGATTTTACCTGTCTGACAGGATAAAGAGGGTTGACTAGATTTTGACCTTTTCTATTTTTTCTGACAAATTGCGGATATATGGAAACTTAAAATATAATGGATAGTTGTTTAATTTTAAAATAGATTTTATTTTTTCTTTGTTTTGTTTGTGAAAATGAGGACTGCTGAGAGAGGCTGATCTACGTATTAAATTTTTAATAGTGCTAACTTTATGTGACTGTGGATGACCGGACAAATAATTCAGCTCTCCCTGAGCTTGTTGGTTTGGTGTACCAGTTGGTGGACAATGTACCTACATGATCTCTGACAACCAAAACATCCAAAAACGAGAGTTGATCATCAGATTCTGTTTCCATTGTAAATTGTATCTGTGGCTGAAAATTGTTAATAATCTAATTAAATTACGAGAAAAAGACCTCTCGAGCTTGCATTAAATTGTAACTGGATGAAACAAATTGTATCTTATGTATTTTGATGCGCTCTGTCCAAAAAAATAAAAAATAAAATGTAGCCCCTGGTCGAAATTTTCTAAATTGGGAAAAACCGGGTTTTCCGGATTTTCTCAAGGAAAATTGCTAATTATCTCGCCAAGTACTACCCCTATGGTAAAAATAAATGCACCAGTCGAAAGAGGAGGCAAAAATAGTTCGGAAATTCATATACCCATATTTTTAAGGCGTATTTCTCGCCGCCAGAGGCGCTTATACCAAAAAGTTGATTTTTTCGTTTTTTTGATCAGAACCATGAACACGAAATTCACGTTGAATTTGTGGCGAAACTATAAGTGTTAGGCCATAATATGTGCCTATGAGAGATTTTGGGTTTTTTTTGGCTTTCAAACAAAATAGGTCCTGCGGCGAAATCTGCCATAGTTTTTCGGGAATTTGCCAAAAACCGGAAAGGGAAATTTTTTGAAATTCTTTCTCATGCGATTTTGGCGCGGTTTTCCGGGACTATCTAAAAAAAATTTTTTGGTAGAAAGCTTACTTCACCTTCGGAAAGAACGCAAAAAAATACACAAAAAATATACTGTAAATAATTTTAGGAAATTAATCCTAAGCCTGTGTGTAAGTTCCAACTTGGTGATAAGATAAGTTTGTTTTTTGTTCTCTAAAATCTGGTTTTTCGTGATTTGAAAAAAAAAAAACTTGAAATACGAGAAGATATATATATATGCTAAACAAAAAAATGCGTATTTTCTGGTTACCTTTCGAATGAGGTCGGGTGGCGAAATGTGTAATATTTTGCGAAAAATTTGCAAAACATCAATTTTTTGACCTACTGATTATTACGTATTTTCAGGCACTCTTGTAGATGGAAACAAAACGAAATTGCGCTAATGTCTGTAAGGTGCCCAAATTACGGAAAAGGTCGACAGTGTGCTTGTTCTTACTCGAAAAGATTTAAAATTTTGGATTTAAGAGAAAACCACTTTTGTTTTATGAGCAATATCCTAAGACCAAAAAATGAGTATTTTTCGGATATATTTTGAATGTGATAAGTCGCATGCCCAAATCTGCAATAGTATGCAAAAATATGACAAAAAGTTTTTTCTGAATTTTTTTCCCCATTTTTTCTCTCTCTTTCAGTAAATCGACAAGTCATTGTTATTCAACGAAATTTTCCTCCATTTAAAAGAAGACGGCAGAATATCTGGAAAGCAATGGCCTTTATCTCAACGAGAACCTGAACATTTACTTTTGGGATGATTGTCAATAGAAACCATTTTGTATACATTTCCCTGGCAATGTTCGGCACTCAAAGCGCGCAAATGGAATGCAAGATTTCTGTCTCCATAGCCTACTCATTTTTTTTACTTAAACTGTTATCAGAGATAAATTTCCATCGGGAACCGCTACTTTAATTTCCAAATGAACCAAATGTGTTCATTTATTTGTATTCTCTTTACATAACTCTTTTTAGATGAAAGTAGTTAACGACGTGAAAAATAGACTAGGTTTGTGTTCATCAAACCTTTGAAATTAAATCAACTTTGCACCAAGCTTAACATAATTTTTTAAACCAAATAGAGATTGTTTAAGAAATCAACTGGTTAGGTTAGGTAAAAATTCAACTTTCAATAAATACATTTCAGTTGAAATGTTTGGAAATTTTTTTACAAAAACACGCAAAAAGTTAAATGTTATCAAGGGTCTCTGAAAATTGGTATGTAGGCCAAAAATTGCAAAAGAAACAACTTTTTCTAATAACTTTTATCGAAAATGTGTCAAATAAAGCCGATTTTGGATAATTTTTGAAAAAAATGTAAATTTTGACAGATACCGCAAGTCACGTGGTCGACTCTTGCGACGTCATTTTCATCCTCTGACAAGCACAAATCGATGGCAAAGTCAAATTAACATTTTATCCAAAAATAAAAAAAAATCCCTTATGGTGCCTGCTTCAATAGTGACACTGTACGATTTTTGGATCCCGCGTAGCGCGTGTAACGGGACTTTTGTCGGGGGAATTCTAAAACTTAGAATAGACATACAGACTTGTAACTTCGTACACATGTTGAGACGACATCCAATTTAGGTTTGCCCACCTTTCAGACCAAGTAATTGAAAATTGCCAATTTAGGCAACTTTTCCCAAAAACCATGTTTTTTTGGTACTCGCACAATGAACAATGTCAAAAAAATAGACAAAATATTTTTGACGAATTTTCTATAACGTAGTGGTATTCTAGACACATTGAGGTACTAAAAAATAAAAAAATTCTAGTCATTGGGTGCATTTTTGGCATTTTTGCGCATTTCAGATTTTCAAAAAAATATATTTTTTTGGGGAAAAAAAAATTTAATTCTTTGATATCTTGGCCAATTATAGTCCGATTTCGGTAAAACTCATACAAACATAAGAATGGACATTCAAGAGTAAGCTCTGTCAGTGGCATTAACAAATTTCAAATAGTTTGCCTGTTACAGGCAACCAATGAAATTAGGTCATTTGCCCCTCCGCCATATGCCCAATTTTGGGATTTTTCTTGCGTCCCTCTGGATATCAATAGTCTCGTCCCTTACATTCAAAACGCATTTTTGTTTTTTCAAATATCTTAATTTTTACCAAAGTTATGAAAACTTTAGTGTTCCAACATTCAAATTTTCGGCCTTCAGCACCCAATTTTTTCTCAAAATACTACATACATTTCAATCGTCTATATCTCGGGAACGGTGCCTCGGATCAAAATTTTTCAAGGGACATGAAAATTACCATTTTTCCTATGCTTTAAAATTGTGTAAACCCCGTTTCAAAATATTGATTCGTTTCCAAGATACGCCTGCGCAAAATTGAAAAATGAACATAACCCCAAATTTGGGCAATTTCGACCCGGGTCATTTTTTTTTTTTACTTTTTTCGGAAAGACCTCGAAATACATAGGATTCACTTTAATTCATAATGTTACAATTTTTTGCAAGGTTAAGTCCGTAATTTAATTCGACTATAAATATCTGTAGCAACTCAGATTCATGTTTTTTTGGAATGGCTAAAATTATGTCATCAACATACAGTTTTAAGAAAGGTATCTACTAGTGGAGCGAAATCGGGCTAAAAAGTCGCTCCGTTCTCAAAAAAAAAAAATTGTGGGTAGATCAGACTAGATCAGACCCCATAGGTGTTGTTAAGTACATCACTCTGCATACGAAATGGCGATTTAAGACATTTTTTTGTGGTCGAGACCTTTTTTATTTCGAAAAAACGGAAATTGTGTTTTTTACGTTTCCATCTTTGAGAGTAGTGGAGCTATTGACTCGATTTTTTTTAAATTGAAGTTAACATATGAGCGCTTACAACGAATGCCATTGTTATTGTCAAATATTGTTTATTAACCACTTTAAATAGCAACAAAATTGCAAGGTTATAAAAAGTGTAATGAAATTTTCACTAAGAGAGAAACTTTTTTATTTGCGGAAATTTTTATATACATGCTGCAAGGGAAATGTGCCCAAAACATAAAAGAAGTTTTTGGTAAAAAAAATTACCTATAGCGCCTATAGTTTTTGAACTGTGAATTTTTTTGTGGCGCACGCTACTCACGTGGAACGCAAAATTAATCCCTTGCGTGAGAATATCCACGCGTGGCAGGCATGTCTTAACAACTAATGCGTAGTTTACACGCGCAAGTGAAACTATCACAAGTATAAATATCTTAGAGTACTTCCTAATAGTTTGCCAATGTAAACCCTCTCAGGGAGAACTCACTGCCATTGTAAACGATCTCTAAAAGACAAAGAGTAGGTAAGTCTCTGGGAGCGTTTACATAAACTATTTGGAAGTACTCTCAGATATACGACTTGTGGTAGTTTTACCTCTCCGTGTGGACTATTCTATAACAGATCGCTGGTAAAATTAATTATTAATTTTAGACCAAATGATGTGGGTTCAAGCAGACCAATAAAATAAAATAAGAAATAAAATAACCAAATAGTTGGTTTTTGGCAATTTTTGAGCAGTAATTACAGTTGCCAGATGAACAAACAACCACCTGCTTATTTTATGTATCTGTTTAAAGTCACCATTTATTTAATGAACTGCAAAATAAAAAAATTTTTATATTGATTTTTTATAATAATATTAAATTCGCACTTTTTTGCATTACACTTTTTGTCGGAACAAAAAGGCTTAAGCTTTGGCGTACAATGTTTGGTATGGATTCTTGAGATGAAAATATGCGAATTCAATTGTCATTTACTGAAGTCTATATCCATAAGATAAAGGATCTTCAAGTTGCAACTTCGCAACGTTACTTGAATACCATCTTTTTAACTGTACGTGCACCTGCAATTGCCAATAATGAGACAATCCAATATATAATTTCAAACTTGTAATACCTCAAAAAATGTTAGTAGGGGAAAATTCGTAAGAACTTTTGTACAATTTTGTTTATGGAAATGAAATGTTTATTTATTTTATAGATTTTAGATTTTAACGTGCATAGTAGTAGATAGGTGCATACGTTTCGTGACTTTTTAAAATCACGCAAAAACAAAGAGCTGTAAACATAAAAATGTGGCCATAGTCACTAAACGCAATGGCCACCAAATCTAATAAACCTTCTTCGATCTTCCCCCCACTGATTGTGCTTTTTATCAACATTTTTTGAGGTATTACTAGTTTGAAATTATATATTGGATTGTTTAATTATTGGCAGTTGCAGGTGCCCGTAGCAGTTAAAAATATTCAAGTAATGTTGCGAAGTCACAACTTGAAGATCCTGGATCTTATGGATGGACTTCAGTAAACGACAACTGGCTTCCCATATATTTTCTTCCCAAGAATCCATACCCCATTGAGTAAAGGAATAATTTTATTCCTTTACTCAATGATACCACACATTGTACGCCAAAGTTTAAGCGTTTTTGTTTCGACAAAAACTGTAATACGAAAAATTCCAACTTTCCAAGCGTACCTATATACATAGTTGTTATATGTTTATGTAATTTATTGTTGTGTCATACATTACACTATAGTCACCATTGTATATATTTTTAGCCCTGAAGAAGACGAAAAATATACGTCGAAACGTCGGCACTTTCTAAAAAAAAAACAGATATTGTTGTTTTTGTCCTCAACCTGATATTTTGCCCATCAACTCAAATAGTGAGGACGCTACATTTCCACTATTATTATCGTTATTATTCATTATGCATTATTTTTCGTTTGAAGTGCACTTATAATTTTTTTCATTGCTTATTCTATTTTCGATCATTTCTGCGCTTAAAATACTACCTGTTATTTTTGAAGATATGCAACATGGATTCATTTTTTCTGAATTTTCACGACTTGATTTAACCTATATGTAAATTAAATAACAGACCGCGGACGGCCTCGTTCGGTCGCTGTTTCGGGACGCTCGCCGCTGGGTCGGCTGGGCTCGCCCACCATAATAAAGGCCGAACATATGCGTAACCTACGTTCATATCTTCGCGCAGCTCGGGCGCGTTAGCTCTTGTCGCAGACGTATGGCTTGCCTAGATTCGACCGCTCGGGCCGCTACGGGCTTGCCCACCGGCATCGGCTGGAGAAGAATGCATAATTAGGCTAATAATAAATAATTTTATTTACATGGGTATGATCTTGCGCCAAAGATACTTAAGAATTATTGATAAAAGGCATTTTTAATATATGGTCTCCTTGGTATTACTTATTTCCCAAAGTCCTCTAGATATAGCTTAATTTGAACTAAGAAAATATTACTTATTTTATAGAGACTTAGGTACCATTACAATATATATTTTTCATCGAAATTACAACCTGAAATAGGCTCCAATGGTTTCTTCGGAGATAAATTTTCTAAAGGTATTTTCTATTAAAAGAATTAGACGTTAGGTATGTTGTTTTCCCAATTTTTCTAAAAATTTTAGCTTCAGTTTTCGTAAAACTTTTTTCTCTAATGATTTTTTCATTAATATATTCTGAGTAAACTAAGGACTAGACTAAATAGGAACTAGGAAGAAATAGGAACTAAATAGGACTAGATTTATTGTTGTCATTTTTCTTAAAAAAAAACTAGCGGCCCTTCTCGGCTTCCCACGGGCAAACATTTGTAAACTTTTTACATCTTGGGTTACATTATTGGAGTTTTCGTAGGGATGCCTAATTTAACTCGATTAACAATATAGCCTATGTTACTCAGTGGTAATGTAGCATTCTATTAGTGAAAGAATTTTTAATATCGGTCTAGTAGTTATTGAGTTTATTCATTACAAACAAAAATACAAATATTTTCTCTTTATAGCATTAGTACAGATAAAACAATTTTTGTGTGTTCTATTCGATTGGGCAATACAAATTTTGTATTTCACAAATTCCTTTAAACAGAGGTAAACTGAAAGCTACAGAATACTAATACTCTGATTCAAAGCCAGTTATATTGAGTTTTTAAAATTTATAAATTATTCATATTGATTACCTCCGAAAAAGGCCGTTGCTGATGCAACACAAAAGAGCAAAAGCACTATTAGAAATATCTACTAAAAACTTTTATCATATATCATAACCAGTAACCAGAATTTAAAGTTGGAGTTGAGGCTAATTATTTTAAAAAATCGTTCGGTAATATTTACGGCAAAACTATTGTTTTAAAATTAATTTTATTTAGAAATAAATACTACGCGGCAGATCTTTGGGGGGGGGGGGGCTAAAGCCCCAAGCCCCCCCCCCCTGGTCCACTGATCATAACGCACAAAAATCACCAGTCACCTTCATGACTGCACTGCCCGAGTTTATTGCCTAAGCCGCGTGCCGTTCTTTAGAACATCAGAAGCGATAGGAAAATAACGCGATGCGACCGCTATTCTTGCGGTGTTGTCAAATTTCGGATGCCACTTAATCTAACGTGTAAGAACTAATATACACCAGAAACGTTCTGGATGTCACGAGTCGATGGAGTAAAATTATCCAGAGTACATTTAATATACAAAACCGCGCAACTCGCGCGCCACCTGGTAGATATACACCGGAACTAAAAATATACAAAATTTTTACAACAACGCATTTTTGACATCCGGCCAGAATTCGTAGGGTACGATTCTACAAACATTATAACACGATTAGCATTGGAAAACGTTGTGGCATCCGATTTTGGATCTCACAGCGTCGATGGATGTCACAGCTCCGGTGAGATTTTTACGTTTTGATGTCACAAGGTATGGTGGTCGAATCTATATATATACAGGGTGTTAGTAAATAAGTGCGACAAACTTTAAGGGGTGATTCTACATGAAAAAATAATGACAGTTTGCTATATAAACATAGGTCCGCAAATGCTTCTTTTCCGATATACAGGGAGTCAAAGTTTAAAAAAAAAAGATAATTTATTTATTGTTATAGCTATGCGCACCTAACTAAAAATGTTTTATTCGAGATATTTTTATTTTCATTTGTTATTTTGATTTATTGTTGCTGTATAGGATAGGTTTTTGATATTGTTGTAATAGAAATTAAAAATACGGGTTATGTTGTTTTATTTTTTTGCATAAAAATGGCGGCCCCTGTAATAAAAAGGTAAGAGAGCTTTTTTGTCACTAATTAAACGAGGATTTTAAAAATAATTTTTATTTTAAATTATCTCAGTGGCTTATCATTTATTTTCTTAAAAATATCGAGGCCATTACCCCTATGCACGCCACTGATTAACATAAAATTTTTAATCGGGTGTCAAAAAATGCGCTTTCTAGTTCTCTTAAAACCCACCAAATTTCATTTGAATATCTTAATCTGTTTCAGCGCAATAAATAAATTATCATTTTTTTAAAAAAAAAACTTTAACTCCCTGTATATCGGAAACGAAGCATTTGCGGACCTACGTTTATATAGCAAACTGTCATTATTTTTTCATGTAGAATCACCCCTTAAAGTTTGTCGCACTTATTTACTAACACCCTGTATAGTTTGATTTAGTAAAATGCAAGAAATATTCTATTATAATATGATTCAATAAAAGGAAATATTTATTTTAATAAATATAGTGTGGAGGAAACAGGAGTTAATTTTGTTTTAAATTTTTCGAAAAAAAAAATTATGTATTAGATATAAGGTTATAGTAAAATTGAGAAAGGTTTTCTGTATCAGTTCTAAAATTAATACAATTGTTATGTTTTTTTATGTTGATCATTTCTAAAATATTTCTTTTTGTGAGATCATTTTCCTTACATAAAATGTGGGTATTATTAAAATTAAAATGGTGAAAGTTTTCCAGAGAATGTTTAGTTAGGGCAGTAGAATTAATATTATTAGTTCTAACATCATATTTATGTTTATATAAGCGTTTATGGAGGTATTGTTTAGTTTGACCAATATAAATGGAAGAGCAATCATTACAAGGAATTTTATAAATGAGGTTAGATTGGAAATTTTTTTTGATATTGGGTTTTAGGTTAGAAAAGAATTTATTTGTGAAATAGTTTGGTTTGTGTCCAATATTAATGTTATATTTTTTAAAAACTTTAGCTATTTGTTCAGAAACACCTTGTATATAGGGCATAGAAAAATATTTTGGTTGAATTATATTTGTAGGATTTTGTGAGGAATTATTGTAAATTTTGTGTATACGTTTTTTAATTATGGGTTCATAAAAATTGTTTGGATAATTATTTTTTGATAATGTATTTTTAATTTGTTTTAAGGTTATTTGGTCTATATTTAGGATGTGAAAGTAAAATAGCTTGATCGGTAAGGCTATTGACGACTCTTTTTTTTTTATATATGGTTGGTACATTTGAATTGAACTTTAAATATCTTTTCTTGAAATCGATAGTGAAGTGTCCCAAAATCGTCATTAAAAGCTCAGAAATCGGCACTGAAGTAGCCCATTATTGTACGATTTTTTCAATAAGTAAGCCTTGGTGAGATGTAAACATCAAACGTCAGACGCGGAGCCCTCGTCCATCAAAACTGACCAAATATTCAAAACACTGCCAATAAAGGCCCATTTAACTTTTCGTACACGTTGCGAAATTGTTACCTATAGCACCTCAATCTTTCAGTATAAATATTTTAGTAGGTTTGAATATCAATAGATTTGTTATGGAGGCTGCATAACAAGCAGCAGTTTGGTTTTTTACCTAGGTACAGCAATCGTCAAAGTCAAGCAATGCCGCGCGCAGTTGGTTTATGGACGGGTGATCCCGTATGATTATTTTCTTGCCTAATAATTTTTTTTTTCGATTTCAAAAAAATATATAATATGTACCTCGGCATTGTGAGAATTTGTGGTCCAAGACTCAAAAAGTAGTAAACATTTTCTGGAATTTTTATATTAGTGAGGTTTTTATCCATTTTTGGTTAGTGTATATTTTTTGTTTTTGTAAGGATTGAGATAAGAGATTTTTGATTTTGTTTTGATTTTTGGTTTTTATTTTGTTGAATTTATTTTCATTGAGAAAGAAATTATTAAGTGTAGGAATATTGGAGAAATTAGTAGTAATAATTCTTTTTTGAAATTGACTTTCTTTTTCAAGTTTTAGTAAAAAAAAATTGAATCTGAAATACAAAGGTTAAGAATATGTAAGTAAAAAGTGGAGAGAATTTTGTTGTATTTAATTAAAGCAAAATTAGTTTGGAAGTTATATGTTTTATTTTTTTGTTTTAATGAAATTGGGGACTAGGAAAAAACAAAAATTAACATTTAAATATATTATTATACGACCAGGAATTGAAACTTGATGTAGCATGTTTTCTTTTTAAAGACATTGGGAAATAATGGTCACTATGACCAAAGGATAGGTACGCAACTGCCCATGGGGGTTTCCTATTATCACAGAGTAACGAGTAATACAGAAGATTCCTTAGTGACATGTGTCAAAAGGAGACTCGCTTTTTAGCGAAATATCTTCTAAAGACATTAATATTGTGCATTTTATTTGATTTTACATTAATCTACATGGCAAAGAGATTGCATTAGAACCAAATTTATGTATAAAATACTGTCTATCTTTATGTAAATTGAAATGGAGACTCGCTTATTTTTGTCACATGTCCGTAAGGAGGCTTCTGTTGCAAAGCTATTTAATCTGTGCTATTATGTATTGTATCATTGGCTAGCCATAATAAAATTTATGATTTTATGCTAGACCGTGGCATTAGTAAACTTTATTGAACATCTGCGTTCGACAATCCTAAATTTTTCTGTATGTCGGATTATCGAATTTGCGATTGGTAAGTTGTTTGGAGTACTGGAGTTAACTGTCAATTCGGATTATTATAAAGATATCTGTGCTATCGACGAGGCTGATGTTTTATTCCTTGTAGAGGTAAGCCCTTCAACATCGTGTAGTGCTATTGAGAAAGAAGTTGGAGTATCGAAGACTCGAGCTCAATTGATATTAAAAAAACATAAATTCAAACCATATAAAATAATGACTGTGCAACATTTACATTTAAATTTTGCCAGATTGGTGATATGGAGTGATGAGACATATTTCTCAAGTGCTGGTGTTTTTAATAGGCAAAATTCTAGAACGTGGCTTCGAGAAAACCCTTATAATATATTTGAGTGAGAATTACAGGGTAGATTCGGCTTCAGTGTCGCATACTTCATTTTGGGGCGACAAATAGCTTCTCGAATTCATGAAGGGAATCTTTCAGCTGAACGCTACCTGAATATTTTGCAATAAGTTATACCAGAATTGCTAGACAATATTCCCTTGGGCCACCTAAATAATATTTAT
This sequence comes from Pseudeuparius sepicola, assembly GCA_963920635.1. Classification (NCBI taxonomy): domain Eukaryota; kingdom Metazoa; phylum Arthropoda; class Insecta; order Coleoptera; family Anthribidae; genus Pseudeuparius; species Pseudeuparius sepicola. Next base: position 41,682,147 of record OY987303.1, on the reverse strand, counting down.
TTTCAGCAGGACGGAGCCCCTGTTCATTAGACCGGTGAATATGTGTTATAGAAAAATTTGAATTATTTTTGTTGTTAATATACTAATATAGTTTAACGCACGAAAGAAAACGTTTCTAAAGAATGCGGGCAGCATTGCGAGATTTCCTATACGAGTAGTCGTTATTTATTGGCGAATACAAGTTTTAACATATGGAAGCCGAATTTCTGAACTATGTAATACCGAACAAATAAAGCTCGCATTACGCGACCACTTACTAATTTTTATTTATCATTTATTTTTAACGCAGTGAATAAAACACCTATTATATTTTTTCAACATCGTCGCGTCTACCATCGCCTTTGAAATATGGCAACAAAGCACTTCAGCCAGCGAATCGGGCGACAAAACCAGTTAGCCAACACGCGTTTTGTGCCTGTTTCTATGGTACTTAAAGTTAACTGCGTATTTGGGCTACCACACAGCGATCACTTTTTCGGCCTCGGGCAAGCTTGGCAGAGAGCTCAGTGGCGTTTCGTATGTTCAGGAGTTAACGTGCGCAAAATGAGTAAACAGGGAATAACGTTGCATTCTCAAGCACGAGAAATAATTGCCAATGTTATAAGGGTTTGCCTTCCCCCATAGACTAATATTAACTATAAATTAAATAACAATTATATGAAAATTAAGTCAGTGAGTTACACAAAATTGAGCTACGCCCCTGGACTGTGACTAATTCTATAACATTTACAAGTTCTTCCCCCTTACGTCGCACGCATTAGGAGGACTATATTATGGTTCAGATGATATTGTTCCTTTATTCATGGCCTACTATAAAGTCACACATACAATTTAATTTATTACAATTAATTGGTTTATTGTTTAAAAGAAGTATACAGGGTGATTCAGTTCCGGTGCTCAACATGGGGATCTCGGAAACCGTAACAGATACAAAGTCGGTCAAATGGGGCCAAAGTTGTGCCTTTGGGCACCTAACAATATGTCGTTAAGAAAGTTAAAATATTTTGATGGGTTGCTGAGATATCTAAGAAAAACCGAATTTTTGAAAATGAGTTTTTTTCTGGCGCCATTTGCGATAATATTGAAAAATAAATTAAATTTTTTCATTGCAACTTTTTCTGGACTACGTCATGGTATTTTTAGGTTTTTAAGATAGAGGGATCATCTTAATTTTTTTAAATACGAACCTGGATTTTTTGTTGCATATTTCGAAATGAATCTTCCTGAGTACAACAATGTATGACACAGATTTTTTTTGGTTTTCGTCCAGGACTGTATTATTTTTTTTTTTCATAGTAAATGTGCATTTTAGCAGTCAAAACGAGCAAAAATATGTATGTGTCGTACATCGTGCTACTCAGACAACGATCCATTTTGAAATATGGAATAAAAAATCCAGGTCCGTATTTAAAAAAATTAAGATGATCCCTCTATTTTTAATAAAAACGAAACATCGCCCCAAAAATCTAAAAATACCATGACATAGTACAAAAAAAGTTACAAAAAGGTATAATTTATTTTTCAATATTGTCGCAAATGGCGCCATAAAAAAATAAAATCAAATTTTTAAAAATTCGGTTTTTCTTAAATATCTCAGCAACCCATGAAAATATTTTAACTTTCTCAACAGTATATTGTTAGGAGCCTAAAGGCGCAAGTTTGCCTCCATTTGACCGACTTCATATCTGGCATGGTTTCAACCTGTATACTTCTTTAAACAATAAATGAATTAATTACAATTTTCATAAATTGTATGCGTGACTTTATAGTAGGACATGAAATAAAGGAACAATATCATCATAGCCATAATAATATTATAATTATTATAATCCATAATTACAAATGTTGCTCAAAATGATTACCGTTTTCTCTAATGCAAAATTCGCAAATTTTTGTTATTCACCGTAGTGCATTTAAAACTATTATTGATTGTCTCTGAAGACTTTGAAATGCGAGCATGGTAGCCTCACATACTTCTTCTACGTTCCGATGGCAAGTGCTATAAACTATACTTTGTAAATAATCCCACAAAAAAGAAATCAAGAATGGAAAGATTGGGCAACCTTGGTGGCCATCTTATAGGTTCATTAGTTTCTATCCATTTTTCATGCCAATGATTTTCCAAAAAAGGACGTACTGTCCGTGCATAATGAACAGGTGCTCCGTCCTTCAGGTAGCTTTCAGCTGAAAGATTCCCTTTATAAATTCAAAAAGCTATTTGTCGCCCCAAAATGAAGTATGCGACGCTGAAGCCGAATCTACCCCGTCATTCTCACTCAAATATATTATGGGTTTTTTTTATGCCATGTTCTAGCATTTTGCCTATTAAAAATACCAGCACTTAAAAAATATCCCTCATTACTCCATATCACCAATCTGGCAAAATTTATATTTAATTAAATTTGCTGCAAATTCCAATTGCAGAAAAGTAGACAACGCTCAGCATCTCCAGGATGTATATGTTGCAAAATCATTATTTTTATGGTTTGAATTTATGTTTTTTTAATATCAATTGAGCTCGAGTCTTCGATACTCCAACTTCTTTCTCAATAGCCCTACACGATGTTGAAGGACTTGCCTCTACAAGGCCTAAAACATCAACCCAGTCGATTGCGCGGATATCATTATAGTAGTATTTTGGCCTCGGCCGTCTAAAGGAACCAAAATTACAGTGCAACCTCCATAATCTGAACACACGATATTCAAAACCTCCAATTATCCGAATTGATAGTTAACTTCAGTACTCCAAACAACTTACCAATCGCAACCTACAGAAAAATTTGGGATTGCCGAACGCAGATGTTATTTCACATTGTCTTTAAAAAGGAAACATACTACATTAAGTGTTTTTGAAAAAGCTGAATTTTTAAATAAGCTTGATAGTGGATAATGTGCAACACAATTAGCCAAACATTACAGTGTTGGAAAATCGAAGTTGGCTATGAAAATTTTGTTTGAGGCATCTTTCATTTAAAAAAAAGGAGCACAGTGTCGTGGAAACCGCAAATCTCTATCTCTAAAAATAAGGTGTCGAAAACGGGACACCCTGTATTCACTTACAGTTCAGTTTGGGGTTTTTCGGGGTTTTCCATTTTTTATTGTTGTCTATTAACAATTAGTAATTATGGCTAATTAAGTTATGCTCCAGTTTTTGGTAACCTTTCACATATAATTGTATTCATTTTTTGTTTGAATTCACTGCAAGTGAGTTAATTTCGGGAAACATTGGTGTTTATTCTCATACATATATCTTGTTAGTTTTTTGTGGCTCGCTGACTATCAATTACGACTTGCGCGGTTGTCAATCTGTGTAGTTACTCCGAAGATCTATTGCAAAATTAAAATATTTTTTTTGTCCCTGCATATCTTCCTGTAAATTCTCCCAAACTCTTGTCATTTTCTTATTATTGAATCTCCGCAAAATGCATCTTGTAGTTCAAAACATTTAACTTTTACAAAATGTCTTAGTTTTAAATGATCTTATATCCTCCGATTGTTCTTATACAGGGCGAGTTTTTTATGTTTAGTATGAGGATCTAGGAAACCAACATAAGTAGAAGGAAGATTAAATGGGGAAGGATTTGAATTTTTCTGGCCCCACTTAATATGCCTTTTGCTTTTTTGAAAAAGTCCATGGCATACAAATTATTTTGAAAAAAATTGAATTTTCGCTATTCCTTTAAACCCCACTAGGTTCCTTATTTTTGATTGTACAGAAAAATTGTAAATATAGAAGTAGTGGGAATTATGTCCCCAATAAGAGTGTCTAATCCTGTTTTGCATGTGAGCTGTCATTTTCGAGATATGACATAATTTTCTTTTTTTTAATGCAAACCATAGTTGGCTCTGGGCTCAGAAAATCAAACATTTTTTAAACTTTCCAGTCTCACATCCCTGAGAGTACACCAAGTTCCATTGCAATCTTTGTTCTAGATTATTTTTAGGGCGATCTTTCTCAGCTGTGGTCAGACATGAAGTCTATTACCTTTCAGATATCATAAGGAAATATTTTGGGGTGTCAAATTTTACAGGTAATTCTTTGGTAATTTGTAAGCAAAAAATTAAGAATACCAATTCCACAAGCACTTTCTTTTTGAGATACAAGAAATTAGAGTTTTTGAAAAATTGTTACACGATATGCATAGTTGATTGAATGATATGCATTCAATTGAACCTTTCAGTTGTTTTATATGTATTTATAAAGTTTTATTATAGCTTATGTTCTGGGAAACACATGTTGCTGATGGCTAACAATGTACATACAGTAGGTACAATATTTGTTGGTACAGAATTCCAAAAAGACGCTTGCTTGACATTCTTGGAATTGGCCGCATTTGATACTAGTGATGGGAATAATCGGGATATTTTCATAATCGAGATATTAGTAACATTGAGTGTTTCATAATCGAAATAATAATTCGAGATATTAATCGAATTATATATCGATTTTTATATTTATGTCTCGGTCGGTTCGGTGTTCAGTCAACCGATTTCGAATATTTATTCTAAATATTGATACCATTTTTTAATTTTTGGCGAATGAACCGGGATTCTACTTACTATACTCGCAACTCACAACAAAATACAACAGCCAACGGTTTGCATTTTCCTGCGTTTTCTATATCTATCTCTGTTCCACTTAATAGTTAATAGCTTTCTCACTTTCTCACAGTCTCTCTCGTCGGTACGAGAATTCGAGTTCGGCGTTCGGCTTCGATTTCGTTTTTTTAGTAATATTAATTTGGCGTTTCAACTCAACGTCTCGCTCTCGATTCGTAAGATCTTGACAGTCGACAGTGTACACTACTATTTAAATACTACTAAAAAATTATCTCGAGATATTTGAAAATAATCGAAATAATTCGATTCATTCTATAATCGAATTATTCGAATTATTTAATTCGATTCTTCCCATCACTATTTGATACCTGATGTATATACAGGATGTCTACTTTTAAGTAGACCTCCCCCGCACAAGCATGTGTTTGCTTCTGGGGTACTCCTAGTTTGGAGTATTGTGAGGGTGAGAATTATTATTATGAATTATTATGAAGTGTATACAAATCGATAAAAAATGTATTTTGTGAGATATTTTCAAAAACTTTTTTTTGTTTGAACCATCAGTCGATGGTTTAAAACTCTCTTAAAGCAGAATAGTGGTGTCGACACTAACAAATTTACTCCTCACAGTACACGCCATGCGTCGACATCGGCAGCTAGTAGGAAAGGAGTGAATTACGATGCTATTCGGTTAGCCGCGGGGTGGACCGAAAAATCTAACACTTTTGCTAATTTTTATCAGAGGCGGGTCGTATCACACGGGTGTTTTGCCAAATCTGTTCTAAGTAGTTAGGTAAGGAATTACATATTCCTTTAGGTAATTAATTACATAATAATATAGTATAAGGTAGGAAATATAATATGTTTATGTTCAACTTTAGTAAATAAGCCTGATTATCTGAGTTGGTAATACAGGAGGTTGGTTGTTTTTATATATTTGTTTAAGCAGTTTTAATCAATAAATACACTCTGAAGAAAAAGTTGTTGTAACACTCTTTAAATAACTACGTATATATTTATTTACGATCGAGGCCCCCATATAATTAAAAGATCAAACGAACTTACCTTAAGTGAAGTTCGATCTTGATTATATGCGGGCCTCGTGAAGTAAATAAATCCCTCTCCTATCCCTTCTTACGACACCCCATAATAATTGGTTCCAACAACGTAGCTTTGAAGAAGATGAGTGACTACTCTGACGGGAGACGCCGGGTCGACAAGCAGAAGGTAGCGGGGTGGCGTTTTTAACCTTGGGGACTGTGTGGAATTCGTTACAAACCAAGATACTACGTATATATATATTTACTTCACGAGGCGCGCATATAATCAAGATCGAACTTCACTTAAAGTAAGTTCCTTTGATCTTTTAATTTTTGGAGATACCTAGTTGCCTAAATTTTTTTGTTTTAAAGGCCTCCAAAAACCGTTTTTTTATCTTCGTACCATTTTCAAAATGCAAATCCACGTCTGGCTATGATTTTTTTTATATCCCCGATTTTCACAAAACCAGCATTTATCGGTTTTTTTTATTTAAAATTTGACACCAAAGCATTAATCAGAACACTGCAGAACCCTCATATACCAAATTTGGACAAAATATATACAGGCATCTGGTGAGTCAAGTGTGCCATGGAATCCCCTCAAAACAATTACATGGTTAATAGGACCATCAAAGTGTTAGTGTGCAAAGATTCGATACAAAAGTGTACAGGACATTTTTCTCTGGGCCATCCCAAAATGCTGAATTTTTATGAAACTTTATACCTACACCAACTTTAAAACTGTACAAATCCGTAAAATATTCATTTTTGGAGATAATCGCCTAAACTTTTTTTTTGTTTGAAAGGCCTTCAAAAACCGATTCTTTTGACCTTCCTGCCATTTTCAAAATGCAAATCCAGGGCCGGCTGCGATTTTTTTATACCCCCGATTTTCACGAAAACCATTTAGCGATTCTTTTATTTAAAATCTGTCCCCACAGCGTCAATTAGAACATCCCAAAACCCCCATATACCAAATTTGAATAAAAAATATACAGGGAGTTCTATTCTGCCGGGTGTCAAAGTTGAGCAAAATAGGAATTTTAAAGGCATCTGCCAAGTCAAGTGTGCCATGGAATCCCCTCAAAACAGTTGAATGGTCAACAGGACCACTCAAGTTGTTGGTGTGCAAAGGTCCAATACGAAATATACAGAGTGCTCTTATCTGTGCCATCTCAAATTACTGAATTTTTTTGTAACTTTATACGGGTCAAAAATCGAGTATATCAAAACCGCTCCACATACTATAAATGAACTAAATCTAAAAAATACAGAAGCCTGCTAGTCAGTAAGTTCATATCAGTTAAGGTGGCTGGTGTGTCACAACAGGAAACGCCAATGACGTCAAAACCTATAGACGTGGTGCCCCATTGTTAAAATGCCCTTTATTTTGACTCCAAGATTGAATATATCCATACTACTTTAAAAACATGCTACAAACCATCAACCAACTATACACCCGGTGATTCCCGGTTATAGTTCCTCCAGAATCACACTTGATATCGCATGTTTTTTCTTGTTTGGGGGCGCTGGAAGCATCGGAACCTCACCTGAAGAGTCAGCCTCCGAGCCCAGAGTCGAAATAAGTTCGCTACGGCTCGACAAAAGGGGGCAATTTCTGACAATCTCGCGACATTTTCGGAATAATTTAATGGAGCGCTTAGATTGTGATTAGTTCTGGGCGTCAAGCGTTTATCAAAACAAACCTGTCTATGGGTTCTGACGTCATTGGGAAACGCACAGAAAATGTATCATCTTAGACAGAGAAAGGCCCATTAATTTAAATTGTTTTTATTTGTTGGTTGGCATTTTGTAAAGAAATAAATTACTTTTGTGTTTATTAATATTTTTTCAATGATTCCAGAGCACTCCTGATCAGTATAAAGTATAATAAAAATTCAGAATTTTGAGATGGCTCAGAGAAAAATACCCTGTATATTTTTGTAGTAAATATTTTCACACCAACATTTTGAGTGGTCCTGTTGACCATGCAACTGTTTTGTCTTTAAAATCCCTATTTTGCTCAACTTTAACGCGGTGTAGAACCGAACACCCTCTACATTTTTTGTTCAAATTTAGTATATGGAGGTTTTGGGGTGTCCCGATTAACGCTGTTGTGTCAGATTTTAAATAAAAAAATCGCTAAATGGTTTTTGTGAAAATCGGGGTATAAAAAAAATCGTAGCCATCCCTGGATTTGCATTTTGACAAAAGTAAAAACGTCAAAATAAGCGTTTTTTGAAGACCTTTCGAACCAAAAAAGGTTTTTGAAAATATCTCACAAAATACATTATTTATCGATTTATATACACTTAAAAGTAGACACCCTGTAGACATTGGTGGCGCGGCATGGCGTTATTATTGGAGGTGAAAAATAAAAGATGGATTTTAATCCCCAGTCGAAGAGTATAGTTTTTAAGATGTATAAATATTTAAAGTCAATTTTTCCAAATGAAAATAAAATACAAATAAAACATCGCGTTGTAGCTGCTACAGGAGTATTTTTAGCCAGGAATAATCTTAAGTGAAAGTGTTGAGTTGCTAGCTATATACAATGGTGATGGTGAACTGCAAGAGAATATGTACAAAAACTTACGTTCCAGAACTACTTAAATATAGGGTTTTCCATTAAGAGGTGTCATTTTAAATTTTACGTCATTTTTTTACTGTTGAACTACTTATGGATGTTATTTTTTAACAGTTGTGAAGTAATAACTATCCTGTTTAAGAAAACGGAACAATATATGCTCCAACAAAGAATACAAATAGTGAAAATTCATTACAGATAGAACGGTCGAAGCCTGTATGAGTAGGGCTGCTAAAACCTGGCTCTGTTTATTTATTAATCAATTGGGCTTTCCCTCATAGTAATTCGCCAGTTTTAAGTTCAATTAGTTGAAGTTGTGTGCAAGTGTTGTCGTTGGTCCGTTTCCCCATTTAGAAGTTACGTTTTCCGTGGAAAATTGTGAATACAGATAAATATACTTAAACAACTGTTAATAGTACTTTGAGACTGTGTGACGAAGAGGTTCGACCGCGTTGTTTAATTCAATATGGTCAAGGGCAATAGAGGAAATCGAGAGGAGTGCAATGATGCGCCTGAAGATCTGATTTCGAAAATATGTGACTTTTCCAGTCAACTTGAAACTAAGCTGAGTAAAAAATTTGACAATTTTGACAAAAGACTTGTGGAGATTTCCGATGGATTAAAAGGTTTGGATTCCCGTGTTTCAGAGCAATCCACTTCGATGAAATGTCTTGAGAATCAAAATGATGAACTGGCACAGGCTCGTAGGCGTAATTCCATTCGAATTACAGGCGTCGTGGAGAAAGAGGGTGAGATTACAGCAGGCAAATTTATTTATACTAACCTTCATGAAGAAAGTCTTAATTAAAACTGAAGACGATCTTTAAGAACACGACTTGATCGACGCGTATAGACTTAACTTCACATTTCATGGCCATCGCTACGCCCTTGTTTTTCTCTCTATGTTTTCTTTTTTCTGTTTGTGTAGATTTAGTTATTGTTTATATGGATATACGCATTTATATGCCTTTGCTTGAATTGAATTATATTCCTAATTAATTTCTTATTACTGAATAAACTAATTATGATCTATAATAATGTAATATTAAGCATAGGTTTTTGTTTGTTCAAGCCTATTTTACTTGTCATGAGGTGATCATTGAAAATATGCTTTTGTTTTATTCTGCTTAATATTCCATGCTTTCATTGTCAATTTGTTTCTTTCCTGCTAGGCTCAAGTAACATAAATTGTTGCTCTGGAGCTAAAGGTGTTAGACTTACGTTTATGCAGCATATAAATAATCTAAAATTCTCCCACTTTAATGTAAGATCACTTTGTTCTGATTTTGATTTATTTTCAGAGGCGCTGGGGGAAGAGTCGTTGGATGTCATTGGGTTATCTGAAATGTGACTGAGTGCAAATATTCTCACAAGTTAATCCCTAAAGTTGGGGAGCTCGAGGTGGCGGGGTTGCATTTTATATTAAAGATCATATTAAATTTAGACTGCTTGAAACCGAGGATACTTGCGATTCCTTGGAGCAGATTTGGGTTGAGGTCAAGGTGGCGGGTAAGAAGATTTGTTTTGGCTCTCTTTACAGACCTCCGCATCAGAATCTATTAAACTGCCTTAAGAGGTTGGAGGATATGCTGAGTGAGATTATTCCACAATGTGACCATGTTTTTTTTGGCGGTGATTTGAATGTGGATTATTTGAAAAATAACAAATGACCTTAAACTTTTAAATACCTTTCTTTCAAGATATGGTCTTAACCAGTTAGTTTCTGAACCAACTACAGGTTGGTTGTCTGTTGCGCTGATCTTATTGTGGAGACCAAGGTTACTAATATGAATGGGATTTCTGATCACTGTATGGTTTCGGCTGAGATCAACATTCCTAAGCCGTGTAGGAAACCATTCCTTAAGACATACCAGGACTTCTCCAATTTCAACATTGATAGTTTTCTGCACGATCAGCAGAGGGATTCCGTGCACTATTCAACATATCTATTTCTACAATAGAATTCGATTGTACTAAGCGATAGGTCTCCGTATTCCGTACTCCTATCGAATTATTTTCATGCATTTTCGATTTTATACTACACAAACAGAACATATCATCTTTTTTTATTGTCTTGTGGACAGTGTTGACTTTTAACCTAAAAAATAAAATAAAAACTAAAACGAAAAACGAAGTTTGATTAAAAGTAAGTGTGCAAAAGGCTGTTGGCCTGTTTTTTTTATAGAAAAAAGTTAACAAATGTTTACGAGTAACCTGCAAAACATTGTTAATGTGCTTGAAAATGAACGGCTAGAACCTCTTCAACCTGGAAAGGCGGGTGATGAGAAATAATTCGGTTCCTTTTTCATTAGATCTTTCTTTTAAAAATATATTTCATTTCACAAAGGAGATGGCCTACTATGTGTTAAATCGAATCTTGCCACTACTAGATAGGACCAATAGCCCGGTAGCTTTACACTCCCATTTAAAGTTTTTTACAGCTTTAGCTTTTTACGGTACGGGGACATACCAAAGGGTTATAGGACAAAGCTACAATTTGTCAATATCACAAAAGACTTGTCTCAATTTGCATAGGTGAAGTAATAAATGCTATTGTATCTGTATTGGGACAAGAATGGATAAGATTTCCGACAACTGCTGAAGAAAAAAGCAATTAAAGAGGAATTCATGGAAAACGCAAATGTCCTTGCAGTTATCGGTCACATAGCAATTTTGGATCCAACACATGAAGAACACAATTACATAAACAGTAAACAGTTCAAATAGTAAGTTAATGTTTTTTTTATACATAGTTACTGAGCTAGATATGGGTCCGCCATTGCACTTTTGAGACAAAAAGTCAACAAAAACCAAAAACCCTCGAAAAATCAAAAGCTGATTCCTGTAGCTGTGCAAGAGCATCTTTAAAAATTATATTAAACATTCGTGAGTTAAAGACCTTTTATATACTTTATATAGATATTAATTACAAGAAAAGGTGATAATGGGCAAACACTCAAAGTTAACAAAAAAAACTAGTAACCGCATACACGTGTTTCATGCTATTTGGCAATCATCAGTACGGTGTAACATTAACCAAATCAAAAGATAGGCATGATTTGGGAAGCAACAAATGAAGTCCAGGCAGGAGCCAACAGCACATTTGCAGCTTCAGTCAGCACATCCCCTATTTTGGGGCTTGTACTAACATCGCAGCCTCCGTGGCGATGTTAGTACAAGCATGATTTGGGAAGCAACAAATGAAGTCCAGGCAGGAGCCAACAGCACATTTGCAGCTTCAGTCAGCACATCCCCTATTTTGGGGCTTGTACTAACATCGCAGCCTCCGTGGCGATGTTAGTACAAGCATGATTTGGGAAGCAACAAATGAAGTCCAGGCAGGAGCCAACAGCACATTTGCAGCTTCAGTCAGCACATCCCCTATTTTGGGGCTTGTACTAACATCGCAGCCTCCGTGGCGATGGTTTGCATTTTGATTTATAGGAAAATGTTTTGGTCTACTCAAATTATTTTACTTGCACAAAGATATTCTTGACCCCAACATCAAACTCTGTGCGAGAATAATATTCTTTGCCTTCTAGTATACTGGCCCGCTCTGACTGCCAAGGAAAAACATTCTCTACAAATGGTCCCAAATGCTCGCATAAGATTTTCTTTTGGCATCAGAAAATTTGATGACGTCTCGGATGCTTTTAAACGATCTGGGTGGTTTAACTTGGAAGAAAGATTTTTCATTCAAATGGCTAAATTCGTGTATTTGCTTAGCGTTACCTCTCAGCCAGATTATTTGTACTCAAAGCTTGTTAAAAATTCCGACTGCCATGCCCTCAATACCCGCAATAGCCACACCTCTTCTCTGTTCCTAAACATCGCACGAAGCAATTTGAAAAATTGTTTACTTAAACGTCCAATGCCCTTCCACAACACTTTAGATCTGCGTATAACCCAAGCGCCTTTGACAAGTTAATTAAGAAAATATGTTGAATCTAACAGATTGCACTAAGTTTAGTTTTTTGTCTTTTTGTCTCTTAACTCCTGACTTGTCAGATATTGTATTTACGAGAACTGCTTATTTATTTATTTTCTTATGGTGGTTATATAGAGCAGCTTTTAGTTGGATGTCGCCACCGACCTTCAATAATTTATCTTGTAATTTTGGAAAGCAAACAATTATTAGTGTTATAATTATTATTATTATTATTATGGTGAACATTTAGCGGAGGCAGGTCGTAGAGTTCGTAGTGTATTTTTTGGTCTGAATGAGGCACCATCGTGAACAGCAATTTTTCTGGAGCTAATTGAAATTTGAGCAAATTGGCCAAGTCACCATATCTGTGGTGAATTTTCACTATTTCTTTCTTTGTTGGAGCGCATATCATTCCATTTTCTTAAATTTGATAGTTTTTACTTCACAAAAGTTAAAAAATAACATCCATAATTTTGACAGTAAAAAAATAGCTTGAAATTTTAAATGTCACCTATTAATGGAAAACTATATGTTTCTTTGTTTATTCCTCTTTTTGTACCAGCGTGTTTATAATTGTATTATTTTCTAGTTTATTTATGATTTACTTAATATACTGTACTGTACAAGCAAGAAAAAACATTTAATCCAACAAATCTACTTTTTATATATTACCTTATAATATGTTTTAATATTCTGAAAATTTCAAGGCACGCCCCTGCCGCTGTAAATTGTTAACCATAGTTCCGATAACAAAACTTTATTGGGGTATTCTTTCCTTGTAATTCTATCAGCAAATATAGCACGGACTGTATTTTGCATTGTATTTTCTCTCCGGAAAGTGCAAGGTGAACCGAAAAAGTGTCAGACGTGACAGCACTGAGCGGTTTTTATTAATAGCAGTGGTGGCAGGGACTGTGGGGCTACAGCCCTCCAGTAGAAAATACGCCCGCAAACAACCGATAACGTACAGTTCGAGTTCGCAATTTAACTAGACACTTCGCAGGAATGCTCGGAATCACAATACACCCAGTATATCATGTTTGGAATGCATCTTTGTGGGGAATTACCTGCTTTCTATCTCTCCCTAGTCCGATCGCTATTGACGACAAGGTTGTCAATTATACGACACTTCTCATTAAATTTAAATTGAGATTAAAGACTATTCTGATACATTTGGCAATGGTGCCCGGCTCGTAGTCTGTCGTCTTTGTTCAAAGAGAAATAGCGCAATGGGAGTGCAAAAGCCGTCGCCTAGAAATATTTATCACAATGGCAGTTATTAGGCTTATTGCGCAAATGCTAATAACGTCCATTGTGATCAATCTTTTTAAATAATTTTTGTCTCAAAATGTGAGTAATTACTTAGATTAAAATTTGCATTGACCAAAAATTTAAAATTATGCGTGTTGCTCTCTACAAATCGAAAAAAACCATTTTATGGGTCAAAATATTGAATCATCACGCCCGTGCTGTACATTGAGCCTTAACTTGTTATTTTTTGAGGTTGGAAAAAAGTTTTTTTTACAAAAGTTTTAGATACTAATACATAGTTTTTTGTGACACTTTGTATATTTTTGAATTATTGAATTCAACGCATTTTTCCGATTCCAACGTAGTATATGTTATATGTTCGCTCCAACTGTTCGTTCTGAACTGAGCCTTTTTTTGTGACGGATTACTCCTTGGGACATAGGTTGCCATGGAAGACAAATGCCAAATTATAGTAATAACTACTGACAGCTTGCAAGTATATTCACGCTATGGACAAAAAATGGGCTTATTTTAAGATTTCAGAGAAAAATGAAGAAGGGAAATTAAGAGAAATTAGAAATTCTAAATAGTAACATAGCTAACAAACTTCATCAGTTTTATCGTTTGAAATAAAATTTAAAAAACAAAATTTATTATGACAGACCGGAAAATGTAGAAACACTGAAAGGTAGAATTTGGGAAGAAATCCACATATTAAACACTGAACACGGCAATTTTATCGTTGACTCAATAACAGAAAGTTAGTAGCAAATATCAATAAATGCGTTGAGCAAGATGGAGGCCATGTGGAGCATTTGTAATACATATATCCTTTTTCTAAATATTATCGTCGTTTTCAATAAAAATTAAATTTCGAACAATAAATCCGACGAAGTTTATTAACTATGTTACTATTTAAATTTTCTCATTTCTCTCAATTTACCTTCTTCATTTCTCTGAAATCTTAAAATAGCCAATTTTGTTTTCCAAATCATGAATATACTTGCAAACTGTCAATAATTTTTACTAAAATTTGACATTTGTCTCCCATGGCAAATTATGATCCAAGGAGTAATCCTTCACAAAAAGGCTCAGTTTTGAACGAACTGTTGGAGTGAACATATACCTTGTTGGAATCGGAAAAATGCGTAGAATTCAATAATCCAAAAATATACAAGCTGTTCCGTTCAAATAAACATAAGTTATATCTGTCACGGCTTTCTAGAACACACTATATAAGGTCCATTAGCATCACAAGAAACTTTGTATTAGTGTCTAAAACTTTGAAAATGAAAATGGAAATGGAGAAGAACTTTCATACGTATAGGACGTAGACCAATATACATGAAAGAAAGAAAGTCGGACATCATTTCAGAAAAATTAGAAAGGATTCTCTGTCAGCGCCGGGGGTCGAACCCGGGACCTCTCGCTTGCTAGGCGAACGTTCTACCACTACACTACGCTGAACCGTTGAAATTAAGTGTTTGTATAGTAGCTGAACGGAGAAGCCTTTCGTTCGCGCCGTACCACAGAAAATACTCTCCAATTTCCTCCGAAACACACCAGACTAATAGACACAACCTTGACATTAGATACAGTTGTACCACCATACATCTTGGAAGTCTTGCTGGTTTAGGAAATTGGAGAGTATTTCCTGTGGAATGGCGCGATCGAAAGGCTTCTCCGTTCAGCTACTATACAAACAGACAGACTTAATTTCAACGGTTCAGCGTAGTGTAGTGGTAGAACATTCGCCTAGCAAGCGAGAGGTCCCGTTCGACCCCCGGCGCTGACAGAAAATCCTTTTTAATTTTTCTGAAATGATGTCCGACTTTCTTTCTTTCATGTCCATTGGTCTACGTCCTATACGTATGAAAGTTCTTCTCCATTTTCATTTTCAATCATTCCTTACGAGAGATTCGTATGTGGGGGACTACACCAGCAAGACTTCCAAGATGTATGGTGGTACAACTGTATCTAACGTCAAGGTTGTGCCTATTAGTCTGGTGTGTTTCGGAGGAAATTGGAGAGTATTTTCTGTGGTACAGCGGAAACGAATGGCTTCTCCGTTCAGCTACTGTACAAACAGACAGACTTAATTTCAACGGTTCAGCATAGTGTAATGGTAGAACGTTCGCCTAGCAAGCGACAGGTCCCGGGTTCGACCCCCGGCGCTGACAGAAAATCCTTTTTAATTTTTCTGAAATGATGTCTGACTTTCTTTGTTTCATGTCCATTGGTCTACATCCTATATGTATGAAAGTTCTTCTCCATTTCCATTTTCATTTTCAATCATTCCTTACGAGAGATTCGTATGTGGGGGACTACACCAGCAAGACTTCCAAGATGTATGGTGGTACAACTGTATCTAATGTCAAGGTTGTGTCTATTAGTCTGGTGTGTTTCGGAGGAAATTGGAGAGTATTTTCTGTGGTACGGCGCGAACGAAAGGCTTCTCCGTTCAGCTACTATACAAACAGACAGACTTAATTTCAACGGTTCAGCATAGTGTAGTGGTAGAACGTTCGCCTAGCAAGCGAGAGGTCCCGGGTTCGACCCCCGGCGCTGACAGAAAATCCTTTTTAATTTTTCTGAAATGATGTCCGACTTTCTTTCTTTCATGTCCATTGGTCTACGTCCTATACGTATATAGTGTGTTCTAGAAAGCCGTGACAGATATAACTTATGTTTATTTGAACGGAACAGCTTGTATATTTTTGGATTATTGAATTCTACGCATTTTTCCGATTCCAACAAGGTATATATGTTATATGTTCACTCCAACAGTTCGTTCAAAACTGAGCCTTTTTGTGAGGGATTACTCCTTGGATCATAGTTTGCCATGGGAGACAAATGTCAAATTTTAGTAAAAATTATTGACAGTTTGCAAGTATATTCATGATTTGGAAAACAAAATTGGCTATTTTAAGATTTCAGAGAAATGAAGAAGGTAAATTGAGAGAAATGAGAAAATTTAAATAGTAACATAGTTAATAAACTTCGTCGGATTTATTGTTCGAAATTTAATTTTTATTGAAAACGACGATAATATTTAGAAAAAGGATATATGTATTACAAATGCTTCACATGGCCTCCATCTTGCTCAACGCATTTATTGATATTTGCTACTAACTTTCTTTCATGTCTAAAACTTTTGTAAAAACCTTTTTTCCTAACCTCAAAAACTAACAAGTTAAGGGGGGGGGGTCATTTTATAGTGAGCCACCATGTACAGGATGTTCCCGTATATTTTGACCCACCCCTACAGCCTTTATTTTTCTAGTTAGAAAAAAAGTACTTAAATGGAAGTTGTAGGGTTTTTTATGAACCGCTAGGATCTGTTACTGGATGAAACAAATGAGCGCAGCAAATTTATGAAAAAATATAAAATTACTTTGTTTAATGGAACACCCTGTGTATTTGTGGATTTTTGAATTGCATTTTTCCGATTCCAACAATATAAATATGTTATATGTTTGCTCTAAGCATTCGCATGATATTCGAAATTGTAGATAAATGCGATCTTCATATTTTAATCAAGGTTGCCATGGAAAAACCTTTCATCGTAGACAAGAGCAATTCTGTCAATCCATTATTTTTGGGACAATACACTTTGGTACCCTACAATTTCAATTAAGTAATTTTTTCTAACTGGAAAAATAAAGGCTCTAGGGGTGGGTCAAAATATATGGGATCACCCTGTACATAATAATAATTCTCACCCTCACAATACTCCAAATTAGGAGTACCCCAGAAGCAACCACATGTTTGTGCAGGGGAGGGGGGCAATTACTATTATTTTGTCTTTGTTGGAAATGATGGAAATGTTTGCGTTAAAAAACGGGTTTTATTTTTTTATATTATTTATGTAAAAATGCGTAATTACAACTAAAAACAAAAAATAAAAAAGCACATGCTGGAAGTAGGTACCCACCTCGATACTTATCAATTTTTTTAAATTGACCACTAGTGTGTTATTTTTTCTTTTCAAAACGTAGCCCCCCTGTGCATTAACCCACGAGCCGCCACTGATTAATAGGTCAGTCAACGATTCGGTCTTTTTGAAATTCAGATACATTGCCAACTGGGATCATGCACTTTTTTAGAGGTCCAAATTTCAAAAAGGGCTGTTGGCGAATTTTATTAAAACAAAAAATGTGTTCTTTAATCCAAATGGATGTAACTTTTTCTAATAAACTTGCTCCGTTGCTGTGATTGGTTTCAAGATACAGGATGTGAAACAATTAGATAAAATTACTTGTATGCCCTGTATCTTTTAAACCAATGCATTAATGAGACAAGTGTATTAGAAAAAATACTTCAATTTTGACCAAAGAACACCTTTTCTATTTAATAATAAACTTTATTGTCTAACAGAAAGGTATTCCATTAATAAGAACCACACTTCAAAAATAATTTATTAATTAATAATGAAAAGCATTAGTAAAGGAGCAAATTTTTAGATTAAACTAAGCTATTTTTATGTACCAAACCGAAACAAAAAATTTCCAAAAACTCTTAACGCCTAGTATCTCAAAAACGAATTTTGTGCTTAAAAATCACCAAAGAATTACTTGTAAAATTCTTGCTTATCATTTCCAGACACCCTGCATAGGGCAACCGCAACAATTTTATCTTTTAACATACAGGCATACATTTGGGGATTCAGGCCTGCTTTGTTAAAAAGTAATTTGAGCCACATTTTTATTTTCAGAAATCAAGTAGGCTTTGATAGCAACCAAAACCTTATTTTTTTCTTGTTTAGGTAAACTGCTTTTTCTGTAAAATATAGGTGTTTGGGTTTCATAGATACTCTATATAACAAAAAATATTATTATAATCAATGTCATAATAAAAGGCAAAAAAAAATCAAATGTGTCAAAACTAAATTCTATATTATTTCCAAAGAATTAAACACTACCTACACAGTAGTAGGGTTAATTCAAGCCAAGTACAGGGGCAAAAGCGAGTACAAGCAGAAGAGTACACTTGGACCCCACAAAGCATTGATCCTTCAGCGCAGGATTGAACCACAGTGACTTGTGGACCACTACAGGGGCTCAAAGCTAAGAAGTACAGAAGATATTTACGAGTCAATCAGCACGTTAGTGCCAAACAAGAGTTGCATCTTATCTGCTCCAGCAATTGAGATAGAATAGGGGGGAGGCGCTATAACGGTACTTCGCTGTATGTTAGAAATGGGATCAGGGGGTGTGGCTAAGAGTAGTAACGATGTGGCTGACACGCCAGGGCCTGATTAAGGAAAATTTATTCAATTTTCAACAAAAACATGAAAATAAATAAATTTTGGGTTATATCTAAACCTATATAAACAAGGTCTAAACTAAAAAATCTTACAAGTTATTGAGGATTTAATAATGTTTTTCATAAGGTACCAAAGTGGATATTATAATTTATATTAATGCGGCCCTGTCTATTGTTTATGTTACCTGTGAAATGTTATTCCTGTAGATTTCTTATTGTCCATATTATTCCTACTTGTACAACTCCGTACAGCGCACGACACCATTGTTTTAATTACTTTTTTTACACACTTCAAAATAGAAAATATATCTCACAAAAACTGCACATTTAACACTGCACAACCAACTAACGCTAAAGTAGTAACTACGTGACGTAGGTGCTCCCGTTTGTGGTCACGTGACAGCTTCTCCCCCTATACTATCTCAATGGCTCCAGCCAGTAAGCAATAAATCGATAATTTCCGTGGTGGACAGTGTAAGACAGCTCGAATATAAATCAACTTCATAAATACAATACAAATTTCATTACCAAATAATTACAAAGGCACGTTATTCACACACGCTAATCAATTCATTACATTAATCATGTCAGAAGAAGCAAATATATATTCGTTTAAAGTTCGTAGAGGCCAAGCAAAGGCTCAATTAAGTCGTTTTTCAGATTTTATTGAAAGAATTACTTCTCCAGAGGATCCCAAAATAACGGAAATACCAATTAGACTATCAAAGTTAGAACAGGTACCTATTTATTAATTTTGAAACTGCACAGGATGAAATTGAATTATTGCAAACTAAGGCAAATAGCATTTTAAACATTTTACAAGGTAATAATAATTCAATTTCATACCATAGCAATGCTGTAAACAATGTTCAGTCTGCACCAGCACTGTTGACTGGTAACAATGGTAATTTTTCTCAAGTAAACATTAAATTGCCTCAATTGTCTTTACCTGAATTTGCTGGTTCGTATGATAAATGGACTCAGTTTCATGATACATTCTCCAGTTTAATTGACCAAAATACAACATTAAATAATATTCAAAAATTTTATTATTTGCAATCTGCCCTGAAAGAGGAAGCATCTGTTATTATACATTCGCTCGAAATTTCAGATACAAATTATCAATAGCTTATTTATCTATTTCAAGCAACAGTGACTGCGTATATTGTCACAATTCGCATAAAATATATCACTGCAAAGAATTTTTAAATTTATCTGTTGAAAAAAGATGGCAACATGTCAAACAATTGAAAGTTTGTACTAATTGATTAAATAAAGGTCATAATCCTCAGGAATGTAAATATGGAGGATGTAAAATATGCAAGAGAAAACATAACACAATACTACATTCAGATAAAACTATACAAACATTTTTAGTCAATGAAGACATTCATATTTCCAATTCAGGTGGCCAAATTCAATCAGATAAAACACGACAAGAAACATCAGAACATGCGCAACAATTACAAACAAAAGAAACTCAAGCACACCAAAACAATCAAACTCATGCATTCAATACTTTAACTCATTCGTTCAATACCAATGGAACGGACAACACGTTTGTTTTATTAACAACTGCAGAAATATATATTTATAAGCAATTTCATCCATCGATTCTATGTCGAGCTCTTTTTGACAATGGCAGTCAGTCATGTTTCATGTCGTCAGAATTATGCCAGCTTCTAAATTTAAAAACACAAGATATTCAAATTCCGGTACGTGTATCCAGTATAAATTCTATTTATTCTTATGTGTCTAAACGCACTACCACTAAAATTCAATCTAAAATTTGCAATTTTCAAGTAAATTTAAATTTTCTTATAATTGATAAAATAAGGGATAATATTCCACAATTTCCATTCGATCCAGGTATACAACTAGCAGATTCTACATTTTCCAAACCTAATTAGGTAGATGTTTTGTTAGGTGTAGAAGTATTTTTCAGTTTATTGCTGTCAAATCAAATCAAGTTAAATAACGTCATATTTCAAAATTCAAAATTAGGCTATTTAATTTGCGCTCATATTATGCAAATACCACCAGTCCAGTTTATTGTAATATTTCCAAAAATGAATTAAAACACAAGATTCAAATAAAACACTTGGTATATTGTGGGATGCTAAAAACGATGATTTTCGGTTTGAAGCAAGTAAAGAATGCAGAAATCACTTTTCAAAGCGACATATCTTGTCAATTATTGCTCAAATTTTTGATGCTTTAGGTCTAGTAGGCCCAGTAATTGTTACATCTAAAATTTTCATGCAGAATTTATGGAAATCCAAGGCATGTTGGGATGAAGCAATTACTGGCGAATTGTTAGTTAAATGGTTGAATTTGAGAGCTCTAAACTCTTTAAAAATACCAAGGCATTTTATACTAACCAATTCTGTTTACATAGAAATTCATTGTTTTTCTGATGCATCAATGTATGCTTATGGAGCGTGCATCTATATCAAGTCAAAGGAAACCAATGAAAGGGTTTCAGTAAATTTAATTGCTTCTAAATCACGCGTTGCACCTGTAAAAACAATCAGCATACCACGATTAGAATTATATGCAGCTTTGATTGCTGCTCAGTTGTCAAAAAAGATAATGAAATGTCTTAATTCAAAATTCAAATATAAATAAAACATATTTTTGGTCAGATTCTCAAATTACATTAGCTTGGATAAAATCCGGTCCCAGTCGTTACAAAACATTTGTTTCGAATAGAATTTCTAAAATTCAAACTTTAACAGAAAATTCTGAATGGCGATACGTCCCTTCAGGGGCAAATCCAGCTGATATTGTATCTAGAGGTGTTGATCCTCACCAAATACAAAATTTGCCATTATGGCCTAATGCTGGTCTGAAATATGTAGAAATACCTGAACCAAGAAATAACATTTCGTTAGTATCAGTAACTGATTATACAAATATTATAGAAAGATATTCTTCATTTAAAAAATTAACACGTTTTGGTATATTTGCTTCGTTTCTTTTTTAATTGCACAACAAACAACGTGTCCGATCGAAAATTGGAAATTTTATCATTAGAAGAAATTGATAATGGTATTAAAGCTGCAGTCAAAATTGTCCAAAGTCAAGAATTTCTAGTTGAAATTAAGTTGTTACCTTCGGGACGAACAGTGCACAAATCTAGAAAATTATATAATTTACATCCTTTCTTAGATCAGTCAGGTATAATTCGCATAGGAGGTAGATTAGAAAATTCAACATGAACTTTTGAGTCAAAGCATCCTATGATTATTCCATCTAAACATAATTTTACCACTATTATTATACGACACGAACATTATCGTAATTTGCATGCAGGTTCTCAAACAGTTTTAAGTAGCATACATTGTAGTTTTTGGCCTTTAAAAGGTAAACAGGCTGTCAAACGCGTGTTACGTAATTGCGTAATATGCTTCAGAAGCAATCCTCGTCATCATCACCAGGTGATGTCTGATTTACCATCAGCTAGAGTGACACCTTATCGCAGGGTTGCCACTGGGTCACTAAAAGTCACTAAAAGTCACTTTTTTAATAAGTAGTCACTAAAAAGTCACTTTTTAAAAGAAAGGTCACTAAAAGTCACATTAATACGCAAAACAACACACCGGCAAATTTGAATTTAAAAAAAGATAGACACAAATGGTTTTTTTTTTCATTTTTTTCCACCAAAGACAAAATGAATCACTTATTCGGAAAATAAATCAAAATCTCTTTAAATTTGCCAGTGTGTGTAGTTTTTGCCTCAACCCAAAACTCTTTAACATTTTGATTGTGTCGCATTTTGCCTATAATTTTATTGGCCTTGTCGCCGACGGAGGGTTGCCGCTTGCGCCTCGCTGCACCACCCAATACCTTTAAAATTTCCGTTTTCGGGCTATTTCGCTAGCCCACTGGATAGCATGGCTAACATTTATGGGTTAATGTTCACGTGCTCTGTATTATCTATAATTGAGTTTATTTCATGATGTTTATTGTATCATGAGTTTATTCTATTAAAACTTAAAACATGGCAATAAGAACCAGTGAAACTAGAAAAGAAGGTAAACAGGGCGTTAATTATAGCTTACTTGATTTTAAAACAAAAAGTTAATATAAATATAGGTCCTGAAAGGCGTCGTTTAGTAAATAGAGGGTGTTGATTTTTTATAAAGAAGTTTTCCTTTAATAATTTGAAAATGCCAAGTCATATCAAATTCAAATTTGGTGCACAGTTTGAATTCCTTAAAGTGGGTACTTTTAAGCCAAATACCTTTTTTTTATCATTTTAGAAGAGGCCTGCGCAGGGATAACCTGCTCCGTGGTTTAAAGTTTAAAAAAAAAATAAGGCAGAGATTTTTTTCAAATGTAGGTAATACGATACACAGATTTTTTTTGTTTATTTGTTTTTTTAATTAAAACGGCAGCCATTAAAAGCTGTTTAAATATTTTGAAAGCATTAAATTATTTTTAATTCAACCATTACCTCAACATTTTTCAACACTGTATTTTCAAAATGAAGCCATTTAAGGAAGTTTTTGTTTTAAAATAAAGTAAGCTTTCCTTACAGTGGTTCAGATCGTTTTTTTCGAACTTTTTTGTACGTTAGAATATTTTTGTTTTCCGTATGGCACGTAATAATAGTAGTTTGTCGAATGATAAATCAACTTTTATTTTGAAATTTTTGCTCCAGTTTGGAATTTATGACAAAAAAGCATTACTTTTTTGCGGACATAGAATTTGGACCTAAATATTTTTCTTTTCAATTAATATTTGGTACACTCTAACAAAACACTTATATCTAGGTTGACTCATAGCCCTTTTTTTAAATTTCTTGTCTGATTTTAAATTGCAAGCCTTTGAATATGTAAGTAAAAATTCTCTTATCTTAAAAATTCCGTAACTTACAAAAAAGTTCGAAAAAACGATATGAACAACCTTAATGTTTGTCTGTATGCTTAATTAACATCTGGTATATTGATTTTTTAACTCTCTAGTCTTTAATAACGAACGAACTTTCGAGTACAAAACAAACTAGGTATCATCGCTTGCTCAACTACTGTCTAATCATATCTAAATTATTTTTTTGAAAGTAAAAATTTTGAGTTTTTTTAACGTAAAAATTGTTTTGCAAGATTCAAGGTATAATAAACCATCAACTGTCTATTGCAAACAGTTATTTGAACACTTAAGTATATTTTTTCATTTGTAGTTAAACTTTTAACTCAATCTCGCAGATAAGTTTGGGTTCAAAGTTAAACTACAGATGAAAAGGCTGGTTCTTATGGTGTTTGTTATACCTGGGATTACCTGGGATTTTTTATTTATATTTCTTTTGTTTTATATTTCCTGATGAGTTACTCTATATACAGTGTGTCAACGGATAGAGTTCACGTAGGGTGTAAATGACAAAAAAAATTTGAGTTGAAATTTGAGCTTCTGGGGATCAGCCCTGCTTGGTTTTAAACTAATTTGTGACATAATTTTACTTTCGAAAAATCACGTATGCCTTGGGAATTTTGAAAAAAACTAATTTTCCACATCAGTAAAGTGCCCTTTCTGTAGGTTTTCCGACAAAATGTTATTAAGGAAACTTGTTCAGAATGAAGAACTGAGTAAGTTTGCGAAATTTCGAAAGTCTAGGCCTACTTTGATTTTTTGGTATTTTTTCCCACTTTTCTTCAGAAAAGTGCACTTTGGGTAGCTTTCACATTAAAATGTTATTAAGATAACTTGTTCACAATGAAAAACTGGATAGGTGTTAAAGAATTTCAAAAGCCTAGGTATACTTTGATTTTTTTCTGCTAAAAAATTTAAAACGCATAAAAATCAAAGTAGACCTAGGCTTTTGAAATTCTTTCACACCTATCCAGTTTTTCATTGTGAACAAGTTTTCTTAATAACATTTTAATGTGAAAGCTACCCAAAGTGCACTTTTCTGAAGAAAAGTGGGAAACAATACCAAAAAATCAAAGTAGGCCTAGACTTTCGAAATTTCGCAAACCTACTCATTTCTTCATTCTGAACAAGTTTCCTTAATAACATTTTGTCGTAAAACCTACAGAAAGGGCACTTTACTGATGTGGAAAATTAGTTTTTTCAAAATTCCCAAGGCATACGTGATTTTAAATTTAAGTAAAATTATGTCACAAATTAGTTTAAAACCAAGCAGGGCTGATCCCCAGAAGCTCAAATTTCAACTCGATTTTTTTTTGTCATTTACACCCTACGTGAACTCTATACGTGGACACACTGTATATTTAAATAAAAATTACAAAATCTGATACATGTCATTTGCTACTGTCACACCGATACCTATTATCTATATTCCAAAACATTTTCAAATATTTAATTTATTCCTTTAGGAAGACATGGCCGAAAGTCACTAAAAGTCACTTTTTTCTCGTAAAGGAGCCACTTAAAAATAACATTTTTTCTCAGAAATGGTCACTAAAGTCACCTTTTTAAAGCAAAATTAGAATGGCAACGCTGCCTTATCGTCCGTTTTTAGTGTCGGGAATATATTTAGCTGGTCCATTTTTCATTAAAGAACGAAAATTGGTGAACAAAAAATTGTTAAGGGCGTACATGTGCGTATTCATTTGTTTCTTCACCAAGGCAATTCATGTTCAGGCAGTGAGAGACTTAACAACCGAATAATTTCTCAATGCTCTGTCACACGTTTTGTATCACGTAGGGGAATTCCTAAGGCTGTTTATACCGACAATGCCACCAACTT
The DNA here is from genome assembly GCA_963920635.1 of Pseudeuparius sepicola. Taxonomy (NCBI): domain Eukaryota; kingdom Metazoa; phylum Arthropoda; class Insecta; order Coleoptera; family Anthribidae; genus Pseudeuparius; species Pseudeuparius sepicola. Next base: position 41,656,804 of record OY987303.1, on the reverse strand, counting down.
TATGGGTGCAGAAAAACAACTGCAGAAAAACAACTGCAGAAAAACAACTGCAGTCCGAGTTTTTAAAAATTTTGAAAACTACGAATTTTAAACAGTATATGTTTGATTCTCATATTAAATGGTATTTCAATCCACCACGTAGTCCTCATTGCGGTGGTTTGTGTGAAAGTGCTGTACGTTCCACTAAATATCACACAAAAGGCATTTTGCGAAATAATCATTTAACATTCGAGGAGTTTTATACTTGTCTGTCACAAATTGAAGGCATCCTCAACTCCCGACCAATGTATCCACTCACAGAAGATCATGAAGGTCTGGATGTATTGACACCCGGTCATTTTTTAATCGGTTCGGCATTGAACTCTTTACCTGATGGTACCATTCCGAGTATTGGATCTTCGGTTTCACATGTATCAGGATATCGACATTTGCGTTTTTTGGTTCAACATTTCTGGAAGAAATGATCAACAAATTATCTCCATGGCTTGCAGCAGAGAACTAAATGGCAAGTTTCCACCGTTCCTGATACGTTGTTCGGTTCTTTGGTGCTCATTAACGATGAAAATTTACCAATTATGTATTGGAAAATTGGACGCATAATCGCGCAGTTTCAATAAAAACTTCCACCGGTGAATTTAAACGTGCCGTGAATAAAATAAGCATTTTACCTGTGGAATAATGTTGTACAGTGTATGGTGATAACTGTACACTGATAGGTTCTGTATTTTTACAGTATTGTTTCTTTTTTGAAAGCCAAGTGGGATCCAAGTGTACTCTTCTGCTTGTACTCACTTTTGCCCCTGTATTTGGCTTGAATTAACCCTACTACTGTGTAGGCACTGTATTTTTAAATGATACTTTATAATAAATAAGTAAATAAAATTGTGAACCTGCAATATATCAGATTTTAAATAATATTTTGGAAATTCCCAGTGAATTTCTTATTTTTGATTTTTTAAGGAAAATTGGTAATGCCGAAGGCGGATGAAGTGATAGAAGGCTCATCTTCCACTTCGAGTGAAGCATATTGCCATGTCTGTAGCAAGCAGTTTAGAATATTGAATGAGTTCAAACAGCATTTGGGAAGCAAGTTCCATAAGAAGAACGAGGAAACGAAGGACCAAAATAAAAGGATGAATAATAAATGTTGCCTTTTTATTACAGGTTAGTAAACAGATTTAGTTTAATAAAACCTTTGTAACTACTAATTTTTAATGCCATAAATAATAGCCCATGGAAATCTTTAAATGGCATATTTTGACATGCTCATTAACAACAAGTCAGCAGCTTTTGTCAATATGTAGGGAATGGGGATGTCTTATTTGCTTTTTAGTTTTATAAAAATAAAGTGGAATATTTTTTTATTATCACATCAATAAAAAGAACATTTAATAGTGAACTCAATGGAGATATTAAAAAATAGAATTTATTGTCAGTAAATATAAGTGTCTCCGGATATGTCAAATGACCGTTGTAAATGACAAAAAAATTTCATGTTAAAATTTGGGCTTCTGGGGTTCAGCCTTGGATATTTCGAAACTAATTTGTGACATAATTTTAGTTTCGAAAAGTCACATATGACTTGGGAATTTTGAAAAATAGTTATTTACATTGCAAGATGGCATAAGTGCACTTTTTTGGTTGTTTAAAAAAGAGCTTACACATCATGCAATGTATTACATTTTTTCTGTCACCAAGTTTATAATTATTGTAAGTACTTTGAATTAAACTTTAAATAAGCTATGGAGTAGATTTGTGAGTAATAATCTTCAAAATAACCATAGTTCAATTACTAAAAATGATAATCAGTGATAAATAAAAGAGGCAGAATGCAGCAATAAAAAAGCTCAGATTTTGTGTGGGTAGCCGGGTTGCCTAAAGCCATTATCCATTATTCACTGGTGTTTTTAAGTTACTTACACAACGCTGCGATGAAAATCCCCTGTTCAGTACAACACAATGCCAATAGCTTTCACCCATTATTTGATAGGCTCAAAATGCATTAAAACAATTTACGTTCAAATCAGAAATAACTGAGTTTTAAATATAGATAATATAAAAACAAATTTACTTTGTTTACAATGCGCTGGTGCCTAAAATAATTAAAACATTGTATTTAAGCTATTTACGAAAATTTATATACATTCGGCTGTTGTTGCAACCAGGTTTATGCAACTGGGTCCGGCGCATTGGCAACACAGGTCGGCCATTACGTCGGGTTGTGAAGGTCAAAGAGTATGATCGAAGGTAACAAAAAGTGAGCTATATTCGCTCTGAACGCGACCCTATGTTAAACGGGTTGCCTATACATTACGGGTTGGAGGGTTGGACCAATAGAATCGCCGGATCAGACGCCTTGGCGATTGATCGATGAGTTTGCAAATTTTGAAGTTTTATTAAAAAAAATTATCAACAATCTCGAACAAGGTAAGTCAAATATGTTATTATTTATCAATGCCATAACCCATAACAGTTCTTCCCGAATTATTATCAATGTGTTATTCGAGGAATATTCCAAATATGAATAGGCAGTGTGAAAAGTATGGTTAGGGGGCTATTTTTAGAGACACTGTTACAAGTTATATTTATTCCCTTTATTCCTGTTGTTTCTTCTTGTCTATGTTATTACCACTAGATTAATAACAATAGTCAGTAAAAGCATAGTCGAACCAGTTTGGTTCGACTGCTAAACTCGACTCATACTGAAAGCCCCGTCTACTTAGTAGTCGTTGTTTTTCAGCAGTTATTATTTTCTGTGTTTTAATGTGTTTGTCATTGTTTAACTCCAGTAGTAGTTTTCTGTTTGATTTAAAGATATAGGTGGTACCGATAGTAAAAAATAACACCTTTTTATTATTTTAGATACAATGGAAACTGTTGAAACGGAGAATGGAGGCAACTTAATTTGAGAATAGAAGACACAGCAGGTGGCGTATCCCCGAAAAATCTCAAACATGGCCGGAGTTACTTCAGCATCATCTACAATAGGTCAAATTGCTTTATTCTATTCATTAATAAATAATGTGTGAGATTAACTATTTTTATGTATATCAGGGAGAAAAAGGGTACGAAGCGAATTAGTGAGGTTCATACTAAAAAACTCAAGAAGTTTAAAAATTCCCGTTTTCATTATTTCCTATCTAACATATTTGCTTCCCTTACTTGTAGCTATTGTGATCTGCTGATAAGGAACTTACTAATCGATTTTATCTTTATTACATGTTTCCGGATTGCCGAACCAAGTTAGGTAGACTGGGAATATTAACAATGACCAAGATCTGTGTTTTATCCGGACTGAAAGAGAACCAGGGACCTGTGATATTTATTTTCTAAATAGGAGTTAATTTTTATTTTGTTTCTCTTAATTAAGTTTTTGTATATTGTTTTATTGGTGGTGACAACAATAATTCTAAATAATAGTAATTGCCACCCCTCCCCCCCACAATACTCCTAGATTGGAGTATTGTGAGGGCGAGAATTATTATTATTATACCTGCCTGATATGTTTCTTTGGTTTTTGTTTTATATTTAAAATGGTTTTTGTTTTAAATATATATAAGAACGAAAATGCTTTAATATATCCCTATAGTCCTTTTAATTGTTTTATTTCTGAAAAAGAACACATAATGTGGCGGAATATATCACATTATGCGCTCTTTTTTTGAAATAAAGCAATAATTAAAAGTAATTTAATATTCCAGTGGGAGATCCCAGTTCAAATTTCCCGCTTCCCCCCCCCCCCCCATCCTTTGCCCCTCCCCGCCCCCCCCGGCGGAATTCCTTACAGAAATTCCAACCAAGGTTCATCCAACCCGAAAGGTGGCGCTGACCGTTCTGCCTCCTGTCAGCGGTGTTGCCAGGCAAAAGCATTGACGCCGCATTTCTTAACCTATATATTTTGTGGTTGCAACTGAATGATTTTCATTCTCTATTATAGCCGCCCTCCTTTTACAGTTTTAAGTGATCTCAAATCGATTCCGAAGCACTTTGAGTTCACATCAGCTGACATCGAGTGTTCCTTTTACAAATGTTCAGTTGATTATGAAGTGATCAGTTTACGCAGAAAATTGATTTTTATGTAATTTGTGTTGGTTTTGAGTGTTTCTGGGGTTAAGGTGGTGAAAAATATTGAAAAATTCATTCAAGGGTTAGATTATAGATAATGTGGTCGTACACTGTTCCATTTACCAATAAAAAATCATTTCACTGTCAGATCACTTCATGTTTATTTCACTTCAAATTCACTTGTGCAAAAAGTCAAAAGGAGGACAGCTAATGTCTATCTAATAATAACTGCATAAAATTTAGAAAAGTTACTCATAGCAGAATTTGAAAATAAAGACTAAAATAGATATATGTATTATTATATTTTAAGATGTTGTATTTGATTATTGTATTTTAAGATGTTACAAGCTGATATTTAGGTCATTTTTAAGGTACACGCGTGGCCCTTGAAATCGTTCCAATATGTGTGGATGCAAAAGCGTTCGACTGAGAACATTGCAATTACCCCTCCCCTTTCTCGCGGTTTGAAAGCCAGCGATAACCTTAAAAGCGTAAGTGACGGCAAATCTTACATCTTATTACGCGACATTACCTTACGTGACATTGCCAATTACAGTGCAAAAAACAGTAAATTCGGCGCTGTTGGGTTGGCCTTAGATAGTGGATAGTGATAGTGTAGAATAATAGTGGAAAATCTTATAACCCTGCCCACGGACATTGGTGGCTTTTTTCGCAAAAGTCTTTCGACAACCTCGAATAGAGCGGTTCTAAAAATCGAAGAAGGTGGTAAATCTCTTAATTGGGTGTCGTACATTCCTCCGGTACCAAAAAGAACCTCGAAAATCCGATATCTAAGAGAAATTCCCGATTCACGATTAACCACTTTCGAGAAACGGGACGGCTGTAGAATCAACGAAACCGACGGAAAATCCTCTGAAACTACTATTCGAAATTGCTTGTTTTTTCTCATTTCTCGATTTTTCAGGGGCCCGGGAAGCATCAGAACCTCACCCGAGGACTCCAGGGAAGCTTTAAAAATTGAAATAAACCAAAGATTTGGTTCGCGGTTAAGATAAAGAAGTGTAATAAACCAATGTAAAAAACCACTATGAGATTCTTCTATAATAAAACAATTATACTTAGATATTATACCTTATTTAATTAATACCACTTTGACAATCAAAGAAATCCACGTAATTTCACGTTACGTGAATCTCAAAACACCAAGAAACTGTAAAACTTTAAATCCACTTTATTATAATGAGAATTCAACGCCTTCCAATATGAACCAATGAAATGATATGATTTTTGAAATATTAACCAATCAGGTGATGATTTTGAAATCCTACTCTCTTAGTTACGTCCTAGTTATGCTAAACCAATAACATATTCAGAACCGAAAGTTTAATGTAAATGACAGCAGCTGTCAAACTAACTATTTGCAGTTGTTAAATTCTCTTTTTAAATACAACTCGTGATATGCCTAATAATAGATAATACCTTTCCTTAATTTATCACTCATTAAAATCCCAATGCTAAGAAAATACCACTCCTGCTGCGCAGTCGTGGTATTTTCAGCTTTGGGATTATAATTCGTAAAATTAACGAAAGGTATTATCGATAATAGGCACACCACTTGTTATATTACCCCTGATAATGCAGCGATTTATTAACCTATTTTCCTTGACTGACGTATCGCAATTTTTATTTTCTACTTTCTATGGGGAGGAGCGGGTCGGTACGAGGGTATGTAGGGGAAGTTGTTGATTTGAGAAGCTGTGGAATTGACGCAACGTTGCCGCACTTACCCGAAATTCTTGATTTCTTGCTTATTTCTCATGCCTAGTGGAACGATTTATAAGGCCGCGCGTGTCCATAAATTGATGGTTCAAAAACTGAACGTGGGTACTTTTTTCCAAGGAATCGAATGCAGCCAAGAGCGAAACAATAATTATTAAATTTCAAACAGAAAAGTTATCGCCAATTAATCGATTTTAAAAAAAATAGTGATTTTGTTGCATTTTTTATTAGGGTGGTAAAAAATCTGCACCACATACTTGAATATCACTTCCGGTTTAGCCAGAAGTGACGTATTTTGTTCCACGCAAGAAGTCACAAACTATTTTCTTAGTGATTTTTCAGTTAAACTGATGGTTGAAGCACTAAACTTGTGTAGTTTTTTTTAATGAATCGAATGACGAACCAAACAATCGAATTTCAAACCAAAAAGTAATCGCCAAATACTTAACTGTTTTTTTTTTTCATTAAGATAGCGATTTTGTTGCATTTTTTCGATAGACTAGTATCTAAAAATTACAAATCAGCACCGCACGCTTAAATATCACTTCCAGTTTAGCCGGAATTGCCTTTTTTGCTGTAGCTAATTCTGCAGAATAAAATTATTTTTTAACAACAAAACTGTCTTGTTGTTTGTAGAGATAATCTCTCCTAACGTCTTAACTGGGATTCGCTGTACATGGAAAAATATCCCCTGTACATAAAACATATTTAGTAAAGTTATGCATAACTGAACCAAGCGTAATTTTTTATTGTAATTGTAATTTGTTATTGTGATATTAGTATTTTTTTGCTTAAACTTTATATATGTTTATATGTATACAAAAGTTTGAAATAGTGCATTGTTATACCATGTAAAATTGAGATCAGGGCAATACATAGTTATGTTGGTTTCTATTGGTAGAGCATATGGCAATGTGTTGATTTGCGCGGGAGTTTATCTAAGATACGGCAGAGTCGGTACAACAAAATGCCAGTGCGTTTCAACACAGATTTAGTGAATCTTTGTGCTGTGATGCACTGGACAATGGCTTTACACAGCCGGCCTCTCTAACCCTGTGCTACAGTAACTGCTTGTCCATTTTAGTATATTAGCTACTATTATTTGACACTGAGGAAATATTGATATTATTTTTTGTGAAACATAATTAAAATTGGCACAAAGTTCGCGTTGCTGCATATCTTTTATTAATGGTTTTAAGGTCCTTGCTGCATAATGGTTGCTAGGCAATACTTTTTGCACCTAGCATCCAAACTAACAGAGCACCTCGAACATTTGACTTATGTTTTCGGATAGTATGTAAAGTGTACTTATGAAGCCTGTCTTTTATATGTTGAAACTTTTTGCTGGCCACTTTTCATTCTATAGTACTAGAAGAACATATTTTGGGCTATGGTTTTTGTAAATAACCCCATTCCATGGCCTGCTGTTATTAAGAGAACACACCAAAAAATCACAAAACCATATTAGGATTTTTCAAGAATAAGATGGTTAATGAAGTAAAATAACGGGTATTTCAGCCAAAATCATGTGTTATTTATTCTTTACAATGAACCAAACTTGCGGCCATATTTTTGGCCTTCGTCAGGGCTACAATAGTGTTGGTTAAATATATTATTGAGTAAGAGTTATTTATACTATTATTGAAATGAATATTGAAAACTTATGATCCTAATGGACATAAACTTCCAAAAATGGAATAAATGGTTTTGTAAATATTTTTGTTGTCTACTGAAAATTTTGTAATAAATATTTATGGTTGTTATAGAAATTTGAAATAAAAGAAACTTTTCATATTATGAAGTAAGTTATGGAAAAACAAATGATAGCAGACAGTAATATTGTTTTAAGGTTATAAAAATTTTTAAGTTACTAAAAAGTTTGACAATAAACAAAAGAAATGTAAATTTTAGGTTATTTGTCAAAAGGGTTAGAAAATATTTGACAAAAAATTGTCAGTTTGAAAACCGAAAACTTGGTGAATATATAGGGTAGTGTACAATAAATTTACAGAAAAATTATATATATATAGGGTTATAGTGAGTTATTTTGATTGTTTTTAATCTAAAAATAAAATATAAGAATAAATGCAACTTAGATCTTCTATATCAGTTCTTTTATTCATTGGATAATTTTCTTTATTAATTTCAAACATCTCAAGGAATAACCTCTTAGCGTTGACTGACGTATTAATAAAGACTGCTCACGGCTGTCATGTTTGAGAGTTCTCTGGCTCACCATGCGCTTCCCGGAGACAAAATACAATGCAAAATACATTGTTGACCATAGGCGCCATCTACTTTTCAGAATATGAAGCTATAGCCGTGAGAAGTCTTATTAATACGTCAGTCAACGCTCTTAGTTAGATTTTTCTCTGTGTAAAATTTTAACATTGTTAAAATTGGCATGATGGCCTGTGATATTCATATGTTCAGAAAAATCAGAAGAAATTTTATTTAATTTAACATCACTTTTGTGTCCTGAAATTCTATTATATAAATTTTGGGAAGTTCGGCCTCTGTATGTTTTATTACAATTATAACAAGGGATCGAATAAACAACATGAGATTCACACATTAGTGGGGTTTTATTTTTTAACTTAGTGTATAATTTTCCAATTTGTTAAACATTTTTAAAGGCTATTCTAATATTATTTTCATCTTTAAAAGTTTTGATAATTTTTGGTGTCAATTCTTCAATATAAGGTAAGGAACCATAGAAAAAATTATTGATTATTTCATTATTTTGCTGATTTAGTCCAGAATTTCTGTTTATGGTAGAAATATTTGGTTGTATCCTAGTATTAAAAATGATCTTATTTAGAAATTTTATAGGATATGAATTATCAATTAAGATACTTTTTAATTTGATCAATATTTTTTTTGTAAAAGTGTTGGATGTACTAATTTTTCAATTTAAATATCTTCCAGTATTGGTGGATTTAATGTACCAATCCGTGATTAAAGTATTATAACCTAGATTTATGATTTTAGTATCTCAAAATGGAATAGAATTATTATTTTCTTTTTCAATAGTAAAAGAAAAATGTTGGTTGTAATTATTAAAAACTGTTAAAATTTCTTCCCCTTTTTTCATTTGGGATACAACAGACAATATCATCTACAAATTTTTTTTTAGAAAAAAAACCCTGAAAAGATAATTTGGAAATGCAAGTATCTATTAAATCATCCATTATGTATTGAGATATTATTGGAGATATTGAGCTACCCATTGGTGTACCAAAAATTTGTTTATAGTATGTGTTATTATAACAAAAATAATTGGAGTTAAAAACAAATATTACTGTTTCAAAAAAATTTTCTTTGGTAAAATTACAGTTATTACTATTAGAATTCCATCTTCTGTTTATACTATCAATGACTAATTCAATCGGGATGTTTGTGAAATAGTATATTATACACTTAGGTGGAGAAGTAAGCCATTATTTACTGAGCATTTTTATATCATGAGGCGCGTAGCGCCGAAGGATATAATATGCGAGGTAAATAATGGCCTTCTCAACCGAAGTGTATATAGAATTTTTTTTACTACTAACATTGAAATATTGCCATATTTTACATATTTGATTTTGATATTTTAGTCATTTCTCCCTTCTTTCAAATACTTCGAAATATCAAGTAGCCTGGGAGTTCAGTTGTCAAGCTGATAAAATGAAACTAATTTTTAAATGTCATAATAGAAAATTTTCCATTATTTACCTAGGTATTTTTTTATTATCATTATTTACCTAGGGTGAGAAATGTTACTTCTCATTAGAGGAATGAGGTAAATAATGGTGATTTCTCAGGTATAACTTTGTTATGGATAAAATTTGAGAAATCAAAAGAGTCTTTAATATACTAGTCATAATCAATGTTATATGATTTTTGTAAAATCTCACAGATAAAATTAGTAACTTTACTATTTGGAGCTTCTATACACGATATAATATAGGTCATAAAGATAAAATTGGTTTATGAATTTTTGGTAAACCATAAAATTTTGGACAAATAGAGTTATAGATTTTAAGTTTTTTGAATAGTCTATATATGATTTTGGCTGAAATACCCGTTATTTTACTTCATTAATATATAAATACAGCCGTTATTAAAGAAGATCTATTATAATAAGATGGTTATTTCCACCGAATTGACTAAAGTTTGGAAAAATTGGCTTTTCCAGAGTACCCAATTTTGTTTGAACTTTGGCCCCATTTGGTATAACTTAGAGCAGGATCTCCAAACTTTTTAGCCTAAAGGTCATCCTGACTGTTCCACTAAGTCCCAAGGGCCAAAACCTAGCTAGTTCATTGTACCAACATACTGTAATTTTGAATTGCGCTGAAATTTTTGTATTGGGACTAGCCTGCGAGAGACATCTCTCTGGCACAGGGCTCATATTGCTCTGTTTTCAATTTCAGTTGGTACTTATGGGCAAGTATCAAGGACATTTCATTGTGGTGGAGTTAGCTGATGTGCGTGCTGTGCATTACATATTGTTAAGACTACTTAGTTCCATGCTAAATATCTATAGTAGTGACATCTTGCAGAGAGTAGGAAATGCAGGCCGTGGCATAAAACTATTAGTCCTCCTTACGGCAGAATGCGTGCGACGTAAGGGGGAAGAACTCGCAAATATTATATAGAATTAGTCACAGTTCAGGGGCATAGCTCAATTTTGTGTAACTCACTGACTTAATTTTCATATAATTGTTATTTAATTTATTGTTAATATTATTCTTAACGGTGATGCCTTATACTATGGAGGAAGGCAAACCCTTATGACATTGGCAATTATTTCTCGTGCTTGAGAATGCAACGTTCTTCCCTGTTTACTCATTTTGCACACGTTAACTCCAGAACGTACGAAACGCCACTGAGCTTTCTGAGCCGGTGGAAAAAACTTGCCAGCGGCCTAAAAAATGAGGTCTGTGTGGTAGCCCAATACGCAGTTAACTTTACGTACTATAGAAACAGGCACAAAACGCGTTGGCTAACTGATTTTGTTAGCCGACTCCTTGGCAGAAATGCTGTGTTGCCGTATTTCAAAGGCGATGGTATATGCGACGATGTCGAAAAAAATATAATAGGTGTTTTATCACACCGCGTTCAAAATAAATGATAAACAAATATGGGTAAGTGGTCCCGTGATGCGAGCTTTATTTTTTCGTTATAACAGAGTTCATAAATTCGGCTTCAATATGATAAAACTTGTATTCGCTAATAAATAACGACCACTCATATAGGAAATCTCGCAACGCTGCCCGCATTCTTTAGAAACTTTCTTTCGTGCTTTGGACTATACAATAGCACAGCGTCACCTTGTTAAATTTTTTTCTGATAAATCGCATATCATTAATTGCCTTAAAAATGTTCTATTTCATATGTATGTCAGTTATTGAGTTTCTTAATTGGTCGTTAAATAAAAACATCTGATTATTATTTTCTTTGATTTACTTACATAGTAAATTTGTGTGCTGTAGTTTGGTGACCCCTGACTTAGAATGTTAAAATTTTGTACAAATGGTTTTGAACTATGATGGCCAATTCGATTGCACTATCCATTTTACTCCTTAAAAAATGCCTAATATGGTTTCGTGATTTTTTAGGGTCTTCTTTTAACCTGGCATCTGTGTGCTGGACTTTTTTAAAGCTTGTGTGGTGGGGTATGACATACCCCTAGATTCTAAACTTTTTAGTTTATTAACAACACTCATTAGCCTTAATAATGTGGAAATAATAGTTAAGTATTTACATTACAAGATACAAAGTGGTCCTTAAAAGTCCTCCCAAGCCAAAAAGAACTTATGCAGCGGGTAATTTTTCCTCGTACCGACAATTTCATATACATGCTTTGTATTAAACTTTAAATATACTATGGAGTAGATTGTGAGTAATAATCTTCATATCCAATAATTTTCATAAACATTGTTCATAATTTACTAAAAATGATAATCAGTGATAAAAATATAAGAGGCAGAATGCAGTGATGACAAAATAAAGTTGGTCTTTGTGTGGGATTCGAACCTGGGACCTACATTTACTGGGTGCTCTAACATATCTTTTATTAATGGTTTTAAGGTCCTTGTAAATGTTTCTAGGCAATACTTTTTGTACCTAGCAACCATTTTGGCACATAGCAACCAAACTAACAGGGCACCTCGAACATTTAACTAATTACGCTTTTGGGCATGTTGGCTAGTATGTAAAGTGTACTTGTGGAGGAGGAAGCTGGAAATAGTACAAGTTACTGTCGATACAATTTTTGTGGCACCCTATTAAGAATTAAATTATATAATTTATTTAACTGTTAAACATGCTTTACTTACTAGTGTCCTAAGGGTATACCTACAGAAATTTGTTATTCAAAAAAGTATACAAGGTTATTCGGTAAAAGATGAGGCACAGGAAATTACAAAATCACATCACCATAATGTATTTTTCCTCTTTTTTCTTGTACCTACTATAATACAACTATGTTATATTGTTTATTCCTATGATTTAACAATTGTAAATGTATTGAAAGAGAGAATTAATTAATGGACTGGTCTTGTACGTAAAGAGCACTATTACTGTTCAGTGTAAAATTTATAAAATTTATGAAACAAACATATTAAGATGCCTTTTGAAAATGGATAAGGATACATATGACCTGACAGCATGTTATAGGTCACCAACTTCAACCTAAATATTTTTTTAGAGGATCTCCACAATTATTTTGACAGCTTGGAATTGCAAAAAACTGAATTTTTTTTATGAGATTTAAATATTAATATAAAAGATTATAAAGATTTCAACGTTAATAAGTATTTGAACGTTTTAGCTGAAAATGGATTTTTCTCATGCATTAACAAACCAACCAGGGAAAGTGAAATCTCCTCCACTATAATAGATCATTTATTTCTTAAAACGCAAGATATTCAGAATAAAATAAATATTATTAAGCCACTTATCATACAGAGTTCGTTAACTGATCACTACTCCATTGGTGTAAGCATCCAAAACATAAAAACATGTGATTGTAAATTCTATAAAACATAGGGACTATCTTAAGAAACAGTTAATTAAGAACTAGTCTTTAGAACTGGCAAATGAGTATAAAAAGTATAGAAATTTCTTAAATAAACTAATAAAATCAACTAAAAATACATTCTACCAAAATAAAATAACTGAATACAAAAGAGATTATAAAAAACTTTGGAAAACTGTAAATGAAGTAATTGACTCAAACAAAACCAAATATATACCTAAAAAATTTTGCACTTTCCAACATGACAGATATTTTGAGAATGAAAAAGATATTGCCAATATATTTAATAACTTCTTCATAAACGTAGGCAAAGATATACAAAATAATATTGAACAGGGCCACTTGCGAATTCCAGATAATCAATCTATTAGACAAAATAATTCAATATTTCTAAAACCTATAACCGAAAACGAGATATACTTACATATTAAATCGTTAAAAGCTCACTCTTCACCTGGCGAGGACGGAATTACAGTCACTTTAATTCAAAATAATCACAAATCTATTGTAAAACCTTTGCTGCACATATTCAATAAATGTTTAGTTTCAAATGTGATACCAACCACTTGGAAGATTTCTTTAGTTACACCGATTTTTAAGGCAGGATATCAAAGTCAACCAACAAATTATAGACCCATATCAGTCATAAATAATTTTGCTAAATTATTTGAAAAATGTATCAAACAACGACTTGTAGAATTCTTTGAAAAAAATAAATTTTGTTCATTAATCAGTTTGGATTTCGAAAAAACAGATCTACAGAGGATGCTATATTTGAACTAATTAAAAACGTATACACTCATAATATTAATGATAAAAAAGCTCTGGCAATCTTCTTAGATTTAACGAAGGCGTTTGACACCGTCTCACATAATATACTTTTTGAGAGGCTGGAAAAACTGGGTATACGAGGAGGTCCACTGCTTCTTATAAAAAATTATTTAACAGATAGAAGACAAAAAGTAAAAATAAACAATACTTTTAGTAGTACCATTACCACGGGGGTGCCGAAGGGGACGGTGTTGGGTCCTATACTCTTTCTGGCCTATATAAATCAAATTAGTAGTATATTACAAGATTGTAGTGTGGTGTCATATGCTGATGACACAGCTCTGCTATTTTCAGCTAATACATGGAATGAAGTGTACAGCCGGGCAGAGTTGGAATTAGATGTTGTTTATCGGTGGCTGGGGGCGAGTAAATTAAGCTTAAATTTTCAAAAAACAAACTATGGCTTTTTCACCAACAAGTGCAGATCAACCTAAAGTTGAATTTTTAACAGCTCATACGCTACCCTGTAATAAAATAAAAAACTGTAACTGTGTAAAAATTAAAATTAAAAAACCAATAAAATCAAATATTTAGGAGTAATGGTGGATCAAAATTTAAAGTGGAATGAACACCCAATTTAGTTAGCTTCAAAAATTCGAAAAATTTATTACAAATTCTTTCAACTAAGAGATATATTAAATAAAAAAATTATTCTTATATTATATGATTCGTTAGTTGAGTCAATTTTGAGATATGGTATTGTTGTTTGGGGTGGTTTGTATGATGCGAATCTAAAAATTTTGTCAACTTGTCAAAATGGTGTCCTAAAAATTCTATCAAATAAACCTCGTAGATATTCTACATTAACATTGTATGAAGAGCTAAATATCCTAAATATTAGGAATCTGTATGTATTGTCATGTTTAGCTTATTTACCAAAAATAAATGACTGTTTTAACCTAGTAACACACAATTATCTTAAGAGGATAAATGTAAATGAACACTTTTGTATACCCAGGTTTGAAAGATCTTTTTGCTGCAGATTTGTCACTTATTTTGCACCTAAAGTCTATAACATGCTGCCGTGCTCTATAAAAAAACTGATAATAAAGAGAAGGAATAGAAAAACACTGAAATATTATATTCTACAAAACAAAGAAATGTTTGTAAATATGTTTTCCATCTGAACATGATTAGTTTATATTCTTATCGATTTTATTAAAGTATTAGTACTTCTTTCTGTCGATCCTCTGTGTCACTCTGACTAACCTTGCCCATGTGACACCAACATGCATGCCATTTTTTTTTATAAGTCTGGATGCGATTTCGGCACACAAACTGATTTGCAGTTTAGGCCCGATCGCTTCCCTCGAGTTTTGAGTCAAGAAATTTATTGTAAATATAACTTATGTTAATAAATATATCATATCATATCACAAATGCTATAAATTCAATTGACCTTCAAGCCATTTAAAATAGCTACAAAGAATTTAAGAGCAGAGTTGAGATGTGTGCTGAAAATGGAGGAACATGGTTAGAATAAATAAATTTAAATTATGATTACATTTATAATATAAAAAAAATTGTCATATACACCTATAATACCACTTTACTATGGACACATTGTATATGACTGGTTTCTAAATTACAAGAAATCCTATTTTTAAATTAGTATTGAAGCAAACCAGCAAGAAACAATTGACGGGGATCCAGCAAACCACTATCTTTATAAAGTTGTTCTGTCGGATATAATTTGTTTTTGTCATTTAGGTAAGTGTGCAACATATGGGATTTTTTTATTAATTGTACAATGAAAATACAATTATTCCCAAAAGTTGGTGCATGTTCAATAATCATATTAGGCGCACTTAGAATGGTTGCAAGTCAAACAGCATACAGGGTAGGTCAAAAAATATAAAAATTGTACAAGAGTAAAATGTTATTAAGAGCAATGGCACTGCAAATAATACAGATAAACGCACGGAATTCCGCTAGCTTTCTACCGTATACTTTACATGGAATTAGTCCCAGGACGTCCACCAAAAATGCAAAACGAAATTTGAAACTTCAAAATCTATCTCCTCTGTTATACGTAAACTGATTTCTGTCAAACCTGTCTCAAACTGTGGCGAAAATGTAGGTCTACGATTCGTATGGACAATTTTTTTGTTTTTAATTGTAGTTTTTTAATGGTAACAAAAATACTCCTTCAAATACTCCCGAGAAAATTAAACGGTAGCATTTTTGTAAATTTTACAAGTACCAACAATGTTTTTTTTTTTTTAATTTTCATACGAATTGTTTCTCCATCTATTAGTTACATTTTGGTAAAAAAATCGAATTTTTGGAACTGAAAATAAAAAAGTAGATCGACTTCTAGAAAAACACTGCAAAGCCGAAATCAATATGAATACACCGAATTCCCCCGTGCCCCCACTCCTGTCTTCTCCTCAAGCGAGTTTCCGTAGAGGGGACACTAAATAGACAAAGATAGGTACAATATGTTCGCCATCGCACTCTTGTTTCCGCTTATCGTATTTTACAAGCTTTTTTATTTAACTTAACCTGTTAGTGTGGGTCGAATCTTGCAAGCTGAATTAGAACCACTTCCTGACATCCGATTGAGCTGAAATTTTGCATACACCTTTAGTTCCGGTGACAATGCAATATGCAATACTCAATATTGTAATACTTTCTACTTTCTAATACTTAATATGGGTATCAAATGAAAGGGCTTGAGAAGTAGAAAACGCTAAAGTTAGTCAAATTAAATGCAATAAGGCCGCCGCTCGAAGATGGCGGATTACATTTTTTCTTTTCAACCCCCTGAATATGGGTATCAAATGAAAGGGGTTGACGAGTACAAAATAATAAGATAAGTGACGTCATACTAAATCCAATATGGCGGACTAAATTTCTTTACCACTCTCCTGATATGGGAATCAAATATGTACTAAAAAGCACAAAATAAAAGATAAAAACCTTTTTAAAAACAAGCTTTTATTTAAGCCATGTACTAAAACGAATAAAATGAAATAAATCATGTACTATATCGAATAAAATAAAATAAAATAAGTCTAGGTTTTTGTTAGAATAATTCAGTGCCAAATTGCGCCAAGTTTTTGTAATTTAAAAAGCTTGTCGCGAGAAATGTTCATAGAAAGTAAGTACCAATTAATTTTAATATACAGTGATTGGTTGATAAGCAAGTACCTACTTGCCAAAGTATGTACAGGGTTATGCACATAATATTTTACCCCCCTTAACTTTTTTATTTTTCGTGATAGAAAAAAATGGTAAATAGAAAAGTTGTAGGGAATTTTATTGTGAGTTTAAAGAGCATATCAGATCTGCCGATATACAGGGTGTTGTCAAGATACAAACCAAACCTGTTTTTTTTTAAATAAAACACCCTGTATGTTATTGGTTTTTTTTTCAAATCTATTCTTCATTCCGATTCCAACGATATATATGTCATATGTTTGGTTCAATGGTTTACTCGGAATTTGCTTTCAAATACTGGATTATCATATACCTATTAGCATTGATTAAGCTATTTATTCATTTATTCAATGCTATTAGTTAAATATCCAGATTGCCACGAAAACTAATAAACTGTCATGATAACAAAAGTTTGACATTTGAAAGAACAAACGATATCAACCAATTAAAACAGAAGATAACTGAAGAAATCCGACTCCTCAATAAATCTGGCGCAGTAATAAATTTTAAGAGAAGCCTAGTTAAGCGATATAATCTCTGTCTTGCGCAGGATGGAGGCGTCATCGAACATCTTTTATAGTGTAGGGTGTAGGTGCTAACTTCATAGTAGTTTATATATAGGTCTAATTCATCAATAAATATGGTTTGTTTTTATGTTTATTATTTTTTATTTATTTATTGCAAGAAACTACAAAACTAAACCTAATGGTTTACAACTGTCAAATGTCAAATTTTTGTTATGACAGCAAATTCCGAGTCAACCATTGAACCAAACATATTAAATATATATCGTTGGAATCGGAATGAGGACTAGACTTGAAAAAAAAAACAATAATATACAGGGTTTTCTATTTAAAAAAAAACAGGTTTGGTTTGTATCTTGACAACACCCTGTATATCGGCAGATCTTATATGCTGTGTAAACTCGCAAGAAAATTCCCTACAACTTTTCTATTTGCCATTTTTTTCTATCACGAAAAATAAAAGAGTTAAGGGGGGTAAAATGTTATGTGCATAACCCTGTACATGTACTAAATTTATTTAACTCGAATTTGTGGATCTCGCGATAAAGATAGATGATTGATATAATAACAAAAAATATTTGTTTTAAACAAGAGAGTAATATAGTGAAACTCCAAAATGTTTAGGAGCCTTTTCAAATTTTACTGATTATATTCTAGAAATAAAGAATTTCAGGAAAATCGTAAAAGCTCCTAAACATTTTGGAAGTTTCACTACGTTACTCTCTTGTTTAAAACAAATATTTTTCGTTATTACATTGATCGTCTATCTTTATCATGAGATCCATAAATTCGATTTAAATAAATTTAGTATAAAATTTGAATACGGAATTTTTCAAAAACGGAAAAAGATAATGCCACAAAGTTTAATATTATTTTAATTGCCTTGATGAGCAGATTTCAAAAATGCAAAAATATATAGGGTGTTCCATTTAAAAAAAACATAAGTTATGTCTGCCACGGCTTTCTAGAACACACTGTACACGGTCCAATAGCGTCACAAAAAACTTTGTATTTATCTAAAACTTTTGTCAAAAACTTTTTTTTCTAACCTCAAAAACTAACAAGTTAAGGGGCGAGTCAATTTATAATGAACCACCCTGTACAAGGGCAACTAAGAGTAGCCAATAAAGTGGGGTGCCTTTTTGGCATTTGGACTGGGAAAAATTTTAAAATTAAAATTTTATACCTAAATATAGACGTCGCAATTTTTGGGAAAAACAGATGGAGCCAAAATTGACGAAGTTATATTTAAAATGTTTGCTCCCGGAATTGGTAGATCCGACCACAACACATCTTAGAGGCACAACGTAGGAAAAGAAAAAGTAATAGAAATCCAAAATACCACATAGATAGGTATAGCATAACCTACCTATACCCTACTGTGGAAATAATAATTTATTGAAACACTGTTCCACTTTGGCTGTTTGATTGATAGGAATAATAATTTCATGTCAGAAAAAATTGTAAATGTTATAAAAAAATTTCTTTCCAATTCAGTGCACTTATCAGAAAAACAATTATTATTGCATACAAAATATCGAAATATACAGACAAAACTTATGTTTTTTTTTATTAATTTCTATAACCCAATTTTCCGCAAGGCACTGAAGAAAAAAAACAGGCTTAGTAAATAACAAAAGACTCGAAAAGATACTTTCGGAATTCGTACAAATAGGGGTATGTGTTTAATATTTATATGTGTTTAATATTTATATTTTTTCAACAATAGCACAACAAATACACAAATCGAGTCAACAACAAAACGCCATGAAGTAGTCAGGTTGCAGCCCTACAACTTTTGTATTTGATATTTTGTTGATAAATAAAAAAGTTATGAAGTGGCCTAATTTCGCGGAATCACCCTGTACACCGGCGCCCTTCCGACCGATTCAGCTCTCGGCTGCCTGGCGGTCCGACTCGCTCGAGTCCGAAAAAATGTCGTCCGTCATCCGACACCGTTCCTCGCGCTAACGGGCTGCCAGTGAGAGGGGAAGGGACGAGAGTGCGTGGTGAGGGGTGACTAGAGGAGAATATTCCTGAGATTTCAGCCGGTCGTCGCGACCGTTAATTTTAGATCTTGTCTGCGTGGTCATGACTCTTAAGAAAATCTGTCTAGAATTAAAAGTTATGCCTAAATACCAAAACGAAGCCTCCTAAGAATTTTTTTTAAAACATTAATAATTTTCTAAAAAAATTGTTTTAATATTCACCCTAAACAATTTCATAAATAAATCAAAATTACATCAGTTTCACATAACTTTGTTCAAATTCAAGCATATTTGTAAAGTTAACTTATATTTTTAATTTTTTAGGGAATCACAAACTTCATGTTTGTTGCAACGATATTAAAGAATACTTTAAAATTTCGCAAAAATTCTTCCGAACAAGGTAAAACATAAGTAGTGATAATGTGTATGTTAAGAAACACTCATTTAAGATGCAAAATTTTTATTTTAAATGTTTATTAAAAAACTGGAAATTTATTGACGAAAAATTGTTTTTTTCTTAGGAGGCTGTTTTGGTATGTAGGCACAGCTTTTAATTGTGAACAAATTTTCTTAATAGCCTTTTGCTGATTTTTTTGAAATAAGGGTACTTTACTCTTGTGCAATTATTATTTTTGCAACCATTCTAGGTGCACCTAATATGATTATTGAACATGCATCAATTTACGGCAATATCTGTATTTTGGTCGTGCAATTAATTAAAAAGTTTCCATATGTTGCACACTTAAATGACCATATGGTATATTGTTTTTAAAATCCATTTTTGCTTTATCACAATTTTTTCAATAATGGGTTTGCTAGACTACCCCAGACTACTATCCCATAAATAAGGTGAGATATAACCAAGGCATAATACAGTATCATAAGGTGTTCGACGGTACAAAACTGCTTTAAATATCTAAATTTGCACAACAATAACCCTCGAAGTCTACCAATCGTGTGTGCAGTTCATCGCAAGTGCGAACCTATTACTATCCCCAAGTACCTTGCCTCTGTCCTAGAATTTATCTCCATAAGTGTACCACAATTATCAAATTTTAATGTGTTATATTCGGGCAAGTCCGGTGCATAACACGCGAATGGGATATAATGTGTCTTGCTCAAATTAATTGTAAGCAGTCTGTATCTGAAATATTCCAATACATCTGTGAAATCCTTTTCAACTGCACTTTTTAGTCTCTGCCAGTCTCTAGATTTGTAGAACATTATTTTGTCATCCGCAATACCTTTCAAAGGTAATTCAAACAGGCCATTTATATATACGTTAAAGAGTAGGGGACCAAGCACACTTCCCTGAGGGACTCCAAAGCTAATATTAAGAGGTTGGCTGATGTGATCATCAATACATATCGACTGTTTTCTGTCTCTCAAGTAGTAACTCATTAGTGACAGACAATGACCCCTGCAGCCCATTCGCTCCAAGACTGTCAACAGTCTCTTGTGACAAACTATATCAATACGCTTTGGTCAGATCTATAAGAATTCACAGAGCTGGATCACCTTCATCGATTGCTTTATAGGCTTTAGTGGCCACCTCTGCTATTGCATCTTCAGTCGACTCGCCCTGCTAAAATCCAAATTGTCTCCTTGACAGTATATCATATAGTTCAACGGAGGAAAGAAAACGTTTCTAAAGAATGCGGGCAGCGTTCATCCTTCCTCCATAGTCTAAGGCATCACCTTTAAGAATAATATTAACTATAAATTAAATAACAATGTATGAAAATTAAGTTAGTGAGTTACACAAAATTGAATTACGCCCCTGAACTGTGACTAATTCCATAATATTTATGAGTTCTTCCCCCTTGCATCACACACATTCTGCCGTAAGGAGGACTATATCTATTGAGAAAATTCTCCAACCTCTGTTTTATAATTTTTTCAAATATTTTTGTGAACATTGAAAGTAGTGACACAGGCCGATAATTTGACATACACTCCCTGTTTCCAGACTTAAATAGAGGGTTAACCTATGCCCTCTCAAAATATGTTGGAAATATTCCCTTTTCTAGACACATTGACTGCCACACTTTTCATAATTTCAGCTTTAACACCAATCCCAGCTTATTTTCCATTTTTTAAACTACTAATAACTTTCATTACTTCTTCCTTCTACATCATAATTTTCTACCCATCCTTGCCAAAGCTGAATGAAATTGGTCAATCCGTTCAAAACGTATGACCAAAACACTAAATTTAGGGTCCCTTTCTAACAGCTCCTGGAGCCCGGTAACTCCCGTGGACCTCGTTGTCCCCATTGATTATTTTCATCTAGCTACTCTCGTACTATTTTTGCACAGTTGGGTGGGGCACCATGGTGCTGTATCCACAAATTTCTAACCAAATCTAATGGCAAATCGTCAATTCAAAGTAACATAATGAAAAATATTTTGAAAATGGGTATTTTTATCTTAAATTGTTAATAACTTTTTTAGTGGCACATGGCTCTAGTACGCATTCACATGTTCTACACATTATTCTGAGCATATTCCAACATTAATGTAGCAGAATATGAAAATGCACTTTCGATATCCCTATCGACTGGACTAGCAGTGGTTAGGCAAAGGCAAGTCAAAGCCACACACCTTTGGAAGCCATAATATTTGCCTTTTGGGCGTACCTACCCCTTAAGACTCAATGTGGAGCATGTACATGGTGAATGGTGATTCAACATTTTGACCCGTAAAATGGCCTTTTTCAATCTGTAGCGAGCAACACGCATAATTTTAAACTTTTGATCAATACAAATTTTGATCTAAGTAATTACTCTCCTTTTGAGACAATAATTATTTAAAAATATTTATCACAATGGCTGTCATTAGCATTTGCGCAAAAAGCCTTTGTGATAAATATCTTTAAATAATTATTGTGTCAAAATGTGAGTAAATACTTCAATTAAAATTTGTATTGATCAAAAGTTTAAAATTATTTGTGTTGCTCGCTACAGATTGGCGTACGTGCTGTACATTGAGTCTTAAGCAGTAATGTAGCTACATTTACCAGACTTTTTATTGAGTTAAAGTGAGTCAATATGAGTAATTTTGGAAAAAATAAGATTTTTGAAAGTCAGACAAACGAACATATTTATAATAACTGAATAATAGTAACCCTTTTCAGAATGGACAGTTTTTGAGGAGATTGGTTTAAGAATAGGAGCCAAATAATTCAACACTAAAATTACATTGATTTTTATCAGTTTTGAACTCGCATTTACTCCATGCATTTGCTTTTCCAAATTTGCATGCTTGATTATCGCCGATTTTTCATCTCAACTTAGAAGAAAAGTAATATTTTGCGATAGATAGGATTTGGAAACTGAGTTGGAATGCATTCTGGTCTAAGTTTTGGAATTGTTAGGCTTACAGTTATAGTTTCACCTGTACTTAAATCAGTTGCTGTTGAATAATTATTTAGTTTTCTTCTCAGAAACCCTGATGGGTTTAGACAGGGTAAAATCATTTTGGTATCCATTGCAGAGCTGGACAAAATTCTGTTGAAAGGTATTTAAATAGTAAATACTAAATATTTGATTATTAGAAAAAATATTTAAATACAAAATACTATTTTATTAAATTAAAAGTATTTAAATATTAAATACTCATTTCTAGTATTTAAATACCGAATTTAGTATTTAAATACTTCAAAGTATTTTAAATACTTCAAATTATTTTAAATACTTTAAAGTATTTAAACACTTAGAGGTATTTAAAATACTTAAAACCTAAGTACCTATATTGTTTTATGAAAAGAAAAAGTAGGTATACATATACATATATGACAATATTATTTGGTGACGTGTTTGTTCAGAGGCTCAAGCATAGACAAAGGATTTTTTGGAGACCCTTCATTCATTCATTCAGTCTTCTATTCATTTTGAAGTTTCAGCATATTTGCCGCTATATTTAGGATCCATAAATATTTTTTATCGTTATACTGCTAAGTTAGAACAATAATTATTAATCTAAAGCCAATCTAAAAAACAGGTGTTCAATTTCTAAAAATGTGACGTCATAACTGTAAAAATAAAAACCACACTCTAAGCTTAGTGCGGTTGTTTTGTCACATTATCGCTGGTTAGAAATGTGTAGAAATTAGTTTTGAACCGTATCATCGTGCGAACTTGCAATGTCAACTGTCAAAGATGCAACTCTGCATAGACTTCCTCGTCCAGTGAAACTTTTATCACAGTTAGGTGGCGTTTTTAGAAACATACAAGGTGTTCAGATTTGATCCGAAACACCCTGTACAATTGTGATGTGCTACATGATTTTGATAATTTTTGTGTGCAGGAATTGTCCTTGTGAAGTAAATTAATATAACTTGGGACATTAAAGTTTCAGGGGGTGCTGTAAAAAGTTACGATGTCAGATTTCAAATAAAAAAAATCCCTAATAGCATTTTTCAAAAAATCGCATCGAAAGAAATCATAGCATTAAGTTGAATAGTGCTGCCACCATGACGATATACAGGGTTATTCAAAACCAAATGCCACCCTTAGCCCAGGGGTATTCTACTCGAAAAATAAAGTAACCTGTATTTTTTCTTTTTGCTCAAGGCTCTATATTAAGTGCCTGTAAGGCCCTTAAAACAGGTCCTAAAATGATATAATATCTTTTAAATGGCTCATAGATTTTAATGATCTTTTGCACACGTTTATAGATCTCACATAATTATATTATAGTCCAATATTCTCAATCGCCAAGGGGCACGACTTATGCCTCCAGTCTCATTTATTATGCCCAGCATTTTTTTTACAAATTTATTTCTTAAATTAATTTAAACCACTTTGTAGAAAATTTAATTCTCTACTGAAAACTTCTACCGTTTTTTCATAAATTATGTCATTTGAGAGATAGTGCCGAAAAGTTCAACCACCATATACGTTCCCAGCCTTGACGCGCAAACTTACCAGGAAAATATTTTTTTATTTTTTTGTTGACATTCAAACTTTTTTAATTTGAGATTCGTATTAAAGCCCGCTTTACACTTGTCAATTTTTTTACCAATGACTTGACGAATTTATTGATCAATTTCTTCATCAATTTATTCACATTGCGTTCCCTTTTTTACTTGTAAAAAAATTGATGAATTTTCCTGACCAAACTATCAACTTTTGTCTGCTACCAACAGAACAAAAGTTATGTTGATTTTGAGGTTATGTTATATTGTGCTTGTGCTGCTGAGAGGTGTTTTTTTAAGGTTTATTTTACTATAAATATTATGGATAAAGTGCTGTGGAAAAAAACTGTACAAATACAGCCCGTGCAGAATAAGTCTAAAAGGAAAAAGCTGTAGCTCTGGTTTTTCTAATTGTAACTTTACATTTTTACCGTTGCCAGCTTTGAAATTGATGCAAAAATTGATGAAAAATAGAACCTGTTCTAAGCCGAGTTTTAAGTCATCAATAAATACGCAGAGAAATCCATCAATTTATTGATGTCAATTTTTGTATTACACTTATCAAGTTTATTGACAGGTCAACTTGATGAATAAATTGACGAGAAAATTGATAAATGTAAAACGGGCTTAAGCTATTTTTTCCACCTGGGGTTAATTTTTTTTACATCCTGACTGAATCACTCTGAAACTGTGGAGATATATTTAAACATATCTTTACAGTATTTAAATACTTACGAGGTATTTAAATGCTTCAGAAGTATTTAAACAGGGTTCGGAGTTTTCAGATTGGATAAAATTCCCTGACTATTCCAGGTTTTCCTTGACTCCAAAATTCAATTTTTCAGCTTTTTTTAATGATATTTTCAGACTTTTTTGTGGTAGGTAGATAGGTAAAATATTTCGGCTTCCAAAACCTTTTCTTGGTCAAAAAACTTATTTTTTACAAGACTAGATTATTTTTTGGTATGCTTTTTTCTGTCTCCGCCCTAGTATCAAAGTCATTATTTTTGTCAACTAATGTCTCACTCTCTTGCGAAGGCTTCAACATTACCGAAATGTCTTTTGTTTTTTGAATAACTAACTCTTTTTTGTGGCCGGTACTTCTTTCATGACTATGTAATAGTACAGTAAAATTGGGCCAAAACCCACACATCCAAAAAAAAGTTCTTTCTAGCGCGAAATAATTCCATACCCTCCTAAGAGTTAGTACTAAAAAGTTACACCACCACCAGCGTCAGGTTTCGGGGGGAGGGGGTGAAAAGGGCAGGAAATTCTTATTTTTCACAGTTTTGCGTGAATATCTAGTAAACTATGAGGTTTAGCGCAAACGTCATCCTATACGCAAATGATATACATTAAATTCCGAACAAGAATTGTTATATGCAGAATTATGGTAAAGAATGGTTTCCATGATATGGAGGGGTAAAGATTTCTTTGTTTTTATTTCACGTAGTATAAATTAGTAACTGAATAATGTATGTAGAATATATATAGATATATCTATGCATATATAGATACATATTACACCCATAGATTGTTATTTTTTGTCACAACATAACCTCATAAGTATATGACTGTAAATATGTCCAATACAAGTTAGTAGCCTTAGTTAATTTGTACTCACTTTTTGCCCTCATTCATTATAGCGTTCTGATTTCCATTCGTTCTTTTATGTCAAATCATTCCCATATCTCATTTGTCCTTAGCTTGTAAAAATGAGAAAGTCATGAATAGGAAGCTCATGTGAAAAACAAGAAAATATATTAAAAAATCTATATTGAAAAAATGGGAGGGAAATCAAAATGATCCAAAAGGTTATAAGTTTCAGGTGAATCATTAATTGCGTTATCAGTCAGCACTAAATAGTTCACTCGGTCTGGTGAGAGGAAACAAATCTTCGTGTTCTTCGTCCACTTGAGAATCATCATTTAAATCGACGTCGATGATTACAGTATCTCTATTAAGACATGCAAGTCCTAAGCAATTGCTGCACATACTTGAACAACTGAGACCACTTCTTCAACACTCGCAGTTTTGGACGCATCCATCTCTGCAGAAGCATACGATGAGGATTGTTTAATATATATTTTCTTGTTTTTCACATGAGCTTCCTATTCATGACTTTTTCATTTTTACAAGCTAAGGACAAATTAGATATGGGAATGATTTGACATAAAAGAACGAATGGAAATCAGAACGCTATAATGAATGAGGGCAAAAAGTGAGTACAAATTAACTAAGGCTACTAACTTGTATTGGACATATTTACAGTCATATACTTATGAGGTTATGTTGTGACAAAAAATAACAATCTATGGGTGTAATATGTATCTATATGCATAGATATATCTATATATATTCTACATACATTATTCAGTTACTAATTCATACTGTAATCATTTTAAGTTTCTTCAACAAATACTACGTGAAATAAAAACAAAGAAATCTTTACCCCTCCATATCATGGAAACCGTTCACTTTACCATACCTCTGTATATAACAATTCTTGTTCAGAATTTAATGTATACCATTTACGTATAGGATGACGTTTGCGCTAAACCTCACAGTTTACTAGATATTCATGCAATACTGTGAAAAATAAGAATGTCCTGTCCTTTTCACCCCGTCCCCCCGAAACCCGACGCTGGTGTTGGTGTAACTTTTTAGTACTAACTCTTAGGAGGGTATGGAACTATTTTGCGCTAGAAAGGACTTTTTTTTATGTTTGGGTTTGGCCTAATTTTGTGTTGGTTTTACTGTACTATAAAGCTTGTTTCCCCATTCTGTTAAAACTAAATTTTTTCTTGCAAATTTTATTACAAAAAGCAGAGAATGGGTCACTTTTAAAAGACTCAAATATATTTGCCCATTCATTATTAATTCAAGGGTTTATCCAATCTGGGTTAAATATTGTTTTTTTGGGAGCCATAATTATTTTCTTTGGTTACCACTTTTTACACTGAAACACTGACCGACGCGATGACCGACTATATAATATGCAGAAATGAAGAAAAAATTGTAAATATGTGCAAATCAAAACTGTTTTGGTTTTGGAAATTCTTAGGTTAAGCGTGAGCGTGACCTTGCCCCTAGCGCACGGCGCAACGGGAGGGGGAAGAGACTGGGTTGGACTGGCCCGATTTGATATGTACCACAGGATAGGCTTTATCGTATTTTTTTAATTGGAAAAACAAATGTTTTAATTGATTTTTAATTAATTAAAATGTCACGCACAAGCATGTGGTTGCTTCTGGGGTACTCCTAGTTTGGAGTATTGTGAGAATTATTATTATTATGATTATTATCATTTTACTCGCATAATGACAAATTCCAGACAAAATAAAAAATTCCCTGGCATTTCTTTAAATTTAAATTTTTCCCTAACTTTTCCCTGACTTTTTGAGTAATTCTAAATTTCCCTGACTTCCCGGGTTTCCCGGTTTTCCCGGTCGCTCCGAATCCTGTTAAACACATTTCAGTATTTAAAATACTTTTGCAATATTTAAATGTTACAAAAATATTTAAATACTTTCAGCATATTTTAAATACTTTGTAAGTATTTAAATACTAAATACTTCACTTGAGTATTTGGAATGCCAAATACAAATACTCAGTTTGAAATAGAATTTAAATACTGAGTATTTAAGCACTGAAAGGTATTTAAGGTATTTAAATACCAAAAAGTATTTATGATAAATACTTGCCCAGCGCTGATCCATTGGAAATGATGTACAACATTATTAAAAATTGATTACATTAGATTAGAATACATATTTGGATAAAAATTAACAGGCGGTGTGTGGAACTGACAGACGAAACTCACCTATGACTGCTTACGTCAGACTCTGTGATGTGAGAGCAGCGGGTCCTGGATATATGATGTTAACTGTTAAGAATATTAAATAGGTCATGCTACTGCCTGTGTGTCGAACATGATTCTATCTCATTATTAACAGATTTATTGGTGGTGGGATGATTGTTTCCTCCTATCGAGCCACCAATTTTACCATAGGTGAATCATTTAAAAAGATGGCTTCAGTACAGCCTTCCATTTAAGATGTCACATACTATGTCCTATATTGCATAACAAACACAATATGCATATGCATTTTTGCTCAGAGGTCATCAATTTATCTGAGAATGGCTGCATCTGCTTGTAAGTAGTTAGTAGCTATGCCTCCATATTTCTAAGTATAAAACAAACTCATGCGCTCTTTAGTTCCTCCTCTAAAATATTCCACTCAAACACATTTTGTGGCAGTTCTATTTAATTTCAATAAATATTGTAGGATTCCCTGAAACATTGAGGCAAGAAGAAATTCTGGAATATTTTAAACAATTTGGGGGCATCAGAGCTGCGAAGTTTGTTCGTAACTTTTTGTTTCTGGATTACACCAATGCAACTTCAGCCCGAGAGGTTTTTGAAAAACAACATTTTCTTGGAGGTAGAAAACTTTTTATCGACTATAGAGAACAGAGGGCAAATATTAAAGGTAAGTTTATATTCTTTTTGAAAAATAAATTCCCACATTTATTTTAATAATATTAAGGTGCATACTCACTGAAACCAAAAGATCTGAATCCGGTTCAAAACAGGGTTCGCGAGCCAGTTCCATTTTCGCTTTTAACAAGTAAAATCTCTTAGCCGGCTTGAAAAGCATCCCACACCGGCACGGAGTTCAGACCAGGTTAGGAGGGAGTTATATTTTGTGATAGCTGTTGTGAGCAACACATAAAAATTAGATTTTCTTTAAGTTTTATCAGTTTTACAGTGTCTCACTTAATAGTTAAACAACCTTATAACTTCTTTAATTTTTAACCGACCGGAACGAAATTTTTACCAAAGGTAGACGGCATTGATGCCTACTTATTTCCAAAAAATTAGGTGCCTCCAAAGTCAAAGCCACCTGCGATACCACAATGAAGGCTAAAAATTATAAAGTCATATTAGTAGGTTGGGGAGAATCTGTGAACACGTAATGGGCTCGTATACTTCGGACAAAAATAATATTTTTTTTTATCTATCGGTAGAAAATTACAAAAAAATCGACCCGTGTCTTTCATTTTTTTCATTTTTGCTTTAGATTTGCCGTAATTTTATAAATAATACTTTCCCGCCAAAGGTTGTGACGTAGTTGCCCTTCCTTATACAAGGGGTATTTCATAAATTTTAATGGCATTCTGATATAGTTTGTTAGCGTATTATGGTATTATTAAATACCTGATGTAACTATTATTAAAAGAATTTATTATTCTTAATGTCTTTCAATATAATTTCAATGCAGATCATGGTAATTAACAAAAATATTATCAATAAATAGCTAGTTTATGGCTGTGTAGTTTTACTTAGTAGATAAAATAACGAGTTTTGCAGCCAGAAAGGTATATATTAATTTCTTTTTATAATACCAAGCTTTCGGTCTACTTCGTGACCTTCATCAGGGCTAGAATTTTTTTTAAATTATTAGAAAATATTGAGAAAAGGTTGAAATTTTACTCACAATTATGTTGAAGTTTTTTACCAATATTAAAACCAGATAGATTTTAGGTTTAAAAGGGCCAGAAAAAGGTTTTTACATAATTTCGTGTGAAATTTATACCGTCAATTTTGTTTGTAATTGTTTTTTGTTTTTTCACATGCTGCGGCTTTGCAGCCGCGATGTTCGTCCGATTCGCGGTCTCACGTCCGCCCCGAGCGGGATTCGCCGTCTAAATCGAAGCCGTGGGTTTGCGTCCCTGCCCGCCTCTCCGGTCTCTCTGCTATGATTGTAGAACGATTCTTCTTTTTAGGTTCTGCATATTTGTCATTAGCAAAATGAAAATATCACTTTAGGCATGAATTATTATTCAAACATTACTATAAAAAGGTATCCAATTAGGGAAAGAATGGACACAACATAATTTACAGTTTATTGAGCAGTAAGTTACAATACAACTTAACTATTTAACTTAAATAAACTTGATAAAATTAAAGGCCTCACACAATAACCATTATGTGATCTAAAAGGTATATTAATTGATGATTTACCCTCGAATGTATATTGAGCATTGCAAATTCTTGAATTCCCGTTCGTCTCGCTGAGGCACAACTTCCTTTTTCAAGATAATCTTGCTTCCCACAGTTTTGAAGAATATCCAATTCTTAGCATCACGCTCAAGCTAAAAAAAGAAAAATGTATCTTACTATTCTTATACAAAAATTATTGCAATAAAAGTTGCTCGATTAAAGAGTAAGTAATATAATATAAACTATAAATACCTACTGAATATTACTATAAACTTTTAATCTCTATATATGTAATAGAAATTATTAACAGGGGTTATAACCCAAGACAGTAAGTAAGTATAAAAAAAAAGAAGTAAAAGTGCTTGAAACTATATATAATAGATAATATGTACTTACGTTGAAATGGTCTTCGCATCAATATAAAAATGTTTTCTTCATTGGAAGGCCAACTGTTTCCAACCACCGATTTCGGCGAATTTCGTCGGTAGGCACCAATAAAAACAATTTTCCAGAGTTTCTGCTGGTGTTTTCACAAGAGGGAACGAACAACCTCCATGACTATTATAACGAAGCGCAAACTAGTAAATAACTAGTAGGATCACTTGCTTATTTTCTGCTAACGCATTGGGCAAAGGGCTGATAATCTTCGCAGGTAGAAACGTTTTCAACTATTGATAGTTTGATAGCGGTTATATTTATAAAGGTTAACAGGCCAGGTCTGAGGCCCAGGTCTAATGTGTCAATCGCGAATGATTCGATCACTTGAAAGTGTGGTTGCATCTGGGGTACTCCTAGTTTGCAGTATTGTGAGGGTGAGAATTATTATTACATCATACATAAAAATATGTCATCTCTGACTTTTTTTGTTCAACTTCTGATATTTTTAAAATATACTGAGAGGTGGCAGCGCAACCATGCCGCCCGCCATGAAATATTATCTAATTTATATAAAAGAGTTTAGACAACAAATTACTAGGCTAAGTTATGAATACAGAAGAACTATTGAAGAATTATCACCAACTGGTAGAACGCATAGTTTGGTAATAACATGTTTTAACACCGAACCATCGCTGCACTTTAACACTAGCCACACGCGTTATATTGTCAGAGCCGGGAAAGAGTTACAAGATTCTGCCTAGTTTCCAGTGTAAAGTAGGTAAATTCTCCTCCTTTATAATCACCAAGCTACCAAGTTTGAGCAGATGACTGTTTTTTCCACTTTAACTGAGACTGTAGTTCCGAAATGTATTCCTTATGCCATCTTTGCCAGAAACATTGGATGAGGTTCTGGAGGTGTTCAAATTTCTTCAGGCAGTTGTCGGTAATATCGATAAGACATCGGGTAGACAAGTAAGGGACTTGCTGATTAAAAAATGACCCGGGGTAAGGGGGGTATTGTCATTGGGGTCCGAAGATAGGGCACATAATGGTCTTGAGTTTAGAATTGCCTCTATTTGCGTCAATACAGTAATGAAGTCTTCATATGTTAAGTAAGAATTACCTAATATCCTTTTTAAATGATAATTTACTTGTTTTATATTGGCTTCCCATATTCCTCCAAAATTTGGTGATCGGGGAGGAATAAAATGCGACCTTATTTCCTTGTTAGATAAATTTGACATAATCAGATTTGAATTAATTTTTAAAAAATTGACAAGTTCATTGTTAGCACCTACGAATGTGGTACCATTATCTGAATAAATATCAGAAGGTCTTCCTCGCCTTGATATAAATCGACGCAAAGTTGCTAAAAAAACGTCGCTGCTTCATTCTGTTACCAATTCAAGATGCACACATTTAATACTCATACAAATAAACAAACATATATATCCTTTCAGTAGCTTATCATTTCTCGTTTTTCTATCTTTAAGGCAAACAGGCCCTGCGTAATAGACTCCGGTGTTCATAAAAGGAAGGTATTGATTTACCCTAGACTTAGGTAGATTACCCATAAGGTAATCCAGAAAAACCGGTTTGACACGGAATCATATAACACAATTTTTTGTTAAATATCTGGCCAAACGAGATGGGCCAGTATCTTTCTCGAATTGAGTACAATAATTGTTGTGGACCACAATGCATTAGACGGTGATGCTCATGCCTCATGATAAGTGTGATAACATGGTGCTTGTTAGGTAACAAAATAGGATGTCTTCTCTCAAATGATATTTCTGCTGCTTGGATTCTACCTCCCACCCGAATAAGTCCTCTTTTGTCCTAAAAAGGGTTGAGTCATAGAAGGGGACTAGAAGTACTTAAAGAATGCTTCATCTGTAATTGGGCATAGTCTTTGGGAAATGATTGCCTTTGAACAATTCTTAAGATATACAGGGTTAACTGTCACTTAGTACAAAAAATTTTACTATGTTTTAAGAAAACAGAAAAATATTTTTAAAATTATTTTACGATCTTTAAAAAAAGGGTAAAAACCCCTATTTTCCCTGTAAATCTCCTCCTCTAATTACGTCATCCAATATGGCTTCGGAACGTACTACTGTCAGCTTTAAGTTATTTTCGCGGTGTTGCCGTTGTTTTAGGCAGGATGAAAATACCTTTTTACTCAAACAAATAAAAAAAAATACATAAATAACAATCGATTTGTACAGCCGCAGCGCTGTTAGATTTACCCGAGGTTCTCCCGGATTCGCCTTACCTTACTTTGAAATTTAACTGACCTAAATTCACCTGACCTCTTAAGCCCTAGATAAAGGCGTAAACTCCATTTTGATAGTTCGTTCTTTTAGCACGCAGTGCAGAACCCGAAACAACAGTTTATTTTCAATAAAAAGCTCACCCAATGTCCGAGTCAATGTCCTTCCATATTGTGCAACAGCTCGGCTGTCCCAATGCAAAACACAGTTAACAATTTTAACAAAGCGTCGAGTACCGGTCGGTCCGCCGTGGCAACACTTCTTGATTTCCTGTATCCGGAGCATAGGGCGTCTCCAAATTCTCCACAATTTTCTTTCTCCTGCCTCTGGCGATGCTCGAGGCATCTCACTACACTCCAGCTTCCCTTTTTCTCCATCTTTTTAGTCCCAAAAACCCCGGGACCTGGGAAAGTTAACTGCTACAACGTGTGCCGTTACTCCATTACTATCCTCCCCTCTTGGCTCTCCCGCGCAAGTCACGACACGAATTTCCCCTATTGCCTAAATTAAATCAAAGGTTTCCCAGTGCCTTCACCTGAATTACAACATCAGCACACGATACACAGAAAATGGTACGCCAGCTAGGAGAACGAAAATTAAACTCTTCTGCACACCTACGTCACTTCGACAAAAACGCGGCCAACTTATAAAAAATATTTCTGAAATTAGTTTCACTTTCATACGTCAGTTATCAATTTCAAGTCAAGTTAAATCCAAAACAAGAATGTAGGCACCTTGAGACACCTTGGTGAATATGTGGTTGCCTAGCTCACAATAAAGGAGTCAAAAAAGGTAGCCATGATTTTGTCGAACAAGCGTCACCATTGACGTGACAGCACCTGCGCGCGGGCATACCGTTATCTGTGTATCGTGCATCCTTATTGGAATACAGTTGCTTAAAAATAACAATACAACTAATAACTAATTAAATGGGAAAGTTAGGGCCTGGCACACCAGACTTGAATCCAATGGATTTTTGTATTTGGGGATACATGAAGGTCATTGTGTACGAACAGGAAATCGACAACGAGCAGCAGTTACGTGAACAGCTACTGTAGTGCTTGTGTAATTGTGTTTTTTTGGTTACCCTTCCGGGTTTTCCTGGCGGAGGTTCTCCACCTCGTCGTGGTCGCCAGGCTGAGTACCTCGCTTCAAACAAAAGGAATGGCTGAGGGGAACCAAGAGGTTCCCAACAGATTTAGAAAATGTGAATGTTGTGTTGTGTAGTGCTGTGCTGTATGACTTTTAATGTAAAAAAGCAAGAAAACAGAAAATGGTGCGATATTCAATCCTGGAAATGTCAGTAAGGTAGGTGTTTCATAGGCATTCTACATGATCCTTAGAAAGTAATCGTTTCCAACAGGAAATCGAAATTTCATGGTGAATTCTCGAATAAATTGAGAGACGTGGTAACGCCGCGCTATTTCACTACCTGTCACTACCATTGACATAGGCAAAATTTTATGACAGGTCACGGCGGGCGTCCATAGGCGTCGTTTTTTGAAGGGTTTTAAACAATTTGAAAAAAAAAGTTTTTTTAAAATTTATTTTGGCAAGTCTAATTTTTCTTTATCTACCACAAAAAATTTTGTACTGTGTAAGTGATAGTTAACCCTGTATACAAGAGCATTTTCTAATTCAGAGACTGATAAGGGGCTTGTCATATGAGAGTTTTTATTTTTAAGAATATGCATGAATCTTAGGCAAAAGGCCATTCTACGCTTTAGTTTAATAATGGAAGAAAATCGAGTAAATTCGAGATTGCAAACTAGAGGATTGGGATATGGCTAAACACTCTTTGTTCGGGAACAGCTTCATTAGGAATATATTCCTCCAACAGACAGTTAAATTGAGAATTACGATCTTGTGTTAACCATTGCAGCCCTTGCCACCATAGTAATGATTTCTTTAATAATACCATATTTGTACCCCGAGAAAGCAAATCAGCCGGATTGTTCTCGGATGCCACATTATACCAATCATCAATATTTGACAAACTTTGAATAACACTGATTCTATTGGCGACAAAAGTTTTTCATCGACTGGGGCAACTGCTAGTCAAAATAGAAGAAATATCCCTCTGCAAATCAAGCAATTCTGGAATTGTATCACAACCTGTGAGAAGATCATCTATATAAAAGTCCTCAAAAATTGCTTGGGCAGCTTGAGGAAATAATTCCCTAGCCTTGTGGCCTAATGGCCAAAAAAGGGGCCGAGGTAGTCCCATGTGTGACAGTGTTAAGTTCGTAACACTCAAGGGGTTCATCAGAATTTTCTCTCCAAAATATACGTTGAAACTTGCGTTCATTCGGATCAATTAAAATTTGCCGATACATTTTGGAAATGTCGGCATTTAGTATGACATTGTAACAACGGAAACGCAAAATAATTGCAAACAGATCGTGTTGACACATTGCACACCGTTTAATGATATGCCGCTGTTTGACTTTGCGGATTAGAGTTGTCAAAGAATCTTTAACGATGGCATGATGTGGTAAATAATAGCATAAAGTATTACAATTTTCTAAATTCAAATCTGGCAGGAGAGTCATATGTCCTAATTTTTTGTATTCTGACATAAAGGCTACATAATTTTCCTTTAAATCACTATTTTTATTTCTATTCTATCGATCTATTTATGGCTATCTGCTTTGTCCCTCCGAGTTGTTTGAGACTGTCATTAAATAGAATTTTGACAATGAACCTACCAGTTAAGTCTCTCTTAAAGTTGTCTTCAAAATGCTTTTCACATAATGTTTCGTCTTTGGTAAGCGCAGGTTTCGATTCACCGCATTCCTCTAGTTGCCAGAAACGCGTTAGTGTATCGTCAATTGATTGGTGACAAGCAGCCAATAAGTCGTCCAAACTTGGAATTCTGTAAAATAGGAACACCTGGTATTTTAATTTGTTCCATTATTAGAAAGTCATAGTAATAATCTGCTCCTATTATTAGATCAATGTCATTTGAAAGATTGAAATTAGGATCTGTGTATATTAACTTGTCAGGCAGATTCAACTGTAAACGATCAAAGGATACATTGGGCATTTGTCCGGTAACCTTTTTTAATAATAAATATGGCATTGTAAAATTATTCTCACTCAAAAGTGGTGCTGTGGTCTTCCCATTCCTGTTGATCAGCAAAGTCGTCCATGCCCGCGTTCGGATCCGACCGGGATCTGGCCGGGATCCACCTTCTGCCTCACCTCCGTGCCCGCAGTACGTGAGCGAATGGATTCGCTTTTACGGCAGCCGATAAATTGCCTGGGCCATCGTTTCGGTCGTACCTTCAACCAGTCGGAGCGGCCGATGCCATATCAAAATGAAGCAAAGTATTATGTTTTTTATTACACACTTGACACAGAGATCTGGAGCATTTATCGATACTACGACTATAGTCAAAACAATTCGCACAAAGGTTTTGAGTGTTCACGTAATCCCATCTCTTTTCCAGCAGAAAACTTGTTATTGTTAAAAGAAAAGAAGTCAAAGCACGTGCTTTTCCAGCAGAAAACTTGTTATTGTTAAAAGATTTATTGATAACGTACTCAGGCTTTTTGTTGGATTTACTATTAACCTGTAATTTTTTAAGGAAATCGCAATGATTTTCTAGAAATTTAGACATATCATACCATGTGGGAAGAATGTTACAGTCCATAGGATGAGATTTCCAAGCTCGAGTAGTTGAATTTTCAAATTTGTTAGTGATTAAATAAATTAATAATATATCCCAATAATTATCCCTTGGTTGGCCACGAGTTTTAAGAGACCTAATATTTTTGGTAAATGTATCATATAACTTCAATAGGTCAGAACACGATTCTCTAACAAGAATGGGAAACTGAAACAATTCTGCAACATAATGGTGTATTATTAGTTGTAAATTCTCTTATCGCTCTTTGAGTAACAACCAAGCTACTGAATAATTATCGTTACTGTTATTGAGGCAATTAAATCTAATGGTTCACCCTCTAGAAATGACTTTAACTGATAAAATCTCTCAACTTCACTACCGTATGAATTACTATTGTGTACTAAAGCAACAAAAGAGTCTCTAAATTCCATCCATTTGTCGAAGTCGCCATTAAATGTGGGCAACTTGATTTCTGCAAGTTTTAATTGTAAATTTGTGGTAGAGGTAGCTTCATACATTGACCCAGAACTGTTTTTTGTTAAACTTGTCAATTACTTGATTAATCCTACCTACTAAATCAAAATATGTATCCTCGAATATTGATCTCTCTAGATCTTCGGCATCTAGTATTTGATTTTCAGAACTTGGAGCCAGCTCAATGTCAGATTTAACTTCATCAAACTTATCCAAGGTAGTCTCTAACCGAGAATTTAACTGTTTAATTTCATATTCTTGAATATTGTTTTGATCTAAAGATTGTAAATAAGTATTGATTCTCGTAACTTTTGCCTTTAATTGACTACGTTTCAGTTTTAACTTTCCTAGATCTTCCATTATAAAATATTGCAAATTAAATCTTGACAATTAGGTAATTGTAACTCGTCTTACTACTGCATGGATACAAACAAATAGGAAGGAAAACTTGTACATGGAATGGACTTACAGGAAAGGGAAGGATAGGGCCAGCTCTGAGATATTCGTAAAGACCCGCAACCCACATGGTTTTCTCGTGCCTCCTCTCACAGAACGCCTGTTCCCCGTATCAACTGACTAAATGGCAATGGCGAAACCTTCGCGTCCTTGCTGTGTGAATTTGTTTCCCACGTTAGAGCCAATCCGGCTCGTTGGACCAATTTTCTGGTACTGCGTACCAATGACTCCAATGGGATATGTTCTTGATTAAAAACACATGCAGTTGGAGTTTCTTGCCTTTTTATTTTTCTAAGACATCATACATAAAAATATGTCATCTCTGACTTTTTTGTTCAACTTCTGGTATTTTTAAAATATAATGAGAGGAGGCAGCGGAACCAGTCACAGTAATGCCCAGATAAACCTGTGACAGCACCGACTTCAGCTGTACACCGCCGATATTGTACCTGTTCTGTTCGATATTGTACCTGTTCTGTTCGTTAGCAGGTTCTCAAAAAGCTTACAGTTTGTTCAGCGAATGTTTGGCCCTATGTCACAACTCCCATCCTTGTCTTACTCATGACTATACGACGGATATCGGTCATATATTCACGAGCCAGACAAGGACAGGAGTTGTGACGTAGCGCTGAACATTCGCTGAACAAACTGGAATATTGTTGGCATACACGGGAACAAAACTGACCCCAGTACAGAACCCTGGGGCACTCCACTAAGCATGGCCATCTCATCCGACCAGTCCTCCCCCAAACGAACCCGAAATGTCCCTCCAGTCAAGAAATTTTTAATCCAGTCTGTGTCTTGTCACCTTTTTTGAAGATTGGCATAACTGTGGCTATTTTTCAAGCACTAGGTAAGGTATAAGTGTCAAGTGATTTCCTTAAAATGTGGTACACTGGCTCCGACATACCATCAGCGCATTTGCTAATCTGGACGTCACACCATCTGGACCGGGAGATGTATTCCTCTTTAAATATTTCAGACATGTATTTATATCTTCGACAGTAAACTCATGACTATCCATGTACTTAGTACTAAACTTGCCGTTATAGATTGGCAGTGTTCCGCTAGGTTCCACCAAGAAAACATTGCTGAATTCCTGCGCTAGTACATTCGCAGAGCCGAAATCAGAGTCACACAGGGCACCACTCGGATCGCAGATGATCGGCACAGAAACCTTCGAACCCATATGCTGATGTACATATCAGTAAAATGCCTTTAATCTATCTGTTAGGGAGTGTTCCAAGTCAGATTTTTTTAAGAGCAGCATACGAAAGAGTTGTTTGTAATCGATAATGGCGTGCGAGCCTGCGCTCCTGGAATCCTGTTAATGGATCATCAGGAGATTGGCCATCACCGTAACGTGGTCAGACCTACCAATGGGAAAATCACAAGAAATG
The DNA here is from genome assembly GCA_963920635.1 of Pseudeuparius sepicola. Taxonomy (NCBI): domain Eukaryota; kingdom Metazoa; phylum Arthropoda; class Insecta; order Coleoptera; family Anthribidae; genus Pseudeuparius; species Pseudeuparius sepicola. Next base: position 41,617,930 of record OY987303.1, on the reverse strand, counting down.
TCGGAGATCAGGCCTGCACCGGATACCAAGACAAGGTCGAGTGTGGACGGCACTTGGTTCTGTCTATATATATAATATGTTATGATTTTAACAAAATTTTGGATTTAGTGTTCTGGATCGATTCTAAACAACTTTTTTAGTAAATTTTTTTAAAGAAAAAAATGCCTAATATTACTTTCGGATTTTTAGCCTCGACTGTGGCATCGCAGGTGGCTTTGACTTTGGAGTAAGCAACTAATTTTTTGGAAATAAGTAGGCAACAATTCTATCTACATTCTGGTCGGTTAACAATTGAAGAAGTTATAAGGTTGTTTCATTATTAAGTGAGACACTCTGTATATCACAATGAATAGAAAACATTAAAATCAATGTTAGTAAAATGGGACACATGTGTAATAATTGGCAGCAGTGAAGTACAGGTTGTTAAAAATTATCAACAATCTGTGATTTTATAAACACGGTTTTTGGTAACGATGTCAACTTCCATTCTCAGAATGAACTTATGAGACAGGAAATTCACATGCTCGGACCAAGTCAATTTCTGATCAAGCCATATATACAGTCCGCACACTCTAAGCATTCTAAGGGGACATGCGAGAACCTCAGTCTAAGGATCGCACAATCAGTCTAACAGTCAGCAACATAATGAAATCTGCGTGGCCTATCAGAATGCTGGAGGTATGACCAGGAAAATCTCAGAGCTCTTTGCATCGTCGGCGAGTGCCAACCACTCCATTATAACAATTACAGAAACCTGGATTCAAGAAGCTGTCAGTAATGATGAACTATTTGCTACTCGTGGAGGAGGTGTTGCGTCAACACAACACCTCGAGTATCTTCAAAGCCATTCGGGTAGATCTCCACCACTTTCTCATTCAAATTCCAACAGTTGATATGTGTAAGCTTTATCTGGGGGTCTTGATACTTTATGTATTTGTGGTATATGTACCTCCGAATACATATACAGTGTGTCCACAGATTGAGTGCACGTGGGGTGTAAATGACAAAAAAATTTCGAGTTGAAATTTGATTTTTTGGGATCAGCTCTGCTTGGTTTGAAACTAATTTGTGACGTAATTTTAGTTTCGAAAAATCACGTATGCCTTGGGAATTTTGAAAAAACTAATTTTCCACATCAGTAAAGTGCCCTTTATGTAGGTTTTACGATAAAATGTTATTAAGGAAACATGTTCAGATTTTTTTTCTGCTAAATTAAAATGCACAAAAAACCTACAGAAAGGGCACTTTACTGATGTGGAAAATTAGTTTTTTCAAAATTCCCAAGGCATACGTGATTTTTCGAAGCTAAAATTACGTCACAAATTGGTTTCAAACCAAGCAGAGCTGATCCCCAAAAGGTCAAATTTCAACTCGAAAATTTTTTGGCATTTACACCCCACCAATTCGTGGACACACTGTATAAGTGATTATGAGGAATTAGTTAATTGTCTTGAATTATTTTTTGCTAATAAGAATGATAAAATCCTTATACTGGGTGATTTTAATCTGCCAAATTTTTCAGAAAGCTAACTTTAATTTACTCTATTCATCATTACTTGACACAGACTTTTCCTCACTTGATAAGTGTACCTCTGTCGATGAAGCAGTTAAGCTGTTCTACATCATTGCTTTTTCATTGTTCGAAAGATTTGTCCCTTTAGTTAAGGCGCTACGATACCCCCCATTTTCAAGGGTTTCGTAGTTTACATCTCCTACTTGCATTTCTTAATATTTTCACTTGATTTTTTTTTGTGGCTTAGATAAAACTACGAAGAATCGTCGTTGTGTATCACGAACTGTGCAGGACTAATGCGACACTGTGAAAAAAAATGCCAAACATACTCGAAATTCGACTATATTCGGTTAAGAATTTCGAGTATTTCCACCGCTCAAAAATAATTCGAAAGACACAACGACGATTGAGGCATTCTATAACATTATTTTAAGACTACTTTCAAGTCGATACGTTTGTTCGTTTGGCTATGATTTGAAAACTACGAACCCATTGCCCGGCAATAAAATGATCCGTGAATTGGCCATTCGAGCAGGAATTAGACGTACGGAGATAGGCGGGCGGGCGGGCGTTCGCTGGAACTCGTGGTTCCCCTACTTCCTCCTACTTCGGCGTACCTCACCGGGCTCGGAAACCACGTCAGGGGAACTTTCAATCGATATCAGATGGTTCATTTTTCATTTTATTAGTCTCAGTCTCCCTTATTTGTGTTTCGCTTGTTTTGAATGTTAGTATGTTAGCAAATATTTATATTTCCGAGTACCCGAAGAAAATATTTTCTACCGCGACATTATGTCTGTCGACTGGCATATAATAATACTCATTATTATTATTCCTCCAGGAATTATAAATAAATAATTATTAATCCATTGCGCCACAAATAAATTTTAGAAAATAAATAATTATTATTCACAAAGTACCTACTTTTTGCTTTTGTGTAAAATGGTTTAATCCCTAGGGCATAAAATGGCCTGGTCGTGCAAAAAGAGTAAATTTAAATTCTAGACCAAATTGTGCGCTTAATTTTTACTTTAAAAATGTGATAGGTACAAGTAATAATTTTGCCAAATAAATGGGTCATGTGAAGCATTTTTTGAAAACGAATTCCTATGTAAATCGCTGCATGATAAAAGCTAATTTATATACTTTCCAGAGGGAACGATAATAATTCTGACATCCAGTCAGTTTTAGAAACTTCTTCGTTAGAAGATTGTTCGAAAGTCATTGGAGTTGAAAATCGGGCAAAATAAAAATAGTACATTTTATTGTTCTAGTCTGTCGAATTTATGACATTTTAATACATTTTCTAGGATGTTCGATAATTCAGATTTGTCAGAATAAGGTTCTGAAACTGAACCGCAGTCAGGGCAAGAATACCTATAATGTTTGATAATGATGTCACAACAGTCACATGGAGTGAAACCAATAGGAGTAATTTGTGGGCTTGAGTGCTTTTATTCCCGTAGGTACCTAATATGGTTTCCAGAATTTGAGAGAGGGGTACCTACATATTTTGCATTTTGCACACTTATTCGGATTTAGGTATAAGTAGTACTGCAGGTGCATAGGGTTTGGGAAACAAACTTTCTGGGAAAAACAGGGCTTTGAATGGAACATTTACAAGGGATTAGAAATTAATAGCTCCTATTATCTCACAACTATTACTTTATTTAAAAAGGGAGACCAGTTTCGTAACTCTATAAATTAGTCCTTGAGGATGTAATTTTCTAGATTAACGAAACCGTTGTGATATAATATGGCCTATTCACTCTAATCCCTCTAAAGTGAACTCTTACAGTGTAGAAAGTTTTTAGTTAGATTTATTTATTATTACACAAATGTAAATATGGAATACCTACTAGTTATATAAAACATTTTGAAGAAGTAGACTTTAGACGCACTTTTTTAGTCGTAGCAACACTATTATGCAGAACAATTATCCAATCAAACATTAATAGATGTTCAACTGACCCTAATGTGGTTCAAGAAGAATTCGGTAATCAAATCGTTAATTTAGATTTTATAATTGAGCAATTACAGAAGTTTTTTTTATACACGAACCCTTCATAACATGCACCTTTGCTGATATGAAAAATAATAGTAAAATTGCTTCGACGCCAAAAAGCTATGCAGTGTGTTGCCAACGAAAAGTGAACGCCCTGAATAACTCCCAAAAAATATCATTTTTGCAATAAAGCAAACAGGCCACCGCCGTTTTTTAAATATATATTCGCGCTTCTTCGTCGGCATCGGCGAGACTCGTGTGACCCGTCGGCGGCCGGCACCCGAGTTATTATTTCATATTATCTACACGTCTACACAGGAAAAACAGACTGTTGTGATTTTAGTGAGTTCGTGTATATAGTCACTTTTCCATTACCTACTTTAAATATACAAGCAAATCCATGTGGTCCCAACAATATAATCTATACTTTTGACGTAATTGCAGATGAACCAATAAGTTTAAAATAGTTTGAATTTCCGTTAAGAAGACGTATTGTCACTTCGATACTAAAATTGGCATACTACAATGAAAGCATAACCTCGGTTTTAAAATATCTTATGTTTTATTTAAACAATTAAATTTATTTTATTTGAATAATAATAATTCTCACCCTCAGACTACTCCAAACTATATAAGAGTACCCCAGAAGCAACTGAAAAAACATTATAATTCATTGGATGAATAAAATAACTTAATTGCAACTTTTATATTCATCAATGTAAGTAATCATAGTTCAAGCAAATTGTCATTTTTTTATAGAGGTAGAAAAAAATGATTCTTAACAGGTAGATATTTTCAGGGTTGGTTGTGGGTAGCGTCCTGAGTATAACCCCAAAAAATCACCGTCGAAGTCGTGTTACGAACCCCGCAATAGGAGTGGTTTTGCAAACATTTTTTTGCAATTTTTTTTCTTCTCATGTGTACAATTTTTTTTCTTCTTATGTATACATTATTACGTTCTCTACAACTTTCCCTCATGAAGTTTTTTTTAACTTCAATACTTCACGAGATATAGGTAAAAGATCACCACTATCTAAAGTGCTTTATAAGGGTAAAAAAAATTCTTTAAAACAAGCTGATTTTTTCAGGGTTAACTGGGGGTTAACTTAGGATTGCACACAGTGATCGCAAATTAAAGGTTTTGAATCAACCCTACACTCTATATCGTTCGTAGTCATAATGAACACTGCAAGTGAATGGCTATAATTGATATTACCCACAATTAAGTATTACAAATCCAGCAAAAATTCAGTGACAATAGTTGTAATTTCAGTATAATGAACAGTTAAATGTATCCCTATTCAATTCAACACCATGAAACGTTATGTTGTTCTGACAAAAGAATGTGCTTATAGAAAAGAAGTATTATAGAATCAATTCCAGAACACGCTATTTATTGAAATAAAATATTACATTTAAATTATTCATTAGAATTCAATATCAATTGTAATTGAATTGATTATTGTTAGTTAAAAAAAAAAGCTTCTGCTTGAGTTTGAGGAATAATATCTCATATTGAATTAAACAGGGTTTTTTTACAAAGTGACAGATTTTTCTCAGTGTAGTACCCACGGCCGGCCTGCCCCTCAATCGTAGCACTATGAAGGGGCAGGCTGGAGTGGGGAGTCGTGGGGACTAGAGGAAGGAAAAGGATAGGCATATCTAATCGAGCGACGTTTGTCCTGAATTGAGTCGGGCACTTCAGGCGGATTTCATAAGTATCGTAGCCTCTTAAGTACCGTAAACGTAAATTTCCTGTATGGTTTACAGCTGATATTATTCGAAATATTAAATGCAAGCACTGCATTCGCCAGAAACTGAGAATCACCGATACTCCTTTTCTTCTCAATAAGTTTCAGAGCTTACGGGAGATAATTAAACATCAAACCAAAGTTGCTTACAGGGACTACTGTACTAAGATTGGGTCATCGATCTGTGCTGATTCGTCACAATTCTGGGCCTTTGTCAAAGCAAAGCGGGATACTTCGAGCATACCTAGCATTGTTACATACAAACAGGAGACTTTGTGTGAACCAGAAAGCATTGTGAGAGCATTCGCTGACTTCTTCAGTGGTGTTTATGCATCACCTTCCGAATCTAATGCATCAGGTTTGGGCCCTTTAAACAATACAAACATTTCAACTAGGGCTCTCAAAAAATTGAAATCAACTAGTGAACCAGACGGTATCCCCAGTTTTCTTTTGAGGGATTGTGCTGGAGTGCTTGCAGGGCTCATGCTTACGATTTTTAACCTTTCCCTGCAGACTCGTATAATATGTCCTAACTCATGGAAGGAATCATAGGTCTGTCCAATATTTAAAAAAGGTGACAAGGGTAATATCGAGAACTACAGGCCTATCTGTTTGAGCTCCTGCTTGTTGAAGGTCTTCGAAATGGTTCTTTACGTAAGAATCTTTCCTCAGGTTAAACACTTGATATCTCCAGCCCAAAATGGTTTCTTTGAAACTAGAAGTACCACCAGTAATCTTGTTAGTTTCACTCAATTTTCCAGTCAGGCTCTAGACAAGTGCTCACCATACCCTCCTTTTAGAAAAACTTTGCTCTTTTGGTTTTCATAATAACCTTTTAGACTTGATTTCATCGTACTTGACCAACAGAACACTGTTTGTCGAATGTAATGGATTTAGATCTCACAGCTTTCATGCTACCAGTGGTGCACCCCAGGGCACACCATTTAGCACCATTACTGTTTTCTCTATTCATCAATGACATTATCGATAATATGGAGAGCTGAGTGTTGATGTTTTCTGATGCTTTGAAGTTGTTTCGTGAAGTCAAGTCTAATACTGATTGCATGAAACTCCAAGCTGACCTGAATAAATTATATGAGTGGTGTAACAAAAATAAACTACCTCTAAATTCTGACAAAAATGCAAAATCATGTCATTCACGGCTAAGAGATCTTACCCTACATTGGTATACAATATCAATGGTGTCAATCTTCAGAGGGTTTCTCATTTAGGGATCTTGGTGTTAACTTTGACCCTAAGTTATCATTTAATAATCACATCACAAATGTTTCAACATCCTCAATGAAAACTTTAGGTTTTATATATAGAATTAGTTCAGACCTCAATAATATTAATGCCTTAAAGTCTTTTTACTTTAGTTTTGTCCGCTCTAAACTCGAGTATTGTTCAGTTGTATGGTGTCCTTATTATAACGAATATATCAATCTACTCGAGCTTGTTCAGCACAAGTTTCTTAAGTTTGTCTCCTTTAAACTAGATGGTGTGTGTCCTCCGAGAGGCGCTCCCCATACGGAATTGTTAAAAAAGATTTGAGGTCCCAGCTCTTATTGACAGACGGAAGGTTTTAGTGCTCCAATTTCTGCTCAAGATGGTGATGGGCCTAACTGATAGTGCTGAGTTACTATCATTCCTCAATTTTCATGTTCCATCTAATACATGATCCAGCAACATGTTTTATTTGGTTAGAGCTAATACCATTATGTTACTGAAGTCTCCTATCTACAATATGTGTAGGCTGGCAAATGAGTTCTCGGGTTCACTTGTTCATCTTCTTTTTTATGTTTATAATATGTTTATATGTTTACACACTCAATTTTAGTTAAATCAAGTGTATCTCTGATGATTTTGCATATTGTCTTGTAAATGGAATATCTTTCTGTTAGACAATAAAGCTTATTTATTTATATAAATTATTATACAAAACAACCAACTTAATGCTAAATATATCTAAAAATGTTTTTAAACATTCTCTAAAATCTGTAAAGAAACAAAAAAAATAGCACATTTTCAAAAACGTCTTCTTTGACATGCTGTAAATTCATAAATTTGATATTTTGAATTGTTGTGAGCGAACTTCACTGAGACAGGGCTCGTATATGGAAGATGATATAGGGTGTATAAAGGAATATATTGGCCCACTTAGGGGCTCTTTGTAAATATGACGCTAGGCGTCGCGACGTCGAGAAATATTTTTTTCTCACCAACATACTACTTTTGTTACATCGTTCAAAAGCCTTAACTTTTTTGAACATTTTTCATTAGACCAATTTTTCTTTATTCTCTTCTGTTTAAAATTTATTCTTCAAAAATGCATTAAAATATTAATTTTTATTTATCGGTATTACCAGGGTTACCGTAGTGTTTTTGATGATTTTGTTTTTTGAGATATTCCTTTGACCTTTTTTTGTTTTGAAAGATCTTTAAACAACATCGTTTGACCTTCTTCCCATTGTCAACATGCAAATCTAGGACCGGCTAAGATTTTTGTATACCCCCAATGTTCACTAAATACATTTAGCAATTTTTTTGTTTAAAATCTGACACCACATCGTTAATCAGGGCACCACCGAACGCCCATATTATACCAAGTTTGAACAAAAAATAGCAAAATAGAAATTTTAAAGGCATCTGGCGAGTCAAGGGTCAAGTATGCTATGCAATTACCCTAAAACAGTTGAATGGTCAACAGGACCACACAAGGTTGGTGCGCAAAGATCCAATAACAAATATTCAGGTTGTTTTTCTCTGTGTCGTCCCAAATTCAAATTCACCCTGGAAAATTATTATAAATTATTGAAAATGTATTAATAAATGAAAAATATTTTTTTCAAAGTTTTACAGAATATCATCCAACAAGTAAATAAAGCAACAATTCTAATTATTGGGCTTTTCTCTAATAAAATTTTACATTTTCTATAGGTTTCTGTTGTGGCACACTACCCGCCTTAACTCATCTGGACTTACTGACTGGCAGGCTTCTGTAAATTTTAGACGTAGTTCGTTTATAATTTCTGTGGTGGTTTTGTGGCACCTAATCGATTTTTATGTTCTTGATCTGTATAGGTAAAGTTAAAAAAAAATAGCACTTTGAGTTGGCACAGAGAAAAAGAACATGTATATTTGTTATTGGATCTGTAACGGTTAGTTTTTGCCCTAAGGAACATTGCAGAGAGTTTGTGCTAGCAGGAGGTAAATGAAACAGATATTTTGATGACATTTTGATTTCTGCGGCACTTTATTGAACATTTAACTAGGTACTTATGGTTAGGTGAATACCGTAACTACTCCGAGCACGTTTCCCGGTCAGGAGTTGTTCACTCACTTTCACTTGTGGCACTAAGGTTTCGACTCACTAGTACACTACTTAGCTCTCTCTCGAACTGTGATCCTCTGAAATAAAGAACAATACTATTAAACAACATTCCTTGGGGTATAGTCATTTTAAACTCACTGTACATTCTGCATAGGTCACATAGGACACCAGTGACACTCTATTCTCATTCTTTTCTTCCTTCGTCTATCTTCTTTTGACGCCTTTAGGTATGTTGCCGGGTTTACCTGATGTGCAACCTACCGAATCTTGGTATAATTACTGGGTGAGTTAGTAGTGATGGGTTGTTAAGCTCCTAACTTTCTTGTCTTTTGGCTGTCGCAATCTTTGTCTAGGGTTTGGATCTGGTCATGTTTTCACGGAGGGGACGTGTTTACCTTGGGTCACGGGGTTTTGCAGTCTTTGGGATGATCTGTGTAGGCCGAAGTCCACGAAGGGAGCCCAAAGACTGCTCGTGGAAGGGAATTTCTTTCGTTCGACGTGATTGTGAGTTCGAGGTCTGATTCTTGGCAAATTTCCGGAGAGTAAATTGGCTTTCTTTTCATTTCTTGCTCTCCACCCCACAAGTAGCACCTATTGGGGAAATCTAGTAAGTAGTGTTGTACATATTTTTGGGATTTTGGTCTTTTTTTTTTGTTTAGCTATTTGTCCCTAGATGGCGCTGATGTCCCCAGCCACCGGTGTGTGGACTGGCTTGATCCCGCGCGTGTGGTTTATGGAATACCGGTTGTTTATTGGTCTGGGCCAAGGCTTGTTTTTATGCAAGTTTTTGTGGCACTGAGTACTGTGATGTTTTTGAATTTTGGGCTGTAAATGGGTAGTATTACGAGGTTTGGCAATTAAATAACCGTAATCGGGTGATAGCTCGCCACTTGCTAGCAGTAACGCTGCGCGCGCCATAGGAAATGGAGGGGGCAGGCTTCTTTAATGAATATATCAAGTTTCAAGGTGAACGGATCAGTAGTTGGCATTGAGCGCGCGTGCGACTGAAGCGACGTTTGTAGTGCGCGTCGGCAACATGAGTACACGCAATCGGGAGCAGCGCGTCGTTATCAAGTTCCTTGTGAAATCAGGCGGGAGACCCGCCGAAATCCTTCGCAAATTGCGTCACGTGTATGGCGATGAATGCATGGCACAAACACATGTGTTTCTTTGGACCCGGCGATTCAAAGCAGGTCGCGAAAATGTCGACGATGACCAACGTGTTGGTGCTCCAGTCACCTCGCGCACGAATGCAAACGTCGAACGTTTGCGTGCCCTACTGGTTGCAGACTGGCACCTAACCCTGCGGTTGTTGGCTGTTCAATTAGGAATTAACAAGGAGAGTGTCCGGCAAATGTTGCACGAACAGTTAAATTGTGTGCAAAAATGGTTCCAAAAATTCTGACGCCTGAACAAAAAGAGTTGCGGGCTTCGATGTGCACGGACTTTTTGGAGCAAATTGAAAGGGAAGGACGGGTTTGGATGGAGCGGATAGTGACTGGAGATGAATCTTGGGTCTTCCAATACGACCCAGAAACCCGCAGACAGAGTCGCCAGTGGATCGAGATTGGAGGAGAACGGCCAAAGAAGGCTCGCATGTCGCGGTCAAGAATCAAGTCAATGTTAATTTGTTTCTTCGATGTTCATGGCATTGTTCACAAGGAGTTTGTGCCACCCCAGCAAACAGTAAATGCACAGTTCTTCATTACTGTTTTCAAGCGGTTGAAAGCTAGAGTGGCCCGAATTCGTCCAGAATTGGCACGAGATGGATGGCTCTTGCATCACGACAATGCGCCCACACATTCGTCTCTTGCAGTGAATGAATTTTTGGCCCAAAACAATATCCCAGTGTTACCCCACCCACCCTACAGCCCTGATCTGGCTCCAGCAGACTTTTTCTGTTTCCTCGCATGAAAAGTCCCTTTAAGGGCCACCATTTTGAAGACGTAAACCATATCCAAAGGGTTACGACGCGCACCTTGGAAAGCTTCACGTTACAGGATTTTCGAGGGTGTTTTTCCAAGTGGGAGGAGCGCTGGCGCAAATGCGTTGCTCTTGGAGGCAACTATTGTGAAGGCATGAATGCCTAATTTTTTGTATTTTTGCAAATATAAGAAATTATACTAAAATTATGGTTTTTAATTGCCATACCTCGTATACTTTTGTTCAACTCTACTAATTTATTTATTTATTTATTTATTTATTTATTTGGACAACAGGGATACTACAGGTCAGGGGATGACCCACTACAATATCCACTATTAATTATATAATGTAAACGAATACACAGGTCGCACACTATGAACTGTAGATTATGCTAATATTATAGTTAGGAATTCTAAAAGTGATGAGTGAACAATAAATTATATATCTATATCGCGGTTATCAGATACATTGTGTTAATGGTAAAGGAAAAAATAACAATGCATATCGCACATTAGTGCTGTTAGAGGTAAAAAAAAAAGAGATAAATACTTACATTAAAAATGAAGAGAGTTTATCCAAAAAACAAAGTTCAAACAATATATTATGTATAGGTACTTATGCTATTGAAGATATCGACATCGACAAAAAATAATCTTTTAGTGCTTTCTTTATCTTTGTCAGTGACATTGAAAACAAATCGACATAACAATTCATGTAGTTACAATGCCTCAAGGATCTACATAAAGGCGGGTTTAGGGAACAATTTGTTCTTCTGAAAGGGATGTTAAATAGCTCGTAGTTTCTTAGGTGCCTATGTGGAACATTAATATAGATAAGAGATAATAGATCGGGATTTCGCATAATATTGTTATACAACTTGTATATCACCAGGACGTCAGACACCACCCTTCTATTTTCCAATGACAACATATTGTAGTTGGTTAGTGCTGCTGAAATGTTGCCTTCTAGAATCATAATGTTATTTGTTTTGAAGCAAAGAAATTTTAAAAATTGATTTTGAACATTTTCTAGTCTAGACACATACGTTTTATACTGGGGGTTCCAGATAACACTGCCAAAACTCAATTTACTTAAAACAAATGCATTATAGACGGCCAAAAGTGGCTTGGCGTTCGAAAAACAAGCACACTTGCGTTTGATGTATCCCAGCATTCTCAAGGATGAATTAATTACACTATCAATATGTAGGTCAGATATTAACTTGGGATCAAATATGATGCCCAGATCCCGTACATAACTAACTCGTTTAAAATTTTTGCCATTTAATTTATAGGAAAAGTTTATGGGTTGAAAGTTTCTTGTAAAAGTCATGTAGCAACATTTGCCCAAATTTATGGGATTAGTTCTAGCTGCTCTCACCTCGTTGCCTTGTTGCATCTTTATTGTTTTCATCAGACTGGATCGTGTGAAGTAAGTGGTGAATTGTACTTCTAAATTCTGACCGTTTAGGCCTGAAACTAGCACATTATTTTCAGGAAACCAATCCATAACAGCTGCGAACTTGAATTATTTGGTTTTACTAAGAAAAAAAACCTCAGCTGAGGTAAGCAGGTACAATTATTTTAATGGTAGTTGCTGAGGAGTTTCTTTCCAGGTTTTTTTTGTACTGATCTTTTCTTGTGTTGGACCTTATTTTGTGAATTTTATGGTACCTCGTATGGGTCAATATATGGGAGTTCTATGGTATGGTATGTTGCCGGACATGGACCGTAGCTGTTAGTTTGTATCTGAGGCATAGATTAACCAGGACAGATGCATAAACAAGCGGCCACGCCGATTTATAGTCCCTTCTATTGCACGCCCCCTAAGAAGGAGCTGGCTCCGAAAGTCTGATGCCTGTTCGGTATAAAGCAGCTCCCTTAGTCTGGTGCATGCTCGGTATAAAGCGGAGAGCGGAGCGGTCGACTATCGTACGGGTATAATATAGTCAATCCAACATGATACAAAATAAAAATATGTATCATGTCAATCCAAGTAATAGCAGCAGCACGTACAAATAAAACCACGTGATCACGGTGTGGTCGATCCCCAGGGCCTCACTAAGCTCATAAGCGCGCTTGTAATTCGAAACTAAATTTATTTTTTAGAAGTTTTGAAACCTTTCCTGGGTTTTATAAATTTTTGAAATTACTACTTGAATTTCTTTACAGTGACTTTTCAAGTATTTTTTTATCTTTTTATTGAAGGATAGTGACGTTCAGAGCTGTCCAAGTATTTAAATACTCTGTATTTAAATACTCTGTATTTATTTAAATACTCTGTATTTAAATACTTACAGAAAATGAGTATTTGTATTTGGTATTGCCAATATACAGATTATTGGGTGTTAGAAACACCAACAAAAAGTATTTGGTATTTAAATATCCATGAAATATTTAAATACTTTTTTCAAACAAATACCAGATTTTTTCTATTAAAACTTGTTTTTATTTCGTCAAAAACACATAAGTTTTTTATAAAATTTTAAAGTACCTAGGTAGTAGGTAACCTATTATTTTCGATTTATTGTTTTATGAAAATTCAGATTTCGATCCATTGAAAGTCAGTTTTTGGTCGTGTTTTGGGTATTGAGATCGATGTGGAAGTAAAGCTAGGTAGATACTTTTCCAAATTGGAGGTATTTCAATAATTTATAGCATTTTCGACTTTTGCACTCAGTGCGCACTGACTGCATTTCTGTCATTGTCATTCTACATTGTCAGGAAAGGGACACATATGCACTGGCACCAGGCAAGTGCAGCAAGTCGAAAATACCATTAGTTTATCATCTTCAGGATACTACAATAAATAACAGCTAGCATACCAGATTCACATTTATTATTAATTATTATTATTAATTCCTTTATTAGTCTCAAAAAATATATACATTTTATGTAGGGACACCTTCGCCCTTAAATAAATTAATTAAGTACTCATAATACGTTATGCTACTAATGTACCTACTATTTTTTAAACAATTCAATAGTAGGAAATCGAACTGGTAGAGAAAAAATAATTTTTATAGCTCGTCATAAAATTTTTAATGGTTTCAGAAGGTATTTTTTAGCTGTACCCCATATTAGACATAAGTATTGTATTATTATTATTGTAAGTATTGTAAATGACTCCTTACAATCAGAAAATAAAAAAATAAACAAACGCATTACTGATTTAGAGAGAAATATTAGAAAAAATAATATAATAATATTTGGGCTAGTGATTCAAAGTGAGGAAAATTTATTGGTACATTCGCTGGCATTTCTAAAGAAAAACTTAGGTTTGGATCTGACAGAATCGGAAATAGGTGACATATACTTAATTGGTAACCAAAAATCCAAATTCAGACCGGTAAAAATTGAATTTTGCTCCCACATAAAGAAGACACTAGTAATGAAAAATGCTTTCAAAGTGAAGGGGACAAAAATTTTGATTTCCCACGACTTATGTGCCGAAGACAGAGAAGACTGAAAAGTCTTCGTTGATTACCTTAAGCAAGCAAAAGCACAGGATGCAACAGTTAAGCTTAAAGGCAACAAGTTAATTATAAATAGCCTCACCTACACAGCGCAGCAGTTACAAGACCAAAACCAGGATATTGATGATGAATTGGCGGACAGTGACTCCGAGCTAAACCAGAAATCAAACGGTGCCCCCCCCCTAACACCATCCATCGAAAATCAAACCGATTTATCTAAATCCGAAAACAAGAATAAGCTGGTAACTCAAAACTTATTCAAGACTCGAACAACAAAAACAAATCAAGAAGAGGATAACGTTAAAAACACAACCCCCATAAACACTCATCAGAAATCACAGATACAAAAAACCGGTAATAACAAGGGTAACGTCGGTAGCGGACGTTCTCATCATAATATAATATAATGTGTGCAAGTCGTCCGCGACACATCCATCATATGTTTATCGGGTGCAACAAACTGAATTTGAGTGATTTAATTCTGAAAAATCATCATAGTGTGTTCTAAGTACTTGTGGAGGGTGCACGTATAATAAACTTTGGAGAATATCATCAGTAACCAAGGGAATTGGATGTCTCCTTGCGGGGCAGCCGCGCTGTTTGTTTCTTTTTTGTGAGTCGGGCGTGGGCAGATTGCATGGACGGTCCCGCCGGGGTGTGCATACTGTCTAGCTGACTGGCAAACATGTCAAATACGAATAATTGTGAGATATGCAACAGCTCAGCTACTCGATCTCGTTCGTCTCTATCTAAATTCTGATGTTTACGATACGAACGATAGAATTTGGATTTCTCAAGAAAACTTTTTGCTCCGGCCTATTATGCATACCAAAATTTCCAAAGTGCTTATTATGGTAAAGATTTCACAGAACTAGTCTAATTAAATTATGAAAAAAAGACCCCTCGAGCTTGCATTAAATTGCAACTGGATGAAACAAATTGTATCTTATGTATTTTGATGGGCACTGTCAAAAAAAAATAAAAAATAAAATGTAGCCCCGGGTCGAAATTTTCTAAATTGGGAAAAACCGGGTTTTCCGGATTTCCCCATGGAAAATTGCTAATTATCTCGCCAAGTACTACCCCTATGGTAAAAATAAATGCACCAAAGAGGAGGCAAAAATAGTTCGTAAATTCATATACCCATATTTTTAAGGCGTATTAATTTTAGGCAACTTTTCCCAAAAACCATGTTTTTTTGGTACTCACACAATGAACAATGTCAGCAAAATAGACAAAATATTTTTGACGAATTTTCTATAATGTAGTGGTATTCTAGACAAATTGAAGTTACTGACAAAAAAAAATCTAGTCATTGGGTGCATTTTTGGCATTTTTGTGCCATTTCAGATTTTCAAAAAAAAATATTTTTTTTTTGGGAAAAATATTTTAATTCTTTGCTATCTTGGCCAATTATAGTCCGATTTCGGTAAAACTTATACAAACATAAGAATGGACATTCAAAAGTAAGCTCTGTAAGTGGCATTAAAAAATTTCAAATAGTTTGCCTGTTACAGGCAACCAATGAAATAAGGTCATGGGTACACTTTGCCCCTCCGCCATATGCCCAATTTTGGGATTTTTCTTGCGTCCCTCTGGATATCAATAGTCTCATCCCTTACATTTAAAACACATTTTTGTTTTTTCAAATATCTTAATTTTTACCAAAGTTATGAAAACTTTAGTGTTCGAACATTCAAATTTTCGGCCTTCAGCACCCAATTTATTCTCAAAATACTACATACATTTCAATCGTCTATATCTCGGGAACGGTGCCTCGGATCAAAATTTTTCAAGGGACATGAAAATTGCCATTTTTCCTATGCTTTAAAATAGTGTAAACCCCGTTTCAAAATATTGATTCGTTTCCAAGATATGCCTGCGCAAAATTGAAAAATGAACATAACCTCAAATTTGGGCAATTTCGACCTGGGGCTACATTTTTTTTTTGCTTTTTTCGGAAAGACCGCCTCAAAATACATAGGATTCACTTTAATTCATAATGTTACAATTTTTTGCAAGCTTAAGTCCATAATTTAATTCGACTAAACCAGTGATGGATTTTGAAGAATACTTAAAAAATCCAGTTTTTGTTATCAATTGCTCCTACCAATCAGATTCGTTAAAAACCTCAACAGAGGACGTCAAGTTGGTGTTTGAGACGTAAAAATAAGTTCCCAACAGGCACCAGAGCTTATGCTTTAATTATACATGATTCATATTTGAGCTATAATATTTATGATGTCACTGTAAATACTGGTATTCAGTATCGAATTTATTTTATGTACTTGTATTTGTATAATTGATCAATAAAAAATTATAATATCTTTGGTGTGTATTATTTTCAGTCTTCATATAACCCAATATGAAATAAAAACACATTTAAATATACCACTGTTTTATTGAGTACAATACGGTATGTATAAAACTATTATTTTATAACATATTTATTACAAACGAATCAGTCTAGTCATCTTCCCCGTCGAATGAGTAGTATCCATCTTTTTATTCTGAGTCCATACTTTTCTATTAAGCGCCCAGGTGAAAAATCCGAAATATTGAATAAAAATCGTTTCAAGTTAATATCCTCTATTTTAGCACAAAATCATTCAAGTCTACACTCCCATCCAAGTACTTGTCACATATTGTCACTCCTTCACTGGACTTTCTCTCTTGGGTTAAAGTTTCCTGAAGAGCCTCCAAGTCCGTACACAACGTGAATCATAATTGGAGGCTAGGACCTATCAAATTCTAGGTTGTGTAATTCTGCTCTAATTATTTGAATACCTGTCTCGAAATCTACGGCATCACACCAATTCTGGTTTGTACTCACATATTGGTTATAATTTTACGAGACTAGCAAATTACTATGTCAAATATACATTGTCGGATTCAAAGTTCAAATAGAATTATTTTAAGTGCTACCATCCCCGGCTTTTATCTGTAACTTATACCCCCACTTCTCGAAAATATATAGTATTACAACAGAGCTTGAGTTTAGTAATAGCTGTTAAAATATTGGGTTTGTATTCACATAGATTATATTATGTAAATTACGTCGTTGGTTTTCCGTAAATTACTTTATCAGCTATTCTTTAATTCCACTAGTACGTCTAGGTACTCGTATAAATACCCCGACATAATATCAATGCACTGCAATGTATCAATTTTTAATTTGTTTTTCATTCAAAATTATTTGCAGTTTGTATAAAATATTTCGTGATCTGAGTCTATTGCATTCGGTGGACACATATTATTTCTCTATGGCGGGCAGCGGTCCATGTGGTGCACCCTAGGTATCAAAACCGGTACCTAACCACTTTCCATTGATTGGATGGCCACGACCGCAGGTACCGAGTGCAATCCTTCGACGAGGGCGGTACAAAATGTGCCTTCTGTGAAAGCGAGGTGGTTATAGCTGTAGCTCGCGGTTGTGAGAAAGGAGAGAAAAAATCAATATTACCGTCGCTAATTTAAGGAAAGTACGTGACAACATTGTTATGCCAAAGTGACCACATCTTTTTGTTAGTTGGGGATTCATGTCTACTAAATAGAAAACAAGTGATCAATTTGTGCTCGTCTTAAATTCCTAATTACCGGAAAATAGAGGTTATGAACAGGTGATATCATTAACGTCTCGTGTGTTGATTATTACTTGCATCTGCTTGTAAAAGAAACGGTTTTGTTGGTGCTATATTTGTGTATGGAAAATTTTGAGAATGGTGGAGGTCGGTGCTAGTACTTTAACGTCTATAATAGATACTTGAAAAATCTTGTACTGAGAGGCGTGTTTTGACTGCCCCTATGTATATTGGATTTTCGCATATCATTTGTAGAATCTATGAAGTAAACACATCTATGTAAGTAAAATGACTATATGGGCATTAGCTGTGGCATCGCAAACTAATTACGCAGGTGTGGGTAGATTTTTTTTGATAAACAAGTGAATATATCTCGTGACTGACGTTATAGACAAAAATAAAAGGGGAAAGGCATGTACTTGTACCTATTTTTAATAAATCTAGGGTAAATAAATGATATTTTGTGCGCATGTGCGGGGGACGGGGGAAAAGTGTGTCAGGGGCGTAAGAGTGGGGGGTAATGTAAGAAAAAGGAGTGGGGGACCAAAAAGGGGTGGGGGGACTATTTACAACTCTATAATATACTACTGTGACTTAATTATTATAGTTGATTATTCATGTGTCTGGATTTTAATTGGTGGGTAAATCGGGCGAATTGAGGAAATTGTATATTGATTTACAGATAAGAATTATAATCAAAAAATCCTACCTTACGACTTTTCTTCGTTATGTCCATTTATGAGAAATGTACCATTACAAGTGGTGCCTTAACCTGACATCTGTACATGACCCGGCCCATCTGCACTGTTAAAAGCTGGCGGCTGTGGTGGACATTTTCTTTTTTTTTATTTCATAGTTAGGTACGACTAGGCAATTTGGTGTAGTTAATATTGTTGCGCTTGGTTCCCCATTCGGACGTTCTTCTGTCATAAGCTTAGCCTTGACTACCGAAGGAACCTGTACTTCTAACCAAATCAATCATCTTACTATTAAAAATAACTATTTAATTGATTTATTTCAAAGCCAAATATTTCTAACAAGATTTAATCTTGTTTGTCTGTTTGTACATTATTATTATTTTTAAAAAGACCACAGATCTTTCCATATCAATACCCTGTGTGGTCCTGTTGACTAGGGCTGTTCGATCTCCGAATTTCAGTATCGGAAATCGATACTGAAAAAATATCGATAAAATCGATAAATCGATCTTATCGATAAAATCGATCTTATCGATATAATCGATCTTATCGATAAAATCGATCTTATCGATGAAATCGATCTTATCGATATAATCGATCTTATCGATAAAATCGATCTTATCGATCATATTGATAAAATCGATCTTATCGATAAAATCGATCTTATCGATATAATTAATCTTATTGATAAAATCGATATAATCAATTTTATTTAAGAAGCTAGACAAAAAAAGTTCGATCGGCTTTCTGCGGGCGCGGTCTGGACGCAATGGGTGCAGCAATTTCCTTTATTCCTATCAAAAGATAGATATAATTGGAAAGATCGGTAAAATCAAAAATATCGATAAAATCGAAAAGATCGATAAAATAAAAAAGATCGATAAAATCGAAAAGATCGATAAAATCGAAAAGATCGATAAAATCGAAAGATCGATAAAATCGAAAATATCGATAAAATCGAAAAGATCGATAAAATCGAAAAGATCGATAAAATCGAAAAGATCGATAAAATCGAAAAGATCGATAAAATCGAAAAGATCGATAAAATCGAAAAGATCGATAAAATCGGAAAGATCGAAAATATCGATAAAATCGATAATATCGATATTTCGATTTATCGAAATTGAATATCGAGTATCGATACTTTCGATTTTATCGATATTTTGTCTCAGGCCTACTGTTGACCATTCAGCTGTTCCTATTTTGCTTAATTTTTGCACTGTGTAGAATAGAACTCCCTGTATAGTTTTGTTCAAACTTGGTATAATATGGGATTTCTGTGGTGTCCTGATTAACGATGTGGTGTCAGATTTTTATCAAAAAATCGCTAAATGCATTTAGTGAAAATTGGGGGTATAATAAATCGTAGCCGGTCCTGGATTTTCATGTTGAAAATGGTAAGATCAAAAAACAAATAAAAGGCCAGAGGAATATCTCAAAAATAAAATCATCAACAACGCTATGTCAACCCTGGTAATAGCGCTTAACAAAAATTAATATTTAATGAGTTTTGAATAATAACTTTTTAACGGAAGAAAATAAGGAAAAATTGAATCAATAAAAAATGTTCAGAACAATTAGGGCTTTCGAACGATGTAACAAAAGTGGTATATTGACGCCTAGCGTTGTATTTGCAAAGAGTCGCTAAATGGACCAATTTATTCCTTTATACCCCCATTATCATCCACCATATATCGATATCTTTGACCGTTTTCCACCAACAGAGGATGGGCATCTAAAAATGATCACCCTGCACATACCCAAGAGTCTGATAGCAATCTTAAGAATAGTCAGCCAACGCCCACTACCTCTAATGTCCTTAAGGGGGGACAAGTTTACGTACCATTGTTGTATGGCTCTGTTTTGATGAATTAGCTCTTATGCAAAGGAATATTACACCAAATGATTAATTTTTTTATTAATTTTTATTCGTTTTTATTTTCTAAATTACCATATAGTTAGAAAATAAAACAAAACAAAGCTTGAACATTTCGTAAACGAAGAATTTCGTTAGAGCTTATGCAAATAACATAGCATAGAACATATTGACTTTTTATTAAACAAGCAAGAACGTGTAAAGAACATGTAAACTATTATAAACAAATGAAAATAAATCATTTCTCTTGCTAACTGCAGCTTATACATATTTTAATTTGATGTTTGACGCAAGGTGCGACAGCATAAATGACAAACTGTGGTCATCATTATCTTTTTCACTGAAGGATATAAACTGCAGTAACTTATTTTCCCTTTCCCTTGATGGGTTCCCTGATTCACTGCCATAGGTCGATCTAGTTCTAAGACCTTAGATATGGATTCTTTCAATGTTCTTGACAGGGAAGGATAATTATTGCCTTGATAATGGTTCCATTCCCCTTTTTAACAAAGGGGCCATCTCCTGGTCTTTCTATTGGCGCACATATTCTGAGCCATTTGGTCAAATGAATCAACAGATTCTTTTGTCGCATTGTACGTTTGAATTATTTCCGGTTTTCTTGTTTCTTGATTTACAGAGCCTAAAATGCTTCGTCAAAAGTAAAAGAACTATTTTATGTTGTTTAGGCAGAGGTTCCGCATTTCCAAGATTTATTGTCTAGTAACTCTCAACGGTATTTCCGACTTATTTTTACGGAGGGTATCAACTGTTGTTAGGTTGTATAGATTTCTCTGTGGCTTCATGGACAAGGGAATGCTGGTAAACCAGTTATCCATCGTGATATTGTGGTTACTACTGTGTAGTAGCGGTGTTGTCAAACTTGAAACAAAATAATCAGCTAATGGTGCTCCATCAGTTTTTGTAGATTTACCGAGATAAGGACTTGCATTTATTACTTACTTAGTAGCAACATCACGGAGCATCACGATTTTGATACCATATTTATTGGGTTTGTTGGGCATACATATATGAAATGGGCATTTACCCCGAAATCCTATAAGTTGTTTATCACTGGTCACGTGTGCACTGGATTTATAATAATTGGTGATACAGTTATCAATAAAAATATCCCAGATGTTGGAAATTGGGGCGAAATTGTTCCCTTCTCTGCGTTTCTCTCTGGTTGTTGCGTCGTCAAATATTAATGAATTTATTAGGAAGTTATATCTTTCTCTACTCATAGTTGCCCTGTATCTCTCACTCGAATAGGTCGCATCAAAGAAAATCTTAGCAGATAGATTATTATCCTTCAGAGCCACAGAGAAGCAATAATCCCAATTGTTCTCATTTCTCTTAATTCAGTCAATGTTGTGTTTGAGACTGTTGCAGTTTTAGCCTTGTATTTCTCTCTTAATTTTGCAATTTTCTCATTGGTGCGCAATAATATTTCGCTTAAAATTTCTTCAGTAAAAAACAAACTGAAAATATCAGTTGATTCTATAACATTTTTAGCTCGGCCTGTTGGTCCTGCTCGAATATATAAAATGTTTTTAGCTGCAGTTTTACCACCTGTGTTATTTACCAGAGCGCCTTTTCCACACGTGTCCGTTTTTTCCCAAATATATAGGATTGTTTGAACATACGGGAACGTCTTCTGTAGTTTGTTCTTCAGGTAAGTTCGGCTTAATACAGTTCTTCGTTAAGCTCATTGGGAACATAGTCACTATCGGCAACCCTGTCGTCACTGTTGAATGCGTCTTGCTCTTCTTTGTCACTCACATCACTAAAATCACTTGCCTCCACAATATCCTGTAATTCTTTGTGCGTGTGAGGTCGATTTTCATTTAATTTACTGTCTCATGGCATATAATTACTAAAATTTTACGTACAGAGCTCTAATTACGACCGCGATAAAGCTAGATGCAAACTGAAATCAAATTACCAGCCTATCCCCGTCGGGAAGGAAGAGTAGGAAAAAGCACTGCTGGCGCGATGGACGGCTAGCTTCTATTCTTTGAATGAGACAATGGTTTTAAAAATATTAATACGTAAATTTTACATGCATTAGTATTCTAGGGATATTTCCAAAGCATTCCTATTTTAAAATACCTACTGAATTTTAGTAAAAATTTTATAGTAGTAATAGATGCCAGTGCAACAGCCATTGGAGCAATTTTATGTCAAAAGTATTGATATGTTATGCTAGTTGAAGTCTGAATGCCGCAAAGCACAGATATTCGGCAATATCAGCAATAGAAATAATGCCTTTAAATAGTATATGTAGTAAAGACATGGCATGAATATTTTAACTGGGACACATTTTTCAATAATAACTGACTCAACCACCTCGAAAATATTTGTTAACAATTAAAGATCCAACTTCAAGGTTAGCAAAAGGGACCATATTTTGATTGGAATATTCATTTGGAAGTTAAATACGAATGCAGATAGCTTCACCTGCTTATGTGCAGAAGCTATGGGAGAAACCCAGCTTCTAACCATTGCTAATATCACTGCAAACGAAGAACCTGGTATTACCAACAATTTAGAACAGAGACGAAATATGCCAGAGATATCAGAGAAATAATAAGGGAAAAAGTATTCCCTACCATGCGGGGAAACACCAAAATGCAAAAGTGGAAAAATGATACCCGCCTACTATGTTTTTATGTAATCGTTAGTGTCAATAACTGTTATTTAAATACGGAACAAAAAGGTTACTAAATTAATTGGACTGCAGGATACCAATTTTTCTTTTTAGATAAACTAACTTCTGTATAGAAGACGAATTGGTGTTTTGAGTTTCTACCCTTTGGGTGTAAAAAGTGATTTTATTGTAAAGTGTCTTCTAACTTGCTGGTAACGTGTCCCAACATCCAAGCTTCCAGATTTAACCGTTTATTGAGAAAAAAATCAAAACCTTTTAAGGCTAGGATAACTTCGCAGGGGAGGCTTAATTGAAAATTTTACATAAAATCCCTTCTTAAAACCACCTATAGAACACTTCCTCCGAACAGCCTGTATATGACACCTGGCACTAAAAAAGTGCCATACTTCTGACACAGAGCGCAAAAATAAAAAATTTCATCATATACCATATTGAAATAGGGTTAGATCCGATTTTTCATCCAAAACCACTGAAATTCCAAACAATCGCACGTTGCACATACCCCCCATTTGTTGCATAACCAAACACACAAGAAAATATGGTATTTTCGTAAAACAATGCTATCCCCCCCATACCACAGATCGGAGACCCCTTATTTTAGCACAAATTCACCGAATTTCTGAAGAATCGTACATAGTCCTTATTGCACACCTCAGCTACAACGAAAATACAAAACTTTTGTAATAAAACCAGGTAAATTTGCCAATTTTCACAATAAAAACCCGTGTCAATAAAGGCAACTTGTGGTTTGTTTGCCCCATGTTTGCCCCTCAGCACAATGCCATCTGTCAGGTGATGTCACACTTAAATGGTCTATTTATTTTCTGGATCTTCGAAATATTGTTAGTTCAGGTTTAAAGAAATTTATATTTGTTTGCATTGTAATCATTTCTTTTTGTTATTCCAGTTACCAAACTGTCAGAAGATTTCCACACCACTTGGGTCAACGCTCTACTCAGCACAGTTAACTTTGAAAACGAAGTTCAGTGTCTCCTCCAGAACATACAACCAAAGACTCACAGTGTTTATCTAACAGTTAATAACATCTGCAGTGACATTTTAGCAGCAGTATCGTACCTTTCTCCTCATATTAATGTTCACAACTTCGGTTCTACAGTTACGGGTTTACAATTGAATTTTAGTGATCTTGACATATATATAGGTGGTATTAGAGATATAAGCAAAGAAAAAGATGACGTAAACAGTTTGTACAGGATTAAACATGGATTAACCATCTCCCAAAAGTTTGGCAATGCATTTGTCATACCAAAGGCAAAAATCCCTATTTTGAAATGTGTTCATTTGGAAACAATGATAAATATCGACATTAACGTCAAAAATATGCTAGGGGTTTGCAACAGTCATTTAATTCGATTTTATTTAGGAATCCATTGGAAAATAAAAGCTTTGATGGTTGTTTTGAAGTTTTGGGCCAACGTCCACAAACTAACAGGACAAAATCATTTGTTGACAAATTATTCATTATGTTTATTGTTCTTTTTTTATCTTCAACAAAAACCATACTCTCTTCCAAGTGTAGCAGAATTACAAATAGATAGAATTGATTTTCAAGGCGGCTGGAATGCTGGTTTCAACACCCCCCTTATTTTGTGTGAAGCAGTTTATTCTACACCATCTCTAGAAATTCTGAAGGGGTTTTTTGAGTTTTATTTAAATTTCCCATATAGCACAAAAGTAATCTGTCCATTTTTGGGATACACTTTGAATAAAAGTGCTTTCGCAGATCCAAACTTTCTTCCAGAACAGTTTAGTTTATACAAGAATAACATATTAAACCTCAACTTTGAAACTTTATATGTAAACTCGTGCCTATGTTTACAAGATCCTTTTGAGCACAACAGAAACACAACAAAAGTTTTGTCAGTGACCATATTAGAAAATTTCGTTAGTTTGTGTGAATTTGGCAGAAGATTGTGTTGTGAAAATAATAACACATTACATAAATTATTGACACAGGTGCCAACAACTTTCAAAAAGACTTTGACTATAACCAATGACATTCTCGTTTTTACTATTTCTATGAGACAATGCTTGGGCTATTTAAAACAAACAGAAAAGTCGGTTAGGGAAAAAGAATGGTTTGAAATAATAGGTAGATTTATTCACACTGTTCTGACTAAGGTATTGAAGTTTGCAGTTGTTGACAAAACAAATGAAATATTACCTAGTAAAAATTCAAAAAGGGAGAATCAAACTAATATTCATGAAGATAAATCTGAAAATGTTACATATTTATGCTCTGGTAAAATAAATCTATGGGACAACAGAAAATCTATGACAAAACTTCACAAAGACTTTGGAGACAGCATACTTCAAAAACAAATAGAAGTTACAAATCAATTAAGCAGTGTTTATAAACATCTTCAAGACAGTGAGGATGTGATTAAATTTGAACTGTCGATAAGTTTTCTAGCTGACAAACCTGGGGTCAAAATGAAACTAAAGAAAATTCGGGCCTATAAAAAATCATTTCGATCTTTCGCAGTATTCTTCTCTAGGAATATTCCATGTTGGTTTGAAACATATGAAAAAGAATTATGTTTTTCAAAATATGATATATGATTTTTCAACATTTGTATATTGTGTATTATAGAATTTGTCCTTGTGTATTTGTCTGAATATATGTATATACACACAGTTACGTCTCATTTTAGGTAATCATTTGCTTCATTCTGTATAAAAGCTACATCCTTTAAAATCCTTTCTACCCATCTCATATTACCTAATAATAATACAAAGTGCCTATTTTGTGAATGGCATATTTAGCAATCATACTTTCATATTGAAAATTCAGTTAGTTTTCTTCCAATTAGTTCTTAACAATTTATCTTGAGATAAAACCCAATATAAGGTATTATCAAGTAAAATTGTACACAAACTAGAAGCACCTTTTAGTTAGATGAACTGTTTACGAGTTATGTGTTAACCAAGTGTACTCCAACTTTAAGTTTATTATATTATTTTTAAGATTTTTTAATAAATATTGAATTTAATTAAATATTTTTTATTTACTATTATGTTTTGTATTTGTCCTTCCTACAGTGTAAACCATATAAGTTAAGTACTATTTGACAAATATTTAAAACTTATTTAAAAAGACTTGCAGGTCCCTAAAAGAAAAGTGGGCCTTCCAATAAATTCTCTGAATGGTCAATAGTCCTAATTTATTTAAAAATGGAAGCTAGAAGACTAATTTCGTTTCAAGTTTTAAGCAATATATAGATGAAGTACTTAAACTAGAAGAAAGTAAAGGGGCCGTACTATGGGGTATTTCAAGACAAACTAGGTAACCAATAACAACAGGCTTTGAGACACTAGTGCTTAAAAGTGAAATAAAAATACTAATACATTTAATTTTTAATTGAGTTTTTCGCCACAGAAGCGTGAACCAAACTGATTAAAAGACAACTTTTTTAAGTTACCAAGAAAATTCATAAATGCCTAACATTAAAAGAACGAAACTTTGAAGTCAACTCAAAAATAACTTTATTTTCTAAGCTTTCCGTCAATAAATCTTCCTTCATTCTCAAAGATAATGTCAAGTTAAAGTGAAATGACAGAATAATAAATGTCAAGTCACTGTCACAAGAAAAGAACAATAACTTAGCCACCTGTCTGATATTGTACCCTGTTCTCTCTAATTATCTATACTAACTTCTGTTTGAATAACTGGTAATAATATTTTACTAAATCCTACTGAACATTGAGCACTGATACTATCATTGACTCACTTTATATCGAACATGTGGGCTAATAGACAAATAGGAGTTTCACATGACTAGAATAACTAATGGAAAACCTAACACCTATCTAACCCTCTCAAAGATAAAAAAAGCCACAAAAGGCTCTTGTATCTCACCACTGTTAACAAGTAATCGATCAAATGATATACACCTAGCCGCCGGAGCTCAGTGTATCTCCAGTAGCTTAGTTGGTTAAAGCACCTGTGACTAAAGTAGGGATCCTGGGTTCGAATCCCGGCTGGAGTGTATACTTTTGGTTGATTATATACTATGCCTGAGATGCCACAAACCTTACCTCATCATATTATGTTAAAAAAGGAGTAATTAAAAATTTATGACAGGGCTAAAACGATTTGTTCTAATAACACAAACTTTGAGGAGGAAATTAAACATATCAAACAAGTTCTTAAGAAGAACAGTTATCCTATTGAATTTGTTGAGCAAGTTTTTCAGGATTGCCAACAAAACAACAATGCTAATAGAATTAGAGAAATAAATCTGAAGGACCGACCAGTAAATTTAATTGTTCCTTATATTCCTGGATTCTCAGATAAGTTAAAACTATTAAACGCTTAATAATAATCATATAATTTTTTGGGATCGCTACCAACCAATTCTAGAAATAAAAATTAGGCAAAAAATTAAGGAACTGGCATTAATTAAATACGCACAACTGTGTTGCTGAATATTCAGTGGAATTCAGTAAAATATTATTTTCAGATATTCAAAGAAAGTTAGGTTATTGTTCTGTTGTCATGGCACTTTGGCTGGACATTTATCATTTTGTCATTTCTCTTTGACTTGACATTATCTTTGAGAAAGGAGGAAGATTTATTCTCAGAAAACAAAGTTGTTGAAATTATTTTTCGAGTTAATGTTCAAAGTTTCATTCTTTTAATGTTAGGAATTTATGAATTTTCCTGGCAACTTGACAAAAATTGTCTTTTAATCAGGTTTCTGTGGTGAAAAATCCAATTAAAAATTTAATGGATCTGTTATTTGCGCCACAAAGAAATGTCCAACAATAAAAATACTAATAATTGTAAACTATGCCATTTTGGCCTAGGGTGTATTTAAGTAATTTCGAATTATTTTTTTATAACGAATAAATATCGATTTTAGAAAATTTCTCTATTTTTAATATTTCATCAGTATTGAATGAATATCCATTTTAAAAAATTATTCGGTATTGTCGTAAATAGTACCGGGACTATCAATACTTCCATATTTGTAGTATTTTACCAATATTGAATGAATATCAATTTTGGAAAATTGTTTGATATTGTCTGAAAAAGTGCCACGATGATCGATATTTCCCACTTTTGGTTATTGTAATTTGTTCAACATAGCTGCCTCTCCAGGATGGCGGAATATATTTTTCTTTATAACCCCCAAATGAAAGGGTTTGACAAGTAGAAAACAATAAGAAGAGTGACGTCATACTAAATCCAATATCGCAGCCACCCCAAGATGGCAGATTACCTATTTCCTCACAACCTCCTTGGCATTGGTATCAAAGGGTTTGTCAAGCAAAATACGTGACGTCATTCTAATTTCAATATGGCGGATGCCCCAAGATGGCGGATTACATTTTTTTACCACCCTCGTATAGTAAAATGAAAGGGTCTAGATTAAGCCATACTAACTAAAAAGCACAAAATAAAATATTAAATAAAAAACTTTTTAAAAGCAAGCTTTTATCTAAGCCATGTACTTACTATCTTATCACTGAAAATAATTTAATATTTTATGTTCAATTATTTGCTTTCAAAATCTTTTCATGCGAAATGTTCCTAAAGCAAGTACTTTCCGAAGTATATATTTTTTACGCTTTTTGAAACGAAATAATTCAATATAAAATATTAATTAATTTTCAATGATAAAGATAATATGTTTATTATAGTATATTGGAAAGGAATTAATAGCACGCTGCCCTCATTTTAACTTCAAGAGACTACCTGGGTCCAAGAAAAGGCTTTGCCATTTGTTCAATGCGTGATATTAAAAGAAATTCTAAGCCCATGGGCGGAGGGTCGGGTAGTTAATTTGTTGCAGACAAAAATCGGGGCACTGCCCAGATAGCACAGGACATCCGTGGGACTTCCTTTTTGGTCCTCTTTAGGTCCGAATGTCCCGTACCTAAAGAGGACATCCCAGGGACATCCCGGTTCGGACGTCCTAGGGATAAAATACATGGATGTCCTCGGGAGGTCTCTGGTATATCCATAAAATATAAACTGATATTCCCCATGGATTTATGGAAGAAGCCTGATATTTTCTAGGAAATACGGGTATATTACATATTTAGGTAATATTCCTATTCCTATTCTGTATACTGTTCAAATTTAAAATTCGCGCCAACAAAATCGCCGCCTGTTGGAGGGAAACTGCAGCTTCGTAATTTTAACAGCGTTGTCGGTTCTCGGATTAATATAGAATTGGGAAATTCTAGTTATTGTTCTGTTTTTTTCATGACGTTCATTATTTCCAAAAGAGTATAGTGTATCATAAATACATCCAAATTAATTTGTGGAAATGTTTTTTAGGACTCGGGTCAGCGGCTGTTTAATTTAGAGTTTGCAGTTTCCGCTCGCAACGCCGTGGGGGCGCACTAACTGGCAACGTTGCACATGTTCCTGCACAGATGCACAGTGCACACGGCAGTCAAAGGCCGCCATGACATGACGCTGCGTTTTGTACCCTTCATAGTTTACGTTGTTTTTCAACAATCTGCTGCGTTCTTTAGTCATTTTAAGCCTGGTTCCTGGTTTATACACTTTCTGCAATAAATAATTAGTGTTGTGACGGCCGTTATATATTGTGTATTTGTGTGGTTTCTTCACGCGAATAGGTACAAAAAGTGAGGTTTGGCGCCGTTATGCTATTATATTTTTATTTATGGTATTACATTTTGTAGAAACGGCAAAACCTTGGTAAAAGCTTTGATTACTTGTTGATGTCATAGTAAT
This sequence comes from Pseudeuparius sepicola, assembly GCA_963920635.1. Classification (NCBI taxonomy): domain Eukaryota; kingdom Metazoa; phylum Arthropoda; class Insecta; order Coleoptera; family Anthribidae; genus Pseudeuparius; species Pseudeuparius sepicola. The sequence continues at coordinate 41,588,370 of OY987303.1, read as the reverse complement.
ATATACAGTATATATTATGTACGCAGTATAAACAAGCCCTATACCTATATCTGTGGCGAAAGAGCTGGAGAAAGTGGAAGTCTGGCTCTGCATTTTGCAAGGCATTTTGCAAGGTAGGTTTTGAGTTGGATTATATTCCTAGATTATCCATACAATGGATACATAGGTATAGGTAGCAATAATAATGTGGGTACATGTAACTATAGTTCATTATTTCAATGTAAAGCGCTATATATAATGGTCGACAATCGACAATGTAATTTCGATTGTCGGCCAATGTTACATAGTACCATAGCCTAAAGACTTGTTCTTTATGGGCTATACATATCGTAGTGCATTACATTCAAGTTATGAACTAACTGTAATGGTGCAAATGTGTTGGAGCTGTGGTAAACAATAGGGGTATTCTTTCGTATCTGATATAATATCCGATCTGGTCCTGGTCATTTGACCTAAAGCCATTTTCTTAAAACTGGGATAGTTAAAATTCATATCTAAAGTACGTATTACGTTTTTGTGTGAAAAACCCACTGGGTTTTTGAGATGGGTTTTTGCGTATGCCAACCCTGAACCTAACCTATCTTCGGATGTGTTTATACTCTGGCAAGGTGCAAATAAGGCGTGGTAAATCGAGCAAAAAGAAAACTGTGAAAATAACATTATAACTCCAATATATTAGCACATGCATTCGTTGAAGTTAGTTTGATTTTGTTCACTTCACTTTTGTCGCTCTTATCGTTTATCGCTGCGCCAACATATTCGAACCCTAAGAAGAAATAATATCAATAACTTAGAAATATAATCTTTACTTACGTTTCTTCGAGCGTTTCTTATTTTAATTTATAAAAATATTTAAAAACAATTAAGTATTGTAATTTTTATTATTTAGTTACATTTCTCTTCTTATTCTTAATTTTATTATTATTGCTATAATATTATTTTTACTGAAACGCATGAATTTACATTAAAGGACTTACCGGAAAATAATTTGGAAAAATACGTAAAATAAATGGCATGTATAAGAAAATATTACATGCGAGTTAAGCGAAGTCGACTTGATGCTTCCACCATCGAGGCTTTTAATAAGAACAATAAAAGTTCAGAATGTGATAATGAAAATATATCGGATGAATCTAATGATGGTTCAATTTGTCCAAATGAAATTGCTGCAGAAAAATACAATTTATTGGCCTCGCCAGTTCAAAATATCCAAAATAATGCGATGGAAATAGAAAATGAAGCTACAAATAATAATTTGAATAATCCGTTAGAACTTGATACTACCACCAATATTCAACAGTTTCTCTCCAACTGGGCACTAAAACATAATATGTCTCATGTAGCAGTTAATGACCTGCTAAAATATCTGCATCAGCATCATTTTAAAGAATTACCTAATGATGCTCGCACATTATTAAAAACCTGCCGAACTATTAAATCTATAGTTGTTTCTCCTGGAAAATACTGTCACTTTGGAGTGAAGAAGTGTATTGAGAATTTATATTCAAAGAACCTACATTATTTTCAAGACATAGTCGCCATTGAATTGGATATCAATATTGATGGCTTACCTCTATCAAAGAGTAGTTCGAGTCAAGTATACCCAATTTTGTGTAAATTAAAAGGAAGTTGTGAAGTTGATATGATTGGAATCTATCATGGGTATGAAAAACCCAAAAATGCGAACATATTTTTGAAACTCTTTGTGTTGGAACTTTCCGATTGTATTAAAAATGGTATTTTGCTAAAGGATAAAAAGTACAATGTGAAGTTAAATTCCATTATATGTGATGCTCCTGCGAAGTCATTCATAACCTGTACAAAAGGCCATACTGGATATGCTTCTTGCACAAAATGTAAAGTAGAAGGGGATTATATCGTCAACAGAATCTGCTTTCCCCAAATCGATAATCTTAGTTTACGCGCAGATCAAGATTTTAGAAACAAAATTCAGCAATTGTGGAACCTCACTTTTAGAAAACATATCAAATATAAATATGGTCGACAATTTTCCACTTGATTACATGCATTTGGTGTGTCTAGGGGTAGTTAAAAAATTATTAGTTTCTCTCTGGTGTTGTGGGAAACCTTCTACGAAATTGTCATTTCATGCTATTAGTGTAATATCTGACAATTTAGTAAATATGTCAAAGCATATAACATTTGAATTGAACAGAAAACCAAGAAGTTTAACTGAGGTAAAGAGGTGGAAAGCCACAGAGTTCCGACAATTTTTGTTTTACACTGGGCCAATTGTTTTAAAAGGTTTACTTAACACTGACAGATATGTAAATTTTCTAACTTTACATATTGCCATAACTATTTTATCCAGCAAAAAATATTTTATTTATTTAAATTATGCGTCTGAGTTATTAACATATTTTGTAAAAACGTTTAAAATATTGTATGGTGCCGAACATATTTCACACAATGTTCATAATTTATTACATCTGACAAGGGATGTAGAAAAATACGGCACTCTTGATAACTTCAGTGCTTTTCCATTTGAAAACTACTTGCAATCAATTTTAAAATCTTTACGAAAACCCGATATGCCATTATCTCAGATAGTAAAAAGACATAGGGAACATACATTGCAGAGTGAAATACGAGCCAATTTTAAAGGGCCAAAATATTTTCCTTTTTATGAATGTGAACATAATAATGGCCCTTTTATGACTATTAAAGTTTCTAAGCAATTTAAAAGAGTGGTTTTTGAGAATTTTATTTTAATAAATAAAGAACCTGATAATTGTTGTGTTCTTAATGACGGTAGCATTATTTTGATTGAAAATATTGGTATGACGGAAAGAAACAATTTTAAACTATTTGCTAAGAAAATTCTATCACTGGAAGACTTTTACGAATCTCCATGCCGTTCTTCTAAATTAGGAATATATGTTGCTTCTTCAACCGGACCACTTGAAATATTCGACATAAAACAAATCTTCAATAAATGTATAAAATTGCCATATGGTAACAGATTTGTTATATTTCCTTTACTTCATACTCTTTAGGCAGAAACCTCATTACCTATACAGGGTGTTTCCTAACTACGGTACGACACTTCAGAGGGTGATTCGTTAGGTCGTTTTAAGAAAAAAAGTTCTTATGAACATATGTCCGAAGTTGCTTCGTTTCTGAGATATAGGGCCTTGAAGTTTAATACTCCAGGCATTTTTGAACGTGTCAGACAATCAATGACAAATTGATTGCAGTCGTGAATTTTTATACCGTTTTTTTTTCTATTTAGGAAACACCCTGTATTTTTTTGGTTTTGAGATTTCAACAATAAAATCGTATTGAGCAACAATAATAAATAAATCTCTAAATAAATATGAATTTTTTGTCATTGGTCGTGTCCAATGCTCCTAAAATTTGAAAACGACAAGTGTCAATTTGTTGATTTTATGTAAAAGAACATGCAATGACAAAGCTAGTTAGTCAGTGTTTACTTAATAACTGGATAATGATTGTTAGGTATTTGGTTTTTACTTTAGTATAAGCATGTATAAGTGATAAGTCTAAGCCCCGATCTAGGCCTACTACGATACAGTTGGTAAATCATGGATGAGCAGACCTGGACTATTGTTCAATTTATTGAAGATGAAACCGTAGAAGCTATACCTACCTCATGGATTCAAGGAGAGTACTGTCATTGGCCACCATATAAACAAGAAAAATTATCAAACGCAATAAGGAAAAGTGAAGCTCTTAATACATGTTGGCCACGACACAGGATTAAGATTTTTAGAAATGCTACATTTGGTAAGTTGTTATAGTTAAAGTCATAATTTATATTTGTAATAATAAAATCTGTAAGTAAAACTCTTTTTGGTACTTGTCTCAGTTAAGATAATGGAAGTCCAACAACAGGAGTTTTACTCAGTGACCAATTTACTTTGTCTATAAACTTCAATAACCACATGAAAATTAGTATTAAAACCAACAATTTTGTTATTGAAACTATAATAATTGTGGAAGTGGCTATTTATACGTCCGACGTATATGAAAGTCGGTATACGTCTTGCGCTCTGATTGGCGAGTTGAGTCACGTGACTTTTTGGACATACATTTAGCTCCATACACATCTGAAATCGGAAGTGCATTTTTCTCAAGAATCGTTGCAATAATGGGCGTGAATGACCTCTTTTTTCGGCGATGGGCGCTGCGGTATGAAAAAAGAAGTGGTAATTATTTCCAATGCTGTAACCCACCACCGATTTTCTTGACATTTTGGCTACCCGCCTATTTTCGTCCGTCATTTGGCGCATGCCGAATGGTTAAGCCCGATTTATAAACTTTGACGTTTGACGTTGCCGTTTGAAGTTTGACGTTTCCATTTGACGTTTGAAAGTTGGCCATCGAAGATTAATTATTATAAACTCAAATTCCGTTGCGGTTTGTCGTTCTGTCAGAGATAACCACCGAACAATATTCTATAATTCGGTGGTGGGGATAACCAACATTTATCTTTTTCCGTTTGCCTCTCCGGCCAATGAAGTGCCTTCTTAAGGGTCACGTGGGAGGTCACATGGTTTCCCAGTTTTCATATTAATTATCCAAAATAACGATACATAGAAGTAAACAAAATGCATGTGAGTTGCTAAATTAGAATATTGAAATCGAATGACTTCGCTCCGATGACGATTGTTGTTCTATACTTCATTTTTCTGGCATTGCGATAATTCACAGGCGTACAGAAAAATCTAAACGGAACGGAAAAAGTTTATAAACGACTTGGAAACAGCAGCTGCGTCAACGTCAAACGGAAACTTCAAAGTTTATAAATCCGGCTTTTTTACAGCTCCGAACGTCGGGCGAAAATAGGGGGTACCTAGCCAAAATTTCAGGAAAATGGGGAAAATGGGTTACACCATTGGAAATAATTACCATTTATTTATCAGTTTACTTCGGACATGCATGGAGCTAAATGTACGTCCAAAGAAGTCACGTGACTCAACTCGCCAATGAGAGCGCAAGACGTTTACCGACTTTCATATACGTTGGACGTATAAATAGCCACTTCCAATAATTATAATATACAATAAAATAAAAAACAACAAATCTAATGGTACATAAGTTGCTTCCGGATGAATCCTGCGTCAATGTACCTTCTTGTTCCGAGCTTTTGTTCTCGATTACAAGGGACATCCTCAGGGAGCCACGATAACACTGAGACTGATTGTTCTATTTCCTGTGGCGGTATTTATAGAAACAAGGAAAAAGGCGGAGAATTAAGAATAGGCTTTAAGGTTCATCCGGCAGCAACTATGTATCATCGTATTCAGTCTGTGGGAGTTTCCAGTCAAGATATCAAATTTAATTTTTTTTTAAGATGAATATGGAAAAGCCAGAACAAAGGCTAGAGTAGCAGAGGATGTTAGTGACTTAAATTCTGGAAGTGAAGCCACAGGAAAAAGAAAGGTAATTCAGAAAATTCTTTCTTCATCATCAGAAGAGGATTCCTCGATTTCAAGTTTGAAATTGCCACCACCACCAAAGATATCCAGATCTTTAAACTCTTCAAACTTTGCGGGTAGGTATTGTTTTAGTAAGATAAGTAATGTACCTAATAGTCTTAAAAAACTTTCTAGACAGTAGTATTGCCTCCGTTGATTCTCTGTCAAAGTTAGAGGTGACAGCATCAAAGAGCTCCATAAATTTGTTACAATACGCAGGTAAATTTTAACTTTTGTTTTTTACGCATATGTGATTTTACTGTTTATTTGTAAATATCTACTTTTGTGGCATTATTTTAGATGGTGCTAATATTTCCCTGGATTGCGGCGAAAGCTTTGGTCGAGGCTTTGATTCGATAGATGATTGTAATGTAAACGATAGAATGCAAAATTTTGTGTCCCAAGTGGAAGCAAAAACATCCATGCCTTTAAGTTCCTGTTCTATGAAAGGTAAATATGCCAATATCAATATTATGTTATTCATGTAATCATTTCAGACCGAAAAAAGGTTAATAAGCCTGTTGAAAATAATGTACATCAATCACAAATTGACGAGCATGCCAGCAATACTTGCTGTTTACAACATAGTAAGTAAAACTTTAAACTTACTAAAAGATATTCTGTTTTTCCCCAAACAAAAATTTTAAATTTTAGACATTACAATTCTCACGGAACTAAAAAATCAGAATCATCTTATAAGAGGAATTTTGATTGATGTACTTGCTGAAATCAGGGAACTTAAAAATTCAAGATCAGAAATAAATGGCAGAAACTCTGAATATATTTCAATTTTCTTAAAGTATGAAGACATTTCCTTTCCAATTGAAAATGATGAAGGCATGGTAAAATTTGATGAAGTGATGCGAGATGAGAACCATTTTATCGCAGCTGTAAGTTCATTACGATATTTTTATCATTAAAAAGCTCTTCAAATTTTTTTATTTTTTTCTTCTTTTTTAAATTTTATTATAAAGTCTGAATCTGTGTTTTACTTTTTACTATAGGTGAATGAATTGTCTAAATTTGGAGGTTCGAGTCCATATAATTTCATTAAACGAACTATGTCGGCTTTAATAAAAGACTAAAAGAATAAAATTAACTATAGTTGGTTGGGGAGAAAGGGAAAACAATGTTTGGAAAAGTCAGCAGTCGGAAAGCTTTTAACAAGTGAGTATTATTTTTCAGGATTTGTACAACTGGCCCTTATACCATTTATTTCAATATATTGACCTTTATTTACCTGATTTTTTGAGGAAAACTCGAAGATTGGACTTGTCTTATGTATAACGTATTTATTTAAACACAACGTTTTGATCAGTACGATATCTTTGATCTTGTGTCTGAAAGGCACTGAAAAACTGTCAGAGATATCGTACTGATCAAAATGTTGTATTTAAATAAATATAAGACAATGAAATGAAAGTCAGATCTCAGAGTTTTACTTATATCACTTAAATCTCATCTTGTAATGTATACACGTATACTCTGCTGGCAACTTTAAAAGTGTTATCTGGCGTACAATGAGTAAGAATATAATCATAATAAGAAATCAAGTAAGTATAAGAGGGATAGTTATAAAAAGGTGTCCTTCATATCTGTCTCTAATGTTCCTATTTGATTTCTTATTGCGGCTATATTCTTATACATATTGCACCTATCTCTCTTAGACTTATTTGATTCGTTATTACGGCTATATTCTTACTCATAATATGCCAGACGACGCATTTAGAGCTACCAGACCTGTATAACGGTATATTATACAGATCAGGCAATTCGAAAGGTGTCCATAACGAGAAATCGAATAAGTAGAAAAATATGGTATGTGATTATAATAAAATATTATATTTATTACCTGATTATAATATTTTATTAAAATAACGTAGATGGTGGGGTGAAACACGGGCAAATCGAATATTAGAGGTGGCGCCACACGTCCACTGGGCGCGATTCCCCACCTAATTGAATAGTAGGATGAGGGGAGAACATTATACATATTAGATACCCTCCTTTCTTACTTGCAGTTAGTGCCCACTCACCGTGATAGGTTGAATCGCTTGGGTTATTAGGAAATGGCGGCAATGTCGCATTTATACCTATCCCTTTTCTAGTTTTTCGATTTCTCATTATGGATACATTCTCACACATTGAACGCCAGACGACCCCTTTCGAATTGCCTGATCGGTATTCATAATTAGGTCTTTGACGATAACCAACTATATAAATAGTGAACAGGAATATTTTGACAATGGTTGTCCCACTATCTTAATTTATACACGCTGCTAAAATTTACTACAATAACCTATTGAAATTTTCTTTTGAATTAAAAGTATCACTCTTTTGTAGAAGCAGCAGATAAGTGTTTTGGAAATATCACCCGAAAAGATATCGAAAGGTCTATACAAAGCTATACAAAGAGAAGTGGAGAACGTATACAGTCAAAGGAAAATAAGAAATGTGGCACATCATAGTTTTGTTATACTTTACTTCTAATATAATAAAAAAGCTTTGAGAAGTAATTGTCGATTATTTAATAAAACTACCCTTAATTTAATAAAAGAGGGATGGAAATTATCCCAATGGAAATTATCCCAAAAACATCCGTATTTTAAAAACAGGACATACTTAGGATGTCCTTTCAGAACTCCCCAGGATGTCCATAATGGACATCCTGGGGATGGATGGTTTAGTAACATTGACTGTCCCTGGTACGTCCTAAGGACATACAGGACCTCACTAGGATATTTCTAGGACTTACTAATGTCCGAAGGTGTACATCCTGGGGATGTTTTCAGGACATACTTGTGCTATCTGGGTGTTAGTCACTTGCAAAGTGGTTTGTTTGGGTTAAGACTGAATGTACACCACGTGCGTGGTGATTCGACATTTTGACCCATAAAATGGCTTTTTTCGATCTGTAGCGAGCAACACGCATAATTTTAAACTTTTGGTCAATACAAATTTTAATCTAAGTAATTACTCACATTTTGAGACAAAAATTATTTAAAAATATTTATCGCAATGGCCGTTATTAGGCTTTTTGCGCAAATGCTAATAGCGTTGCCAAACTAAAAGTCGGCCTAGCGAGACTTCGGTTTTATGGAAAGTCGGACTCCTGGGATTTAGGTTTCGGCGACGATATCGTATGGCGAATGCGGTGTTGCAAAGGTCGGTTTGGCGAGAATTCGAAGGGCTGGGATTTAGAACTCGCGGTAGGTAGGTGTGGCGTAGCGCACTCGTCTGGACGCCAGTTACCAGTTATGAACTCTATATTTTGTGGTTGTGACGTTTTAGACGGGTTCGGCGTCATGTTTTGTTGGAAGTTCGACAGTTGAAGTGTGTTGTTGTTTTGGGTTTTAGGTGCGAATTGTGCGAACGCGAATGACATTTTCGTTTTGGTTTTCTATTTGGTTAGATTTGCCAATTTGCTGAGAATAAATTATAAATTATTATCCAGTACACATTTGGAGGCCAGGTTTACGAATTGTGATATGATCGGGTGGAAAATGTACCAGTGAATCGATGGATTGCTGGAAATTATCTGCAAAATGTTTAGTAAAACCCGGTGGTCAGGGGTGTGTTTATTGTCTGTCTCTGAACATTTTGGGTTTTGCTCTATTTCTTGCTACATATCATCAAGCCATCTTCACTTCATAGTTATTACTGCGGCAAACATAAGGTTTGTACAAAGGTGTTATGTATAGTAATGGCAGAATGTAAAGGCGAAGTCGGCAATAAATCATCAAAAAGAGAGAGCTATATATATTGCTTTACTTGCACTCGCACCATTACACTCATGTCTCCTCCTCGAATTTGTATTCGACGCACGTCTTAAAGTTCGCTAAGCACCTTTCATGAAAGGAAGAGAGATAGAAAACCTAGTATAAATTATTGCTTTACTACCTGATGTGAACTGACGAGTTATGTTCATCGACCCCACAGTACACCGACCCGACAAAACCATATGGATCAGCACAATCATCATTTATTTTCTGTAACACACCGCACTTCCAAATTATATAAATACCGCGAAATCAATTAACAGTTCAATATACTTTGTACCTGCGTTCAATAAAGCTTTTTAAAAAAGAAGAATCACCATCTCCATCCATAAGTGGTGCTGCGAACAGGATAGCTGCACGACATCCAAAAGAGGATCATCGGTTCGTCTCAACGATTTGGCAGTTATCAACGACCTGGGAGAAGAAACCTGTGCAGAAATTTGGAGAACCACACGGCGAGGATGTCCAGAGCGATTCTTCTTGTCCTGTAAGTTCACTTCCTTTTTCTCATGAGTTCTGATTATCCCGAAGGTTCATTATTAGAAAATTTATCTGAAATTTTAAAACCCTCAAAGTTTAATTTCTCAACCCTCAACTTCTAAATCTCAAGAAACAGTTCAAAAAATGGCTTTAACAAATTCTGACATTAATAACTTGTGCAATACTCTTCCAGAATATAAACCAGGAGACAATCTCTTCACGTTTATAAATTCAGTAGATAATTTAATTGCTTTTTTCACTCAACAAGGTGCTGATGCAACCCAACTCTACATAATTAACACTCATATCGTTTCAAAAATTAAAAATGAGGCCCGTGATTTCTTAAACTTACATAATAAAACTGCTTGGGTAGAAGTTAGGCCTCTTTTACTTCAAAAATATGGCGATCGTCGCACCGAAGAAATTTTATTAACACAATTAACAACAACAGTACAAAAACGTTCAGAATCCTATGATGATTATTATAACCGAATAACTTTAGCACTTAATGATCTTTTACAGCACGTTTCCTATCACGAAAATAACCCTCAGGCAATTGAGTTTAAAGCTTCGTTTTTCCGAAAACAAGCCCTTCGAACCTTTTGCACTGGCATAAATAATCCCTATTGTGATCATTTTGAATTAAACTCTCTCGATGAAGCACTTCAAAAATGCATAGCTTTTATTAAATAAATAATAAATAATAAAATATAAAATTATCAAATAAATAATCAACCAACCAATCGCCCTACTCAACAAAATCGTCAACCACCTCGCAACCCACAACCTAACTATAATATGAATATAAACCCAAATTTTAATCAATCATTCCCTCAACCTTTTAATCAAAACACTCTCGGACCTAGAAATTTTAGTAATATGAAACCCATTCCTCAAAGACAGAATCATCCAACCAATCGACAGGCATTCGGTAAAAACCTTCAGACCCAACAATCATTATAAAATGTCCACAACTTCAAAATTGCCATCGCAACAAACTTATAAACCAACCCCAATGTCCACACGTACTTTTCACAATAATATAGAGTGTAATCCCACTTTGGAAACCGAAGAATACTTTTCCGAAAATTTTCAGGAACCAGCCTCGGAACCTCCTCCCACTCCCGAATTATCGAATTAAATAACCTTTCAAAAGCTACCAAACTTCCATTTTTCTATCTCCCTTATTCTAATCTTAAAGTATTAATAGATTCTGGTGGATCTGATACTGTAATAACTCCTCAAGTTGCCCAAAATTCGATCCCCGATATCAATTTTTTGAACCCTTTACTCTTATTTCAATGAAAACTCCTAAAACTCCGAAAATCCTTATTTTCCCATTTTTGACGAAATTGGTATTAATCAACCTTTCATAGTCAGAATTGCCGATTGGCACAATGATTTTGACATACTCCTTGGTACAGGTGAACTGGACCAACTAGGTGCAAACATAGATTACGAAACTCATATATTTTTATATAAACCCAAATTTTAATCAACCATTCCCTCAACCTTTTAATCAAAACACTCTCGGACCTAGAAATTTTAGTAATATGAAACCCATTCCTCAAGGACAGAATCATCCAACCAATCGACAGGCATTCGGTAAAAACCTTCAGACCCAACAATCATTATAAAATGTCCACAACTTCAAAATTGCCATCGCAACAAACTTATAAACCAACCCCAATGTCCACACGTACTTTTCACAATAATATAGAGTGTAATCCCACTTTGGAAACCGAAGAATACTTTTCCGAAAATTTTCAGGAACCAGCCTCGGAACCTCCTCCCACTCCCGAATTATCGAATTAAATAACCTTTCAAAAGCTACCAAACTTCCATTTTTCTATCTCCCTTATTCTAATCTTAAAGTATTAATAGATTCTGGTGGATCTGATACTGTAATAACTCCTCAAGTTGCCCAAATTTCGATCCCCGATATCAATTTTTTGAACCCTTTTCTCTTATTTCAATGAAAACTCCTAAAACTCCGAAAATCCTTATTTTCCCATTTTTGACGAAATTGGTATTAATCAACCTTTCATAGTCAGAATTGCCGATTGGCACAATGATTTTGACATACTCCTTGGTACAGGTGAACTGGACCAACTAGGTGCAAACATAGATTACGAAACTCATATATTTTCCATTCGTAAATTAGGCGTTTCAGTCCCATTTGAAGTTTTATATCGTACTAATAATAGACTTCGTATCCCAGTAAGTATCAATAATGGTGAAGTTGTACTCCCGGAAATTATCCATAATAATCAAACTTTATTCCCAATCTCAATACATCATGCCAATGATGGATTTGTAGAAATTCCACAACCAGAAAATTCAAACATTGACTTCCCTCAACCAATACCTGTTTATCCACTATCTGATTTTGAAGAATTACCACCTCCCTTCTCTAATAATTCTTTTGATCTATTCGAACACAACACTTAAATTCAGAAGAAAAAGCAAAAAATTTTTAATTGTCATCAATTTAAAGATATTTTCGACAATGAATCATCCGATTTGTCATTTACAAGTTCTGTCAAACACGAAATCCGCACAAAAAACGAAACTCTTATATTTTCCCATTCTTTCCGACATCCTAAAATCATGCAAAACGAAATTTCTTCCCAAATCGAAAAACTCTTAGATCAAAAAATTATCCGACCTTCAATTTTCCCTTATTCTTCTCCTGTTTGGATCGTTCCAAATAAAATGGATGCATCCGGTAAACGCAAGTTTTGCATGGTTATAGACTATCGCAAACTTAATGACAATACAGTTGAAGACAAATATCCCCTTCCACGCCTTGACGAAATACTTGACAATTTAGGTAAATGCACATATTTCACAACCCTCGACTTAGCCCAAGGTTTTCACCAAATTGAAGTTCACCCGAACTCCGTCGAAAAAACTGCCTTCACAGTTCCCAATGGCCACTTCGAATATACAAGACTACCGTTCGGTTTGAAAAACGCGCCCGCAAGTTTTCAGCGAATGATGGACGAATTTTTACGAGAATTCCTTTATAAATCATGTTTTGTCTATATGGATGACGTCATTATATTTTCGAAATCTTTACAAGAACATCTTATTCATATAAAATCAATTTTTCAAAAATTCCGCGCAGTAAACCTAAAAATTCAACTCGACAAGTCCGAATTTCTAAGAAAAGAAGTAGCTTTCCTTGGCAACGTCATTACCCCAGAAGGCATTAAACCCAATCCAAATAAAATATCTGCAATCCAAAGCTTCCCCATTCCGAAAACTCCTAAGGAAATTAAAAGTTTCTTAGGACTAATAGGCTATTATCGTCGCTTCATTCCTAATTTCTCAAAAATGACAGCACCCATGTCCCGTTGCCTACGAAAAGGTACAAAAATAGAAATTGATCACCCTGAAAATATAGTTTGTTTTGAAAAATTTAAATCCGCTCTATCCTGACTTTTCCCTACCTTTTACATTAACTACTGACGGCTCTAACATTGCTATTGGCTCTGTCCTATCCCAAAAAGGAAAACCAATCGCTGACTACTCCCGCACCCTTATTACCGCAGAACGAAACTATTCCACAATCGAAAAAGAACTCCTTGCAATCATAGACTCCTGTAAGCATTTCCTGCCCTATCTTTTTGGTGTAAAATTCACTATAGAAACCGATCACAATCCTTTAGTTTGGCTCTATAAAATTAAAGAACCCCATTCACGTCTTGCCCGATGGAAACTCAAATTAGAAGAATTCAATTTCGAAATTGTTTATCGCAAAGGAAAAGACAATTTTGTAGCCGACGCCCTTTCCCGCATCGAACTAAATATGCATGAATCCGACTCAATTTGTGTAAATCCTCCCTCACATGACGACGACTTTAATATTGACGATTTTGTTAACGAAGCTTACGAAAAACAAACTGGACTATCCACACAACACTCCACTCATGAAAACCCTATTACTACTATTCCCTATTCCGAAGAACCTATTAACTATTTCCCTAATCAAATTATTTTAAAGTTTGGAAATAAACACGACGTCCAATACAAACTTAAATTTAAAAGTAAACATCAATATACCGTAATTCTTACTGAAAAGACTGGAAAACTGACATTAAAAATACCTTTCATTCTATAATATCTCCTAACCAACGCTATAATATCCTTACTGAACAAGTTGATATCCAAAAATTTATATCTGAACTTGTCCGCAATACTTTCAATGAATCCGTTCGTATCTCTTTCTGCTCTAAACACACTCAAGATATAGAAAATCCCGATAAACAACTCTAATGTGTTGAGAAAACAAAATCATTTACGAAATAAATATGAAAGACACTCTTATAAACTTCCCTTCAAAGGCCCACTATTAGGACAAAAACCTTTTGATATTATCCACATAGATACCTTTTCTTGCAATCTTCAAAGTTTCCTAACAATCATAGATTCATTTTCCAAATATGCCCAAGTTTACAATATACAAGATAAAATTAATATTTCCATTTTAAGCAAATTACGTCATTACTTTTCTCATCACAATTATCCGCGCAAAACTGTTTGTGATGAAGGCACTTAATTTTTTAATAATCTCTTTAAAGAATTTTGTAAACTCCACAAAATAGAACTCCACTTTACCGTTAACAATCCTAATTCTAACAGTCCTATCGAACGATTCCATTCCACATTTACAGAAAAACTCCGAGTTATGCAAGATGAACAACCTAAAGAATATTTCCAAGATCTAATCACACACTGTGTCCTTATTTATAATCAATCAATCCACTCAGCCAATCTCAATCCTCTACGGCCCCTATATCGAAGAAATACAATTCGACGAGGACTTACCTATTTATGAAAAATATAATCAACGACATAAAGATGAACTCCGCCCTTTTATTGATTCCCTTTACTCTAAACTTCACGAAAAAGAAACCCGCATTTTAGAAAACCGCAACAAAAATCTACCAGATCCCACTGTAATGCCCAGACCAGCGCATAAGGCCAGAATATTTAAAACTATAATATTCCTACAGTATATCCTAGAGAGGCCCCAATATTCATATTCCTAAAACTTAAAACCATCCGTTCCTATGGAGCTCTCCAGACCGCACGTGTCAAGGCCAAATCGCGAAATCCCAAGATCTCACGTCACCAGCGACGCTTGCGCCGCGGGGACCTAGCCGGACCCCTCGCGAGCGTGTATAAAAGGGGAACTGCCTTCCTCGGTTCTCCAGTGCTAAGCGAGCCTCCACCAGATGCCAGGGGAACCCCTGCCCGACTGAAGAGGGCAGGTGGCCACCCCTGCAGCCAACCAGTCACCCAGTAAAAATGAAGAAAATCAAGAAAGAAATACTCTCCTAGCACCGCAGTAAGTTTGGGCTGACCAAAAAGCCAAATATTTGTGTTTTGATTCCTTTGTGTCTGAATTGCCTTTTTATTTTTGAATTTTGAATTATTTTGGAAACTTTTAGAGAAATTGAATTTATTGTGCCTTTTTAATTAATTAAAAATAATTTAATAACTTTTGTGAACCATCTGAGGATTTTTAGGAATTTATTTTGAACCATATTATTTCACTGTAGATGCCAGACTTTTATTTTATTCAAACAGAAATAATTTTGTAATTTTTATTGGGAAATTTGAAGGGATTTGGGAAACTATTTAGAGTCAATTATTTTGGGGTTGAAATCAGAATCTTGTTTTTAATGGAACTATTTTATGTCAGAATTTTCGAGTAATTTGAATTACAGTTTTATACGAACTTGTGCTGGAAATTAAGCAAAGCTATACAGGGTCAAGTAATTTTATCCTACAGAGTCAAGTAATTTTAATCTATTTAGGAAATCAAGTAATTTTATTCTATTTGGGGAATCTTTTGCAATTTTTGTATTTTTAATCTGAAGGTTTGTCATTTTATGCCATAGTTATGTATTTGTGCCATTTTGTTATATTGTTTTGTGTCTTATTTTAAATTCTATTGTTTATCAGTGTATCTTTTGAAACGTTTGGATTTTGTTACTTAGAAAGGGCTCACATTTCAGATATCTTGAGTGTAGCCTTGTGCGAACTTATAGATTTTTAATTTTATTCAATAATAATTATTGCACATGTTTTAAACTTCCTATTGTACTGTATTTTGTTAACCCAATGTACGGTATCGTATTTACTTATAATATACATATCAAACTATCCCTGTGTTTCCGTCATACACCTTAGGCCCACACTAAAAATAATATTGTGGCTCGCCCTATATAAATCCGCTCGCCAACTTTTACCACCAACAAAAAGGGCTGAGAACGCCACACCACTCCTACTCCAGAACAAAGACAAACCGTATACCTTTCCAAAAATACTCGTAACAAACTCGACGCACCCTATATACCCGCTACTGTTACCTCTACTGACAATACAAAAATTAAAGTTTTAACCACTAAGAATAAACCCACTAACTCTCATCCTAGAAAAATCAAACGCTTACGCAAACCTCCCTTTTTACAGAAACACACTCCTAATATCCAACTGCCTGGCCCTTCAAGTGCATCCGATCCCTAATAATGGATACTATCAAGAATTGGTAGGTCAAGCACAGTTATTTGATCACTTTCGCCGTCACATACCTTTAATTTAAGCACTATAGACAATAATCTTAAACTTTGCTCAGTTAATCTAGTTCTTTTTAACACTTCAACAAATTCATCTTACTACAAAATGTTTACTCAGTATAAACTTCTTTACCATGAAACTCTCGACAATTTTCATAAATTAATTCGCCCTAAACAGAAACGTGGAATTATGAACTATTTAGGTACTTTTATTAAATCAATCACAGGAAATCTCGACGAAAATGATCGCATATTTTTGGAAAAACATATTCAAGCTCTCGAAAACAAACAGTCTGAAATCACTGGCACACTCAATAACTACACAACTTATGCCTCACAAACAATAAAACGATATAACATGCTAGTTGAAACTATTAATAATAATACAGTTAAAATTGCACGAGATATTAATCTACTCAGTGATGAATTTGACAAATATCTCTCCCTTCACAGCGAAATACTTAATCTCGATCGTCTAAATCAATTTATTGATTAAAAAATAATTCGAACTATCAATCTAACTGCATTACAACAGTCAAACATTGAACTATTTTCTCTCTCTGAAATTATTCAACTAGAAAATCATCTCAAATCTATCCATAATAAAGCCTGTCTCTTATCAGATAACATGCACCTTTTTGAACTAATTGAAACTGCTCAAAGTACTATAATCTCTACGGAAAATCAGATACTTATTATCCTAAAAATTCCTATCCTTGATGAACTGTTATTCCCACTCTACCATATTTACCCAATTCACAGCAAAGAAGATATTGTTTTGGTACCCCCTGCCGTTTACTACGGAAATAATCGCTGGTATTCCACAGGCACACCTACAGAATGAAAAATAACCTGTCAAACTATGTCAACAACCAAATGTCAACTACCAACGTTAGAAAACTGCACCACAGCCATTCTCCTGCAACCCATCGTACATCAAACTAAGCGAAGCCTTATTGCCAGCACAAACAATCTGCTCCGTATCGCCGAAAAATGTACAAAAACAGAAGAGATCATCAAACAACCGGCCATCATCCGTTTGCCCTGTCCAGTTCAAATTGAAAACCAATGGTACACCTCCACACAAGAAAAAGCTGAAATCCCAGTCATCGTTCCTGTCAAAATCAATCCCAAATATCGTCTACAACTAAATCAGCTGCACTCTCTCCAAGAAACACCACAACTCTCGGCCATTCAACCTATTCATCTAGATCCAGTCGTCATCTCCACAACAACCTGGTCAACCACACTTCTTATCATCACCCTACTATGTTTCATCATTTACTTTACCATAAGAAAACGAAAAAGACTCCAAACGATGTTCTTCAAAGCAAGAATCTCACTTCAAGAACTTCAAGAACTTCATCAACCCAAAAGGAAGCCCGAGGACGAACTTCCATCCTAAGGGGGGAACAGTTATGTTCATCGACCCCACAGTACACCGTCCCGACGAAACCATATGGATCAGCACAATCATCATTTATTTTCTGTAATACACCGCACTTCCAAATTATATAAATACCGCGAAATCAATTAACAGTTCAATATAGTTTGTACCTGCGTTCAATAAAGTTTTTTAAAAAAGAAGAATCACCATCTCCATCTATAAGTGACGGATTAAAAATTTGTACTTAGGTACCTGTTGTAATTTCATTTGTAATTTTTGAAGATTAATTCGGTAATTTAGACTGGCAATTAAAAGATAATGATTATGAAATTCAAAGTAGGTGTTAGGTATTTAAATAATTATTGTAATGGTTAGGCAAAAAATATATATCTTTATATTTTTGGTTACAAATTAAATATCAACATAAAATAAACTTTACATAGTCAGAAGTCAGTATATAGGTACATAATAAATAAATAATAATAATATACATTTAATTCGTTAGGAATTTTAGTCAATATAAAATACTATCATCCGAATATGAATCGTCATTTAAATTAATAATAATTGGGTCTATGTCAACGTCCAATATCTTTTCTTTTTCCCAATAATCCTTTATAACGTTCTCGGTGTGTTTTATACAACTGGACCAGTTTTCTTTAGTGACTTCCTGGAGAGCTTCTTTCCAAATAGACATTACCGTGTTATCATCATGCATTGCCTCAGATACAATTTTCTTATTAAAAAAAGTTTTGCATTGGGCCCATATCAATTCTATTGCATTAAATATACAATGATATGGGGGAAGCCTCAACACTTGATGTAACATTTTATTAATTATATTGTCAGAATTACACATAACGTTGATTTGCTGCAGCTCAAAATTCCCTTTTTCCAGTTCTTCGCATATTTTTTCCCTAGTTAAGTGTTGCTTGTTAGTTGTCATGTCATAAATCAAACTTCTTATTTCTCCTTTATCCGATTCTGTCAAACCCTTAGTTTTCGGGGCTGCTTTACTTTTAGTGTGTACCATTTTAATATGTTTAATGCCTTCTTGCCTAATTCGTGAAATGGTCCTTGTACTAATCTGTAACCCCTCCGATGCACATTGAAGTACCGTGTGACAGGTGGACGCAAATACCTATTTTCGAATCTAAATGCAGTAATTATTTTAATACAAAAGAGGAATATTTTTCCAGAATTACACAACTAACACCCGGAGGTTCTTATCTTAATTTGCGTCATTAAAACATCACGCGGTTTTTATCAAATTTAGGCTCACCTCTAACCTCCCTTCGCGAAATGTGCGCAAAAGGCGTGAGGCCTACGTGACTAACATCAAGCAAACAGGATCCAACTTTTGGATAAAAACCTACCGAGCAGTCGAATCTGGGCTAATCTCCAGTGTGTGCCTGAGCTGTGTGTATATCGCGTCAAAGTGTCATACGCCGATCCTCGAAACGCCAACCTTGTCGACTGTCAACTAAACATGAGTAAGCTATCATTCTAAAAACTATTATTTTATCTTTTTGCTCTGAACTTCTTCGTACTTAATTGAATTTTTGCTCTATTACCTACCTGTTGTGCTACACCTGTTGCTATTACTGGGGTTCTTATTTTATTGGGTTTTTTATTTTTTTATTATTACTTTGCTCTAGTGATCGTTTGCCCTTAGCGCATTATTAATATTAGTGGGAATTTACGGGTTTTTGCTTAAAAGTGTATCATACTAATATCAAGGATTCATTTTGATCTAAAAACAGTGATTTTCTTTTTCTTTTCATCCTTTATGTTAGTTCTTGTCTATTATTGTACCTTGCTTATATTTCATTGCTAGAATATTACTAGTAAAAGTTATACAATTTCAAGTTCCTTAGTCAATTACTTGAGCTTTATGTATTCTTAGTTTATTATTGGGTTATTATATTTTTCTAGTCATTTAATATAGTATATTTTTATTGGGAAAAATTGTCTATTATTATTTCTACCTTGGATCTCCCCTGGATTAACAATAACAGGTATAGCTGGGGTTGCAAGCGAATCCTCGTACGCCCTTAACAATTAAACATCCAAATAACCAATTATCTAGTTTTTTCCTTATTCAAATAAGGTGATGACAGCGTGCCAACATCAGATTATTAGTTTCTTGAGTTTTTTCGTTATAAAAGTCCTTCCGACTCGACAGGCTGGTAACAACCGATAATTTTCTTTTTTTTCTTGGAAATATTTCACCACATTTAATATTAATTTTCTACTCGGGGCATTGAATACTTCACGCTGCATTGTTATTACAGGAAGTCTATCGCCAAAATAAACCAAATATTTAATTACTGCCCTGTTTTATATGCGTACTCTCATATGAATATATTATCTTTATTAACATAATGTATCAGACAAGAACAGAGAAATAAAAAGTTGGTCTTGCGGTTTTTTAAGCCGAACCCCTCGCTCCAAAACATAAGGGAGAACAGGTAGGAAAATCATAGCCCATCTCTCTCGATTTTATGGCCGACTTCGCCTTTACATTCTGCCCTTACTATATATTCTTTTACCTGATCTTTCTTTTTTGCTCTGTACTGTTCTCGAAATTAATTCAATTCTATATTATTATTTTATTTTGCGCCGAAATAAAAAACCGACTGCGGTTACATTAGGCATGTCCTGAAACTAAAATAGGGCTCGAAAAAATTGGACATGTCTAATGTACCTGGTCCCATAATTAGTTTTTTATTTCGGCGTAAAATAAAATCCCAATTAATATAAAATATATGTGAGGATGTTACAAATATTTTACGAAAATAATAAACATCAGGTTCAAGTAAAAGTGTTACGCGTATTTTACATAATTTTTTGAAGTAAACAAGATGTAAAATTAAGGTGCCGATGAGGCGGACATTTTTACCCGAAATTAACGCATAATTTACTCACATTTGCGTTAATTTGTGACGTAACAAGTAGACAAAGATACGTAAATATTACGTAAATGAGAGTTCAAATTGTTTACTGGCTATTGACCCATTACATGGCTGCAGTTTATTTTCGACAATGGATTTGGCTAGTGGATATTTCCAAGTGGAATTAGACGAACGAGATAGAGAAAAAAGTGCTTTTTCAACACAAGAAAACCACTACGAGTTCAAACGTATGAGTATGGGGTTAAAAAATTCGCCCTCGACTTGGCAAAGGTTAATGCACAATGTGTTTGCCACCCTAACGTACAAGGAGTGCCTAATATATCTAGATGATATTATAGTTTTTGGTGCGGGAGACGTAGAAGAACATCTTAAACGCCTCAAACATGTGTTCGACAAAATGAGAGAGAGTAATTTAAAGTTCAAACCCACTAAATGTCATTTTATGAAAGAAGAAATTGAATATTTAGGGCACATAATAAATTCCAGCGGTTACAAAGCGCACCCTGAGAAAATCGAGGTAGTAAAGAACTATCCAGTCCCAAAGACAGTAAAGGAAATTAGAGCGTTTATAGGCTTGGCATCGTACTACCGGCAAAGTCTAGAGAATACTATGAGTCGGGTCACTTCTTTGTTCTCTCGAGAAAAACAACAATTTTTTGCGACTGCTCGTAAATCAGCGTCACCGCGGCCTGTGTAATCTTAAGGGCCCCATTCACGTTGAAATTGGTATCGATATATGTTGCAAGTATCAGTATCTTTATTCAAATCGCATAGGTAGTGTATTTACTTAAAAAAGTTGTTGCACCATTTCTGCATCACATGTGAACTGAACTGATGTTTCATGAGTTCGTCTCAACGTGTATGAACAGAAAACAAATGGAAACAAATCTCAGATACATGTATCGCCGTTTGTCGTGATACACGTATCGATACCGATCTCAACGTGAATGGGGCCCTTTATTTTCTTCTACCAGAAGATATCGATCGCCGTACTCCGATGACGGCGGGCCGAGGGAGCGGGATAGGGCAAGGGGGAAACGTTTGTTTACACAAGGCCAAGTGCCCAGACTTATTAGTATATCTCTGGACGCTGCTACCGGTCCATGGTAAAGGAATTTTCAAAAATATCACAGCCATTAACAGAATTGACCAAGAAAGTTGTACCCTTCAAGTGGACGGAAAACAACAAGAATCTTTTGAAACCTTGAAAAGTGCACTAATTACAAGGCCAATATTAAAGTTTCCAGATTTTAGTAAGCCTTTCATAGTAGTAACAGATGCTAGCGCCACAGCGATTGAAGCCATCTTCTGTCAGAAGTACGATAACTTAACGAAAGGATAAAAAGGTAAAGAAGTTGCGGAAATTATTTAAGACATAAATAAACACCGACCCGAATGTTATTTGAACATGTTTAACATTAAAACTAAAAATATTAATTATTAATTATAATAATAGCTGAATATTCCTTCTCACATTTATACCTATCCCTTTTCTACTTGTTTGATTTCTCATTATTACGGATATATTCCTACACATTCTTCGCCTGGCCTGACGACATCTTTAGAATTGCCAGTAGGTATGGTAAAAGATTTCTAAAAAATTTCGCCTGCCACGCATTTAACAGAATTGTTTTAAATAATATGCAATTGTCCCTCCCCACCCGAAATTAATTTCTATATACGTCACTGAAGTGATCTCAACTAAACTCTTCGCCCCGGCCTACTTTTTTAAAAAGTGACATGCAAAAATATACCATTCTAGTGGCGTATCAATTTTCAAAAATGTGTTCTTAATGGATTAAATAATTCTTTGGCGGGGCCCCGAACTTTCATCCGGCACCCATACCCACAAAAGTTTGAGCCGATCCTGAACCCCCCCAAATTTTCGCTAGATACGGCCCTGAGTCAAGACCATACTGACGGTTCACCATTGAATGGAAAATTGTCGATCGGGCCGACAATTGTCGATCGGGTCGACAATTGTCGATCGGGTCGACAATTGTCGATCGGGCCGACAATTGTCAATCGGACCCACAATTGTCGATTGCAAATTGCCTTAAAATAAAGAAAAATTCGTTGGCCCTTCTACGCCTTCGTATCAATTCAACAAATCAACGAATAGCCTAAAATAAATCCCCAATATGCGGAGAACCGTCTCTGTGATACGTTTTTTATGGTCATATAGCAGTTAAAACGCCGTTTTTCTCCGTCTTTGTCTTACAACCCGCTACGAAACTTGCGTTCTCTCTCGCGATATCGATCGGTGGGTGGGTCTCAAACGGTGTAGCTACCACCTGACCTGCTTTTGGTGTAGTTTAAGTCGGGGCGCGGAGAGCTATTTATTATTCTGAAAGCAGTTAGAACTGCGCACGCGTCGTTTTGTCAAATTACCGATTAGAGGTTAATAAATACAAAATTGTTTGCAAAATAAAAGCTATTAACTACAATCACCAAGAAGAGCTTCGCCAATCGAAAACTCTATTTAGCAGTAAGAAAGTTCGTGTGGATTCAAATTGCGCATATGAAATGTGCAAATAATTTTTAAAAAGCAAGCTGCCGGAACGTATGCTTTATTTCTTTTTACAAGCTTTTATTATTTTATTTTTTAACTTGCAAACGTATGGTGAACTATGTTTCCTGAAATCCGATTGAGCTGAAATTTTGCATACACCTTTAGTTCCGGTGACAATACAATATACAATACTCAATATTGTAACACTTTCAAAATGGCCGTCGCCACAAGATGGCGAATGATGTATTTTTTGTCAACCCCCTTAATATGGGTATCAAATAAAAGGGCTTGAAGAATAGAAAACGATGGAGTTTGTGACATCTGACTAAATTCAATATGGCCGCCGCGCCAAGATGGCGGATAATGTATTTTTTTGTAAACCCCCTTAATATGGGTCTCAAATGAAAGGGCTTGAAGGAGTAGAAAACGATAAAGTTAGTGACATCACACTAAATTCAATATGGCCGCCCCTCTAAGATGGCGGATAATGTATTTTTTTGTCAACCCCCTTAATATGGGTATCAATAGAAAGGGCTTGAAGAGTAGAAAACGATAGAGTTAGTGTCATCACACTAAATTCAATATGGCCGTCGCTGCAAGATGGCGGATAATTAATTTCTTGTAAACCCCCTTAATATGGGTCTCAAATGAAAGGGCTTGAAGGAGTAGAAAACGATAAAGTTAGTGACATCACACTAAATTCAATATGGCCGCCCCTCTAAGATGGCGGATAATGTATTTTTTTGTCAACCCCCTTAATATGGGTAATGGGTATCAAATGAAAGGGCTTGAAGAGTAGAACTAAAAAAAATATTTTTAAAAACAAGCTTTTATTTAAATGCTCTGAAAAGAAGAAAATAAACTTTATAATAAATCAAACCAAGGAAAACCCATAATTTTGTTACATTATACAACATTATACAAAGTAGAAATTGTATATATTTCTATAAAAGAAATTTACACACGAAAATCTCGCGACAAGCTTTTATATCATATACAACTGTATAATGTAACAAAATTATGGGTTTGCCTTGGTTTGATTTATTATAAAGTTTATTTTCTTCTTTTCAGAGCATTTAAATAAAAGCTTGTTTTTAAAAATATTTTTTTACTATTGATTTTATTTAAGTAAAAACATAAAGCAAAAGCATAAAGATGAAGTTGCTGCACGAACCATGCTTTCCTAACTTTCAAGTTTTTCTTTATTTTTTAGAAATTTAAGGAGTTTGCGCATGCTCCTGATGTCATGATAGCAACAACTGTTGAAAGCAAAATGTAACTAGGAGAGAGGGTATACTTATCGCACTTACGAAACTATATCTACTTGAGTAATAAAACACCCAAAAAATCGTCAACAAAATCAAACTCCGCACCGCAAGTCGCAAGAAAACAAAATGCCCAGGAAGCTGTTGATCAGCTGTGACGCCCGTGACCGTGGCCTTATTTTCTCATTTAAGAGGGGGAAGTGACGTTAGATTTCGTATTTTTTTAAGTTGTATAGCATCATTGAAATGACAAGTAGATGGAAGGAGTGTAGAGAGAGAAAGTGGCAGCCAAACTTGAGTAAGTGAAATAGTAAATAAATCAGCTGATTCCGGCAAAAACCACATAACACAAGGAGGTGTTTGTTTTAACTTTCTATTTTTGTGTCCTGTGCTTCAAACGAGTTCCGTTGTCAAACGTCATTTTAATTTTCCTTCTGTCTCAAGTCCCAATACGAATAGGTGTACCTAATTATTGTATTATTTATATTTGATTTGAGTTCGTGTCGTCGGCGTTGAGTTTTCTTAGTTGGTGTTTGGTTTAATATTATATTTTTAGATCGGAGAGAAAATTTAATTTAGCTGTGTGGCTATATTCTTTCTGTTTAAGTTGTAAATTACAAAAAAGAGGGTCAACTTCTGTTGTGTATTTGGATGTACCAAACGGGGCGGAAAGAATAAGAATAGTGGGGTTTCTTTTCATTCGTAAGTCTTAAAAATCTTTGCTAATAACTTTGCAGTTTTCAAAGAGATAAGGCGATATTATCATAGAGAATTTTGGGCAGCGCAAACTTCAAAAGTATGTAATTACTACAGTTCTTTATTTTTCAAGTCATGATAGAAACTATCAAGGGAAAGGCTGGCAAAATATTGTGCTAATGAACTTCGTAGTCAAAGATGGAATTAGTCTTGAGGTTCTGGTCCCTTTCATAAGGTAATTATTTGTAACTCTTTTGTTAGATAAAAATATGTAAAAGCTACCTGTCTTACATGCTTTTCCTATTAAATTGAATTTTAAAATTAATAAATCAATTAAGATAAGTAATTAAAGTTGAAAATGCATACCTTATCCTAGATATTTTGTCACCTTTATTTTAAAATAAACTTTTATTTTGTAATTTGTATTTTATTTGTCTCAATTTACTTCCAGGTACATAAAATTTCCATGTAGGTAATTTTTTTTTAATCAATTCACTACTTTTTTCTGTGCAATATTTACATAATTGTGGTTATATAGAAAAATTCTCATTCCTACAAACAAGCCCCGAATTTCGGAATACAGATCATACAATAAAGAAAATTACGGAACATGCCCATTAAATTCGCCCATTAATATGCAACATCCTTATATACAAAATGAATATTTAGTGTCCCCATTATAATTTTAAAAGAAATGGCTTGTGGCATATGGGACAAAATGCTTTGGTAATTGGCAACACCAAACTAGTTTCCAATATCTAATGGAAATTATGTATGGGTCCTTCGGAGGTGTGCAGACCACGACAGGTACCTGTTTCGGGCTTGTTGGCCCTCATCAGGCAGACGTAGCGCACCTCAACCGAAAAGACCCAAACACGTTGGCTAAGTGAAATAGGAACTAGTATAATGCGGTGAGCATTAACCATCCAACGCCATCTAGCTGGTACTGCCAAAACCAAAGCAATGTGAGTGTGTATATATATCGACCGGTCGATCGACATAAAAAGAACGCGGCAAACCAGAAGAAGCATACATACGGGGGCCAAGAAACTCGTTTGATTCATCATCACAACAAGGATCGAATCGTGAGTTTCAATCCTCGTGTGCTTACGTCTATAGCCAAACGATGATTAAACAAAATGAATATTCAGTGTCCCCATTATAATTTTAAAAGAAATGGCTTGTGGCATATGGGACAAAATGCTTTGGTAATTGGCAACACCAATAGTATATTGTACAACAAGCACGGAAATGAGCATTCCGTGCGAGTTTTACACTATACTTTTTCTACGACTGTACCTATACCTACAGGGTCTCTATTGACGGAGGGCCACTCGAAAATAACTCGACAAATATGAATTTTTCGGGGAACTTTATTTGAAAGAAAAAAATGCTTTTTGCCTAACTTTGAGTAAAAACACATTTGAAGTCCATGGCCTACTTTCCGAGATATGTTTGAAAAACCCGAAAATTGACGAAACTTCTTCGGCTTGTAACTTTTTTGTTTCAAGAGTTACCGATTTTTTTTAATGATATTTGGGGGCAAAGTTGATTAGTTTAAGCCTACTTTGTCAGAATTTGTAAAAATGCCACCGTTTAATAAGTGCTCTTTTAACACTTACCTAAAAAATTTACTAATTTATTGTAATATTTCTATGGCCCCGAATGATTTAGGTACATATTTTCATGTTTTCAGTATTTTTTTAACAACAAACTACATTGCATATCATGGAAATTTCTTGCGAGGTGACTGTAAGTATCTAGTAAGTTCAAGTACAAAGTTTGACACATTTTAGTTTTTTTTACATTTATTTATTTCGAATATTAACAAAATTATTTCTTATGTCTACATCTATTTGTTATTAACAATATTGAATGTTATGTTGCTACAATTATTAAAAATCATTTTCGGAGAATTTGCATTTCTCGTTTCAATATTTCTAATATATTGAAATGTTTCAGTTTCTGTAAATGGAGCATCACTTTTTGGTGATGTTGTAATGGATTTTAAAATTGTATCCGCTACCTGATATTTCTTTTTTATTGACTCGTCAATATAACTTTCCGCCACAGCAGTTGACCTCCAACCACCATGCCTTTTAAGTGATGTTATATCCTCACCTGCATCTATTAGTATTGTCGCAGAAGATCGTCGAAAACTGTGTCCGGTATACAATTGAGGATTCTGAAGGTGTAAATATTTGGCAATTTGTTTACATACATTTCCTATTTTATTTATACCTACTCTTTGTGTAGTGCATTTACCTTTCTGATAATTTACAAAAAAAAGGAATCATGAACATTATGTGGACGAAGTTGAATATATTTTTTCACGATGTCATAAAACTCTCCTGTTATGGTAAATTTTCTAGATACTTTTGTTTTCGTGTTTGCCAAGTCAACTAAAATGGCCGAGTTCAAATCTTTAATGTTGTTAGTTCGCAGCTTATATAAATTCATCTCGCCGGCAAGCCCCCATAACTCCCATATAAAAATATATTTTTGGAGGTTTTCGTGTTTTTACAAATATCTCTGTGGCCAGAACTGATATAGAAAATGGAAATATCACCGTGTGGACAAGGTACCTATCTAATAAGGACAAAAGTGTTAACTAAACCTACCTTTGTTAATAAATATTGACTATCTGGTGCATCCTTTAAAAATCTATTGATTTCCGAACTGAAAGTTTTTGACTTTTTTGGACTGTAACCATCTGATTGCCTTTTTAAAAATGCCCTTAATTTGGCATATTTTGCAATATCGATACCGTTCTTGATGTTTAATGTAGTACGTAACATCGAATATTGTGCCCATAAAGTTGATGGCTTAAATTTTTTGGATATTTCGCCAAAATATGCCATTAAATGGCGGAATATGAATTAGTTTTTTGAGCAATCCTCCAATCCATAAACAATCTATATGTATTTTCATACTTCTCCTTCGAAATTTGTGGTATTAAATTTTCCGCAGTTTGATTTGCCGCGTCCAAAATATGAGGTGGTGCCAATTGTAACTCATTATCGCTGGAACTTTCCATTTTTTTTTATAAATTACTAGTAACTAATTGATATTTTCAGTTTCAAAATGAATGCAAACAGACACAAATTAATAACGCTGAACTGTCACATTTAGCGTTCCCCGCAACAAAGGCGACTAGCCTTTGTTTTCCATGGCCTCCTACTACTTTAGCCAACATTTACTTGCGGACCCGTGCACAATGATATTCCCGCACTGGTTACTATGGCAACCCGTGCACAATAACATTCCCGCACCGGTTGCCCAAAACCGTGTACAATGTACTACATTTCTCAATTAAAAATGATCAAACAATGAGGCCATTCCTTTACAGTCGTAGAAAAACTAGTTTCCAATATCTAATGGAAATTATGTATGGGTCCTTCGGAGGTGTGCAGACCACGACAGGTACCTGTTTCGGGCTTGTTGGCCCTCATCAGGCAGACGTAGCGTTGGATGGTTAATGCTCACCGCATTATACTAGTTCCTATTTCACTTAGCCAACGTGTTTGGGTCTTTTCGGTTGAGGTGCGCTACGTCTGCCTGATGAGGGCCAACAAGCCCGAAACAGGTACCTGTCGTGGTCTGCACACCTCCGAAGGACCCATACATAATTTCCATTAGATATTGGAAACTAGTTTGGTGTTGCCAATTACCAAAGCATTTTGTCCCATATGCCACAAGCCATTTCTTTTAAAATCCTTATATACCTCCTTTGCCTGAATCAGCTGACACGTTCATTAGGCGTTCTTGTCTTACTTATTGCCATTTGAAACCTATCTCTCTCTAGAGTTGGCTGCCCCAAACAACAATGAAAGTGGTACCTGTGCGACTTCCATTGTACTTATCAATTCGATGTATAGCATAAAATCGAATAACATTTTACCTGGCAAAATTTTAGTACAAACATCTCTGTCTTCATTTTAATCATAAGATCTTAAAAGCATATGCAATGGAATTATTATTTTTCCCAAGGTTTTCATAAAATATAAAACAAAACACTGCTCGTAATATCTTATGATTAAAATGAAGACAGAGATGTTTGTACTAATTTAGTACAAACATCTCTGTACCACTTTAGTACTACTAAATTTTTGCCAGTAAAATGTTAGGTTTGTTCCAACCTTAAATCACAAAGAGATTTCCAACAGTTTGCAAATCGTTCTCAACGCGCATGTCTGTAAGATAATTGTTTTTCTGATCAATTTTTGTGTGTGGTTGGAACAGCTGATAATTCATTTGAAGCGTTGTCCTCCATCGACGTTTGAAGTCTATGAACCTAACCTTTTAGTAAAATATCAAGGTTATAATGACCTTGTTCTCAGACTAATGAATAAAGGGGACACCGCATTATAGCGTCGTTATACAGATGTAAACAGTAAGCTGAACCCTCTCACTTTATGAAAGAGATAAATTTATTTACAAACACTACCTATGGAACGAAATATTCTTTTTATTCACTTTAGAGGAAAGCCACTTGCACTTTATGCACCTTTTTACCATTTTTTAATATTTTAAACTTGGAACCGCACGAAAAACTCGATTTTAGCGTTTGTTCTCTGGTAAAACTAAGCAAACACACACCAAAACAAACAAAATGGAAAACAAACAAGTTGAGCAAGCGCTAACTTTGGTCCCTGTCAAACTGCCGCAACGTTGCCGATTAGTGCGAAGAATAATGGGTGTTCTCTACTATATCCAATTTGGTCAATAATAAAACAGAAAGAAAGAAAAGGTTCTTTTACTTTACTGTTTGGGGCAGGTCAGTAAGACCAATATTTGTAAACATGGGGATAGTAATAAACAACTATGGATGCCAACAATTCACTTAAATTTGTAAACAAATTCGTCCCCTTTATTCATTAGTCTGAGACCTTGTTGATAGACCTAACCTAATTTTCTTCAATCTGTAATCTATAACCAGAGAACAAGGCTATAACTTATGAGAAAGAAATGAATTGCTGAGAAATAGAACATGGAACATGTTCTGCTTGTTATAAAGACTTCACCTAACTCCTTATTTAGTTTGTTATTCATATTACTAAGTTCTTTAGTTTTACCAAATAAAAATACAATGACTTGGGAAAATAAAAATCAACAAGGAAGTGGATAAAGGTCCGCGAGTTGCGGATCTTTAGTGTATTTTTTAAAGGTCCGCGAGTCGCCATACGTCTTCATGTACAACAGCAGATTCGTCAGAGCAATGGTAGAGCGTTGGAAAACCAGTCGGAAGGTCCGGGTTCGAATCCCACGTCAAGAGTTTTTTTAGGCGCTGCCTTATAAAATTAATTAATTATTTCCAATGGTGTAACCCGCCCCCGATTTTCTTGAAATTTAGGCTAACCCCCTATTTTCGCCCGACATTTGGAAATAATTACCCCTTCTTTTTTCATACAGGCAGCGCCCATCGACGAAAATGGAGGGCATACGCCCCTTATTGCAACGATGCTTGAGAAAATTCACTTCAGACGTATCTAAATCATTTTACTTCAAACGTGTATGATGGAGTTAAATGTACGCCCAAAGAAGTCACGTGACAACTCGTCAATGAGAGTGCAAGACGTATACCGACTTTCATATACGTCGGACGTATAAATAGTCGCTTTCTTTTTTTATTTTTTATTTCCACGTTTGGGGCGTCCGTGTCTTTTAGGATGTTCCTTCTTTTACTATTCGTTTCAAGGACCGGTATTTTCAAGAAGGAACAAGTCTACTGCTTTATGGATCGAGATTCGCGACTCGCGGACCTTTAAAAAATACATTAAAGATCTGCGACTCGCGGACCTTTATCCACTCCCAATAAACAAAAGCTCATAAAATGTTTTTAAATTTAAAACTTCAAATTTTCGCCATCTAAATATTTATATATTTCAAGACAATAATACAAAGTATAAGATTCTATTCACTACAGTGGCCTTCACATTGGTAAATCTCTTGCTACCTGATTCCTAAGAGCATAAGATGTCTTCTACGTATTCATCGTCATTTTCTTGTTCATAACCTGGTATATTATTTTCATGTACTTCTACTGTATCATTGTCCACAACAAAGTTGTCATCTATGCAATATTATGGAGTACACATGCTGCTCTGACAAGACAAATTAACCTAATTTTCCTCATTTTTACATGGTAGGTACATCTGTCGAAACTTCTGCTTCAGTAAAACAAAACAATGCTCTATACCCCGATTACTGTAAGAAGTCCCGATTTTGTCAGATGACATTCTTCACAAAATCCCTAGGAATTTTTTGTTAACCATGGGTATAACATTGGTATATGTGTCTCAACCAGTTAATGACGTCACTCATTGATTTATGATGTGAAAAGTTACCCAAGTGATACGAAAAAAAGAGCATAATAAAATAAAAACCCTATTGCAATCACGATTATGCCGCTACAAATAAAAATAACTATGACTACAACTCATTTTAATAATAATTTCAAACGTCATGGAAACACTTTCGTTTTGGTATTTTGTAATAATCAGCTGTTTTTGGCAGCATCTATGGGCGGACTCAGGCAAATTTAGCTTCGGTGTGTCAAAGTGACAGTGAAGGTTTTCCAGATCGTTTAAACTGGTTCAAACATTCGGTAATGAAAATATTCGCGGGTTTTCTACGTTTCGTGAGTTTTACCGTCATCTGTGTTGTTCTTGTTCATGTTACTTGTCGTGTTATTAGTGCAAATGGGCTCGTTACTGACCTGAACTTATGACCCGGTTGCATTTTTTGCTGCATTGATGCCAACTTAGGATATCGAAATTACCAATTGACAGTCCCAGTAAGGACTTCTTAAAATAATTTGAGTATACCAACTACCAAATAAACCACACTTAGGCTAGAAGAGTTTTTTTTGCTCTGTTTTGTAACATCTGGCGACCAAACAGTGGCAAAGCTAAGAAATGGCTAAGCAAGAACCCCCCTGAACAACACAGACAGAGCATCACCCCCAAATACAAGACAAAAATCAAGAATTAGAAATCTAATGGGAAACGAAGTTTTCCGATAAGTACAATCTACCATACCAGCACAGAATATACAAATTGAAGAACAAGAAGCCCAAAGAAGGATATCTACAGGAGCGGGAGCTGTCCCTAGGATACGATTGATCAAAAACAGCTCAATGCAATACTTACAATTAGGTGTAATTTCTCTGTCCATTACTAAAACTAGATTAAACCTTAGCTTATTACGTAGACACATTAAAAAAAAATAAAATCTGGCAAAAATATACAATTGTCAACAAATCGAGGTGCAAGTACAGATTTGAATAGCCGAAACATTAAGGAAAAAATCTTTTTTACAATTATTGGATATTCAATAAAAACTGAGCGGTTTGAGAGATACCAATGCCTGGGTAGAACACACTCCACCTATTTCGGAATCTTATCGATTATATTAAAATATGCCGAATTCAAATTCTCAATATCGGTTCTTTTATTCACAGTGTTTTTTCTTTTCTCAATAGCAATCATCTCTTGTAATAGTCGTTTCCTGTAATTATGTTGTTCGCCGACGACAGATACATTTTCAAAATCAAAATTATGACCAGTCTTAATTTTATGATCCACCAATGCTGTGGGGTTTTGTTTTGTCAAATATTGTTTACAATCGTTCTTGTGTTCGTACATTCCGTTTCTTCAGATATCTGCTTGTTTGGCCAATATAACAATTGTCACAAGTCTTTCTTGACACAAGTCTTCTTTCTTGTGACAAGTCTTTCTTGTGACAATTGTTATATTGGCCAAACAAGCAGATATCTGAAGAAACGAATGTACGAACACAAGAACGATTGTAAACAATATTTGACAAAACAAAACCCCACAGCATTGGTGGTGGTGGTCATAAAATTAAGACTGGTCATAATTTTGATTTTGAAAATGTATCTGTCGTCGGCGTACAACATAATTACAGGAAACGACTATTACAAGAGATGATTGCTATTGAGAAAAGAAAAAACACTGTGAATAAAAGAACCGATATTGAGAATTTGAATTCGGCATATTTTAATATAATCGATAAGATTCCGAAATAGGTGGAGTGTGTTCTACACAGGCATTGGTATCTCTCAAACCGCTCAGTTTTTATTGAATATCCAATAATTGTAAAAAAGATTTTTTCCTTAATGTTTCGGCTATTCATATCTGTACTTGCACCTCGATTTGTTGACAATTGTATATTTTTGCCAGATTTTAGTCTTTTTAATGTGTCTACGTAATAAGCTAAGGTTTAATGTAGTTTTAGTAATAAACAAAGAAATTACACCTAATTGTAAGTATTGCATTGAGCTGTTTTTTGTAAATATTGTAAATTGTTAAGTGTTGCTCTGGGGTGTTTACACTCATGTTTTTTGTAGTGCCCTGAAGAGGATAGAATAATACTATCGAAACGTCGGCAAATTTAGAAACGTAGTTTCATTTCTAATCGGTCCCTATACCCATAAAACAGCTATAAGTTAAACTTTTGGATCGAAATTACAATTCTCAATAAATTATAATTTTGTTGTCGTCTAGTTAAGTTACCCCTGTCTTTGTAAGGGATTAATAAATTAGGAAGCAGAAAGGATAGCCACTATCTCCCAAAAGATAATTTCTTCCACATTTCTCTTCCAGGTTGTTTTTCCAATGGAGATGAGTTTCTAAACACTCTGTTCTCTGCTATCATGCACAGAGCCAGGACATCCAATAAAAAAGTTTATTATTTTTCTTCTATGATCACAAACAGCTTGCATCTAAAAAAAAGCTATTAGATGATAGAATAGTATAACAAGCAGTAGTATTATAGCGGGGATTGCTAATCCTGTGTCCGTAACTTGATAAATCAACAGAAAACATTTTTATGGTCCAATATCTGGGAAATCAAAACCAGCTTTGGCCACACAACGTGCCGTATTACTCACGTTGCAACTAAAACACGCAACCGAGTGTGAAAGTGTATGAATCTTATAACAAACCGAGGTTTGCTATAGCTGGGTCTGTCCAATAAAATCCTGTTACCTTATTACAATATAGTTTATTGATCACAAATTTGAGTGATGTTGCAATTTTGATTTGACAACTTTTAAGTGATAACAGTATAAAATAAATCAACTTTAGAATAAAGGTAAATTTGAGCAACTATATAATAAACTAGAAAATGAGTTAAATTTTTAGTTAGAAAATGACTCGAAGCAAAAAGTGAAATTGTTGTTACAAATACTCTGACTGTTCAGCTATAAGAATTATAATTCTTCTGAATAATAAGTTGGAACTGCGAATTCAGTCGCTTCCCTAATAGCACACAATGTCCGAGGGACGTCCATATATTGTCCATATTTGGTCGAAACGTCCAGGACATAAAATGTACATCCCAAGGACGTCCGTTTTTGGACGTCAATTGTTCGTACATAAAATGTACATCCCAGGGACGTCCGTATTTGGACGTTAAATGTTTGTACTTAAAATAGACATCCGAGGGACGTCCGTATATGGACATAAAATGAATATAGGTCACATTAAATTATTTATACCATATATCCATATTATGGTACTAACTAATTATTTCCTAAAGTAGCGATGGTGAAATTTTAAAATACACCTATGCTACATTGATGTTAATTAGGTAATAATTTGGTTGATAGAAAAAGTAGGTACCTATAGAATATTAGCAGGAATAAGAATCATTGCTTATTTATTGCAAAATGTAGTAACTACCTACATAAAAGTAAATAATATATAGCGGCAGTATTCAGAATTGGCATATGTTTACCGCGTAATCTGTGGTACCTACAATTATTTAAAAAGACCGCTCGTTTCCTACTTTCAAAGTTCCAGACTTATTTAGATACGGCAGTTGCCAGATCCACAACTTAGATCTGAGACATTTTTTAAATTCTATAATCTCATATAGTAATACATATTTAATATTTAGTTTACATTCGCACGCTGCTCCTGTTATTATTATGCTATAAGACAGAACTAGTTTACATATTGTTTAATACCTATCTAATCATTTATTAACTTTCTAACCTTTTCCACAATATTTATGTTTATTCTACTCGTCAAAAACCGGTCAACAATCTGGCAACAGGAGAAATCGCCCGCTAGGGTACGCCAACCATTCTGACGCAACGCTAAAACGGCATTGGCCAAAATTGTCACGTGACCAAAACGCGTAACACCATTGGCAAAAACGGTGAGTTTGCTTGGCGGATACTGCGCATTGTAGGGCATGCCGTGCGAGTACGGACAAGCCGAGGCAGAGAAGATCTGTGGTTGTTTTTGTTTGTAGCATTGTTGTTCAATTAGCATTGTGATCCATGTGTTTTTTATAATTGTACTGAATGCCATAGACTTCCTGAGGACTTCCAGATTCCAGCCATACAGGAAGATTACTTATTATTTTGTTGCATCTTTCGTGCATGAACGGATAAGGTAAGCAAAATTTATTAGCTTCTGGTGTTTTAATAAGGATTTTCTATAAAATGCTCAATTTATCTAAATCTAAAAGATTTTCAACTTACAATTAATTAGATATAGTGTATAATTATTGTCTTCGTTATTTTAAATGGAATATCCTAACCTATAATATACTATTTTATTGCACTTCAGTTTTCATGGTCGATTATTGTGAGGGCGAGAATTATTATTATTAGGTATTATCTATATGATGTATATGATGTATATGATTTCGTGAATGTATCATAGGAAATTTCGCGATTTCGAAGTACCTAATTAAAATTTTCGATCGAAAACAGCAGATGCAATAAAGGTAGTAGCTAAATATAAAATGCTTATTTAATAATGTGAAAGTTAACATTAATGAATTGAAATAAATTAGGAAATAGAGGAAGCATCGGAGCAGTATGTTTACCAATCTCTGATTGAAATTTTTTACACAGCTTATCCAAAACTTGTACAACATCCCAAGGTACATCCTAGGTCAATATGCAAATGAAGGAATGCCAAAACTTTAAAAAAATTTTAAAATTCTAGACAAATATCCTTTCTCAACTCTAATTTGAACACATTGCAGGTCTTAAACTATTTTTTATACCTACATAAAATGTATTTCTTTTTGTTTTAGGTGCTGAGCAATTAAATCTAAAAAGGAAAATTGCAGCAGAAAAAAGAGGTAGAAGAAGGAATAAAAATCCCAGGCGAGTAAAAGAATGGTTACCTATATGCCGCAGAAAACAATAGATAGGTACCTATACTTAAAATTATTTTATATATAATAAATTAAATGAAAAATATATTATTTTAAGTATTAATCTGTTCAGTAAAATATTTAAGAGGGGATAAACGATCGCCAAATCTGTCAGGTCTTATTAATTTAATGTCGTGAGAAACTTAAGTTACAATATTAATTGCTGTTGTAATAATTTAAATACCTGATGAAATTTGCTTTCGTCACCAAGGTTTGATGATTTGACAGCCATTTGGTTATCTATCCTCCCATAAGTACTTTACTGACTACTTTATTTATTTGTTTACCCAAGGGGCGTGGGCGTAAATTAAAAGAGGTAAAAGTAAAAGGTAAGTAAAATTGATGTCCTAAAAACGTCCTAATCAGTAATACAGGGGATGTCCCAAATAGACGTCTTATGGATGTCCCAAGTTGTGACATTTGGATGTCTTACTTCCGATGGACGTCCATAGGATGTTTACGGATGTCCAGGGGATGTCCAAATATCCGATTGAG
This sequence comes from Pseudeuparius sepicola, assembly GCA_963920635.1. NCBI lineage: Eukaryota > Metazoa > Arthropoda > Insecta > Coleoptera > Anthribidae > Pseudeuparius > Pseudeuparius sepicola. The sequence continues at coordinate 41,551,587 of OY987303.1, read as the reverse complement.
GATGTCCGTCGAACATCTGTCGGATGTCCTTGTGCTATTAGGGTTACGCTCAAACGAGGCTCGTAGTAGTGCGGAGCGAGGCTAGGGCTTCCTCCGGTCCTTGTCTGCTCGTGTAGGCGCTGCAGATGTTTTGGCTAGCAAATCTTCTCCGGGGTTTTTCGCCGAAGTAGAGCTGACCAGGAGTCGGCACCTATGCCAACGCAACTCCTCTCGATATGTACGCAACTCTCGTTACGTTGTTCGTCGTCAGAGGGCTGTGGTCGTAGCGTCCTCAGAGATGGTGTGCAAGCATGAACAAATCAGAGAGAAAACAGCATTAGACAAGGTCTAAGCCTTTTACAAAAATTATAAACCACAAGGTTACGATTAATATTTAAAATTGAATTATGATACTAAAGTTATTAAATATTGACAAATAATGATAAAAATTAAACGTTTAGAACTATACTAAACTATGGGGAACTATGCATAGCTCTAAATTCCCTAAATAATATTAGTTAACTGACCGGAATAGCAGAGTGCTTATAATTTAATTAAAAGAAAATATTGTGAGAATGCTCCAGCCCGAATTTAATGAAAATTGTGATATTTTAACTCAAATTTAAAGCGAAAAATTTATTTGTGACTTGAACGGTAAATACAGAATTTAAGAAAGTTAAAAAATATACAAGGTAATATGAATTTACTAGAAAACTGAATTTATCGGTGCCAGATTTATTTCAGTGGCCCGGTACCACAGAATCGAGACCTAACTCGAAAAATAAGAAAGTAACGTGTGACTAATGTGACCAAAACTTGAAAATATTCAATAAGATAACAGCCGCAAGATGGTGGGTATTCAAAAAAGGACAATGCTATGTTTTTGAGCTAAAGATGGCCGGGGCCTTGGACGAAATGAGTCCTTCAAAAAAATAGCACGTAAAAAAACGCTACAGGTGAGTAGTTAAGTCGCTGAATTAAAGCAAAAATCAAAGAAATTACTCACCTGTAGGGTTTCCCAGAAGAAACAGCCACCACCTGTTCGCTGTGTCCCGCGTTTCATCAGCTACGCAGCCAAAAAGGAAGGGCCTCGTCGTGCAAGCGTCGTTGCCTTGCCTCACGATGCCATGAACATAGAAGAAAAACCCAAAAATATTAGTCACACCAAGTCAATCCCCTATATTAAAATACAAAACCACTCAAATAAATCACCTGTTACGATAGAAATAACTATTAAACGGTTACGTTCTCAACCAAAGCTTTTACTGACCTTAACGCCTTGCCTTCTCACGTCCTTCAACGTTTAGGTCTTTCTGCATGTAGATTGGGTGGTGCCGTTTTCTCTTTCTCAGGAACTGTTCGTTAACGTTAAATGGCAAAAGCCCGCGGTAATATTAATCAACGATAAGCACGTGGGGGGATAAGACCGAGCGCGGTCGCGGGAAGAGTTTTTTATCGGGCCTTTTTCAAGGAAGATTTTCGAATTCAATTCTTGACATTGACTTCTGCAGGTGGCGAACTTGTCGTCTCATGTTAAACGGGATGGCATCTCTTCATGGACGCAAATTGTATGATCAAGCGTATATCATTTAAGCCCAGGTTGAGATTGTACGCAAAATTACAAGTAAAAATACGAGAATTATTGAATATTCTAAGCTAAGCCCACTAATAACTAAAGTTAAGAATAATGGTAACTTATGAACAAATAAAATAGGCGAATACTGAACATAAACCGCCCATCAAAAAATATATTGTATTTTTTTTTATTTTTCCAAAAGTGGAAGAGAGCACAATTTCACTAAAGGCCTTTGCAAGATTCCTTGTGATGTGCGCACGGTTGCTACTCTCGAAATTCCATCCTTCCCAGGGTGCAATTTCTCGACTATAGCCAAAGGCCACTTTAGCGGAGTAGTAAGTTCATTTTTTATTAGTATCATATCACCCGCTTTAAGAGGAGAAGTAGCTTTCAACCATTTATGGCCTTGTTGGAGAGAATGGAGATATTCGTGATGCCAACGTTTCCAGATATCTTGTTTTATCCGTTGAATTAATTACCATCTATCAAGTCTATTAACATTTAAGAGAGTTAGATCAGGACCAGGAATACATGTAACAGGATTAAGTAGTAAAAAATGCCCTGGAGTGAGCACATTTAAGTCGTTCGGACTAGAACTCATAGGGTATAAGGGTCTGGAGTTGAGAAGAGCCTCTATTTGGACGAGGAGTGTGTAAAGTTCTTCGTAAGTTAGAATTTGTTGTCCAATAGTTCTTAGTAGATGGGTTTTAATCGATTTAATGCCTGCCTCTGCAAGGCCATTAAAATGAGGAGCAGAAGGAGGACTAAATGACCACTGAATTTTTTCTTCTTCACAACCCTCTTGCATGAAGGAGTTTAATGATCGAAAAGCTCCAACAAAGTTGGTACCATTGTCGCTGAAAATTCGACTACATCGACCTCGTCGAGCGACAAATCTTCTAAGAGCAGCTAAGAAAGCTTCTGCTGTGAGGTCGGAGACTAATTCTACATGGACCGCCTTCGTACTAAAACACACAAAAAGGCATAGATACGCTTCTTGGGATTGTATTCCACGTCGTTTAGAAAGTGTTATAAAAAAGGGTCCTCCATAATCAACACCTACGACTTGGAAAGGCTTAATTTGAGTAACTCTATAACTGGGTAAATCTGCCATGGGTGGTTCTAGAGGAACAGGTTTTGTTCGAAAACATTTGTGACATTTTGAGAGGGTGTGATTGATAGCTATTTTAGCTGACAAAATCCAAAAATTTTGAGCAATTAAATAGCTGGAAGTTTGAGGTCCAGGATGAAAATTGTTTTTATGGATTTCCTGTATAAGAAGTTCGGTAAGTCGACCTTTGCACGGAAGAATAGCAGGAAATTTGTGCTCATAAGAGAGCCCTGAATATCTTAACCTACCGCCCACACTACGGATGCCATCTTTGCCAAGGAAAAGATTTAATTTTCGAAAGGGTTTAGAAAGCGGTGAATTATCTTCTAGTTGAGTAATTTCTTCGGCAAAAGTGATATGTTGAACTCGTTTGACTAGCACAAGTAACGCGCAATGAAGTTCATTATCAGTGAATGTAGAACTGGTAGGACGAGTGAGGTGACAAGATTGAATAAAACGCAAGCAATAAGCGATTATGCGCTTTATTTTTGCAAGAGAATAATATTTTTCAAGTAAAATGTCCAAAGAATTCAGGGATACAAATGAAAGAAAAGAGTTGGACTTGGCTTCTTGGGAGAGTTCTACCGATGGAAGTATAGGAGAACATTGCAACCACTGGTTATTGGGCAATTGTAACCAAGGAGGTCCATAAAACCAAAGTTTATGGTTGAGCAATTCAGAGGGAAAAATGCCTCTAGAGGCGCAGTCTGCCGGGTTGTCAACTGATTTGACATGTCCCCATGATTCGGGGGAAACTCGCTCTTGAATATAAGCCACCCTGTTACTCACAAAGGTTTTCGACCTGTGAGGTTCGGATTTTATCCATCCAAGAGCTACCATTGAATCTGTCCAAGCATATGTTTTTTGAATAGCTAATTTAGTAAGCTAAAAGCTTAGCCAATAATACTGCCGCACAGAGTTCTAGACATGGTATTGTCAGCACTTTAAGGGGTGCAACTTTGGACTTCCCACTTAAGAAATGCAATTTAATGGAATTATTGGGAAAAATGATTCTGCAATAAACTACAGCAGCATAGCCTGTAGATGAGCTGTCACAGAAACCATGACGCTCTATGCTTTTATTACTTATTACAGGAATAAATCGAGGAATAATTTTAAGTTCGGAAATGACCGATAGTTCAGAACAAAATTTATTCCACTGACTTTTGATACAATCAGGAGGAGTAGAATCCCAGTCTAAACCAAGAACCCAAAATTTTTGCAGTAGCGATTTAATCATAAAAGAAATGGGTGTAAGAAACCCCATGGGGGCGAATATGCGTGCTCCTTGAGAGAGAACACTTCGCTTAGTGCCTACAGTACTGGGAGAGCTGGTTTTGTAGGAAAAGATATCGAGTGTGGGATGCCATTGTAGACCAAGAATTTTAATAGAATCTGCGTTTTCTAGAGAGCTAAAAGAAAGTAACGATTGTTGACAATCCTCTTCAGCGAAACTCTTTAATAAATCGGGGTGATTCGCAGACCATTTTCGCAATTCGAAACCTCCTTTTCTTAAAAGGTCGATTAGTTCGCCTTGGAGAGCTTTAGTACTTTCTAAAGTATCATGACCTGTAGCCACATCGTCTATGTAGATATTCGATAGGAGTACTTCTGCAGCGTTGGGAAAATTATACATTTCCTCTTTGGCAAGTTGCTGGAGAGTGCGAAGCGCAAGAAATGGTGAACAAGACAGACCATAAGTAACAGTTTTTAACTGAAAATCTTGGATTGGATCTTTGGGAGAGAATCGACAGAGAATTCTTTGGAAATCGCAAAACGAATCATCTACTAGTATTTGTCTGTACATTTGTCGTATGTCTGCCGTAAAGACATAAGGGTACAACCGAAAATTGAGTAGAATAGCGATAAAATCGCTTTGCAATTTTTCGCTTGTGAGAAGAGTGTCGTTTAAAGAGTATTCTTGATCAGAGCGACATGCAGCATCAAACACTACTCTTAGTTTTGTTGTGGGACTGTTTTTGTTGATTACACAATGGTGCGGGATATAATACATGCGCTCAAAAGAGAGTGGGGTACTAACAGCTTGCATATGTCCTGCTAGTAAATAGTCTTTCATAAAAGACGAATAGTCTTCGTACAATGTTTTATTTTTTCTCAGTCTGGCTTCAAGGGTTAGAAATCTTTTGAGAGCGATAACGCGGGTGTCGCCAAAATGTGGTTCTAAGGGAGTGGAGCGAAAGGGAAGTATGGCGCGCACCTTTGTTTTTGATGTTAGTTGGTCGAGCGGTACCTTTAAAGGTGGTCCATAAGTTAATTTATTTCTGGTGTGGGCCTAAGAATTAACGGAAACAACAGGGGAATTTTAATACATATATTAAAAAGTAAATGGTACGCCTATGGCGTATAAAATATACAGGTTACGAATTACACAGTAAAATAAATTGAGGAAGCACAAACGTGAATAATTGAATTAATTAAAAACTGATAATAAAACTTGCGGAAATAGTACGTGAATTTAGCTCAAAATATTCCAAGAATAATACCAAAATTATTGGCACACAATTTAGTTAGCCTGATCACACAAACGCAATAATAAAATATGTAAATTAATAATGATTCGAAATTAATAATAGAGACACGACATTATTAAAATCACTTGAAATTGGCACAAAAACGTATTTAAATATACTCAAAATTTAGCGTAAAATATTAATATTGACTTAATACGGCACTGCTATGCTAACAGCTTTTTAAATACCCATAATTTAGCGTAAAATATTCAGAACTGTAACGACACTGATTTAAAATATGACAAAATATAACAATCCTTTACGACACCTCAAATAAACACCAATAGCATTCAAAATAAAATCAAATCAAATAAATTAATTAACTGGAAAGAGAAAGGCAACTCAGTCGACAAAACCCAACAAAACAAAATTCAATCGCTTACTCTGTGGTCAGTTCAACGGGCAGCATACTGCTCTGGTGCTGGATCTATGGCAGGCAAGGCGGCAGACTCTAGATGACTTCTCGGGCAGTACTTCGCCCAACACTTGGTGTTCGGAGATTTCTTCTCATGACTGGTTCGGCATCGGACACTCGCGGTTCTTTCGGGCAGGACTTAGCCCAGCAAGAGGTGGTCGGCAACAACTGGCTCCTGTCCGGGAGCAACCCTCTTTTATATCAGATGGGGACATTGTTTTCGACTCGATTCGGGGTCTGCAGGTGTTCACTAGCCGCTCGCGAGCTTGTCGGCGGGTAGGATACATAAACAAACATGTTTTTCGGGGAACATTAATTACCCTGGCCAATCTATCTAATATAAACAACATGGTTTTTCGATTTAATTTATTACCCGATATTCGGCGGCTTTGTCTCTAGCGCGATGAATTTGAAACAAGATATTTTAAGGAAATACTTAACATTGTATCGAATTATTTGATAAAATAAAATGAGAATTTTGGTTGGTATATACGGGGTACCTCATTGGTATCTACGGGGCATCATCACAGAAGAGTAACCACAAAACGACCAGAGGGTAGGCGATAATGAGTATTGCGGAAAATATTTTCGCAACGAGTATCTTCCTCGGAGAGATATTTTTTCTGGGGCACCTCTTCAATTTCCCAGAAAGATTTGAGAGAAGTTTGAATCTGATTATTGTCGGATACAGAAAGTAGCGAATTTCGAGGACCAAAATTTGGCGAATGGGACGGTCCCATAATAATCCATCCGAAAGAGGTTTCTAGGGCATATGGACCATCAGGACTTATGCGCACTTTGCCGGCTTGAAGACACCAAGCAAAGACACTGGCTCCGAGCAATAAATCTACGGGTGAAGAGTCATTAAAACGAGGATCTGCTAGGGGCAAATTAAGTAAATTCTCATAAGAATCGGAAGCAGAATTAGCCGAAGGGGTATTATCGCAAATTTGAGGAAGGAGAGCTGCTTGAATTCGTGTACGAGGAGTATCATAGGCGTGAGGAATGAGTTCTAGGAAAACTCCACTTTTCACCGTATGAGTTGATTGTCCAACTCCCTGGACAGAGGGATTTAATTTATGGCGGGAGAAGCCTAGAGTTTGCGCGACCTTTTCGGTAAGAAAATTTACCTGGCTGCCATTGTCTAAGAGAGCTCTTAGGGGGCGGTAAATTCCCCTGGCATCAGGTGTCCGCACTATAGCTGTAGCGAGGATAGCATTCGTCTCCAAATGAGCGATGCGTGCACATAGAGGAGTTCCTTCGGGAGTCGCCTCTTCCATACTGCCCGTGGCAATGTTGTCACTAATAAGGTTAGAAGCGTTATCAGAGGTTAGGATTTGAGCAGTAAGGGTACTAACAGGCTCAACCGGAACCTGATTAGTATAGTCAGGTGCTGACGAATTGGTTCTTTTGGGGACGTTTCCCGGTGAATTCTTGGATGAGCATGGAACTTCATTGTTATTAGGTGCTCTGTCTGGAAAACTATTGAGTAAAGAATGATGTCTTACTTGGCAATAACGACATGCCATTTGAGAGTTACACTTTTGTATTGTGTGCGAGGAATCTAAGCAATTACTACTCCAATTTTTCTGGCGTACAATATTCGCTCTATTTCGGGGAGAATTTTCTAAAAATTTAGGACAGGAATAAATTTTATGAGAAGCTTTACAAAAAATGTATTTTTCAAATTGAGTTACAAAAGAATGGGAAGTTTGACGCGTATTTGGATATTTTTTAAAGTTCGAATTACTACTTGCTTTTTGACATTGTATATATTTGCATTCATTTACTAAAAATCATACAACTGTTGATACGTAGGTAATTCGGCATGAGAGTGTTCAAGTTCAAATCTCTTTTCTGTTTCTGGGTCCAATTTTTTATGTAAAATTACAAAAAGTAGGAGACTCCATTCATCTATATTAAAATGCATATTTTTTAAAGTTTGAAGACTATCGTTAAAAGTATCTAACAATTTTCTCAAGTTTTTTGAAGATTCGAAAGTAAGTTTTGGGGCATTAAGTAACTCTTCGACGTGATAAGTTGCTAAAGTACGTCTATCTTGATATCTATCACAAAGAGTAGTAAAAGCGATTTCATAATTTTCATTTTTTAGTGAATATTTTTTTAAAAGATTGTATGGTTCACCTGAAACAGCACCTTGAAGATATTGGAGACGTTCAACATCCGATAAGCATTTATTAGCGTGAATAAGAGTGGTAAATAAGTCGATAAAATTTGACCAAGAGCCTAAGCTACCATCAAAAGTGGGGATATTTATTTTTGGAAGCTTTACATTAACCGAAGAATTTTCAGTATGATTTTCTGTTTTTGACGGAGATGAATCAAATAGTTCATAATAAATTTTGAGTATATAATAATATTTTTTGTCTACTTCTTGCCGAAGAAGTTTCTAAATCCGCACCGTCTTGGTTAGATAAAATTTGAATTAAAGAAGTGTGCTGCTTATTAAACTCTTCGACAGTATCATTGATTTCGCGGTAACGTACTCGAAAATAAGCGTGATTTAATTCGTCTTTTACAGAAGAAAGAGCAATATCATATAGGATAGAAATTCTGTCTATAGCTGTGTCTCTTAAGGCTTTAATTTGTTTTATATTTTTTGCAGACATGATCTCCCTAGAAAAAAATGGAATTTCTAGTCTTAGCAAATAGGTACTTACTTATAGAGAGTTTTAAGAAAAAGAGTGGGGAAAACGAGATTGGTTCTCGAACCTGAGTGGAATCGTGCGGTGCATGCTTACGCGCTAATGAGAAAAATTGGGCTTTTATTTTAGAATATTCAACGTCTAGATCAGTTCCTTCGAGATCCGGCTCGAAGGACCATTAAATGTTACGATAGAAATAACTACTAAACGGTTACGTTCTCAACCAAAGCTTTTACTGACCTTAACGCCTTGCCTTCTCACGTCCTTCAACCGTTTAGGTCTTTCTGCATGTAGATTGGGTGGTGCCGTTTTCTCTTTCTCAGGAACTGTTCGTTAACGTTAAATGGCAAAAGCCCGCGGTAATATTAATCAACGATAAGCACGTGGGGGGATAAGACCGAGCGCGGTCGCGGGAAGAGTTTTTTATCGGGCCTTTTTCAAGGAAGATTTTCGAATTCAATTCTTGACATTGACTTCTGCAGGTGGCGAACTTGTCGTCTCATGTTAAACGGGATGGCATCTCTTCATGGACGCAAATTGTATGATCAAGCGTATATCATTTAAGCCCAGGTTGAGATTGTACGCAAAATTACAAGTAAAAATACAAGAATTATTGAATATTCTAAGCTAAGCCCACTAATAACTAAAGTTAAGAATAATGGTAACTTATGAACAAATAAAATAGGCGAATACTGAACATCACCGATGGCAAAAATTGAACTAGATAAAAGCCGAAAATGTATTTAATAACTCAAATTTAACGTATTTATATATATTTATACATATTTATTTATATATGTATTTAATAAACTAAACAGTATTTATGTTCAAATTATGCATCAACAGAACCGAAAAATCGAGTAATTCATAATACAGATTTTTAACTACATACCTGTTGATAGGCAAACACACACTTGAATTTTCGCATTTCGAATATGCCAGGGTTCGAGGCTACACGGCCATTGACGTATACGGCGCGCGAAAATTTGAATTATTTGAAATTTGAAAGAAAGTTTTAAAATTTAAAAAAGTCGTAATAAAACCGAATACAATGTTATAAATAAATAGAAACTACGAAAAATAAATTAGTTATTAAGTATGGGATATACAGGGTGTCTCATTTTGATCTGGAACACCCCTGTAAAATTTGAACTGGCTTACGGATTTTAACGAATTTTTTTGTATACAGGGCCCTCCTAGACGTACTTATCAAACACTTTTCAATGACCATACGATTATTCCAGGGCCGGACTGCACTCGGTTTCTCTTTTCAGTATTGCTGTACAGTACAAATTTTATGTCATTTGAGACGCAAGAGAGCTCGCTGTCGTCGCAGGCAGTCGTGTAAGTGCAAAGACTTTGAGAAACGTTAATTTTTACTTTTTTTTGTTACAAATAATAAAGTATAAGATTATATACTACAAAGTACGTATTTGAAGAATGTAATTAAAAGCAGCAATATTTTAAACCGCAGAAATGTATTGACGAATCGATTAGAAATGACATTTTATACCCGCTAAATTATTTTTAACACCTAAATTATTTTAGCAATATCAACCCCTGAATAACATTTGTTGTAAAAAATGCATAAACTGACATTTCTGCAAGCCATTGTTTTTCCACGGCTGCCTGCGACGGCAGCGAGCTCTTGCTCTTGCGTCTCAAATGGCATAAAATTTGTACTGTACAGCAATAATAAAAGGGTTTATTATTTATTACTATTGTCCCCTGTCGATCTCTTTTTACCATTTTCACTTGTTTCCATAGCCACCTTAATAGATGAACTCAAATTGAAATTTTGATTTTTTTGCAATTGTGATGCAGTGTAAAAAGTATAATTCGTGGGAATAATTTCTTGAAATTTGGAATCTGGGGGTTTTCAGGGGCGCTGATTAACGCCACGTTATCAGATTTCCGATAAAAAAATCGCTGATACCTTAACTCGAAATTTTGGGTAAATTTTTTTTTTTTAATCCGGCCCTGGAATAATCGTATGGTCATTGAAAAGTGTTTGATAAGTGAGTCTAGGAGGGCCCTGTATACAAAAAAAAATCGTTAAAATCCGTAATCCAGTTCAAATTTTACAGGGGTGTTCCAGATCAAAATGAGAAAATCCTGTATGTTTGAAAATAATTACTTTATGTTAATAACAAAATATAAAAACGAGTAACGGATTTTGAAATAAAAAAAATCCGTTACAATCTGACAACTGGTTACACTGACGGTAGTATGGAAGTATTTTGGTGTAATTTGTTTGTTTTCTGTTGTCATAAATAATAGTTTAGGTAGGAATCTGGATCATTTTCTAGTTTATCTAGTTTTATACTTATTACATTTGGAAATCCATTATCTCGGAAGTGATCTTCGCACTTATTCGTTTTTCAATTTCGTTTGGCCATTTTAGAATTTCTGGAGACAAATTACTTAAAAACATAGTGAGTCTATATATACCCCGATTACTGTAAGAAGTCCCGATTTTGTCAGAAGACATTTTCCACAAAATCCCTAGGAATTTTCTGTTAACCATGGGTATAATATTGGTATATTTGCCTCAACCAGTTAATCACGTCACTCGTTGATTTATGATGTGGAAAATTACTCAAGTGATACGAAAAAAAGAGCATAATAAAATAAAAAAAACCTGTTGCAATCACGATTATACCCTTACAAATAAAAATAACTATAACTTCAACTCATTTTAATAATAATTTCAAACGTCATGTAAACACTTTCATTTTGGTATTTTGGTATAATCATCTGTTTTCGGCAGCGTGTATGTGCGGACTCAGGCAAATTTAGTTTCGGTGTATCAAAGTGACATTGAAGGTTTTTCGGATCGTTCGAACTGGTTGAAACGTTCGGCAGTGAAAATATTCGCGGGTTTTGTACGTTTCGTGAGTTTTACTCGTTATCTGTGTTCGTGTTCTTGTTACTTTTTGTGTTATTAGTAGCTATTCATTGTACAAATGGGCTCGTTACTGACCTGAACTTATGACCCGGTTGCATTTTTTGCTGCATTGATGCCAACATAGGATGTCGAAATTACCAATTGACAGTCCCAGTAAGGACTTCTTAAAATAATTTGACTTTAGAACTTATTGCCACATCAAATCTATCAGCAATGTCTCGAAAACTGGCAGTTTGATGTCCCATGTACCATAAGTATATGAGAACCTGAAATTATATTGTCCATAAGTGAAAATACCAACCTCAGTAAATAATTCTAGTATATTACTTGATGCCAGGCGTGTATATTCCCATCATCACCCACTTGGCTATTAAAATACTGGCTCATTTCAAACCTTTCCCCTATGTGATTAGTAGTTTGTAGTTTGTCTTGTCAACCTAAAATCAAAGAACACACTGCTTTAGAATACTGTGTCACTATTTACTCTAATAAAAATATTAAGCCACAAGCCACAATAAAAAGCATGCACTTCCGACGTATCTAAATTAGTTTACTTCGGATTCGTACGATTCGTACGTGTATGGACCTAAATGTGCGTCCAAAGAAGTCACGTGACTCAATTCGCCAATCAGAACGCAAGACGCAAGAACCGTAAACCAGACAGGATTGCTCAACCGGGCAATTCTGTTCGCCAAGTCGTCTAGATGCCGTGACGTCACCGCGAGTCTTAATGAAGCGCCCCGGCGTTTAAAATACATTAAGCGGGTGGCATTTTTGGATATTTTAGATGCTTTATCCATGCCATTATAGCTATACCGAATCAAGGTCTATTGATTGATTTAAATCTCAAGGTCAAAGTCAAAATCGCCGCGTCATCTGGCATATAATTTCCAGCTGATCCCGTTTGTTTGCCTTGTAGTCCTGTGAATTATTTTCATATATTTTTGCTTTATTGCCTTTGGGAGGTATTATCAAAGTCTAGAATAGTATTCTCTAGACTTTGGTATTGGTATTATTTCACCTTAGAGTGAAGTGAAAAGATACGGTAACAATATTTAGATCGATAAATTATTATTAGTTTGGTTTTACTGGATTCGTCAGAACCCTTCAAAGATAAAAAGTTCAAAGGTAAGCCATTATAGAGAAGTTTCCTGCTTATAAGAAAAGTGAATGTACATTTCATAAAAACATAAATACAAAAGCATCCTCAGTACCTACCATTTGTGGAAAAGGGGTCAATTCGCATAGAAACTACCTCTCCACTATTATAGAGGCCGTCTGGTAGGATGCAAAAAATGGTTCTAAACATAGATTGTTTTCTTAAAATATTATATTTTTGATTATGTACATAAACCTGTAAAGTCGAGGATTGTAAAAATGTACTACCTAATTATAAATTTTACCATTGTAGAAGCCCGGAGGAATGATTTGTTGTGAAGCTGTCAGCAAGGCAAAGAACATGGTGAAGATACGACGTTTTTTTAGATTCCCGAAGGGATCCACAAATATGGAAGGAATGCATGGGTTCGAAGATACTATAGGAAGTAGGAAGTACAAATTTTTACCGAAAAATAAACGCATTTGTTGTAGACACTTCCGTAAGCCCAAGATTTGAAAATTAATTGAAAACAACATTGTTCGGTACTTGCCCCAGATAATCAAAAAGACAGGTACGCATTTTGGAAACTCTTGTTTGTGCATTTAATTAATAAGGTACTCAACAACTTGGGCGAAGTACAAGAAGTTGCAGATAAATCGTATGCTGCTTCCTCATCTCAAAGGACAAGACGGGCTGCAGAGAGACACGAAACGAAGCGTATTACAGAAATCTTTAATACTTGATGAGAATAAGAATGAAGTAGATTGATGTTCAGGTAGCTAGAGGAATATTTATTTATTTTCGGGGCTTTTTTAACGTATTTTTATTTTTTTAAGTTATAAGATAATAAATTTAATAGTATGTTACACAGCCAAATAGAAGAGCAAGTCGCATCTAAAGGTTGTAATCGAAATACCTAAACAGGACATAAAGGCCTTGCAGGAGGAAAATGATCTGTTGAAACAAAAAAATCTGTGAATTCGAAGAATGCTGCTATCGTTTGGAAAACAATCTCCCGTCATACGAAAAACTCAACTTTTCGACCTTGTATCATAAACTACTGTTACGAGTTGGAACATCTTACTTTAATAGCATTTTTGACCCCTTTGTTATTATTATATAAGTAAATTAATTAAAATAAGCTAGACTTTTTAAAGTAAAATAATAAAATGTATGAAATTTATGGTAATCTAATTGACTAGGTTAGAAAACATCCCGTTCAAAATATATACTATAGTCGCAACATGCATTAATATATTTTGTTTCATAAATTGTCTTCATCTTCCCTATCCAATATTTATATTTTCATAAACAAAGTAGGTACCTACCTAAATACCTATTTCTCTAATCATGAGTAATAATTGCTGCTACTAGGACCACTAATTTCACATCCCTTTTTCGTAAGTAAATTTTAATAAAAAAAATCCGATATATTGACACTTTTGGACATTTATCGCTTTTTTCTTCAAAATAATGCTGAAATTGAATTCCTCCACTACAAAAACATGGAAAATGACATATCACTTGCTGTTTTCAAATTCACCCAATTGCACCTCCACTCATTCTATATTATAATACCCTCTCCATATATTTTTTTGTCAAATCTTCCACAAGAATATAGCTTTTTGGAACATATTTTGTGCCTATACCTACGTGATTTGTATTATTATGTTTAAAAATCTGCAGCAGTATCAAAATAGTACGTCCTATAACTTCGACATTGTAGGTATTTTAAAAAGGTTTTGCAAATTATATTTTGATAAATCTCTGACATTTACTTTTTTACAATATTATTACAATACTGACAATTCAAAAATTGCATTCCTTTTCCTGCATTTAATTTAATTTGATTAAAAATTGCCAGCATTCATATATTTGAATTTATATACCGAGTGACGTCATTCCCGCGTTAACTCTGATTGGCCAGATGTTAAGAGGCAATCTCCTCTCTATTAGCCTTGTATATACAGGAAGGGTTTTACTTACTTTAAAACAAAAAATACAGTTTTTGTACATTAATCTTTAATCTATTTTACAATTTTACTTAATTTTCTAACTTTTTTTCTTCCAGAATCTGAACTTTCATTTTTCTTTTTAACATATTAACGTGCTGGGCTTTTAGATTCCTATAATTCATACGAATTATTGTCCTTAGTTTACAATTTTTTTTATTATTATAAAAGTAATCTCGTTTTCTTTTTCAAAGAATCTATTCCACTTTTTTACTTTTTCCAGCCACATGTCGGTTGGTTTTATAAGCCCCCCATATGACAACTGCTGGACCCAAGATGGCATGCTGTAGTTGTGGTCTGTTTTAATTTGATAAGTGAATTGCCCCAAATTTGGCAGAGTATGTCGGTATTTGTTCGCTAAATATCCAGCAATATACTCCAAAGCGTCGTCTGTGATTTCTTTAGATGTTACTGTGAAGTCGGAATTTGCTTTAGATTCATTGGATGTTAGATGAAAAAGAAGAGCTACTTTTCGAATTTTGAGACTCGTTTTGTTCCAATAATTCCTTAAGAGATTACATTTGCAGTTTCTAAAACCTTAGGAATTATATACTCTTCTATTGTTGCTTCTGTATTCACATTTGAGTCAAAGATACCAGGATTCTTCCCTAACATTATCATTCTGATTCTATATATACTTCCTAGAGGACTAGGATGTTCGCCGGGGCCACCCCTGCTTCTAATTTGAAAAAAGAAATTTTCTAAATTATCTTGATTCAGTCGGTGTGTACATATATATTTTATATCAAACTGCTCTTTCATGTCGTTGTATAGACTTTTAACAGATTGCAAGGATAGTAACATGCCTTTTTGGAATATCTGTAATGTATTTTTTGTTAGTGCTCTCATGTTTGTTATTATATCAATCATTTTGTTCAAATGCATTTCTTGATTAACTAAATCAATGCCATATGCGTGCTTCGTTGGCACTTTACCTCTTGGGCAATAGCTATTAAATATATCGAACCAGTAGTTGATATCATTTATAAAAGCTGCTAAATTTTCAGCCATCTGTTTGTTAGCACCCGGCTTATAACGAAGGAGGCAAGTAGAAACGGTGTTTGATAATAGCTGGGCAGCTAACTTTACGTTTTGGCGTTGGGTTCTTTCACAATTCAAGTGCTTCTGATTTATCTTCCAGCATGAACTAACTTCAGTATTTGTCAAGGATATTAAAGCATTTAAGGGGGTTTTATCTATTACAGAACCATATTTTAATTGGAAACCAGTATCTATAAGCCAGTTACGCACCAGTTTCAACAAATGAGGTGCATCAGCAAACATATAGATATTTTTTTTTGTAACAGGGTGTTCAAACGACGTTTTATTTATATCAACACCTAATTCCCTCCATAGCCCTACATTACTCGCCCCGCAATCGTTAACACAAGCAACCACGTTATAAGATATTTTATGTAGTTCGGTAATAATATCATGCGGTATATTCTTTGTCATTTTCTGATCAAAATCAATATATACTGGCTGCTTCCCATTAGAAAACAAACCCCTTGCCATTACAACTTGCATCTGGTTATGCGGACCCAATATCTCGTCTTTAGAGACATTATATTCCTCCACTGCTTTTACCTTCATTTCATCGAAGAGAAGAACAACAGTTTTTTCAAAATCTGTGAATGACTCTCCAGTTAATTTCAATATAAAGAATACATCTTTCAAAATTCCTTGTCTTAAATCGATTTTTGAAGCCCATCTTCTTAAAGATGATAATGCTGGTAATGGATAGTGAAGTTTGCTTCTCAAGTACAAATAACATTTTTTACTATAGTATCTAAAACAAATAAATAGATAAAATGCCATCATAAGGCAAGATCTGTAAAGTAAGAAGGTTGCCCCTTGTTGAGAGAGCGTTCTGGATGACGTCATGGGAATGCTGGCAATAATTGTCAGCAAGGGCAACACGCGAGGGAACGCCAATCACATCATCTGACATGATTCCTGTGACGTCAGCGTTCGCTCTCTCTTTACGTTAGTGGGTAACCTTCTTACTTTACGGGTCTTGATCATAACGCACATCATTATGCGAGTTTTCTGAAATGCAACAATTGCAAATATGGTACATTTTTGGTGGCTCAGTTCATCTCTTTCATGGCAAACATGGGTGACGAACAAGAACCATGTCTGGTTTATGGTTCTTGGGTGACGAAAACCAAATTTGCCTTCCACCACAACCACACTGGTGAACATCAGAAAACTCTGTATAATAATGTAGGTACCTTAACGTAAATGCAACAGCTATCTCCTCGTTAGTCCAATTAACTCTTTTCTTCTTTTTTGACAATAAATCTATTTGATTTTCTGTAAGGACCTTTTTCAAGAGGCCTTCGGCGGTACTTTAGATTTGTTTGTAATTTTTCGACTTCTGTTACACTTTGCTTTGTAGTATCGAAGATGATTATTCGTTGCTTTGATTTTTCTTTTAAATGTATGCATCATTTCAGAAACATTGGATTTTAAAGAATTATATTTTTTCAATAATTCCTTATATTTATCTTCATAAGTTTGCTGTGGAGAAATTTCCTTGGGATTTTCACTAGAGACAGTTACACAAGAACTCTCCACTTCCACTTCCAAATTGTCTGTTTCTTCAGTCTCAAAAGTTAACATTTCACAATTAGATGCAGCAGTTACAAGCTTAGCTGCTAGCTGTTTTCTGTTTCTTGTAGCAAGTCTGCTGGAACGAGGAGTCCCCATTTGTTCAACGGTTTTTTTGTTATGTATTCCAACAGTAGGAACTGCTGTTTTCTTTAAAATCTTTTTAGAGGGCAAACCTAAAAAAAATGCATTTTTATTTTATTTTGTGAGAAGCTTTTCAAACCCTATTTTTTTCAAGAGTAGATATGATTTCTATAGGTCCCTTTTTAAGAAATAACCTGGTTAATGGTTCTTGAAAAATAGGTAGGTACCATTCTTTATTAATTTCATGTACCTACCTACCGTTGATTGACGTATTAATAAAGATTGCTCACGGCTGTCACGCATAACACTTTTTTAACTCACCATGCGTTTTCCGGAGACAAAACACAATGCAAAACACATTGTTAGCCATCAGAGCAATCTGTTTTCCAGGACATGAAGCTATAGCCGTGAGAAGTCTTATAAATCCGTCAGTCAACCTTTCAACCTTTCTACCTACCTAACAATTCACTTTGAAGATCTCTCTCGTAATCATTTTCCACAAAGTGTAACGAACAAATTCGGCTAATATCCGGGTTAAATTTATTTTCCCTTCTGCACCTATTTATCCACTCACTTCTAATGGTACTCGAGACTAAATCTTTGACCTTCGGAAAGACATGGAAAATGATGGCTTGTCCGGTCTTCTTTTTTGTGAAGTAAGTGTTATTACAGCCATAAACTGCACACCTCATTCCCGGCATTGTTATTAGGAAAACTAGAAACATTCATAATACATACAATTAGCGAAAACACAAAAAAACGCCAACCAAAACAAACTCACAAGTATCAAACGTCGTTTATTCGTTCCCAAAAACCTATTTATTTTACGATTTTTGCGTTATTCTTATGTGCTCTCTATCTCTACTAAAACCACCGAAACCACACTAAAATACGGAAAACACACGGAAAATAGCACAAAAACTCCAATTCAAACAAACTTCAAGCTTCAGCGTTGAAGGTCTAGTTCTGTTGTGTTTCTGCGTCGATGGAGAATCAACGGTTTCTGTTTTACGGCGGTGCCGCGCGGGTACGAGAGGACTCGTCGTGACGTCACAGCGGCGGCCGATAGTGGCGAACGTTACAGCATAGCGATTAAGCAATCCCGTCTGGTTTACGGTTCTTGTGCAAGACGTATACCAACTTTCATATACGTCGGACGTATAAATAGCCATAATTTATAGACAGGTACATAATATCAAGATGCATGAAATATCAACTTACCTACATAATTTTAGTTTTTATAATTCTTCGTCACTCATATTAATATCTACTACGTTAGGATTAAATTAAAAGGTAAATAAATTAATTATACAAGCCTTTATAACCTCTGTGATCAAAAATGCGAGTGCGAGGTGCGAGGACCCAAAAATATTATGTGTTATGAGTTATGAAGGTGGGTAGTGGGTAATCTGTGGTGTTATGTGCCCAAAAATAAAGAGCAAGCAAACAGAGACTTTGATGGCAAGTCTCTGCAAGCAAATCACAAATCGCGAGCTTTAGGTTGTCACAGATTGACAAAGGTTAGTTTATTGGGTAAGGTTATGCCACAGGATAAACAATATCCAGTATGAAAAGTCGACGCCATTGCTGGTAGAATGCTTTTATCGCGCAGACCAGAATCACTAAAGAATGGAATGCGAGGAATGCATCAGGGATGTACTCAAATATATTGGGAATTCCTCCAGATTTGGTATTTCCCAGAATTCTTTACCTGTACTTTGCCATCAGTGTGTACCCTTTTCTACTGTTTACTGTTTATTATCTGTGCACAGACGTTATAACAATATCCAAACCATTAATGTAAGAAAATAATTTAATCCTGTGTCCCATTGATTTTTATAAGGCGTGGTCTAAAATAAAGAAGTAACGTGACTTCAAAGTGAGATTCTATTGGAGAATGAGTTAAATATACCCACAATCAAAGATACTATAAAAAGCCACACCCAGAAAATCTACGATCAAACCATTCCCAACCATCCTAACCCCCTATTGACCGAAGTATGTGTGTACGACGTCAATAGAGAGTTACCCCATAGGCGTCCCAGACACTTCCTGGACCTTAACGACTAACAATAATGCATCCCCATTATATAAGACTTCCAAATAATTCTTTTTAATTTTTAATCTTCCAAATACTTCCCAAAAAATTACCTATTTCTTCTTAATTTTTTCTTAGTTTTTTACCCACCCTAGCATAATTTTTATGTATTGCACGTAAAAAAAACCCTAAAAAACACGAGAGATGTAAATTCTCTCTAGCGACTATAATTTCTTACCCGTAAAACCCCAAATTTAATGTTATACTAATTGAGGAAAATGGCGCCAACAGCGCCGACCTTATTATATTCAAGATAAACAATGACAATGAATGACTACCGCCGAGATCAAAGGCGCCGACAGGAAGACTTACAACTGGGTATTCCCTGAACTGTGGTTATGCTGAAATCAAAACAACACCAATACGCATGCGCCAAATTATTGGTCAGACGCAAATCCGCAAACTATTCTGATAGTTTTTAAACAGGTTTGAATCTTAGTTGGAACCGAACAGAAAACTGGTCGTTTACTAACCGTTCGTAACTCTGGTTGGAACGCATTTAAGTTACTGCACAGAATCCTGACTGGAAGAAACTGTTTCTGACGCGGGTTGGAACCAAGGTTAGTGGAGAGTAGGTTGAACGGTAACTTTTCGGTTCATGCGATGACGTCACATATGGATATCGTGCGCATATAAGCTTGTACGTGGCTTGTACCCTTGTTTATAACAGAGACTAGTTAGCTTTTGCTTATGGCCGATTTTCTATAACCTTCAAATATGTCCTTATGGTCTGTCTGTCACATTCCCACTTGTTACTAAATGTTTCTGTCTCGTTCTCTTACATTTCAGCGAGACGCGTCCGTACGGTGGCGCCAAATTCCTAACCACGGTTCGAGCCGTCGATTGAGGAAGGAATCCGCAATCGACGGTTTGAAGAAAGCGTCAATGGAAGGTTAAATTTTACAGGGCAGGAAACTGTATGTACGTACGCGGGCCGGGTATCGATCGACCAAGCGCTTAGTCATCCGCATCGTCACGTCCGAGGTCCAGCTGGTTTTGCTTTTTGCTGCCGGTTATTAATTTGCTGTGATTCTCGTTGTCTTATTTCCACTTATATTATTGTTACCTGTATTTGGTGGATAGTGTGCGGTGGTGTTCTAGTCCGATAATTAGTGTGTGCATATAAAAAACATTTCGTGTTTTCAGCTATCCGATAAACGATAAATAGGTACAGAGGTTAGGAAGTGAAAATGTGTTTTGTTGTTATAAACAAGGGTTGTATCAAAATGAGTGTTTTCTTGTGGTTTTAGAATCGATGGAAATCAACGGTTCTAGCCATGCCCGAGAAGTGTTGTGTCCCAAATTCGTCGATGGAGGAAGGAATCAATCGACGCCCAAATTGGAAAGGCAATTACCTAACCGGGCCAAAGCCAAAAGTGTCCGTTTTTGCCTTTCCTAAGGATCCAGTTTTGAGGGCAAAATGGGTGCAAGCCTTATTTATACAAACAAGAGTGCAAGCCATAAAAAGTGCTCACTTTGTAGTCAAGAAACATTCAAGGTATGTTATATGTTACATTTTTTATATATTTTTTATAAAGCTTCGGGTTATTGTAGGTCTGTGAACAACACTTTTTAACACAAGACATTGAAAGGGAGACTACGTGTGTTCGTCGATGGTCCTCAATTAACGGTGTGTTTAGAATCGACTGGTGAAACTACGTGCACCTTTAAAAATTCCACGTTTAGCTAAAGGTTTCAAATTTTCATGGCAAGTTAATTTTATTATATTTTTACAAAATATACTTACTTTTTTAGGTGCAATACCTTGTAAGTTAGCAGGTTGCCCAAGTTATTTGTCCAAATCGAGCACGAGTCGTAGGGAAGGTCCCAAATAAAAAAAAACAAAAAATTGAACTTGGACAGGTTGAAAAAGGCATGGCCGAAAGCGTTGAGAGTTGTGAAGCTTAAAAGTCTGCAAAATCGTATTCAAACATTGAGGAAGCGTATTCAAAAATTTGTGATATTGCCGAGTGGGGTAGGCGTAGTTTGAAGGCGAAAGGAAGCGAAGGAAGGGTCACACGTAGAGTAGTCACTGAAATGTTTATTATAATATTTTTTTGTTGTGATATTTTTATTGTTGAATTATCATTTATTAAATAATTCTTAAATTGTTGCTGTATTAAAATATTTTTGTGTTCCACAGATTAGTTACTATGTTATGTTTGAAACTGTACCTAGTAGTATTTTACCTGGACACAAAAAAACGACAAACTTTGCAGAAGTTTCAGTTATTAAGTGTTTTTAAGATGCTAGTTGAACGTAAATAAAAATCGTTATTATCGTACTGAGATGCTCGAAGATGTGCCTCAAAATAGGTACATAGCTAATATTAATATTATCTATTATATGAATAGATGAATAAAAATGCGAAAGTGTGATTTTTCTTCTTCTTTTGAGTAGGTGGCTGTGAATTCATATTTGACATTGTCTTGGGATTCCAAACAACTCTTCTTAGTGCCATAGTGCTGTAGTTCTAAAAATAAGGGTACTTTACTCTTGAGGAATTTTCATAAGTATTTTTCAACCTTCCCTGTATACGAATAGAAATTTTAAAATTTTTCGGGTATATTTTGAGTTTAAGCACAAGCACCAACTTTTATCAAGAATACTTTTTTTTCTGAGAAACTTAAAATAAAGAAAATTCCCATTTGTGTCCAACTTTCTGGCAGACACTGTATATACAGGGTGAGTTTTTTATTTCGATGCCCACTATAGGGATCTCGGAAACTAGCAGAACTACAACAAAGGTTATATGGGTAAAGAATTGCAGTTTCGAATGCTGAATCTAATGTCCCTTTTGGATTTTTAAAAAAGTTCATGGCTCACTAGATATTTTGAAAATAGTGATTTTTTGCTATTTCATCAGATCTCTGTAGCTCCGTTATTACTGATTATACAGAAAAACTGTAGAGACAAAAATTGTAGATATGTAATCCAATTTTTTATGTTGTTTGTGATTTTTGAGATATGACATAGACTTGTGTTTTTTTAAATGTAAATCATAGTTGGCTGTGGCCTTATCAAATCGGCCATTTTTTGAGCTTTTCAAAAATATAATACTCGGCATAGTTATTATAAAAAATAAAATAGCTATGGCTAATTTTCTGATTTTTTTCTTAATTTTCACATAGTCAGCCATGGAATATTTTTATAATTACGTTCTATTTTATAATAACTTCAAACTTTCAAATATTTTATTTTTAGCTGGTAACAAAATGTAACAAAATAAAACAAAAATTATCATGATGGAGCCCCATCACATAATTATTTGCCCGTAAGAAATAACCTAGATCAGCTGTATCCAAATAGTTTGATAGGGAGAAATATACCTATTTCCTGGCAGCCCAGATCCCCAATTTGTCTGTTTTTGTCAACGGCCCTCAGCTCTCTCTGAACCTACAAAAATCCCGTCACACTAGTGACTGAAGGTTTTTCAAAATTATCTCGGAAAGTATAGGCCGTAATTCTCGAATATGCTTTTGCATAAAGTTAGACCATCAAAAAAGCAATCTTTTCTTTCAAAGAAAGTTGTCCGATACCGAAAAATGCATATTTATCAAGATATTCGTGACTGGCTCCCTTTTAATAGACATCCTGTATAGGTCTGTGATCTTATCCTCATTAAAAGCATAGTCGATGGAGGAAGGAATCCTCAATCAACGAAAGCATGCACAAGCAAATTTTTCTTGAGGATTATTTCAGTTTATTATTTAAAATGTTTTCAATACCAAGGTATAACTAGGTATATAATTGTAAATATCTGAATAAACTTTATTATAATTATTGTTTCCGTAATTATTTTCAACACCTAAAATTAATTTGTAATATAATCAGAGACTTGCCATCAACAAGTCTCTGAATATAATGCGTCGACCTAGCTGGGGAAGAATATAATGACCTTGGGAGGCATGGTTGTTCGGGGGCCGGCCGACCGGTGATGATTCAGCGATCGATACAAAAACTATAGAAAAATCGTTTTCAACCGTTTTTATTACTCTGGTCGGCTGTGCCAAGAGTAAACAAACCGGCTGAGGGCTACAGTGACGTCACTGCCGATCGATAAGTCTGCGAATATACACCGTTTGGGATCTGCGTAGCGGGACAGGTTTCTAACGAACGAGATCGAGTAAGAAGCGCTAAGGTTTTTGATTTTGATAATAGGTGGCGCCCTTGTGAATCCGATCATCACATCTCCGTTAGTTTTAGATTTTGATAATAGGTGGCGCCTTGTGAATGAGATCTCCGTTAGTTTTAGATTTTGATAGTAGGTGGCGCCTTGTGAATCAAATCTCCGTTAGTTTTAGATTTGGTCCTTAGAGGCCGACACAAGCAACTAAATCTATTAATATATAGAAATTCCGCCATAAGAAAAAGCTAACTAGTCTCTCTTATAAACAAGGCTTGTAGGCCTGCAAGGTTAGTTATTGTTTTACAATACACCTGCTTGAATTTTATGTTTTAATTAAGGTAATACACTATAAAAATGTATTATCTATAAAACTGTCCAAAGATAGTGTAAAAATCGCCACACACGTTTAAACAACCAAGCTAAAATCGAAGTTATTTAAATGAGCTAAAACCAGAGAACGCTAAACCATCTGAATGCATGTAAACTCAAAGCAATGTATCCATTTTATCCACAAGGCCTACTATAAAGACAGGCCCTGGCGCACAAAAATTACGTGACCATCTTAGTCCGACGTTACATGTCATTTGTCACATAACTGAAAGCGGCAGCTTGGGTTTTGAGAAGTGTTCAATGTTTAAAGTGTTTTTAAACGTCTTAGTTTATATTTTAGAAACAAGTTTGTGTCTAGTGCGCGTGTGTCCTGGCGGAGGGGAACCGCCCAGGCGCCCAGGTGTTATTATGGCCTCTGGGTGTGTGGGTGGGAGTCGTGCCGTCCAAGAGTATTGGTGCCGCTCGCACCGACGCGACGCGACGCGTAAGCGCTGTAATAAGGGGAATTCTCCCCCGAACCACAGAATAAGGAACCCGGAATGGACTATTATGGACATGGGACAGTATTAGTATTGGACAGTGGAGCCGGAGACACAGAGGGGTGGACTGCTTACGGGAGATCCGCGAGTTCAGACGGTTCGGGTGGCTGGAAGCCGTTCCCGTTGACCACGTTCGGGTTTGTGTATATTTATTGTATTCACCATTCACCTTGTGCGAAATAAATCAGTGTTGTAACGTAGGTACTCGAGGATTTTCGTTGTCGACCTACGCCCTGATATGATCTTTCACGCTGCCGATCAACTGAGACCTCGTCAATATTTAGAGTATACCTATGAGGTTAGTTTTCATTTTTATTTCGTAAAAAATAACCTAAATACCAAATATTGGGTCTGTTTATATTATATTTATACATATTACAAAAGTCAGGAAGAAAGTGTCGCCATAACAAACATTTGTTTTGCCTCGGGATGAAAATTTCCGCCAAAAATGGATTCGTAAAATCCCAACTGAGATTTAATTTCTAAAAAACCCTTAAGTATGTGTGGCTAACATTTTCAAGAAAGTGAAACGATAATTAAAGTGGACAAATGTGTTGTGGGAGGAAAATACCGATAGAGAATATCACCTAAGCTAAAGGAAGGTGCTGTCCCAACAATTTTTGAGAATGTGCCAAAATATTGTGAGTGCAGTGCCGTTTAACTCTCAGCCTAAAACAGCTGAGGCAGGTTGAAAATTTTGAAAAAACAATTAGAGAAAGCTTGGATGCACAAATCCAATAATGTAATATATGAAATAAAACTTGCCAAATTGTTACGAAATTTGTTTTTTCTACTTGTCTCCAAAAATGCCTTTCATTATATGGAACTAAGTTGGTCACGTGACTACGCGATTATGCGTTAGCGCCGTGGCCTGTCGTTATCGTTGGCATATGACGTCACAGCCTTCCCCTCCCCGCTCGCCTCACCCGAGTTACCGTTCACCTGTTCTCTCTACTAACCTTGGGTTGGAACTCAGAGAAAACCAAGGATAGAGGGAGCAACAGCTTCAAAATACATACGTTTGTAGTCAACCAACATCTTATGCAAATTTACCTAAGTAAACAAACATTGGGCCCGTGTGTACAACGTTTACCTGAGATAGGTTATATCCTGAGAAATATCAATTTAGCCACATACCACACACTTTCTGCGTCCCATTGTATACAAAATCAGTCACTATATCCTAAATACTAATAAATAGCCTATTAAACTCCTTATAAAACGTAAACAATAAAACGAAAAACGATTACCAATTTCTAAGTAAAAAAGCCCAGTATTATTATCATGACTGTGATAAAAGTATCCAAAACAGGGACCAGATAAGGTGTACAATATGTATTCAGCTTAACTTGACTGCTTGTGTTGTTACTTCGAATACTTCGTTGCTGTATTTACACTAGTGCATTGTGCCCCAGAAAACCCACTTTGTGCTTAGGTTTTGTGACGAAATGGCCCCGCAATTATTGCTGTGTTCGTGGATGTTCTAACAACACGAGGAATGTTGGGATAAGTTTTTTCAAAATACCTGCTGATGAAAACAGGTAGGTACCTATGTGTAGTTTGTCCCTACCTTGTTACCACATTATTATATCCTTAGGTATTATAAATTTTATGTCCTACGTAGGTACTACCCCTTTTACTGGAGTATTACCTACCCCAGAAAACCCACAAATGGTTTCCTACTGATAATACCTACCTAACTATGGTTTTTAATTTTTTTTTCAAGGTGTTATGCATGGACGAGAAAGTGTGGAAGGCAGGATTTGTTAGAAAAAACACCCACACAGCTTTTTATTAATTATAGAGTTTGTTCAATGCACTTTGAAAATAGTATGTTTGCAAACCAGTCGAAGTCTGGGCTAAAGAAAACAGCAATACCAACTGTGTTCTCATCATGTAAGTACCTTCATTGGTAATTATGGAAATTAGTGTATGCACCGCCCGATTTTCTTGACATTTTGACCCCATAATTACCCCTTCAATATTAGATAATAATATGTATTTTTTGCTGATACTTGTAATTTTGCTGCATTTAATTTTTTTACTAGGTTATATCGATGAGGCTTCTTCACAGAGTCCTTCTGTGTCTGTATGCAGCAATTTGACTTTGTTAGAACCTCAACGAGAACTTGATCAACCAGTCTCGATCGCTCAACCTTTGGATCAACCAAGTACACCCCATCTGTCACAGTCACCTATAGGCGATCTCCACAGCATTACCGAATTTTCAGTTGCATCAAAAGGTAATGATATATATTCACAAACTGTTATTATAGTATACACACCCAAACTTATATGACATCACGCATTATTTGCGATAATTTTTTTTGTCAAAAAAATTATATGTCATGGAAAGTCAAAAGTGTTTACTAACAAAAACAGTTAAATGTGAAAAACCCGACAATATAAATTGTAATAAATATTAAGTGATTCCATATTATAAGTTTGGGTGTGTGTACATATATTGTAATTTTTTGTATTACTTATTTTGTTATTGAATAATTCTATTTTTAGATGCTAGTCAACAAACTTCTCTTAGTTTGAGTGCACATAGTCCGAGAAAGCATTCATTAAAGTTACAAATAAAAAACTCCAAAGAAAGTTGCATCCGAAGTTGGAGCAAGCTGTCGACAGTGCCGACACTGAAATAAATGACGAACAATTTCTTGCCATTTGTGAGAAAAAACTGTCTGCTTCAATGCTACTATTTGTAAGGCATTATTTAGAAAATCCCAAAAAAGATCCACAGGGATATCGTTACTCTTCAGATATGAAACAATTTTCCTTAACAATTTATTTTCTAAGCCCAAATGCTTATAGATTTTTAATGAAACCACTTTATTTGCCATCTAAAAGCACTCTTCAAAGAATAACTAGCAAATGGCATATAACTGCAGGTCTTAACAGTTTCATTTTTGAGGTTATTAAATCAAAAGCTACAAATTTAGAGGGTTCTTCAAAAAAGTGCATTCTTTGTATTGACGAAATGTCATTAAAAATGTTTTTATTTTACAATAGATCTTCCGATACCATTGTTGGCTTTGGAAAAAAGATATGCTCCTGCTAAATATGTTTTAGCTATTATGGCTAGAGCAATATTTGCTAAGTGGAAGCAACCAGTTGCTTATTTCTTTATTGATACTTGTTCAGGGGAGGAATTAAAATTTATTATTTTTGAAGCAATAAGGAAACTTAAATCTGTAGGATTACTAGTAAGTGCGTTAGTGTCTGATCAAGGATCAAATTTTGTACAATTTTCAAAATCAGTTGGTATCTCTCCAAACTCTTCACATTTTTATGTCGATAGCGAAAAAATATTTTATATTTTTGATGTGCCGCATCTCTTAAAATCAACACGAAATAATTTTTTCAATTACACATTCGAAACCTCTGAAGGATGTACAAATAAAACGTATAGGTATTGACCAAATTTATAATAAACAAAAACATAAGCCTTTGGCTCTTCGGCTGTGTCCAAAATTTACAGATGAACACATTAATTCGAATCCTTTTAAAAAACTGAAGGTTAGTTTAGCCGTCCAAGTTTTCAGCGCAATGGTAGCTGCGGCACTTAATTCCTTTATTGAATTCGGACAATTCCCCCCTTCGGCAAACGCTACAGTGTCATTTGTAGAAAAAATTGATAAGTTATTTGATATCTTAAATTCCTCAAAAATATCAGGCAGTAATACAAGTACAATAGACCTTTCAAAGGAGCAGATTACCAAGTCGATTTTTTAAAGGAAATGTTTACATATTTTGAGAATATTAAAATTTTAAAACAAAATATAGAGGTTACCAATAAAGTTAAATTTTTGAAAGGGTGGCAAATCACAATAAATTCATTTTTAGGTCTTTGGGAAAAATTTCATTGTTTAGAGTTTAGTTCCTTATACACTCGACGCTTAAATCAAGATTGTCTCGAAAATTTTTTCGGCACTATTAGGCAGCAAGGGGGAAATTGCTTGAATCCAACCCCCATCCAATGCGAAAGGGCTTTCAAAAAATCATTTTGTTTAAATTATTTCCAACACGCGGATGGGGCTAATTGTATTGAGGATTTTGATTCATTATTGTCATACGTAACCACCGAACATACACAAATTTACAACAAAGTTGTTGTGGGAAATGCAAGATCTATTTTTTTCTGATTTAAGTTCGGTGGCACCAGATTATATTGATTTCGAACTACATGAATCAAATAGTATATCATATGTTTGTGGATATTTATTAAGAAAGTGCTTGGAACAACATTCATGTGAAGTTTGTATTAAATATTGTAAACGTCATACATTAGGGGATACTGATTTGTTTACTTATTTTAAAGCATACAAATCAAGTGGTAACGAAACCTTTGGACATTTATTTTCACCTCCTGATAATTTCCTAAATTATATTAAAACTCTCGAAGTTAATTTTTGTACCCTCTTTCCAAAGTTTGCTTTAGAAGAAAATGTTGGTGTGAAATTAAAAAATAAGCTGCAAAACATTTCATATCAACATCCATGCCCTAGTTTTAATCATGCCTATTTATTATCCCTTTATGTAAGATTTAGAATCTATTCTTCTTTAAAATTTTTAAATCGTGATATTGTTTCTAATAAAACTAATCAAAATTATAAACTTCGCAATTTACATTTATAAGTGCTGCCAGGGGTCATTATTTTTAAAAATTAGGCTAAGTTGATAATGTATAGTGTGCATGTGCATAATATGTACGTAAGTAGTTTATAATATCTTTTGTATTTATAGGTATTATATTTTATATGTGCTATTGTTTTTGAATTTTTTTTATAGATTTTAGTAATAAACATTTTTGATAAATAACCTTTTTTTACTACCAGTGATACGAAGGTCAACCAATTTTGCAAATAATAATTGTTATGGATCTATATAAAAAAACAAATTAATTGCCAAGCTATGAGATAATTTGGACGCAAGTCGATTGAAATATTGTAATATTTCAACCACCCAAGTAAATAGTTCACTTGAACCTAAATCATAGTTGTTTCTAATTAATATAGGTAAGTATAAAATAATAAAGAGGAAATATTGTGAAATTTCCATGTACAATAAAAAAATGTATTTTTCTCTTTAGTAAAATATTAATATTTATATTTTTTTCGTCAGTAAAATACCTACTTAAAATCACTTCTGGAAATTCAAATTTAACTAGATCTAATCCCAGAAAAAAACTTTACTATCCTAAAAATTAATTTTGCTATATAAAACACAAAATTTTCTATAGCCCGGACCTGATCGTGCCAACGCAATGGGCAAGTTCTACTCTGTCCAAAATACGGTGGGCGTGGCCAATGCGCAGATGTCAACGGCGGAGAGTTCATTTCCTATGCGCGAGAGGGGAAATTGGAACCGCGACATCAAAGGCGCCGAAAGCAAGTGCCACTTCTGATTCGTCCTTTTCTGGGGTTAAAAGGAATAACTGTCACTTTTTGTGTCATACAGGGCCTCTAGCCTACACTACACACGGTTTTCGGAGAATTTGTACTGATAAACACTATAAACAGCTTCGTCAAAGATAAAGGAATAAAAGTAAAATAAAAATAAAGAAAAGGCGTCTGTATAAACCAACTAAAACCAATTTTATTTTATACCCTGTGCTTGTGGGCATATCACTTCGAAAGGAACAAAGGCTCAAAAAATATTCTGTGTGTGTGCTTGACATTGACGATACTGTTTACTTGATTTTTCATTTTGTGCTTGAAATGTCTTTGAAACGGGTTATAAATCATTTTGTTGCCATCAAAGACCAAAAGTGTATTTTGACTGAGAACATTAATGGGATTATCGACCAGGTAAGTGAATAATAAAGCCTGCCTACCAGTAGGTGGGCTATACTTAAAAGCTGACAGACGGTAGGCAGTTTAACCTGTTGGTTGTTTGCCCACCAATTGGTCAGCAAAAAATATAGATACTATTTACTATAATTCCAGCCAAAAATGATATATTGTCATTGCAATGCATAGCATAAAGAATGAACATTTGGAAAACGTGAGACGACGATTTGGTGGTATATTATGAGCCCTGGGATTTATGTTGCTTAAGGCGGATTTATGCAACCCAATTTAACGTTATTTAACATTCACGTAACGTAAGAGAGAAATTATGTTATTTAATGGTAGAGTTTATGCAGCATAATAGAGTTAAAACGAAAGCCCAATAGTTACGTAGAAACCTAGGTGTGGAAACACCCGACTTGAGCCGAGGGATTACAATATAGGTCAACTGTCAAGAAGCAACTACAAATTGTATTTTAAAAATATGTATGTCAAACATTTAAGAACTAATTTTGAACGATTTTTAGAGGACAAAAACAACCAACAATGGGATATAAATAACCTTCAAGTCACCTTCAGGAGGCATCTTTCTGTTGTAAAACATACTTACTTTAACTCTACTTTTGAAACTTCATGCTTACGTCAAGGTGTTACGTCGATGTAGGTAATAGATTATGGGCCAGTTTTGTATTTTTGGGCTAGTTTTGTATTTTTGTGCTGAAGGGTGAAGTATTACTTCGCCCAGGGGGCCTCTTATGTTGAAATCAAGGACTTATAGATCTCGTGCGAAAATTTGTTTTTGACATTTTCCCTATTATTGTGCAGGAGTAAATTATTAAATAGTCCTTGCATAAACCAGATAGGTACTAAATTTTTATGTTACATTAAATTCCGTTAATATTAAATTAGGTATGTTAAATTGTCTTGCATAAACCCACCTTTACATTGTTATTATTGTTCATTGTTCTTCATCTAAATAAAATATACAGGGTGTTCCTTAATGATGTGTAAATTTTTGACTACAGGTGGTTTTAGGGGGAGTCTTTCATGCAAAATTGTTCGATTTAAGGTTCCCCTGTAAAGTTATCCAGCCTTAAGAATGACAAAAAATATATGGTTTTGATCGTTTTGCTCAAAAACCGTTAAATCTAAAAACTTCAATTTTGGGATACTGTGGTGGACGCTTGGTTTAGGTCGAGGAATCAGCAGACGATGTTCATAGTTTGGAGTTCTTTATTCAATTACCTATTGTCCGTATTACAAAGAGTACTTGCATATGTAGAAATCTGCTGAGGCAAGGTGTATTACTCAATTGACCTCCTAGACTGATTGCATGACCTATATGTAGTTAGCGAAACAACTTTGGATTTTTTAAATCTAACATATGTCATAATTTGTCGCTTTTTTGTTGCTAATTTGTTATGCAAAAAATAATTTTGTCGCGCTCTTATTTTTTTAAATATTCGCTGTTTCGCTAACTACATATCAACTTAGCGAAACAACTTATCTGCCGCGAAAAACTAAACGGTCAAGGTTGCTCGCCAATTTTGTCGCTAATTTGTCATGGCAAAAAAAAAACATTGCCACGCCCTTCTTTTTTTAATATTTGCTGTTTCGCTAACTACATATCAACTTAGCGAAACAACTTATCTGCCGCGAAAAACTAAACGGTCAAGGTTGCTCGCCAATTTTGTCGCTAATTTGTCATGGCAAAAAAAACATTGTCGCGCCCTTCTTTTTTTAATATTCGCTGTTTCGCTAACTACATATCAACTTATTATCGAAACAACTTATCTGCCGCGAAAAACTAAACGGTCAAGGTTGCTCGCCGATTTTGTCGCTAATTTGTCATGGCAAAAAAACATTGTCGCGCCCTTCTTTTTTTTAATATTCGCTGTTTCGCTAACTACATATCAACTTATTAGCAAAACAACTTATCTGCCGCGAAAAACTAAACGGTCAGTTTGCTCGCCAATTTTGTCGCTAATTTCTCATGGCAAAAAAAACATTGTCGCCCCCCTTTTTTTTAATATTCGCTGTTTCGCTAACTACATATCAACTTAGCGAAACAACTTATCTGCCGCGAAAACCTTTGGTCAAGGTTGCTCGCCGATTTTGTCGCTAATTTGTCATGGCAAAAAAAAACATTGTCCCGCTCTTTTTTTTTAATATTCGCTGTTTTGCTAACTACATATCAACTTAGCGAAACAACTTATCTGCCGCGAAAAACTAAACGGTCAAGGTTGCTCGCCGATTTTGTCGCTAATTTGTCATGGCAAAAAAAAAACATTGTCGCGCCCTTCTTTTTCTTTTAATATTCGCTGTTTCGCTAACTACATGTCAACTTAGGTGGAAATATATGACATTGTCGCAAACACACACTGATAGGTACCACTTCAACGCTTTATGCTTGTATAAAACTTGCAAGCAGTAGTTGTAGCAATCAGCTGACCATAGCTAAGACGCTGCCACCTATTAGTGAGGTACAAAACGTAGGCAAAGTTTACAGTTTTCATTTTATTAGTTTAAGTGTTAACGTGCGTCCACACTATGCCAAATGACACATTTCCGCACAGTTAAGTTTTGCCGGGCAACAAAGTTGAAGTAAATTCAATCCCGTAAACTTGAACGTAAGAAATTTAAGAAATTCAAAAGCAACTTGCTATAGATAGATATTTTTATTGGTAATAACATACATAAGTATTTTTACAGGTCAAACAGGTAATAAAATATGAGTGTGTCAATAAAACTCATCTTAAAGCTACAAATACACATTAAATGACGCTCACTTGAATGCATTGGACAAATTACATATTAAAATCGGAAGCGAAGTACTCCTCAAACGAATAAAATGCCCTTGCAAGTAAAAGTTTTTTCACTGTTTGTAGAAAGGGTTTTTCCTCGGGTTTTTCAGCCATATCTGTAACACGTCTTGGAAGTGAATTATAGAACCTTATTCCATAATATCTAGTTCCACTCCTCGATCTGGCAAGCCTGTGGAAAGGTGGTAAGATGTTCATATTGGGTGTAGTTGAATAATCGTGCAAAGCACTATGAGAATTAAATAGATGAACATGTTGTGTCATATACTGTAGGCACTGCAAGATGTACATACAGGGTAAAGTCAGAACATTTAGCTCAGTAAAGCACTTCCTGCAGTCATCCTGATAACCGAGGTTTTTTATTACTCTAACACATCTGCGCTGAAGCTTGAAGATCTTTACTGCGTGGGATGAGTGTCCCCATGTTAAAAGAGCATATGACATGTTTGAGGAAAAGCAGCCATGATATGCTGCCAATACAGTGTTTAATGTTGTTCTTTTTAGTCAGGGAATAAGAGGCTGAAAAGTCGCTTCTAAATACATCAAGGTGTGCACTCGAAGATATAGTTTTGAAAAAATATAGATATTGTCGGGAGTGATCTTACGGGTATTATAAATCCGGAGCGGGGGTCTCATTTAAATTCGTAATTGCTAAAAAAAAAATGTTTTCTGAATTTTTTTGCGTACTTAGGTACTAGTTAAATACTCGTATAGCTATTTTCCTAACAAGCGCTGAAAATGTATTTTTCCGTAGGAGACTGTCAAGTGTTAAGTCAAGTACCTATGTATGTAATAGTGTCAAGTTACTAGTGCGAAAAAAGTGAATTGCACACGGAAATCCAGTGAAAAAAATGGATTTTCCTCACGTCTGTAGAACAAATAAAAATGGATTTCCTTGTGGAAAATTCACTTTTTGTGCAATAGCGTGGAATATTTTTTCATAACAAATTACTTAGCGACAAAATCGGGGAGCAACCTTGACCGTTTAGTTTTTCGCGGCTGGGAAACAAAGATGAAAAATGGAAATTGTAATAATAGGGGATTTTTTACTATTAACTTTATGAGCATAGTCGCATTCAGTTTCTAGTAACTCTTCTTTGGGATTATTATTTATAGTAGTGATCCATCTTTGCTTTTCAGTCCCAACTGTCGGATCTAACAATTGGGGTGAAACCCGTTTCCCGACTCTTCTTCGGTGTTTTCGACTAAATTTTCCGGAATTTCCAGGGCTCCAACGTAGTTACTACGGCCTTGGAAATTTTTGTTATTAAAATACTTTGGTTTTTCATTCGTGAACCTTTCATTTTCTCTACGAATTGGTTTGTTCGTCATTGGTCTATCATAGTAGTCGGCCTGTCTTAAACGCGCTAATGCTGTCTCTAAATTTTGCACTCCAACTAAACTGGCTGAAATAGTTGGAGGAAAATGCCGGCCAATTAAATATATTAGCATTTCATCAGAAATAGGGGTTTGCAAATGGCATGCCGTTGCCACTTGCCTAATAAAATAATCTACATACGACCCTGACTCATATTTACCTGATTCGATATTTAATCTGACTCTAAATTGCGTATTATCATTCCAAAAATGATTTAAAAATAAATGTTTAAATCCCTCAAAAGTATCACACGAATGCAAAAAAGCTTCCCCCAAGATCTCGCACGTCCTTGAAATTTTGAAAGTAAAATGTGCTTCAAATTTACAAACTGCAAATTATTGTTCCTCCTAACAAATTCCACCTGTTGTACAAAATCAACTGGATGAATATTTCCATTATTTTCAAATCTTGGTAACATATTTTCTAAACACACTAAGTCTTGCAATCTACACCCATTATTTTCTACTTCTGATTGCCTAACTTCTGATTGTCTAACAAAATTTTGACTATTTAACGCTTCCCTCACTGTATTTTGCACTAAGTTGACAACGGTGTTGTGGAGATCTTGATTCATTATGGAGTGATAAGACGGGGGAGGGAACACCACGTTACTTTCCCTCGGCACAAAACTTGGAAAAACTGGAGCGCTCCTACCTGTGTGATGCCCCATAACCGGTGTACCTGCTGGAGAAGGAAATGGTGGCTGACCATATGCTTCCCCAGTCAGAGGAGTTTGCTGTGCCATCAATCGTATCCTAGGGACAGCTGCCGCTCCTGTAGATATCCTTCTTTGGGCTTCTTGTTCTTCAATTTGTATATTCTGTGCTGGTATGGTAGATTGTACTTATCGGAAAACTTCGTTTTCCATTAGATTTCTAATTCTTGATTTTTGTCTTGTATTTGGGGGTGATGCTCTGTCTGTGTTGTTCAGGGGGGTTCTTGCTTAGCCATTTCTTAGCTTTGCCACTGTTTGGTCGCCAGATGTTACAAAACAGAGCAAAAAAAACTCTTCTAGCCTAAGTGTGGTTTATTTGGTAGTTGGTATACTCAAATTATTTTAAGAAGTCCTTACTGGGACTGTCAATTGGTAATTTCGATATCCTAAGTTGGCATCAATGCAGCAAAAAATGCAACCGGGTCATAAGTTCAGGTCAGTAACGAGCCCATTTGCACTAATAACACGAAAAGTAACACGAACAAGAACAACACGGATGACGGTAAAACTCAAGAAAACGTAGAAAACCCGCGAATATTTTTTACTATCGAATGTTTGAACTAGTTTGAACGATCTGGAAAAAGTTCACTGTCACTTTGACACACCGAAGCTAAATTTGCCTGAGTCCGCCCATAGACGCTGCCAAGAAGCAGCTGATTATTACAAAATACCAAAACGAAAGTGTTTCCATGACGTTTGAAATTATTATTAAAATGAGTTGTAGTCACAGTTATTTTTATTTGTAGCGGCATAATCGTGATTGCAATAGGGTTTTTATTTTATTATGCTCTTTTTTTCGTATCACTTGGGTAACTTTTCACATCATATATCAATGAGTGACGTCATTAACTGGTTGGGACACATATACCAATGTTATACCCATGGTTAACAAAAAATTCCTAGGGATTTTGTGGAGAATGTCATCTGACAAAATCGGGACTTCTTACAGTAATCGGGGTATACAGTGGTTCGTTAACCGAAATCTATAGAAACAAACAAGACATAATTACACAATAATCTGAAGCACATCTTACCCTTCAACTCACCTAATCAGGTAAATTCAACACCAAATGTTTGAAAGACGCACCAATTCGATCAGAAATCGGCCGAACAACA
Organism: Pseudeuparius sepicola; assembly: GCA_963920635.1. Classification (NCBI taxonomy): domain Eukaryota; kingdom Metazoa; phylum Arthropoda; class Insecta; order Coleoptera; family Anthribidae; genus Pseudeuparius; species Pseudeuparius sepicola. The sequence goes on along the minus strand of OY987303.1, from coordinate 41,515,668 downwards.
CCACTCACCAGACGACAATAATTCCTCCTATATCCCATACCCGCTAATCGGCCAAACACAAAAAACTCGGGACCTTCCGAATTTGTATATGTCCAATTTATCCTAAACCCGCGCTTTCGCCACAGAACCTAAAGTTTGATGATGAAATGCTGTTGATTTGGTGTGATTTATGTGTAATGCGGTGTTAATGAAATTTTGGAGTTCATTTATATATTCTGTTCCTGTCAGTTTTTAAGTTTTTTGGTATTCCGAAGGTTAACATAAAATTTTCGAATAGAGTTTTAGCTACAGATTTAGAATCTTTGCTCTCTAAAGGTAATGCTTGTATGAATTTTGTTAAATCACATTGGATAGTTAAAACGTAACAATTGTTATTTTCTGTAATCCTTAAGGGACCTACTGTGTCTATCGAGATGTTTTCGAAACTCGTTGAAGGTGTTTCTGTTATTACCAATGGTTCTAGTGTATGTCAGACTACGAAATTTGCACTTTTTCTATCAGTTGTAAAAACAAAACGGACACTAGGTCAACTAAATTACTCGGTGAAATTAGACTAACAAACGGAGACAATTACGTAAATAAAACCATACTAGACATATGTTCGGAATACAATAACCTTTTTTATCTACAAGGTGATGAATTGACTCCTAACAATTTTTATAAACAAAAAATTTCATGTCCGAGTCTATTCGTATGCGGGACAAAGCATCTGCACTTGTATTGGCTTTACCTGGTTTGTGTCGTATTTCGAAGTCGTAATCTTGTAATTCTATGCGTATTCTGGTTAACTTTGACGAGATGTTTTTATGACTAAACAATCCTACCAGTGGTTTGTGGTCTGTGACTACTATGAATTTTTTTCCAAATAAGTATGGTAGAAAGTAAGTTTTACCCCAATAAATGGCTAAAATTTCTTTTTCAATTACTGGTTTATTTATTTCGTGTTTTGTTAGAGATCTGCTTGCATAAGTGATGGGTCTGTCTTTTTCCTATTTCGCCTTGTGACAAGACACATCCTAGTGCAAAATCAGAAGCATTCGTTGTCATAAGTTTTTGTTTTAATTTTAAAAAGGAATTTTCGCAATCCTCGGTCCAAATAAATGGTTTGTTTTCTTTTTTAATAGTGGATTCAATGGATATGCAATTGTTTCAAAATTCTCGATAAATCTGTGGTAGTAGTTCATTAATGCTATGAAACATCTTACCTCGTCACCGTTTTGTGGCGTAGGGTATTGACTTATTACATTATATTTTTTTGGGTCGGGTTGAATGCCTTTGTCAGAAATCGTATGTCCTAGATAAGTCACTTCTTTTTGTAGAAAATTACATTTTGATGGATTTAACTTTAAGTTGTATTGTCTACATCTTTCAAAAACTTTAATTAAATTGGTGTTATGATGTTTTAAACTGCAACCAAAAACTATTATATCATCGATGTACAAAAAGGCGTCTGCATCTAAGCCAGATGTCTAGCTATACTAATCATTCGTGAGAAACTATTTGTCGATATGTTTAGTCCAAAGGGTAATCTTGTGAATTGATAATGTCCAGAATTAGTGGAAAAAGCAGTTATTGGTCTAGATTGTTCTTCTAGTTCTATTTGATGGAAAGAGCTTGCCAAATCTAGCGTACCTAAATATTTTGCACGTCCTAGTTGATCTAGAATGTCATCGATTCTCGTTAAAGGAAATTTGTCAGTTATAATTTTTTTTGTTTAACTGTCTATAGTCTACAACAAGTCTAAATTTTTGTTCGTTTTTGTTTGATTTTTTTTACTACCAAAAGGGGAGAGTTATGGGCTCACCGATGGTTCAATTATTTTATTGTCTAGCAATTTGGATACTTGGTTATTTATTTCTTGTTTTTGAAAATGCGGTAATCTGTAATTTTTTATGTAAACTGGGTTTTCGTCTAGCAGTGAAATTTTTTGTTTATAAAAATTGTTAGGAGTCAATTCATCACCTTGTAGATAAAAAATTTCATTGTATTCTGAACATATGTCTAGTATGGTTTTATTTACGTAATTGTCTCCGTTTGTTAGTCTAATTTCACCTAGTAATTTAGTTGACCTAGTGTCTGTATTGTTTTTACTACTGATAGAAAAAGTGCAAACTTCGTAGTCTGATATAGGTCTTGTTTGTAAATGCAGGTTAGCGATATTAAATTCTTTATCTTCACTAGTTGTATTTATTATTTTAACATGCGGTATGCCGTTTTTAAAACTATTGTGTTACTTATAAAAATACCTTGTGCAATTTCTTGGTTTGAAATTAGGGTATCTTCCTCAAATTTATCGTTAATTGGACTTATTATTTGGGTTCGCGCTGGTATTGTTATTATACTGATGTGTGGCAATTTTGTTTTTATGGGAATTGTAATTTGATCATCGTTTAAGTTTATGCTTAGAGTCCATGAGAGATAATTTATAAAACAGTGATATTTTTTTAGAAAATCTTTGCCTAGAATTCCATCTGTTGCAATGGGAAAGTCGTTATTAACTAAATGAAAAATCTGTTCGAAAATTTTGTTTTCACTAACTAAGTTTGTTGAGGTAGTGCCCAACGTATATATTTTATGTTGCGTAATTCCTCCTACTTGACATTTTTCGTCGGGGAAACATATTTGTGTTTTTAGGACTGATCCCACTTTACACAAACTTATGTCGGCGGCTGTGTCGACTAGAAAAGTAGAAGTTCTACCTATCATCTCACAATGTAACTCTATGAAGTCGGTGTTGTCACCATTAACTAGTATTAATTTTGGGCCAACTCTCCCACTGAAATTGGTTGATTGTGTGAGAGTTGGTTGTTGCCGTTTTTCGACTCAGTTCTGGTTAAATTGACATTTTGAAAATTACCTCTATATCCGTAGCCACGTTGTCTACTATTGCAATTATAATGTCCTCTGAAATTTCTCCTACCTCTGAAGGTCTGTTATTTGAATGGCTGTTTGGGGTGTTTGTGGAATAATTTAAAGGGGTACCGTTGTAACCACGCATTCTGTTATTTCCGCGATAGATTCCTCTAAATGAATTTCCGTGATGCCTATTATTTCTAGTTCTTGCATAATAAGGGTTTTGGATTAAATTAAAAATATTTTGTGTCTGTGGTGCTAATGAAATCTCGGCATCTAGTGCAATTTCTATTGCCTGAGAAAAATTTTCGGGTCTTGCAGCTAATACTATTGATTTAATGTCTTTGTTGAGACCGGCTTTAAAAGCGTTTAATGCTTGCTGATCGTTTAGTTTAGTTACTGTCTCACGGGCATTCTCATTTTGCGGGGTTAAACATATGGCATTTAGGTCATTTGCTAAACATTCTATTTCTGATGCAAAATTAGTAATTGATTTTCCTGATTGTTTACAGTTGCCTAACGCAAATTGAACAGAAGCTAATGTCTTGCGAGTTCTAAAACGGTCATTAAGAGTGGTTTTTAAGTTCATTAAATGATTCAGGAGCTGAAAAAATGGAAGTTTTAGCTTTTCCCTTGAGTTTTGTTTTTAGTACGAATTTGAGCAGAGCAATTTTATTGGTCTGATCCTTTAAAGAATCATTGTAATATTCAACACTGTCCAAAAAATCAACAACTTTATCAGATTCCCCATGAAATTCAGGGATTAGATTACATGCAACTTTAAAATCAAACTCTATGTTTTTGTCGTTTTCAGAACAGATACTAGAAGATGAGCTACTTAAAGATGTTTGGTGATCGTCTATTTGAATTGGAGTATCTAATCTTTCCTTCAAAATTTTGTTTGTTACTTCAAAATATTCATTAATTCAACTTATATATTTTTTACCTTGTTCCTTTAACTTATCATCAAAATTCCCTAAATTAAATCTGTCTCTTAATTCTACTAAATTATCTTCAAATTTTGCTACCTTTTTGTGTTTTCTTCTTGTTGATTCGATGTCTCGCCTGGCAATGGGGTCCTTGTTGAGGTTCCTGGTTCCTGTGGAACACTCTGACTTCTTCTAGCAGGTATCGGAGTTCATCTGTGGCCATAGAGTTGTTTGTTGCGGTTTAGCGGCATTGTGCCACGCTGGAAACCGTTCCCACGATGCTGACTGCCGGAGAGTGGACCAGCCAGTTGGCGTTTTTGTAGCGACGTTCCTAGACTACCTCTCTGCTGTGGGAGACTTCTCTCCGCATTTTTTGTTCCAGTAGCTTCTTAAATCTTCTCACAAAGTAGATTATTATTACTGCGACGGCCAGGAGCAAAACAAGTAGTGTTAGTATGTCTTTGAAGTTCCAAGCAGCTGAAGTCGATGTAGTGGTCGATACGCCTCCACTATTCCCAGCTTGGACAATAATTATCTCTTCTTTCTCTTCCTTTGTTTGAGTTGTACCCATGTCGGCGTTCTTCCTTTGTAGATACTTATTATGCTGCAATGGAGACCTTTGATGGCAGGGTCGCCATGTGGTGGACGCTTGGTTTAGGTCGAGGAATCAGCAGACGATGTTCATAGTTTGGAGTTCTTTATTCAATTACCTATTGTCCGTATTACAAAGAGTACTTGCATATGTAGAAATCTGCTGAGGCAAGGTGTATTACTCAGTTGACCTACTAGACTGATTGCATGGGTATATTTGTATAGTGAGCATTTTGGCACTACAATACGTTACCGGCAAGTTTTCGCACTGCATCATAATAATAGAAACAAAAAACACATGTTCGTTTTTTACAAAACTTTTTTGTAATTTAGTTTATTTAAAAAGAAAAATTCTCATTCTGATTCTGTTGCCCAGTTTGGAAACTTTTTTATTCTCGTTATTTTTTCATTGACTTAAGAGTTTGTCTCTTGGTTTGTCAGGAAAAAATAAAATTGCCCTTTTGTTCCATATTTAACTACTGGTGCAGCCATCAGTCATTTTCTGGCAGCCAATTCATTTTTGCATGATGTTATCATCCAATTTCTCATAGCTATTTTTTATTTCAACACATGAACTTTTGTGTGAAGTTGGCCACTAATTTTTTGCCAATTTTTATTTAAACTCAAAAGCCACTTAGAGTACCTATAAGTAGCAACACCAACACACCATTTGTGGTCAAACATTAAGAATATTTTCACAGAGAAGAGAAAAGAGTTGGGAAATGCCACTCTGTCTGTACATAATATACCTACTATCTTTATCCAACTCCTTGTCCACCTCAAGCGGCAAGCCATTCGGCTGTCAGAGGGGTAGTTATTCTTGGCCAAATGACAGCCTAGTTGTCAGTTTTATTATGCCACGGCTGACTTGATTTTTCATAAATTTGGTTTTATTGTCATTTGGTCTACTTTTGTACCGAACTTCCGACTGACACGTAACAAATGGTTCTTACGAATTTTGTCTCTTGTATAGAATATTTAGATTGACAGGAAGTGAAATTAATCTGACAGGTAAGTAGAAATGTTGAATTGACAGCCTACTTGATTGTCAGACAGTGGCGTAACTACGGAAGAGTAGGCCCGTGTTAAAAATTTCAGGTGGAGCCCTGTGTTTTTTTATGTTTGAAAGTGGTGTAACAATGACAAACATTGTACAGGATGTCCCATTTTCAATACTTTTGCAAGTTATATTTATATTTTGAAATTCTTTTCTCCTAGAAAAAAACGTGTATGCCACTGAATTCTACATGAAAAAATCTATAACGGTCTATTTTTACCATTTCAACAAGTTAGCGTATAATGGATATAGGGGGGTGCTTGAAAAATGGCAAATTTTGAAAATCACCTTGTGTTTAAAAAACCAAGGAGGCCGCATGAAAATTCTGTATACGAGCCTTCCTTTTTATGAAAAAGTAGGTCAGTGTCCCGAAAACCGCAACTCCCTATTTCTAAAAATAACCGAGATACCTTGCAAAAGTATCGAAAATGGGTCACCCTGTAGGTGCATAGGGAATAATCTAACTTAAACTTTGTATTTACCAACAGTTAAAAATAATGCGCATTGCTCACTACAGGTCGAAAAACGGCATTTTATAGATCAAAATGTTGAATCCCACATGGTGATCCAAACTCGACGCCCCAGGCTTACTGCGGGAACACGAAAACTGAAAATAAAAATATGGCATGTTTTCTATTCACTAGCAGGGCCGTTCCTCATCCTTTTGGCGCCCCATGCAAAATAAAATTTGCCACCCCTCCCCCCATAAAAAATTAGTTTGTTCATCCAAATATAGGAAAATAAATCAAAATATCCTGAAAATCCTCAGCATAATACAGATGCACTTCATTACAGATGTAAACTTAGTTTGTAACTAGGTAAGTTAAGGGCTGTCAATGAAAAAACCGTTTTTAAAAACAATGTTTAATGACTAGCAGCGGACAAGAAGTGTCTGTTGAAATTACATGGGTTACATTTATAAATTCAGGGAAGCATACTCAGCGTAATGTTATCTTTAGCTACATGTACATAATACAGGGATGTTACTCCTCCACCCTTAGAGGGGCATATAAACTTTTTAAGTTTCTATAACCTAGACAATAATTTCTTCTGCATTAGTTTTATTTTTGGAAATAGATAATTTTGAAAAACTAGGTCTTAGATACTTGCATATAAAATATAAAACTGCAATTATGATCACATACAATAATATTGTCCATAAACTTATTTTGTTATAATAAATTGGATGATTAAGTAACTTAGAATTTTCTAACTTTCATTTATTGATTTCATTTAACAAGTTATTTAGTCTGTCCGTATGAATTACATTTAAATTTACTGGAGACATCTTTTGTAAAATATAATTATTTGATACATTGATTTTCATTTTTGGTAATGGTATATTTTTAAACATTGTTTGTACATTTTTATAAGATTTAATAATTGTCTCGTTGATTTTTAGGGAACAAGGGAATTCAAGTTCTATTAAGTAGGTTCCGCTAAGCAGAAGAGTCTCTTTAGTATTGTAACAATTTTTGACAGCTAAGGTCTCACTGGGAATAATTACTATACATTTAGTTTCGTCAATTTTTTGTACTTGAATCTCAGGTACCTATATTGATGGCGATTTGGTTACAATTATTCTTATGTTTATATTTTAATAATCCGATCTCACAGGCTAAGTCATCGTTAACATATTCTGTGTGTATATTATCAAAACAAAGAAATTCATTATTTATAATTTTCTTACACGGTTTGTCCGAAAATCCATATCTTTTTTGATTGTACATTAAAATATTTGAACTGGGAAATATTACCTTGTAGAAATTTTGGTTAGGGGTTGGTAGTGGAAACATGTGCGTTAAAACCATTTGCATCCTTGTCTGGATAGAAATATCTAAAGTTTCTAGTTCATAGTTATGGATTACCCTTGTCATTTCAGATATCTTCGAATCCAAAATTTGTTGGTTGTGAGATACATTTGCTATGACTTCTTGGAATGTTATAATAGAGCTTGATAGTACTGCTAATTGTTTATCCATTGATAATTTCGAATTATTTTGATTTTCTGTTAAAACTGAGATTTCATTATCGTATTTAGTTGCATCTTCTTGATCTAAATTTCCTGTTAAACTCTTGATTATATTCCCTAAACCGTTAATTAAGCCGCGTTTTTTTTCCTAGATAAGTTTGTGGAAGGAGTTATTTGTAGAATTTGTTTCTCTATTTTATTTCTAGATTATTGATAAGCATGTACGAATTATATAATTCCCTGCCATAGTCCTTGTTGTTTTTTATATGAGATATAATCATATTATATTTTAATGATAAAGCCTTAAATTCAGTAATGATACTGGATATATTTTTTAGACTGCATGTTTTTCTGCCTTCGATCGACCTTGGTTCGAGGCAGGCACATGCATATGTCTTTAAAGAAAAACACCGCTATGGCCAAGAGCACTGGACAAATGTGGGTTCACGGTATTTCTCCTAAATAGCTTTATCCGTGTGATTCACTAATTTTCCTACACTCCCTGGGATTACTACGGTGTTCTAGGGTTTTCCGTAGTACTTGAGCGAATGCTATCCTAGTTCTATCGGGAAAAAGTCAGCCCTAGCCACAAATGGCGACGAAGACAAAATAATAGTAATTGCCCCCCCTCCCCCGCACAAGCATGGGGTTGCTTCTGGGGTACTCCTAGTTTGGAGTATTGTGAGGGTGAGAATTATTATTATTATTATTATCGACTTAGCCAAAAGGCATTCGCACTCCCTCTACGGGGAACATTCACTCAGATCCCGGGTATCCCGGATACCATAAGGATCTGGCTCGGACGAGACCCTTGCCATGTTATCGGGCCTTAGGTGACATTGATGTTGTTGGACGCTCCTGCACTCCCCATGAATTTCCTGATGGTTCGGGCTGTCGCAAGTATTACCGCTTTCTGTATGGACCTGTAAAGATTATCAGTTAGACCCAGCTCTTTGATGTTTCTCGGCAAACTTTTTGGTATAACACCAGTTGTTGACACGATGATTGGAATAGTCTGGCCGTTGTACATTTCCCATGGCCTTCTAATTCGTTCTTCGTCTCTGTTCTTCGGATCTTCTCGACCTGCTTCACACGCAGGTTGTTGTTGTTCGGGATGGCCACATCAATCAGAGTTGTCTTCCTAGAAATTTTATCAACTATTATAAGGTCCGGTCTGTTATGGGCAACTCGTTGATCTGTCAGAACTGTACGATCCCAGTACATCTTGTAGTTGCTGTTCTCAAGAACAGGCTCCGGTGTGTAGCTGTAATATGGAACTCTCTCTGCCTGCACAAGCAGCAGCTTTTCCGCCAGTTCCTGGTGCAAGATTTGGACACCGAATCGTGTCGTTCCTTATATTCCGTTGATGCGAACATCTGACATTCCCCTGTTATGTGTATTGTTTCTGAAGTTGGGCAACCGTATCTGCATCTGTCATCCACTACCGATGCATCTCCTACAATGAATTTTAGTAGTTGCGAGTTGGTATAACCTGATCTTGTATGGCCAGTAAGAAGCCTTCCGTCTCGGGGAACATTCGTCCCGAGGTCAGCCAATAGTACGACGCTAACTTGTCGACATGTTCCTGGTTAACCTCATTAGGATGCCTCCCGTGCAGCGACTTCTCTAACCACCTCTGTAGTTTATCGTTGTCGGTTCGGTGGTGATTTTGATGCTCGTGTTCCGTCAGACGTAGCGGTGTTGAGACGTCTGCTCCGCATATAGCTTTATGTAGTGTGGAGCTGTTGGCCTGTCTGTGGAAATAATTACGCAGATTTAATATTTGTTGGTCCAATTGCTTGCTGAGGTCTGCCAATCCTCTTCCTTCTTGTTGACGTGGCAGAGTTGTTCTTTCTACGGCGCTACGGGGATGATGTTTATGAGCTTTTGTTAGTAGGGTCCTAACTTTTCGTTGCAAGTTGTTGATGTCCGTGTTGGTCCAATTCACTATTCCGAAGGAATAGCTGAGTACAGAGCACGCATACGTGTTTAGGGCCTTAAACAAATTCCTGCTTTTAAGATAAGTTCGCACTACTTGTCTTACTCTCTTGATGAATTCATTAGTTAAATCAGTCTTCATTGTTCGATGGTCTATCCTTTGAGCTTGCTTCATCCCGAGATACTTGTATGTATCTCCCACGCTCATTGCTTCGATCTCCTGGCCGTCCTGCATCTCGTGTGCGCCTTGTTAGAGCTTTCCTCGGACGATGTTAAGGGTGCGGCACTTGTCCAGTCCAAACTGCATTCCGATGTCCCTGGAGAACTCTTCTACAATTTTAAGCATTTGCGTTAGTTGGTTTTTGGTTGCGGCCATCAGTTTTAAATCATCCATATATAATAGGTGATTCAACTTGATCGCTTCTGTGTTGTTGCTTTTGATAACGAAGCTCAGTGGACTGAGTGAATCTCCTTGGAAAATCCCTCTTCGGATGTTGACTGTGTCGGTCTCGATGTTACTGCTTGTGGTTCTGAGTTGTATCTTAGTGCGCCAGGTTGTCATAACGTGTTCTAAAAAGGAAACTGTATGATGATCTATTTTATACAGCTTTAAGATACCTGTGAGCCAGTCGTGAGGTACGGAATCAAATGCTTTTTTGTAGTCCACATAAGCCATGTAGAGGTTTCTTTGCTTGGAATGAGCCTGGTTGCAGATGACAGAGTCTATGATGAGTTGCTCTTTGCATCCCAGTGCGCCCTTCGCGCAGCCCTTCTGCTGCATTGCCATGATGTTGTTCCGCTCGCAGTGATCATATATTCGCTGCATAAGGCAAGATGTGATTATCTTGTACAGCGTAGGCAAGCAGGTTATTGGGCGGTACTTGGCAGGGTTATTCGTATTCCGCTGGTCTTTTGGTAATAAGTAGGTGGAACCCTGTGTAAGAAACAATGGCATTTTCAGAGGATCGAGCAAGACTTCTTCGCTGATCCAGCTTGCACTGACATTGCATGGACCTGGTGTGGCAAGTTGATTTCTCCAGAAACCGTCGACCTGTTCTCTGCTAGAGTAACTCGTATTTCTGGTATCGGCGCTAGAATTCAAAGTACGGTAGAAAAATTTTTATATTTATTATTATTATTATATTAAATATCTGTATGAATGTCCAATGGTTAATAACCTTATGCGCGTTACCTAGTTTATAAGGCAGTATGCCTGGGTTATCGGTCATGTTGTGGAAATTTGATCTGGCAGCTGATTCTACTGAGATTCTGCGGGCGGACCATCTGTAACAAGTGGGCGTTTTAATTCTTTTATGTGTATTACTTCTGTTTTTTTGGGGAATTTTTAAGTTTTTAATTTTGACTTTATTGTTTTCAAGAATGTCGATGATCTCAAAAGGGCCGATATATTTTTGTTTACTTTTATTTCGAGCGGAAGATTTTTTATACACTTTTTGATTCAACTTAAATTCGGTTTGTTCGCCTTTAACATTTGTTCTTTCTAGCATTTTAGTTTTTACTTTTTCGGTATTTTCCAATGCTGTTTCGTATAGGGTACTTAATTTTTCGTTATGCGAGTCGACATAATCTGTGTAAAATGTGGTTGATATAAGGTCAAAAGGGTCTCTAGAGTTAGTATGACCTAGCACGAGTTCATGAGGGGAGAATTTTGTCCTATGGGTGGTACTGTTATAGGCTATTATTGCTTAGGGGATTAATTCAAAAATTGCTCTGGACTTATCTTTTTGCCTTAATAATCTCAAGTGCTCTATTAAAGTTGAGTTAAAGCACTCTACTGGGAAATTAGACTCGTGATGGCCCGGAGTGGTAAAATGAATGTTAATTTTTTGAGTTTTTAGTAGTTCTTTGAGTAGTTCATTTTTAAACTCTGTTCCACTATCAGACACAATTGTTTCTGGGCATCCAAAAAATGAGAAAAATGTTAACTTGTCGCATACCGACTTTGCATTTTTATCGTAGGGAAAGGCTTGGCCGAATTTTGAGAATTTGTCAAATATTGTTAAAAAGTTTTGATTTTCAAATATAAATGTGTCCATATGTAAAATTTGAAATGGTTTTGTTGGCGTTTCAGTTTTAACTAAAGGGATGTATGATTTTTGTCGACTATATTTTTGGGTCTGGCATTTTACACAGTCGTTGATAAATTGGGTAACATCGTCTTTCATTTTTGGTCAATAATAATTTTGTTTTAATCTTTTATATGTCTCAAAAATGCCTCTGTGGTTAGTTTTATTTTCATGTTGATGCATAATAAACATTTTTCTGTCTTCTTCGTTTGTAACGTTATTTACTAGTTTAGTGCAACGAATTAATTTTAAATCTTTAAAATTATTCATGTAAACTTTATTAAAAATGTATTTATTATTTCTGGGTTTTTGGGTATTTGGCAATGGTTAATGACGTTTTTGACGAGGATTTCAAAGGTTAGTTTGTAAAAATTTTCTTAAAAAAATGCTGATTAAAGCAAAGTGTCTCTGAAAAGCAAGCTATAGATCGTGTTTGTTTTTATCACATACATGTTGGGAAGTTTATTTGCGAGTAAATCAAGTAAGGAAAATGAACCGCCAAAGAAATTTGTCAATTGAGGATGAAGGATATGCAATGCGATATGTTGCACTAATCAAACTGAAGATCGTTATTTGAGACGACGTGCTCCCAGAGACAGGCGCGTCACCAGCAATCTGCTAAAAAATGTGTTAGCAGATGATGTTCTAAATATCGCTATATCGTCTCTAACGGTTAGAAGACGTTTACATGAAGCAGGATTGAGCAACATAATGCCGGCCAAAGAGCCATTGCTTACCAGATTTTTATTAAGTATTGATGGGATTTATTGTTAATGATTTCGTCAAGAATGCTGATTCTAGTGGTCTGTGTTTGAAGTATGTACCGTGTCAGTAATTGTGTCATGTGGGGGTTTAATTTGTATATCAGACAATATTTTAATTTTAGGTTCCTGTTCGCTCATTGTTGGCTCTTTGAAAGTTTCAGAGTTTTCGCATAAATTTTGAAGGTAATCTAAAATGTCTTTATCTACTTCACCGGCATTATTTACAGTAGATTGATTTTGGTATATGTTAAGTTGAATTCGTGATAGTGTGTCTGCATTTTTATTTTGACAACCTTTTTTATAAATAATTTGATAATCAAACTCTTCTAAGCGCAGTCTCCATCTGACTAATTTTGAATTTGGCTCTTTTAAGTTGAATAACCAAACAAGTGGTCTATGATCCGTGTAAATATAAAATTTTCGTCCAAACAAATATGGCCGAAAGTACTTGCAGGCATACACAATTGCTAATAATTCTTTCTCTATAGCTGAATATTTTATTTCCGATTGATTTAGGGTGCGCGATGCGAATGCTACGGGTTTATCGTTAGGTACTTGGCCCTGTGAAAGAACTGCTACTAAAGCAAAGTTACTTGCATGCATGGTTAATATAAATGGCTTGGAATAATCGGGATAAATTAAAATTGGGTAATTAATTAATACATTTTTGATATGTTCAAATGCGTTTAAAAATTCTTTAGTATGTTGGATTTTAGCGTCTTTTTTAAGACATTGTGTTAGAGGTTTTGTTATCTTTGCAAAATCCTTCACGAAGTGACTGTAGTAACCTAATAGGCCTAGATAAGATTTAATTTCTTTAGAAGTGGTAGGTACCTGGAAATTCTTAACTGCGGAGATTTTACTAGGATCGGGTTTAATTCCATCAGGTGTTACTATGTGTCCGAGATACTGTACTTCCTTTTGGAGAAATTCCGACTTGTCGAGCTGTATTTTTAATTTAGAGTTTCGAAGTCATACAAAAATGTCCTTTAGTCGTTGAATATGTTCCTGAAGGGATGTGCTAAATATAATGATATCGTCCAAATAAACAAAGCAAGTCTCGTTTTGTAGTCCACATAAAATATTATTTATTACTCGCTGAAAAGTTGCTGGCACGTTCTTAAGGCCGAAGGGCATTCTCAAAAATTCGTAATGCCCTGTGTCTGTGCTGAAAGCTGTTTTTGGGATATCGGTTGGTTGCATTTCAATTTGGTGGAATCCGTTCGCGAGGTCTAATGTAGTGAAATACTGACTGCGTCCTAATTTGTTTAGAATGTCAGTTATCTTCGGTAGTGGGTATTTGTCATCTATTGTCCGTTCGTTGAGTTTCCTGTAGTCAATTACCATACGCCATTTTTGTTTTCCAGAGGCGTCCATTTTTTTTGGGACAATCCTCCGATCAAATATGACTAGATAAGTAATACTTGGTTTTTATAGGTATAAAATGTTCGTGGCCTACAATAACAAAATACATAACCTCAATATAAGTGTTGATTGCTGTCAATAGACCCAACGACATGGGCGCGTATATTCTAAGGGGCCAAAAATTAAAACAATAACTATTCTAATAAAACATTGTATTTTCATTTAAGGCTACAAAAATACAATACAAAAACATTTAGAAGAAATATAACTAGGTACTTATTTACATAATTTTACATAAATGATGATAAAAAAGCTAGGCTTATGGGGGATTAGGTTAAGAATATTCTAAATTTACCTAAATCAGTTTCTTATCAGATATTTAAACTTTTTGGATATTAACTTCTATGTACTAATATATTATTGTATGATTTGAATCATTAGGAATAAACTTATTTTATATTTTTTTACTTCATTTAAAAAAATGTTTTCTTGCATATTGCCCAAGCACGTATGGCTCTCTTTGGACTACTCATGTCGTCGCTTTTGATGTCCCCAAAATATCTCTGCTTTTTTAATGTACGTCTGGAAATGAAAAAAATTATACTAGGGTTATTTTTAAACAAAATTTTATTTTATAATTTTATACAGAGCAATGAATTTAAGACTGTCGAATGAACAGTGGTGGAACTACTGGAATTAGTACATAGGTATTAACTTCTTGATCGAAATGCCCTCTTTGACATATTATTTCTCCGTGTTTGGCTGAAATCGACAAACAAAAAAATTAAATTGTTCACTAAATTAGCACAAAATAAAAGCAGCTAATATAAGAAAATACCATCCATTAAGTGAAGTAAAGCAAAGAGGTGCAAGTCTTCTGGCAAATTATATGGTAAGATGTTTATGGGTCATTCAAAAAAGTTAATCAAAATTTTGTTTTCATTGTTGTTATTTGGGTATACATCTTTCCACGTTTTCTTGATGGGGATTAATCTTACTAGGTAATCTTTTGAAATGAAATGAAATTTAACAACCATATTAGTGGAGATAAAGGTCAAGAAAAGTTAGCCTATAGAATTTAATAATATATAGAGATTAATTAAAAAACGATTGATACATTTTATTGACCCTTGTCTCAATTAATACACCTAATCGCCTATATACTGGATATTCCCAAACTTCACACAGGGTTTTATTTTGCAATAAGCGATTTTTTTAACTTTTTAATACACTTGTTAATTTTAAGTTTGAATTATCAAAACAATTGTTGTAAAAACTTTAATATAGCATCACACAAAATATAGTTCCACAAAAGTATATGCTATATTTTCTGCGATAATATTGGAACTTACTTCTTTGTGGATTGTCTATTCTTGGAGTTTGTCACCAAGGCAGTGTCAGTTAATTCTGTGGATGAACTGTTTCGTACTTCAGGCAATCCTTATCGAATTCCTCTTGCCGAATCTCTGATAACAGAGTCAGCAGATTTTTTCAACCTGCATTACAATTAAAATTAATTTCAGTTTTTCCAAATCAAATGATTATTGTCTAGTAATTTCACCATATAAAAATATATTTTAAGATAAATTAGTGCAGGTACTACTGAAATAATGGTATTTAGGAATTTAACTGAAATTATACTGCGTGTCTTCTTTTTAAGTCACGCAATTATAAGCATTGGTAGAAGACGTCATCCTAAGAAAAAAGTTCATATGTACATGAGGCCATAGAAGCTTTATAAGTAACATATTATAGGCTGAATTCTAAATTATGTTTTTTCTTACAATTCAAACATATTCATTATTATTATGGCAAGCATTACAACAATAAAACAACTTTTTTATTTTGTATTTTCCTCAAAAATTAAAGAAATCGAGGTACTTTAGTGATGGACCTTTTTCAGACTTACATTTTCTGGCAATTCTGTACCTACATCTAAGAATAAGCCACTCTATGCCAACCTTATTTATTTTATTTATTATTTTGCAAGCAAAAGTTTCTCCTCTTGTCAACAATAACTTCTCTAATATTTTGTGGACTTACATTTTGGGTGGTAAAAACTCATTATGCATCTGAAAGCTCGGTTCAAAAGGAAGGAGTATTATCTTTTTAACTCTTTAAGAGGATAATAATATTTTTGATTAGAAGCATTTTTAGGAGTTCAAACTTACGATTTAAATCTAAATACTTTTACTATAAACAATTAATTATTCCAATAATATAAACACTTACCTTTTTGGGGCAGGGGGGATATCTGAGTGGGGTTCTTGAATGATTGATCCAGTATGTTTTTCATACAGTAAATCAGAAGTACTAGATCTGGAAGTTTAATAATTATTATTCATTTTACTATCTACAAATTAATAAGTAATGCGTTGTTATAATATGGATAGGTTGTAGGTTCATGGGGGTTCAAATATCACATGATGACCAAATTGGTATACTATTTTTATTGGGGAATAAAAAATACATAAGTTTTCAATATTAAAAACAACCTAAATATTGTTTTTGTAATACTTACATCAGAATAACTTGTGGTACTGCCCCTTTTCTTAAATATGTAATCCACTTGTTTTTTTTATCAGGTCTTCACTAGGAAAATGATATCTATATTCTGTATTCTATGTTCGGGTCAATTTTTTCCTTTCCTATGATATGACTGGGTTCTTAAATTTGCGTCTTTTGGAAATCTAAAACTCAAAATATAAAAATAATAATAACAGCTGAATAGATACCCATATATTTAATACTTTGTCCGTTTCATGGCTTTCATGGAAAAAAGATGAGTACGAGAAATATGACGAACCCCAAAGTCTACGTTCATGTAATGATTTACTTACCTGTGCCAACTCCGCTGCTTTCCGGATCAGCCAGATCTTCGCAGAGGACACAACTTTTGAACATATACTGGCAGGATTTAGTTGAAATAAAACTAATACTTTCCACCACCACTAAATACACGCGTTTTTACAAGAAAAACTTTTAGCTGCCAAACGTAATGACAGCGTCAGCCATTAAACTGTCCTGTATTGCTTGGGTCGGCCTTGAGCCCATAGGGACGCCGATTTCACGGGGGGAACAGGGCTCATGCCCTCCTCAGAAATTTCAAAAGGGGGCGACGTCTTCCTTGGAAAACCCGATTGTGGCAATGCCCGCCTTTGATAACCCCTACTGGGACAACGCGCATTGCACTGACAATTAAATTTTTTTACAAATTGAAGAAATAACATTATTTCTTCTTAATTATGTTTACTCCCTTCAGAATTTTGACAACCCGACGCCTCTGCACTTGGGTCTTAATAGTAAACAGATACCTGTTGATTTCTTATAATCTTGGCCACGGTTTATTTATTGTATGCTTTATCTATAGATATTTGATCGGAGGGACAACCCATATCGGGGATGACCAAGGTGAATTGGAATTTTGAATTATATTTTGTAATAGTAATTTTTAAATTTGATCTTTTACCTCTTGTCGGTGAACTTCTGGATATCTGTAGCTTTTAGTGAAAATTGGGGACTCATTAGTTAATTTAATTTTGTGTGTTGACGTGATTGGTAAAACTCAAGGGAATATCTTCACAATGAAAGATATCTCTGAATTCTAAGCAAAGCTTTCTGATTTGTTCGCGTTCTTCGCTGTTACAATGTTCTAGTCTTAAATTTCTGAGATTAGCTTATAATCGATTATCGATAGATTTATCTAGGGCATTTTCTTCAACATTTTCGAAAAAAATCAATTCACTTGGGTTTGCTGATTCTATAGAAAATGGTTCAAAAATATCTATTTTAATGGGGTTTTCCGTTGGGTTTAAAATAGTGGTAAGGGCGAAATTATTTTCAACATGAACTAAACATTCGGGAATTTCAGCTTTTCCTAATTTTGTGTAATTTAGGATTCCTGTGCCGTTACGTAAATTATCAGGTATTTTAATTTTTTGTACCATTCTCGGAGGAATTATTTCAGTTACTGTTTCAAATTGTGTCGAATTTTGTGGTTCTAAATCATTTTCGTTTTGCCTATAAAGTGGTATAATGGAATTTGGGCTAACTAAAGTGTTATTACTACAACAAATATCTGCGCCTAATTGAAGTATTAAATCTAAACCTATCAAATTTTTCTGAAAAATCAAATATGTAGTACCTATTTATGTATACCTCCTGTATTGAAAATTGGAAATAGTGGGAAAATAGCAATTTTGTCAGGGGTAATATAACAAGTGGTCTGCCTATTATCGATAATACCTTTCCTTAATTTTACGAATTATAATACCAAAGCTGAAAATACCACGACTGCGCAGCAGGAGTGGTATTTTCTTAGCATTGGGATTATAATGAGTGATAAAGTAAGGAAAGGTATTATCTATTATTAGGCATACCACGAGTTGTATTTAAAAAGAGAATTTAACAACTGCAAATAGTTAGTTTGACAGCTAGCTGTCATTTAGATTGAACTTTCGGTTCTGAATAATAGGTTTTTTGCGCTAATAGATATTCAGAGATCAATGTGTTAACTGAAAACATATATTCTAGTCCTATATTAAATTTGGTAATGTGAAGAAGTTATCGGGTTATCAGTTTTAGCTGCCACAATATTGGTTTAGCGTAACTAGGACGTAACTAAGAAAGTAGCATTTCAGCGAAAATACCACTAGTGGTATTATCGCTGAAATCATCACCGGATTGGTTAATATTTCAAAAATAATATCATTTCATTGGTTCATATTGGCAGGCATTGAATTCTCATGGAAGGATGTCGCGTGCGCTGTTTGTACTAAGAAAAGTTCATTTTCGACATAATTTGGGAAATATTTAAAGGCTAATTTTGGGTTTAAAAAGGAACGTGTGCTTCCAGAATTGATTAAAAATTCATCGTCTAATTCGGGTATATAAATATAAGTAAGTTTTATCAACAAATTATTTAGGTGTATTATTTCGTATTGGAATCCTGACCAGTATCTGGAAAATCCTGATTTTCAGTAATTTTTGGTTGAATTTCTTCTTGGTTCGGGAATTCACATATATCGTTGAGGGTAGCAATAGTTTTCGTAAGCGTCATTGTAATAATAGTCATAATCGGGATAATAATTTGGCTGAGAATAATCAGTATATTCCGGATATTGAACTGAGTCATTTTTGGGGAAATTTTCGATTACGTCTTGGTTAAATAGTTCCTGACTTTGAAGTTGGGGTTGTTTTACAAGTGTACTTGTTGAGGTATCCATTGGTTCTGGTTTCGTTCTAGACATGTTAGCAATATTAGTTTTTTAGGGAAAGTTTGGTCTAAATTGGGGTTGGAAAGGTCTTTGGAAGTTTTGTGTGAACATTTTGAAAATTCGGTCTTTGTTGCATAAAGTTTGGGAAACTTGGTCTTGGTTGATTAAAATGATTAAAAGGTGTTCCAAATGTGGGAGAACGTCCAAATGTAGGTGGTTGGTTAAATGTTGGGGGAATACATTGTGGAAAATTAGAGTTTGGTTGTGGAAATGGTGGTGGTTTAAAATAAGGATTGTTAGGTCTCGGTAAATTTGTTGGTTTTGGTCTGTATAGAATACTATTATGAACTGGTTGTCTAAAATTTTGATTTTGGCCTGTCTTGAAATAAACAAAATTTTCTTCTGTCACAAACGACATTGCCTGTTGAAAAGAATCAGGGTGTTTAAGCCTAACTACAAGCTGCATATTGTAAGGTGAACCATTAATGAAGGTTTTCAGGGCAAATTCTTCATAATGATTAATTTTAACAATTTTTATATTGCGGTCCTCGTTAGTGCCATTAAGTTTTGCAAAAAGGAGGCTATGCGTGTCTTGGATTTGCATTCCGAACTGTAAGGGTGTTTCATTACGAAATGGTCTTAACGAAATTAGGTCCTGAATAAGACAATCAATACTTCGTTGATCGGCAAAAGTAGCTATTAGTGCGTTTTTTATTAAAATCCACTTATTTAATTCTGAACGTGATGCAATAAGGTCTACCGCTCTATCTCTTAACTTACTCAAAATTGTGTCAAATAAACAGATATTAATCGGGTCTGCTGCATTTTGTACATTTTGGAAGGCATTCAGAAAATTTTCACAAACATTTACAAATCTTTGTAAGAGTTTTGGGTTACCATCAAAAGGGGGTATATTATCAGCTTGATATGAAAAAAATGAAAATGAAAATGAAAATGAAAAAATTCTTAGTTCTAATCATGTTACCCTTAGCTAAAAGAAACACAAAAATATAGGAATACATACAAAACTAACAAACTATTAAGACAATATGATACGTAGGTATTAAAGCAACACTCTCTGTGCTTTCATTGAAGCAAAACTGTGACAGTGATTTTTTAAGACGGCAAATATTCAGTTTTTTGTTATTTTTTTTGTCGCCCCTGTGATTGTCCTGCCCCGTGCAAGTGCACGTTCTGTCCCCCCTCTAGGAACGGCCCTGTTCACTAGGATCGGTTTTCCGAAATCAAGCTAGCCATGAAAACCATTGCCATAGTCAGAAATTATTTAAGAGTATGTTAGTGTGCCTTGTGCACCATTTAATTTGTTCGACTGGAGTATTTTTTAAATTTTTGAATTGTGCTTGTTACTGACTTGTTTGCTATAATAGTTTGTTACAAAAATTGTTTTTTAATATTCCAGTTGAAAAAATTTAAGGGTGCTCAAGACAACCTAAATAATTTCTGACTATCAATTGTAAATTTTGAACAACAAAAGATACAGAAAATCTTTTCCTATAAAAGTTGTTGAGAATGGTAAGGACTTTCAATATTTAGGAAAAAATTGTATGTTTGTGGGGGAAAATATTGATGACGTCACAGCGGCCATTTCTCCAAACAACAAAAAAGCAAATTTTTGGTCATATTTGGGCCTTATAGTATGTCCCATTTAAGAACCCTTGTTCGAAATGTTATTTCCAATTTTCGTTTTCCCGCAATAGGCCTGGGGCATCGAGTTTGGATCATCCTGTAGGTACATTTACTCTTAAGTTATTATACATTTTTTGTACTACCCTTGCATTTTTATTGTTGCGAAATTTCAATCGCCCTCTATGTAACCGATTAGAGATTCTGACTCGTCGGTTATTACGTAGCACCACATCAATCGGCTTGCATTGGAAAAACCGAAATTTGTGCTCCCTGCATCAGTGACTATAGAAATCCTTTCTATAGTCACTGCCCGCATGAATCTTGGTGGCGGTGGGCCCCAAGCAGCTCTGGACCCGTGTTCACCGCACTCTCTGAACACCCTGTAGTTACGCCACTGACTCCAGATTTATTGTAATGGCTGACTTGATTTTTCATAAATGTGGTTCTAAGGTTTGGCTTACTTGGATGGAACATCAGACACTGACACAAGAGACTATGTGACAGATTAACCAGGCAGATGCGAAAGTAAGCGGCAAACAGCAATTTAAGGTTGATTTAGCAGACTTATGTTGCCCGCACCAATGCATTTATAAATTAGGGCTGTTTTATGAAGAAGATTGAGTGCACCAATAGATTTTACAAATTTGTATGATTTAATGAACCTATTTACTTATTGATTAATACAAAACAGTCGAAGCTTAAGATATTATAGTATTAATTTTTAAGTAATTTACAACATCAAAAGAGAATATTGGCTACACAATTATTGCTAAACTACATACTTTTTCACTGAATTATTAGGCCAAGCGGCAAGTAATGAATAAAGAGGGGTACTTGGAAAGTATTCCGAAGTTAATGATATTTTGACATGTTATGTGTGGGTAGTCTGCGGAGTAAAATCTGAGTTTTCGACCTCGAGGACCCTGTGCTAATTTGGGGAAGACCGAAAAACCTTGATATTTTCGGACTCGTTTCAGTTTTTCGCTTATAACTTCTAAACCATACATTTTTAGCAGAATACACTTAGTTACAAAGTTGAAAATCATTAAATTTCCTTTAAAATTCACTGTTTAAAAGTACTTTTTGATTCAGTATTCACCGAGATATAGGGATTCAAAGTTACAAAAAATTTCTCAAATTATCAAAAATTGCTTCCGGCCCGTCCACAAATCAAACCAAGCATGGGATAAATAATTTGATGCAAATGTACTACTAAATAATTCGATGCAAATGTACTACAGAATGTAGCATGGGGGCCTGTAGCTGCAAAAAAACTTTAAAATTCACTGTTCAAAAGTACTTTTTGATTCAGTATTCACCGAGATATAGGGATTCAAAGTTACAAAAAATCTCTCAAATTATCAAAAATTGTCCACAAATCAAACTAAGCATGGAATAAATAATTCGATGCAAATGTACTATAGGATGTAGCATGGGGGCCTGTAACTGCAAAAAAAAACCAGGACTTCGGTGCTCTTCCATGTGCATGAATTGCGTTGGTAATGGTACCGCATGCGAAAATTCACCAGAAACGGATTTAAATGAAGAAGACAATGACGCTGAATGCCAAGAACAGACTAACCTTGTCAACGAAATTATATCTTGCGAAGAAGAAGACGATGATGCCGATGCTGACGAAGACATGTTACCAGAGCCAAAGAGGTCAAGGCGTACTACAGATGCCTGACGTTTATTTTCAATGTGATGATTTTTAATGTAATGTTATATTAAGAATAAAATGCAAATTATATCATCTAGAATTTATATGTTTTTAGGATTGAAAGAGGGGTTGTAAATATTCTGCTAAAAATGTATAGTTTAGAAGTTATAAGCGAAAAACTGAAATGAGTCCAAAAATGTCGAGGTTTTTCGGTCCTCCCCAAATTAGCACAGGGTCCTCAAGGTCGAAAACTCAGATTTTACTCCGCAGACTACCCACAAATGACATGCAAAAATATCATTAACTTCGGAATACTTTCCAGGTAGAAAGTACCTGCCTGCTGGACTATTTTATCTTGAATTTCAGTTATGCAGCACTTTTAATGTTTTTCAATCAGTGTCCAGTACCTACGCATAATAATATTATAATAATAATACAAGGCTATAGCTTTGATTACTGCTTCATTATGTACGCATTAAAGAAGGATACTTTTTTGCTACTTTTATCACTGCTTTCAGCGGCGCTCTTATAACTTTTATCACTGCTCCAACATGTTCACATAGCTTTGATTACTGCTTCATTATGTACGCATTAAAGAAGGATACTTTTTTGCTACTTTTATCACTGCTTTCAGCGGCGCTCTTATAACTTTTATCACTGCTCCAACATGTTCACCCACTAGCATGTCGTCGTCGGCATCGTCTTCTTCCTCCCGAGAAATAATTTCGTTGAAGAGGTTAGTCTGGTCTTTGCATTCAGCGTCAGTGTCTTCTTCATTTAAATCTGTTTCTGGTGAATTTTCGCATGAGGTACCAACGCAATTCGTGCACATGGAAGTGCACGGAAGTCCTGTTTTTTTGCAGCTACAGGCCCCCGTGCTACATTCTGTAGTACATTTGCATCGAATTATTTAGTAGTACATTTGCATCGAATTATTTAGTAGTACATTTGCATCGAATTATTTATCCCATGCTTGGTTTGATTTGTGGATGGGCCGCAGCCGGAAGCAATTTTTGATAATTTGAGAAATTTTTGTAACTTTGAATCCCTATATCTCGGTGAATACTGAATCAAAAAGTACTTTTGAATATTGAATTTTAAAGGAAATTTAATGATCTTCAACTTTGTAAATAATTGTATTCTGCTAAAAAAAGTATGGTTTAGAAGCTATAAGCGGAAAACTGAAACGAGTCCGAAAATATCGAGGTTTTTCGGTCCTCCCCAAATCAGCACAGGGTCCTTGAGGTCGAAAACTCAGATTTTACTCCGCAGACTACCCACAAATGACATGCAAAAATATCATTAACTTAAATTAATTTACAGGTAGAAAGTACCTGCTTGCTGGACTATATTATGAATGTCTGAAACAATTAAAATAATAAATCAGGAATTCAAAACGAAAATGAAGTATCCAAGAAAAGTTATAGGTATCAGCTGATCTTACAAGTGGCTTTATATATTTATTTTTCGATTAGTTTTTAGTTTTTGTTGAACTCTTTAGATTGCGATTTGCATATTTTAAGGTATAAAATATCCTTTATCTAACAAATAAATTAATTACATATATCGTACTTTAGGAAAGTGTGCACATGTATGAATGAAAATATTTTGCTCATTTCATTACAAAAAATCTAAATTCCTTCGCTACCCGAAACATCATCAAAAAACAACAAAAATATATTTCATATACAGTGTGTCAGGTTTTTCGTGTTCACACCCCTGAAAATCTAAGTAGGCTGGGGGAATTGAACGGGGCAATTTTTTTTATAAACATGTCCCTGAAAGGTCATCATTTGCGAGGTACTGGTTTGGCATTGCCGCGAAATCCTGGCCTACTGCGATTTTTTAAAGGGGTGCGTTTTTCGAAAAACCCTATTAGTCATATTTTTATTTAAAATCTGACACCACAGCGTTAATCAGGACACCCTAAAACCCCCACATACCAAATTTGAACAAAAAATATACAGGGAGTTCCATTCTGCAGGGTGTCAAAGTTGAGCAAAATAGCACACTTGACTTGGCAGATGCCTTTAAAATTCCTATTTTGCTCAACTTTGACACCCTGCAGAATGGAACTCCCTGTATATTTTTTGTTCAAATTTGGTATGTGGGGGTTTTAGGGTGCCCTGATGTGTCCACATACAAAATTTGAATAAAAAATATTCAGGGAGTTCCATTCTGCGTGTTGTCAAAGTTAAACAAAATAGGATTTTTAAAAGCATTTGGCAAGTCAATGTGCACATGTATGAATGAAAATATTTTGCTCATTTCATTAAAAAAAATCTAAATTCCTTCGCTACCCGAAACATCATCAAAAAACAACAAAAATATATTTCATATATACAGTGTGGGCCGTTTAGAATGGAGACACCTCTGTGAATTTTTTATTTTTCATCCGATTTTAGCCAGGTTTTTTTTCTAAAGATAGGTCACAAAAAATTCTACTTTGGTGCAAAATTTCAGGTCTTAATCTCAATTTTCAAGGCCTTCTACGAATTTTTTCGAGTAAAAAATGACGAAAATCATTTAGCGATTTGTTTATTTAAAATCTGACATCACAGCGTTAATCAGATATACAGGGTACTTTTATCTGGGCCATCTCAAAATGCTGAAATTTTATGAAACTTTATACTGGTCATGAGTGCTCTGGAATTATTGAAAAAACATTAACAAACACAAAAGTAATTTATTACTTTACAAAATGCCAACCAACAAATAAAGAAAACAATTTGAATTATCGGACCATACTCAATAAAGTCACTGTCTAAGATGATACATTTTCTGTGTGTTTCGAGTTATGTCACACCAGCCACCTTAACGCATATGGATTTACTGACTGGCAGGCTTTTGTATTTTTAGACTTAGTTCGTTTATAGTGGCTGGGGCGGTTTTGATATACTCAATTTAAAGTTCAAAATAATTCGGTATTTTCAGATGGCACAGAGAAAGACACTCTGTATATTTTTGAATTAGATCTTTGCGCTCCAACACTTTGAGTGGTCCTGCTGATCATTCAACTGTTTTGAGGGAACACACAGAATGGAATTCCCTGTATACTTTTTATTCAAATTTGGTATGTGGGTGTCTTAGGGCGTCCTGATTAACGCTGTGATGTCAGATTTTAAATAAACAAATAGTCCAAGAGCCAGCGACAAAAAAGTGCAAGAGTTTTGGAAAGGCTGATACTTTCAGAAAAGACAGTATTTTGGTCATGGACAGCGACGGTACAGTCAGCAAGCCAGGTAGCGGGACACCTGGCACTGGCGCGCTTGGAAAGGTGTAATTTTAATTAGTACCTCCAAAGTGTTTTGGAAAAGCTAAAAATTCCTAAATAGACAGTCGATACAATACAAAACCCGAGACAAATGGTCAGACAGCCGTCTAATAGAACGCGTGAAGTCAGCATTGCTCGAAACGTGTCGAAAAAATAATGTTCCTGCAAATGATTTGGAAAAGCTGAAATTCGGGTATATATTAATACAGTTAGTCCTATACATGAAACAAATAGTCAGACATCGATTTGATAGAACCCGATCAGTCAGCAGTCAATAGAAGGCAAGAGAACGACCGCGTGCGCTTCACGGTAATGAGGGGTTCATGGGTGATGAAATGCACTTTTATTTACGTATTTTACAGCTGAATGAAATCTCGATAATTTTGCAGCTCCATACCGTAAGAAATAAAAAAAAACATTTATTTATTAATGAACGGTAAATTTCACATTTTGTGAAATTGGCGCCAAGAATGCTGAAGAAAAAAATCACTTGTGGAAATATGTTCATGCGTGCCACGTGGCGAAAAGACCATGGAGAAATCGAGTGCTATCTGTGTTTTTTGTCTAAAGAAGGGGGTTACTATATTGAAATTTACAGAAAATACACTTGCAAAGTGCCAATCAGTTTTGAAAATTCGTAAAGACAATAATTTATCGTTTAACAATGTTGTTTTGCCGTTGATTCCGAACAACATTCAAGGTTATCATGTGCCGTGCTATCGAAAATGTACAGCTTTGGGGAAGTGTATTTTCTGTAAATTTCAATATAGTAACCCCCTTCTTCGGACAAAAAACACAGATAGCACTCGATTTCTCCATGGTCTTTTCGCCACGTGGCACAGACGAACGTATTTCCACAAGTGATTTTTTTTTCTTCAGCATTCTTGGTGCCAATTTCACAAAATGTGAAATTTACCGTTCATTAATAAATAAATGTTTTTTTTATTTTTTACGGTATGGAGCTGCAAAATTATCAAGATTTCATTCAGCTGTAAAATAAGTAAATAAAAGTGCATTTCATCACCCATGAACCCCTCATTACCGTGAAGCACACGCGGTCGTTCTCTTGCCTTCTATTGGCTGCTGACTGATCAGGTTATATCAAATCGATGTCTGACTATTTGTTTCATGTATAGGACTAACTGTATTAATATATACCCGAATTTCAGCTTTTCCAAATCATTTGCAGGAACATTATTTTTTCGACACGTTTCGAGCAATGCTGACTTCACGCGTTCTATTAGACGGCTGTCTGACCATTTGTCTCGGGTTTTGTATTGTATCGACTGTCTATTTAGGAATTTTTAGCTTTTCCAAAACACTTTGGAGGTACTAATTAAAATTACACCTTTCCAAGCGCGCCAGCGCCAGGTGT
Organism: Pseudeuparius sepicola; assembly: GCA_963920635.1. Lineage (NCBI taxonomy): Eukaryota > Metazoa > Arthropoda > Insecta > Coleoptera > Anthribidae > Pseudeuparius > Pseudeuparius sepicola. The sequence goes on along the minus strand of OY987303.1, from coordinate 41,488,940 downwards.
CCCGCTACCTGGCTTGCTGACTGTACCGTCGCTGTCCATGACCAAAATACTGTCTTATCTGAAAGTATCAGCCTTTCCAAAACTCTTGCACTTTTTTGTCGCTGGCTCCCCGACTAAAATCGCTAAATGATTTTTGTCATTTTTTACTCGAAACAAATTTGTAGAAGGCCTTGAAAATTGAGATTAAGACCTGAAATTTTGCACCAAAGTAGAATTTTTTGTGACCTACCTTTAGAAAAAAAAACTGTTAAAATCGGATGAAAAATAAAAATTTTACAGGGGTGTCTCCGTTCCAAATGGGCCACACTGTATAATACTTTTCAAGTATTTAAATACCGACTTATATCATAATAATATAATAATACTACACCTAACTACCTATAATATTTTCTCAACTTTTTACATAGGTACTTAAAACTCTTGAAAGGCACAATACAAAAATCTGGTCTCCCTCTGTTATCTATACGTATCATTCTGAATTGCCGACATTTTCATAATTATTATTTTGTCATCTTCAGGGCATTACAATAAATAACAGCTAGCATCCCAGAATAAAAATTCAACGAAATAAAATAATATGTCGTATATTAGACGCGAGTAGGTTAGGTTAGGTTGTTAGGTTAGGAACAGACAAAGACACTAAAATCTAAGGGCGATTTAGATTTGACTGCACTTTTGCACTAATATGACATGACAGTGACAAAAGTGCACTCAGTGAAAAAGTGCAGGTAAATTACAATCACCATAAATGTAAGTCCTCATGCCAATACATAACATATTATTTTATTTCGTTGAATTGTGAATCTGGGATGCTAGCTGTTATTTATTGTAGTACCCTGAAGATGATAAACTGAATTATGGAAACTCCTGCGATTTGGAAAAGTATCTACCTAGCTTTACTTCACGACACGACCGAAAACTGACTTTCAATGCATCTAAACCTAGGTTACCTACCTAGGTAGGTATACTTTAAAATTTTAAATTACTTTTAAAACTTGTGTATTTTTGACGAAATAAAAACAAGTTTTAACAGAAAAAAATGTGGTATTTGTTTGAAAAAAGTATTTAAATATTTCATATCAAGTATTTTTTAAATACCAAATACTTTTTGTCAGTATTTGTAATTCCAAATAGAAATATTAACTTTCTGTAAATATTTAAATACCGAGTATTTAAATACCAAAACTTTCACAGGCAGAATATAATGATACTAGTTTCTCTTCTGGATGATCTGTATCAATACCAATACTGTATGACCTAGTATTAATACCAAAAAGTATTTAAGTGTCAAATAGTTATTTACATTGCAAGATGAGCAAGTCCACTTTTTTGGCCGAGGAGGTTGTGTAAGGATCGAGGCAAAGCCCGCGTTGCCTCGGTCACCAGACTCGGCATGCACCAGAATAAGGGAGCCGCTTTATACCGAACTGGCACCGGACTGTCGGAACGGGCTCCTTCTCAGGAGAAGGCACTTTAAATCGGCGCGGCCACTTGCTTTCGCATCTCCTATAATCTGACTATGTTATCTAGTTTGATGGAGCTTCTTTGGTAAATATCTTGGAAACGGTTGGAGACAAATGGGTCAAAGTAAATATATCGTTGAATTCAGAATTAAAAAACGGAACCCTATAATAGTTAAATGAAATGTGTAAGTTGTAAAATGCAGAAAATCACTTTCATTTCCATTTAAACCAGCAATAATTATTTAAAAACCGGAATATTCAGGAATCTACTTAAAGGTTAATGGTTAAAGGTCAATGCTTTTGTAAGTAAAAAATTAGATTTTATTTTGTTAAAAAATATTTTTGCCGATAACCTTTTTATCGATCCCCGTATACAAAATCCGAGTACACCCTCGAATTCCTGTTAATATTTACTACAAATTCATTTTTTGAATGATGATTTTATGTTAACCAGTCTCGACGTAACACCCCTGTTCCGCTTGGAAGGGCCACCCTGTACCAGTAACAAAAATGGAATATACCTACTATGGTTTTGAAGCAGTCTGATTATAGCCAGTTAATATTAGTTTGTGGATCGGAAAATTTAAATTGACAGTTCCTGTATTGTAAACAAGGTTCGTTTTAATGTCAAATTTTTCTTTGTTTTTAAATAAAAATATTAAAGATTCATATAAATATAAGCCTACCACTGTAAGGATACAATTTCCCTTAAAAATGCTTCTACAACTATCCCTGAAATTCATTTTGAGAATTATCCTTATCATTCTTTTTTGTATTTTCAATATCCTTTCCAAGTTCGCTTTCATTCCCCAGAAAATTATTCCATATCTCATTGTTGATTCAAAGTTTGCATGATATAGGACTAGTAAACTTTTGCCACTCATAGCAAACATATTTTGTTTAGTTTTTGTGATAAAAATTCAATTTCGACATTTCAATTTACCAAAGTTCTGACAGAGCTGAATTTTGGCAAAGACCTTTTGGGTTCACCATTATAAAGAAAAGGAAAAAAGTCCCCATCGATCCCATGTCTGCTAAAAAAGTTATTCAAGGTCAATGGTCAAAATTTTCGTTTTTTTTTTATTTTTCTCGTTAACGGTGAATTTAATCAAAAAATAGCTCAGACCAAAATTGTAAACCATAAAATTATCTACCAAAGTGGTCCTTATACTTTTTTCCTAAGAATTACCAGTTCTGAGATATCGCGCTTCTAATAGTCGAACGAGTTACATTTTATATAATATGCACACATTTCCACGCCACCTGTGAGGTAGTGTACTTGGCGCGTTTTTTTTAACGTAGTTTCCCCGGTAGGCATACTCCACAAACGGTTATGACGAAGTTTTATGGGACAATATTCTATTTATTGCATATTGATAATTGATATTGATTGGTGATATTGATAGTGGTTATTGATTTTAATTGTATTATTGATTTCTATTGATATTTTAATCTGCTTCATATTCTTCAAATTCGACTTCAACAGTCATGTCTTCTTCGACTTCTTCTTCTCCTTCGTCTTCTTCTTCCTGATGTGTATACATTGTTCAAATGAAGATGTGTCAGCTATCTCTTCATTGACATCACATGAATCCTCGTCTGCTGTATTTAAATCGACATTCGAGCAAGACTGGCCTTGGCAATTAGTACACGCTGGTGAACAAAGTAATACTACTTTTCTACAGCCACATTTAGCACTACAACCTTTTTTGCAATTGCAAAAAATAGTGTTAAGGAGTTTTTCCGGAGCAGGTGGCAGTAAAGTTTGAATCGGTTCCAAAATATTATTTGTTAATTTCCAACCCCAGTCTTCTGGGTTCAATTGATTGCCAGCCATATTGAACTTGATAGTAGACTCAATACAAGTGTTGCTGAGCCGAAGCCGATGTTGGAGGAAGACAAGATAGTTGTACTTGTTTATTGTTCCGTGTATTTTTTTACAAAAGTTAAATATCTGTACTTGTCTATACAATCAATTTTTTTGGAGCTCCATAAACAGCAAGGAGAAAGCGAATTCCTTCTGCGATTATCGTTTGCGGAGAAGAATCAATTTCTTTAAATACTTTAGCACAATCAATTAAATATATTTTTCAAATAATTCTAATACTGCTGCTTTACCCCTTCTGAAAATTGCTGATGTAGTATCGCAACCGGTTATCGCATGTAAAAATAAAATATGGTTTTGCAATTTAGGATAAGCAGATAAACTTTTTGAAGAATATACTTCTGTTCGCTGTTGAGCCTTTCCAGGTTTCAAAAAGTAAATAATTTTATTAATTGGAGTCTGTGCAGTGAGTAGTATTAATAAATCAATATATTCGCCAACCACAATAAGCATTTTTACTTATATTAAATGTCCGACTATGTTTTTATGGTTTACAATTTGGGTCTGAGCTATTTTTTGATTAACTTCACCGTTAACGAGAAAAATCCAAAAAACCGAAAATTTTGACCTTCCTTTGACCTTGAATAACTTTTTTAGCAGACATGGGATCGATGGGGACTTTTTTCTTTTTCTTTATAATGGTGAACCCAAGGTCTCTGCCAAAATTCAGCTCTGTCGGAATTTTGGGAATTTGACCACTATTTTTATGGCTAAATTGACCGGACTCAAAATTGTATGCTCTTCCCATGTTAAAAATTTGTCTATATACACACCCAGGAACTTTGTATATAATAATAATAATAATAATGATTCTCACCCTCACAATACTCCAAACTAGGAGTACCCCAGAAGCAACCACATGCTTGTGCGGGGGAGGGGGGCAATTACTATTATTTTGTCTTCGTTGCCATTTGCGGCTTTTTTCCCACAACAAGCTCGTCCCTACCTATATTAATTACATCTGGCTTTTCTTTTCTATTTCTGCTGGTGCTAAAAAGAATAACACTTGTTATAAACACCTAGTCCGGTTCTGATGGACCTCCTAGGAGTTTATAGTCTCAAAAAAGGTAGTATGTATGTAACGCTTTCCTTTGGTCACGGCTAGCGGGCGCAGTTTTTGATACTTTAAGTCCAAATTTCGCCTGGGGCAACTCTGTCGTAAACAAGAGCACGTGGGCTGAGATATTCCCCAGTGCCGCACTGAGGCACGACCTGTATTTAATTTTAGTTTTACAATTGTTTACATAAAAATATTACAGAAGAAAATTATTGGCTTAATTAAAATGGTTCAAAACATCGATAAATTATTTGTGGCAGCGTCTAATAAGCTGAAAACAACAAGATAGAACCGTGTACATATACTTTTGCGATCGAGTACACCCCTGTTGCTGGGCTCGCTGAACACGTGGTTTTATTTACGCCACGATTTTAGTTATAGAAATCTATTGAGGTATCCGCAAAAGAAAATTGGTTAGTTTTGTTTTGTTTGCTTTTCCGAGAATTTCTTTAATTTTCTGGCAGTATGGGCTTTTACTTAGTGATTAGGTAGTATTCACGCGGTGAACAGGTAATTGCGCGATTGCTTTCAGTGTACCTAAACTAACTTGATTGTATTCAATGCTCTCGACGTCTTCTATTTCCTTCTTTTATTCAGGAAAGCTAGGCCAGAAAAGCTTTAGAATCAGTCCATGATAAACTTAAATAGGCTTTTGCACTTGACGATGCAGCCCCTGTGGTGCAGAACATTGTCAAAAGTTAATGCGAAAAGTGCAAACAATTTCAGGTTATTTTAGATATGAGCACTCATGGAAAGAATTTACACAAGTGGGTATAGCCGAGTGGGTAAAGGCGCGTACCTAAGAAAAATTCATGTATTTCATCGTAGGTTCAAATCCCACACATTTCTTTTTTTTTTTAATTATCAACGAAAATTCAGATTTTATTTTAATGTGTTAATAGTAAACAATACAATCTGCATTTATATTATTCTTATATATTATTGACATGCATTTGAAAAAGTTTCAACTTCCAAATTGTGCCATTTTTGAGGAACTATTTAATTTTAATAAGGATGTAGAGATTAATTATTGATTAGGATGGTAGGTAGAAAAAATACAGAAAATTGATCAGCTGTTATTAAAATTAATGAAGCTAGGATTAAATACGACTCACCTATATTTAGCACAGAGATTTGCAGTCTCACAAGTTTCAGGTTTTTTTATAGGGGGGTTGTCAAAAAATTATTAAAAAAAAAACAAGACTTATCCTTATCACGGAATGTTAGCAATGACAAAGATGTATATCTTTGGTAATGACTACAGGGATTAGCAAAAAATGGTCAGTTCTTATTTAGATCTTCCGGTTTGACTGGAAGTGAGTATTTGACAATTATGTTTTTTTTAAATCAGGACATTTCAAAAATTTTGGGAAAAATTTCGTGAACAGTTTTTGATTTTTATTTTGTCGCAAAAAATCCTAAAGGAAAAATCTGATTCTTTTTGTGTAGATCAATCTCAATCAGATATTTTTGAGGGACACGTAAGATATGTATGAGTATAGAGTATAAGTACTGATTTTTTTTTGTGTAAATCAATGTGTCTCAAATATATTTTTGGAGGAAACGTAGGGGATGTAGGAGTAGGTATAGAAAAAACATGTAGGGGTGCCGTGGGTAACAACAGTGGCGTTGCAAAAATTCAAGAGAAATATCTTATTTTTTGTGTAAATCAATCTCAATCTCTAAAGATATTTTTGGGAGACGCATAGGGGATGTAGTAATTTAGAAAAAACCTGTGGGAGGTGCCGTGACAAACGGCATTGGCATCGCAAAAAATCCCAAAAATCTTATTTATGTGTAAAGTGTAAACCAATCTTAATCTCAAGAATACTTTTGGAAGACACACTGGGGATGTAGTAAGTATATAGAAACAAAACCTGGAGGGGTGCTGTGCCAAAAAAACGTGGCGTCGCAAAGAAATCCCAAAAATCTTATTTTTGTGTAAATCAATCTCAATCTCAAAGATATTTTTGGAAGACGCATAGGGAATGTAGTAATATAGAAAAAACCTGTAGGAGGTGCCGTGACAAACGACATTGGCATCACAAAAAATCCCAAAAATCTTATTTTTCTGTAAATCAATCTTAATCTCAAAGATATTTTTGGAAGACGCATAGGGGATGTAGTAATATAGAAAAAAAACCTGTAGGGGTGAGGCAACAAACAACAGTGGTGTCGCAAAAAATCCTAAAGAAAACTTTTTTGTGTAAATCAATCTCACTTTGAAATATATTTTGTGGCGACGCGTAGGAGTATTGAAAAAATCTGTAGGGATGCCGTGGTAAACGACAGTGGCGTCACAAAAAAATGTAAAGAAGTTCTGTTTTTTTTTTGTAAATTAATCTGAACCTCAAAAATATTTGTGGGAAAACTCACAGGTGATGTAGGAGTATCGAAAAAACCTGTATGGGTGCCGTAACAAATGACGATAGCTCAAAGAAGAAAATTCTGAAATTGTTGTGCAAATCTATCTCAAAGATTTGTGGGAGACAGGTAGGGGTGTATAGAAGAAACTTGTAGGGGTGCTGTGACAAGCGACAGTGGAATCGCAAAAAAAATCCGCGTAGGCGTTTATAAGCCTGCTGCGGTTTCAGGGTGGCGACAACTTGGCAACCCTCAAGTTGGTGGCGCTCCGAGGTCGGTACTTGTTTTTTGTAATTTAACAGCAATCTGTTTTGATCAAACCAAGTTTTTGCTTTACCAAGAACTGCTCTTCTCTGCACCACCAGAGTAGAAGCATCCTCTGTTCCCACTACAATTTTCCATCATCAGTGTAATTGGTTATGTGACATTCTGTATTGTATTTATTCTGTGTTACATAGGTTATTGAGAAAAATCTTAAAAGTATGATTGTAATAAAGAATTTGCTTTTCTCTAATGCCACACTTGTTCATTTTCTTAGCAAGATACCCTCTATCCATTGAATTTTAATTGGGTTTTTCGCCACCAAACTGGTTAAAAGACAACTTTTTCAAGTTGCCTGGAAAATTATAAATTCTTAACAGTAAATGAACAAATCAGAAAACAAATTTCTTGAAGATATTTTTTGAGTTATAATTTCAAAGTTTAGTTCATTTACTGTTAAGAATTTATTAATTTCCAGGCAACTTGAAAAAGTTGTCTTTTAACCAGTTTGGTGGCGAAAAACCCAATTAAAATTCAATGGATCTGTTTGGGCCACAAATAAATTTTATAAAATATTAAGATACTCTCTATTTAAGGAGTCATATGCTTTAGATAGATCTAGAAGTAAGCCGAATGCTAGATTGTTTCCCTCAATTAGCTGCACAATATTATGTGTAAATTGAAAAATAGCAGTGTGTGTTGACCTTCCAGATAGGTACCCATGTTGTGTTGGGATGAATAAATTAGATTCCCACATAAAGGTTACTAGTCTATTACATATAGGCAGTTCGAATGTTTTTGAAAAACTTGGTAGTAGACAGATTGGGCGATAGTTATTTAAATCTTCCACACAAATATAATCTGTTTAAAGGAATTATTAATTAAGTAAGATAAAACCATTGCGACCTCCTGTATGTAGTCCTTGATAATGCTGGTTGGAATTTCATCTTCTCCCGTGCTGTGTTTATATTTAAAAAAAGTAGGTACCAATTAATTTTATTGGACAGTGATGGTTGATAAGCAAGTATTTACTTAAGTTGTAAGGGTAAGCGTCCATTATAGGTAACATGTGTATTTACTTGCCAAAGTATGTATTTTTTATAAATAGTCTATGTAACATGTGTAAATAGTCTATGTAACATGTGTATTTACTTGCCAAAGTATGTTTTACAATTTTACAATTTGCGCGACGAGCTTTTTGATTTACAAAAACTTGTCTCAATTTGTCAGAAACCTAAACTTATTTTATTCGTTTTAGTACATGGCTTAAATAAAAGCTTGTCTTTAAAAAGGATTTTTTACTTTTTTATTTTATTTTTGTTCCTAATTTGTTCATTTGTACGTCATCTATGGATAATAGCAAATGTTTTTTTTATCTCATTTTCAATGTTTATTGACATATACTGACTGACTTTTGAATCCTCCAAATGTTTTTATAAATTTGAGGACATAAACGAAGGCCACTTCTCAAAAAGTACAAATAAAAAGTCATAAACCATACACACAATGCACGAAAACATGCACGATTAGCAACGTTATAAATTGGGGTTATGTTATTTGATGTCAATGTCAAATGTCGTTTTGCCACCACAAATTTCACTTCATAAATTAAATCCCCTAGAACGCTCACACTATGCCACCACAAATTTTGCTTCATAAATTAAATCCCCTAGAATCCTCACATTATGGTGGATGCCAATGCCCTCTGCCCAATGGCTAAAAATTGGTGGAGGGTGTAGAATTCAATGACAGTCCAATTTGTTTTACGAGGGCTGTGATATAGGAAACCCATGTCTGTCAAAGTATGAATTATAATAAATTTAAATTTGTTTCAGATATCAAAAGTGGTTGAACTTTTGGAAAAATCACCAGACCTTTTTGATAAAGAAGACTTAACCAAGATGTTATATTATCAAATCGCCTTAGTGAAATACCTGTCAGATGTTAATTTGGGGTTTATTGACTTTCAAAATAAGAATGAGTTTCCTGTTATCAGGTCATCTTTAAGTTCTACTATAAATGCTGAAAAGAATGAAGAAAATGATATGTGTTCAATTGTTAGCGCTAACTTATCGCTTCCGCCAACTTTAAACAACGCCATTGCTGTGGATGTGGATACGATAAGAGAAAATTTAAGAGCTTTCGAAACCAAATTAAAAGATCAACCAAAAATTGCTTATGGAGAGCAAGTACCTGAGCGTGATGAACATTGTGTTGACAAAATTGTACCATCTACTGATTATAACATTGATTATATTGCAGAAGACTCACATACAAGTACAGACACCGAAATTACAAACTGTATGTCAACACTTCAGAAGGTTACAAATAAGATAAGTTTTAGTGATGTAAAATTTTTTGAAAGTGCTGAAAGACCATATACAGCACAAGAAAAATTGAAAACTATGAAAATAAATGATAGACTTCAAGAGGCAATAGATCAGAAGTGTAAACCAATACCTGATATAAAGATGTTACCAGCGGAACCACCAAGTGTTATTAAAAATAACTTGCATCAAGGCACTAGTGACAAGAAGTTTAAAAAGGGCAAAAATTGCAATAAAGACAATGCTGAATTTGAAATTAAACACAATAATGATGTACTTAAAGTAGGCTCAGTTTGTGTATTCAGTCATGTGGAAAACCCAGGAGAATTTTATCTTCATATCATAAACAACGAGCTGCCTTTACTAGATCACATAAGTGATGATATTGCTAAAATTTGTAGGGGATCAAATACACCATATAATTCAAAGGAGGAGGCATTTATGAATGTTGGGACATTTTGTTTTGCCTATATTTCGGGATATAAGAACTGGTATAGGGTCCAGATTCTTGACTGGTTTATAAGTGATAAACAGCAAGAGCCTTTAGTGCACCTGCTCGACTTTGGTAACATGGAGCGTGTTTCTTGGAAATTGTTAAGGAAGATTACCAAAGAATATGCGGAAATACCTGTGTATGCTATAAAATGCCATTTACCTCTGTTGTACCCTCCAGGATCTACCCATGACCTTAAAGTTAAAGATTGGCCAGAGTCTTCGATTGATGCTATAGTTGGAATGAGTGGTCTTTTTACCAAATCCATCAATAATGACTGCAAATTATTTAAGGTTGTATTTGTTGAGCAATTTGGGTAAGTTATAGAGGGCCACATTTTCGGAATTGAACTGAACAATAAAAACTGGGTGAGGTTGGCAGGATGCAAAAAGCAGTTAGACCTAAATCCAGATTTCATTCAGTGGATTTCTTCAAGTGGTTCAAGTTTTACTTTTCACATTTCATAGTCATAGAAGAGCTTAAAATAAGTAGAAAAGTTTCTGTGAACCTAATTCCTTTAGGTGTTGATATCTGAAACAAAAAGATTGCTTATTGATATCTTTTACACCACAAAAGAAATAGTTGTTTGTGTACCAAGGTACTGAAGTTCTACTTTTTATAAGTACTGTAGAATTTAGTTGAGGCAAATAAACCGCATGATCTTACAATGAAAGATTGCATTGTCGTAGGTAACAATTCCGCAATGAGGCTGAAAAGTTAAATAATACTTTATTCTTTATTGGCCGGGTTTTGAGTATCTGGCCACATTTCACAGGTGATGTCACATCTCGCCAAGGCCGACTAATAGAAAAAATCATACAGTAATGGCCTACTTCGGTGTAGATTTAAAAAAAACTACAACACTTATTTTTATGCAACTGAAAGTTCATGTTTATCTTTTGGTCGCGGCCATTTTTCAATTGACTATGTTTTCTGGGTCTGTTTTAACTCCTTGCTCTGAAATTGCATGCCCCAAATATCTAACTTCCTTCTTGAAGAAACAGCATTTTTTTAGCTTAATTTTAGGTTAGCTTCTCGTAACTTCTGGAATACCTCTCGGACATTCTTCAAGTTATCTTCAAATGTTCTTCCCAAAATAATGACATCATCCAGATATACGAGACAGGTTTTCCATGTCATTCCTCGTGAGCCTCTCAAAGGTTGCTGGTGCATTACAGAGGCCAAATGGCATAACGGTAAATTGCCATAAACCTGTACTCTTTACCTTGAGTGTGCATTTCAACTTGCCAGTAACCACTCTTCAAGTCCATTGTGGAAAACCATTTAGAACCAGATGAGTATCTAATGTGTCATCTATTCTGGGTAGAGGGTAGCTGTCCTTCTTGGTGACATCATTTAACTGTCGATAGTCTATGCAAAACCTCATAGAACCTTCTTTCTTCTTCGCTAGGACAACTGGAGAACTCCATGAGCTCTGTGACCATTCAATGACTCTCTGCCGTTCAATTTCCTTCCACATAGCTAAGACCTCTTCTTGCTTAGCAAGGGGTATCCTTTGAGGAGCCTGTTTGATTGGAGGGCTATTACCAGTATTTATCCTGTGCTGTACTAAACCTGTCCTTCCAAAATCACATTCAGACTTAGCAAACATGATTTTCTTCAATCAGTTTTCACAGTTGGTATTGCTGCTCTATTGTTAAGGCGGAACTCGCAGTCTAATAAAGAATCAATCCTTTGGACCCATTTTTTACGTTATTTCCCAACCGATTATATGATTTTTTTCATTGTGTTCAGAAAAGTAATAGCATTAGATTTATGGTTTTACTTTTTTTATATTCTTATTTATTTATTCAAAAATCATATTTCTAGGCAGAAAATCAAAATTCTAAAACCATAAATTGATCGGTACAACGTTTCTAAACACTTTCCTTTTTTAAATCAACAAACTTGTACTTCCGCTCTCTAGGCACTGGACATCAGCCGATGCGAAAGCAGTTTTTATTGCTTTTAAAAAATACGATCAATTCGTCATTCCCTAATTATCTCAGGAAGTGGTTTGTCGATTGTAACTGTGACAGATTTCCGATATTTCGTGTGTGCTTTGGTGTTATTATTGTGTTGCTTTGTTGTGAACATTTTGTTGTTGCCGCTGTTATTTTTGCTGTTAGTGTTGTTTTTTTGATATCATATTGTTGACTTGACGTGGTTGTAAAATTTCCCGAAGAAAGCCAAAAAGCAGGAGAAGGATTTCAAATAGCAAATTTTGCTATTGGTTTTATTATACAGGGTGGGCCAATGAGAACAAATCAGAGCCAATAATTCCCAGGAAAACAATTTTTTCGCAAAAACGCAAAGGGGGACATATTTTAGTACAAATTTAACGCCCCTGATACCCTATGCAGGGTTGACACCTCAAAAATTTCAAATTGGGATGGGGGATCGAGTGATACATCGTCGGAAAGAGCTTTCAGTTCTCTATATCAAGTTTTATTTTCAAATTTTATTGATCCGTTTAGAAGATACAGGGAAATTAAAAACATACTACCTTTCATTACTTTTAGTTTTAACTATGACACAAGTTCGTCTAAAACTCATTAAATGGAGTAGTAATTAAAATTTAATAACCCTAACATCAATCCCCTGAACAGAGTTGACCCCTCAAAAATTTCAAATGGGGTCGAGTGATACATTGTCGGAAAAGGGTTTCAATTATTCAAGTTTTTTTTCTAAATTTTATCGATCGGTTTGGAAGACGCAGGGAGCAAAATTGAAAACATACTACACTTCATTTTAACAACTTTTAATGTTCGCAGCAGCGCAGATTCGTCTGAAAATTCTTAAATTACTAGCTAGAATAAATGTTCGAATTGATGACCCCTAATTTCCAAACAATAACAACCCCAAAAATTAAATGAGCTGGTATTTTCGGTGATAGAATAGTAGGGCCTTTTTTTCTACCTGTCAATTTAACTGGAAAATTTTATCTGGTATTGCTAGAAGACAATGTTATCTCGGCCTTAATTAACATAATAGAAAATGATGGAAACCACTTGGAATTTAGAAGACCAACTGGTCTTCCAATAAGACGGAGCTCCACTTCATTATCCTCTTCCTGTGGATCAATATTTAGATCGTACTTTTCCGTAGCAATGGATTGCACAAAGAAGACCAACTGAATAGCCAGCATGGTCCCCCGATTTCTCTCCACTTGATTTTTTCTTGTGGGGACATTTAAAAAGTAAAGTTTATGAAATGGAACCGGCCTCTCTAGAAATCTTAAGTCAACGTATTGTGAGTGAATGCCAACAAATAATTCCTGACTGCTAGCAAATGTGAAGTAACGTTTTGAACAAAACATGTATTATTGTTTGGATGTTGGGGGTCCTCAATTCAAACATTTATTGTAGCTAGTAATTTAAGAACATTCAGACGAGTCTGTGCTGTTGCGAACATTAAAAGTCAGTTGTGTCTGGTATACCTGCTGAAAATGAGCTTCCCCAAGTGCATTTCTGACTCTAACCAGTGCGCCAAAGTTATGTTGTGCGTCGGCTGGTATTGTTAGCAACACTTCGGTGGTCTCACCTCGTAGTCATAGCTTCAAATTCCGGGCTTTCTCTTCTCCTGTCCAGAAGTTTTTTCTGCAGCAGCCTCGAACTGGTTAAGGTAAGTGCTCCATGACACGTTTCCATCAAACTTGGGGGGCTTCTGTTCAAAGCGGCCATAGTCATGGTGGCTTCTGATTTTGGAACTCTCTGTAGCTGCATCTTCCTAACTTCCAGCCGTTCCACTTTTTCTTCTGTGCTCTCAAATTTTGTCTTTATTTTACTAAGTTCACTTTGTAGTTATTTTTTCATTTCTCCGACTTCCGTTCGTCCTTCCTTCTTCATTTGGGTTACTCCAACAACTTCTTCAAACTCGGTAATCTTCTTTTGCAACTCTATTTTTAGATCTCCCTGCATCTCTCCAACTGAATGGTTTTCATTTGGGTTTCTAGTTGTGTTGTTGTTTCTTCAACTTCCTGCTGGTTTCGTCAAATTTTGTGTGTGGTCACTCATCAGTTTTTCCTGCTTTGTGTCCCTTCTTCGTTTGCTTCTTCCCTCTTGCGCCTTTCTTCTTTCTATTCGTATTTCTTTTCTCTTTCTGCATATTTCTTGTCTATTTCGTCAAATTTCTTCATAAACATTTCCATTAACTTTTCCAGCTCCAGTGCGGTTTGTTTTCTGGTTGTGGGCATTTACTTAGCGGTCCTCTTCAAATCCCACTTCTGACACCAACTGTACTAGATTTCAACAATAACAATCCAAACTCGTTGCCTTTGTTACCACCTTTATTGTTTAGCCTTCACAAATAAACTTGTCAGATACTGTCATCGACCAAGAATATTCTTTCTACTCCAAAACTCACACTAGAGACGCGTTCTAATCTTCAACTTACTTCCAGGCCCAATTCCCAGGGCTTATATACTCAAATGGAAGACTGGAGACTATGGTAGAATATTCCTGGCCAATGATAGTTGCACAAATCAAAAAGTTCTAGCAAAATTCTAGAACACCGATGGAAGCTGTACAGGGAAAACAATGAAAACTAAAAGAAAATGGGGCCCTGGGGCCCAAGGGCAACAGGGATGTAACGGAAAATGCCTCCAAATTAATCATAAAAAATATAAAATTGTAAGTAGAATACCGAAACTGAAAATTTACCTGCCAAATATTTTAGTAGGTTAGAAAACAGTGCAAACATGTTCATTAAAAGCTGATATAATAACTTTAGATGCATTTTTTGTTACAATATTATCTTGCATTTTTTATTGCACTCAATAATAAATCTTATACGGGGAGGTAACTTTAAATGGAATAAATTCGACAAAAAACAACAGGAAATTCTCTCAAAAAAAGTACAGGCAGGTGAAATTATAATTATTTAATAGTTTGGATTGATTTCTTTTTATCCTTGATGTGTAATCAAATCTTGACCAAATAGTCTATAAGAACCTTCGATGTAATACGTTTTACTAGCTTATTAAGTACACCGATGATGGCAAAAGTGCTTCGTATAAGAATTCAATAATTAATCCCACGCATAGTACAAAACTTTCTTTTTTAATTTTGTGTAGAGTGCCCACACCCAAATTTAAATAATGGTCTTTTCGTGCAATAACACAGGTCCAGGTTCTTGACTGTTTGTTTTTCAACACTCATTCCTCTGTTCGAGGAAAATGGTGAAAGGTATTGGAATATTATTGATGGGAGACGATATAGGGTGTATAAAGGGATAAATTGACCCATTTAGCGCCTCTGCAAATACGAAGCTAGGTGTCGCTATGCTAAAAAAAAATTCCCACTACTTTTGATATAGGATTCGAAAGCCCTAATTTTTCTGAACATTTTTCATTAATGCCATTTTTCTTTATTCTCTTCCGTTAAAAAGTTATTCTTTGATAACACATTATAATATTAATTTTTGTTAATCGCTATTACAAGGGATGACAGCGTTTTCACTCATTTTATTTTTGGAGATATTCCCATGACCTTTTCTTTGTTTGAAAGATAATCAAGCCTCGTCTTTTGACCTTCCTATTGTTGTCAACATGCAAATCCAATACCGGCTATGATTTATTATACCTCCAATTTTCACAAAAACCATTTAGAGATTTTTTTCTTTAAAATCTAACACAATAGCGTTAATCAGGACATCACAGAATTCCCATACACCAAATTTAAACAAAAAATATACAGGTAGTCCCATTCCAAGCTTGCCAAAATTTAGCAAAATATGAATTTTAAAGGCATGTGGTGAGTCAAGTATGCCATGGAATGAACTCAAAACAGTTGAATGGTCAACAGGACCACACAGGTATTGGTGCGCAAAGGTCCAATAAAAAATATACAGGTTGAAAATGCCGAATTAAAGTGTATACGGGGCAAGAGCGCCCGAATTATTATAAATTATTGAAAAAGTATTAATGAACGCGAAAATAAATTTTCTTTCACAAAATATCGTCCAACAAGTAAAAAACGATTTAAATTACTGGACTTTTCTGAACAAAGCCATCGTCTTATAAGATTATACATTTTGTTTCTGTTTTAGACACGTAGGTTCGTTTATAATTTCTGTGGCAGTTTTGATATACTTGATTTTTATCGCTCTTGATCTGTAAAAAGTTTTAAAAAATTCAGCACTTTGAGATGTCACAGAGAAAAACAACCAGTATATTTGTTATTGGATCTTCACGTACCAATACCTTTTGTAATCCAGTTGACTATTCAACTGTTTTGAGGTAATTCCAATTCTAATAATTCTTATTTTGCTAAACTGTGGCACCCTGTACAATGGAAGTCCCTGTATATTTTCTATTCATTTGGTATATGGGGTTTTATGGGGTCCTGATTAACTCTGTGGTGTCAAATTTTGAATTAAAAAAATGGCTAAATTGTTTTAGTGAATATCAAGGGTATAAAAAAATATCATAGCCGGTCCTGGATTTGCATATCGACAACAGCAGGAAGGCTAAAAGATGTGATTTGAAGATGTTTCAAACAAAGACTAGGTCATGGGAATATCTCCAAAAATAAAATCATTGACAATTCTATGTCACACCTGGCAATAGCGATTAACAAAAATTAATATTATAATGTGTTATCGAAGAATAAGTTTTTAACGGAAGAGTAGAAAAATGGCATTAATGAAAAATGTTTAGAAAAATTAGGGCTTTCGATGGCTGTGACAATTTATTTCTTTATACACCCTATATCACCTCCCATAAATAATATCCACACATCTTTGCCGTTTTCCACGATCAGAGGCCGAGCGTCTAAAAATGACCACCCTGTACATGTACTTCTCTAAGTTCAACCACTTTGGATATAACCTATTCATTTTCATTATAGTATAGAATACTTGCCTTGCCTCTTGATGTATGGGATTAGCTGAATCAAAACCTGCCAACCTGTTCTCTATTCACTAGTGATGTGTTGACATTTTTAGCGATTCCCTAGGCATAGATTTATACAATATTGTCAGTAATGATGAAACTTCTACCGTTGGGCAAATTTTGATTGAATTAGGACAAGCTGTGGAAATTGTTGATATTGGTAAGTAAAAATACGGTTTTCCAGTGCCACTTTAATTCTATATTTCATTATGAGTCTGGAAATAAGGATTTTTCTGTGTGTGTTATAAATGCTTCGCCTCACAAGGGAAGTCATGCAAGTACGAAAAAAAACCATTTCTGGACGTGTAATGAACGATATTTTTATTATACTTTTTTGAAAACGAAAGAAACTTGGAACATTTTTATTTTCGACAATAAACAAAGCTGACAATACAGTGTATGGTATGTGGCATTTCCATGGTTACTCAAATTATTTCAAAAGTGATGTTTTAAATTAGTCTAGGTCATATAAGGTGGATAAAACGTCAAAAAATATTACAAAAGACTTACCTAAATTTAATTTACTTTGTTGTATATTTCTATTTTAAAGCCATATATTCGGTACTTTTATTCAGGGCACGGAAAGAATCGGAGATCGGGAAACCTTTTTCCCTGCGCTGTTCCGTGCGCTAGCCTGAAAAAGCCTATTTTCCATTATTACTAATACAGATGAAAATTAGGTGTTTTTAAAGAAGTATAATAAAATACTGTTTTCCAAAGTAAACTAACATTTAAGGATGGTGTTTTCTGTATCATCTCTATACTTTTTATAACTGCACTACATTTCCCTAACTGGACCAATAGTGTCAGTAAAGGTTATCAGAAATGTTAGGTGGAGTCAATGACATGGCACAAAAATGGGCATGAAAACATGTTATTTTTGGATATACTCTACGAAAAACTACAAATTTGTCCGCAATCATTTTGCGCAGAGGAATAAACAAGGGTATGAGGCAAAACCTAAACATATTTAGTTTTTTAAAACTTACTTGTAGCTTATTGACTCGGTGCCCATATTTAATAAATTCACTTTTATTTAAAGTTTGTAGTGATTTGTGATAAATAAAATAGATTATGTAGGTTTAAAGTGAATGCACAATCTATTTGGAAGATTTAATATACTGGGTGGTGAAAATCTCAATGCCCACTATTGGTATTTCAGAAAACAGGCAAGATACTACATTGGTCACATTAGACAAAAATTGCGCTATCGTACCGTCTACAGTATTCTGTTATGAAAAATTTTAAAAATGCGATTTTTATATTTTCCGCATAGTAACTCAAATTAAATGACACTTGGTAGTTAACTCTATGCCATTGTCAAAAATTTTCTAGCCCTCTTAGATTTTGAGTAACCACTACTGACTGAATTGATAAGTACTATGGAAGTCGCATGAGGACCATTTTCACTGCGTCTGGGGCAGCCAACTCTAGAGAGAGATAGGTTTTAACTTGAGAAGGATGCATATGAATGTTAGCTCATTCCGGCAAAGGATGTATAAAGGGAGGTTGCATATTTAATGGACGAATTTGATGGGCATGTTCCATAATTCTCTTATTGTTGATCGGTATTCCTTAATACGGGACTTGTTTGTAGGAATGGGAATTTTTTCCTAGTTCAATTCGATGTTTCTAATAGCATTTTAAATATAACGTGAAAAATTGCACAGAAAAAAATAGTTACAATTTTATCATAAAACATGGAAATTTTATGTACCTGGAAGTAAATGGAGACAAATACAATACAAGTTCAAAATAAAAGTTTATTTTCAAATAAAGGGGACAAAATATCTAGAATAAAGTGTACATTTTAATGTCTAATTTCTTGTCTTAACTAATTTATTTATTTTATTATTCAATTATTAGGAAAAACAGGTAGATTTTACATAACATATTTTTATATATAAATTCATTTTAAAATGCCACTTTACAGTACTAGTGAAATAAACTGTGGGGTGCATTATAAAGTGCCTTTTATGAAACCCTTTTATGATTTGATTTTATTATATTTCAAAGGTTTGACGCTCTGGAATACACTTGCTTTAGGCGGTTATTCCTTACTCAATATTCTTGAGTACTGATATAGTTCAATAAATGCTATCTGTGGTGAATTTGATTTGTTTTTACCAAGATACTGTTTCCATGTGGATCCTTCTCATTTATCATCTTCCACCATCAACACTATCACTGATCTAATTGTCAAATCATTTTTATGTATCCAGAAGGAAAATTACATTTGACAACAGACCTCTGGTCCGTTCGTTTGACTCACTCGACACAAAATATAGAAGTTAGCACAAACATTTGGACGTTTTGCCTATTTTTGTGTTATATTTTTTTTTCCGGAATAAGCTGATTTATTTACTGTTTCACATACTAAGTTTGGCTGCCAGTTTCTCTCTATACACTCCTTCTATCTACTTGTCAATTCGATGCCACTGCTAATTTAATTTTTTCTTATGGCCCCCATAAATTGAATCTTTTATTTAAAGTTTTATTTATTGTGGTATTTCTTGTTGCAATAGTTATGGATTACATTATTGTTAATGATTTTTATTAATTTGTTAAGAGAGAGTTATTTAATTGTTGGTTAGGTTAATCTTTATCTGTTGATGTTTCTTTGTATCTAACAAAATTATTAGTTGCGTTAACAGTTGCCAATTGTTCAAAAATACCAAACTTTGCTAGTACATTCCCAAGCTGCCACATACTGCCACTATAAAATTGTTCGTCCAAAGCATGCTTGATTTATGTGCCGCGGTGGCGTTGCTTGTACCGGCGCTGACTTTTTAGACCCATGTTTTTCTGCCTTCGATCGACCTTGGTTTGAACCGATGTCGAGGCACATGTCTTTAAAGAAAAACACCGCTATGTCCTAAATAGCTTTATCCGAGTGATTGTCCTACACTGGGATTACTACGGTTTTCTAGGGTTTTCCGTAGTACTTGAGCGAATGCTATCCTAGTTCTATCGGGAAAAAAGTCGGCCCTAGCCGCAAATAGCAACGAAGACAAAATAATAGTAATTGCCCCCCTCCCGCACAAGCATGTGGTTGCTTCTGGGGTACTCCTAGTTTGGAGTATTGTGAGGGTGAGAATTATTATTTTTATTTATTTATTATTTAAAAAAATGTTTAATATCAGTTGTTTTCTTTTTTTCTACTGGACTTGTTTTGTTACAGGGGTAAATAGGATTTTTTTGTTGTCGTTTTGAGGCTTTCACGGCCATTGTTCATATCATATGAATATGAATTTCCGAGTTATAATGCCATCGTCGATGGAGTAATCTTCCAGATGTTTTGCTGATGGTAGCTGCCGGCATCCTCTGTGATGTTCTGTCACAAATGATGGCATCAATTTAGTTGAATCAGTTGCGACCGGCATAATAGCCCAGAAATTCATTCTCACAGTATTTTTGGGCATAGAAATTTTCCCTGTAGATTACTGTGCTCCCTGTTAAATATAGATAGGTACATAAGGTGTGTCCCACTTGCTGGGCTTTTTTGCAGTGTTTTTTAAAGTGCCAACCCCATAATGCTAACAATATTACACTAGTAAAATACATTGTGTCCTCAGATAGGTGAAACAACTCTTGTGAACAAAAAGACATGGAGTTGAAATTTAATCTCTTGGGGTCCAGCCCCGCTTGATTACTAATTTGTGACATAATTTTAGTTGAAAGATTGTTCCGTCTATTTGAATGCTCTGTGGTTTAACATAGGATTTTATTAGAAACACAGCTAAATGTTCCACCCTTAAAAACACAGTCAATTACATGAATATTTAAATTTTATGAAGGTGTACATACCGCTTTTGAGTTTTTGAATATCCTGATGCTAATGCAATATGATAAATATACATTTATTGTAATTTTGAATTTTGTAGATTATGAAGATAAAGAAATGAATGCATTTTTGGAAAATATTGATGACTTGGAAATTGCGGAAAATCTAAATGAGGCAATTGTTGGTTATGATGCTAAAGATGAAGCACGTATTTGCAAGTTCACAAAGCCTGATGGAACGTGTTGGAAGAGGGATTGCAAATTAGAACACACACCATTTCTCAGAGGTTTGTAAGCTGAATCATGATTCAAAATATTTATTTTTAACTTGTGTAAATGATGTGAATGCTTATCTACTGACCTGTATTGGGAGAGATGGTGCAGTGAAGATTTTGTGGCGGTTGGTCCTTTTTAGATGGTAATTGGCGAGCGGTATATACAGGGCCAGCCACAAGAACTTACTTTTGGTGTGAGTCTTGGGAAGTAACGGAAATATGGGGTTGAATTTAATACATTTATTAAATAAAATAAAATTTGATTAATTTGAATATAAAAGAAAATTATCAATTTTGCAGTTAGACTGGTGGTTATAATTGAAGACCTCGGTGCAAAAACCGGACAAGTCCATAGTTTACAAGTTTTGGGAAAATGAATAAAAAACTCCCGGACTTGTCTGGTTCTTGCACCCATGAATGCGAGCGGCCAAGTCCTAAAGCTATATATCAACGTTATTCTGCTTTGGATTTGGCTGATTCTTACACCAATCGTTCGGCGATATTTTAATACATAAATGTAGTGGAAAAAGTAAATTTTACCCATATTTATAAGTTTTGAGGAAATGAAAAACAACTCCCGGACTTGTCTGGTTCTTGCACCCAAGAATGCGAGCGGCCAAGCGGCCAAGTCCTTAAGCTATATATCAACGTTATCATGCTTTGGACTTGGCTGATTCTTGCACCAATCGATCGGCGATATTTTAATACATAAATGTAGTGGAAAAACTCAATTTTACCCAAAAGTGGACTTGTCCGGTTTTTGCACCGAGGTCTTCAATTGTATACAGGGTATATTCTTTAAGGACTAGAGACACACTCCTACCTTAATATCTAGTTAAGACCTAACCTTATTGACATGAACCTGTAGCTATTGGCATAATTTGTAATTACTCTGATTGTTTCTCTATTTTTTTGCATTAATTATTTCCTAAAAAACGACAACATACAAAGCTTCTTAAATGCACGGCTCAAATATTAAAATTCACGAAAGGTAACTCAGATTTCAGAAAATCTTACAAACAAAGTTGCTTACTTTCGATCAGCTCAACGGTGAGGGTGGTGGCTTTGATTTCTGTGCTGGCCTTTGAGGTGTTGTCTGCTTGGCGACTTCTGGCAATTTCTTGCTACGGCTTCGACTGTTCTTCCGCTGGACTGCGACTCTTTTCAACGTTGACTGTCTGGATGCTCTTCTGCGACTATTCTTGCCTTCTGACGACTCTGTTTCAACTGTCCTGGCTCATCGTGCCCTGCCTGCTTAAATACCGGGATCCTTCTCCTGCTTGATCCCTGGACTGTGAGAATCCTGGTTTGGCCTCTCGTAAATCACTCTGATTTATGGCCCAATAATCGTAAATCAGTCATATTTGTATATATTTTTGAATATTTATTAGCATAACAATCGTAATTCAATCAGATTTGTATATACACCGTGACATATGTTTATGATTTCCTTTCTTTGGCGGCATCTCCCCGATTTCAGGAGATTTTATCCTGGGGCTCCCGCAAAGATTCTAAAATTTTGAAGTTTTTCTTCTGCAGTTACTGCACGGGCACCACAATTTCTAGAGAAAATACAAAACTGATTTCATCAGACTGTTGTTATACAGCGTGTCCCCCGATTGTTTGGACGACTCTTGTAAATGACAAAGAAATTTCGAGTTAAAATTTGATCTTTTTCAATCAATTTTAGTTTCGAAAAATCACATATCCCTTGGAAATTTTGAGAAACTAATTTTCACACCAGTAAAACGTCCTTTTTGTAGGTTTTATAACAAAATGTTAAGGAAATTTATTCAGAATGAAAAAATGAGTAGGTTTGCAAAATTTCAAAAGTCTAGGCCTACTTCGGTTTTTTAGCCTTTCTCCAACTTTTTTAGAAGAGTGCCCTTTCTGTACCTTTCACGTCAAAATGTATTTTGTTGTAAAACCTACAAAAAGGTCACTTTACTGGTGTAAAAATTTTTTTTTTTTTGAAACAAATCAAAGTGAGCCTAATCTCACTCAGCTTTTGATTTTGAACAAAAACCTACAAGAAGGCCATTTTACTGCTATGAAAAATTAGTTTTTTCAAAAGTTCCAAGGCATACATGATTTTTCAAAACTAAAAAAGCAGGGCTGAACCCCACAAGATCAAATTTAACTCGAAAATTTGTTGTTATTTACAAGAGTCATCCATATAATCTGGGGACACTGTATATTGAAAACTATTTTTTTCTGCAAAATAATGCCAAAATTGACTTCATCGTCTGGGACTTGAGACTCGTGTTGGGCTGTGAGCTTTCTGAGCTGGTATCAGGTGATGTGCGTGTTGGTACTTAGTCCATTGGTGCTTCGCTCATATGCTTTAATGCGCACATGTAAAGGAAATTACACAGAACTGTCTCTGTTAGTAGTGCAGTTGACAAGTTGACACTTACAATGGCTAAATTGTTATATTACCTAAATGTAAAAATATCTGTAAATGAGTTAAAAATTAATACTGAATAATAATCAATTATCTTGACTGCTTGTTTTTATTCTTTAAAGCAGATTTCTTGAATGAAACTAAATTACAAGAAAGCAGGTAACATTAATTAAAAAAAATACAAAAATATCAGCCTCTTAGGCTAGGTAAACAGAAGATTTGTCGACAAGTCAAAACCAAAATCAAAAAACTTAAGTGCTGGGTATCAGAGCATTTGTGTCACAATTCGTTAGGGATGTCACGCTTCTTCGAGGAGTTTTCTTCGTTTCCTTTTCTCTTCTCCTCACTTAGTTTAAGTTCTCTTCTAGTTTTAAGTTTTTTTTGGGGGTCACGACTCAAGGAATTTTCTTATTGTCAAATTTTTCATGCCGCGTCGCTTAAATTTAATTATGGGTTAATATGGGATTTTTTATGGATTTCAAAGCAAATAGCTTGTCAAGAATCGCAGTAACCAACAGTTAACCACACCTTCACGACCAACCGTGTTGTAATGTACCTTGGACTTTTGTAAAGTAACTTCAATTATTTAAAGTAAATTTATTATCCAGTTTCAATATCTGTCATTTTTTCAATTTTTCTATATCCTTCCTGTGGTTTCACACCTCTAACGGTCACTGCTCCAACTGGAAAACGTGGAAAACCATGGCAAGTTGGTCAGGTGGTAGGTCACATGCAAGAAAAACAAAACTAATATTAGCACAGCGAAACTAACAACACACTAGATACAAAACTAGTTAAGTCATCCGAAAAGTTGAGAATTAGGCCCAGAAAAGAGATTTTGTTGTGGAAAATTTCAAGAGAAAATTCGAAAGGCTTAATCTCACTTTGATGCGAACTCGGCAAGTGGTGAAAATGGGAAGCGCTTGCGATTTTTGTCACCAAACTTTATAGGCTCCACTTCAAAATGGATGAAGTTCTGGCTTCTAGAACATCATCGAAATTTTACATGCACAATTTGTAAGAAAAAATTTGAAATGATATATACATATCTAACAAATTCTCTGTCACAAATAAGAATAAACTTGGCAACGAAGCGCAAATCGAATGGTGGATTGTGGATGAAAACAAGTATTGGGCACAATCTAAACCAGACAAGTTAGCAATAATGTTAATTATTGTTCTAACGTACATAACTCAAATTAATCGAGTTAGGCAATATACCTTCACCTGTATACGTGATAGGTAGGTAGTGCAACATTTTCAAACGATGTGTTTATACCGAGTAAAACACAAATATATTTTACAAAATGGAATGAAATAATGCGTTAAAAATGTCAACAGAAATTAGGCAAAATATTTGTTACAATATGATTGTAAGTGCAAGTTCTGGGTCTCTCTTGGCATTTATTTTCGTGGAATAGCTTCTTCCTTTGACATGGTTTGATGTAATTAGATTTTGTTGCTTCTTTTCTTCCCTTCATTGCTTCATTTTTCCTAGTAACTTTTATTTTTTATTCTGTTAGGTAAGTGTCTGCTGGGCATCTCTTTTCTGTTTTCTTTTCTCGCCTCAACTTTACTTGTGGTATTTAGGGTTGTTGGGAATGTTTTATACTTCGGTTTTGGGAATTGGTCGAGAGATTATTTCTCATGTTTTGTTTTGATTATCAATTTGAGATTGTGCTGGACATTTCACACTGTTGAAACTATTTTGATATTTGATGCTGTGATGCAATTTTGAAGTTTGACATTGTTGACACCATTTTGATATTTGATGGCTCACATTCTGTTGCTTGACTTCTGGTGAAGGAATGTCGCCCTAACCTTGGCAGTTGAATTGAAAAGGTGGTTTCTCGGTAGCTTATAAGTGGAAGTGATTTCTAGGGATATTCGCCGTTGGGAATTGTTGGTGAACCTCACGAACAGGGAGTATCGTCACTGGATTCACCTAATTACTTTGACGATTTATTTTCCACCAGACTAGATCACTTGTGGTACGAGTACCAGCACGCTAACCCAGAAGACTGTCGTCTTGCAGACGACATTTTTTGTCGTCATAAAGTTCTGAGGACATCCAAATGTCACAGCCAGGAGACGTCTTATGTGGATGTCTACAAGACGTCTCATGTGGATGTCCACAAGATGAAGGTGTAGCGTCACTTGAGCCTGGGAAAATAAAAAGTTGCCAATGGCAGCGCCGGGGTTCGAACCTACGACCATCGGGTTACAAATCCGACGCTTTGACGAACTAGCCATCAATGCACGTGGAAATATTACCTATACCGTGGTATAGCTTCATCCAATTCTAATTTTTGTATACAAACATTTTTGTAAATATCTTAGATTTCAATATTATAATTAAAAATGTGAAACCTATAGGTCCTATAGATACGTAGAATTTTTTTATTCAAAAATTATGACTTACAAAAAAAATAGTTAAAAACTTTGGATTATGGTACTATATATAGCGGTATTTTTTAACAAAAAAGTTTAAATATATAGTTCTGGATACGTCTTCGATAACTGTCTTGAATACGTCATATTATGACCAGGAGAAGACGTTACCCCATATCTTCTATGTCTCTAAAAGCGACGTCTTGTACCAAAAAATTACATCTTGAAGACGTCAGTTTTCCACCTGAGAAATAAAACAAGTGGTGCCCGTAGATCTGCATCACAGCAGCTCTTGTGAGTCTCCAAGGTTTGTTCTGCTTTGTTTTAATCTCAATTCGGAGGTTTCCCCCCGAACTGTATTGGTTAGGCATTGTTTTTTTAATGCCACAACCTAATAAGTTTTGCAACACTAATTTCCCAAAATAATCAACCATGGGTTATCACTCCATTATCATGCACAACCACAGTATTTTCCCCTGTTTGAATTTATTAAGAATCATTGCTATCAACGAAAATAGTGGGAATACGAGAACAGAAATTTTATACCTACCTAAGGATTCATGTTTAGGTTTCCTCAAGAAGGAAAATATTTTTGAGCGTTTTTTATTTAAGTAAGAGGTGAAAGGTCAATCTAAACCTGTCTAAATTCTTGCCCAATCTTCTCAAGGGCATGGGTATTCTGATTCGATGTAGGAGGGAAAATCCTCATATTTTTGATCACATATCATCATGTATCAAGTGTATTTGAGTGTTCTTTAAAGAAGTGTATTGAGTGCCCCTGTTGTGTTATTATAATTATTGTCTTTGATGGCGAGGGAGATGCTTTTCGTTTGTGTTTTTAGGGAACAAAAAATTGTGTCTAGTCACACAATAATGGGTTTGTCACATTGTTATAGTGATGAATGACAGAAAATTTTTAGGGATTTTGTGGAGGCTCGTCTGACAAAACCGACCTTTCTTAGAGTAATCGGAGTATAGAGACAATTTTCAATCCAGAGTCAGAGCTGGGAAAGATCGCACCAAAAAAGATCTAGATCATAGGTCGGATCATTTTTTAAAAAAGATCTAAGATCGTTTCAAAATAGATCTTTTCATACAAAGACGGTCTTAGATTAAAGATCGTCTAAAAACAATCTGTTTAAAAAAGATCATTCGATCTAAGATCTTTTAAACGATCTCAGATCTTCTAAACGATCTAAGATCTTCTAAGTGATCTAAGATGTTCTAAACCAGGGTTGCTACTGCACTGGAAAACCTGGAAAACCGGGAAATGTCAGGGAATTTCAAAGTGATCAAAATTGTCATGGAATTGTCAGGGAATTTTGTGAAAATTCCTAAATGTCAGGGAAAAATACTTGCCATTTCTGGAAATGTTTCTCGGTTTCCGGCCTGCAAAATGCTTAGAAAATATTTAATCCGGTCTTCTACTTGTTTAGTAGGCCAAGTGTTCCAAGACCATGGGCCTGCGCCTGCATCTGCTTATTAGAGGGCAGGCGCTCAAAGACCACGACCAGCAATATAACTTACTCTTGAGAAATCACCCGCAAATTCAATGACCTTGAGCCATATTGGGGGAATAGAAGTCAGAGGTGTAGTCTGGAAAATCAATTCAGAAATACAGAGTAGTATTAGTAAAGTATATAGTGTGTGGTAAGCACAAGCAGCTTTGACTCCTTCCTGGGATTTTTTATTTAAAGATACTAGCACAAAGCACAATTTACAAAAAAAACACTCCACGGCACTGTAATATCTCTCATACAGCCAAAAAAGAACTGCCCAATCGCCCCGACACTGCATTCATTTGACAGAATCTATTCCCAAATTGCGGCTGCGCGAACAGGTGTGCTAAGAAATAATTTTAATTTTTTTATTTTGTTTTTAAGTACTTATAATATAAGTAATATATTATGACCTTTGTTGTTTTTTTTTTCAAAAAATATTGGCCATTCATTACCTACCTTTACAAAAATCACTTAAAATTGTCTGGAAAAAACTGTAAAATGTCATGGAATACCTGGAAATGTCAGGGAATTTTATCGATCAACCAAAGTAGCAACCCTGTAAACGATCTAAGGTCTTTTAAAATATTACATCTAAAAATTCATAATACCTATATTTGTATATATCATAATATCATACTTTCCTAATTTTGACATACTTGGTAGAAAGTGACATCTTTCAAAACGAGCAAGTGCGATGATTATACGTCCAATTTTGTGTAACTAGTTTTGAAAAGTAAAATTTTACGTAACTGGTTACGTAAAGTTACTTCCCTAACCGAACTGGTTACGTAATCAATCGTTTTATTTAATTTTTAATTGGGTTTTTCCCCACCAAACTGATTGAAAGACAACTTTTTCAAGTTGTCTGGAAAATTCATAAATTCTTAACAGTGAATGAACGTAACTTTAAACGTGTAACTCAAAAAATAACTTCAACAAATTTCTTTTCTGAGCTTTCGGAGAATAAATCTTTCTCCTTTCTCAAACATCATGCCACGTCAAAGTGAAGTGACAGATTAATACATTTCAGGTTAAAATGTGATGACAACAGAAACAATAGCCTAGCCACCTGCCTGATATTGTACCCTGTGTTCTATCTAATTATCTATACTAACTTCTCTTTGAATAAGTGGTAATAATATTTTACTGAATTCCACTGAACATTCAGCAACACAGTTTTCCGTATTTCCTAGAATAAATGCAGATTCTTTAATTTTTCGTCTATTTCCTACTTCTTTGAGGATTGGTTTGGAAGATTTATTCTCCGAAAGCTCAGAAAAGAAATTTGTTGAAGTTATTTTTTGAGTTACACGTTTAAAGTTACGTTCATTCACTGTTAAGAATTTATGAATTTTCCAGACAACTTGAAAAAGTTGTCTTTCGATCAGTTTGGTGGCGAAAAACCCAATTAAAAATTAAATGGATCTGTTTGCGCCACAAATAAGTTTTAGAAAACAATTGTTTTATATACCTGTGGAGAATAGGTCGGCGCCCTACCACCGCACAATTCGTTTCTCCCTGCAATGAATCAAAGCCGAATTCGTAAAAGATCTTATTTCTTTAAAGGGATCTAAGATCGCCAAATTAAGATCAAAGGTCAGATCCTTTTAAAACGATCTTTTTAAAAAAGATCGTTCTTCCTCCTTTCTCAAAGATATTGTCAAGTCATAGTGAAATGACAGAATGATAAATGTCAAGTTAAAGTGTCATGACAACAGAACAAATAACCTATCCAACTGGCTCATATTGTACCTTGTGTGGTATCTAATTATCTATACTTACTTCTCTTTGAATAACTGGTAATAATATCTCCTATTTCCTACTTCTTTGATAATTGATTGGGACCTATTGCACAAAATTCTATGATTATTATTATTAAAAGAATGTTCACATATTTTTGACTTTGAAATTATATTTTGCCAGATATAATTTTTGAGTTCTTTTAAATGAACGTTAAAAGTCTCCCCAACATAAAACTTTTCCACATTCACATGGGATTTTATAAATATACATAATTTCTTTAACTTTGTACCTTATTAAATGGTTTCGCTTTAGCTAGCATCAATCTTAATATATTTTTAGTTTTAAATAGTGTTCTGACATTATAAAAAGATTGCCCACGCATTTTAACTTATCTGATAGTCCAGGAATATAAGGGATAATTAAATTTACTGGTCGGTCCACCAGTTTTATTTCTCTAATTCTCTTAACATTGTTATTTTGTAGGCAGTCCTGAAAAAACTTGCTCCACAAATTCAATAGGATAACTGTTCTTCTTAAGACGTGATGTGTTTAATTTCTTCACCTAATTTTGTGTTATTAGAACAAATCGTTTTAGCCCTGTCACAAAAAACTTTTAATTACTTCTTTTTTAACAAAATATGATGACAAACATCTAAGAAAGGTAATTGATTATTATGTTCGATTGCTAGGGTAAACTTGATAGAAGGTTTTTGTGAGTTTATAAAATTTAATAATGAATTTAAATCACCTACTCCATGTTCCCATATAATAAATATGTCATCTATGTCTCCACCAAACATTAGTTTGGTGAAAATATCTAGTCAACTCATTTTGTTCAAAATCTTCCACGAATAAATTGATTATGAATGGTTATAAGGGAGACCCCATAGCATCCCAAATTCCTGCTAGTAAAATTCATCTCTTAGCTGAAAATATGTGGTTTCAACACATAGTGTTGTTAGTTCAATATTGCACCTATATTCACATTTGTCCTTTCTACTATAGTCTGATCGTTTTCTAACTTTCTGCATAAAATCAATGATTTGTCAACAGGTACATTTGTAAAAAGACTAGCGACATCAAAGCTAGTAAAAGATATAATGATTCGGATTTTTTTCTAAAAAATTACCGTTTCTAATAAATGACTAACGGATTAACAATTGTAAGTAAATATTTTGCTAACGAATGACATGGTGAATTTATTGAACTACAGCAGGGCGAAGAGGAATGTTAGTTTTGTGTATTTTGGGTAAACCATATAAATGTGGAGGTTTTGAATGATACAGAGTTAAAAGTGTCCTTTGTCTTTTTGTCATTTGTTCATGGTATTTATAGTATTTAACTTGGCATTTATTATTCTGTCATTTCACTGTGACTTGACAATATTTTTGAGAAAGGGTGAAGATTTATTCTCAGAGCTCAGAAAACAAAGTCTCGTACTTTTAATGTTAGGGATTTATGAATTTGAATGAATATTTTAAGCAGTTTGGTTTAGGTTTCTGTGGCGAAAAACCCAATTAAAAATTATTAAAAGGATCTGTTTGTGCCACAAAGAAATTTCTGACAAATTTATAAATTGTACACTATTGATTTACTTTATTAGTGCTGATTTCTGAGCTTTTAATGGTGATTTTGAGAATTTACTGAAAAAAACAGTTTGGGTATAACTGGAAGTATCCTATAAGCAGAACTAGTGACAAAATATGATACATATCCTCGTATCAGCATCCTCCAAATTTTAAATTAAGATTCCAAAAAAAAACTGTTAATATTATGGTACTTCTGTAAAGTATGCTGAAATATATGCCATAGAAACTAGTAATAAGTAATGGAGAATTCTGGAATAAATACAATGTCATTCATAAAGAAGAAAAGTTTTAATTAAAATTAAATTTACACTGAAAACTAACGCTCATCAAAATACGAAACACGGTGTCAGGTATAAATGGAGAAGGTGTATAGAATATTAATAAAATTTTACTAATTCAACAAGAAGGTGTACCTAAATGAAGAATATTAATAAAGTCGACTAATTCAACAAAAATATAACAAGAAATGGGGCACCAAAGTCCCTTTTGCTTGAACAACACATTTCTAAAAATTTTGAGAAGTTTTTGGAGAGATTTGAAGTTTATTTAAAAGCCAGTGGGTCGGACGAAGCTAGCGATAAAAGAAAAATAGCAATCCTATTGAATGTTGCAGAAGAAAATGTACAAGAAGTATTTTCTTCATTTAACTTAGAAGATGATAAGAAGAATAATTATGAAGCAGTAGTAATGGCTTTTAAGAAGTGCTGTGCTCCAAGGAGTAATTAAACTTACGACAGATATAAATCCTTCTTGAGAAATAAGGTTCAAGAAGAAAGTTATGATCTTAATGTAATAAGCAAATCCTGTAATTTTGTGGAGTAGAAAAACTCGTTAATAAGAGACCAAATAATAATTGGTATCAACTGCAAGAGAGAATGTTAAGAATCTCAAAGTTAACTCTGGAAGAAGCAGATAATATGGTGAGGACATCAGAGGCCACTCAAAGACAAGTCAAAGGGCTAGAAGGTGAAGTAGAAGTGGATTTCATAAGAAGAAATGGAATAACAGCAGGAAGATGGATGGTTATGATTGCAAGAAGTGTGAAACACCTAGATCTTATGTAGTAGAAATAAATTATAATTTTATAAAAAAATTCTAAAAATGAAATCTGTATAAATAAATTAGATTAGAAGTTATGTGACTGTAAATGACACTGAAAAGAAAATACTACGTATCCCCATGCCCTGATTTGTAGAAATGATAGGTCCTAAAAATCTGAATCTAACTTGGACGATCCTTCAGATTGACAGACTCTGCCGACCATTGCACCCCGTTTCGCATTTGCAAAATATCTTTTTTTTTCTAGCAAGGTGTCCGTAAATTTTTTTTAAACTAACTTTTCTTTTGACCTTACAACTCCAAAAGAACCAAGTATCTATCTTTGAAAAAAGCAAACATTTTCTCTAAAATCCAGTAGGCCAAGGAACATTTTTTTTTCAGGTAAAATATACAGGCATTTCGAGAAAGTGAGCTTGCACTTTTCCGTTTTTCTTATCTCTGAAAATAATAAAGTTTAAGGTGCGAAAAATGTTTCTTCTAAGTAAGCAAGGCGGCCGGGAAGAAAATTTTTCAGGTAATTTTGTTACTTTTGCTTGCTCTTTACAACTTAGAAAGAACCATTTGTAAAAGAAAAAGTTGCACCCGTTTTCTCGAAAATCCAGTAAGCCGAGAGAAAATTTATTTGGGTAAAATTTACAGCATGTTTTGAAGAAGTGAGCTTGCACTTTTCCGATTTTTTCTATATCTGAAAATAAAAAACGTTTTCAGTGTTTTCTCTTCAATCAAGTAAGCGGGGAAATTTTTTCTATGTCGTTTGCTTTCTTTTCCAATGCCATCGCCGCAAGAACGAATTTTTTTCTTGCCACAAAAAAGTTGTATCTGCTCTGAGAGAACTTTCCAAGCATGCCATGGTTTTATTTTCGATAATTTTCCTCTTGGTAGTCTATCTCTTCTAATAAAAAGTTGTTCATCTCTAAAAAATCTGGGATGGCCATGGAGATTTTTTTTCGTCGCAGGGTCATGTTATTTGTGCATATAAAGCAATTTGTCCCATCTACCTTGACACGATAAAAAAGTTGTGTTTCCTGATGAAATTGAATGAGTGCGCCAACCTTATTTATAAAATTAACTGCAACGATTGTCCAGCCGTTTATATCGGTCAAACAAAACAATATTTGCATAAGCGAGTATATAAACACAAATACGATATTATAACTAACAACGATGAAGCTATCACACTATGTAAACATGCCTTGGATCTTTCACACTCCTTTGATTTTGAGAACCTCGAAATAGTTACCTGTGAAGATGATTACATAGTGTGTCCCCGGATTGAGTTCACATAACAAAAAAAAATTCTAGTTGAAATTGGAGCTTCTGAGAATCAGCCCTGCTTGGTTTGAAACTAATTTGTAACATAATTTTAGTTTCGAAAAATCACGTATGCCTTGGAAATTATGAAGAAACTAATTTTCCACATCAGTAAAGTGCCCTTTTTGTAGGATTTACGACAAAATGTTATTAAGGAAACTTGTTCAGAATGAAAAACTGAGTAGGCCTACTTTGATTTTTTGGCATTTTTCCCACTTTTTTTTTTAGAAAAGTGCACTCTGTGTACCTTCTCACATCAAAGTGTTATTAACAAAACATGTTCACAATGAAAAACTGGATAGGTCTGAAGAAATTCAAAAGTTTAGGTGTACTGTGATTTTTGCGTGTTTTATTTTTTTAGCAGAATGCATACAGGATGTTTTTCGTTAATATAGGAGATATATAACCTCCAAATTTAAGGAGGTTAGTATTTGCCATCACATAGCAGCTGATAATGTATTCCGGGCGTCAGTTCCTTAAAAATTTTAACCCACACTTTTACGCTATTCCAGGTACAGAGTTTCGGTTTGTTTTGTAGAAATGCAGAGAGGACTGCCCACTCAATTTTCCCAAAACATGTAGAAGTTTTCGGTGTTTAGATAAGAAGTCTAGGTTTGATGCATTGGTGTGTCAGGGTGAAATGACGTAGAACTAAGAAGAATATTTTTTCATTACCACCTTGGTTTGGCCGGAAACAAAATATTTTTATGAGCCAAGATAGAAAGATGGGACAACTTTTGGTAGTAAGTACAGCAAATTAGGTGACGCTCAGCTGAAAAAAAAATTGTTTCCGTTGTTGAACCAAAATTTTTGGCGCTGAATAACTTTTTTATTAGCAGAGACAGACTTGTGCTGTTTTGTTCGGCCCCAAATACTAAGGGGAAAATTTCTGGAAAAAAATTGTTTCCACAATGTGCTTGGTTTTCGCAGAACAGATAGATACACCATTTTTGTTTGGTAACATAAAAATTTCGCTCTCGCACTGATGGCATGGGTACGGGAAAATAAAGAAAACAACGTGAAAAAAATTTCCCCCAACTACTTCGATTTAGAGAAAACACTGAAAACTTTTTTATAGATAGAGATAGAAAAAAATTGGTTTTCACTTCCTCAAACACTGTATATTTCACCTAAAAAAAAAACATTCCACAGCCTACTCGATTTTCGAGAAGAGTGCAACTTTTCTGTTTTCAAAGATGGAAACTTGGCTCCTTCGTGGATGTAAAAAGAGCTAAAAAAAGTAAAAAAGTTAATTGAAAAAAATGTATCCCAGCTACTCGATTTTCAAGAAAATGTTAAAAAAAAATTACGGGACTTTTTTACAGCCCTCAGGTATATAAACTTTTATACTATCAAACGTTAAAAATAATGGCTACATTTTTGCACTTTGAAATCCGACGATGGGGAGGTTAGAATTTGCCGTCGCCTTACTGCCTTTGAGGTTATAGAGAACCTTCAAAGTGAAAATGCAAACCGGGTGACTCTTTCTGGAAAATCTGATAGACGAAAAAACTCTGAATTGTAAGATACATAACCTTGAAATTCTATAAGTGCGGCCATAACTTTCTTGCTATTGGAGATACAGGGTTGCCATTTGTTTCAATTGGATGAGAAAATTTTTGCATCACTCTCGATTTTCTTAGAAGAAGTGAAACTTTTTTGTCTTTAGAGAGAGATAGAAGATCGGGGTTTCTTAAATTGGGGTGCCGAAGTAAAATAATTGAGAAATGTAAAAAAAATGTGTCCATGGCTCTTTATATTTTGTCAAAAAACACAACTTTTTTTATCATGTCGGGACAGAGAGATGGGACAAATTGAGTTGCAGCAAAAAACTACGCTTTGCTGAAAAAAAAATTCCATGGCCATCCCCATTTATTAGAAGAGATAGAGACTTCCGGTTTCTTTTTTGGGTCCAAATACCAAGAGAAAAAATATCAAAAAAAGTTCTTTCAGAGCATTTTTTTGTCAAGAAAAAAGATTCTTCTTGCGGCGATGGCACTGGAAAGGAAAGAAAAAGACATAGAAAAAATTTTCGCTGCCTACTTGATGAAAAAATGAGTACTGAAAACTTTTTTATGTTCGCAGATTTAAAAAAAAATGGAAAAAGTGCAAAATCACTTTCAAACGCCTTGTATATTTTACCCAAAAAAATTATTCCTTGCCCTAATGGATTTTCGAGAAAATTCGTGCAACTTTTTCTTTTTCAAAGATAAGATACTTGGTTCTTCCAGAGCTGTAAAGAGTATGCGAAAGAAAAAAGCTACTTTTATAGTAAGTAACTTACTTTTATACTTTTTGTTGCCTTTAAAAATTCAAAGAAATGTTAAATCTCTTAATTATATTGCCCTCTTGCTTCCCATTGCAGTAGTCCGAACAACTTACCAATCGCAAATTCGATAATCATACAGAAAAAATTGGGATTGCCAAACACAGATGTTCAATAAAGTCCAGGGTTTATCATAAAATCATAAATTTTATTATGTCTATCCGGTGGTACAATACATAATAGGAAATCCCGACCGGCCGTTGTGTACCTATCCTTCGGTTGTAGTGAACATTATTTCACAATGTCTTTAAAAAGGAAACATACTACATTAAGTGTTTTTGAAAAAGCTGAAATTTTAAATAAGCTTGATAGTGGACAATGTGCAACCCAATTAGCTAAACACTACGCTGTTGGAAAATGTACAACATTAAAAAAAAAACAAAGATAAAATTCTTAATTTCATGAGTTCTGCTGATAAAGATCCTACGAAACGAAAAACTCTAAGGGCAGCTGAACATCCTGGAGTTGAATCTGCACTTTATACGTGGTTTCTTCAAGAGAGAGCTCGTTACATGCTACTGTCAGGGGAAATTTTACTGGAAAAACCGAAATTTTTCTACGAGAAGATTACCGGACAAACTGATTTTCTAGCAAGCTCTATATGGTTGGATAAATTTAAAAAGCGATTCGGCATTCGTCAATTTCCAAAGGCCAAAGTAGGGCTTGCGTTACTAGAGAACTTTTCAAGGAATGGTTTCAAGAGGAATTTGTTCCTTCTGTTAGGAAAAATGCGAGAGCTAAATTTACCACGAAGGGCATTACTGCTCCTTGATAATGATCCGGGACATCCTTCTGAAGAAGACTTAATAAGTGAAGAAGACTTAATAAGTGATGACAGGCAAATCAGTGTTATGTTTTTACCACCAAACTGTACACCCCTCCTTCAGCCGATGGATCAAAACGTTATTCAGGCTATCAACCTGCATTATAGAAAATGATTGTTTTTGCATGTGGTTACCACAGAAACAGATGTTGCCGAGTCACTGAAACTTTTTAACCTTAAAGATGCTGTGTTTTCCCTTGAAGAGGCGTGGCAATCGGTAAAACCAACCTGGAACTGAAACCAATAAAATCCTTTGATGAGGAATATTTGGTTCCATTAGCGTCTCTTTTAAGAAAAAAAAATTCTGAACAATTTAATGAAAATGTTGAAACAGAGAATGAACTGACTTTGATATGGCCCTCTAAACAAAGTGTCCCAAGGGGAAAAATTAACAACTAATGAAGTTGAAGGTGGGCTATCGGAAATGATAGGGAGTGACATGATACAGCTTTTACAGATGAAGAGATTATTCAAGAAGTAGTGTACCAAAATGATGGAGTAGAAGAGGCAGAAGAGAGACCAATACGACTAATTAAACACAAAGACTCAATAAAAAGTTTTAATGTTTGTCTTCAGTGGGCTTCAGAAAATGCAGTTCCTCTACACCATATTATGCTTTTGCGGCAACTATGAGAGAAAACAATGATATGTGACTTTAAATCTAAGAATGCAGGACAACAAAAAACAATAACTGACTTTTTCTCCAAACAATAGTAATGTATGTATGTATCAATTTTTATTAGTTTATCTACTTTTATTATTATTACAATATATCATATTTATGTACTTAAATAGTATTATTTTTAAATAAAAATAAAATATGTATACAAACTTTTGATATAACCCATAGTATCGTATCCCTATAAATATTTCCGTAAATATTGCCACAAATGGGGAAAAATTGAATTTTCAATTTCCGAAAAAAAAAATAGTTTGGCGATCATAATAATTTGTTGACAAAGTTGAATTAAGTTCACTCTCATGAAAAATGTGTACAAAGATATAATACTTGGCATAGTTATTATAAAAAATAAAACAGCTATGGCTAATTTTCTGTTTTTTTTTTAATTTTCACATAGTCAGCCATGGAATATTTTCATAATTACGTTCTATTTTATAATTAGACATACTTCAAACTTTCTAATATTTTGTTTTTAGCTGGTAACAAAATTAACAAAATAAAACAAAAATTAAAATTAAAAAAACTCAAATTCAAATTATTATCATTATTATTTATGCAAATATTGCATCTTTTTAAAACCGAATTTGTCGTCTTTCTTAGAGAGCCCCTGTCAATACTGGCAATTGCTTCTAAAACAGCTGCTCTTAATTCAACAATTATTATTGTCTCATACTGTACTGTTCTCCACAAAAAGAAATCAAAAACAGACAAATCGGGGGATCGGGGCAGCCAGGAAATAGGTTTATTTCTACCTATCCTACTATTTGAATATAGCTGATCTAGGTAATTGCACGGGATCGTCCTGGTTTGCATCTTCAGACCAACTGAAAGAGGGTAGGTGAGAGTAAGTACAGTCTCTGGGCAAAAAAATTAAATTAAAATACAAATAACAATACAAAGTATAAAATATTTCTAGTAACAAAATATAGTTAGGGCAAACACATGAATACTTACAAAGATAATAAGCATGTAGCTTAGAGATTTGTCAAATTATAAAAATAGAGAGTGCACATCCAATCTATTCTCCCTTTCATCCAAAGAAATAAATTCAATGCATCAGTCATTAGTAAATCAACAACTGTCCAAAAAGAATGATGTAAACTACAAACCTATGTTTAAAAAATTTTTAGGGAAAAGTATGAAAAAACAATAAAACTCACCGATGGCAAAAGATAAAGTAATAAATGCAAAAATTAATTATCTAACCATCAAAACGACATTCTTAAATCTGTCAAGCTGGAGGGCCAAGAGAACACTAAAGGAAGCGCCTTCTATCAATCACAGTACAAGGCTTGGTGGGATTGGGACAGCGTCGCCATCTGTGCGACACCGCATTAAGTTGCAATGTC
The DNA here is from genome assembly GCA_963920635.1 of Pseudeuparius sepicola. Lineage (NCBI taxonomy): Eukaryota > Metazoa > Arthropoda > Insecta > Coleoptera > Anthribidae > Pseudeuparius > Pseudeuparius sepicola. The sequence goes on along the minus strand of OY987303.1, from coordinate 41,450,961 downwards.
CCAACCCAGGTTACTGTATCAACCAAAACAAACCCTAAATAGGGAACTATTATTTTCTAATTGTACGTTAAGGACTTTTACGTTGTCATCTCTACAATATTTAAAAATCTCCAACGACTCCCAACTATCTAATTGTCTTCCCGATCGTTCTATGTGCAAAACTTTATAATTATTATTAATATCTGTGCTATGTCCAGTTTCCAATATGAGCTTAGCAAACAATGATTCAATATTATTGTTACGAATACATCTATAGTGTTCTTTAAAACGTGTCTTAAAATTACGTTTAGTTCTACCTATATAGACTGCTCCACAATCACAGTTAAGACAGTATACCCCTGGCTTAAGTAAAGTATCAATTTTATCTTTATTATTAACCAACTGCGAGATATTGTTAGTGGACCTAAAAACAAGGCTAATATTAGTTTCTCTGAAAATTTTGGACAATTTGTATGACAAACTACCAGTAAATGTAAGACTGTGATATTTGACAGAACCACTGAAAGTAGGAGGTGACGTGACAACTGCTCTCTCCACAGCCAATCGGCGTGACCTCCTATGGACTAACTTATCAACCAACCCCACAGAGAAATCATGTTTAGTTGCTATTTCTTTAATCAGTAAGATTTCACTCTTTCTGGCAGCATCACTCAACGGAATGTCAAATGCTCGATTAACAAAACTAGAAAGGGCCGCTATCTTATGACTGAAATGATGGTTAGACAAGTTGTGGATAATAACCCCAGTGTTTGTAGGTTTCCGATAAATATTAAAATTATGCCTACCATTGACATTACTAACTGTCAAATCAAGGAAATCAATCTGTTTGTTGGCATTCTGAACTTATAGTGAAAATTTAATTTTAGGGTGAACGTTGTTCAACAAAGTGACAAAATCAGCAAGTTCTGTTCTATCCCCTTCCCAAAGACAAAGGATATCGTCCACATATCGATAGTAATATTTAATTTTAGAACTATAAGTATCGTTGCCCAAAATAAAACTCTTCTCAAAACTGTCCATAAAAATGTCGGCCAAAAGTGGAGACAAAGGAGAACCCATAGCCAGGGCGTCCGATTGACAGTAAATACTATTATTATATGTAAAAAAAGTTTGCTTAAGACAAACATTTAGCAGACTTAAAATGTCCTGTACTATTTGGTCGCCCAGTGAACTGTCAAATAATCTGTCTTTCACTATGTCCATAGCCTCGCGTACAGGTACATTAGTAAACAAATTAGCAACGTCTAGCGATATAAATATAGAGTTAACAGGAATATCCCTATCTTTAATATTATTTACCAATTCAACACTGTTCCTCACTGTGAATGGGAAGCTGCAGTCCATCACTTCCCTAAGTTTGTTATTCAACCATTTAGCTATTTTATATGTAGGAGAGTTATTGAAGGACACCACCGGTCTAATTAGCATTTCTTCGGGGTTATCAGATTTATGGACCTTGATGAGGCCATACATTCTTGGGATTAATGTGTAATTTGCATTAAATTGTCTAATCTGAATCTGTGACAAAACATGAACAGCTTCCTTCAAGCACCTATTGACTGTAAGAATAAAAGTGGGGAGTCTTGGATTACAAATCTGAAAATTATTCTCATTGACAAAACTTAAAACTTTATGTAAATAATCAGCTCGATCTAGTATTACTGTACAATTACCTTTATCAGCTTTAGTAACAACAAGATCACAGGATTTAACTTTATGTTTAATCTGTTTTATAATTTTGCTATTAAGAGTCACGACCGCGCAGACAAGATCTAAAATTAACGGTCGCGACGACCGGCTGCAATCGCAGGAATATTCTCCTCTAGTCACCCCTCACCATGCACTCTCGTCCCTTCCCCTCTCACCAGCAGCCCGTTAGCGCGAGGAACGGTGTCGGACGACGGACGACGTTTTTACGTTTTATCGGACCCGAGCGAGTCGGACCGCCAAGCAGCCGAGAGCTGAATCGGTCGGAAGGGCGCCGGTGTACAGGGTGATTCCGCGAAATTAGGCCACTTTATAACTTTTTTATTTATCAACTTAGAAAAAAATATCAAATACAAAAGTTGTAGGGCTGCAACCTGACTCGGTTTGTGTATTTGTTGTGCTATTGTTGAAAAAATATAAATATTAAACTCATATGAATATTAAACACATACCCCTATTTGTACGAATTCCGAAAGAATCTTTTCGAATCTTTTTTGTTATTTACTAACTCTGTTTTTTCTTCAGTGCCTTGCGGAAAATTAGATTATAGAAATTAATAAAAAAAACATAAGTTTTGTCTGTATATTTCGATATTTTGTATGCAATAATAACTGTTTTTCTGATAAGTGCACTGAATTGGAAAGAATTTTTTTTATAACTTTTTACAATTTTTTCTGACATGAAATTATTATTCCTTTCAATCAAACAGCCGAAGTAGAACAGTGTTTCAATAAATTATTATTTCCACATAGGGTAGGTAGGTTATGCTATATCTATGTGGTATTTTGGATTTCTATTACTTTTTTCTTTTCCTACTTTGTGCCTCTAAGATGTGTTGTGGTCGGATCTACCAATTCCGGGAGCAAACATTTTAAATATAACTTCGTCAATTTTGGCTCCATCTGTTTTTCCCAAAAATCGCGACGTTTATATTTAGGTCTAAAATTTTCATTTTAAAATTTTTCCCAGTCCAAATTCGAAAAAGGCACCCCACTTTATTGGCTACTCTTAGTTGCCCTTGTACAGGGTGGTTCATTATAAATTGACACGCCCCTTAACTTGTTAGTTTTTGAGGTTAGAAAAAAGTTTTTTACAAAAGTTTTAGATAAATACAAAGTTTTTTGTGACGCTATTGGACCGTGTACAGTGTGTTCTAGAAAGCCGTGGCAGACATAACTTATGTTTTTTAAATGGAACTCCCTATATATTTTTGCATTTTTTAAATCTGCCGATCAAGGCAATCAAAATAATATTAAACTTTGTGGCATTATCTTTTTCTGTTTTTGAAAAATTCCGTATTCAAATTTTATACTAAATTTATTTAACTCTAATTTATGGATCTCGTGATAAAGGTAGACGATCAATGTAATAATGAAAAATATTTGTTTTAAACAAGAGAGTAACGTAGTGAAACTTCCAAAATGTTTAGGAGCTTTTACGATTTTCCTGAAATTCTTTATTTCTAGAATATAATCAGTAAAATTTGAAAAGGCTCCTAAACATTTTGGAGTTTCACTATATTACTCTCTTGTTTAAAACAAATATTTTTTGTTATTACATCGATCATCTATCTTTATAGCAGGTTAAATAAATTTAGTATAAAATTTGAAAACAGAATTTTTCAAAAACGTAAAAAGATAATGCCACAAAGTTTAATATCATTTTAATTGCCTTGATGAGCAGATTTCAAAAATGCAAAAATATATAGGGTGTTCCATTTAAAAAAACATTAGTTATGTTTGCCACGGCTTTCTAGAACACACTGTACCCGGTCCAATAGCGTCACAAAAAACTTTGTATTAGTATCTAAATCTTTTGTAAAAAACTTTTTCTTCTAACCTCAAAAACTAGCAAGTTAAGGGGGGGTGTCAATTTATAATGAACCACCCTGTACTTGAAAATACCATTTATAAAAATTTTAAAAGTTTGATTTTTTCCTACAAAAAAAGTACAGGGTGATCATTTTTAGAGGCCCAGCCTCTCTTGGTGGAACACGGTCAAAGATATGGAGATATACAGGGTGAGTCAGAGTGTATAGTAAATACTTTAAAGGGGTGTTCGGCAGGTGGTTTTAAGGGGGTCTTTCATATAAAATTTTTCGGTTTGGGCTTTCCTTGCCAAGTTATTCGGGTCTACAGGGTGACCCAAATATTTTTTTATTTTTTTCTCAATAACGGCGCTACTTTAAAATTTGAAATTTGGTATGTGTTATCTACTTACTGGAAGACGCCTTAGGGTAGTTTATTCATTTACACACTGCCCTAAAAAAGGGTTAAAACTAACAACCCCTGTAACGGAAATTTTGTCATTTCCATTACAACAAGTAGGAAGCAATAATTTACCAAATCAATTCAAATTTCAAAAGAGTTAATTTAGATCTATACCGTATAACAAATACAAATCTATTAATCAAGTTTCACTTTTATCTCAAAAACTCAATTATCAATTTTTCTATCCAGTCTAAATTTCATTTTTAACAATTTTTGTATCATTTGTGGCCACACCTTTTAATGCAGAACCAAAAATATCAACTTTCTATCTGCCTTCCTTTTTGATTCTTCTGGTATAATGTTTCGGACGACGCGGGAAGTTTTTATACATCTAAAAATAGTATTTAACGGCGGCATTTTTACGAATATTCGTTGATTCCGATCCAGCCACGCCGAGAGGCCACACTCCATCACAGGTGATATACATTTTTGTTGATATTTCTCGCACATTTTCATATGCAATTTATTTTCTTTTGAGCAAGGTATTTATACCATATTTTTCTGTTATTGTAGGCCTCAAAAATCTCCACCTCAAAATCTCAACCTCAAATCTCAAAATTTGAAGTCAAAATAATCCAAATTCAAATAGTTTTCCTCTACCTAATTTCGACCCGTTTTCTTCGATTGGTAACTGAGTGAGAGCCCAAAATCAAGACATATTTTCTATTTGAGAAATCTGCATCATTTGATGGTTTGTTGTCACCTGATTTGGAGGATCACTTTCTCTTCTGGGAATGGTTAGGCAAAACATTGTTTGGTAATGGCCACTGTCTACTTTGACCGATGTAAGAGAGGAATGAGGCGATCGCTGCACCTATTTTGGATTTAACGTCAATGACGAGATAAGTACCTTTATTTTGGATATTTTTATGTTGCCTCAGTTTGTGGGAAATTATCCTTAGAAGATATGTGTGTATTACATAATATAAAGAAAGTTATTTCATGATGAAATAATGAGATTTTCTTCTTTGGATAAATGTTTGCCTACATTAATCTAAGTTGCTTTTGAATTTATCGTTAACTGTAAATTGTTTATATCTTACCTTATCGTGTTTATTGCTAAAAAAAAACTAAACTTTGTATATATTTTGGGGTTGATTAGTTATTAAGGGAACAAACCTAGTAATTTAGAAAATTTCAAAGTTACTTTTTTGCAAAGTTTTGTAAGTTTACTTACAAAAAATTTTCATTTTGTTTTGATTATAAACGTTTCAAGTATGTGAATATAGTTATTTGGATTGAAAATATACCTATTGCATTATTTTTAGAAAAACAGAAAGAATCTCATTTCTGAAAATAACTAGCGATCTTGTTCATAGATCTTTCAATTTTCTCTAATATTTTATCAAAAAAAAAAATTTTTCTTTAACAAAATTCAATTACTTTGATTACAATAGCTTTCCTTTTTTTTTCTGTGACTAGACAGATGGCGCCCACGGCCTTTTGAGTAAAAAAAAATATACCTCACTAAATTACCTGAACCTACCCTTTTATGCCACTCCAACAAACCCCGAGCAGTCCGGCTATATAACGTCACGATTCAAGGCTTAAAAAAAAAGTCAACATTAAAGAAAGAAACAAATAACTACGTTATATATTTTCCAGTGTAAAAGTTGATAAAAAGGGGAACTAATAAGAGCTACACAAAATCTGAAAATAAAAAAAAAATAAACCCAAACCATCAACAATTTTTATTACACCCCTAACCCCTATTAATTTTTATGAATATGATTTGCGTAGCCCTTTTATTTAAGAAACTTTTTTCCCTGTATATTTTTTCTCGAAAACACAACGTTTTTCCTACAAAAAAATAATTTCATGATAAATGCCATTCCCTGACTACAGAAAATCAAGTAAAAATTCATAGTAGACGGGCGTCAAACAATTTAATTATTTTTTTTACCACTAACCTGAGAAATTAACATTATTTACCTCATTCCTCTAATGATAAGTAATATTTCTCTCCCTAGGTAAATAATGATAATAAAAAAATACCTAGGTAATTTTCTATATGACATTTAAAAATTATTTTCATTTTATCAGCTTGACAACTGAACTCCCAGGCTTTCGAAGTATTTGAAAAAAAGCGAGAAATGACTAAAATATCAAAATCTAATCAAATATGTAAAATGTGGCAATATTTCAATGTTAGTAGTAAAAAAAAATCTATAGACACTTCGGTTGCGAAGGCCATTATTTACCTCGCATATTATATCCTTCGGCGCTACGCGCCTCAGGATATAAAAAAGCTCGGTATATAATGGCTCACTTCTCAACCTAAGTGTATAATATACTATTATTGAACATTAAAAAACAAAAATATCATAGGTAACAACAATTCAGCTTCGGGATAAAAAAAATGTTACAGTAGATGCCCAAAATGATATGTCCATAATAAAAGGGCTACACAAATCATATTTTTGTTATACGTAAAAATGACCCACAAAAAAGTTCGAGGAAAAAAATTAATAGGGGTTGTTAGTTTTTACCCTTTTTCAGGGCAGTGTGTAAATGAATAAACTACCCTAAGGGATTTTGAATGATGTAACAAAAATTTTATGTTGGTGGGAAAAAATATTTCTTGGCGCCGCAACGTGACGCCTAGCGTCGTATTAGCAGAGAATCGCTATATGGGACCAATTTATTCCTTTATACACCCTATATCATCTCCCATATATAATATCTCCATATCTTCGACCGTTTTCCACTAAGAGAGGCTGGGCGTATAAAAATGATCACCCTGTACATAAAGACGAACTAACACAACCAAAATTTAAAATATTGCATTTATGGTTTTATATACTTGTGAATTCCATCCGGAAGAATTTCAGAAACATCAAATTCAGCCTATAGAAGCCTTCAATCAAGATTAGGCTAGGTAACTATTGTAGACAATAAAAAATAAAAGATAAAAAAACCTTTTTAAAAACAAACTTTTATTTAAGTCATGTACTAAAACGAATAAAATAAAATACCTACGTCATGTATCTACTAAAAGGAATAAAATAAAATAAATCTAGGTTTTCGTTAAGATAATTCAATGCCAAATTGTAAATCAAAAAGCTAGTCGCGCGAATTCTAAAGAAAATACATACTTTGGCACGTAGGTACTTGCTTATCAACCAATCACTGTATATTAAAATTAATTGGTACCTACTTTCTATGAACATTTCTCGCGACAAGCTTTTTAAATTACAAAAACTTGGCGCAATTTGGCACTGAATTATTCTAACAAAAACCTGGACTTATTTTATTTTATTCAATGTAGTACATCATTTATTTCATTTTATTCGTTTTAGTACATGGCTTAAATAAAAGCTTGTTTTTAAAAAGGTTTTTATCTTTCATTTTATTTTGTGCTTTTTAGTACATATTTGATTTCCATACCAGGAGAGTCCGCCATATTGGATTCAGTATGACGTCACTTATCTTATTATTTTGTACTCGTCAACCCCTTTCATTTGATACTCATATTCAGGGGGTTGAAAAGAAAAAATGTAATCCGCCATCTTCGAGCGGCGGCCTTATTGCATTTAGTGTGATCTCACTAACTTTAGCATTTTCTACTTCTCAAGCCCTTTCATTTGATACCCATATTAAGTATTAGAAAGTAGAAAGTATTACAATATTGAGTATTGCATATTGCATTGTCGCCGGAACTAAAGGTGTATGCAAAATTTCAGCTCAATCGGATGTCAGGAAGTGGTTCTAATTCAGCTTGCAAGATTCGACCCACACTAACGGTGAAGTTAAATAAAAAAGCTTGTAAAATACAATAACCGGAAACAAGAGATTGATTTCGGCTTTGCAGTGTTTTTCTAGAAGTCAATCTACTTTTTTATTTTCAGTTCCAAAAATTCGATTTTTTTACCAAAATGTAACTAATAGATGGAGGAACAATTCGTATGAAATTTTTTTTTAAAAAACATTGTTGGTACTTGTAAAAATTACAAAAATGCTACCGTTTCATTTTCTCGGGAGTATTTGAAGGAGTATTTTTGTTACCATTAAAAAACTACAATTAAAAACAAAAAAATTGTCTATACGAATCGTAGACCTACATTTTGACAGAAATCAGTTTACGTATAACAGAGATAGATTTTGAAGTTTCAAATTTCGTTTTGCATTTTTGGTGGACGTCCTGGGACTAATTCCATGTAAAGTATATGGTAGAAAGCTAGCGGAATTCCGTGCGTTTATCTGTACTATTTGCAGTGCCATTGCTCTTAAAAGAAGATTTCGTTATGTTGTTTCGTAGTTGATTACGTTCTACAGATAGTGGAGTCAACGTAGACGAAAAATGGTGTTAATTAGGAATTAATTAGGGAAGTCATGGATTCGAATAAAAGCTTTTGAAACACCTTCAAACATACTTTTATTTAAAAGTCCGCAGGTTGAAAAAGTGCGCTTTTTACTTTAAAAATAAAAAAAATCAAAAAATCGATCTTTCACCGAAATTTCTCAAAAATCGTCTACAATTAATTGTAGAATCATTATTTTTCAATGAAAATGTATATTCTTATGTTTTTTGAGATGCTGATTATGAATATGAAGTAAAAAAAAATGAAAAATAACGCCTAGTAAAAATGAAGTTATATGCAAGAATAATCGAATTTTAATTTTTTTATTTTTTTTCCGAGATAATCTCATCAATACGACAGGTAAGGTAAGTAAATTAGAAATACATTTAAGGGAATAAAAAGTGAAAATCTAGCTATTTACGAAAAGGATTTTGATTTATTTCATGGCATGCTTGACCACGAAAATCTTTGAAAACAAATACCTACCTTCTTACAAATAACATTTTAATAATTATTCTTTTGGCGATAACTCTGAAACTAATGAAGATATCAAAATACCAAAGTATTTTTTGTTGTAAATATAATCTACTTTTCGATTATAACAGAATAAATGTCATTGAATTTAAAATTTCGGAGAAAATTGTAATAAAAGGGAAATTTTTCGATTTGCGCCCTCTAGCGGTGACCACGAAATTCGAAATGATCTTACTGGACAATCATTTGATAGAAGAAGGAAATCTCTCTTCAACAAGCTCAAATTCAACTAATTCGGTTAAACCAAACCGGAGTTAGCAGCATTTTTTCAAGTCAAGGTTTATCCGCCCGTCTCACCTCTATTTGAAGAGCAAGAGCAAAAAATCCTTAACGAAAATTGTTCAGTATTTGCTGAAGAGTGCAATGAAATTATTTTTGATATTTATTAGATATTTTTTTGAGAAACTCATTTTTCAAATTTATTGTTGCGAATACGCCCCCTATCGGCCGACCTACAAACTTAAATATATACAGTGTCCTCCAAAAAGTTCGCAGCATGGGGGGGAAATTTTTAATTAATGCTTTATTTTAAATTTTAATATTAGGGTTACCTTTTGCTTGAAAAAAGATGAAAAATGACCCACTCCAACGTGGTCATGTGACTTTCGTTATCTGTCAAAAATGACATTTAAAAAAATATATCGCCAAAAATGAGTTTATTTGTTAAAATATCAAAAAGTTTTACTTGAAAAAGTTGTTTCTTTTTCAATTTTACGTAAGTGAACCAAATTTAAACGCTCTAATAAAAGATTTAGTTTTTTGCCAATTTTTAATATTTATGAAATTTCTCAAAATTTTAAAAACTTGTAACTTCCTAAAAACTTTTTTATATCACTAGCGTTACCATTATATTAACTTTTTATTACTAATTACCAATAAGAATAGGTATTTTTTAAAAGAAACGCTTTAACGCTTTAAAATTCTGTTATGTTTGCTGCAAAGTTGATGTACCGTTTAGCATTTAGGGCAAACATTTAGTTACATTACGTTTGACAGTTCTAAATTGATGCCAAAATAATAATAAATTAAATTATCATCAAACTATTTTACACATCTAAGCAATATTCTGGACTTTTATGGAACAAATAATTATTACCTTTAAGTTTAATTACACATTAATCGATATTGATGAGTAGGCCATGGAAGGAATTGAAGCAATTGTTTTTATTTGACAGTTTAATTATTAATACTCTTGAAACGGAGAATGGTAAAAACAATTGCTTCAATTGTCTCCATGGCTTACTCATCAATATCGATTAATGTGAAATTAAACTTAAAGGGAATAATTATTTTGTTCCATAAAAGTCCAGAATTTTGCTTAGGTACTTAAAATAGTTGTTGATAATTTAATTTATTATTATTTTGGCATAAATTTAGAACTGGGAAACGTAATGTAAATAAATTTATACCCTAAATTCTAGACGGTACATCAACTTTGCAGCAAACATAACAGAATTTTAAAGCGTTAATATCATTTTCTTTTGAAAAATACCTATTCTTATCGGTAATTACTAATAAAAAGTTATAGAATGATAAAGCTAGTGATATAAAAAAGTTTTTACGAAGTTACAAGTTTTTGAAAATTTTCAGAAATTTCATAAATATTAAAAATTGGCAAAAATCTAAATCTTTTATTAGAGCGTTAAAATTTGGTACACTTACGTAAAATTAAAAAAGAAACAACTTTTTCAAGTAAAACTTTTTGATATTTTAACAATTGAACCCATTTTTGGCGATATATTTTTTTAAATGTCATTTTTGACAGATAACGAAAGTCACATGACCACGTTTGAGTGGGTCATTTTTCATCTTTTTTCAAGCAAAAGGTAACCCCAAAATTAAATTTCAAAATAGAACATTAATTAAAAATTTCCCCCCTATGCTGCGAACTTTTTGGAGGACACTGTATACATTTAGGCTGTGCCATTCGTCCCCACGTCAATACAAGCTGTGCTCCAAGGGAACAGAATGACATCTGCCGACTACCTGCCGACTAACACGTCTCACAAACACACGCACAATACATACACACATACAAACGCATGTTCTCAGTGGATCGAAAATGGGGACTATAGTAGTATACAAACATGTATGAAGTATTTACGAGAAAGAAAGCGGAAATTATTATATTTATTATTGAATTCGTATTATTGTATGAAAGCTGAGAACACATGAAGAGAGTTTTTTTCCCAAAAGCTGATAATCACGAGCGGAAATTATGTAGAAAAAATCTTTTGACTAGGAAATCAGATGTTTAAAACGTGTACTTTCACTTAGGATTGGTCTCATCCCAGTAAGAAACCTCCTTCAGCTTGATTCTTGGATTTAAAAATAAGAAAAATTGAGTTCTGCGTTTTGGGAAATTATTATAACGTGGTTTACTGCAAAAATAAACGAGAAAAAAGAAAATTACATTAAAATAACTTATGCTATCAAAAAGCAAACGTTTTAAGCTTCAAAAAAGTCGCCTATTGAGTTTCAATATCTAATTTTATGCGGATATTATGAGCGTTTGAAATAAATATTAAATATATGATAGCAAGAATTTATGAAAAATCACTATGTTCAAAGTGAAAAAAAAAAAACAGGTTTGCTATCGTAATCTTATATTGCTCATTCAAAACTACATACATTTAGTAGAAACATTCTGTAATATTGCTCAAAAATATTACAAATTGGCGTATCCCTTTATGGAAATTAATGCTACAAGATTTTTTTATTTGCTTTACGGTGTCACTTTCCAATAAACTTTGTTGCATATGAATTAGTCGTGTGTGTAAAAAGTTATTACTGTTTAACTGTCTCGCGCTCCACGCGCCGCTCTCAATTTTGGCTGCCTCTTAAATACGAGGAAGCATGAAAACGTATGATCTTAAAAAAATTCTCATTCATTACTTAATTATTTTACAAAAAATATGTAAATACTTTTTTTTTTTGAGAAATTGCCTGCTCTTTCGAATGGTCTTACTTAAATCCTATAAAAACGCTCAATAAATAAGTTATTAACAAAAAACCTATATTTTTGACAGTTATTGTCAAATAAAAAAATCGCACACTATTTTGCGCTGCGGGCTCTTTGGATTTTGTTTCAAGACATCAAAACGAACACATTCCAACAAAATCTAAAACTCCCGGAATTTCTTCGAAGTTATTTTCCTAGTTGACTCCACTAAGATATGATATGTTCACATCTCAATCTCATTAAATCAGCATTCTGAACATCCTGTAAAATAGTCATTACTTCCACCGCTGTGGTCTCTAAATTAGATTGCATCTCTTCTATACTAGCCAGGGGGGGGGGGACACTATGCTTCAAACCTTTACTTAGAAGTTCCATCTCTTCTCCGTCAAAATCAGTATTTGATATATTCAGTACCGGCTGATAAAAACCAACTGTAGTGTTGTCTCCAGTATATAAATCTGCATCCAACATACCCGTCAAATAAGCACTTCGATTCTTTAACCCATGTGACAGATTTTTGAACGTGATTTTACTCAGTATGCCTTTCAAAGGGCTTTATGTTGCGTAAGCATATTCTCACAATAGAGTCGCTTAGTATCAAAACCCGACAAATCCACATAGCTCAAATTTTGGGAAATTACAAAAAACTGTTTTTTCTTGAAATCGGCAGTAAAGCGTCCCAAAATCATTATTAAAAGCACAGAAATCGTACAATAATGGGCTACATTATTGTACGATTTTTTCAATAAGTAGACTTTGGCGAGATGTAAACATCAAACGTCAGACGCGGAGAAATCGCCCGTCAAAAGTGACCAAATATTCAAAACCCGGCCGATAAAGGCCCATTTAACTTTTCGTACGCATTGCGAAATTGTTTCCTATAGAAGCGCAATCCTTCAGTATACATATTTTAGTAGGTTTGAATATCAGTAGATTTCTTATGGAAGCTGCACAAGAAGCAGCAGTTTGGTTTTTCTGTATGAAGGTGCCGTGTCTTGTCTTACTTGACCTAGGTAGAGCGATCTTCAAAGTCAAGCAATGCCGCGCGTAGTCGGTTCATGGACGGGTGATCCCTTATTATTATTTTCTTGCCTAATCAAACATTTTTTTTCCGATTTAAAAAAATATATAATATGTACCTCGGCACTGAAGTTCTTTTTATGACTCGTGGTTTATTTGCCTACTGTCAATCGGACGGCCTGGCTATGGGTTCTCCTTTGTCTCCACTTTTGGCCGACATTTTTATGGACAGTTTTGAGAAGAGTTTTATTTTGGGCAACGATACTTATAGTTCTAAAATTAAATATTACTATCGATATGTAGATGATATCCTTTGTCTTTGGGAAGGGGATAGGACAGAACTTGCTGATTTTGTCACTTTGTTGAACAACGTTCACCCTAAAATTAAATTTTCACTATAAGTTCAGAATGCCAACAAACAGATTGATTTCCTTGATTTGACAGTTAGTAATGTCAATGGTAGGCATAATTTTAATATTTATCGGAAACCTACAAACACTGGGGTTATTATCCACAACTTGTTTAACCATCATTTCAGTCATAAGATAGCGGCCCTGTCTAGTTTTGTTAATCGAGCATTTGACATTCCGTTGAGTGATGCTGCCAGAAAGAGTGAAATCTTACTGATTAAAGAAATAGCAACTAAACATGATTTCTCTGTGGGGTTGGTTGATAAGTTAGTCCATAGGAGGTCATGCCGATTGGCTGTGGAGAGAGCAGTTGTCACGTCACCTCCTACTTTCAGTGGTTCTGTCAAATATCACAGTCTTACATTTACTGGTAGTTTGTCATACAAATTGTCCAAAATTTTCAGAGAAACTAATATTAGCCTTGTTTTTAGGTCCACTAACAATATCTCGCAGTTGGTTAATAATAAAGATAAAATTGATACTTTACTTAAGCCAGGGGTATACTGTCTTAACTGTGATTGTGGAGCAGTCTATATAGGTAGAACTAAACGTAATTTTAAGACACGTTTTAAAGAACACTATAGATGTATTCGTAACAATAATATTGAATCATTGTTTGCTAAGCACATATTGGAAACTGGACATAGCACAGATATTAATAATAATTATAAAGTTTTGCACATAGAACGATCGGGAAGACAATTAGATAGTTGGGAGTCGTTGGAGATTTAGGGTTTGTTTTGGTTGATACAGTAACCTGGGTTGGGACATTGCAACTTAATGCGGTGTCGCACAGATGGCGACGCTGTCCCAATCCCACCAAGCCTTGTACTGTGATTGATAGAGGGCGCTTCCTTTAGTGTTCTCTTGGCCCTCCAGCTTGACAGATTTAAGAATGTCGTTTTGATGGTTAGATTACTAATTTTTGCATTTATTACTTTATCTTTTGCCATCGGTGAGTTTTATTGTTTTTTCATACTTTTCCCTAAAAAATTTTTAAACATAGGTTTGTAGTTTATATCATTCTTTTTGGACAGTTGTTGATTTACTAATGACTGATGCATTGAATTTATTTCTTTGGATGAAAGGGATAATAGATTGGATGTGCACCCTCTATTTTTGTAATTTGACAAATCTCTAAGCTACATGCTTATTATCTTTGTAAGTATTCATGTGTTTGTCTAACTATATTTTGTTACTAGAAATATTTTATACTTTGTTTGTATTGTTGTTATTTTTGTATTTTAATTTAATTTTTTTGCCCAGAGACTGTACTTACTCTTACCTACCCTCTTTCAGTTGGTCTGAAGATGCAAACTAGTTAGTTTGTGAAACTGGTAACCTCATCAAGAACAAGTAAATTGGATTTATAGGTGATATAGACTATTATTTCTGCTCTAAAGCAATTTGTATAAAATAGAACGTAATTATGAAAATATTCCTTGGCTGACTATGTGAAAATTAAAAAAAATTTCAGAAAATTAGTCATAGCTCTTTTATTTTTTTATAATAACTATGCCGAGTATTATATCTTTGAAAAGCTCAAAAAATGGCCGATTTGGTAAGGCCACAGCCAACTACGATTTACATTTAAAAACATTCATTTCTCAAAAATCACAAACAACAAAAAAATTGGATTAGGTTATCTTATTAAGCCCAAAATTATCTACAATTTTTGTCTCTAGTTTTTCTGTATAATCAGAAAAAACGGAGCTACAGAGATATGATGAAATAGCAAAAAATCACTCTTTTCAAAATATCTAGTGAGCCATGAACTTTTTTAAAAATCCAAAAGGGGCATTAGATTGAGCATTCAAAACTGCAATTATTTCCCCATTTAACCTTTGTTCTAGCTCTGCTAGTTTCCGAGATTCCCATAGTGGTCATCGACAAAAACTCACCCTGTATATTAAAAACTTCGCAACTAAAAAATTACTTTATATAAAACATGCCATAAAAAGCTATGTTGCGTATACGCAACGTTGGTTGGAAATGGGTTAACTTGTATCCTTGTGGCCTGAAGATCTAATAATGTAATATTACAAAACCAGTTGTCATTTTGAAGTAAAAGTGCTATTATTTATTTGGTAAATGAAGGTAATACAGTGAAATCTCCCTTGGGCGGACACTAACGGGACCGACCGAACGTGTCCGTTCAAGAGGGGTGTCCGCCTAAAAGAAATAGTATTTTTTTTACGAAAATTTTAATTGGACAAATTGGGCTATTTAAAATGTACATACATATCTTTTAAATGAACAAAAAAATAAAACTTAAGGAAATAAAAAATATTTGTTTAAATATGCATAATATGTATTGCATATGTATAAATATGTATCTATGGATGTACATATGTAGGTACATTATGTAGGATATAGTTATACAATACATATGAAATTAAATGTTACTTTAATGACACAAAAATTCATATATTGTTGTTTGTCTTCTCTTCTTCTTTAAAATGGCATCCATAAATCGTATTTCTAATTTGGAAATAAGCTCTAAAGACTGCAACTCCGTGATTTTCGGCAAAACTTTTAAGCTGCTTGATTACAGTAACAGCTTTACCATAATTTGGAATAGCATCTGTTGGCACTAGAACCTCATCGACATCAGATTCTTCGGAAACTTCTTGTATTTCAACTGGATTTTAAATTTTTTGTTCTGAATTTGGATCTTCAACATACAAATTTTCATCTAGGTTTAAAAAATCATTAAGGTTTTCATTATTAGTCAACTCCAACAAATTCTTATTTTTGAGGATATCTGCAAGTATGTTAAGAGGTAAGTCATCTTCTGGATCAAATTTAACAGATTCAGTTAAATGGTCTTCAATCTGCATATTATGCTTAAATCCCGCTTTACGGATGCTATTTTTAATTGTCTCCTTGGTTACTTGTTCCCAAGCGTTTTTTGCAAAGTAAACTGCATCTAGTGGCATAATTTTCTTAATTAACTCGAAAGCTGTACCAGCAGTTTCAATGTTTACTAGCAGGTGTTTTAGTATTAGACTTCGGTAATAAGTTTTAAAATTTTTGATAATTCCTTGGTCAAGTGGTTGACAAGCTGCTGTACAATTAGGGGGCAGAAACAATATTTTTATATTTTTTAAGCGGACGTCTTTTGGATGAGATGCTGCATTGTCTAAAAATAATAAAATGTTTCTTTTTTCTTTTGCCATTTTCCAGTCAACTTGCAACCACTCTGTCATAATTTGTCCTGTCATCCAAGCTTTCTTATTATATTTCCAAGTTACAGGCAGGTTGTTTATGTTAATATTTTTAAATGCTCTGGGTTTAGCTGCCTTCCGATGACTTAAGAGTTTTTCCTTTTCTCCCGCCATATTTGCACAATGCAAAATTGTAAACCTTTCTTTGGGATATTTACCGCCAACACATTTTTCTTTTTTTAATGTGAGTGTTTTGTCGGGTAGAGCTCTAAAATACAGGCCTGTCTCATCGGCATTATAGATATCTCTCGGTGAGTATCCCTTAATTAAAGAAGGGCATTTTTCGCAGAACGATTGAACATCTTTTGCAATAACGGAAGCTCCTTCTCCTGAAATAGCTTTAAAACTTATGTTGTGGTGAATTCTAAATTTATTAAGCCAACCAGAAGAAGCACTGAATGTAGAATGTCCCAGAGACTCAGCTATTTCTTTTGCTTTGCATCGTAATAGTGGACCTGAAAAAACATTAACAATAAGTTTTTAGCATTTTTGTTACGACAAGCCTACTGATAATCTCACCCCTTTTATCAATTCTAATTCTTTGAATTGATATTTCACATATTCCAAAAAACCATATTTAAAAAAATAACTCATGTGCATACCTGTCAAGGGAATCCCCTTATGGCGAGCTGCTATAAACCAGTCATAACACAACTTGTCAATTTTGGTACCATCACCAGTCAAAAAGCTTCTTTTTTCATCCAAATTGCTGTTCAACATCCACTTGTTTAAAAGGATTTCTTTATGTTTAATTATATCAGCAGCTTGTGTTTTTCCGATATTAAAACGTTTAGCTAAGTTTCTTACACTTAACTTTTCCTTATTGTGAACTTCAACAATCTCAATTTTTTGTTTAAGCGTGAGGATTTTTCTATTTTTTTTTAGCCATTTCTACAATGAACTGGGTCGCCACTGTGACTGTCCTTTTTTCGCATAGGCGTCAGACGTCATACTAATAAAAGCCTCGCGTGTACCGAAAGATTGACATCGGTAAATCCCCGGTTTATTCACGGGGAAGTCCCTCAGCGAAGGCAGGCAGGCCAGGCAACGATGTGGGCGTGTGGTACGGCGCGCGGACAGGCGCGCGGTCCGGCGCCCAGTCCGGCGCCCAGTACGGCGCGCGGCGCAGTACAATTTGGAAACGCACTGCAATACTCGCCACAGAAAATGTTTATTTTGTCCGGTTAAGAGAACATTTTGATGTGTCCGCGTCCGTTCAAGAGAATGTCCGTCCAAGAGGGAGTTAACACAATGCAACTTATATGAGAGTCGGTCGGGACCATGAGAAACTGTCCGTTTAAGGAAGGTGTCCGTGTAAGAGGGGTGTCCGCGAAGGGGAATTTCACTGTAAATGCAAATGTTTATATTGTTTATATAAATATTTGCATTTATTTTATGATGTGTAGTTTTGTATGTATAGCTGCTCTTGGCCTGATGTGATTGTTTAAGAATCACGAAACCGGTCGCCTATTTTAATGAAAAATAAAAATTGAGCTCTAAAAATTACCTTTCATTTATCAAAAAATTTACTGACATGGAGTAACAGAAGTACTATTATGAATTTCCTTTGTGTATAAAATGAACTCTCATGGGTACTTTTCACCATTAATCAAAAGTGCCTGAATTCATCGCACGGTGACGTTAACGAAATTGTATTACCCTGATGAAGCAACTCTATAAATATTTTGAAAGATCAGGAATAAGCCCATTTACAACAATTTGACAAAAATATTCATTTAATTAGAATAATGTTTTAGGTGGATACACGTCTGATAAAGATCCAACTTATTACAGAGCTTTCAATTCTTTGGATGTACCATTAATGAGTGAGCCATTAAATATTTTGATCACAGGATACAAAGATTGCTGTACTTTTTATGGACAGATTATTAAAAATCCATTTAAAATATGTAAAGGTAGGTGTTCTTAAGAGGGGGTTGCCGACAGCGAAAGTGACGTTAGATTTCGTATTTTTTTAAGTTGTATAGCATAAAATCTAATAACATTTTACCTGGCAAAAATTTAGTACAAACATCTCTGTCTTCGTTTTAATCATAAGATCTTAAAAGCATATGCACTGAAATTATTATTTTTCCCGAGGTTTTCATAACCTATAAAACAAAATACTGATTTTAAGATCTTATGATTAAAATGAAGACAGAGATGTTTGTATTAAATTTTTGCCAGGCAAAATGTTATTAGATTTTATGCTATACAACTTAAAAAATACGAAATCTAACTTCACTTTCGCTGTCGGCAACCCCCTCTTAAATAGTTTTGTGCAAAACCACAGATAAAAAAACCTGATATTTTAGGATACCACATTGATAAAGATCTGTACAGTTTACTCGAAGAGATGAACAATAAAAAAGTGGTTAATTCTTATGAAAGGTTTAAGGTTTGCCCAACCCTTGGAGAGGTAGTAATAGTGAAGCACTCAACTAACAAATGGGTTAGAGGACTGGTTACAAGTATTGAAGGTGACCAAAATGGCCAAACAGACAAAGCTAAGGTATTTGCACATGTTGCATACATTTTTCTTCTTCTTTCATTAAGATATGTAGTGTTAATGTGCCTGTGTCGGAGATAGGTATAGGATAAAATGGTGAAGAAATAAGAATGCCTTAATGTTAAAACTTTATAAAAACAACTTGTAGTCGTGACATTATTGCACTAAATGCTCTGTATTGCTTTCTATCCAAATTTATGTTTTCCTAAAATAACAATTTATAACTTATAACCATATCGGGTAAAACAGTAGGAACAAACAACTTCATTTATAAGTATAAAATACATGATAATTGGTAATTTATGTATCTCAATATACTTCTTGTGATTATTACGAAAATGTCCATATCGCAAATAAGGAAAAAGTTATACAAGAGAGTCTCTATGTGAACATTCCATAATGTGAACAATATACAGGGTGTTCCTAAATATCATGTACATACGGAAGGGGGTAATTCTTTGACCCATTTTAAGAAAAAAACTTCATATGAACGTATGTCGTAAACGTCCTAACTTTTGAAGTTCATTTTTTTAAATTGAATTTTGGCTACATCTCCCGAAATAATCAAGCTGCTGAACTGAAATTTGGCACTGCTATGTTTTTGGGGATGGAGAATAAGCTGAGAATGTCAGTTTCACCGTATCTCACAGAGGGCGCCACTTGCGCTGTTTTTTGATCACGCTGATCTGTAACACTTGAAGGTGGTAGGTGAAAATTTTATGTTTCGAATATTGAAGTCAACAGGTGTTTTGGAGAACATTTTGGCAATTTCAAAGCAAACTGTTGATTTAATCGTTATGAAACAAGAGTACATTTTTCTTGCAGAATGAAAAGGTGCACTAAAATGATGGACCTGCAGGACCAAAAAGATAACCTCAAAAAAGTTACGCGTAAAAGCGTGATCAAAAAACAGCGCAAGTGGGGCCCTCTATGAGACATGGTGAAATTGACATTTTCAGCTTATTCTCCATCCCCAAAAACATAGCAGTGCTAAATTTCAGTTCAGCAGCTTGATTATTTCGGGAGATGTAGCCAAAATTCAATTTAAAAAAATGAACTTCTCAAAAGTTAGGACGTTTACGACATACGTTCATATGAAGTTTTTTTCTTAACCCTTTCGGGACTGCGGCCGCCTGAGGGTCTGTGCCCAGTAGACCACAGCAGGAAGCGCATGCGTGTATGTACGGTTCCGGTCCTTAATTGCAAAACAGTCATTACATAACAACAGATATTTTCACAATATAAGTCATTTTTTGCATGCACCCACATGCAAATCAGCTTGTGTTCGAATTTATTGATGTATTTAAGTGCACAAATAAGGTTTTTTTTACGAGAAGGACCACCCAACTAGATACTATTACTAGAAAATCAGCCAATGACATTAATTGGGGGCATGACCAATGTAAAGTAGGCGGTCCAATGTATCCTTAGTCAACGCGTGTCCGTCTGGTTCCAGTCCTTTCTCATGCCTCCCTGCTTGTGTTTATAGTCGGTTCCGGTCCCACTGACCCAACTTTTATATGCGTGTTCGTCCGGGTCTGGTCCCGTTAAAATGGGCCAAAGAATTACCCCCTTCCGTATGTACATGATATTTAGGAACACCCTGTATATTTTTGAGTTTTCTATATATGAGACACCCAAATTGCGTTAATCCATAAATGCAAAAAAACAAGTTAGCAGTGGCACGGCGTTCTACTGAAAGACGTTTATCTATGTCTACAATATTTTTATATCAAAACTTATTAAATCCCATTATAAATTGCCTATAAACTTTTTCTATAATTCAAAACTATTTTAATCTATCACAGGTACTGTTTCAAAACTAGCTACATCCAATTATAAAATAACACAGGAGATATGTATAATTGCATTACTGAAACTTTGAATGAAGGTTTTGATGCTATAACCATGGAAGAAGATGGACTTCTAATTTAATTCTAACGCAATAAATAAATTTTTAGGAGTTGCTTTTATTAGTTTCATCTTGTAGCTACAAACCTAATAATTTCTAATAAAAATTTGTTTTTACTTCCAAAACTTCTTTAATCCCATTTCGATATATTTAAAACTTGTTTAATCCACTTTTTGGTTACGAAACTGCTTTAATCCATCTTTTTTTCTACATACAGAAACGCTGGTGATCTTCTTTACATCAGGTAGGAAACAGCATTGATAGATCCCATGATATTATATATGAATTTGGAAGTCCGCCGTTAAGCTGCGAGATGTTAAAAATGTTTTTGTGTTTTCCTGAAAATTCACTTATAGTGGATTAAACGAGTTAAATGATAAATTGGGCGCCTCATATAAATATAGTGTGAAAATAAAAATTTAAAGTAGCGTTTTGTTTTAATCTATATTCTTTTTTGTAAGCCTGATAGACGTTTATTTACAATATTTGTTTCATGTAACGATCATGTATGTAACATTTTTCAACATTTTTTCAACTCACCAGTAACGTGAATATTTCACAAACTACCAATTTCGTTGCCTAAAAACTATTGTATTTGCTAAAAACTATATAATTTTCCACCCCTGCGATTTTGGTAATCCAAAACGTTCTATTGTAGGCAAGATTACATATACCAAATTTGAAGCTGATATCTGAATCCTTTCGAAAGTTATTGTAGGAACACTACTTTTCCAGGTTTTAGAATATTTTAAACTGATTTAGCCGAGCAATAAAGTACTGTATTGAGTACTCAATTGAGTATTATTAAATTAAAGATATACCTTTGTTACAAAAAGTACCTATAGCTTTTTGCATGTTAGAAAAAAAATTGTACCATCTTTTACTATACAGTGTAAGTGCATGGCCACTCATAACGCGGACGGCGACCGGAGAGCAGGGAGGAAAGCGGAGAGTACTACTACTACTCTCTGCTCCCTTCTCTGCGGTATGTGTGGACAAGATAGTAGGCTTTCTATTGTTTTGAACGCTCCGCTACTATCTCCGCCCTGCTCTCTGGTCCGCTGCCCGCCTTATGTGTGGCCGTGCACTGATTCATTTACCATAGGAAATGTGATTATCTGCAAGGTTAGTTTATAGGAAGGTAAGGGCATTCCCCCACTCTTAAACAAAACCGAAGGTAGCCCCTTACCACCAGCAACGTCGCGTGACGGTGCCACCTCCACCAACTGCGCTTCTTCTCACATTTTGATGCCAGTGGTGGGCATATCAGAAGGGGTAACGCAGTTACCGAAGGTCGAAAAAAAATTCCTAGATATTTCAAGAAGGAAAATAGCCAAAGCAATATAAGCAATAATAATTTATATCCGTGATATTATACTGAAGGCTCTCTTGAACTCTTCACCGAAAATGTCAGTTTATAAATTTAGCGACTCAAGGTTGGCAGCATTGAGCCTCTTCGCATATTGATCAAAATGAAAAATAATTCTACGAAGTAAAATACCTAACGGGTATTTCAGCCAAAATCATGTGTTATTTATTCTTTACAATTAACCAAGCTTAACAGAAAATCCAAAGAGAGAAACACTTTTTATACATAGCTAAGAAAGGATTTTCGAAAATTGCTACCATAATAATAAGTACCTACCTATGTTTTTGTGGCATACCAGGTAAAGGAACTGATTATCCTTTACCTGCTATGCCACACAAACAAGCCTCTTAATCCAACCTTATATTCTTGGTTTGTTTAAGATTTTAATGTCCTGTGAAGAAAATATCCAAAAATAGTTGTAATTGTAAACTCATAATATCGATCAAACACTGCTGAGAAAGCTACCAATAGCTGAAAAATAGCAAGAATTTTGTTATGCTGTTGAAAGAATAAATAGAAATTTTAAGAAATCCCTATAGGATTGATATTTGTAGTATTGTACAATTGAACAAACACTAATCGTGTGCGTTGGAGGGTTGGACTGACCCTCATGGCTTGCCGGGATCACTGGGAGGGGTCGCTGCCGCTGACGAAGTGTAATCCAATGAGACCCAGGTATACACGAAACTAACTTGTCAAAGAAATCAAAGAAATTGATAACTCCATTGTTTCTAGTCCGATTTTCGCCGTTTTCACAAGTATGTTCAAAAGAGTCTCAGGAGTATAAAAAACTGCCGGACAAAAAACTACCCCTTCCAACCCCCGAAGTTGTTTTTGGTCGAATCCTTGCCATTTTCAGCAAGGACGTTTAAAATTAACCCATACGCACCAATCCGCAGTTGAAAAAATTTACCTGACAAAACTACCCCCTTCACCTCTTTAGTAAAAAAATTGATAATTCCATTGTTTCTAGTCGGATTTTCGCCCTTTTCACAAGTATGTTCAAAAGAGTCTCAGAAGTATAAAAAACTGCCGGACAAAAAACTACCCCTTCCAACCCCCGAAGTTGTTTTTGGTCGAATTCTTGCCATTTTCAGCAAGAACGTTCCAAATAATGCCAAACGCACCAATTCGCTGTTGAAAAAATTTGCCAGACAAAACTACCCTCTGCACCCCTTTAGGAAAAAATTTAATAACTGCATTGTTTCTGGTCCGATTGTCGCCATTTCACAGACATTCTAAAGTCTCAGAATTCAAAAACAAATTTTCAGACAAAAAACTAACCCTCCCCACCTCTAAAGAGTCTTAACGAAGTTTTGTTTTACGAAAATCATAAAAGTTGAAATAACTTCTAAACCGTCAAACTTCGAATATCCCTAAATAAAGTCCCCTATCCACAGTATTCGTTTGAATTACTGGCTCTGTGACACCCTGTATGTTATGCATTTTTCCGATTTTTCTCTGAAGTCCGCCATAGTGAGAATTTAAGTTCCTTGGCCCACTTGATTCACCAGTTCCGCTTAAAATTGCTATTTTGTTTAACTTTAACACCCTGTAGAATGGAACTCGCTGTATATTTTTGTAAAAATTTGGTATATGAGGGTTTTGATTTGTCCTGATTAAAGCAATAGTTGTGGCAGATTTCAAATAAGAAAAAAACGCTAAATGGTTGTTGTAAAAATCGAGGGTATAAAGAATCGTAGTTGGCCCTGGATTTGTATTTTGACAATGGCAGCAAGGTAAAAAGGGGTAGTTTTTTCGGGAAGTTTTTTTACTTCTGAGACTTTTTTTAACACCCTTGTGAAAACGGCAAAAATCGGACCAGAAACAATGGAGTTATCATTTTTTTTCCCCTAAAGGGATGCAGGGGGTAGTTGTGTCCGGCAAATTTTTTTCAACCGCGGATTGGTGTGTCTGGATCTGGAATAATTTTAAACGTCCTTGCTAAAAATGGCGAGGATCTGACCAAAAACAACTTCGGGGGTGGGAAGGGGTAGTTTTTTCCCGCACTTTTTTTTTTCTGAGACTTTTTGAACGCCCTAGTGGAGGTATGCAGGGAGTAGTTTTTGGCAGGCAATTTTCTCCAATCGCGGATTGGTGCATCTGGAATAATTCTAATAATTTGGAATTGTGGCTGCTGTATTATTACTACTCGTATACCGGCTATTTCTTCTATCCACATGTTCTTGCACTGACAACGTTGCAGCGTTTTTTATGGGATAGGTTCTTTCAAGGCCACTGAAATATTGTCGTCAGGCCGGCTGATTATATTTTTATTCAAATTTCCCACATGCCAGCTGAAACAATTGGGTTCCCAGGCCCCAGGCACTGTCTGTAGCGAAGCTATATAAGTCTGTGCCTATAATTAGAACAGTTTTGTCGATCACCTGATTTAAATATTGGGGAAACATTTGCTACTTTAATCCCAGCTGGCACTTCACCTGATTTGAATGACTAGTTAATGAGTTTACATAACACCGGTACCAGAGAATTCTTGCATAATTTCTCTGTTTTCGGATCTATATCGCCATGACCAGTTGCTTTTGATATATCCAAATTACTTATTGTTTCAGATACTTCACCCGAGTTCATTTCAAAAGGAAGCATTTTTTCATTGCTTGCTGATTCTTGAAGGTTCATTACTCTTGGAGGTATTTTACTAGCAAGTCTATTTCAAACATGCACAAAGATATTAAATTCATTGCTTTTGCATGTATGTTCTGGATCAACTATTAGATTACTTCCTCTCTTAAGAGACTCAACTATATTATCCTTCTCTTTATGGTTGGTTGGTTAGTTAAAATGCCATTTATTAGTTTCCACGCTTTCTTTTTGTCGGGACCTATAGACTCAAACTTTTCTTTAAAATACTTATTTTAGCTTTTTTAATTTCGAATTTTACTTTTTGAACCGCATTTTTATGCATAGTTTTAACAAATGTATTTTCCGGATATTTTTTTTATTTTTTGGTGATAGTAGTCTCTGATTCTCATGATATTAAATTTTAGTTTGACCATGGTTTACAGTGTTCTTGAAACCTGTCTCTTAATTTAACATATCTAGTGTTATCTGAAAAACATTTTACAATAGCATTATAATTTGTGTCAACACTTTCAGCTTCATTGTAAACTTGATGTAAAGTTTCTAGAGCTCCAATAATACCAGCAGTATTTACTTCCTTTTTGATAAAGAAACTATTTTTATTTTTCTTTACTAGTGTTCCATATTTGAATCATGGTCACTAATACTTGAGGCAATTATAGACTACGTTTATCTCGACGCGTTCGATCCGATTGAGAGAGGTTTGAATTCACTGGAGCGGACTCAAATATACGGCGTAAACCCTACAGATTGAAATTCAATCAGATTTAAAATTTCAAGTCGAGCCACTATTTCCAAACAGAAGTTGGCCAGAATGTGCACCAACCTAGTGCGGAATAAGTACACCTAGAGAGGATTGAAAACCATAGGATTCAATACTGATGATGCAAACGTAGAATTATAAAAGATTTGACATAACTCAATCGTATCCATTTCAATCCGATCGAGTTGTCACGAGATAAACGTAGTCATAGACAGGCGAGTTTCTTCGTTGAATATATTATTACACCAAATATGATCAATTAATGTGTTTGAATGAAACTTTTTTTGTTGGATAGAGCTTCAAAATTGGCATTAAATGTATAATTCAGGTACCTCGTGCCTTCAATTCATGGCCCACTGAGACGGTGTTTTAATGCTGAAATTTCGAAAAGTACTATTAGGGATTTTTTTAGAGGAAAATCAATGCCGGATTCTTATTCAGCGTTGTTCAAAACCCAAACGTACCAATTTGCATTACCATAGCTCTACAGGGTGTTTCAAAATTTTTAGTATCCCACTTAATTACTGACCACCCCTGTAAAATTTTTATTTTTAGCAGGATTTCATAAACTTTTTTTTTGTTGGATAGAGCTCCAATAATGGCATTAAATGCATAATTCAGGTGCCTCGTGCGTTACATTCATGGCCCACTGAGACGAAGTTTTAGTGCTGAAATTTCAAGAAGTAGTATTAGGGACTTTTTTTAGAGAAAAAATAATGCTAGATTTTTGTTCAACGTTGTTGGAAACCCAAAAGTACCAACTTGCATTAGAAAATGGAGGACTAATTGAAATGACTGAAATTTATGTTATGTTGTGTTGTTTATTCATGTATTTGATATTAAATTAAATAAAAAATTTGTTCGCTAATAAATTTTTGAAAGAATATGAGTTCCTCATGAATATTTTAGTGACCAACTGACCAGAAATTAAGAAAATTAATTACAAATTAGTACGTTTTTGTTTGGAACCTCTCACTGCATATAAGAATCCAGCCTTACTTTTCCTTTTAATTTTTTTGGAACACCCTGTGTGGAGCTATTGTAACGCAAATTGGTATGTTTGGGTTTCCAACAATGCTAAACAAGAAACCGGCAATAATTTTCCTCTAAAAAATCTCTAATAGTACTTCTCGAAATTTCAGCACTAAAACACCGTCTCAGTGGGCCATGAATTTAACGCACGAGGCACCTGAATTATGCATTTAATGCCATTTTTAAAGCTCTACCCAACAAAAAGTTTATGAAAATCAAGCTATAAATAAAAATTTTACGAGGGTGGTCAGCCCTTAAGTGTCGCAATAAAAATTTTGAAACTCCCTGTAGAGCTACGGCAATGCAAATTGGTACGTTTGGGTTTCGAACAATGCTGAATAAGAGTCTGGCATTAATTTTCCTCTAAAAAAATCCCTAATAGTACTTCTCGAAATTTCAGCACTAAAACACCGTCTCAGTGGGCATGACTTTAACACACGAGGCACCTGAATTATGCCATTTTTGAAGCTCTATCCAACAAAAAAAAGTTTATGAAAATCGAGCTATAAATAAAAATTTTACAGGGGTGGTCAGTCCTTAAGTGGGACACACTGTATAGTTATTACTACTCGTAACATCAGAGAGAATATCAATATTTATACCACCAATGAAAATAGAGTTTTTATTTGAAATGTGGCCTAACTCATTATCGATAATAGACATGGTTAGATTAATATGGTGTCCTGGAGGGTTTATTTATTCCTTGCAGTTGAATTAGAACGTAAGAAACTTCAGAATCATTAATAACTTTTGCCAAAGAATACCTGTATATAATTTCCTATAAAGATGGGGCTTCAAGTATTTTTTGATGGATGGGATCATCTTTTTTAGTCCATTTTGTAATTGGCACCGACATACTTCTCGGTGGCTAATGTAGAAGATCAGAGAGAATATCGATATTTAATATTTATATCACCAATGAAAATAGAGTTTTTATGTGAAATGTGGCCTAACTCATTATCGATAATGGACATGGTTAGATTAATATTGTGGCCTGGAGGGTTACAATATGACTGCTATATATTTATTTATTCCTTTCAGTTGAATTAGATTGTAAGAAACTTCAGAATCATTAATAACTTTTGCCAAAGAATACTGTATATCATTTCCTATAAAGATGGGGCTTCAAGTATTTTTTGATGGATGGGATCATCTTCTTGGCGTCCATTTTGTAATTGGCAACGACGTACTTCTCGGTTGGGAATATAGAAGATCAAAGAGAATATTGATATTTATATCACCGATGAAAATAGAGTTTTTATTTGAAATGTGGCCTAACTCATTATCGATAATGGACATGGTTAGATTAATATTGTGGCCTGGAGGGTTATAATATGGCTGCTATAAATTTATTTATTCCTTGCAGTTGAATTAGAACGTAAGAAACTTCTGAGTCATTAATAACTTTTGCCAAAGAATAACTGTATATTAGACCGGGAGATAGTGACAGATTTTTGGACGTGATTTTACTCAGTATGCCTTGCAAAGGGCATTATGTGCCACATATTCTCACAATAATAAGGTATGAATCAGAGAGTCATCCTGGGTTCTTCATGTGAAAAACTGAGTTTTCAATTATTCGAAAAATATGCCTTTTGATATGATTTTATACAGGCTGCCATGTTTTTTATAATGAAGTTCAAATAAAAAATTCCTCGGAAATCCATAGGCATACCGTTAGGGTGGGTCCAAAGGGCTATTATTGCCACGTGATCTTGTATTTTAATAATTAATTTTTCCACATTTCTGAACAGGCTACGAATGAGAATTATGCAAGTTCTTATTATGAAAATGCTGAAAAAAGGATGGCATACCTTTCGCGCATGTCCAAGTACACTTTACATCGAAAAACTCATTTAAATGATTAAATAACATTCAATTTAAACAGTACTTGGACATGCGCGAAAGGTATGCCATCCTTTTTTCAGCATTTTCATAATAAGAACTTGCGTACTTCTCATTGGCAGCCTGTTCAGAAACATGGAAAAATTAATTATTAAAATACAAGATCACGTGGCAATAATAGCCCTTTGGACCCACCCTAACGGTATGCCTATGGTTTTCCGAGGAATTTTCTATTTGAACTTCATTATAAAAAACATGGCAGCCTGTATAAAATCATATCAAAACGCTTATTTTTCGAATAATTGAAAACTCAGTTTTTCACATGAAGAACCCAGCATGACTTTTTGATTCATACCTTATTACTGTGAGAATATGTGCCACATAATGCCCTTTGCAAGGCATACTGAGTAAAATCACGTCCAAAAATCTGTCACTATCTCCCGGTCCATATCATTTCTTATAAAGATGGGGCTTCAAGTATTTTTTGATGGATGGGATCATCTTCTTGGCGTCCATTTTGTAATTGGCAATGACGTACTTCTCTGTGGCTAATATAGAAGACCTATGTCCCTTTTTCAGTCTTCTTATGTCGTTATTCGCTCTTTTAAACATCAGCCGACGAGATGGCTCCATCTTGGTAGTTTTCCTTTTCTACATCCGATCTTCATTTTTTTGTCGGATATCTTGTATTGTTATTGTTTGCCGTATATTGTATCTCTTACAGGGTATTCGAATTTTGAGCATGAAAGTCTCACAAAAAAGATGCTATTCTAGTGGCGTATCAATTGGAATTTGATTGGGAACAAATGTATTTAGCGGAATTAATAATGATTTTCACCCTCAATACTCCAAACTAGGAGTACCCCAAAAGCAATGACAAGCTTATGTCAGGGAAGGGTGGCATCACTATTATTTAGGCTTCATTTCATTGTAACGTCGCACAATGTTTTCAAAAATTTACTTGTAAGAAATGGCTTAAACTATTCCTTGGCCAAGGCAACTGTTTAAAAAGTTCCGTCAATTCATGTAAAATATTTTTGCTTACTGTAAAACCTGCCAACTTTGCCCAAGGGCTCCAACTTTGCCCACTGTAGGCGATATAAAAAAATTAAAATTTTTGAACATGGCAACATTGTGAAGCCATACAACTTGGACGTTATGTCGTGCGACGATCTTATTTCCTGTTAGTATCGTCCCGAACGCGTGAAAGGTCGGTTGCTGCGAATAAACAGGTAAGGAAATTTCGTGTGAATTTACGTATTTTTAAGGTGAAAAGCTAAGCATTAGTGCTCAATGTATACTAAGTTTATGATAATGACATTAGGTTTGCGGTCAGGCTGAAATGTGATTTCCACCATGCAGTATTCGTTTTTAGGTAACACTGCCTAAGGTATTATATAACGAAGCAAAAGTATATGGGCAATGTTGCCAGATATTTTAGGTCTAAAAAAATTTTGTATTCCTTATATAGGTAATTTGCAAGGTTTAATGCAAATTATGACTGTTTGTATTACGTTTCATACACAATATAACTAATTACTTAAATTAGGCAAGTCTTACTTTATTTCCCAGAAGTATAACATACCTTTGTTGTTTTTAGAAATTGGAAGGATTCAGATTTCCAGATATTAATATTTCAGACGTGACATTTCTTCATATTGTAGAACGCCTAGAAGCTCCTACCGAAAGTAGGAGAGGCTACTATTTTTTTTAACGAAAACTTCCAATCATATAATTTATTTTGATTTTTGTTGATGCTCCTTTTTTAATTTTAAGGATTTGTATCATTTTAAAGACTAAAATGTGATCTCTTGTAGTAACTATGTGATTGTATAAGCTGATAGATTATTAATAAAAAAAACTCTTATTTTTTTATAGAATAATTTTTAGTTTAAAGAAGTTATGGTTTTGTTGCCATTTTGTCCCCAAAATGGAAGATTTTGATGTATTTTACCTCTTTTAAATAAAAAATACTGTGTAACATGTTTTTTAATATAATTTCAACGTCTCCTGCATGCCAAACCTTTTTAAAAACTTAATTAGTGGGCAAAGTTGGATTAACGTTTGCCAACTTGTCTCCAAAAGGGAATCTTTACAGCCTGGCAAAGTTGTAAGATTGGCAGGTAACTTTGCCCACCCCTAATTTATTTTTTTTCTGGCAGATGGGAGCTGGTATAAATAAAGTGATGATCAACATTCATTTCCATCATTTAGGATGTTCTCAATATTCATGTAGAATGTGTTTCAGCATTTCGATAAAAAAGATATACTGAAAAATCCTGATTTTGGTGGGCAAAGTTGGCAGGTTTTACGGTACTAAATTTACTATAGAAATTACCTAGACTGGGGGGGGGGCAATTGCAATCTTGCGCACATGCACTTGACTACCCCAGCTGATGGTTGCTATTAGAATATGGCGGACCCGCTGCCATTTTAGGTGGCTTCACAGTGGCTACAATATAACCTCATTGGAAAGATAAATTCATGTTTGTACAAATTCAAAATGCTTAGATATTTTTGATAGGCAATTTCATATTCTGTCCAAGTTCTATCAAAGAAGTAGAAAATGCAATAAGCAGACATTAAAAAAACAATTTTTAGATTCTTTGGAAAAACTGCATACCACTAGTTTTTTAACCATGATTTTATCTGTAGAATTACCAAGAAAATAGACTTTAGATATAGACTTTTCCCCAATTGACTATCAATAACTTAATATTTTTCAGGTTCATATTGTCGATTATGGAGATAGCATGGAGGTGTCACTTTCAGAAATTCGAAAAATGAAAGAACAATTTCTTCACTTGCCTTTTCAACTAATACATGTTTACCTAGAAAATGCAGAATCCACAGCCAACATTCATGACAGAAAAGTTCAGAAGTTTTTGAACTCCGAAATTGTCCACAAGAATTTTTTGGTCCACTTTTCGTAAGTAGTATTGTATTAATATTGGTTTAATGTACTAATAATGCTAAGGAATGAAGTTTTCGCTGACGCAGGATCGATCCGGAAGAAACTCAGATTCATCATATTCTGCCTGTGGAAGTTTCCAATCAAGATTAATAATACCTACTAGTAGTGTATACAGGGTGATTTATTCATAACTACATTAATTTTAACAGTGGGTAGGGAAAAATACCCTAAACGCGAATACGCAATTAAAAAAATTCCAACTTTTTTTTAAAGCCGGAATATATTTTTTTTATAAACCGCATTTTTACCTATTTGGCCCCCTATTTACGGCTGCCACTGACTTGCTTTCAGGGCGCATGAGGCATTGGACGACGCTTGCCATCAAGCGCGCCAACAGCCAGATGTACGAAACTTTCGTAAATTTAAAGGAATGTTTTCAGTACATAATTATTTGCATTGTAGGTGAATGTTCTGCCAAATGCTTGTGGAAATTATGGACAAATGTTAACGCTTCCCTCTTGTAACGGTTAGTTTTGGCCTGAGATACCTTAAGGGATAAATGCCAACGAGAAAACTAACTGAAACGACTGCTTACATAACCTTTTGATTTTTGGAGTACTCAAGTAGGGGGCTTACATGATTTCGTGGACCTCGACACCACTGAGAACGATCTTTTTCTCGATAGAACGAACTTTACTCACTTTCCCTTAGGACACTAATTTTTCCGCTCACTAGTTCACTGATAATCCTTTTTACTGCCCCAAGACGCTCTTAGAGTAAGTGGTTGTGTTCTGTGAGTGTTCCGCTTCTTCTGAAATAGGAACATTAGCCAACATCTCTGGGATATAGTACTTGTAAATCAAGCCATGTAATTGAATAAATAAATAACTAAGTAAATAGTTGCTTAAAATTACTGTACTTACCATCGCCAAGGTAACACTTCTCATACCTTTAGATAGATAAATCTTTATTTGTTCCTATACAAGACCCAAAGGGCATAGAACATGTCAATATAAGATAAAAATGTAAAAAATAGAATAGAGTACCTAGATCACCTAATTAGTTATACAATAATAAAAAAGAAAAAAATACACTTAACATTTTACCGGAGATTCGAAAAGAACATGCATCTAAACTGTCATATTTGAATTGTATCCTCAAAGTATTCCTTTAGATTATAATAAGCCTTGTCAAGAAGGAAAACCCTCAACCTATGTCTCATGCTAGAGAGGGGTAGACCTTGCAGACTCGTTGGTAATTTGTTCCAGATTTGTTTTATGGAATATTCAACATTCTTTTGAATGTATGTAAGGTTTGTGAAAACAGGCCTGAGATTCTGTCTATTTCTAGTATGATAATGGTGATTTTCCACTACCATAAACAAATCAGGGTTTTTTCTAATAAAAAGAGCAGCCTCCAGGATATATGAACAGGCAACCGTCAAAATCCTGTTAACAACAAAGACCTCTCTACAGCTATCCCTTTACTTCAGATTAAAAATACGCCTCAGACAATTCTTCTGGTTAATCATCACCCTTTCCACATTTACAGAATTCCCCCAGAAAATGATTCCAAAGGTAATTCTCGAGTGTACATATGCATGGTAAGCAGACAATGCCATCGCGACATCAATACTTGTAGCCAGGATATTCAGTGCATATCCATATTTTGCTATATTTTTTGACAAATTATCAATGTGTGCCCTCCAATCAAGTCTCCCGTCCACTACAACTCCCAAGAAAGAAACACTGTTAGTTGCAATTATATCTACTTGACTGCTTGACTCCAAAGTTAGTTCACTGAAAACAGTGGTGTTGTCATCAGCATACAAGATCATAAGCTCATTAATAATCCTAGGTGCCTCGTTAGTATAAAGAATATAAAGTAATGGTCGCAATATGGACCCCTGTGGCACCCCCCCTTATGACAGTCATAGGTTCAGATATTATCCTTTCACCACTCTGATCATATTCGACAACATTATTTCTTGTTATGTTTCGTTTTCATCGATATTAGGGATCCATATTTGCAATAGAATTGTCTCCGTGGGGGTGGTCCTCCCATTTGACATTGGTTCAGTCGTAAGTACTGAACTTGAATCTGTCTAATTTTCTCCTTTCGATCTTTATAGCTTTTTCTAGTTTCTTTTCCTGCCTTTAGGTATGTTACCAGGTATAGCCTTATGTGTAACCGACAGAGTCTTAGTATTATTACTGGGTGAGTTAGGGGTGATGGGTTGCTAAAAGTCCCTAGCATTATTGACTTCTGTTTGACAAAACCCTTGTCCCTTTCGTTTCTCACACTTCGCTTCACTAGTCGCACATAATATTGGGTAGGCATTATAAATAGTTTATAAATATGTTTGGGCTTCTTGGGTCTTTTTGTGATATTATTTGTTTCCCGTATTTCAGAGAGCACCTTCTCCGTATTTTGGTTTGGACGTTTCAAGGTTATGTTGCATTCATTGACACTAGTACCTTCTTAGAAAGCATTCCTGTAATGAAACGCGGCGAAGTTTCGCAAGAGGAGCGCTCTCTTAGTTTCGCTACCTGCCGATAGGTGGCGCGCTGGGCGTGGATATCTTCTTCTAACTTCTAAGTAGTTCCTCGGTAGCTTGACTGACATTCTGCAGGCATTCTCCACAAAGGATCGTTGTATCTATCATTTCCGCATTTGTCTAGAGAACCATTTTGGTAAAAAAGCAAAAATGTTGCACAAAGAGTACCAAATAAACAGAAAGTAGAGAACTCTGGTTTCTGTAGTACGTGCTGCCAACTGTTAGAAAGGTTCGGTAGTTACCATGTCATAAAGGGTGCTGTAAACTTTCAGTTTTGACACACAGATTGACCACAGATTCGGTGACATTAATAACAGTGACGAGATGGCACCACATAGAATAGAAACTAATCTGTGATAGAAACCGGCAACAGATCCTTGACAAGTTTGACGCTTGGTATAATAAATAATAGTTGTGGAATGCGGATGAGACGCACGCATTGTTTTTAATAAAACTTTTGTCTTAAATCTCCAAATCTATTGAATTTCAGAAACAGTTTCAGTATTTTCCAGCCTCTGTTGACAGTGAGTGCTTTTCGTGAAGGAAAAAAATTGCCACTTGTATTGTTATAGCACATGCTGTGAAAACTGTAGTGATAAGGGTCTCTCGAGGAGTCAGTTACATGCTGAGCACGCTAAGTCCAGGTGTGCTAACACCCTGTTATTATCCTTTCAAGTAGGTAATTATCTCATTTAAATTGTCAATAAATAACGGCAATTTTTTTGCATTTTCGGCATATATGTACCTCCCTGATGATCTGGTTAAAATTAATGTATTTATGAATATACGACCGATATCCGTCGTATAGTCACGAGTAAGACAAGGACGGGAGTTGTGACGTAGGGCCAAACATTCGCTGAACAAACTTTAAATTTTCACTTTAATAAATCAAGGTATTTAACTGAAATATTATCAGTCCCATTTGAGAATACTGAAATATATTGATGTAGTAAAATTTTGCAATCCTTATTGTAGGGATACAAAAATCCTATGTTGGAGCATGTTATAATTTTGAGTTTTTATCACACCATGCTTCGATCACCTAACAGACTATTTATGTTTCTGTTGTAGAGGCGAAGTGTCACCATATCCTGTGAGGTTAACAAAATGTAATGGGCAAGATATAGGAGAACTTTTGATTAAACAAAATATGGCTCAGGAAAAAAAATCAGATATTAACCCAGTAGACCATATATTGTAGTGCTGAATGAAGTATATTTTGTAGTCCACTGACTGGGAGGAACAGGTAAGGATGAACTATTTTTATTATAAATAATGTACCAAAAGTCAACGTCATCTCTTGGAGGGCTGATAGGCCAGCTCATGACTAACCAGAACATCAAAATATGACCTTAGTAAAAAATCGTTATGTTTTCAAGATGTTGGCACTAATAATTTCCCTTACATCAGTTTTTTAAGTGCCACAACTAAAAATTCCATATTCTAAGATTATAATTTTTGGTAAGCAAGCCTGAAGGGATCTGTTATTAATCACAGTTCAAATTAAAACATAGTAATTATAGAAACAATCAAAATACATGTTTGCCCTATTCAAGAAATATTTTTTTATTAGCCAACTTCGGCTCTTTATACTGTAAAAAAGATGCATTAAGCTAACCTGCTCATTGATAAATGCTCATTTAGTGTCGTTTTTAAAGTGGTATAACATTTGCTATCACAGCATTTGCCATGTTTTACTTTAGAAAAAAAAAAAAGATATTGCTTTTTTACAATGAAGCGACAAAATGAAGCGCTTACAAAATATAAACAGAAACAATCGAGGATTGGAACTTTTATAAATGAGAAATCATGTTGTTGCTGCAATAAGAAGGTAAAAGGCGGCATATTTAA
The DNA here is from genome assembly GCA_963920635.1 of Pseudeuparius sepicola. NCBI lineage: Eukaryota > Metazoa > Arthropoda > Insecta > Coleoptera > Anthribidae > Pseudeuparius > Pseudeuparius sepicola. The sequence continues at coordinate 41,415,177 of OY987303.1, read as the reverse complement.
ATCATGCCTACAATAATTTGGATTCAAAATCTCTGTGGAAAAACATTAGTAAATTGCACCTGAAGAAGAAACAGAACACTGATATTCCAATTGACCTTTGTGACCCAAATAAAATCAACAATTATTTCACATCTGTCTACAGCCCTTACAATAATTGTCCTATCACAGCACAAACTTTTATTTTGAGACAACGTTTTGTTCTCATTTCAATTGGCAACAAATGATGACATATGAGAAATAACAGACAACCTAAAATCCAATGCCGAGGGTTATTATTGCATTTTAGCAAAGATGCTAACAATGTGTGTAACAGGTGTGCATCGGGAAAGGTTATTTTTTGGACAAATGGAAGATGTCACTGGTTAAGCCATTACCAAAGCATAGTTCATCCAAAAAAATTTCAGTCCTGAGACCTATGAGCTTAATTCCTAGCATGTCATAGATATTGTGTGTTCTCTTCACCACCAAATTAGTAAGCACTTTTTTTCAAATAACATAATATTTAATCAGTCTGGTTATAGAAAGAGTTACGGCACCACCTTGGTCTTGCTTAGATCACTGATGATATTTGAACATCGCTTGAAAATGGCTTGGCAGCAGCTCTCGTTTTGTTAGACTTTTGCACAACCTTTTGCTAGCCAAATTAAAATTCGATGGATTCGATATAAACTCCATAAACTTTTTTACTTCTTATTTAAAAAAATCTGCGTCAAATGGTCTTTATAGACAGTAAGTATTCTCATTTATTCAGAAGTATCAAAGGGATAAATTTTGGGACCAATATTGTTTCTAGTATATTATACTGCAGATATTTTTGATTGTGTAGAGCATACCTAGATGCAAGCTCATGCAGGCGATTCCCAATTACTTTTGCCTTTTTTTCCAGAAGATGCTCTATCTGCACAGAATCTAATCAAGAGTGACTTGGATAAAATCTCAATATATGCATCTGACAACAACGTCAAATTAAATTCAGATAAATGCAGTTACAGATTTTCTGTTCAAAAAAATCCGGAGTATCTATAGAGCAAAAACTGGATCTAAGAGTTGATAATTCTCCACTCGCCATTGTCAGCAAGACGAACAATTTGGGTGTAGTGATGGATGATCCCCATCCCGAAACACCGTGGTGATCAATTTATTGCTTAGGTGACTAATTGATTACTTAGTCCAATTGTTAGACAAATTATCTATTACTTCCTGTATGGCAGTCGGTTGAGCCATACTTATGAGGGATTACCATTCCGAAAAAGTGGTCGACTGTCATCTCTTTCTTAACATAGATTTAAGTCGCACATGTCCGTTTTAATCAAAAGGTGCTACTTGTCATTGAAAATGCTCTATTAGAAAACTTATGTGAATCAATAATATTTCAAATTATTGCAATGTTATTTATTTTCCATGCCTCGATGAAGTAATATGGAGTCATCTAACATTTCAGAATACCTGTGTGCGTTTTGTAGATGGCCTTCGAAAGTTTGACCATATCCCTCACAAATTAAGGAGCTCATGTGGTTACATTTTTCTGGCACGTTTGAGTGCCATTTCGCAGTTTTTGTGCTTAAGACCATCCATACCTGCTTGCCTCCTTCTCTTTTCAGCAAACTTAGCTCCCGCCACAATGTGCATCAACGTCATCTAAGATTTATCAGTACCTAAGCTTTTATTGCCAAAATTCAAATATCATTGTTTAAAAGAGGTTCTTCAAATAACGTCATCCATATTGTACTGAATCTCAACAATCACAGTCCAAACTCGTTGCCTTGGTTACCATCTTTATTGTTTAGCCTTCAAAAATCACAAATAAACTTGTCAGATTACTGTCACTGTCCAAGAATATTCTTTCAGCTCCAAAATTCGCACAAAATCGCTTTCTAACCTTTCACTTCCCCCTGGCCCAATTCCCAGGGCTTATAGACTGAATACTGGAGTGGACTGGAGAATAATCTAGAATATTCCTGGCCAATGATAGTTCACAAATCATAAAGTTCTAGTAAACTTTCTAGAAAGTTATGGAAGCTCTACAGGGAAAACAATGAAACTAAAGGAAAATGGGGCACTGGGGGCCTCAGGCCAACAAAGATGTGACGGAAAATGCCTCTAAATTAATTACAAAAATTATATAACTGTAAGTAGAATACCCAAACTTAAAATTTATCTGCTAAATCTTTGAGTAGGTGAGAAAACCATGCAGACATATTCATTGAAAGCTGGTATAACAACTTTAGAGGCATTTTTCGTTACAATATTTATATCCGCTTGGATGATGATTTTAAGTCATATTCCGTGAAAAGGTTCCGAAGCAAAGATATGCAATTATCTTTGTCCTGTCAATAGTTGGATTTAAAACACCTCAGATAGTACCTTTTTTCATTGTTTTATTAGTATGTTTTTAATCATAATATATTATGTAAAGTTTATTGTAAAACTGTTTTTAAAATATATGTACAGACGCGGCCCTTGAAATCATTCCAATATGTGCGGTCGCAAACGAGGGAAACTAACAATGTTGCAAATACCCCTTCCATCTCTCGGGGTCTGAAAGCCAGCAATAACCTCAAAGGAGTAAGTGACAGCAAATCTAACATCTTATTAAACGACATTGCCAGTTACAGTGCGAAAAACAGTAAATTCGGCACTGTTAGCTTGGCCTTAGATTGCCTGAATAATAGTGGAAAATCTTACAACCCTGTCCACGGACATTATGGTGGCTTTTTTCGCAAAAGTTTTTCGGCAACCTCGAATACAGCTGTTCTAAAAATCGAAGGGGGTGGTAAATCTCTTAATTGGGTGTGGTACTTTCCTCCGGTACCAAAAAGAGCCTCGAAAATCCGATATCTAAGAGAATTTCCAGATTCATGATTAACCACTTTCGAGAAACGAGACTGCTGTAGAATCAACGAAACCAACAGAAAATCCTCTGAAACCACTCTTGAAAATTGTGTTTTTTCTTATTTATAAATTTTTCGGGAGGCCGGGAAGCATCAGAACCTCACCCCAAGACTTCAGGAAAGCTTTAAAAATTAAACTAAATCAAAGTTTTAGTTCGCGGTTAAGATAAAGAAATGTAATAAACCAATGTAGAAAACCACTAGGAGATTCTTCTATAATATCACAATCATACTTAGATACACCTTATTTAACTAATACCACTTTGACAATCAAAGAAATCCACATTATTTCACGTTACGTGAATCTCAAAGTGTAAAACTTTAAATCCACTTATAAATCATTATAATAATAATGCAGCGATTTAACCTATTTTCGTCAACTGGCATATTAATAAGTCAGTCAACGCAATTTTTATTTTCTACAGGGAGGAGCTGGGTGGTACGAGGGAATGTAGGGGAAGTTGTTGATTTAAGAAGCCGTAGAATTGGCGTAATGTCGCCGCACATACCCGAAATTCTTGATTTCTTGCACATTTCTCATGCCTAGTGGAAACATTATGAGGCCGCGCCTGCACATAGGTTAAGTAGAGTAGCCAATTTGTGCTAGATTTGGCGTATGATGAATTATGTAAATTCATCTCCAATAAAGACAAGATTATTATACAGTGAGCACATGAAGGTCGGAACAAATTCAATAAAATCTCTATGGATAAGGAAAAAAATCGCTCGGAAACGTCAACCTTAATTTTGTAATGCGCAAATTTTGACATATTAATGCGTCATGTGACATCATCGGTGTCGCAAATAATGACATCATCGTTATTTTTTTTAATTTGTAAACCCCACATTTGATAGTGCTATTTGAAAGAATTGATTTTCTACATACAGTGTAATAAAAATTGTTGATGGTTTGGGTTTATTTTTTTTATTTTCAGATTTTTGTGTAGCTCTTATTAGTTCCCCTTTTTATCAACTTTTACACTCGAAAATATATAACGTAGTTATTTGTTTCTTTCTTTAATGTTGACTTTTTTTTTGAGCCTTGAATCGTGACGTTATATAGCCGGACTGCTCGGGGTTTGTTGGAGTGGCATAAAAGGGTAGGTTCAGGTAATTTAGTGAGGTATATTTTCTTTACTCAAAAGGCCGTGGGCGCCATCTGTCTAGTCACAGAAGAAAAAAAAAGGAAAGCTATTGTAATCAAAGTAATTGAATTTTGTTAAAGAAAAAATTTTTTTTTATAAAATATTAGAGAAAATTGAAAGATCTATGAACAAGATCGCTAGTTATTTTCAGAAATGAGATTCTTTCTGTTTTTCTAAAAATAATGCAATAGGTATATTTTCAATCCAAATAACTATATTCACATACTTGAAACGTTTATAATCAAAACAAAATGAAAATTTTTTGTAAGTAAACTTACAAAACTTTGCAAAAAAGTAACTTTGAAATTTTCTAAATTACTAGGTTTGTTCCCTTAATAACTAATCAACCCCAAAATATATACAAAGTTTAGTTTTTTTTTTAGCAATAAACACGATAAGGTAAGATATAAACAATTTACAGTTAACGATAAATTCAAAAGCAACTTAGATTAATGTAGGCAAACATTTATCCAAAGAAGAAAATCTCATTATTTCATCATGAAATAACTTTCTTTATATTATGTAATACACACATATCTTCTAAGGATAATTTCCCACAAACTGAGGCATTTGTATCACAAAATAAATAGGTAAATGTGATACAGGTAAGCAAAAATTGAGCTTGATAGATAATAATTATTAATTCGATAAAGCCAACATAAAAATATCCAAAATAAAGGTACTTATCTCGTCATTGACGTTAAATCCAAAATAGGTGCAGCGATCGCCTCATTCCTCTCTTACATCGGTCAAAGTAGACAGTGGCCATTACCAAACAATGTTTTGCCTAACCATTCCCAGAAGAGAAAGTGATCCTCCAAATCAGGTGACAACAAACCATCAAATGATGCAGATTTCTCAAATAGAAAATATGTCTTGATTTTGGGCTCTCACTCAGTTACCAATCGAAGAAAACGGGTCGAAATTAGGTAGAGGAAAACTATTTGAATTTGGATTATTTTGACTTCAAATTTTGAGATTTGAGGTTGAGATTTTGAGGTGGAGATTTTTGAGGCCTACAATAACAGAAAAATATGGTATAAATACCTTGCTCAAAAGAAAATAAATTGCATATGAAAATGTGCGAGAAATATCAACAAAAATGTATATCACCTGTGATGGAGTGTGGCCTCTCGGCGTGGCTGGATCGGAATCAACGAATATTCGTAAAAATGCCGCCGTTAAATACTATTTTTAGATGTATAAAAACTTCCCGCGTCGTCCGAAACATTATACCAGAAGAATCAAAAAGGAAGGCAGATAGAAAGTTGATATTTTTGGTTCTGCATTAAAAGGTGTGGCCACAAATGATACAAAAATTGTTAAAAATGAAATTTAGACTGGATAGAAAAATTGATAATTGAGTTTTTGAGATAAAAGTGAAACTTGATTAATAGATTTGTATTTGTTATACGGTATAGATCTAAATTAACTCTTTTGAAATTTGAATTGATTTGGTAAATTATTGCTTCCTACTTGTTGTAATGGAAATGACAAAATTTCCGTTACAAATGCCCCCTTTCAACAAAAGTGTCTTACATACTAACTTAAACTAGTTATATACAATATATATAACAGCAATCTTGAGATCATCGTGACAGTAGCAAAGATATTTACTTACAAATAAAGTTGAGATAAAGCAGAGATATAAAGTAAATAGGAGAAACAATAACAATTAGATGATAGATATAAAGTTAAAGTGATAGATATATTGCAAGATATAACTAGTGTATTTTTTTTTTGGATTTTGAGAATCAGTCACTGTCAGATTTGGAGTCGTCATTCCAAGCTTTCAAATCTTTAATGTGAAAACGACCAAGAGGCTTTCCAGTTTCATCCATAAGTTCATAAATTAAAGCAGAAATTTTATTTTTAACTTGACATTTGATATATTTAGGAGCAAGTTTTGAAGAAAAATACTTTCCAGCATCAGACAATACAAAATTTCCTTTGAAAACATAGTCTCCAACATTAAATTGAATATCCCTTTTTCTTAAATCATAAAATCTTTTATTTCTTTGATAAGAGGAATTTATTAAAGTAGAAACTTTTTTATAAATATCAGGAAATTTACTTAATTCAGAAATAAAATTTGTTCTGTCAAAATTATATGGTGCTTTATTTTTGTCTTTAATTAAACCGTAGTAATCTCCAGAAACAGGTACATTTCTGCCAAATGTTAAAAAAAATGGAGAATATCCAGTTACTTCATGGACAGCTGAATTAATAGCGTTAGAAATTTCAGAAACGTATATATCCCAATCACGGTGATTTTGGTCTTTAATATAGGAACGAATAGCAGTACCAATAACACGATTTGATCTTTCAGTGTTATTCACTTGTGGGTGGTATCGTGCATTAAACCAAAGACTAGAAATCTTATACTTGTCAACAAATGATTTGAATTCCTTTGAAGTGAATTGACAACCATTATCCAACACTAAAATTTGAGGTACTCCAAAAGATAGAAAAACATTATATGTTTGATATGTGCAGATATTTTTAGTTGTAGCTCGTTTCATTGTATGAATAGAAGTGTATTTAGTAAACCAATCAATGACTACAAGTAAATAGCAGTTACCAGATTTTGATTTTGGGAAAGGTCCCATTATATCTAAAGAAATTAATTGAAAAGGATTGTTTATATTTTTTGGGGAACCCATTAGGCCCACTCGACCAAATTGTGAAGCTTTCTGCTCGTGACAAATTTTACATTTTAAAACATATTTCTTAACATCTTGACGCATGGAAGGCCAATAGTAAGTTTCAAAGATTCGATAGAAAGTTTTCCTTATACCAAAATGAGATGCTAACGGTTCATCGTGAAGTTTCTTTAAAATGTTTAATCGATTTTTTCTTGGAACAACCAATTTCCATTCCTTAAAATTTGTATCAAGTTTATCGATATTTTCAAAGTGTTTAAATATTGCATTATTTTCAATTCGCCAAAGAGGATAATCTTCAGGAGAAGTTTGAATATTAAGAAACATTTTATTATACCATTTATCGGTTCTATTTCCAGAAGAAAAATTTAGTGATTCTATGTGATTGATGTTTTCACTTTTAAAAGCTCTACTTAAGGCATCAGCTACTAGGTTTTGTTCGCCACGCCTATAGATCAATTCAAAATCATATTGGCTGAGTTGTATTGCCCAGCGAGCTAAGCGGCCTACGGGATTTGATATCCTCATTAACCAGAGTAAAGAATGGTGATCAGTGATAATGCGAAACTTTGCACCTTCTATATAGGGTCTAAACTTATTTGTTGCAAAAATAATAGCAAGGCATTCTTTTTCAGTCACGGTATAATTTCTTTCTGCTTTATTTAGGGTACTTGAAGCATAAGCTATAACATGTTCGCTATCACCATCATATTGAACTAAAACACTACCTACAGCGTAATTACTAGCATCAGTTTGAATAGTGAACTTTTTTGTAAAGTCAGGATTACATAAGACAGGGGTAGATGTTAAATTCTTTTTTATAGTAACAAATGCTTCCTCAGCTTCAGAATTCCAAGATATTTTTTGATGTTTCTTTTTACCTTTAATTAAATTATTTAAATGAACTGTGAGAGAACTAAAATTTTTTACAAATTTAGAATACCAGGCAGCCATGCCAATAAATCTCTGGATTTCAGTGACATTGGTTGGTTTCGGATAATTAACTATAGAAGCAACCTTATCTGGATTGGTATGCAATCCATTCTTATCGACAACATAGCCAAGAAATTCTAGAGATGGTTTACAGAATTTGCATTTTTCAATATTTATAGTAAGATTTGCATTTTTTAGAGTAGTAAAAACTTTATTAAGAGTATCTAAATGTTCTTGAAAAGTACTATTAACAATAATTAGATCATCCAAGTAAACAAAAATGTGATTTTCCAAAGAAGGATCAAACAGTCGGTCCATTAACCTTTGCATAGTTTGTGCAGAATTTATTAGTCCAAAAGGCATACGAATGAATTCAAAATGACCTCTGCCAATGACACTAAAAGCTGTTTTCTCACATGAGTCAGGTGTTAATTCAATTTGCCAAAAAGCATGCTTTAAATCTATTGACGTTAAAAAATGCGCATTTCGAACTTTATCTAAAATTCTAGAAAGATATGGAAGAGGGTAAGCATCTTTTTTAGTTCTTTGATTTAAAGGTCTGCCATCAAAGCATAATCTATACTCTCCGGAAGATTTCTTAACTAGCAAAACATTTGAACAATAAGGACTTTTGGAAGGTCTTATAACATTTAGCTTGAGCAATCTATCAATTTCAGTATTTAAATGTTGCTGCATATAGGGTGAATTTAAAAAAGGTCTCTTTCGAAAGGGTTCGTTATCAGTCAATTCCAATTTATGCTTAATTAAATTAGTATATCCAAGTTTATCTGAAGTTGATGCTATCTTTTGAAATAAATGAACGATATTTTCGAGGCTTGATTTTTGTGAATCTGTCAACTCAATTTCTGTTATAATTTGTGCATTTTTAAAGCTACTTTCAATTATTAGTTCATTTAATACATAAGAATTTGAAGAAAGAAGTAGATCCATATGAAAAATTCTAATTAAATCCATTCCAATTAAAATTGGTTGCTCAATGCTAGGTGTTATTAAAAATTCAACATTTTTTGTTACATTAGTAATAGTAATAGGTAAATTAACACTTCCAATAACCTTTTGTGGTGCACCATCAGCGGTTGCAACTAGAACATTTGGGTTATAATTTATTTCAAAATTTAAATCAAGAAAAATTTTTATTGACTCCTTGCCTAACACACTGCGTTGTGCACCGGAATCTATTAAAGCAGTAAAAGAATTGTTATTTACATTAAAAGTTAAATAAACACGATTATCAAAAGGAAGGTTTGTAAAAAGTGGTGCCATCTCACTATTTCTGTAACGACTTTTGACGAAATTTAACCAACTTTTCCAGTCTTCAGTTTTGACAGGTTTTAAAATATTTTTGCTGTTTGAAAGTTGACTATTCGTAATATTATGGAATGTTTGTCTATCAAGAGATTTTGTTTTGCAAAGTGGACATATATTGTTAGAAAAATCGGGCTTGAATTTTGAATTTACGCGGTGTTTGCCGACTAAGACACTGCGAGAGCCAAGTTTTTTGGATTACATTTTGGACATTTTGGTTTCGTAACATTTTTAAAACCGCAACCATAACAAAAAAGTGTTTTGGGTTTCCTACATACAGTATAAGTGTGGTTATTTTCGTCACAATTCCAACATTTAGTCACTCTTAGTGCATCAACTGCAATTGGGTGAGATAATTCCCTTGAACTACTGGTGCTAGGTAATGCTAACAAAGAATTACTATTTCTATTATTACACTGATTTGTGTTTGACTGAATAAAAGGGTTTAGTGATAAGTTTCCTGAATTTTCTTGGATACCCTGTGGCAAATTTAAATTGTGAGAACTTTCTGAAAAATTATAACTTTGAAATTCATCTGAAAAATTTGATTCCTGGAAATTTGGAAAACAATTATTTAAACCTGAAGCTGCATTTATTTCATTAACTCGATAGTTTGGCCTAAAATTTTGAGAAATTTTGCTTTTATATGCTAGTTCTGGAGCAATCATGTTTACATTCATATGAGGTGGTGGTTTAAAATTATCAGAACGAAATCTTGCATCCTCTAGTTTACGGCAGATATTACGTAGTTCAAGAAATGTTTTCGGTATTTGTAAAACTAAGTGAGATTGGAAATAAGGAAGTAAATTTCTGACAATTTGACGTATTTGAGCTTGTTCACTAACAGGTTCTAAAAATCTTGAAAATAAATTCTCCATAATAGAAATATAAATTAAAACTTTTTCATCTTTTCCTTGTGTACGCGATCTTATTTCATCACTTAAATCAGATTCATATCCCTCAGGCAAAAAGTCTAAATACAGTTGTTTAACAACATCATTCCATGTCTGAAAATATCTACGCATAGATCTGTACCAAATAAGTACGTCACCTTCGAAAAATTCATGACCAAATCTTAAAAGTTGATCTTTATTAGACAAGTTATAGGTTAAACAAAATTCATTTATTTTTTGTAAGAATTCATGTAAACTAGTAGTTTTACCATTAAATTTTAATTTGTTAAATTGCGGTATTTTAGATAAATTTGGTGAACTGATTGAATCGCTAAATTTTTGTAAATTATTATTGTCTGGAGAAAGAAAATTATTATCTGATCTTAAAATTGGAAAAGGAGAAAAATGTTGATAGTTAGGAGCGTTATTTTGAGTAATATGATTTTGAGTATTATTAGGGTGAAATACCTGAATTTCATCATTTGCCAAGATTGGTTGGTTATTATTTAAATTTTGTGTAGGGTTGTTACCTACTTGTGATTCTACAGGATTATTTGCAAAATTAAAAGAAACACGTCGAGATTCATTATTGGCAACAGGAGTAACAACTTGTTGAGCATTTTGTTGAGAAATATGTGAAATATTTGGGCTATTGCTTGCACTACTTAATGTTCTATTTACAAAAACAATTGGATTGACAGTCTCAGAGTTAATTTGACTCATAACTCAGTATTATCTGATGGGTTTTGTGGATATTGTGGATTATGTAAACTAGTATTTTCCTCCAAATTTTCATCGCGAGATGGGACAATATTATTCTGACGTGGTTGATTTGGATCAATTTCAATTAAACTATTAATCTGTGTCCTAGAAGCAAAATCTATAGCTTTTGTTTCTAATTTATCAAGTAACAAAACAACTTTAGTAATATATTGAGATTTTAAATCTAGTTTCTGTTCGTTATCGGGATTTAAATATTTAATTCTATTTCTGATATGGAATAAACGACTTTTGGTACGTTTGTAAGTTGGATGTTTATGGTCGGAAAGAAAATCTGAAACTATATTACCCAATGCTTGTAGCTTCTCTTCAATAATGACACTCTCTTCCTCAAAGTTGACGGAAACCTCTGGATAAGCGATGGAAGTCTCCTTTTCGTACTGGAGATGCCCCCTAAGTGTGGTACGCTTGGTATCTACATTTGCCTGGATGACTGCTCCTCGGACTTTTAGTTCAAAGTCCAACTCATCGACAAGTAAATGATTCGGTTCCATTTTTTATACCCAGTCATAAAAAATGTGATTAGCAAAAAAAATCTTTAGTACTTTTTTTAAAAAGTCTTGCAATAAAAATATCATTAACAGATAAGATACATGTAAAATTTACCTTTGAGTAAAAAACAACCTATCAATACAATCTCGAGCCCCACGTTTCGGGTGCCATTGTAATACAAATTGTTGATGGTTTGGGTTTATTTTTTTTATTTTCAGATTTTTGTGTAGCTCTTATTAGTTCCCCTTTTTATCAACTTTTACACTCGAAAATATATAACGTAGTTATTTGTTTCTTTCTTTAATGTTGACTTTTTTTTTGAGCCTTGAATCGTGACGTTATATAGCTGGACTGCTCGGGGTTTGTTGGAGTGGCATAAAAGGGTAGGTTCAGGTAATTTAGTGAGGTATATTTTTTTTACTCAAAAGGCCGTGGGCGCCATCTGTCTAGTCACAGAAGAAAAAAAAAGGAAAGCTATTGTAATCAAAGTAATTGAATTTTGTTAAAGAAAATTTTTTTTTTTTATAAAATATTAGAGAAAATTGAAAGATCTATGAACAAGATCGCTAGTTATTTTCAGAAATGAGATTCTTTCTGTTTTTCTAAAAATAATGCAATAGGTATATTTTCAATCCAAATAACTATATTCACATACTTGAAACGTTTATAATCAAAACAAAATGAAAATTTTTTGTAAGTAAACTTACAAAACTTTGCAAAAAAGTAACTTTGAAATTTTCTAAATTACTAGGTTTGTTCCCTTAATAACTAATCAACCCCAAAATATATACAAAGTTTAGTTTTTTTTTTTAGCAATAAACACGATAAGGTAAGATATAAACAATTTACAGTTAACGATAAATTCAAAAGCAACTTAGATTAATGTAGGCAAACATTTATCCAAAGAAGAAAATCTCATTATTTCATCATGAAATAACTTTCTTTATATTATGTAATACACACATATCTTCTAAGGATAATTTCCCACAAACTGAGGCATTTGTATCACAAAATAAATAGGTAAATGTGATACAGGTAAGCAAAAATTGAGCTTGATAGATAATAATTATTAATTCGATAAAGCCAACATAAAAATATCCAAAATAAAGGTACTTATCTCGTCATTGACGTTAAATCCAAAATAGGTGCAGCGATCGCCTCATTCCTCTCTTACATCGGTCAAAGTAGACAGTGGCCATTACCAAACAATGTTTTGCCTAACCATTCCCAGAAGAGAAAGTGATCCTCCAAATCAGGTGACAACAAACCATCAAATGATCCAGATTTCTCAAATAGAAAATATGTCTTGATTTTGGGCTCTCACTCAGTTACCAATCGAAGAAAACGGGTCGAAATTAGGTAGAGGAAAACTATTTGAATTTGGATTATTTTGACTTCAAATTTTGAGATTTGAGGTTGAGATTTTGAGGTGGAGATTTTTGAGGCCTACAATAACAGAAAAATATGGTATAAATACCTTGCTCAAAAGAAAATAAATTGCATATGAAAATGTGCGAGAAATATCAACAAAAATGTATATCACCTGTGATGGAGTGTGGCCTCTCGGCGTGGCTGGATCGGAATCAATGAATATTCGTAAAAATGCCGCCGTTAAATACTATTTTTTAGATGTATAAAAGCTTCCCGCGTCGTCCGAAACATTATACCAGAAGAATCAAAAAGGAAGGCAGATAGAAAGTTGATATTTTTGGTTCTGCATTAAAAGGTGTGGCCACAAATGATACAAAAATTGTTAAAAATGAAATTTAGACTGGATAGAAAAATTGATAATTGAGTTTTTGAGATAAAAGTGAAACTTGATTAATAGATTTGTATTTGTTATACGGTATAGATCTAAATTAACTCTTTTGAAATTTGAATTGATTTGGTAAATTATTGCTTCCTACTTGTTGTAATGGAAATGACAAAATTTCCGTTACAACAGAACGATGATTTTTTGGTGTAGGTTACATAAGTAACATTTTTTTTTAGAAAAAAAAATGCGATTATTTTTTTACAATTTATTTACTTTGTTATGCATTTGTTCACTTTTCCAATTCTAACAAGAACAGTTAAAGTAAATGCGCCAACAAATGACAAATGACAAAAAGTTATCAAAGTAAATGTTCAAAATTCTTACCATATTTTTTCTCGAAAAAATTTTAATGTAACCTATACCAAAAATCATTGTTCTGTATGTAGAATAAAATAAAAAAAATTAAAAAAAAAAACCTTTTTGAAAACAAGCTTTGACTTAAGCCAGGTACTAAAACAAAAAAATAAGTTTAGGTTTTTGTTAAGATAATTCAATGCCCAATTGCCACAAGTTTTTGTCGCAGTTTGGCATTAAACTCTCTGAATGAAAACGTAAACTTATTTTATTCATTTAGTACTGTAACGTTTTTTTTTGTAGATTCCAAGAAACCCGTTACATCGTTTTTATTTCAATCCAGATAGGCATAAACTAAGAATGCATACCTATTATAGGATGGTACAGCTTATATTTTCTTGTTAAATTGTTGATATTTTAATTTATAAATGAATTTAACTTCGTGAGCGTACCGCTAGCGACCTCCTGTGGTAGGTAGAGCAATACGGAAAAACTATCGATTTGTTTACGTTATTTGTTAAAACAGACAGTGGAATTTATTGTGTAAATATTTACGAACAGATTGAAGTAGAAGTAAGTATGTTAAATTAATTAAATATAATAGCATTCGTTTTGTTATTATTTAATATACAAGTAAAGAGAATCATTTGAAATAGACCGTCAATTGACTCCGGCAGCTCCATTCTGATTGGCTGCACTTTTTTATGTACCCCAGTTGTATAGAATCAATCGGAACGGCATTGTGAACCTCTCCCCTTTTTAATTTCGCTCTCGAACGGATTGGCACTGTCCAGTGGCAGTCGCCTTCTCTGAATTTTTCTCGTTTTACTTTTAGCATTTTGGTATAGAATATTCGCGAATTTGATCGGTAATACGGGGCTAAATGCTTTGGTGAAGTATTTTAAATATTGTGCCTAGTTGGGGTGACTAAATTGGTTTTATTTTCTGTTTCATGGCGGTGGATGTCCGGTGGACACTGCCATTGCAATTTGACGTAGCCACAAGCTGACTAGGATGTAGGATCGGAATTCTGGTGACCAGGAATAGGAGCGAGGCCTACTAGACGAGGAAGATCGCCTAGGTGAGTCTGGTTTTCCTATCATATATTTCATGTTTTCGTAAATTGTAATTTTTTTGACCTAGTACCACCTCACCTGCGACCATTTTCTCTTGAGGTGGCTGTTTTTTTGATAACAGTTATACCTTTTTTTGGTACCTATACAAAAAAGACAGTTACCCTAAGACCTTAGTTCTCCTGACCAGTTTTTGGAACTTTATTTTTGCCCCTAGCAGAGATATTACCCGATCAAATTCGTCAATAATTTCTCATAAATTCGTCAATAAATTCTCAATAATTTCGCATTAAATTCTCAATAAAGGTTAAACAACTAGCAATTTATTGCAAGTTTAAATTCAGCTGAATTTTACAAGTCATAATATAAGTAGTTATAGTTTAATTTGAATTTTGTATACTTTATAAACCATTGTGTAACTCTAAGCATTTAATATCACAAATATCAGCATTCTTGGACTAACTGATGCTCTTGTTGTGTTTGTTATATATGTACACCATTGACACGGAGACATGGACACTGTGGGCAGCAAAAGGACACCTACAGTCGACCAGAACGCTGCTGAGATAGGCACTGAAATGGTACGGCAACATCTGCACCAAAAACCCTAAGATTGGCTCTGCTCTGTGCTAGTCACCGCAAGCGCCTACTGCAAGCCACCCCGTTAAGCCCAGTTCGTAGCAGGAAAGTCGTCACATCGAACAATCAAATATTCTCCGGTCAAGTGTCCCAACCGCAAGTATAAACTTTCGTTCAAACCTCAAGTGCTAGTAGTTCCAAGAGACTCTCAAAACCACAGGATGTTTTCAACTCTCTCTGTTCAAAAATTCATTGAAAATTAACCTCTATTGGTTTTTATAAAAAAAACTTAACTTTTAACTTTAATTTTTAACAATTAATGTAAGTTCAAAGTTGTCATGAACTTGTAACAATTTAATCGCTTCTTTGTAATAAATTGTATGATATTACAAGGTGTTTTTGATTTAAGAGGGAAGATAGTTTGTCGGGGCAACGAATTCAGGTCACCAAAGGATCCGAACCCACCTAAGTAAAAACGAAAAAGCAGCTATACACCCTTAGCACTTTCCAACTTTCTTTTTCGGTTATAGTACATGGCTTAAATAAAAGCTTGTTTTTAAAAAGGTTTTTTTTATTTATTATCTTGATTTGTGCTTTTTAGTACCTATTTGATTCGAATGTCAGGAGGGTGGTAAAGAAAGTTAGTCCACCATCTTGGGGCATCCATCACATTGGATTTAGTATGACGTCACTTACCTTATCATTTTGCGCTCGTCAAACCTTTTCATTTGATACCCATATCAAGTAGGTTGTAAAGAAATATGTAAGCCCCCATATTTGGGCGGCCGCCATATTGGATTTAGTATGATGCCGCCTAACTTATCATTTTTCACCCATCAAACCCTTTCATTTGGTACCTATGTCGAGGAGGTTGTGAAGAAATAGCAAATGCTTTCATTTGATACCCATGTCAAGGAGGGTGTGAAGAAATAGGTAATACGCCATCTTGGAAAGCAGCCATTTTGAAAAAGTCACTACTAAGTACATTAGATTGCATTGTCACTAGAACCAAAAGTGGCGCTATCAAAAGTGGGGCTTACAATTTATAAAAAGGTTGATGACATCATTATCTGCAACACAGATGACGTCGCAAAAGGAGCTCATTGTGAAATTATTTCAATATTAGGAATTCGAATGAAAACACTGGTTGTGGCAGATTGCAGAAAATGCAAAACGGATAAAAAAAATCTTTAAAAATGTCAGGCTTGCATTTGACTTAGTGGCAGGCAATTTCAGCCAGCATTTGTTTGATTTTTATTTGTTTTGTTTAGTTTCAAATAAATATCTGTCACTTTACTTTAACAATTCCTAATTTTTGAAATAATTTGACAAAGGGCTCCTTCTGCAGTAAGACACCAATATATTTTTTTCTAAAGTAAAACATAGCAAATGTTATATCACTTCAAAAACTAATGAGCATTTTTTTAATAAATGGTCAGATTAGTTTGGTGTTTTTTTACACTATGAAAAGTTTAAGTTGGCTAATAAAAAAATTAACTCTCGAATCTGGTACTTTTGCATTATGCCACGCAGGTTCGCGGCTGCTGTTTAAAACCTACCTACTGAAAAACATTTGTTTTTGACTTGTTCTGCATGTCACAAGCAGTACTAAAGCCCTTACGGGGCTACCGCCGCTACCTTTTTTACTACAACTCATGCGGGGACCTTGAAGGTATGATCAGTGCGGCGCCTTAGCCGCCGCCAAAGTTTGGCTGCTTCGCGGCCTCACGCCCCTAGCAATGGATACGCCTTTTCGTCGCCCAAGTCGAAGCGGAGGTGGTTTAATAAATGCCAAGACAATGCATTAAATTCTCGCATTTTCTCGAAATTCCAGTAGGTGGACAAAAAATTTTTTGTGTAAAATATACAGGGGGTTTTGAGAAAGTGAGCGTTCACTTTTCCGTGTATTCCTATCTTCAAAAATGAAACAGTTGCACGTATTTTCTCAAAAACCAAGTAGGCAGGGGAAAATTTTTTTACTTCGGTTTCCTTCCTTTCCCGTACACATTCCATCTGTATCTGTTCTGGGAAAACTGAGTGTTATGAGAAAAAAAATTGTTGATAATTTTCCCCTCGGCATTTGCGGTAGAAAAAACCTCTAAGTCTTTATCTCTCCCAATTACAGTTATACACCTCCGAAATGAATCGTAAAATTCTTTGCAGAAAGAGACACCCGGTACGCATTCGCAGTTTGAAATGTCTATAACCTCAAAGGCCCTTTTGCTTGGCAGTAACGTGAAGGCGAATTCTAACCTCTCATCGTCCAGTTTCAAAGTGCAAAAATTTCCATATCGACACCAGTTACGCCTACCCAAGTCGCATAGTGAGATCTAATCCTAACCTCTCGATCACTTCCTTTGCAGGCAACACCCCTGACATAGGAACCTAACTGAGGGTTCTGAAAGAGAATGAATCTGTTTTAAGGTTGTTCGAGAAAATTAAATAGGCTGGAAAAAATTGTTCCAAGTATCTTTTATTTACTTTCGCGTGCCCTTTACATCCCCGAAGGAACCAAGTTTCTACCTTTGAAAACGAAAATGTTTTCTCGACAATCCAGTAGGTGGAAAGAGAATTTTTTTTTTCGGGTAGAATATACAGGGTGTTTCATGACAGTGAGCGTGCACTTTTCCGTTTTTTTATATTTCCGCAAATGAAAAAGTTGCGCGTGTCTTCTCGAAAACAAAGTAAGAGGGTGCAAATTTTTTCACATGGATTTCCTTTCCCGTACACATTCCATCCCAACATAAATGAAATTTTTATTTCGCTAAACGAAAGGGTTGTATCTGTTCTGGGAAATCAGAGCGTGTCATGACAAAACATTTTCTCGATAATTTTCCCCTCGGAATTTGGCTTATAAAAAGACCCGAAGTCTGTATCTCTACCAATAAAAAAGTTATACACCTCGGAAATGTACCGTAAAATTCCACGTTGTTTGGCCCTTCCCATTTTCCAGAAAGATACACTCAGTACCCATTCGCAGTTTGAAATGTTTATAACCTCAAAGACCCTTTTGCTTGGCAGTAACGTGAAGGTGAATTCTAACCTCTCCATGGTTCAGTTTCAAAGTGCAAAAATTCCCACCAGGTATGCCTTCTCAAGTCGCATAGTGACGTCTAATCCTAAACTCTCGATCACTTCCTTTGCAGGCAACACCCCTGACATAGGAACCTAACCTGGATGTAGGTTATCCATCATTTTGAAAGTGTAAAAGTATTGTATGCCAGTATTCCTGAAGGTTCTGAAAAAAAAAATCCTCTTAAAAAAACAGCCCGGGAATCTGTTTTTAAGGTTTTTCTTGATAATCAACTAGCCTACTTCGCAGATTTCAGTGAACCCAGACGATATTCAGAAAACAGCGATAACCATGCCCTTTGGTTTGTTCGAATTTCCATTTCTTTCGTATTAAGAAACGCAGGGCAAACATTTCAGAAGAAGAACGTATTGTTGCGCTGCCCGATTTTCCACGTCCAAGCACGGCAAAACAACTATGCCGATTCATGGGTATGCTAAATTTTTATCGTCAGTTTCTTCCTCTTGCTGCAAAACATCAAGCGCCCCCTCGACACAGCCTTAACTGGTTTACATGGCAATCAACCTGTCACCTGGACACCAGAACTAGAAGATGCTTTTACCACATGCAAAAGAAATCTTGCCAACGTCACTTTACTGGCCCATCCTGAACAAGATGCTCCTTTAGGACTATTTACGGATGCGTCCAACTCTGCCGTTGGAGCTACCCTACAGCAACGCATAGATAGGTAACTCATGACAACCCCTCGCATTTTCCTCCAAAAAGTTGACGTCACGACAAACAGAGTGGCCAGCTTATTACAGAGAATTGTTTGCTGTCTACGCCGCTGTACAACATTTTCGCCACGTCTTAGAAGCTCAAGCTTTTACCATCTACACCGACCACAAGGCTCTAACCTACGCTTTTCTACAAGCCAAGAGAAACTACCACATGTACAACTGAATCAATTATCTTTCATTGCACACCTCAACACCCCCACCTCGACTCTATGTTCCTGAATCATTCTGACGAAAGGTGTTTGACTCTGCACAATCTTAGTCATCCAGGTACCAAAGCATCTGCAAGGCTAGTTTCCCAACGTTTCGTTTGGCCGCATATACAACTTGATTGTCGCAATGGGGAACTTGCACAAAAATTAAATTTGAAAAACCACCGTTCACAAAAAACGATTTTTTTATTTTTATGTAATAAATACAGGGTGTCCGGTAAGTACCTCCTAATCTCTCGGAAGCATACAGGGGAGGTCAAAATAACCCTAGTTTGTCAAAGGAAAAAAATTCCTACTGTGCCCCTTAACGGAGATACAGGGCCCCAAAAGAGTACTTAGCGATTTACTTTTTGGCTCTAACTTTTGAACCGACTTGTATAATTTAATGAAATTTTAATAGTTTATGTTGGCCATAAAGACTCATAAAACCATACTACCGTAGATGTTTCACATCGTCAGGGATGTCAGGAACGGACTTGCCACCACACTCGTTGGGCCAAATTTTTGACAGGTGTCATTTTACAGAGCTGAAAACTGTTTTTTAAATACTTTGGTCATTGCTCTTTAAAAAAGGTACTCTTCATTTCTTTCGACCAAATGAGCCGTTTTCGAAAAAATTAAGTTTTTGTTTTGATGGTGCTCCACCTCATTTTAACCATATAGTACGTCAACACTTAACTAACGTTTTTGGCCCTCGATGGATAGGTCGAGGTGGCCCTGTTTTATGGCCACCAAGGTCGCCTGATCTAAATCCTTTAGACTTTTACTTTTGGGGACATCTAAAACAACTAGTTTATTCAACACCAGTAAATACTAGAGAAGAACTACTAGCGAGAATAACACAGCATTCTAACGAAGTTCGTAATAATGCCGGAATATTATTTGCAGTGCAGCGGGAAAATATTCGAAGACTAAGAAAATGTATTGAAGTACGTGGAGCTCATATTGAACATGTGTTTTAATAACATTGTAAATTAATTAAGCTCCGATCAACCCTTTGAAAGGTTTTCGAGCTGGAAATCTTTCAGCATAAAGTCTTCTTGCCTTCGAAGAGTTGGACAGCGCTTCACCATAAATTAAATGCATATCAGCCTAGTCTGTATTATGTTATTTTTAGGGTTCCGTACCTTTATGGACAAGCACTCGTTAATTGTGTAAACGTGTTAAAAAACTTAATTTTTTCGAAAACGGCTCAAAAGTTAGAGCCAAAAAAGTAAATCGCTAAGTACTCTTTTGGCGCCCTGAATCTCCGTTAAGGGGCACTGTAGGAATTTTTTTCCTTTGACAAACTAGGGTTATTTTGACCTCCCCTGTATGCTTCCGAGAGATTAGGAGGTACTTACCGGACACCCTGTATATAAAAACTTCAGAAGAAAGAACAACGAGAATGCCGTATCCTTGTCTATCCGTCTTATTATAGTTTATCTCAGTCTTGATATTGTTGATAGTGGTGCTGTATTAAATAGTTATTTACATTGCGAGATGTGTTTGTGCTTGTTAAATTTTAACTTTTAGGCGGTTCTTATTTTTGACCTACATGGGTCACCAAACTGTTTATTTTAGCGTTCCATTTCCATTCTTCCTTCTCTAATTCTGTGTAGCTGTCACTCCTGTCACTGCCTTCCAATCGATCGAGCAGTGTGATATCACAACCATTCCCGCGCTTTTCATGTAATTTCAAATGAATAGCTTGCGGTCACAACTTTAATTATTTATTGCAAATTAAATATTGCGATTTGAGGGCTGATATTTGGTATGTGCTCTTTCTATAGATAGGCAAATATATTAAAGAAATAAAAAAAATTGTTCAAGTTCTCCATTGGACCCGCATTTGCCAACACTGTCAAAGAGCCAAAGTTACTCGCCATGTACACTCTCAGCTTAGTACTTCCATCAGCTCATTTTCAGCATGTCCACATCGACATTATCGGCCCGCTGTCCACAGTTGGTCAGTACCGATATTTAACTGCAGTAGACAGATTTACACGATGGCCAGAATTTTGGCCTATGGAAATAATCACCGTCGAAGAGACAGCAGAAGCATTTACCTCCTGCTGGATTTCCCGATTTGGCGCACCATCCTGTATCACCACAGACCAAGGCCATCAATTCAAGTCTTCTCTGTTTTGTTTACTTGGTATGACTTTCGGCACCTGTCGAAAAAGAACCACAAGCTGGCACCCTTGTTCCAATGGAATGGTAGAACGCATGCACCGGCAACTCAAAGCAGCAATCATGTGTTACCCAGAAATGACGTGGCTTCAGTCCCTACCATTAGTCCTCCTTGGAATTCGTAGCACGTTCAAACCAGACTTGAACGCATCATCCGCCGAACTCCTACCTGCTACGTATGTGGTGCTCTAAAACCTCCATACAGCGGACCCCACCTTGTAACGAACCGTGACGCAAAAACTATCACCGTCCGGGTCAGCATAGATCAAGTAAAACCTGCATTTGTCCTAGCTGACGAAGGTGTACCACTTAGACAAATCCTCAACGCACCTTCGCAATCTCCTAAGTTCACTACCATCCCTGCTAGACGTGAACCTACAAAGAAATTCCCGCAGCTGACGCCCTTGATTGACCTAAACAGGAACCAAACAGAATACACTACCCGTTCTGGCCGCCGAATTCGTTTCCGTCTCCCTGAGTCAGTGACAGTTAACCTACAATGTCATATTCTTCCTGTCATCCCTAACCTCCGGTCTCTGTGGGGGGCTGGTGTGGCGACTTGCTTGCCACCTGTTCTGCAACCAAGAAAACACCAGTTTGGATATTATAACCAAAATAAATAAAATAACACATTTTCCAATTTACAAGTGGAAATCGTACATCAAAATGTTTAGATTAAAGTGAAGTTGGTAAACTGAGTAGTTAAATTTTATTGTTTACAATTATTATTTGTTACTGTTGAAAAGTAAAGAAAACATTATGAAAAATGTTCAATCTTAAAGATACAAAATCAGAGATGTTCGTGAGCTTAATATGACAACACTACTAGCACGAAAAGTTCACGTGAGCATTTAAAGTCTTGTTTACGAGCACTTTGAAAATTTGGACTATTGGATTTCACAGAGTACCTCGAAACCTTCCCAAATTAAAGCTGAGTAGTTACCACAACCGCTCCAAGCTCCTTTTTCGTGGATTACGACCTCGGCTAGACCTCGATACTCGATCGGGTCATGGGGTGTCCGAGCTGGTGCTGGAAGGTGTGCTCAATACTACTCAAACGCCGGGTTGTAAGGTTGGGGTGCTGGTACTTGACTACTTAGTCCGTTACTGCCTCGTTTACGTGCTTCGCTCACGTACCGAAGTGCATGTAAAAGAAAACACAACGAACAGTCTCCGAAGAACTGCAGTCGACACGTCGACACTTTTACAAGGTATATATAATCCCTTAATTACAAAATATGGTTGAAAATACATTTTAATGAACTAGACATGTAGTTTTGACTTAATGAACCCTGAACGTGACTATGAAATATATTAAAAATTAATAACCCAAAGGCAATTAATTATCTTGAGTAAACCTGCCTTATAAATTTACTGTACAATATTTACAAGATAAAAGGTAACATTAATAAAATATAAAAAGTTTGTCGACTTCCCCATTCGATATCAAAACACAACACGAAAAATATAACAGCCAGGAAGCTAGATAACAGAAAAAGGAAACGTGGTAGAGTCCAGGTCAGTCTTGGGCAACTTAAGGGTTCGTTCCGATAATCTGTGCTAACAAACGGGGCCGCGGTGGCGTCGCTCGTACCGGCGCTGACTTTTTAGACTGCATGTTTTTCTGCCTTTGATGGACCTTGGTTCGAGGCAGGTGCATGCACATGTCTTTAAAGAAAACCACCGCTATGGCCAAGAGCGCTGGACAAATGTGGGTTCACGGTATTGCTCCTAAATAGCTTTATCCATGTGATTTACTAATTGTCCTACACTCGCTGGGATTACTACGGTTTTCTAGGGTTTTCCGTAGTACTTGAGCGAATGCTATCCTAGTTCTATCGGGAAAAAAGTCGGCCCTAGCCGCAAATGGCAACGAAGACAAAATAATAGTAATTGCCCCCTCCCCCGCACAAGCATGTGGTTGCTTCTGGGGTACTCTTAGTTTGGAGTATTGTGAGGGTGAGAATTATTATTATATTATTATTATTAAACAAATTTATAACCGAAATATGTGGCTACAGCTCGCAGCATGATGCCCGCAGAGAAAAGGGGTGAACAGGCCTAGGTGAGAGTATTTCAAGAAGTCGTCAAAATGACGGTATTAATAAGAAATTATTAAAAATTAAGCAGCTACTCACCCAGACTGTGTTCCCAGGGTTCCTCTCCATGGTTCCACCTGCAGAAGGTCGCTGTTGAAACTCGAAAAATGCGTGGAAATCGTCCACTTCCACAGCTCAACGCCACGTGCTTGCGAGACACATGTAAAAAACAGAAAACCTAAATTAGCACAGCGAAAATATATGCACATCGTATACAAAACCACTTAAGCTGACCGTAAAGTGGGAAACTAGGCTTTGAAGGAGATTTTCACATGGAAATTTTCAAGACATGAAATCCAAAGCCAAGTTTCACCTGACGCGAGTTTTACCATGAGTGTTCGAAAGGGAAGTGCCTCGACTCCTTGTCGTGTGGTCTATTTATAACCTTTTCGGCAATGATGACGACTTCCGGCTTCTAGCATGATCTAGAAGGTCTGGGAAGCTAAATCTATGTAGAAAAACAATTGGAGACCACCACATCAAGATCAAGATGACAGGCCACTGTCAATTCTGCCAAACTTCTACCACTGATATTAGACCAGTAAGAAGCGTCGAACACAAAGGGTGACGTTAGTACACGGAATCAACACCGTGGCGCTAGTCAATCGCGAAACTGAATAAAGTGAATATTGGCTGTGATTCACCTCTGGTAGTGTTTACAACAATGTAATTGTTCTAATAATACATACCTTCAATTGATGAATGAAATTTAAACACTTTAAACAATAGTTTTAGAACACAAGCTCTACATCGAGTACGCAATATATTATACATCAGCTTGTATAGGTGGTTGCAGATGTTAGGGCAACATTTTTAAAAATGGTACGTGTATACGGGGTGTGGCGAATTAATGCATTAACAATGCACTTAAAACGTCGTAATGGAAATTAGACCAAATTTTCGTTACAATATCTAGGAAGCGGCGACCCTGGAAACGAAAATGACAAGTAATAACAACGAAAAGAATAATTATAATCACATAAAAGTCTTGTATTTAATTCTCAATAAATATTCGCTGTATGCCTGCTGTGTGCAAGATATAAGAAAATTTTACTAAGAGGGTCCAAGATTAACACCTTCCCTTATTTATTTATATTTTCATGTTTTTTAGTCTAAACAAATTCATTCTTATGTAATTTTTGCCATATCAAACAAATCTGCAGTCAGAAAAATAATTAAACATCAAATAAAAAATATATGGTGGTTAAGTCTGTTTTTATTGTAAGTAATATCATGTAGTATCTTGTAGAGAAAAATGCAAGCTCATTTGACATCAAATTTATTTAATAAGCTTATGAGAGTTGAAAGTCTACAAAACAACACCACTTTACTGGTGGTTGCCAATGCGAAGGAACTGCTTAGGAGGTGGCAAACCCTTTTTTATTATTGCTCCATGGGCCTTCTTTCCTATGGTACCTATTTTGTTCTATAAGCTTATGAGAGTAGATTTGCTTAAAAATTAACCACAACTTCTTTAATTAACATATTAATTGAGGCAACCTACTTGCTTCAAGTAAAGAAATATACTCTACATTTTACATAACATCGAATTCTATAAGCTTATGAGAGTTGAAATTATGCTGCCGACTCTTGGACTATCCATTTCAGGAGTTTTTTTTATTAGCTAACTTGGACATACTGCAAAAATGTACAACACAGTTATTTTAAAAAAATGGCTCATTTAGTGTAGTTTTTAAAGTGGTATAACATTTGACATGTTTTACGTGAGAAGAAAAAGACATTGCAATTTTACTGCAAAAGGAGCTCATTGTGAAATTATTGAATAATTAAGAATTCCAGTGAAAAACCTTGTTAAAGTAAAGTGATATTTATTTGAAACTAAACAAATCACAAATAAAAATTAAGGAATGCATGTTAAAATTGCTTGCCACCAAGTGGGATGCAAGCAAGACATATTTTTATAATAAAGAGGAAGAGGTGTATTTTCGTGCAAAATATATTTATAAAATTCGCATGGTAAAGCACAGCGCTTTCGGCTACATAGCCATCATCAGTACCACCTAAAAGAGAGCATGACATAACTTAGAGAAAAGTCAACGATTTTAATATGAAAAAGTGGAATAAATTTCTTTGGTTATGTGATACTCACATGTCAGGTGTGTACAGAAAATTGGAGCAATTGAGTTTAATACAGGTATAAAGAGACGATGGAAACCCCATATCACACATTAAAATGTCAAATTAACATCACAGCCATAAGCTTAACAAATATTATGTAAATTATTTTAAACAAAATTCATCATGGTAAAATGGAACGACAGATAGCCATGCAATGCAGTGTGGAAGGCGATGAGGATAGTGACTTTCGAGAAGTAACTAAATCGGGCGGAAGACACCGGACAGTGTCAACAAAGACCGCAAATTATGAAAATGGGCATGGGCGTGCCAAAATTATTCAAGCCGGCAGAGGTGAAAGCCGGAAAATAAAATGAAAATATTATTTCATGTAAATATGGAATTTTAATAGAAGAGGAAAAGAGGATTACCCAAATGGGGGAGGGGGCGTAGGTATCATCATAGAGTGAGTCTTTTGTGTATAGGAATGTCGGATCTATTAAGATTTACTTTAACATTTAGACAATCTGGATTTGTAAGCAACTCTTTGTTTATTTGAATGTCCTCGAGAAAATCCAATCTGTTGAAATTTTTAGACGAAACATTATGTATGATTTTTGAATTAGAGTGAGGGCTAAAATTGTGGTTGAAATTTTTTATATGTTCCCAAAGGGTTCAGCTGTCCCTACTGATATGTTCACTTATACGGACTTTTAGAGGGTGACATGTTCTACCTATGTAAATGCTGTTACAAGAGTAGCAAGACAACTTATAGATACCACTCTTAGAGAGGTGATCAACTCTGTCTTTAGAATTAACCAAAGACAGAGTTGAATTTTCATAATTCGCGGTCTTTGTTGACACTGTCTGGTGTCTTCCACCAGATTTAGTTACTTCTCGAAAGTCACTATCCTCATCACCTTCCACACTGCATTGCATGGCTATCGGTCGTTCCATTTTACCATGATGAATTTTGTTTAAAATAATTTACATAATATTTGTTAAGCTCATGGCTGTGATGTTAATTTGACATTTTAATGTGGGACATGGGTTTTCGATCGTCTTTTTATACCTGTATTAAACTCAGTTGCTCCAATTTTCTGTACACACCTGACATGTGAGTATCACATAACCAAAGAAATTTATTCCTCTTTTTCATATTAAAATCGTTGACTTTTCTCTAAGTTATGTCATGCTCTCTTTTAGGTGGTACTGATGATGGCTATGTAGCCGAAAGCGCTTTACCATGCGAATTTTATAAATATATTTTGCACGAAAATACACCTCTTCCTCTTTATTAACATTTACATGCACGCAGCCGAAACCCATTAATTTTTTTATATTTTTATAGGATTATTCTGTAAAGATTTATTTTGTTTATGGTAATCTGTTTTCCTTTTCATGTAATTTTGATAAGATATTACACATTTAAAAAATAGGTATAATTCGTCTAATATCTACCATAAATAATTGTGTTCTCAGCAAACTTCAGCTCTTACTATTTAGCAATATTTGCATTTTAAGAATTTTAGAATTTTCTCAACAGTAAATATTTTACCACTTCCTAATAAAATTCTTCTACAATTTTAGTAGTTAAATAGAATATAATTCAAAATATTTTTAACACTTTGGCAAAATTGTGTAAAAATTACTTTTATTATTTCGGCTACATTTCCCTATTTTTCGGCCAAATTTAAAAATCAAAATACCACCAAACTATAATTATTAGTAAAGTGGAAACGCCCCCTCCCTAATCAAATATGGGAGACACGCATAACTAATCATGAGGAAGTATTGGCCCATGTAGGCATGCCTGACACCATAGCCAAGTAGTCCCCGCCCCAATAAAGAACTGTGATGGTTAAAAACAATCTTTTTCCATGTACATTTTGTCTTAAACTATGAACAGTTGTTTTTATACCATTTGGTAACATAATTTGATGCATTATTCTTAATTTTCAGGATGGAGTCCCAAGACAAGGTTTCAATACTGGATAATAATGATTGGCTGGTTAATGAGATTTAAATTTGTAATTCAATTTATAATTAGATATAGTTTTGTTATATGTTTGTAGTTTATCTATTTTTAATAAAATTCTGTGCAACTTTTAGATATACATGGTGATTTAAATACAAGTTCCACTCATGGTTTTCCACATGAATGTGTTAATAAAAAATTTTCAAACGCATTTTATTTTTGTATCTAGGAACTTAGATCCATTACAATTACACATGACAGATAACATCGTTCAAATGACTGCCTCTGCTCCCAAGAGATGATGTTATCCACTTGTCATATTTCCAATAACATCACAGGGCTCAATGTCTGCTATTTTGCACCGAATCTCCTGTTTCCAGCTCTGCAATAGTGTTTGGTTTGTTCCTGTATACACTATTCTTCAGTTAACTCAAAAGACAAAACTCTAAAAAGAGTGATATTGCATGATCAGGCGGCCAACTGATTTCTGCATTCCTTGAAATAACGCGGTTAAGAAATTTTTTACATAATAAAGTTATTGTTTTTGCTTTTGTGTGACAGGTGGCATTATCTTGTTAAAATCAAAGATCTTCGATATCCATATTTTTCAACTAGTCCCATAAAAAGTCTGTGATCAAGCTCTGCTAGCGAACTGTAAAATTCCTTTTTCTTGAGAGCCCACTTTCATAATAGTTTGAATATTTTTAACGCATTGTTCTGCCATGACTAATTTTGTTTATATTTAAAGGTTTCAAAACCCAGTTTGACATTCACAGATACCTTGATGTTGATCTTTATCATGTGGAAACCCTACTTGAATCACACACATACTACGATCCAATTATGACTGAAAATTTGCTTTTTTGACGTTTGGGAAAATGGCCGCTGTGACGTCATCAATATTTTTTTCCCCAGAAACATACCTTTTTTTCCTATATATTGGAAAGTCCTTAAAGATTTTCTGTATATTTTATTGTTCAAAATCTACAGGGTCAAATATGTAAAAAAAACATGGAATCTGTTTCTAATCACCAAGATCGGTTTTCTGAAATCTAGCTAGCCATACAATTGATAGTCAGAAATTATTTCAGAGTATATTAAGGTGTCTTGTGTACCATTAAATTTATTCAACTGGAACGTTTTTTAACATTTTTGTAACAAACAAGTTAGTAACAAGCACAATTCAAAAATTTAAAAAATATTCCAGTTGAATAAATTTAAGGGTGCACAATAGGGTGGAGCGAAATAGGCCAATTTTTTTAAATTTTTGTATTCTTTTAAGGGGCTAGTGCTGAAAAGTTGTCTATTGGGTAGTATTCTACAGCAAAAAAAATCGACTCCCTGAGTTGCCATTTATAGAGGTTCCCCCAGGGACTTAAATTCGCATATTCTTTTATATGAAGAAATGGTAGAACGATTTTTTTATTTTTTGTGTTCGTTCAACGGGCTCTGGTGCTGAAAAGTTGTCTATTGGGTAGTATTCTACAGCAAAAAAAATCTACTCCCTGAGTTGCCATTTAGAGGTTCCCCAGGGATTTAAAATTCGCATATTCCTTTACATGGAAAAATGGTAGAACGATTTTTTTAATTTTTGAATTCATTCAACGGGCTAGTGCTGAAAATTTGTGTATTGGGTAGTATACTACAGCAAAAAAAAATCAACTCCCTGAGTTGCCATTTAGAGGTTCCCCCAGGGACTTAAAATTCACATATAGGTACCTTTATATGCAAAAATAGCAGCTCTTCGCTTGTATTTTATGATTTTAACTACAAAACACAACCCAGAACTCACCGCGAGGAGGTGGCTGCTTTTCGAGTTCCACCACCGCTTCCACTCCTTTTGTAAAAATTATTTAGGAGTAGTATTTAGTGAGTACTCATGTTTTGTATTAAAATGCGGCATTTGTTGTCTAGAGTCTATTCTTGATTTTATAAATCCATCTCTGTTGTTTTCTCCGCAGACCGCCATAGAAGCTTCAGTAACAAGTTTAATGCATCGTTCAACTACTTGGGTATTACATGGATATTTATCTATTTCCATTTTATCTGGATCTGATATCTTTGCTAAAATATCCTCGTTGGAAATATTAGTTAGCAATGGAGGTTCCGTAAGCTTGCATGACTGCCAATAAATCAGATCCACAAAGTCTGTTTCATTAAAATTAATTTTTGGAATACAGTCCACTCGGCTAATTGTGACTGTCGGCTAAATGTGACATCTTTCAGTATTTTCCTAAAAACATTGTGCATCGCTGATCCGGCAACGCCGCCTTCAAATCCAAACTGCCGCGCATAGCCAGTATAATTTCTGCCGTTGCAGCGTGCACTATTATACGTCCCGGCAACATAAGGTAAGCAGTACAATTTTCGCAATTTAAGTTAGGGGTGTCTAAAGTTGATTGCTTATTATTATTTAAGGCACTTTTTGAATAACTTTGCAAAATTATTTATTACTGAAATGGGTCGGTAATTTTTAGGGGATTTTGGACTTCCTGATTTAAAGATTGGTGTTACAATAGATGTCTTAAATTCGCTAGGAATGGTAAAGCTTTTGAATATTAAGTATTAGTGTGGTAGAAAGGTTGTCTTTTCCCGGTGACGAGTTATTTTTAAGCAAGGTAATATTGGTTGATTTTTCATGTTCCGTTACTGGCAGTAGAAAAAGAGAGTTGGGTATTTGTCTAGAATTATAATATTGCTTATCCTCACCTAACTGAATAGATTTTGTTATGTTTATTCCAGCGTTTATAAAAAAGTTATTAAATATTTCAGCCTTATGTGCATCATCACTCGTTTGATGTCCCCCTTCATCCACAATGTCACCAATCAGCGAGTGGGATTTGTTTCTTGAAGTTATATTATTAACAAAATTCCAAATGCGTTTAGGGTCTCCCTCTGCTTTGTTAAAATTGTTTTTGTAATAATTTATTTTAGCACATTTTATTGTTTTATTTAAAGCATTTCTGTATAAAACATAATCACATTTTTGGTGTTCGGAAAAAATTTTTAGTAAATGTTTTTTTAATCGGTCCCGCTTTTTAATGGAATTTATTATACCTTGTGTGATCCAAGGGCTTCTTTTTTTATTAAAATTTCTAATTTTGACTTTTTGTTTACTTGTATATTTTTCAACGTATTTTTTTATTTTATTCAGGAAAGTATTGTATCCCTTCTCCACATTTGTGATATTCAAAACATCCACCCACGTTTCCTGTTTTAAGTCATTGCACAACTGAGGGTAATTGATTGTGTATTTAAGATAGTGACTATTGCAAGAAAAAGAATTGTGTGGTTTTTCATTTTTTATAATTTTAGGAAGGGATGTTGCTAGTGCGATTAGGTAATGATCAGTTAGCGATATAGGAAATATGTATGGAGTAAATGGTTCAAAATTATTCTCATCGTAACAAGTAGAACGCTTAAGAAATAAATGGTCTATTAAACTTGAGCTCCCCTCCACAACACGCGTTGGTTTGTCTATACATGAAATGAAACCAGCAGCAGACAATATGTCGGTACATCTATTGACATTAGCATCAGTTGTATCTAGAAGGTTTAAATTCATATCTCCCACGAAAATTTCGATATCTTTACTAGTCGTAGAACAATTAAAATAATCTTCCAGTTCATCTAGGAACATATTGACATCGAAAAGGTTTAATGGAGATCTATAACCTGCAGTTATACTACGAGCCCCGTCCCATATTAGTTGGCCCAGTCTATCTAAATGTGGCAATTATTCAATATACTTGAATAAAAATAAAATATAAGAAAATAATGGTTTCTTTTAGTCAAATCAGTAACAAATAAACTTCGAAATATACAAAACAATATTAATTTACTAGATAAACTAAGAAAAGATAAGAACAGTAGTATCCAATGCAAAGTTTTGGCTGTAGATAACAAGGCACCCTACTATTTAATCAACGCTACCACTGTGTTACGTCACCTTTTCTACTTATAACAGCTTGCACACATCTAGACATAGTATTGGCTAACTCCTGGCAATCATTTGGGGTAAAACTGTCCCATATATTTTGTAGCCTCGCTCTTAATTCTGGTACGGTCCTCGCAGGCGATAATCTTAACTTTTTCTTCATGATATGCCATAAAGTTTCAATTGGGGACAAATCTGGGCACTGGATACCCATGGTAAAAGCGGAATATATTGTTTTCCAACAGCCAGTTTCTAACCCGTTTTGCTGTATGGCATGCAGCACCATCTTGTTGAAAAATAAATTCACATCCAGTTCTTCGGCATTCCTCTAACGTAGGCTTTAGGTATGTTTCCAAAATATAAATGTATTTATCAGTGCAGGCTACCTACTCCTTTAGCAGACATGGATCCCCAAACCATTACCGATGCAGGAAATTTGACTTTTCTTTTCAAACAGTCTGTATGATACGCCTCCTCTTTCTTTCTTATTACCCTACTCCGGCTATCACCTACACACACTTCAAATCTGGATTCGTCACTCCAGTGAACTGAATCCCATTGCTGCTGAGACCAGTGTCTGTATTGTTTTGCCCAAAACAACCTATTTTGTTTCTGTGTGTCAGTGAGTAATGGTTTTTCTTTTGCCAACAAGATTTCTCATAAAAATGATTTAAAACTGCAGATACAAATAAACTTTAAACCTACCTTGTAAACTTTAAAACACAATTCCATAGCAACCATGTGGCATGTTGTTCTAGAAAACTTCTTCCCAGTTGCAGTATTCCATAAAATACTTATTTCTCCATAATTAGAGTAGCGGTTCTCAACAAGTATTCTTCTTAAAGCTCTTTTATTGATATCAGTAACTCTACGCTTTCTTCCAGTTTTTTGCTTTTGGGCGATAGAGGTTGTTTTATATAAACGTATGATGTTTCGAACTGTATATCGAGATAAATTGACAATATTAAAAATTTCTGATGCCGATTTGCCTGATCGTGACAAAGAAATGATTATCTTCCATACATCCTCACTAACCGCCTTTTCCTCGCGTCATTTTAACAATTTTTTAAGAGTAATATTAAATTAACACTGGGTGTATGAGACTACTGAATAACTTACAAATATCAAATGAAATTAGTTGTCACAATGAGTTTGTTTATTTCAAAGCCATCTTGATATTAAATTTTTATTACATTGGCTCTGCATCTACTATAAAATACGCTCTAAGTAATGTTTCTTTGCTTACAATGGAATTATTTAGAAAATGTGTAAAATAATATAAAACTGGCCAAATGCAAGTAGTAAATAACGTTTTAGTAAATTTACGAATCCTGGTTTTGGATTAAAATACCGAATTATAGTTTTTAGGGAGCTGGGCCAACTAATATGGGACGGGGCTCGTATATTTTATTTCATTTATTGTAAATATTGCCCGCATAAGGTTTGTCTGATTTAATTCAAGAACGACGACATCAGCAACGATGTCACTCTTTATGTACATAACCACCCCATCATTCCTATTAAAGGAAGAATTATTGTAGTAGGTTTGATATCCACCTATCCCAAAGTCAGTACTAATATACTTACATTATCTAGCCCTATTTCATCTAGATAGATCAGAAGTTGATCAAAATTCTGTCGTAGACTTCTTATATTCAAATGAAACACATTAATTTTTCCTTTCATGCTCTCCACAGACTCGATTAGATCATTTGCCACCATAGCATTAATTTTATTATAATTATCAAGCTCCCCGAAAAGGTCTAATGCCATGTTTGTTTATTGCTAAACTGCAGTCTCCACTCTAGTATACAATATGTGGTAATAATGATTAGGTACCTACTCTAAAATGAAAAAAAAACCAAATCAAATAGCACAGTAACAATAGTATAAAACAAAAAAAAATCTAACAAAAAATTTACTTGTTTAATTTCCCTAAAAAGAAACTATTAACTACACTGTAGAATTAACTTATACCTATCGAACTTAAATGTAGAGTCTCAATAGAGGCATAAAATATAACCGCTGTGAACGCAACGAAAGAAAGAAACTCGTATCTCTTCTACGCCGCCCCTCATACCTTAATTTAGTAAATAAAAAGTATTTTAGTACTGTACAATAATTTGTAGTTTAATCAATATTATAAATCCTTTCGATTTTATTATTTTTCTTGATAAATATATTACCATGCTTGGTAGAACCCATTTTTTGACCATATTTCTGTTTGGCTAATTTGTACAGTTGGTGCTGTTTCCTGGTCAGATCTTCGGCTATACCAATATTAGTACCTTTTATATTTTTTATATGTTGCAGCAGTTTCATCTTTGTATTGTGAGTTTCAAATTTTACAACAATAGGGCGTGTTTGGCCACCAGGACCCTTTTGCCCCACTCTATAGTATGCTTGTATTTCTTCCTTCTTAACAGAGATCTTCATCTGATTATTAAACATATTAAGGAGTTTTTCATTTAATTTTTCGTTTTCTTCTTCCTTTATATTATAAATAATGATGTTTTTAGCCTTACATTCTTTTTCCAAAACATTAACAAGGCCCTCCAGTTCTTCAAGTAGCTGTATTCTCTGCGCGACCTTGAGTGTTAATTTTTCAATAAATTCATCGTCGGCTAGCAGTTCTTTTAAACCATCTTTTATTGCACTTTTAATATCTGGATTCGGTTTTGGACCCATTGTTTTGTAGCACAGATGAGTATACACACACTTGACTGGTTATTGGGCTTTATTTTGCACTAGTACTATGTGTTTAAATATTTATGTTCAAAACAAAAGAGTCTTGAATGCTTTGAAGAATTTCTTTTTTAAGTTCAAATTGAATAATAATAAAAGTGAGTCTATTTGTGACACAACAAAATTTTCTTGTTTTATTGTGACCCAAAATGTGCCACAATTAAATTGTAGTAGTTTAATACATCCAAAATCACGTTTTAGCTATGAAATCACAATTAAACGCCAAAGGTGTCACAATTATACTTTTTGTAGTCTAATTGTGACATATCGGACTGATTTTAAAAAAATACGTACAAGTGTGTAAAAGTTTAAAATATCAAAATCCGAGACAGGGAGTTATTCCTATACATTTACAGAACACCTTGCACATAAAACCGTTCAAAGATTCCTTTGAATTAAGTACCTGTCAGAAGATTTGTAAGCAGCGAAGAAAACTATGTCACAATGAACCGAGTGCACTGTAGTAAAAAATCTTATGCCTTTATTCTGCATTTTCTGACAAATTTTCAGTAGACGGCGATAACCTAACTCTCTTACACATTTAGATTTATCTGTCACCATGGAAATTAAAAGATTTTCTGGGTGGGCATAAAACCGTTTCTTTTTGTATGACTGGATCCATAACTTTTAAAACGTCTTTTTCGAAATGCCTGGACCACTTAATCATGTTTAACAAATGGCGAGGACCCTCTATACATGATGGCTTAAGCTTGATATGAAACCATAAAGGTGCATAAATCTTAACCACGTATTCGCTTAACATTTGAAGGTTCTTTGTTACTTCATTTGAGGAAATATAAAGCCTTAGTATTCTGTTTGCCGCTGTTAGCCAACGGGAATGGGATAATTTGCCCGGATTTCTATGGATTAGGCCCTCCGAGCAAACTCCAGAAGTAACAGCTTGACATACAGTGTCCTCCAAAAAGTTCGCAGCATAGGGGGAAAATTTTTAATTAATGACTTTTGAAATTTAAGTTTCGAGGTTACCTTTTGCTTTAAAAAAGATAAAAAACGACCCACTCAAACGTGATCACGTGACTTTTGTTATCTGTCAAAAATGACATTTAAAAAAATATATCGCTGAAAATGGGTTTATTTGTTAAAATATCAAAAAGTTTTACTTGAAAAAGTTATTTCTTTTTCAATTCCACGTACGTGTACCAAATTTGAACGCCCTACTAAAAGATTTAGTTTTTTGACATTTTTTAATATTTATGAAATTTCTGAAAATTTTTAAAACTTGTAACTTCATAAAAACTACTTTGTATCACTAGCTTTATCATTCTATTAACTTTTTATTACTAATTACCGATAAGAATGTGTCTTTTTCAAAAGAAAATGATATTAACGCCTTAAAATTCTGTTATGTTTGCTGCAAAGTTGATATACCATCTAGCATTTAGGGTATAAATTTAGTTACATCACGTTTCCCAGTTCTAAATTTATGCCAAAATAATAATACATTAAAATATCATCAAACTATTTTACGTATCTAAGCAAAATTATTGACTTTTATGGAACAAATAATTATTACCTTTAAGTTTAATTTCACATTAATCGATATTGATGAGTAGGCCATGGAGAGAATAGAAGCAATTGTTTTTATTTGACAGTTTGATAACTGTCAAATAAAGACAACTGACAGTTTGATAACTGTCAAATAAAAACAACTGGCATACCTAAGTCAGGATCAGAAAGATCAGACTCTCGCAAAGCAACGTTTTGTGTGGCCATTTCTGCATGTTTTGATTCTTTGATTATTTTAGGCGTATCTTTTAACTTCCTTGCTATCTTTCTATTTTTTTTTTACTTTCAATTACATCTACTGAACTAATTGCCATTTTACATTGACTAAGCTGGTCTAGTAAAAAAGTCCTCTCTTTTAGAGGAACTTTTATTTTGCACTTGCATAAACTAAAATCGGTACATTTACATGACCTTATATCAAAAAGTGTAAGATTAGCATGGTCTTGAAAGTCTTATTTTTTTGGAAATTGCATCAGTTTTTATATTTTTTAAAGGTTTCTTTAACGTTTGATATTTTTTGTAATATGCTTTTTTGTAATATGCTCTTAGCATATCAGTAATTCTTAACCCAAAGTTCTTCTAGACTTTTTACCACTATTTCTATTATTTCAGAAGCATTTGGTTCCTTTTTAGTAGTTAGTTTTAAATGATATCTAATCCATAAAAAATGTCTCATAACATCACTATAAGTTGGTAACATTAATTTGACCAGTTCTTTTGGTGCACCAAACACTACACAAAAGGTCTCTTTCCTTGAAGAAAAGCGTACCTTACGTAATCGCCCGGTAACACATACTGACTCGCGAAATAGTCGTATGATCAAAGCAAGTGAAAGTAGCCACGCCCACTATTTCCCCACCTCACATTACCTTGAAATATATAAATACACTGTTGCCAAGCATAATAACAAAGCATTTATTTCCAACAGGTCGAGACACCCAATTACAGGAAACAATAATACCCTATATGAATAATGACAACAAAGAAAAATCTAACTCTAACTTTATCTTAGTAATTCCCTCTCGACACATTGAACTATTGTATGTATGGAGTCAACATGTATCTTGCACGTATGACACATACTATCATAAATATTACACATCTGGAACGTAGGACATTGGAACATTATGTTTGATCTAGTACAGATATTATAAAACATTGAACTAGCACTTAACCGTGGAACCAAAAAATTAATTCTAGAGAAAATAAAAGGACAGTCAATATTACCATTTAACAGATTAAATAAGAATTAACAAAAATTATCTTCCTCCTATTTTCTAATTCTAATTTTCTAAAATCCAATTTGGAGCAACCAAACGTGTAGTAGAGCAGTTTGATCGTATTTAAATCTTCGAAATTGTTACTGTTCCGTATAATAAAACCAAGAATTTTGGAAGCACTAGCCACAAGCTTCCTCACATGATAAACAAAAGTAAATTTACTATCAAAAGAAGTGCCCAGATCACTGATGCTGTTTACTCTGTTCAGAGGAGCACCATCTATGGTGTAATTAAAAATTATAGGATCGGACATCCTACAGTAACTCATAATATTGCATTTATCAACGTTAAGGTACAACTTATTTTGTTTACACCAATTTACAATTATATCAATGTTATTTTGCAGGATGATACAGTCACTGGCAGATGCAATATCTAGAAATACTTTAACATCATCAGCATAATATGCTATAATCTATCACAGGTCAGCTGTCCCAGAAGATCATCGATAAATATTAAGAACAAAAGTGGCCCAAGATTTGAACCTTGTGGCACACCGGATGATGGGACAAACATTTCCGATTTGAACCCTTCGTATTCAACAAACTGTTGACGTTTCATTAAATACGACTCCAATAGATTCAGCAGACGGGTTGTTCCACCAAACTGACGTATTTTAAACAGCAGTATGTAATGGTCAAGCTGATCAAACGCTTTCCTGAAATCGGTATATACGTCAGTCTGGCCCTGTCTATCTAAGGATTCACATATATGTTCAGAGAAAGAGCACAAGTTAGTCATGCAAGATCTCTTTTCTATAAAACCGTGTTGCTCAGTAGATATAATATTTCTGATGCTTTAAAAAATTACTTTATGTATAACAACTTCAAATAGTTTAGAAAAATTGCAGAGAATCGAGACCGGACGGTAATTGGAAAACAATTTAGGATTGCTCTTCTTTAATACTGGACAAACTCGAGCAACCTTCCATTTTTCGGGAAACATGCCAGTTTCTAAGGCAAGATTGAATATGAACGCCAGCGGCTCAGCAAGCACCTGTATACAATCCTTAACCAAAAAGCTCGAAACAGCATCTATGCCGGCAGTAAATTTGTTTTTAAGTTTTTTGCTTGCTTCAATCACATCTTGAGCGCTAATCCGTCCAATGTCTAATTTAACTGACACATTGACGACTTAATCATCTACTGGAAACCTAATAGACGGTTTGTAAACTTTATTATAATAAGAACCAAATTCTTCCACGATATCTTGAGCATTGGTGTAAAAATTATTACCATCAGACATAGAGCACGGGATTCTTGAATTACCTCTCTTTTCTCTAACAAATGACCAAAACTGAGCTGGATTAGCGTTAATGTGTTGCTCAGAGTTCCGTATATGTGTTTTATATGCAATACTAATACGAGCCTTAATTGACCGTCTCAAATCTTCAAATCTCTGCCTATAGTAGTAGGTTTTATATGATTTGTACATTCTGAGAGTCTTTTCCTTAAGGTAGATGTTTGAGATAATTTCTTCGGTAAACCAGTAGGGAAAGCGTTTTTGTAGGCACACAAGCACTAAGGATATTATTCAACATCTCATAGAATGAATCACAACACAAGTTAACATCCTCATGAACATGTGACCAATCCGCATTGGCCAATAAATCGTATAATAAAACAGTTAGCTTTACGAAAATTAAAAACTTTAGTATCAGTGATACGAATTGGGAAGTTATTTATATGGCGAACAGCAGTATTAAACTCCACCATTAAACAAGGATGATATAGATCTTCTGGGACTATAGGAACTGAATTCTTAGTTACTTTACAATCAATATTAGAGAAAACTAAATCCAACAACCGATTATTACAGTTTAGGACACCATTAAATTGCAACAGATTACACATTTCCTCGAATTGTTTAATCAAATTACATTTTGAATCGGAAAAGTTATTAAAAAATTCGGGCACATTAAAATCTCCCAAAACTATAATCTTACTGCTATCAAGTACAAAATCAAGGGACATAAAAATATCAATGAAACCTTCAAAGTCATACAAAGACACAGAGGGTGGAATATAAACTACAACTATATAACAAACAAATGAGTTTACGATCAATTTGCAGCCAACAATGTCAATAAGAGGAGCTTCACTTCTCAAAACCGAAAAATCAAGTGACTGGCCCATATATTCACGCTTAACACCCAAAAGAACTCCGCCGCCCTTCGATGTACCAATTAAAACAAGATCCCTGTCACAACGATAAACATTAAACGAATCGGTAAATAATTCAGAGTTAAGCACGGAATCCTGTAACCACGTTTCTGAGACTGCAATGATGTCATAGACTTCGGAAGCAACATCATTCAGGAAATTGTGTGTCTTGGAGTTTAGGCCTCTGACATTCTGGTACCAGCAAACAATTGATCCTGACTCGTAATTGGATGTCCCACCTAGTTTAAAGCGACCACAGTAGGTAGTCCCTTAACGTACCTAATACCTAAATTAGGCTCTCCGTTTTTTAGGTGCTCATCAAGTTCCTTCTTCGCATCCCGATAATATTGTTGTTGTCTAGGAGTCCTATCAGAGGACAGGAACATGTGCCGAAATTGACTTGAGTTCTTTAAAACCTTGGATTTGGATAATACCTCCTTGACGTGAACTACATCTTTCAAAGTAAGTTTAACCAAGCGAGGTCGACTATTAGAAGGAATGAATTTAATCAGACGATGTAAGGAGATATAAATAATATTGGTATTAAATATCGACTATTTGAGTATTTAGTCTATGCTTACAATTATGAAATTTCAATGTCTTTGAGGAACCTCCAAAATATTTCCGATTTAATTGCGAATTTAATATGTTATTTTGTGTCACAATAGACAACTTTTGCACACTACCCTACTTTGCATTTCGAAAATGTAAATTTTCGCTCCACCCTAGTGCAGAAGGCACCCTAACATACTCTTAAATAATTTCTGACTATCAATTATTGTTTCCATGGCTAGCTAGATTTTGCAAAACTAATCCTGGTTATTAGAAAAAGATTCCATGTTTTTTACATATTTGACCCTGTAGATTTAGAACAATAACAGATACATAAAATCTTTTCCTACAAAAGTTGTTTAGAATGGTAGGGAATTCAAAATATATGGGAAAAAAATTGTATGTTTCTCTGGGTAAATATCAATGACGTCACAGCGGCGTTTTCCCCAAACGTCAAAAAAGCAAATTTTCAGTCATAATTGGACCTTAGTCCCATTTAAGAACCCCCGTTTGAAATTTTATTTTCAGTTTTTATGTTCTTGCATGGGACATTGGGTTTCGCCGTTGATTGAGGAAGGGAAAGATATCCTTCCTTAGGGTGGCATGCGAATATGACCCTTATGATCTGTCTGTCAGATTCTCACTTGTTCCTAAATGTTTCTGTCTCATTCTCTTACATTTCA
This sequence comes from Pseudeuparius sepicola, assembly GCA_963920635.1. Taxonomy (NCBI): domain Eukaryota; kingdom Metazoa; phylum Arthropoda; class Insecta; order Coleoptera; family Anthribidae; genus Pseudeuparius; species Pseudeuparius sepicola. Next base: position 41,375,062 of record OY987303.1, on the reverse strand, counting down.
CCGAGACGCGTCCGTACGGTGGCGCCAAATTCGGAACCACGGTTCGAGCCGTCGATGGAGAAAGGAATCCGCAATCAACGGTTCGAGCAAAGCGTCTATGGAAGAAGGTTAAATTTTACAGGGCAGGAAACTGTATGTACGTACGCTGTTAGCGCACCGCCACCTATAGACAACGCTATCCAAGCACTGGCATATCGACCCAGCGCTTAGTCATCACACATCGTCCCGTCCGAGGTCCAGCTGTTGCTTTTTGCTGCCGGTTATTAATTTGCTGTGTTTCTCGTTTTCTTATTTCCACTTATATTATTGTTACGTGTATTTTGGTGGATACAGTAGTGTGCAGTGGTGTTCTAGTCCGATAATTAGTGTGTGCATATCAAAAACATTTCATGTTTTGAGCCATCAGATAAACGATAAATACGGAGGTTAGGAAGTGAAAATGTGTTTTGTTGTATCAAAATCAGTGTTTTATTGTGGTTGTAGCTTCGAAGGAAATCAAGGTTGTAGCCATACCCGAGAAGTGTTGTGTCCCAAATTCGTCGATGGAGGAAGGAATCAATTGACGCCCAAATTACCAATTACCTAACCGTGCCAAAGCCAAAAGTGTCCGTTTTTTCCTTTCCTAAGGATCCAGTTTTGAGGACAAAACGGGTGCAAGCCATAAAAAGGGCTGACTTTGTAGTCAAGAAAATATTCTAAGGTATGTTACATGTTACATTTTTTTATATATTTTTCATGAAGCTTCGGGTTATTGTAGGTCTGCGAACAACACTTCTTAACACAAGACATTGAAAGGGAGACTACGTGACGTGTGTTGTAGAATCAACTGGTGAAACTTTACGTGTCCCTTTAAAAATTCCACGTTTAGCTAAAGGTTTTAAATTTTCATGCCTAGTTAATTTCATTATATTTTTACAAAATATACTTACTTTTTTAGATGCAATACCTTGTACGTTACCAGGTTGCCCATGTTATTTGTCCAAATCGAGCACGAGTTGTAGGGAAGGTCCCAAATAAAAAAAAACAAAAAATTGAACTTGGACAGGTTGAAAAAGCCATAACCGAAAGCGTTGAGAGTTGTGAAGCTTACAAGTCTGCAAAATTGTATTCAAACATTGAGTGGGATAGTCGCTGGTTGAAGGCAAAAACAAATTCTCATATTTGCTTTTTTTATGTGATAGAAGAACCTAAGCCAAGAATAAATTGTTGTGTTTTCCTCTCAGATGATTTAAATTTATCAGTTACACATAATGATACTGATATTATGCAAGTTTTGTGCAGAGACAAATCTCGGCTAACATTCCCTATGAACGTAACAGATCTAAAATGTTCTAGAAAATATTTTGAATGATGTAGCTTATTTCATGAATCGTTCTGTAGAAGCAAAGAGTACACTAGAACACCTGGATAGTTTCAAATATTTTGGACATTGTGGCAGTTCAATTACCAGAAAAAACATTGTGTGATGTTTAAGGAAGCAGGTAGATCTTTTAAAATGCTCAAGTAAATATCACTTCATATATAGCTGGGAAACTTCTGTGTTTTGTAGCATTTTGTTATCAATATCACCCCATGCCTACAAATTTCTGAGAAGTTCGGGCAATTTAAGTATTCCCTCACCAAGCACCATAAAGAACATACAGTGTGTTTCACTTCAAGTCGAGACAATTCATTATTTTTTTACGGGTTGACCGATTTTCAAAAACTTTTTTTTTTAATATAGTGCTCCGAAAGATCTACATTTTGATACCAATTTTTTCAGATTCGTCTTTTCCATGACCTACTACGATCAAAATTATACCCCCAAAAACTGCAAAAGTACATTAGGAAAAAAATTAATAGCACAGTCGTATTGACCATACCTGAAAACCCCACATACCAAGCTTCATGGTCATAACTTATACAGGGCACGAAATAGCTTCAAACATAGCAAAATACTGTTTTTCGGAGTACTCTGTACGACACCGAGAGATATTTTAAAATTATTTCTTTGCAGTTTGATTAGGGCTCACTAAGCCATCAATTTCCACTATTTCATGGTCCTGCCTTAGGCAGGGCGATCGCATTAAAAATACAAAAATAAAAAAAAATGATTTTTCTCTTGATGTTTTTTTTACATTTTTGTCTACAATTTTAACTTATGCCTATTAAAAAACATAAACAATATTAAATTTTAGAAAGTATCTTCAATAAAGAGCACCCTTTTTTATGTGAAAAAATTTAAAAATTAATTGGTATCCACGTATCCAGGGTGCTCTTTATTGAAAATACTTTCTAAAATTTAAAATTGTTTATGTTTTTTAATAGGCATAAGTTAAAATTGTAGAAAAAATTCAAAAAAAAAAACAAGAGAAAAATCGATTTTTTTCGATTTTTGTATTTTTAATGCGAACGCCCTGTCTAAGGCAGGGCCATGAAATCATGGGAATTGATGGTTTATGTAAGCCCTAATCAAACTGCAAAGAAATAATTTTAAAATATCTCTCGGTGTTTGTAGAGAGTACTCCGAAAAACCATATTTTTGCTATGTTTAAAGATATTTTGTTATGACCGTGAAACTTTGAATGTGGGGTTTTCTGGTGTGGTCAATACGACGTGTGCTATTCATTTTTTTCCTAAAAAAAGGCTAATGAACTTTTACAGATTTTGGGGGTATAATTTTGATCATAGTAGGTCATGGAAAAGACGAATCTGAAAAAAATTAGTGTCAAAATGTAGATCTTTCGGAGCACTATATTTAAAAAAAAGTTTTTGAAAATCGGTCAACCCGTAAAAAAAGTAATTTCCTTCAATACACTAATACTTCTAAATTTAAAATATTACAAGACAAGGATAAAACTGTTATTCTTAGTTTGTGTGAACTTAGCCACGCTTTTGCCAGCCACGGTTTTTGGCGTAGCGAGTGTTGAAGAGGAATTCTATTTCTCGGGTTTCGTGAACCGCAGGCACAGCAACAGTTTTGGGTTTAGAGCGCTTACCGCCAATAAAAATGATAATTTTTCAAGTTTTCCAGTTCCGTTTCACGAAAACAATATTGCAGCTAGAGTGGGCATACTTGGGGGTGACTTTGGGAGTAGACAGTTTTCTTTGTCTGCCCGTTTTAAGGGTTGAACAAAATTAAAGTTTGACAAACCAAGTGCTAATTTGCCAATACAATGAGAATTTTCCATATTTTCCAGTTCCGTTTCACGAGACCAATACTGCATCTAGAGGGGGCATATTTGGGGGTGACTTTGGGAGTAGACAGTTTTCTTTGTCTGTCTGTTTCAAGGGTGGAAAAAATTAAAGTTTGACAAACCGAGTGGTATTTTGCCAATTCAGTGAGAATTTTCCAAGCTTTCCAGTTCCGTTTCACGAGACCAATACTGCGTCTAGAGAGGGCATACTTGGTGGTGACTTTGGGAGTAGACAGTTTTCTTTGACTGCCCGTTTTAAGGGTCGAAAACAATTAAAGTTTGACTTTGAAGCTTTACTGAGCGGTAATTTGCCAATACAATGAGAATTTTCCAAGTTTTCCAGTTCCGAGCGGTAATTTGCCAATACAATGAGAATTTTCCAAGTTTTCCAGTTGTTTCACGAGAATACTACTGCTGCTATAGAGGGCATACTTGGGGGTGACTTTGGGAGTAGACAGTTTTCTTTGTCTGTACTTTTTAAGGGTTGAAAAGAATTAAAGTTTGACAAACCGAGCGGTAATTTGCCAATACAATGAGAATTTTCCAAGTTTTCCAGTTCTGTGTCACGAGAACAATACTGCAGCTGGAGAGGGTATACTTGGGGGTGTACTTAAACGTATAGTTCTTTTTTTGAAATGTTTGTTTCACACTCTACTTTTTATAATAAAATTTTATATAACTGAACTACCACCGTGATTTTATCACTTATTTTGCGCCCTACAATAAAAATCGTAAAGAAACAAAAATGTGGCAATTTTGGACAGCTAAGTGGTGCTGCAAAAGAAATCGGCATCCATAGCCAACTTGACGTGCAATATAAAAAATACCTCAAATTGAGCAAAACAATTTAATAGCCCTAGCATATTTATTTTACGAGATAAAGGAAAACTTTCATATTGAAAATTGATGGCACTAAGAAGCTTTATGCAACTGGGTACTCAGATAGTTTCAGAAAATTACACAGGGTGTTCGGCTCTCTTAAGGCTATGCATTTTTTTGTTTATTTCTTATTAACCGATTTTCTCGGTTATTTTAGGCTGCACAGAAAATAGATAAGAACATAAAATATGGCAATTTTGGCCACCCAGGTGACGTTAAAAAAGAAATGGGCCTCCATGCCCAATTTTTCGCGCTGTGCTAAAAAAACTTCAAATCGACAAAAATGTTCATGACCTCAAGAGAGCCGAAGACCCTATTTGTTAAAACTATCTGAGTGCGTGGATGGATAAAGCTTCTCAGTGCCATCAATTTACAATATAAAAGTTTTCCTATGTCTCTTAAAATAAACATTCCACGGCTATTAGTAGTTTTGATCAATTTGAGGTTTTTTATATTGCGTGACAAGTTGGCCATGGATTCTGATTTCTTTTTCAGCACGACTTATCTGTCCTAAATTGTCACATTTTTGTTCCTAAGTTTTTTTCTTGGATGGCGCAAAATAAGGGAGAAAATCACGGTGGTAGTCATAAAAAAATCATCCTGTATAGTATTTAAGCATGTTATTTTATGAGTCGGTGTTATTTTTTGTTCATTTTTTTTTAATTTTTAGTGGAGTTGCATATGGGCAAATTTTTGAAGTCGGTTTTAATTTTTTGTTAATTTTTTTTATTTCTTATTTTTTAGCGAATTATTAAGAACTATTGACATTGGTCCAATATTAAATTCCATCCCCTATTTGTCCACCCTTAGGATTGAAATTTTTCTCTTAAAATTTAATTTCTCTTCAAATTTAAATGTGACCACCTCTAAGGTAACCCCTTTCTAATAAAAAAAGAAGCATCAAAATCGGTTCAATATGAAATTTCATCCCTGGTGGAAGTAGAGAGATCAAATTATTTTTAATTTATAGAACTTAATCTGTGTCTAAACTGTGCCAAATATGTTTGACATTTTTGCATAGAGTGCCTTGGAAACATAAGCCTAATTATCCATTGTTGCGAAGTGTGCTTTGGAATATTGTTTAACGCGGTTCAGTAAAAATTCAGTTAGTCACACTGGAAACACAAGAACAACAAAAACCTATTTTACAATAAATGTTCAATTTGTCCTCCTTGTTCCTCAAGGCACAATGCAGCATGTTTCCTCAAATTGTTTATGGCTCATCAAATATCCCTTCCTCATCATTTATATTTGAGCAATAATAAATTTGAATCATGTCACTCGAAATACGGTCACCCTGTATATGAATATTATAACATTCCATTATAAAATGATTATTTTAAGAACACTATCGAGAAATTTGTCATTAACAATTAATAACGTTACTCGCTACTTTAAAAAAAAATCATATTTTTTTTAGACCGCCTCCATAGGCAAATAGGGGGGCGGGGCCACGGCCGCGGCCGGGCGGGCAACGCTCGAATCGAACGCTGGAATACAAAATCTAATAATCTTCGAGCCGTCGATGTAATGACTCATTCAACATACCAGCACAAAAACGCAAACGGTCAAGGTCAAACCAACGAATTTGAGAAGCCGCGAAGCGTGCCATCTGCCGAACAGAAGTTCGTTTTGGGAAGCCGCATTGCAAGTGCGCAGTGCGCCATCTACCAGACAGAACCTCGGCGTGGTGCAAGTGCGCCATCTACCGGACAAACGTGTCGGTCTGGGAAGCCTCGTTTCCCCCACCATGCCGAGAAGTATTCGACGGTGGCTCCATCTTCTTCCGAGCAGTATTGAGTCAGTCGCTATTTTGCATTAGGAAGCTTATCTTTTCCTTCCTCCATCGACGTTTTCGCTCACCCTATACATATATCATATAACTTAGAAAAAACAATAAAATATCATCTAGAAATGAAAATTTTGTCAATTTTGACAAAAATATAAAGGTACCTACTAAAGGCACAACATAATACAGGAATTAATAATTAATTGTTTTAATTTTAAGAATTTTAGCTTTATATCAATCAAATTTAAATAAATAATACAGAGTGTGGCAAAACAAACAGTGCAGTTTTGAAGGGCTGTTAAAAAAATTGGCACAACTTACTTTCATCAGGGCAGCACTTCTGGAGGACACAATCTTGTTGATGTGATCTTTAAAACTTAAGTGAACAAAAATGGGGTGGAGTACTGGCCCAAGCAGAATAAACCACTTTTTCATAAGTTGAACAAATTTTTTTAATAGCCCTTCAAAACAGCACTGTTTGTTTTGCCGCACCCTGTACTTAGGTTGTTAATATCAGTCCTAAAATTTATAGAATTTTCATCAAATTAATTAAAAATTATTTTTTGAAGATGTTTTCAAAACATTTTCTTATTTGTACAATCTCTTCTGTGTTCAGTCATTCTATTATGTAATTTTTTGTTTGTCCAATGTAAGTCCCTTGGCAGTACAAGCATGATACTTTGTAAACTAAATTTGATTGAAATTTATCTTGGGTTCTGTCTTTAATTTTAAAAAATACTGATGTAGTTTTTTTTGTAAGAGGTTAACTAATTTAATTTGTTTTGTGATGGTGTTACATTAGGTGAGCTGTAAAAAATATTTCATAAATATTTAATAAATGTCAAAAAACTAAATCGTTTAGTGGAGCATTCAAACTTGGTGTACTAAAATCTCTCTTTACACTAGAAATGGCATTTCTTAATTTGGTAATACAAGGTTGGCAGCATTATTTTGGACGCCTCTAGGGGCATATTTATCATGTTCAGAACTTGTGACAGAGGCTTAACCTTAACCTTGATATTTTATGGTTATAACCTAATTTCAAACACAGAAACTATAACTATAGCCTTTTTCTGTGCTTCAAAGAACAAGTTTAATGTTAATTTCTATCCAAATTTAAGATTCGTGTGCATTCTGTTGATTATGGTCCTTTCCTCCGTCACCTATCAATACGAGTAATATCAATATGGCCACTGTTTAAGGAATTCTACTAGTGTACAGAGAGATTTTAGTATAAGATAAGATAAATTTATTTGCAAAAAACAACACATTACATGTTTTGGCATCGTCAAACACATTAAAATTATATGTATAAAATTTAAAATTTAATTGCATTGTATTATTGTGTACATTTTACATTTCACCACCCCTCCACATAGGCTAAGCGTCAATATTCCAACAGCTGTTTTTGAGAAATTCATCAATATTATAGGGACACAGTGAAATCAAAATATGTTTTGTCTATACTTTAACTTTTTATATGGCATTTGCTTTATGTGGTTTGGAAGATGATTATAAATCCGGATTGCGTTCGTGGAGAAGTTTTTATGGGTGAAGGACAGCCTATGTTGTGGGACGAGAACCAGATCCTTACCTCTGGTATTATAATTATGTATATCCTCATGCTTCATTAAGTGGTTAGTTTTGGACTTTATATACAGAATACATTGATGAATATATAGATAGATAGATAGATTTATTTCAATCCATGAAACAACACAGTTTTTGGACAAGTCAAAAAATATATATAGTTGGATGTACAAACAGAAACCAATACAGGCACATACAAACACATAATATATAAAAACAAACATTAAAAAGTCACATTCATCTGAAAAAAAAATCATTGAGCGTTCATGATGCATGAAAGATAATTACAGATACACATATACATAGATACAAATAAAACTATACAGATAAAATACAATATGGGTTTAAAAAAGAGAGTCACATTGTAAGAGCATGAACTTCCCCCACGTGAGTCTGAAACTCCGCAATACTGCTCGGACACAAATCAACCAAAGCCCGTTGCAAAGTTCGCCTAAATTGTTGTAGTGGTAACGATCTAATCGCTCTTGGTAATGCATTGTAAAGATGGATGCCCAACTTTCTGGATTTATATATTCTCGTTCTAGGTTGTATGAGATTAGTCTTTCCTTGGGTATTCAGAGAGTGCTGGGATTCGCGGGTCTGAAAGTTGCCGATATTACTTCGTACATACATTAGATTTTCTAAGATTATCATTGCAAATAGTGTTTGAATACCCAGTTCTTTGAAGATCGGACCACTAGGAGAAAGCCACCCTTCGTTTTTTATAGCACGCACAGTGGATTTCTGAATTAAAAATATTCTGTGTAGTTGAGAGTGCGATGCATTTCCCCAAGCCAGTATACCATACTTGAGACAAGAATGAAATAAACCATAGTATGCAGTAATTGCAGCCTCTTTGTTTATTGTTGATCTTATTCTGCGCAGAGCGTAGACGGATTTACATAACCTTAGGGAGAGATTATTCAAATGCGTTTTCCAGGACAGATTCGGTACCAGGTAAACACCAAGGAACTTCACTTTACGATTATCATCGCGCTGTGAAAAATCCAATAAGGAAAATAACATTACTTCAGTTTTCTCTCTATTGAGGAAAAGTTGTTTTGTATTGTACCATATCTCGCCAAAGCTTAAGACCGAATCAATATGAGGATCTGTGTCGTGGTTGTTTGAATGGAAGCTAAAGTTTGTGTCATCCGCATACATAGTAGTACGAATTTTTTTTAAGTTAAGCGATTTCATGTGTTGAGGTAAATCATTTGTATATACAATAAAAAGAAACGGTCCAAGATGGACCCTTGAGGTACACCTCTCTTCATACACAGCTCATTGCTGTATAGGTTGTTAAAGAAAACCCGTTGGGGCCTATCAGTCAGATATGATGCCACAAGCTGATTCGACATGCCCCGAACACCGCATCTCTCAAGTTTATCCAGCAATATTTCATGATTTACGCAGTCAAAAGCTTTTGATAGGTCAGTAAAAATTGTATGGCATTTCAGTTTATTTTCGAAAGCATCCTGAATAGTATCCACCAAATGCTCTATAGCGTCAATAGTGCTCTTACCTTCCTGAAAGCCAAATTGGCAATTCGTGAGGATATTTTGCTCACTGAAAAATTTTGAGAATTGATTTAAAATTGCAATTTCAAATATTTTAGAAAGGCTAGGTAATATGTGAATTTGTCTATAGTTTTTTGCCAAATTTGGATCACCTTTCTTAAACAGGGGAATAACTTTGGCAGGTTTTAGTATGCCAGGATATACACCTTCAAGAAAGCATAAATTTATTAAATGCGTGATATGTGAAAGGACAAATGGTAAACACCTCTTAATTAGGTTTGAACTAACGCCATAAATATCGCAACTTTTTCATTTTTTATTTTTGTTATATATTTTAAAATATATAAAACAGGTACTGTCATAATTTTTAGTTCTTTGAAATGACTGCGACAAGAATCCCTTTTCGTTAACTTTTTTATAACTCTAATTGCTGTTTTTTCTTGTTTAAAAATTATTTGCCAGTCTGTTGATGTTCCCCATAACAGAATGCCATATTGTAATTGACCTTAAATAGTCCCATATATGTGAATCTAAGTATATCTCTATCAGCATATTGACTTATTTTTCTGAGAAGATATATTGTGCTGGCAATTTTTTGTGATAGTTTCATAATATGGGTTTTAAACAATAACTCCCCATCCAAATAGATTCCGAGAAATTTAATGTCATTTTGATATTCAGAGGAAACTCTATTTAGTGAAAAATCCAATGATTCCATTTTTTTTTCATATTGAGCAATAGAAAGTTAGCACTGAACCACTCCATAGCCTTGTTCAGGTTTTGATTTAACTCAGTTTTGTTATCAAAAGCACTGCTACCACGTAAAAAGTGGTGTCTATTTAGTGAAAAATCCAATGATTCCATTTTTTTTTCATATTGAGCAATAGAAAGTTAGCACTGAACCACTCCATAGCCTTGTTCAGGTTTTGATTTAACTCAGTTTTGTTATCAAAAGCACTGCTACCACGTAAAAAGTGGTGTCATCTGCATATTGAATGGTTTTCACCATTTTCATATTTATTGGAAGGTCGTTAACATATAGAATAAACAACAGTGGGCCCAATATTGATCCCTGTGGGACCCCTGTGTTTACCTCCTTCAGTAAAAAAATTATCTTATATTGACAAATACGCACCATTCTAGTCATCTTTTTTCTTAAATGTCATTACGACTATCAATTAATTCACTGAAAAGGATGTCCCTGACTGCTTGTCGCATACGCTGCCTGTCTCTGCTGATGTCGTAGAAATTTCTTCTTGTTGGCGGTGGATTTGTCTGACTATGCTACAACTACAGTTATATGGTATCGGGGTATGTTTGAGAAATTAGAAAATAATCCTCAATGGTATGCTGACTGGCATATTGAAGGTTCAGTTTTCTATGAGTATTTTGGTTGTAATACCACAGTTAGACAGTTACGTCATAGAAAATTCTTCTATGACAAGAAAACCATTTACATGTTAAATTTTTGACCCCTGAGATGGGGCCTCACTTTCCTAGCGAGGCCCCATCGACACCGACTCGGGCAAAGTCAGGCCCAACGTTGCCATATCCACGGGCGGCGTCTGCGACGGCAGCGGCTGTGGCGGCGGCTGCGGCCACTCGCCGGCTGTCGCACATATACCTAGCATATTTTTGGTTTTCGATGCGGACTTGGTTGGTTGGAGCGGACAGATCCGTGACGTGGTGTATTTATATAGGGCGAGTTTTTATTTATGATCAGTATGGGGATCTCGGAAACTAGCGGAGATAGAAGGAAGGTTAAATGGGGAAAGAATTGCAGTATTGTGGGCCCAATTTAACACGCCTTGTGGATTTTTGAAAAAAGTCATGGCTTACTAGATATTTTAAAAACACAAAATTTTAGCGATTTATTCTAATCTGTCCAGCTTCGTTGTTTCTGATTTTAGGTAAAAAGTGTAAATACCAAAGTTGTAGGAATTTGTACTCCAATGTGTTTATCATTCCTACTTTTCGTGACAGCTGTCATTTTCGAGATATGACATAAACTTGTGTTTTTTTAAATGGAAACCATAGTGGGCCATGGCCTCAAAAAAAGTCAGGCATTTTTAGAGCTTTCCAACGATATACAGGGTGACCGTATTTCGAGTCTTTGCATGGGGATCTTGGTTATCTTAAGAGATACGAGGTCGGTTAAATTGGGGCAAAGTTGCGGAATTTGATGCCGAGTAACATGGTAAAAAAAATTTTTGGCTGGCCCTTCTCGTTTTGAAAATAATGTGAAAAAACTGAAAATTTTCGTTATCGTTTTTATTTTTTTAAACGAAAACGAATGGCGCTGGACATTTCTAAGTTAAACTTTATTGAGTCACTTTTTTACAAGGAATCTAAATATGATCTCGCATTTTTTTTTCTCGCCTCCTTGGACAAAAATATGACGATCAACTTTTATTTTTTCTTATTTTTGCATTTTCGAAAAGAGGATTTTTTTCTGGTTAAAATGGTATGTCAGACATTATGCTTTACTTTGTTTTTCTTGCCGTAATATCAAATTAATCATTTTTGCATAGAGTGCCTTGGAAATGTAAGCCCCATAATGTTTGACGTTTTTGCATAGAGTGCCTTGGAAACATAAGCCTAGTTACCCATTGTTGCGAAATGTGCTTTGGAATATTGTTTAACGGTTCAGTAAAAATTCAGTTAATGTTAAATTTATTGATTAAATAAATCATTAACGTACCGCGAGGACAAGAGTATGATCTGAGACCTTGTTATTTATTTGCCATTTGCACACATTAACACTAAAAGAATCAAACTGGAAACACAAAGAACGACAAAAACCTAGACGAGGAGACATTATGAGGCTTACTTTTCCAAGGCACTCTATGCAAAAACGATTAATTTGATACTACGGCAAGAAAAACAAAGTAAAGCATAATGTGTGACATATCGTTTTAACCAGAAAAAAATCCTCTTTTCAAAAATGTATAAGTAAAATAAAAGTTGATTGTCATATCTTTGTCCAGGGAGGCGAGAAAAAAAAATGAGATCACATTTAGATTCCTTGTAAAAAGTGGCTTAATAATGTTTAACTTAGAAATGTCCAGCGCCATTCGTTTTCGTTTAAAAAAATAAAAACAAAAATGACAATTTTCAGTTTTTTCGCATTATTTTCAAAACGAGAAGAGCCAGCCAAAATTTTTTTTTACCATGTTACTCGGCATCAAATTCTGCAACTTTGCCCAAATTTAACCGACCTCGTATCTCTTAAGATAACCAAGATCCCCATGCAAAGACTCGAAATATGGTCACCCTGTAGATTTATTTATTTTTATTTATTTAATACGGGGGATCAACCCCATTACAGTAGGTAGTGTAACAATTTCCTAATTCTCTAATTGATTAATATTGAACGATCAAACTAATGTTAATTTTGGTGTTATTCACATATATACAAAGCACCTCACCACAATATAACATATAACAGTATAACATATTCAACCATAAGTTACACCGTTTCATGACACTATTTGAGCAATGCAGTGCATACCTAGGAATCAGAATTCCTGTATGTATGTGGCAGCATTTACTACTTGGACAAGTGTCGAAAATAGCAAAAAAGTAAAACAGTAAAAAAATGAATTGCAATACTGTGGTGCTGTGCCTTATTCACATAAAAAATGTTAATTTACGTTATCCGCATATACATTTCCATCGACATACATATACACACATATACAATAAAGCGCCTCACTACAACATAATTCTGTGTGACATAATCAATCGCAAGTTACATTGCAACACTATGGTGTCTGTCTTATGAAATGTAGAATTTACACTTTTACAGATTCCACCAGCAAAACATCAAAAGAACCGGATGCAAGTGCCGTGATTCACAACATAGACATCAATAAATTATATTTTTTTATTAAAAATACTTTGGAGTGTCTTGAAAACACCTTTTGGTTCTTGATTCCTTGAATCGCGTCTGGGAGGAGATTAAATATTTTTGGCCCTATCCAGGTTACAAATCTTTGACCTGATGTAGTATGTTGAAATGGTACAATTAAGTTTTCTCTACATCTCGTGTTGTGTTTATGATCTAGAGTTAACCTGAGTTGAGGGTTCTTAAAGTAAAACATTAGCGCAGAGTGAAAGTAAAGTAGTCTTACATTTAAGATTTGGTTTTCTGTATATAATCTTTCAGTGGAGAAAAGTTTGTCCTTTTTAAATATTATTTTTAGTATGTAGTTTTGCATGACATTTAACGCGTGAAGAGCGTTATCATGTAACGCTCCCCAGACAAGAATGCCATATCTGATTATTGATTCAACCAGTGCTTGGTATAACATGGTGAGATGTTTATCATTTAAGAATTTTCTCAGTTCATAGAACTTATGGATGAAGCATCTTAGCTGTTTATTAATAGTTATGGCTTGACTATGCCACTTAAGACTTTTATCTATTTGTATACCCAAGTACGTTGCTTTGTCTACTTCCTTAATATCAAATGTAGTATTGTTACTGTTATTTATATTGAGTTTACCAAAATTCGCCCTATTTGAGTTATTTAATGAAAATGCTATGAAGGTTGTCTTTTCAATGTTCAGAGACAGTTTGTTGTGATCCAGCCATAGTTTGATTTCCGCCATTCCACGTTCTGCATTCTCTTTAGCCGATTTCCATGTGTCACTGCTAAACAGGCAAACTGTATCGTCTGCATAAGAGATTACCTCCCCATTAACATTACTAATTTTCAACAATGAGTTTATGTACAACACAAACAGCAGCGGACCCAGTACAGTGCCCTGTGGTACGCCCATTTCAAGATGATACTCGATATGGTTATTCAGAAAAATAACGGAACTAAGTTTGTTTCGTATCTCGAAAATGGCAGCTGTCGCGGAAATTAGTACATGATAATAATAATAATAATAATTCTCACCCTCTCAATACTCCAAACTATGAGTACCCCAGAAGCAACCACATGCTTGTGCGGGGTGATGACACAATTCCCCCAACTTTGTTATTTAGACTTTTTATCTAAAATTAGAAGCGGCAAAGCTATATGCATTAGATTAAATCCCCAAAATTTGTTTTTTTTTGTTCAAAATATCTAGTACAAAAATCCACAAGATGCGTTAAATTGGGCCCACACAACTACAATTGCTTCCCCATTTAACCTTTCTTCTATCTCCGCAAGTCTCCGAGATTCCCATACTGATTATCAAAAAAAACTCACCCTGTATGTATGGAATTCGAATGTGACCTCAAAGTTAATATACCGGGTGGTGTTAAAAAGTTATTTAAAAAATACCGTTTTCCAAAAAATTGTGAAGTAGGATTTTAACACGAAATGTTAGTAATGAGTATACAGGGAGTAACGAAAAAGTGTCGGTTTTCATTTCTGACTTCCGGTTGTAATGTAATGTAAAAATGCTGTCGCCTTCATCAAAAAACCATGGGCGCAGAAATTATTTTTGAAAGGGGGGCGTGTTGTACCTTCCCGTACGCCACTGGTTATGATGAACAAAACAAGGGTAGCTTCATTTTATTGCATTTTGTATCCGTATACTGTGTACCAAATTTTAAGTTTATATCATTTGTTGTTTTTGAGATATTATTAAAAAACCATTTTAAAAAATAAGTCTTAGTGATATTTAAAAACAGAAGAAGAATATATCCAATATATCTTTTTTATTAAGCGTTTCCGGACCCATTTTTACATGAACTTTTTCGCTCAAAATAATTTTTTTGTCGTTTATTTCAGATTGTGATTTACAACTAGGACACCCTGTATATACAGTGTGTCCCCGGATTGACTTCACATAAGGTGTAAATAAAAAAAATCGAGTTGAAATTTGAGCTTTTGGGATCAGCCCTGCTTGATTTGAAACTAATTTGTGACATAATTTTAGTTTCGAAAAATCACGTAGATATGCCCTGGAAATTATGCAGAAACTAATTTTCCACATCATAGTTTAAGCGGTACGAAAAAAAATCTGACGAATAATGCAGAAAGCAAGTCCTTTGGCATGTGTGCTTTGTATATTTTTAGAAGTAATTTGGCCCGCAGCACTTTGACCCCTGACCTCATAGACAAAAATGGCAGCCATTTTCAGAAATTCGGGTAAAATATTTAAAACAAAAGAAGAATATATCCAAAACTGTTTAAAAATCGTAGATGAACGCTTTAAGGTTAGCAAATGCATCAAAAATAGTCATCGTGTAAGAATAATAGAATTTTTATATATATAATAAAAAAAATTTAATATATATAATAACAATGTCAATTAAATACCTATGTGGGAAAAAGAGTCGGAGAAAACTTCGAAAAGTTTTTAATTTATTGCCAACGTTTCGACTTATTTAAAGTCGTCTTCAGGGCTCTAAAAAACAATGTAAATATTAAAATAAATAAATCCACTTGCTATAAGTTATTATAAGGGGAAAAAAATGAGAAACTTAATAAAACTTACCAAATTATACTTTTCTGTCTTTTTAAAAAATGTTGCCATATGAGTCGACACAAAGGATAAGGTTATTATAATTTTAGTTGTGATATATTGGTCAAGATATCAATAAAATTGTATAAATGGGTAGAAATTTAAAAAATGTTGGATGACAGTATTTAAATGACATAAATACAGACATATAAAAAATTACGGTGATTCTACATAAAAAGTTTATAAGAATAAGGGTAATATTTCAAGATAAGGTATTTAGAATATTAAAATAAGCTGTATTAAGATGTTCTATATCAGTTCTTGTATTTACACTATCATATTTTTTTATGCAAATCATTTCATGTAAAAGTCTGTTTTTCAAATTGGTTTGAGTTCCTATTTTAGATTTATGATTTAATTCTCTAGAATGTTCAGCTAATGCAGTTGGGTTTTGGATGTTGAGGTTTTTCGTATCTCTTATGTGTTCAGTGGCGCAACTAGGGGGGGGGGCTAGGGGGAGCTTAGCCCCCCCAATCTCGAAATTAGCCCCCCCCCCCCAGTGTAACTGTCAAAGTCAGAAAATTTTTAGGGTGCGCGGTGCGCTGACATTTCACGTAATCATCCTCCAGCCAGTGCACTCAAATAATAAATTTAGGAATAGATAAATAATAATATATGTCCGAGATCATTGAAAATTGACCTCACCCTTTCAGTAGATAGGAACTGTGGCACTGTGGCTGCTCTGTGAAGTCGCATTCAGCGGACGAAACTGCGTTGTGATGTTGCAAAACCCTAGCACAAACATCCGGTAATACATGCGCTGATGCGCTCCAAATTTAAGACGTTGTGGAGCGGACGCCATTTTTCGGATCGCTTTTTATTTGTGCTAGGTAGCAGTAGCGAACTAAGCTGAGCGAGTTGAAAATTAGTGAACAAATAAAAACAAAAATGGCTTGACAGCAATCGTTCAACTCGTTCCCAACCGCGACCGCTATCGAGAGTACAGTGCCTCTATACTAACAGTGTGGACATCAATTATATCGATTTCTATTGGTTGAGCCATGTTTTGTCCAAAGTTCCAAAGTCAAAATTATGGATTGTCGCATCTGACGTGCTCAAAACGCCCTGGTCATTATACTGTCACATTCAAATCTCCCGCCATGGCCATGTTTTGTCCAAATCGCGCTCATGGCCACACTGTTGGTATAGGGGCACTAGGCACTGTATCGATAGGTAGCAGTTAGTGATGGGACTAATCGGAATATTTTCATAATCGAGATATTAGTAACATTGAGTATTTCATATTCGAAATAATAATTCGAGATATTAATCGAATTATATATAGATTTTTATATTTATGTCTCGGTCGGTTCGGTATTCGGTCGTCTGATTATTAAATGAGATTATTCATATTTTATACCTTGGTTTTATGCTCAAATCAAATTTATCATGTTAGGGCTTGAGCCCCCCGAAAAGTCGGTGTCTAGTTGCGCCACTGTAGGTGTTCTGCTAATCTTGTTTTAAGATACCTGCCTGTTTGACCAATATAACATTTGGGACAATCATTGCAAGGTATTTTGTATATTATATTAGATTTGATGTCTGGTGGAGTGGGTGATTTGATATTAGTGAAAAACATTTTTTTAACAGTGTTCTCATTACTAAATACTAAAAAAAATATTAGTCATGAGACATTTATTTAATTTTTCTGAGAGACGAGGTACATAAGGAATCTTAATAAATATTTCATTTTTAACATTGTTTTTGTTATTATTTATATTATTATTTAATGTGGAATTTGGAAAGAGGATTTTATTAATTAGGGATATAGGATAATTGTTTTTTATTAAAAAGGTTTTAATTAGTCTAAAGTTTTTATCATGGAACTCTGGAGAACAAATCTTTATTACTCTATTTTTTAAATTATTAATTATATTTATTTTTTGTTTGAAACTATGGTTTGAAAAGTAATTAATATATCTTTCTGAAAAGGTAGGTTTTAAATGCCAATCTACAATTAGAGTACTGACTGTAGTGGTTTGTATTTTAATAATTTTGGTGTCCAAAAAAGAGATACAATTATCTTTTTCTATTGTAAATTGTAACTTTGGATGGAAAGAGTTAAATACATTAAGAATGTTGTCTTCATTGTCTTTAGGTATGCTAGTAATGATGTCATCTACATAACGATAGAAAAAGGGTAAAGAAAAAGATAATTAAGATCTGCACAAATAGATGATATACAATTTCCCATACCTAATCCAAAAATTTGTTTATAAAAATTATTATTAAACTTGAAATAACTAGAGTCAATGCAAAACTGAAAAAGTTCTAAAAAAGTTCTTAATGACATAGATGTCAGTGGAAATCATGTTCCAACGGTTTTGAGTTATAGTTATTACTAGATCAATTAGTATATTTGTGAAAAGAGAAATTACATCTAAAGACACAATATAATTTTGGGGTATAGAAACATTTTTTAGAGAATTGGAAAATTCAAAAGAATTTTTTACATAATCTTTTACAAATGCAAAATTTAAAAGTTCAGATATCCATTTAGATAAATTATAAATTGGTGATCCAATGAAACTTAAGATAGGTCTAAGTGGAGTAGCATTTTTATGAACTTTAGGTAAAAAATATATTTTAGGAAAAACTCTATTTGATGATTTTAAATGTTTTGCAAATTTTTTATCAATATGTTTGTTATGTAATAATTCTCCAACTAATTTATTATTTTTGTTTTGAATTTTTGTAGTAGGGTCAGAAATTAATATTTGATACACATCTGTGTCATTTAGCATGTTATTTGCTTTATGAAAATATTCATTTTTATCTAGAAACACCGTAATATTACCTTTGTCTGCTTTTGTAATAATTAAGTTTGTACTATTTTTGAGAAAGAGTTTAGTTTCATTGAGTTGTTGAAACAAAATTTTATTATTATTGAAATTTTTTTGTAGATTATTTGAATTTATAAAATTTGTTAGGATGTTAATAGAAGTATTTCTTTTATACAGGGTGAAATAGTTTTTTGTAGTAGGACTTTAACAGGGGATAGATCTTCAAAAAATAACGGCACTTTCTCGTATAAACTATATCTTTTTAAGGCCTTAGAAAAAAGTTACAGAGTGTTAAAGTTGGAAAAAATATGCGGACTTTATTGAATATTTACCAAACTAGTTGAGATATTTAAGTCATTTTGGTATACGTTAAAATGGCATGGGTTAGCATAAAACCTGTTAATATCGAACATCTTGCACAATCAGTGGCGGAGTAGTGGGTAATTGGTAAAATTATTTTTAGAAAAGGTATTTGAATTTAAATTGTATTTTAACAAAAGGTATTGAATTTTTTATGTAGATTTTAATTGCAGACAAAAATGTCCTCTTGGTATTTGTTCGCATGTGTTATAGTTTACTGGCAAATTTCATTTTTTTGTATTATTTCAAGGTATTTCTGAAAAATTATCTAAAAAATTTGCTCCATAAGTAACACTTAAAGTATAAAAAACGTGTTTCTTATTTTAAATAAAGTAACTTTTTCTAATAAACGAACCCATTCAAGGTTTTACTTTTCAAGATACAGAGCGTAACCTTCCTTAAATGTTTTAGACCCTGTAACTTCAAAAGTATAGCCTTAAATAGGTAAGTTTATTGGAAAAAGTTACTTTATTTAAAGTAGCAAACACCTTATTTCTACTTTAAGTGTTACTTATGGAGCACTTTTTTTAGATAATTTTCAGAAATACCCCGAAATAAAAAAAAAATGAAATTTGCCGCTTAACTAGAACACATGCGAACAAATACCAAGAGGACATTTTTGTATGCAATTAAAATCTACATAAAAAATTCAATACCTTTTATTACAATACAAAGGTGATTCATTTTTTTTTCTAAAAATAATTTTACCAATTACCCACTCCTCCGCCACTGCTTGTGCAAGACGTTCGATATTAACAGGTTTTATGCTAACCCATGCCGTTATAATGTATACCAAATATGACTTAAATATCTCAACTAGTTTGGTAAATATTCAATAAAGTCCACATATTTCTTGCAATTTTAACACCCTGTAACTTTTTTATAAGGCCTTAAAATGATATAGTTTATAGAAGAAAGTGCAGTTATTTTTTGAAGCTCTATGACCTGTTAAAGTCCTGCTACAAAAAACTGATTCACCCTGTATATTTAATTGACATTGTAACAAATTTCTGGGTCACTTAACATTAATTTATTAATATATAATAACATTTTTTATATATATATAATAACATTTTTTTCAAATATTGCGATATGCCATGTGGGGTATCCTTTAAGTATAATTTGAGATCTCTGATGGTGATGGTGATGTCGAAAAAATAAAATTCCGAAGGAATAATAACAAAAATACATATCTGATGATAGAAAGATTACTTTTAATAACAAAATACAAAATAAAATCATACAATTTCCTCGTCATCGCTACTGGAATCGTAACGCTTGCTGTAACAAAAAAATCAAATTAACAAAAAAGTATTTTAATGAATCTAGAAGGCCCATACCTTTTCTTGCTACATTTTCCTTTGCATTTGTGGCAGTTAAGGGTGCAGGGGAGGTCGTTTTTTCTGCAGAGGCAACGCATGGTACTACAGTCGCTTGAACAACCACACTTTTCTAGCTCTCTACAACCTTGCCAGATTCCTTGCAATTTAGACCAGATGGGCTTCCATCCATTTTCAGTAATTTTCCACCCCTTTTCATTTGGCTCTGGTGGACTTTCCAAAACATCAGCTCTGACTCTGATTTGATCTGCTTGATATGTTGCTCTAAGTGTGTGTTGTTTTAAAGCAGCAGCCGTCAGTGGAATTAAAAGTAGGGGGCGGTTTTCCGTTCCAAAATGATGTTTGTGTGCATGGTTTACGCACTGACATTCCTGGTCCCGAATACCATAGAGATATGTTGTATATTTTTCCAGAATAATATTTATTCGCTTGGTGGGGGATAGACCTGGGCTAGCAATATACTCAAATGCTTCTAATATATCATCACCATTGAATTCTTTCACAGAATAAATAGCTTTGCAACAGAAGCCTCCTTACGGACATGTGACAAAAATAAGCGAGTCTCCATTTCAATTTACAGAAAGATAGACAGTATTTTAAGAATAAATTTGGTTTTAATACAATCTCTTTGCCATGTAGATTAACGTAAAATCAAATAAAACGCACATTATTAATGTGTTTAGAAGATATTTCGGTAAAAAGCGAGTCTCCTTTTGACACATGTCGCTAAGGAATTGTCTGTATTACTCGCTAGTCTGTGATTCTTTGTAGGCTGTTTTTCACTAAGAATGCATTCAGTGACTCTTGCAAAATCATCGGGTAAACTTGGCACTAAGCGACACCCCTGTATCTCAGCCTGTTGGTAGGTATATTCAAAAGTCCTGGAATAGCCATCCTTATCTTTATTTGGCATTTGAAATATTGAAATTCCAGTACCATGAAATGATCCAACGCTAGTTGTACTGGATGGGTTTTGATCAATGTTATCCACTGCCGCTACAGTAAACAAACCGTTTTTGAGTTGGGAAGGACAAACGACTCCTTCCCTAGCTCTACCTACAACCATGCGTGAAAGCTGAGAGGTTATTTCTGGAACTCTGTTTGATAATACCATAATCGTGCTCATCAATATGCTTCTTTTCCCGACTTTGTGCATATATTGACAGATTGACAGCCCAAAGGGAAACAGGTAGTGGAGGCTCCAGCGTTCTTTTGTGCCTTACCACATTACCCTTGGGGACAGCTTGACGCATATTGAACATACTCAATTGGCATATACTAAGTGCAGGTTTAGATGCCCGACAATCATTCTGCACAGCGGATCCCCACAGAAGCATATTAACTATTACAATGCTACTTTTTTACAAATTGGGCACCATTTTGGGTTTACATGTCCTGAAATCGAAGTGCTGCGGGTAAATTTGATAAAATGAATGTGTACAAATCACATGCAAATTTTCTTGCTTTCTGCATTAACCGTCAGATTTTGCCCATTTTTTCGATGTGTCGCTTAGACTATCAGTAAAGTGCTCCTTTTGTAGGTTTTACGGTGAAATGTTATTAAGGAAACTTGTTCAGAATGAAAAACTGAGTAGGTTTGCAAAATTTCGAAAAATCTAAGCCTACTTTGATTGTTTGGCATTTTCCCACTTTTTTTAGAAAAGTGCCCTTTTGAAGAAGTCGGCAAAGAACATCGCTTTATCTTTTTAAAATAATGCCTAAATATGCCATATTTTCTAAGTGTGATTTCTTCGATATTATCTGTTAAAAAATGCTATTGTAGCGATTTTTTTATAGAAAATCTGGCAACGTAGCTTTAATCAGCACTCCCTGAAACCCAAATATCCCAAGTTTTATGAATTTACCTCGTCAACTAACATTTCTATAGGACCTTATAGTTGGGATTTTTTTAATTAAAAATCAGGAATGCTTTGTAAATATTTGAAAATCGTATAGACTTAATCGTAACGTCCGAAAAATGTCCGACTAATAAAGAAAGCGGAAAACAAACACATATTTAGATATTATTTTATTTATACATATTTAGGTATTATTTTAAAACGGTACGATGGTGTTGTTTTCCTGTTTTCTTTATTAGTGGGACATTTTTGGGATGTTTAGATTAGGTTTACCCTATTTTCAAAGCATTCCTGATTTTTAATTGAAAATAAAAAAAAAATCCCAACTTTAAGGCCCTGTAGAAATGTTAGTAGGCAAAGTAAATTAATAAAACTTGGGACATTGGGGTTTCAGGGCATGCTGACTAGAGCAATGTTGCCAGATTTCCGATAAAAAATCCCTAATAGAATCCCACACACATCAAAATCGTGCAGCGCATCACAATTTTACAGGGGTGTTCCGGATCAAATCTGAAGGTATATTTTTTCATTGAAATAAATTCAATGTTTGTTTTTTTTTAAGTAAAAACCGAAATGTGATATAACTAATAGGAATGAAATAATTATTATTTTTTGTTTCTGTTAGTCAGATACTATATTTAAATCTCTTATTATTACAAAATAATATTCCCCAACGGAAAATATTACAAGCCACACGCACCGCGATTCCATAAATAAAAAGTAGTTTTTCGTACTCTTGTGGTACGCCAGCCTCAACTGTGCCTCAGCCGACGAACTCTGCAGTTTTCCGAAAAATCTCAAATAAATGTTATCCAACCAAAACCGCCACTTGCTCCGTCCATCGCTACAACGGCAACGGAGCTTGGTTTTTCGATCGGTTTGGCCTACTATGTTGCAAACACTACGCCACTTTATTCACGCGACGCGCTCATAAGGATTGACCTTCTTGTCGTAGTAGATTCTTCTATGGTTACGTACACAGTTAAGTTCTGCATCTGCAGATTACTGGAAACTTGTTGTGCTTAAGAATAAATGTTTGGAGGGTATTCCACATTGCCATGATGATAATTGATCAGGTCATGGGGGCGTGTTTAAGACCTATTGGCAGGTTAGGTCCTTTAATTACTGGCCCTTGATGCAGGGGCGGACTGGCACCTAAAAAGGCCCGGGCGCTTTGTATGAGACCGGCCCATGGACTGGAACTGGATGCAGGGGTTCTGTAGAGTTCCTTGTAGCCAAAGTGCAAGAGACGCCAGACACCAAAAACAGTTGGTTTCAAGATTTTTTTTATTTTTAGGTATTTTTAGATTTTGGGGAGGACCAAATTGTCGAAATCAGTTTATGTCAAGGCTTTTATTTCAAAAGAATAGAAATCAAAAAAATCGATTATTTGAAACGGTATTTTCCGCAGCACTTACCTTTAATCTGCGGTTTATACACATGTAAATAATAAACTCACTGTATGGGTACTGGGATGTTCGTCAAGCAGGGTCAGACGCCTTGCAAAATAATTTCTCCTGGTTTTAATTAACATTATTTCATTAGCAAACCACTGGGCAGATTCTTTTTTAGACATGTTTAGGAGTTTTTAAGAGTTTAAACAAAATTTTTAAGCCAGTTTTGGAATCACTCACATCAACTTAGAATAAAGCTTCTAATATATGAGGCAGTTTACAAGGAGGCTGATGGATTAAATTTTGCTGAACATTTCAACCTTCTCGTAGCAAAGGCAAAATATTTCCATCCCCCATATAGTCCTCCTGAACTAATACAACTTATAGCTCGTCATTTCCCCCCAACGGTATCGGCCACATTGATAGGGGCAGTCACATATGGAGATGCACTAGAACGACTACGTCAAGCCGACTATTATTCCCGCGATGTGGTATCTCGTGCGACTTCATCCGGTGATGTCACCACCGTTGCTCAACGGATAACTGAATTCACTCCCACAGGTCCGAGGGGGCCTAAAAGAGATGATTTTCGTAACTTTTCTAAAACTTAGGTTCCGGAAAATATATGCGACATACCACCTCAATAAGAGTGCTGTGATAATTAGTGGCGTCATTAGTGTTAGCGTTATTTCATGTCTAAAAACAATTTTGTTAATAGTACTTATAGTAAAGTGATGTGAGCCATGAATTTTGATTATACAAAATTCTCCTGCTCACAGGGAGGCAGATGAAACGGTATTTTCCACAGCACTTACCTTCAATCTGCGGTTTATACATATGTAAATAATAAACTCACTGTGTGGGTACTGGGATGTTCGTCAAGCAGGGTCAGACGCCTTGCAAAGTAATTTCTTCTGGTTTTAATTAACATTATTTCATTAGCAAACCAGCCTAAAAACCCGCTCGTAATTAACCTTCTGTCTGATTATCAAACCAAAACAATCTAATGGTTGAAAGTAGGGCCGATTAAGGAAGACAGTATTCACCTTGGAATTCTTAAGTATATTGAGTTCAATATTCTACATTTTACAAATATAGCAATAATGCCAAGTAATCCAAACATAAATAATTGTTGAATAAGCAACCTAAATATTAAAGTATAATTCTTAAGAGGGTTACTGCCTTAAGCCTCTACACCTCCCTTTCCAAAAGAATGACACTCACTATGGCCACTTGTGAGTGGCATTCCTGGAAAATAAAATATACCAAAGTATTTAAATTTTTCTAAAAGTATACAATATATATATAGTCCACGTATCCCAATCGGAATGTGTTTCGTTCACGTACATGTGAATAAACTCATTTAAGACACGATGATTACGCTCACACCCCCCTATTGATTGACTATGATAAGCTGTAGATACTTTGTGTTCAACATCGAGTAGTCTTGACAAGTTTGTAAAAACCTCGTTCTTATATTCTGTACCCATATCGGTTCTGACCTCTTTCATTGGTCCATATATAAGAACAAAATTCTCAAAAATTGCTTTTGCTACAGTTATAGCTTCTTTGTTTGGTATTGGTATTATGACTACGTATTTACTTAAATCCCACTGCGATGTAACTGCATAC
This sequence comes from Pseudeuparius sepicola, assembly GCA_963920635.1. Taxonomy (NCBI): domain Eukaryota; kingdom Metazoa; phylum Arthropoda; class Insecta; order Coleoptera; family Anthribidae; genus Pseudeuparius; species Pseudeuparius sepicola. The sequence continues at coordinate 41,350,273 of OY987303.1, read as the reverse complement.
GAATTGCCTTTATTGGTTTTTGGAAAAGAACCCACTGTGTCAATACAGACAATATCGAATGCTTTTTGTGGTGTAGGTGTTATTATCATTGGTTCAATATGTCCCCTGTACCTTTTATTTATTTGGCATTTATGACATTTTTATGTGTAATTTGAAACAACTCGAGACATATTTTTCCATTGGTAATAAGCTTTTAGTTTCTTTAAAAGACGTTTTTGACCTATTTGACTCCAAAAATGAAAATGAAAATGTTATTATGAAATTTTTTTATTAAGTCCAATTTTTCATTTTTGTTTGTAATTAATTTACGATTACCATAGAGTTCAATTACAACTTGTTGTAATTGATTTTGCCCCAATTCCTTAAATTTATTTATGGTGCACCTTTTAAATATATCATCATGCAAATTTAATTTTAATTTAGTAAGGAGAGCTTTGCGAGCCATATTTTCTAGCTGAGATAATATTTCGACTAACGGAATATTACCATTCACAATAGCAATCTTACTTTGAGCGCTCAATTTCCTTTTATTTATAATACAAATTGTAATATTTGTAGGGCTTAATATAAATTTCAGTAATGGTACTTTTAAATTTTCGTAATTATTAATTGCTTCATAGACTTTTGTTTGTAAAGTTTCCGTTTTATTTTGTGTATTTTGAGTAGTTTGGTTTTCTGTTTTTAATGTTTTAGACATTGATCTTGTGACTACAAACGAATGTAATGTGTTATTAATTTGCTTTAAATTTTCGATATTAATTCTAGATAATGCATCACTAACAACATTGTCTTTTCCTGGAATATATTCAACCTCAAAATCGAATTCTTCTAAATCGAATCTCATCCGTGTAAGTTTAGAGGATGGATCCTTCATTGAGAACAAAAATACTAAGGGCCTGTGATCAGTTTGAACTAAAAAATTTTGACCATACAAATAACACCTAAAATATTTCATTTCCCAGTGAATAGCGGTTAGTTCTTTTAGAATAGTAGGTTTGTGTAACTCTCCTTTAGTAAAATTCTTGGATGCAAATGCTATTGGAAGTTCACGACCATCAAAATCTTGTGAAAGAACAGCTCCACATCCATTATTTGATGCATCCGTGGTAAGAATGAATTGTTTAGAGTAATCTGGATATTGGAAAATTTTTGGGCTAAGTAATGCCTTTTTTAAGTAAAGAAAAGAATTTTGACACTCATCTGACCATATAAATTTAGTATTTTTCCTTATTAATTTATTTAAGGGATTAGCTACCATTGCAAATTGCGGAATAAAACGTCTATAGAAATTGCAAAATGCTGTAAACCTTCTGACCTCGTTGGCATTTTGGGGTATTGGGTAATTATTTATAACATTGTATTTTGACTCGTCGGGCAAAATTCCTTTGTCGGTAATTTTATGGCCCAGATAAGTGACCTCCTTTCTGAAGAAATTGCATTTAGTAGGGTTTAATTTTAAATTATATTTTCTGCAAGTTTCAAATACTGATTTTAAATTATTTAAATGATGTTTTTCGGAGCAACCAATAACAATTATATCATCCATATACAAAAATGCTTTTTCTGGTGTGATGCCTGCAAAGGCTAAAGAAATCATTCTTTGGAAGCTGTTAGGGCTAACCGACAATCCAAAGGGCAACCGAGTGAAACGAAATGAGCCTGAATCTACACTAAATGAAGTAAGGTCTCGTGATTCCTCATCTAACGGGATTTGGTGAAATCCTGAGATCAAATCGATAACAGAGAACCATCTAGCTCTACCCAATTGATCTAGTGTGTCATCAATTCGAGGAAGTGGGAATTTGTCCGCGATTAAGTTTTCTAAAATCAATTACTAAACGCCAAGATTTTTGATCGTTGCCCGGTGACTTTTTGGGCAACAACACAACTGGGCTATTATATTCAGATATTGAAGGTTCAATAATTTTATTTTCTAACATGTTTTCTACTTGTCTATTTATTTCTGCTTTGTGCATTTTTGGTGTTCTATAATTTTTAGTGTAAACCGGTTCGTTATCTCGTAATTTTAATTTTTGTTCATAGAAATTATTAACTGTTATTTTGTTGGTTTTTAACGCAAAAATATCAGAAAAGTCATTGCAAAGGGTAAGAACATCTGATTTTACAAATTCGGGTATGTCCATGTTCAATTGTTTTAACAACTGTGCTTCCCTATTTTTATTTTCAATTTCTATATTATAAATTTTAAATTGACTCAAAGGAATTGTTTCAAGAGAAGGTAATTTTAAATTCACACTTTCGAAAGTTGTGTTTATAATTTCAACTAATGAATTTTCTTTCGAAACTATAGTTCTAGCAATGAATACTCCTGGTTTTAATTCTTTATTTACTACCACTGATTCCTGGTTGACTTGTTTTAAGCAGTTAATTTCTCTTACTACCTCACATCGAGGTGGGATGTAAATGGAATTTTCATCTGGGCTGGAGTAAACAGGTACAACAACTTTAATTCCATGACTGGGTCGTATAGTTAAAGTCCAGGTGTCATAATCAATATTAGAGTGATATTTTATGAAAAAATCTCTGCCCAAAATACCATCAGCAGGAATAGGAAAGTTCTCACCCACAACATGAAACGTGTGTTTTAGTTTAATATTTTTAGCATAAATAGTAGTTTCAGTTATCCCTTTAGATTCAATAATTTCATCTGTTACTCCCTGTATGTGACTTACTCTGGAAATATCTATATTTTGGAATGGCCTAATTTGTGTTTCTTTAAAAAGGGAAATATCCGCTCCTGTGTCTAATAGAAATGGACTTACAGAATCTGACATGTCTGTCTTAATGATAACAAAATCCGAAAGTGTTAAATTTAAAATGTAAACTTTTATTGCATGATTTCCCCCAAACGGATCTGTTGGGGGGTTTCCCAGTTTCCCGGACTTTCACCGGATGTAGTACAAAATCTTACGGACTGACCCCTGTATGATTGATTATTGTTGTGATACCTAGGAACATAACCGCGTGTACCTCTACCGCCGTTGCCTCTGTTTTGCAGTCCTCTATGCCTGTTAAAATTTGAATAATCCCGGTTTTGATTATTGTGGTAACCGTTATTTTGAAATCTTCCTCCACGACGATTACCCCTGTAGTTATGAAAGTTTCTATTTTGACTGAAATATAAAACATTTGATGGAGGCAGTTGGGCATTAGTGTTAACAAATTTAGCGATAACCTGCACTGAATTAAAAGTACCGGCCTCAACCATCAACCTAGCTTTTTCGGTATTTGCATTTTGCCCCAGTGACCTAACTGTCGTTTCTATCGCGTATTTCGCTGCAACATTAAGCGGGACGCCTTCTGAAACGTAAGCATTTTGTAATTTATCAGCCAAGTTTTCAATTTCTATTGCATAATTTAACGCTTCTTTATTATTCTGTCTGAAATTAAGTAATTTAGCGGTTATTACATTAGAACTTTCGCCTTTTATGTTATTTTTCAACTTATTAATAATAGCCGGGAGGTTGTTTTCTGTAGTAAATAAATTTCGAGCTTTACCTGTAAGTCTGGTATTAACGAAGGCAACTGCGTTATCGGCGTGATCGGTAGCATTTTGGTTTAGCAGTTCTAGTGCATCTAAAAATGATGTTAACTTGTCAACACACCCGTTGAATTGGTTAGGCACTATTTTGCTGGCTAAACTAAAAAATTCTGCCGCGTTCATAGCCATAATGTCGGAACCACTATCATCAGAATCTTCAGAAAATTCCTCGACTACCCGAGGGTCTATTTTGCCAACACAAGAACTCGGTATTTTATATTTAACTTTTAAAGTTTGAAATGATTTTATTACCTTATCTCTGACTTTAAGAAAAATTTGTTTACCCACCTGTTTATCCAATTCGTCCAGAGAATCCCATGAATCCGCTAGGGTTTCAGTAATTTCATTGAATAGCCTGGTTAAGTTGTCCCTAATTTCAATTTGAACTACCTCTGATTTTGGAAATTCCTTTTTTAAAACTCGCTTTGCTTGCTTATAAGTTTCAGCTTGCAATGTTTTTAACTTGACAGAGACATCGATATTACTAATTTCCATGTGCTTCCTAAGCAGGGTGTACCCAAAACCCAGCCAGCAACGCTATAACCTTGACGTCAATACGATGTCGAATATTGGTGACAAGCTGTGTACTAATATTTTTTAAAATATAGGACGTCGAATCGACGTCGATTTTACGTTTTTTACGTATGTTCCATTATTGGAGATTATAAGACGTCGAAATTACGTCGAAATAAATTACTTCTATGCCCAGTTTGTATTCTCATGATAGTTGACGTCGAGAAGACGTGATAATGACGTACTGCAGCCTGCGCTTGCGCAGTGCGCGTCCTGGCCGCGCCGCCGCGCCGTGCACCGTCTTCGTCTCTGCTTTCCGGTCTCGAACGCAGCACGCCACGCCGTTAATTATCTGGAGCTGTTCCGCGAGCACGTGTCGTTCCCTGTTATTAACCTAGCTATTGTGTGGATCCGGTGTTCCGGTGCTTCGCGTTGTAGTACTTGAGTGAGTTTTTATTGTCTATTATCCCCTATGTAAGTAGTAAAAGCTCGAGAAAAAATAAACATGTAGCCTCTATGCCACACCGCTTCTCTAGCCACCATGATGGATTTACATTACGCAAATTTTAACCTAGCATAAAATTCATCCAAATGACATTCAAAGTGAAGGTTCCTTGTTCAAAGTGATTTAATTGTCCATTTTATACTGCAAAATTCTATACTACCTTCTACCATTTTATTTATTTCCATATAGGTTGTTTTAGCTGCCTCCATGGCAAGGTTAACGTTAGTACAAGCCCCAAATCCAGAGCATGTGCTGACAGAAGCTGCAAATGTGCTGTGGGCTCCTGCCTGGACTTCATTATTGTGTTGCTTCCCAAATCAAGCCTATCTTTCTGATTTGGTTAATGTTATACCGCACTGATGATTGCCGAATAGCATGAATTAGGTACTTTCTCTTGTATTCTATTTTATTTATGTTTTTGTATTGTTTTTTATTTATTTTTTGTGTGTGTTTGTTGGCACTTAAAATATAATAAACGTATATTGATTAAAAAATGTATTTAATTTCATTTACAAATCACAAACCCTTTTATATATCTTTTGAGTATAAAAAGTTTGTTCAGCGAATGTTCGGCCCTACGTCACAACTCCCGTCCTTGTCTTACTCGTGAATATACGATGGGTATCGGTCGTATATTCACGAGTCAGACAAGGACGGGAGTTGTGACGTAGGGCCGAACATTCGCTGAACAAACACTGTGCGTTGCGACGCCATTAAGTAATTTTTCACGTCTTATTAGACGTCACCATTACGTACTTTGCACTTCCTATTACACGTCGTCATTACGTAATTTTGCACGTCTTATTAGACGTCGCTGAGCACGTAAATTCTCTGTGACATATTGCCGTCGATTCTACGTGTTTTCTGCGTCGAACTTTTCGTCGAACGACGTAATGCGGTACGTCTATTCAACGTAGAAGAAACGTCTTTTTGCTGGCTGGGAAGTAGGCAAAACCCGGAAGTACCTTTTATATTACACCTAATGGACCTAAAACAGAACTTATAACTAGACACTTCACTGCACTTATACAGGTTTTCTTAGCGTAAACAGCTGTAAAGAAAAAATATATAGTTTAAGGTCTAAACAGCTTGCATGTTGGCCAGAGAGATCGCCAAATTTCTTCTCATCGTAGTCTCCATGCGCTTCGTGTGCTGTTGATACATCCAAACAGCCAAACGTATTACCAAAACTGTCAATATTAAATACAGTATTATCTTGACGTCTTTGGATAAATGGTATTCCTTTTCTTGTATGATGAAATTCGAGTTTACCACACCATTTTCGTTCAATTCCATTTCTTTTGACTGTGACTTTCCCATGTTACTGCTACTTAATTTACCAGAACCATTTATATTTCAGTTTCCATTCCATTTTATTATTATTTATAAACCATTTTTCCTTCTTCTTCGGCAGTTCTCTTTCCAACCCCTTTTACAGGATTTAGACTTTTGGCAGGGTCGCCATGTAATGGTTGAAAGTAGGGCCGATTAAGGAAGACAGTATTCACCTTGGAATTCTTAAGTATATTGAGTTCAATATTCTACATTTTACAAATATAGCAATAATGCCAAGTAATCCAAACATAAGTAATTGTTGAATAAGCAACCTAAATATTAAAGCATAATTCTTAAGAGGGTTACTGCCTTAAGCCTCTACAGTTTGTCTGGCTGCCTAAGGGTGATTCCAGTGATTCCATGTCCGTGGGCACCCTCTACCGGGGTTTTTGGCAACTTAGCCCAAACCTTAGCGCCTTGTGAGCGTGCAGTGGTAACTTAGTTCCTCTCTCGAGAGATATCGCTAAGTACCTGTTTAATTCAAAGTTATTTTTTACATTGTTTTATAAAAAAAGGGTTTGGGGATTTTGATAACGTAGAATCGCGTTTGGGAAGCTCTTTGCATTTTAACTGTCTTCAAGGTAGCAGCCTTTGGTTAATTTCCTGCTAATTTAAAGTAAATAATTTTATTTAGGCTGTGAAGACCTGGTGCTTGGTGAGAGATTTTATATTGTGAATAATTAACATGGCTAAATGTGATGCTTTGCTAGCTTTTAGACTTACAACAAATAGACCAGTACTCCACACGAGACTTTGCCCGAGTTTGATTTTGTTCGAACGTAATTCCTGGCATCTCCCAAACCCAAACGACCCGAAGTCTCGTTACATATTCTTAAAAACAAATAAAACCAATGTAAACATGAAAATCAATCTTCATCTGTTGCGAACCATTTAAAAAATTAAAAACATAATACATTACGTATGCCTTTGCACTCGCCTTCTAGATAGTTTATTAGGTCATCACAGGGACCCTTTATTATTTTAAAGAGTCCCTGGGTCATCATTATCTAATGAAATTAAAATACCTTTTTCACAAGCCATTAACATGAAAGCTTCCAAATGGTCTTGGGTTAAAGAACTTCTCCAAATTGGGGTAAGCTTTCAAATACAAGTCGCGGCGCGCTGACTGCGTCCAAGTGCGTCGCGTGCGCGTGATATTATTACAAGCTTTTATTTATTAACTTCACCTGTTAGTGTGGGTCAAATCTTGCAAGTTGAATTAGAACCACTTCCTGACATCCGATTGAGCTGAAATTAAATTTTGCATACACCTTTAGTTCCGGTGACAATGCAATACTCAATATTGTAATACTTTCACACTGGCCACAGCTCCAAGATGGCGGATGATGTATTTTTTGTCAACACCCTTAATATGGGCACCAAATGAAAGGGCTTGAAGAGTAGAAAACGAAAAAGTTAGTTACATCACATCACACTAAATTCAATATGGCCACCTCTCCAAGATGGCGGTTGATGTATTTTTTGTCAACCCCCTTAATATGGGTATCAAATGAAAGGGCTTGAAGAGTAGAAAACGAAAAAGTTAGTGACGTCACAATAAATTCAATATGGCCGCCGCTCCAAGATGGCGGATTACATTTTATCTGGGTATCAAATGAAAGGGCTTGAAGAGTAGAAAAAATAAATTTAGTGACATTACACTAAATTCAATATGGCCGCCGCTCAAAGATGGCGGATTACATTTTCTTTTCAACTCCCTTAATATGGATATCAAATGAGGCTTGAAGAGTAAAAAACCATAGTTAGTGACATCACACGAAATTCAGTATGGCCGCCCCTCCAAGATGGCGGATTACCTATCTGATACCCAACATGGGTAGCAAATGAAAGGGCTCAACGGGTAGAAAATGAAAGGGCTCAACGGGTAGAAAACAATAAGGTGAATGACATCATACGAAATCCAATATGGCGGCCGCCCCAAGATGGCAGACTAAATTTCTATACTACCCTCCTCACATGGGATTCAAATAGGTACTAAAAAGCACAACATAAAATTGAAAATCGAAAAAACCTTTTTAAAAACAAGCTTTCATTTAAGCCATGTACTAAAACGAATAAAATAAGTTTAGGTCTTCGTTAAGATAATTCAATTCCAAATTGAGACAAGTTTTTGCAAATTGAAAAGCTTGTCGCGCGAATTGTAAAGAAAAAAATGCATACTTTGGCAAATAGGTACTTGATTATCAACCAATCACTTTCCAATAAAATTAACTGGTACCTACTTTCATCAACATTTCGTGCGACAAACTTTTCATTTTGCAAAAACTTGGCGCAATTTGGAATTTAATTATCTTAACAAAAACCTAAACTTATTTTATTCGTTTTAGTACATGGCTTAAATAAAAGCTTGTTTTTAAAAAGGTTTTTTTTTATTTACAATTTTATTATTGCAGTGTTGCCATAACGCCTATAAGCGAAGGCGCGGCGGCGGCTGGCCCATAGCGGCCCAAGTAGGTCCGGCCGATCGGGCTAGCGCCCGATCGCCCAATGGCCCAGTCCGCCCCTGCTCAGATGCAGTCTGATATAAAAAGATATGTTCGAGGTTTGCAGAGTTTGCGCTTAAGAAGAGCCGGAACACAAGGCACCAGCTGGATTTTTGATAGTTTGGATTTGTCAGTAAAAATAGATTAAACAGAATAGCTAAAGGCAAACTGCGATCAAAGGGAGTAAAGAGTATGTTTACAAAAAATAAAACTGTAAACCTAAAGAATTATTAAAGCGCCACTGGTTTATGGCGGCCTAACCAGAAAGTCTACTGTTGAAGGTCCTCCTTAGGTCGGGTGAATTCGTAGGGCAAGGCAATTATATGCTGGATGCAGGATTAACACAGATTTTATTATTTTTCTTTATATAAACACTTTTGTTGACGCAGCCATTTGTTTACTTCTACTTTCTTTTTTTTTTCTACCGAACCACAGACATCAAACATTTGACCAGAGTCACGTTCAACGTTTAAAATAATTTTATTGTCACAAGGTTAACTAAAGCATTTTGCTAACACCCCCACAATAAAATTATTCTGACACGTTTCACAAATGACGTTAAATCTATTCTGTTAGATACAGATAACTAGTCTTAATTAGTCAAGCCTAACTGTTTCACAAACATTTCAAATTTACATTTTGACAAGAGTTTTGTAAAGATATCAGCTAAATGATCATTAGTTTTTACATGAATAATTTTGATCTACTCAATGTAAATTTTCTCTTTAATAAAGAAATATTTTATGTCTAAATGTTTCAACCTTATTATTTTCGGGGTAATTTGCGATTTTAACTGATGACTGTTTTATCTAGCCTTTAAAAAGTTTTAGTTAATAGGAACTGTTTTCAATAACTTCACCACACAAGGTTTAACATTTGGTGTCCTCTCAATGTTTATTTGAATTTCTGTAATCTGTTGTTATTGTCATTGTTATATTGTTATGTATTTCAAATAAATATTATTATTATATTATATGTCATATTCTAAATAAATAATGTTTTATATTTACACAATTTTTTATTCTATATAAACTAATTCCTAATATATAGAATATATATATACGTGCCTACCTACCATTGCCAAGCCCGACATATATCGCAGGCTCTCAGACGCCCGGGCTTTCTGATGGACTTAGGCATGTATATTCTATAGCAATGAATTTGTTATAATATTGTTATCGTGTGCAACCTTAGAGGGGTAACTTATTTCCACATACAAAAAAATATATATTCTTCAGATTTTACTAATCCCCTATAATATTGCGGTATTTGCCAGGCCCGTTTGTATAACTTAATATGGTTAATGGATTTTATAAAACCCGGCGGTGTTGCCACCTCTCATCATAGACTCGGGCTTTGTAAAATCTAGTTGCTGTGTACATTATACACCTTTCATTTAAATAATATCGTTGGCCGTTTTAAGCATGTTATTATTATTTGTACTTGTATACATAATTAAAATGTATTAACATTACTGTTCATGATTTAAATGATTAGTCTATTTATATTAGACCTAGAATAGCCGAAAAGGGTTCTTCTCGTTTTTTTAAGAAACCATTGGTCGCACAGAAAATTTTAAACTTACTAAAAATGGTCCTTATTAGATTTTCTACAAAAGGGGTTCTTTTACCTATTTCGTTTTATTACCTACGATGATGAAAATAATACCCCTAAAGCATTCATAATCATTTTGAACTCACTCCGAATCAAGGTTCCTATTTTGCCGTGGACTGGAAATATCAACCTTAACTTTTTTGTGTGGATCACTACAAAGTGGCCGTTAGCGTTTTAGGGGAATTATTTTCATCATTTTTCTCATAATCAATTTATCCGCAAATGTTTCGTTTTCGAGATACAGGACGTGAAGACGTGAAAAGCATGAAGTTTGAACGCCCTGTATTGTAAAAACGGCTGGAGCAAACATATGACATATGTACGGTATGTCCGCGTTTGCTTGTGAAATCTATGGAGGACCGAGTAAAATTCGGCATTATATATATTTTTTAGCTAGCTATGGATTTTTTAAATGACCAATTTTTGGAATACCATATTAGACATTACCTATTTTAAGAATAAAATTGATGGTGCCATCGAATTCAATATATTCAATACTCTAAGCTATAGGTACAGGGCGTTGACAAATTGGGGCTGTAGTTTAAATAAATTGGATTTTCCTAAGTACATACCCTGTATAGCACAGTTTGGTAATCTTTTTTAGCAAATCGATTAAGTTTTGTCTAAGGTATTATTGTACGTACTTAGTATAGCCAGTCTAGCTCATACATCAAATTTGACGAAAGAATCATTTATTGAAAAACTACCCAAAGAAAAAATCGGGACTTTACTTTAGGCCCCTAGGTCACCGTCAAATATGTAGACACTATCGTTTTTTTTTCATGGCATTCATGGCACACCTGATTTAAATGATTCGTTCCAACGTGATGAATGAAGCATAATTTATTATTAAGCATGGAGTATGATGCCTCCAATTGTAAGGACATGTTAAAATTAAGTGTTTTTTCCAAGAGGGACCGGCAGAATGCATTGGAATCCCGAATTTTTTATTTTAGGTATTTATTTAAATGATGATTATTTTGCCAAATTTGATTTTTTTATGAACAACCTGTATGAGCTAGATTGGCTACCAAACTGTGTCCCGTGGTTTATACAGGCACAGACCTATATAGCTTAGCTATATAGGTCTGTGCCTATATAGCTATATAGCTTGGCTATATAGGTCTGTGCTTCCGAAGTACCCTGGAAAATCCAATTTTTTTAAACTACGGCCCCACTTTGTCAACATTGAATTCGATGGCACCATCCATTTTATTCTTAAAATAATGCCTAATATGGTATTCCAAAAATTGGTCATTTAAACAATTCATAGCTAGCCATGGAATCATCCAACCGAGATACAAGTGTCTGTGATATACATGGTGAGTCATAAGTAAGGGTCCAAACTGAAAAAGTAGATTCTTGGCTTCAAAAAAATACGTTTTGATCCAACATACCTCAGTACAAATGTTGATAATAAAAAAGTTACAGGGTGTTAAAGTTGAAAAATGGATTTATCTTTTTCTTAAAATATCCGTAACGAAAATTATAACACTTGTGTTTTTTGGGTCGATAAATCCAAATATTATGTCGGTTTGGAGTTTGCCTCTGCATAAATTCGCTTATAACTTTTTTGTCCGTTTAGATATAGAAATTATGTATAGAATTTATGAAAGAACGTTTAATTCCGAACAAAAAAGTAATACTTGTTGCAAGTAGAAAAACTTAACCGTTTTCGAGGTAATCACATTTAAACAATCAGCTGCACAATTTTCATTTTGTTAATTACGAAAAATATTGACTTAGATTGAGCTGATTTCAGACGTTTAGTAAGTATTCAGAAGTATGCAGATATTGACAGTATTACCTGAAAAGTCTTTATGGCAAATTGTTTTCCAGAGAGCATTTGACATAATGTTTTTTCGGTTGTCATCTTTATTTGGACAATTTATTGGCATAAAATTGGTAAGTGTAATACCGGCTTGTCAAGTCGGTGAAGCAAAAAAAAAGTTAATTTGAAATGTTGTCATTGAAATATCAAAACAAGTAGAAATTATGGAATCAACAAATTTTATTTAAAAAACTAATACATAGTGATATTGTGATAACAATATCATTGGAGAATAGACTGAACAAACTAATAATAATTATGATAATAAAACAAAAGGATACAATGACACGGTTTTTTACAGTAAGTGTTCAATATGTCCACAGTTCACTTCCACACATTTATCCATACGTTCTAAAAAAGATTGCCTTGTATTAAATAATAACATTGGCTCAAAAAAGCCTACCACTGAAGTAATATTTTGCCAAAGTTGGTCGCTAGTATTTATACGGTCTTTGTAAACAAGTGCTTTCATTGTGCCCCAGATACTGAAGTCTGTTAAAGTTAAAGTCTGGACTACGTGGAGGCTAAGGAAATGGACTACCATGACCAATCCAGCATGCGGGAAATGTGCCGTTTAAATAAGTTCGTACTCGGGCATAAACCACATGTTTTGTCTCAAATTTAGTGGTAAGTCTTCCATAGCTAATCAACTAAGTCATTTTCCAAAAAATGGAGGTAACTATCACTATCACTATTTAATTTCGGCGGCAACTCAAATGGCCCTAATTAGTGATCCCCACACCAAACATTCAAACATTGATGTTGAAAATGTCGTTCCATCGTTATATGAGGATTATCAAATCCCAAAAATGATTATTTCGCAAATTAAAGATGCCAAGATACATTGGTTTTTTATATAATAAAATATTTTTATTTTGGTTTTTTAATTTCGAAAAATTGTGAAATACGACAGGTAAGGCTGGATGTAAATTCTTAGTTATATAATGTCAAGTATTTTTTTATTAATTTTTACATCTTTCAAATGCTATTATTTTTAACCTTATTTGTATGGTGGTCAGAAGAGGAATGAGAATCAATGGTATACAAGGTAGCGAATGTAGTTTTTTGTAGATATGTTTTTTTTTAAATATTTTAACACTGTTTTAAAATGTATTTTGAAGATGGCATATTATATGCAGAGACGTATGTAAATAAAAGATAAACATAACCGAGAATTTTGTTGTTTTGGTTTATTTTGGTCGAATACCCAGGAAAACTACAATGAAAAACTGGATAGGTTTGAAAGTTTTCAAAAGCTGAGGTCTACTTTGATCTCGAATTTTTCGATTTTTTTAAATTGAATTATGGCTACATCTCTCAAAATAATGAAGCTGCTGAACTGAAATTTGGCACTGCTGTGTTTTTGGGAATGGAGAATAAGCTAAAAATATCAATTTTGCTGTATCTCACAGAGGGCGCCACTTGCGCTGTTTTTGGATCGTGTTTTTACTCCTAACTTTTTTGAGGTAACCTTTTTGATGTTGCAGGTCCATCATTTTAAGGCATCTTTTCATTCTGCAACAAAAAGGTACTCTTGTTTTATAACGATAAAATCAATTGTTTGCATTGAAATTGGCAAAACGTGCCCCGAAACACCTGTTGACTTCAATATTCGAAACATAAAATTTTCACCTACCGCCTTCAAATGTTACAGATTCACTGTACCATTTAAAGTGAGAAAAAAATGGCTATGGACAATGTACCAAAAATGTTTTGTTTTCAAAATGGAACGGATTGAAACTTGGCAAAATTTGGATACTCTATTTCAAGGAAACGAATGGTGTTTCGACCAATGCCCATCTGGCATTTTTTCTTCATTTTGAATGTACAGTCGCAACATTTGAAAGCGGTAGGTGAAAATTTTATGTTTCGAATATTGAAGTCAACAGGTGTTTCGGGGCACGTTTTGCCAATTTCAACGCAAACGGTTGATTTTATCGTTATGAAACAAGAGTACCTTTTTGTTACAGAATGAAAAGATGTTTTAAAGTGATGGCCCTGAAAGACCAAAAAGATAACCTCAAAACAGTTAGGAGTAAAATCACGATCCAAAAATAGCGCAAGTGGCGCCCTCTGTGAGATACGGCAAAATTGATGTTTTTAGCTTATGCTCCATCCCCAAAAACACAGCAGTGCCAAATTTCAGTTCAGCAGCTTCATTATTTTGGGAGATGTAGCCATAATTCAATTTCAAAAAATGAACTTCAATGCCCTGTATCTCTTAAACAAACAACATTTCTATAAGGCATATTAGCCTCAACCGTCATATTTTGTCCCCAAATATGTGCAGTTGCTCTATGGACCATTATTAATGGGACACCCTGTATATAAAGGGTGGACCCAGATGGACTATACGATAGGTGTAAAAGACAAAAAATTTTTGAGTTGAAACTTGACCTTTGGGGGATCAGCCTTGCTTGATTAGAAACTAATTTGCACTATATTATTATATTTTAAAAATCAAGCAGGCCTTGACAGGGGCAATTTATTCGTTTCCAGTTCAGGTAAACTATATTTTCCTTAAGAGATATCGAAACATTTTATTGGAAAAAAGTTGTCGAGAATGAAAATTTAAGTTCCCGTACCAAATTTTAAAACAATCGGCAGACTGATATATTTTTTTAAATTTCAACTTTATTTTTTGGAAAAAATCAAAGTATGCCGATTGTTTTGAAATTTAGTACAGGGTCTTAAACTTGCATTCTGAAAATTTTTCGATAAATGTACTTGATTTGCGCTAAAACCGCAAAAATTGAAAAATAAAAAAAAAATTCAAAGTGTGCCGATTGTTTTATAGTTTGGTACGGTGATTTGGAATTGCATTCTGTAAACCTTTTTTTAATAAAATTTTTCGATATCTCTTGAGGAACAGGTAGTATACCTGAACAGAAAATGAATAAACTGCCCATGTCAAGGCCTGCTTGATTTTTAAAATATAAAAATACGGTGCAAATCACTTTCTAATCAAGCAAAGCTGATCCCCCAAAGTTCAAGTTTCAACACACCTATCGTATAGTCCATCTGGGTCCACCCCATATTATATATAGCTATATACAGGGTGTTCCTTAATAACATGCTAATACTTAAGGGAGTTATTTTTGGGCCCATTTTAAGAAAAAAACTTCATATGAACGTATGTCGTAAACGTCCCAACTTTTGAGATACAGGGCGTTAAAGTTCATTTTTTTAAATTGAATTTTGGCTACATCTCCCGAAATAATCAAGCTGCTGAACTGAAATTTGGCACTGCTATGTTTTTGGGGATGGAGAATAAGCTGAAAATGTCAATTTCACCGTATCTCACAGAGGGCACCACTTGCGCTGTTTTTTGATCACGCTTTTACGCGTAACTTTTTTGAGGTTATCTTTTTGGTCCTGCAGGTCCATCATTTTAGTGCATATTTTCATTCTACAAGAAAAAGGTACTCTTGTTTCATAACGATTAAATCAACCGTTTGCTTTGAAATTGCCAAAACGTTCTCCAAAACACCTGTTGACTTCAATATTCGAAACAAAATTTTCACCTACCACCTTCAAGTTTTACAGATCAACTGTTCCATTTAAACTGAGAAAAAAATTCCTATGAACAATGTACCAAAAATTATTCGCTTTCAAAATGGAAAGGATTGAATTTGACAAAATTTGGACACTCTATTTCAAGAAAACCAATGGTGTTTTGACCAATGCCCATTTGGCATTTTTTTCATCATTTTGAATGTACAGTTGATCTGTAACATTTGAAAGCAGTAGGTGAACATTTTATGTTTCGAATATTGGAATCAACAGGTGTTTTGGGGCACGTTTTGGTAATTTCAACGCAAACGGTCGATTTAATCGTTATGAAACAAGAGTACCTTTTTCTTGCAGAATGAAAAGATGCACTAAAATGATGGACCTGCAGGACCAAAAAGATAACCTCAAAAAAGTTACGCGTAAAAGCGTGATCAAAAAACAGCGCAAGTGGCGCCCTCTGTGAGATACGGTGAAATTGACATTTTCAGCTTATTCTCCATCCCCAAAAACATAGCAGTGCCAAATTTCAGTTCCGCAGCTTGATTATTTCGGGAGATGTAGCCAAAATTCAATTTAAAAAAATGAACTTTAACGCCCTATACCTCAAAAGTTAGGACGTTTACGACATACGTTCATATGAAGTTTTTTTCTTAAAATGGGCCCAAAAATAACCCCCTTAAGTATTAGCATGTTATTAAGGAACACCCTGTATATAAATGATGATTTTTAGGTCTACCACCGCGATTTTCTCGCTTATTTTGCGCCCTACAAAAAAAAAAGCGTAAGAAACAAAAATGTGGCAATTTTGGACAGCTAAGTGGTGCTGCAAAAGAAATCGGCATCCATGGCCAACTTGTTGTGCAATATTAAAAAACCCTCAAATTAACCAAAACTATTAATGGCCGTGGCATGTTTATTTTAAGAGACAGAGGAAAACTTTTATATTGATAATTGATGGCAATGAGAAGCTTTATCCATCCAGGTGCTCAGAGAGTTTCAGCAAAACTGCACAGGGTCTTCGGCTCTCGAGACCATGGAAATACACCGCGAAAAGTTGGGCATGGAGGCCTATTCCTTTTTTGATGTGGCCTCGCTGACCCATTTGCATAAAGCTTCTTAGTGCCATTAATTTTCAATATAACAGTTTTTCTCTGTCTCTTAAAATAAACATTCCATGGCTATTAATAATTTTGCTCAATTTGAGGTTTTTTTTCATATTGCGCGACAAGTTGGCCATGGATGCCGATTTCTTTTACAGCACCACTTAGCTGTCCAAAATTGCCACATTTTTGTTTCTTACCCTTTTTTGTAGGGCGCAAAATAAGCGAGAAAATCGCGGTGGTAGACCTAAAAAAATCATCCTGTATATACAGGGTGTTTCATCTTAAGTGCGAACACCCCCGTAAAATTTATATTCTCCATCAGATTTTAGCCGCGTTTTTTTCTAAAAATAGGCCACAAAAAACTCTAAGTTGGTGAAAAATTTCAGGTCTTAATGTCAATTTTCAAGGCCTACTACAAATTTTTTTTTCTAGTAAAAAAATGACAAAAACCATTTAGCGATTTTATTTAAAATCTGATACCATAGCGTTAATCAGAACAACCTAAAACCCCCGTACACCAAATTTGAATAAAAAATATACAGGTAGTTCCATTCTGCAGGCTGTGAAAGTTGAGCAAAATAGGAATTTTAAACTCATCTGGCAAGTCAAGTGTGCCATGGAATTACTTCGAAACAGTTGGATGATGAACAGGACCACTCACAGTGTCGATGTGCAAAGATCCAATAAAAAAATATACAAGGTGTTCTTCTCTGTAGCAACCCGAAATGCTGAATTTTTTAAACTTTATACAGGTCAAAAATCGAGTATATCAACACCACCCGAGACATTACAAACGAACTAAGTCTAAAAAATACAGAAGCCTGCCAGTCAGTAAGTACATATGAGTTAAGGTGGCTGGTATCCCACAACAGGAAACGCACAGAAAATGTATCATCTTAGACAGTGACATAAGCCGTCCTCCTTTTACAGTTTTAAGTGATCTCAAATCGATTCCGAATAACTTTGAGATCACATCAGCTGACATCGAGTGTTCCTTTTACAAATGTTCAGTTGATTATGAAGTGATCAGTTTACGTAGCAAATCGATTTTTATGTAATTTGTGTTTGTTTTGAGTGTTTCTGGGCTTAAGGTGGTGACAAATATTGAAAAATTCATTCAAGGGTTAGATTATAGATAACTGTTCCATTTACCAATAAAAAATCATGTCACTGTCAGATCACTTCATGTTCATTTCACTTCAAAATCACTTGTGCAAAAAGTCAAAAGGAGGACAACTTTTATTGATAAAGGTCCAACAATTTGAATTGTTTTTATTTGTTGGTTGGATGATGTAAAGAAATAAATTGCTTTGGTCTTTATTAATATTTATTCAATGATTCCAGAGCACTCCTGACCAATATAAAGTTTAATAAAAATTCAGCATTTTGACATCGCCCCGAGAAAAAGACCCTGTACATTTTTGTATTGAATCTTTGCACACCAACACTTTGAGTAGTCCTGTCGATCATTCATCTGTTTTGACCTGCAGAATGGAACTCCCTGTATATTTTTTGTTCAAATTTGGTATACGGGGGTTTTAGGTTTTGATTAACGCTGTGCTGTCCGATTTTAAATAAAAAAGTCGCTAAATGGTTTTCGTCATTTTTAACTAGAAAAAAAATTTGTAGTAGGCATTGAAAATTGACATTAAGACCTGAAATTTTGCACCAACGTAGTTTTTTGTGGCCTATTTTTACAAACAAAACGCGGCTAAAATCGGATGGAGAATACAAATTTTACGGGGGTAGTGATGTAAATACTCGGATGATTTAAATACTCGGTTACTCGAATTCGAATGAAAATAATACTCGGATTAATTCAGAATTCGAATTAAAACTTTTTTATTAATGATGCGGGTGGGGCTGCGCGTATATCGCATATCCAAACTAAACCATATCGAATAAAAGCGGGTATATGGTATAATATGAACGAGGACGAGGCGAGGCGAGGATTGCCGAACATGAACGACGAGTCGGGCAATCGAGTCGCCCGAGCCCGCGCCTGTGTCCGTGTCGTGAATTAAAAATCATCCGAATTCGAGTTCGTATTGTATCAGAGTAAAATACTTGGATTAATCCGAGGATTTCAATACTCGGATTAAGCGAGTATTTTAATTCGAATTCTTACATCACTATACGGGGGTGTTCGCACTTAAGATGAAAAACCCTGTATATATATTATATATACAGGGTGTTAGTAAATAAGTGCGACAAACTTTAAGGGGTGATTCTACATGAAAAAAATAATGACAGTTTGCTATATAAACGTAGGTCCGCAAATGCTTCGTTTCCGATATACAGGGAGTCAAAGTTAAAAAAAAAGATAATTTATTTATTGCGCTGAAACGGATTAAGATATTCAAATGAAATTTGGTGGGTTTTAAGAGGACAAGAAAGCGCATTTTTTGACACCCGATTAAAAATTTTATGTTAATCAGTGGCGTGCATAGGGGTAATGGCATCGATATTTTTAAGAAAATAAATGATACGCCACTGAGATAATTTAAAATAAAAATTATTTTTAAAATCCTCGTTTAATTAGTGACAAAAAAGCTCTCTTACCTTTTTTACAGGGGCCGCCATTTTTATGCAAAAAAAAATAGAACAACATAACGTGTATTTTTAATTTCTATTACAACAATATCAAAAACCTATCCTATACAGCAACAATAAATCAAAACAACAAGTGAAAATAAAAATATCTCAAATAAAACATTTTTAGTTAGGTGCGCATAGCTATAACAATAAATATATTTTTTTTAACTTTGACTCCCTGTATATCGGAAACGAAGCATTTGTGGACCTACGTTTATATAGTAAACTGTCATTATTTTTTCATGTAGAATCACCCCTTACAGTTTGTCCCACTTATTTACTAACACCCTGTATAAGGTAATGTTACTTATCTGTTTTAGATCTAGTGGTTAATCTAAAGGCCAGTAAAAACAGTTGTACTACCTTAGGAATACTCTTAGAAAAAAGATTTATCCTAAAACAGTAAAATGGTCTAATACCTGTCCCAAATAGAGGTTTACTTTTAACTTGTATTAATACAATTTTTCAACTAAATTAGTACTTTTTTTTCTCCATGATGTTATCTTCTTCGGTATTTTCCAATTCTCTCATCTCTCTCTGTTCTTGATCCCTTTGAGATAAGGTATCTTCATTATCTTCTTGATAATTTATTTGATCTTCTCTAATTGTTTCAGTTTCATTTTTAACATTAGTATCTAGCATAACATTCTTGATCTTGTTGACTCATTTCTTCTTGATTTTTGCTTTCTGGTAAAATTACTATGTCTCTGTGTGTTTCTACTTTATCTATGTCCGAGAAATATATACTCTATAGGCCTTTGATGTCCTCACTAAAACCGGAAAATATTCTTTCTTTACTTTTCGGGTCCAACTTTTGTCTCTTTTCTTTAGGTATGTGTACTGCCACTCGTGTTTTAAAAATCTTGAATACCTTTATATTAAATTCCTTCTTGTGTCATAACTGAAACAGTCTCTTGTCTCTTATAGAACTTTTACTGACTGTTCATTGTAAATACTGCTGAATTTATGGCTTCTGCCCAAAATCGTTTTTCTAAATTTTTGCTGTGTAGCATGGTCCTTGCTGCCTCCACCAAGGTCCTATTGTCCCTTTCGGCCCTTCCATTCTGCTGTGGAGTGTATACACAAGTCTTTTCATGCTTAATACCATTCTTTTCAAGTAGTTCTCTTACCTCTTTATTTATAAACTCTAGACCATTATCAGTTCGCAAAGTTACCACCTTTTTACCAGTTTAAACTTCAACAAACCAGATAAAATTTTAATTTTTTTCCTATTCAGACTTGTGTCTTAAAAAATAGACCACAAAATAGTTTAAAAAATCATCTTTTAGGAGTAAATAATATTTTGCACCTCTTATGGAATCAACCTCAAATGGACCACATAGATCTGCGTGAATCAGGGCTCCTATTTCGGTCGCTCTTTATTTGCTGTTGCTAAAAGGAATTCTGTGTTGTTTTCCAACAAGACAGCCTTCACAGTAAGACTTGCCCTTTTCATCGAATTTAATGTTATTATTCTTTAAAACACTTTTGACATAATCGAAATTCATATGAGCTAACTTACAATGCCAATCAACCAAGCTTTCTGCGACATTACAATAAGAATTTTGATCATTCACACTTGCCTTCCAATCATGCTTCAACATCATTTTAAAAAACTAACTTTGTCATTGTGCAACTGATCAAACCATCCCATCCTTGTCTATAATTTTTCGTGTGCCTTTATCTGACCAGACAGTATATCTTTTGTTTAGAACTTTGCTTTCCGAAAACAGATTAACTTTAAACTCCGGAACATGTAAAACAGTTTTTATCCATTTGTTTTATTGTGCCAAGTTTCTGTTTTTTGAGCAAACCATCACCCAACTCTAAGAACTTTTTGACTGACTCGTTTATAA
Organism: Pseudeuparius sepicola; assembly: GCA_963920635.1. Classification (NCBI taxonomy): domain Eukaryota; kingdom Metazoa; phylum Arthropoda; class Insecta; order Coleoptera; family Anthribidae; genus Pseudeuparius; species Pseudeuparius sepicola. Next base: position 41,329,342 of record OY987303.1, on the reverse strand, counting down.
CCACAAACTGTCTTACATCAAAACACATATGGTCGCTTGCAGCACTATCCATGCACCATTCCGTAGCTTTCAACAATCTTCCTACCAATACAACGACCTCTGAATCTCTCTCCTTAACTACAGAGCTTACAAATGCATTTGACCAGGTATTTTCAGATGTCTCATTCGGTGCAGATTTTTCCGAGGACTTCTCATTTTTCTTCTTCCCATATAGCGAAATCACATTGGCGGAATATTCCGATAATATTTTTTCAGAAAACATGCATATTGTAGGAATATTCATAAAACCTGTAGAAACATTATCTGAACATACAAGCAGCATTCAGGTGTTCGCCTTTTGAAGGTACTACTTCATGTATTATAAACATTCACAAATATATTGAATGCACGTTCCACAAATATTCAATGTATGTTCTATGTATATCCATTTAATATTCACGTGTACATTATAAAATAAAAAAAAATCCGTTAACACCAGTTTCTGGGTTCGAACCTACGACCATCGATTTACAAGTTGACGCTCTAACCAACTGAGCCATCGAGGTACTTGTAACTACTATCTAAAAATAGTCTAAGCTAGAATCTCTGTGACGTCACAAGACTAGGAATAATTACCGTTTGTGAACATTCATAAGATATTTGCTGTATGAATATACTATTTAGCATGTTCCAGCAATATTCCAAATTGCACGTTCCTAAGGTGAACGTGCCTGTAATGTACTTAAGTTAAATGTTCCATTTGTAAATATTTATAGAACCACTAAGTTAGGATATGTTACACAAGATATTGTGAAAATATCCCTTCTTATTCAAAACAAACATATACATCATTTGTACATTCATCTAACATATTATATTTTGTATCTGCGATTAACAAATATCTTGGGTACTTATATGCAGTTACTGAACATATTTCGTAAAATATTGCAACAATGTTTTATAAATATGGGGAATATTTTTTGCACATTATAGGAACTTATTTTGCATATTCAAAAAATATTAAATGCTATATAATAATAATAATAATAATAATAATGTTTATTTACGGATAAATTAGTACAATAATCTTCACAATAATCTTAACAATAAAAATACTAACGTAAATAAACATAAGAGATAGCCACGAAGCAGTGTAGGATACTGCTTGTGTGTGGCACAATATAATTTTGAACCATTTAGAACAGAACATCCATAGCAAAACGAAACATGATTACAAAACAAACAACTGCAACTGGAGGTGATCTAGAGTAATAAATCAAAGGTGAGTAAAATTCAGCAGAAATTATCACAGAATGCATTATAATCCGAAAAACAAAAACAGCCCGAAAATCCGATTTCAGAACTCCAAAGTAGAGTATAGAGACAAGACAAGGAGACCGCACGATGGGAGTTTCAACCTAATTTAACCTAGTAGTTCGTGAATTTTGGTTTGAGCTTTATTCATCAACCATTCTTTAACTGTATATTTGAAATATCTCATTGACCTGGAACATCGCACCTCCTCAGGCACAAGAGAAAAGATCTTTGGCGCCAGATAAAAACAACTTCTCTGTCCGACGGCTTTTTGGCATTTCGGTACTAAAAAAGACTTACATCTGGTGGGATAATTGTGATTTAACTTCTCAATTTTAATTTTTTCCTTTTTTGTATATGTAATCAATTTCAGTGCAAATAGCTGTCGGACATCCATAACACCACTTTCAGTGAAAAGCAAATCGGTGGAATACGTAATTTTTTTTTCACAAATAATCTTAAGGAACCATTTCTGAATTACATTGAGGGAATTCAAATCTGTGGCTTGGTTCTAAAAGGGCCAATGTCATTTTTTTCTACATTTGGGCTATATACATGGATGGACACCACTTAGTCAAAACTTTATTTTAGTAAACGGGCCAATCTTTATCTCAAATATTCTAGAAGATAATACAATCAAAAGGGCCATTGTCTAGAACCAGAGAATAATATCCATTTTTGTTAAAAAGGCCAATGTAGACATTGGCCAATACAGTATATTGTCGGTAATTACTTCAATAGGGCCAAAGTTGACATTGGCCTTTTTTCGTGTTTTAACTCTTCCACAATAATCAGTTCCTAATCAGTCAACCACAGACCGGGTTCAAAGTTGGTTGATGTGAGGTTAAGTACAAATTATTTCTCAGTTATTTGGCAGTGATATCGTCTTTGGTTTTGTGTTATCCTGTCATAAGAGAGTCTAAACAATGTCTACACGTGCGAAAAGAATTCTGGAGATGTGTAAAGTAAAAGGTATTGCCCCGGAGGGTAAGTTTTACGTCACATTAAAATTACTGAAAATGTTCAGTAGGTAAATTTCTATTTTTAGCGGTTAGTTCCTTGGAGATTGGTGTCGGGCCATACACATATGGAAGCGGACACAATACATGCGGCGATAGAAAAAGCCAAAAAAGCTACTATAAGATGAAGATAGATGTGCCGAGGGATTGGGCATATTTAATTCGGTCAATTCCCAAAAAGCCGCCAATTGTTGTCCATGAATTAAAAATCAATGAATTTTTAACTTTAAATCTTTACTTTCTAATAAATATCAACATGTTAAGATCAACACGGAAGGTAAGACAAGGTAGAGTGTTATAAAATACTTAGATATTAACCAGCCTAACACATTTTTCAGGTGAAAAAATCATATGGTCCAAGATGAGAACTATATGTAATATATTCAAATGAATCTCCTAGGGAAATTCGATATAAATTTTCTTTTGGCGATAGCGAACCATGTAAAAACATAAACCTCCACAGAAAACGTACCTGAAAATCTGAAAATGTTATATTACGCCCTACTTCTGAAAACACTTTAGGCATACCAAAAAATAAAATACAGCATTTAAAAGACTTGCTGCCATTTATTCATGAAGGTAGGTAGTAGGCCATACTACCAGCAATTTTTTGATGCTGCTGCTGCTGCCTCGAACTCTGATAATGTACTAAGCGATGAAAGCGATGAAGACTCAGGCTAAAATTTGTCATGCAGTACCCAATTTGGTTTGCAATAAATGCAGGATGTTAAAATAAACGTCTGATAAGCTAAAAACCCGTCTTATTTTCTGTTTTATAGTGGCCAATGTCATATCTATAAATATTTTCAACTAATCTAAAAGGGCCAATGTCAGTTTTTTTTCCTAAATATTCTTGTGGATGTATTTTTTTCATGACTATAGTTAATAAAGCTTAGATCCTTCCACTCTGTGGCGCAATAATTGCTGAACCTAACGGCATTGGATTCTGAAATTATTTCACAGTTTATATAAAATCTTTGTGCTCGTTTTTCTCAAATCTGGTTATTTTGACATTGGCCCTTTTAGAACCAATCCACAGAAATAATTGTTTAGAACACCTCCCCATCCCATTATGCCATATGTTAAGTGTGTTTGGACCAAAGCACAATACAGAGTTTTAAGTTGGGGAATTGTAAGGTAATCTTTTAGATGTTTAAATTTCCACAAAAGTGGCCTTAGTCTAGTAATAATATGATTTATCTGCAGATCCCACCTGATGTGCCTATCAAGTATAATGCCAAGGTACTTAATTTGCTTCGATGCTGGGATAAGCGTTTCATGATCTACAATCAGTGGGCCCATTTCTGGCAAATTTGGAGCATATGATGTAAAAGGTAGGTATTTTGTTTTAGAGCAATTTAAGGTTAATTTATTATATTGAAACCACTGTTTTATTTTTAAGAGGTCTAATTCGGCTTTATTTTTCAGTGTTTCCCAGGAATTATCCTGATAGGAAATGACCGTGTCATCCGCAAAACTAATAATTGTTCCGGTGGTATTCAAGTAGAGAAGATCGTTTATATACATAATGAAAAGTAGCGGCCCCAAAACCGTTCCCTGCGGCACCCCAAAAGAAACTGATCCTGAAACACTAGTGTAGCTATCTAATTTGACTACCTGCTGTCTATCTGAAAGGTAGGATTTTATAAGCTTATGTGCGTTTCCTCTAATTCCATACCGAAACAGTTTACTCTATAACCTTTTATGACACACCATGTCAAATGCCTTTGAGAGATCCACAAAGACGCTTAATGTTGGAATTTTTTTATCAAGTGCTTCATATAGGTACGATGTTAGATGTAGTATTGCGTCTTCTGTGGATATTCCTTCTCTAAAACCATATTGATGCTGATTGATAACATTAAACTTACTGAGGAAATTGACCAGTCGTATTTTCAGAACTTTTTCGATGATTTTTTAGATATTTGACAATAAAGAAATAGGCCGGTAATTACTCATATCTTCTCTGGGTTCTTAAACCAGTAGTCCGCCTCAACGTGTCCCTTCTTATTAGAGAAGTTACATTTCTTAGATGCCTTTTTGTTGAGCAGTACTGGACAATTTATCTTTAAATGACCAGGCTTATTACATTCGTAACATTTTAGGTCTTTCTGTAACCTAACCCCACTTTTTCTTGCAGCCAATGCAGTTTGATAATCACCCTGTTTTGCCTTCATCTATGAGTAATCTTGAAGTAAGCCCTTTCAAAAATTTGCATTTCTGTAGCACTCAACTCCCATGCTGAGAAAAAACGCTTTAAATGCTCTGGTAATGACATTAGTATTTTCGTTATTACCATTTTGCAGCTCAGTTCTTCTCCCAAATGCTTTAAATGCCCTTGTATTTCTTCCAATTGGGAAATGAATGGGGAACTTGAACAATTTTTTTTATTTCTTTAATATATTTGCCTATCTATAGAACGAGCACATACCAAATATCAGCTCTCAAATCGCAATATTTAATTTGCAATAAATAATTAAAGTTGTGACCGCAAGCTATATATTCATTTGAAACGACACGAAAAGCGCGGGAATGGTTGTGACGTCACACCGCTCGATCGATCGGAAGGCAGTGACCGGAGTGACAGCTACACAGAATTATAGGAGGAAGAATGAAAATTGAACGCTTAAATAAACAGTTCGACGACCCATTTCCAGAGGGATCTGATGTAGATCAAAAATAAGAATCGCCTAAAAGTTAAAATTCAACAAGCACTTCATTAACTGAATGGTGAGGCCATGGGACTAGTAATTCGTAGGTCCCGGGTTCAATCGCACAAGAAGTTTTTTTTTTTAATTATCACTGCATTCTACCTCTTATATTTATTACTGATTATCATTTTTAGTAATAATTGGACAATGGTTATTATGAATCTATTATCAATCTACCCCATAGTGTATTTAAATTCAAATTACTTACCTACCTAATATGAAATTGTCAGTAGCAGGAAAAATGTAATACATTGCTCGATGCGTAAGCTCTTTTTGCCCTCGGAGAGAGTTTTAAGAACCGAGGCAACACGGGCATTAAACAACCTCCTCGGCCAAAAAATGCGCTTACTCATCTCGCAATGTAAATAACTATTTGATACAGCACACTCTTTTCAAACATTATCAACAATATCAAGACTATAATAAGAGGGATAGACAAGGATGGGACGTTCTCGTTGATATTTCTAAACAAAGCTTGCGTGGTGCTGTAGTTTTTATACATGTGCCGCCCATATTAGTTTATACATGGTGCCGCCGCCCACCAGAGGCACCACCACCAACGAGCTACTTGACGTAACAACCAAGGAGGTCGTTACAAAAATGATTTGAATTATGCAGTTTTTAATTGCTTATATTTATTACATAAAAATAAAAAATATTTTGTGAAGTGTGGTTCATTTAATGGCAATAAATTACGTTTGAAAGTAATATTTTATTTTTACTAGTAATATTTTATTTTTAGTAAAATTTAATTTTTGTGCAAGTTCCCCATTCCACCACACTGCCTGCTTTGTATTCGAGAGTAAAAAACTTCTGTTTGCTGTGATTTGTGCTCATAAATCAACATTAGCTTTTCCCACATTTGTGCAGCAGTAGTACATGACAAGATATCACAAGACAAGATATCAGTGGTTTCTCCTCCATTCTTTGTAACGTTATTTTCTTTTTACACACTTTGCTTACGGCTTCTCTTCGTCGTGTAGGCACTGGGTATGAGTAAGGACCTAACTTCAAAAAAAAAAGATATATGTAAATGGGCGCCACTTGGTTTACCACCTACCAAGAAGGTTATAGATAAGACGTGTGTGTGTGTGTGTAGAGGCTAGGAACATAGACAAGGAGTAAATATTTTCACAATGAAATCTGTACAAATATATTCACAAGTTCGCTATCCGTATTTACAAGTATCACCCAAATATCTTTTAAGGTGAAATTGATATAAATAAATATTTTATAGGTAACTAAGAAAAGTGTATCACTTTATAGGGTTAGAATGTAGCCCAAGTTTCTTTTTAAGTTTACGCAGGCAGTCAGAGGAAAGTTCATGAACCTTCTAGAGCGCTTAATCTACCTAATTAATGTTTCTCATACAGGCGTAATCTATAAAATGACACACACACAGTATATCATTTAAACTATAACAAAAAACATGACGATTTGTTATTAAAATGTTTAAATGCGATCACTTTGATCCGATTGTTAAGTCCCAAATAGAAAGGAAAGAACTGGCCTTAGTCTCCAGCGGTGGTTGAATATAATTGGTGGTTCCCACAAACCCAACCAGTTGATCTTGAGATGACTCGTAAAACGTCTAGGTGCGTTTCCAAACCAACATAGGTATATTCTATCGTTAGGACCAACGTTATCAAAGTGACGGTGGTTAGGCACTCCGGCACCCAAAGAAAAAACCCTAAAATGTTATTTATATTTCCTTAATGTTCAATTGTAAAATTAAAACAAACTCACCTCAGTATTGAGGGTTTCTTAATCCCGAATTAGACAAACAAGCAGGAAAATACAGATACGAGTGGTGCTAACATCAAAATGACTTCAGACAGCGAAAGCTAGAATTTATGAAAAAGGAAACATTAAAATTAAAAATATACAGAAAAGTTGTTACTTACAAACAGACTAGGTGTTCTGGAAATGTGTAGTAATATCGGAAAATAGCGAGATAACGAAAATGCGGATTGAGGCCGGCGTGACATGAAACTTCAGAAAAATAAACGGCTGTCCTGAGCAAAATCGCCGCATAGATTTCGTCGAGCGCACTCCCGGTGATGGATGCCCCAAAATAAACAGATCCCACGACGAATTAAGGCAAATACTCCAAGGGATGGCCTCTGCACACCACGCAACTTCTCGACCTCACGCCATTTTTTTTCAGAACCACCGAGCCAAAACTAAATGTCAGTTGAAATGCCAACTGGATTGCGGATGCCACGCCATCTAGGCAATAAATTTCAGTGTTCCTTAGCGATTATTTACGAAAAATTGAAGTATTACTTAACGAAATGATGGTAAATGAAAGGAATAATAATACGAGAAGTTAATTTCATTGTTTTGATGCAATATTGGTGTTTACAAAAGGGAAACCTCATAATGTGATTTGAAGACTGAAAGTCGGCAACCACTAATACAGTACATTCCTGAATATACCGTGTGCAAAAAAAAAACAAAAACGAAGCCTAAAACTCCGTAGCATTTTAAAATCATTAAGATTCTTGGAGATAAAAAAATAAAAATGCTACATCTTAATACAAGGACTTCATGAGCCTTTGCATCTTTGCGATCCCATTCATCTCCATCAATTGCGGGTTTTGGCGTCAGCCCTGTCGCTACCTCGAACAACCCCTTTGATTTTAACATAATCTGAGTTTGAAATTTCCAGGTTGTCCAGTTTTCTCCTGTGAACTTTATCAAAGCTTCTGCTCCTGGTTGATCCATTCTGTTGGCTTGACTACTTTTTTTCGTTGACTAATTACCTCAACTTTCGAGTTTCTTGTTTACTTAACAACTATGTCGTCTTCGCCCCTCAAATCTGAGTATTCACTCTTTGCCCTTTTTACTTCACTTGAACTGACGTTTTTCTAGCGGCAGTGGGCCCATAACCTGTTGAAGGTCCTTCTTAGGTCAGGTGAATTCGTAGGGCAAGGAAATTATATGCTGGATGCAGGATTAACACAGATTTTATTATTTGTGCTGACTGAAGCTGCAAATGTGCTGTTGGCTCCTGCCTGGACTTCATTTGTTGCTTCCCAAATCATTCCTATCTTTTCGATTTGGTTGATGTTACACCGTACTGATGATTGCCAAATAGCATGAAACACGTGTATGCAGTTACTACTTTTTTTTTGTTTTCTAACTTTAAGTGCTATGCCCATTATCACTTTTTCTTGTTTTTATTATGTTTCTTTATATAAACACTTTTGTTGACCCAGCCATTTGTTTACGTTTACTTTCTTTTTTTTTTACCACACCACAGACAACAAACATGTGACCAGAGTCACGTTTAATGTTAACAATAATTTTATTGTCACAGGGTTAACTAAACCATTTTGCTAACACCTACAATGTTTAGTATGTTTCATATTACACAATCTCTACAATAACCAAATTAAATAAAAGGCAATTAAATCTTAATTATGTTTGCTAAATTAAATAATTATTATTTATGCCCGGAGACCACCGTAGCATGTTTATTTTAAGAGATAGAGGAAGACTTTTATACTAAAAATTGATGGCACTAAGAAGCTTTTTGCAGCTGGGTACTCAGATAGTTTCAGAAAATTACACAGGGTCTTCGGCTCTCGTTTATTATTAAGCGATTTTTCGCTTATTTTGGGCCGCACAGAAAATACGTAAGAAAACAAAATATGGAAATTTTGGTCAGACAGGCGACGTTAAAAAAGAAATGGACCTCCACGCCCAACTTTCGCGCTGTACTAAAAAATCTTCAAATCGACAAAAATTTGCATGGCCTCAAGAGAGCCGAAGACCCTGTGTAATTTGCTGAAACTATCTGAGCACCTGGATGGATGAAGCTTTTCAGTGCCATCAATTTTCAATATAAAAGTTTTCCTATGTCTCGCAAAATAAACATTCCACGGCTATTAATAGATTTGCTTAATTTGAGTTTTTTTTTATATTGCGCGACAAATTGGCATATATGCCGATTTCTTTTGCACCACCAATTAGCTGTCCAAAACTGCCAGATTTTTGTCTCTTAAGTTTTTTTTTTGTAGAATGCAAAATAAGCGAGAAAATTGCGGTGGTAGTCCTAAGAAAATCATCCTCTATACAGTGTCTTCCAAAAAGTTCGCACCATAAGGGGGAAATTTTTAATTAATGTTTTATTTTAAAATATAATTTTGGGGTCAACTTTTGCTTGAAAAAAGATGAAAAGTGTAAAAAATAATTGGTTTATTTGTTAAAATATCTAAAATTTTTGTTTGAAAAAGTTTTTTCTTTTCAATTTTACATATGAGTGTACCAAATTTGAGCGCTCTATTAAAAGGTTTCGTTTTTTGCTATTTATGAAATTTATGAAAATTTTAAAAACTTGTAACTTCATAAAAACTATTTTATATCACTAGGTTGATTCTATTAGCTTTTTATTACTAATTACCGATAATAATAGGTATTTTCCAAAAGAAAATGGTATTAATGCTTTAAAATTCTGTTATGTTTGCTGCAAGGTTGATGTACTGTCTAACATTTAGGGTATACATTTAGTTACATTACATTTCCCAGTTCTAAATTGATGCCCAAATGATAATAAATTAAAATATGGGCTAATAAATTAAAATATCATCAAACTATTTTACATATCTAAGCAAAGTTCTTGACTTTTATGGAACAAATAATTATTACCTTTTAGTTTAATTTCACATTTTGAGTGGTCCTGTTGACCATTCAACTGTTTTTAAGGGATTTCAAAACACACTTGACTCGCCAGATGCCTTTAATATTCCCATTTTGCTCAACTTTGACACCCTGCGGAATGGAACTCCCTGTATATTTTTTGTTCAAATTTGGTATGTGTTTTTTTGGGTGTTCTGATTAATGCTGTGGTCTCAGATGTTAAATAAAAAAATCGCTAAATGATTTTTGTGAAAATTGGGGTTATAAAAAAAATCGTAGCCGGCCCTGGATTTGCATCTTGACAATGGATGGAAGATCATTCAATCATTTGGGCTAGATGCAAATACCATGCAATCAACACCGGGCTTATTTTCCTTCAATGGATTTTGAATATTGTTTAGAATGACATATTTTTTTACTTTCTTGCTTTACTCCGGTTGGGATAATCCAAACCCCCATTTTTATAAAACTCTTCGATACTCCGCTAATCTGGATTCCTCTTCCGCTGCAAGGAACGTTGAACAACCCTGGCTAGTACTCTTAGATCCTCTTAACCCTTTTATTCTACTGTAGAATAGGATATAGGGAATATTGTAGTCTTTGCTGGCTCTAGAAATTGTCATAGAACCCCGGTGATTCTCATTTAGTGCTTCACTAAGTCTCTTCCCACCATAGTTTCCTCTATTTGATCTTCGTTTGTACACACGGACCATGGTTATGCCTAAAAAATTATGCTTCATGTCTACGTAAAATTCCATATTCACACTTAACCCATGTTCAAATAACAGTGTTAATATCTTAATTTCACACTTGCCCCAAATTTAAGTTAAGTGGTGGGGTACATTTTTTTGTCAATATTATTTGTGAGACTGCCCTCCGGGACCCCACTGGAACTCATAATTATCATATAGTTAGTGCTAACTTAGTGTCTTATCACAATCAACAAAATCGGCAAAAGGACTTTGAGATATTAATAAAAAAAAAACGATTTTTTAAAACTTTGACACCCTGTATTTTGAAAACCAGACTTTTTGGGACACACGTTTATATGAACTTTTCTACTTGAAATTGGTTCAGGAATGCGCCCTTGAAATTACGTTCTATCATTAAGTAACACCCTATATATCAGTATTCTGTCTTATCAATAAAATCCAATGTTTTCATTGGTCGAACGTAAAAACGTAACGTAAGAAGTTAAAAGTTGACGAACTTTTACGGAAACGTTACGTTACGGCATACATTACGTAAATCTATAAATTGCCCGGTCTATTGGTTGAATATTATAGGTTAGGTTAACTATTATAATATTCTTTTCCCAAACACCAATAATTACCACAAACCTATTGTAAATTGTACTAGATATCTACAACTTTTTTCAAATAATAGGTAAGGATACTCTGTTCATAATAAGAAGGTGGTGAATTTCTACCCCTTCCCTGTACAAACTAAAAGATTAAAGATACTGCGTGTTTTTAGTTATGCATTTTCATGCGATACTTGGAACATATGGTCATAGGATACATCAAAATATATGTGTGTGCACAGGTCGTATGACACTGTAAGACAAAATTTTTAATTTTTGAACATGCTGTGTTTTTCCTTATGATTTTCCTTATAATTTTTATTCGGGCACCTTTTTCCGTGGGTCTTGAATAATAATTGGTTGATAAGCAAGTATTTGTCACAATTTGGCATTCAATTACCTTAACGAAAACCTAAACTTGAATAATAATTGGTTGATAAGCAAGTATTTGTCGCAATTTGGCATTCAATTACCTTAACGAAAACCTAAACTTATTTTAATCGTTTTTTGTACATGGCTTAAATAAAAGCTTGTTTTCAAAAAGGATTTTTTTATTTTGTGCTTTATAGTATTTGATTTCCACATCACTAGGGTGGTAAAGAAATATAGTCCACCATCTTGGGGCATCTACCATAGTGGATTTAGTATGAGGTCACTCACTTTATCGTTTTCTACTCATCAAACCCTTTCATTTGATACCCAGTACCAGAAGGTTGTGAAGAAATATATAATCCGGCATCTTGGGGTGGCCGCTACATTGAATTTAGAATGACGTCACTCACCTTATCATTTTGTACTCATTGAACCCTTTCATTTGATGCCCATGTCTAGGGAGGTTGTGAAGAAATAGGTAACCCACCATCTTGGGGCGTCCGCCATATTGGATTTAGTATGACGTCACTCACCTTATCATTTTCTACTCGTCAAACACTTTCATTTGATATCCATATCAAGGGGGTTGTAAAGAAAAAAGGTAATTTGGAGTCGCGAGCATTTGGAATAAATTACAATATTGAGTATACTACATTGTATTGTCGCCAGCACCAAGAGTGTGTGCACAATTTCAGTTCGATCGGTTGGGTGTAAATGGTGGAAAATTAGATTTGACCACCACATTCCACACTAACAGGTGAAGTTAAATAAAAGCTTGTAAAAATTATCAGGAATAGTTTAAGAGGTGTTTAGATGTTGGAATCAAGTCTAAGAAAAATCAAGGATTTTTAAGATTCACCACATTTTATTAGTGGATGATGTTATCAAATTACCTGCATTAATGATTAATAATAGCACAGAAAATATATTTGACTATGTCACAAGTAAAGGACACTGTAGAAATTATACTTATTTTAGGTTCCTCAAATCTGCCCTTGATATTTCCGTGGTATAAGGAAACTTTTTTGCCCCTGCACCATAGCTTAAAAACTACAAGGTGGGTCAGAAATAAATAGTAAAAATTAAAAATATCAATGTTTTAATTAGAAAATTAAATACACTTCTCGTTCATAGTTGCTGCTGACTTATATTTTATCGTTTTATATTAATTATTATTAGTAATAATTTCTCTGAATTATAATGTGGTGTATTTTAAACTTAACAAGTGCTTAAATAAATATCTTTGCACGCATTCAAAAGGATACAATATTTCAACCAATTAATAAAGAACCCCAGGAAGGAGTCAAAGCTCTATGGACATTATAAAATACATCAGCTGGAAATTTTGATATCTAACAGTGATATGTGCCAGTATGCTTAGCTGTGCGGCTTGTGGCTCTTCCCTGACTGACAAAACTAAATGTTTGTGAATAATAATCCATCAGTATGTAATTTTGTAATTAAATTAACTTTTGAGGCCAGCACCAAAGTGACATAGGCGTTTGTGTAGGTGTAGGTACCTTCTTCATAATTGGAAATTTAAAATTAGAATTGCTATATTATCAAGGTTTCGTAGACTTAAAGACATAAACGTGCCTTATAATTTTTTGCCTGCATTGTAGTTACAGATTCTACGAAAAATGAGGATTTCTGCCTCGATTAGTTTGTTGAAACAACTCACAGGTCACCGCTGCGAAACAGAAAAAGGCATACCGCCGTATTCAGGAACTATCCCGGACACGCGTTAATCCCAAACGTGCTCCGTCCTGAGGTTCTTTGTTCATTGGTTTCAACAAATACTAAGCCACGATGCATGAGCACCCATGCAGCTAAAACATCATCTATAAGGCTGTAAGATGTGAACTGACGTCAATGCTTACTGCTTATTTACAAATTAATTATTTTCTTTTAATAACTCGTCAGCTTGTCGAAGAACTTTCTCTAAGTCTTTTTCAATATTAAGTTCTATTGTTGAGTTGTCTTTTTCAGATTTTGCTTCTTCACCCGAACTTTTAGAGAAGTCAACTGTGTTTTCTATTTGGATATTTGACTTATCAGAACTGTATAGTTTTTTAAAGAAGTCAGACTCACTTGAAATTGCAATATTTTCTGATTCGGGTACTTTTAAACTACAATCGTCTCGCTGAAGGTCATTTTCAACATCCAATTCTACTCTGGATTTATATTCTTTAGTACTTTCCTCAACTGTGTTTTCTAGTTTTTGATTTGATTTTTCATGACCAAATAGCTTTTCAAAAAAGTCTGACTCGTAAATTATATTTTTTTCTTCAGAATTGTTTTGTTTAAGAGCACTATCAATTTCATCAGATTTTGGATCTTTATTGTCTATTTTTATTATTGACACCATATTACTATCAATGTCTGTATTAGAAGATATTGTTGTATAATCGGGTTCTCTTAAGTTGTTTATTATTGATGTAACAATGGGCATTTCATCCATACTTGGCAATTCAACATAGTCTTCCCCAATTATTGTATCGCTAGAACTTTCCTCCTCGTTTTTTAATAATACCTCCACTCCTGTTTTAACGTTTTCTATTTCCCTCTTAATTTTACTTGTTTGCTCGCTTTCCACACTGGTTTTAATTTTTCTTTTCTTTTGCTTCATTTTTATAAGATCAGAGTGACTATGTTCTTCCAGCCAAATCCTTATTTCTTCAGCATAAACATTTTTTTCTGCTTCCGAAGGACAAACAAAATTTTCACAAAAAGACCATGTGAGTCTAAACCACCAAAGACGGTAATTATCACGTAAATTAGAAAAGTTGTCATTATCAGCCCTACGGAAATTTAATATTTAAATTGGATTATTCAATTTTCAGCATTTTTACAAATTATTTTTTGGGATAATATAACTATAGAATTTTTTTATTTTCTCTATAAATTTAATTTCTAGATACTTTGCGTTTATTACTTGGCTTGGAATTTCTGTTTTGCATCATAGATTTTCTTTCACTTTTTTGATCCCCACCCCAATCTAATAGAAATGAAATAATCTTTCAATGACTTAACTCCAAAATTGTTTTCTTTTGTAAAATTTTCCAAACTTGACCCATCCAGGGCCTCATAATTTCCAGCAGTGGCATAAGTATTTGAAAATTTGTTTGGCTGGTCCCCAATTGTCAATGTTACGTCCACATCTCCACGTGGTAAGTGAAACGTATTGTCTCGACAAAAAAAATTCAAAATTTTATTTGCTAAATCGGTTTAAAATATTCCAAAGTGTTCCAGGACTGTCTAACCAGAACTTACCAATCAATTCCACCTGGGAAATGATGACTTCATCGTCATAACAGGTATGTGATTGGTATGTGAGATCTGTAACCATGTCTGCGAGTTGGTAAGATGTTTTTGTATGTGACTAGTAAGATGCTCAGTAGGGCAGGATGTTTTCTATGTGAAAAATTACTGTTTTTGTTTATGTTTATAACATCGAAAATGAACTTTGTAAAATTAAAAGTTAATGACAGATATTAATTTTCAAGATTGAGATAAAGTAAAACCACAATGTTCTCTGTTGAATCAATTCTTTGCAAAAACAAGTAAAATCACTTATTAGTTACACTTTTCACTTAACAAACTTCTGAAAACGATAACATTCGAACTATGGTTTCCAGTGGAAATGAGAAGGGATATGCAGACTCCTTCCATCGGCTTCCAAGGCCGACTTCATTTTGTCTTTCCAGACAGGGAGGGATGAGCCGAGGGGAATAGTGACGCCAAAGGCGGGCTCGTCTGGTATACAGACGGGTCCAAAATGGGGAATGGAACGGGGGCCGGGCCCTTTAATCAGGGACTGGCCAGGAGGCTGACCGCCTCCCTCGGGGAGCAGACCACCGTGTTTCAACCAATATTGGGGATTGCACCACGGGTCGCAATTGGAGCCCTGGACGAATGGCTGCATGGCAGGTTCGTCGAGGAGTGGCGCAGGGCTCCGGAAATGAGGCAGACTAGGCTCATGATTCGTGGGCCGTCGTCCGTCCTGTCTAGAGAGCTGCTGTGTCTGCCTAGGACAGAGTTAAGGGGAGTGGTGAGGGTCCTCACTGGGCACTGCTGCCTGGCTCGCCACCTGCACCTTATAGGGGTGGGAGGGGAGTCTGAGTGCAGATGGTGTCTGGAGGATGAGGAGACACCGCACCACTTGGTCACTGAATGCCCTGCACTGGACAGGGTGAGATTCGAGTCCTTCGGCTCAGCCAAGCTGAGCGCAGAGGATGTGTATGGTGTCGGGGTGGGTGAGCTGCGGGCCTTCAGTAAGAGGGCCGGCTTGCTGGCCGCCATGTGACGCTGGCCGTGGGGGCACAACGGGCCCACTGTGGCCTACGTGCCGGGCCGATTTAAGGAGGCCATCCCCTGCACTGGATAGGATAGGGTTTCCAGTCCCGGGATTTGGTACCGGGATTGTCCCGGTATTTATCCAAAAAGTGTGGTCCCGGGATTTTCCTCATGGTCCCGAAACCTTAAAAGTCCCGAATTGTTTTATTATGTCATAGACATGCCACCATTCAACGGCCGACCGGGCCTACATGACGCAACGAAACGGTTAGGATAGTAATTCCCCTGAAAGCCTAAAGAACTAAGGTAGGGGTCGTAGAGGCATAAATGTTATTCGGGCATTCGTCTTTAGTATTATTATGATTCTAGGCTGTGAATCCTGTGACGCTGTGGCCTGTGACCTTACCCCTTAGTGTGGTTGTGTGGTGTGATTAACCATATCCTTATAATATAGTTCTTTAATTAATGTATAAAATTGTGGAATTATTACAATTTTTAGATTTTAAACTGAAATAAGAATGCTTACTTGTATACTTAGTCATACATTTAAATTAGTAGGAGTTGGAGCTACTTTAGTTGTGTGTTGTGTTTTTTTAAGTAATCTCAGTTTTATTTTTGGTATTTTGTATGAAGGTACTACTACTACCCACATGTAAATAAAAATATTTCGTTTTTATAAACTTTTTCTTACTAAATTTGTTATGAAGTAACAAAATTTTGATTTCGGGACTTTCGGGACTAGTACCGACTTAGAATTTGGGACCAAAGTCCCGAATACCTTTTCGGTCCCGGAACTTGGAAACCCTAATTCGAACGGACTAAGATATCAACTTTAACTTTGGTACATGTAATTTTGACTAAAATAGAATGGTTCAGATTACTTTTACGCAAAATCACTCTGCACAAAAGGATGAACACAGGATAATGAAAACAAATATTAGTTTAGTTTTCGAAAACACAATAATTGTAGCCAACAAAATTAGTACATAATTATTCTTACTAGAGAGCATTTTTGACATTATTATAAAGAGGGGGTGGTTGAGAGAGGGTGAAAAACGGTTCATTAGAAAATAGCGAGTGATATGTTGTTTTCTCCGTTTAACGGTTACGAGGGGATGAAAGTCAAAAAAGTAAAAATATGCCAGTACACTGCAGGATTTGTGTAAAATAATGGAATTTTCTATTAAATAATGGGTTTAAAAAGTAGTGGTAGTGTTTTTTGTTCTTTAAAATATGCACAGGGGATTTTTTTTTAAATAATATCTAGTAAAAATAATTTTATTAAAATGAGGCGTATGAAATCGCAGATCTTCGGATGTATGTACTGCAGTGAATACATTAATAGTAGGGGAAACAATCTCTTGAAAAATCAACAACAAAAAATGTCAGAAAAAATAGATATCCCGTTTTTTTTCTGGCCCACCCCATAATTATAGTTTTAATGGTAAAATGTTACCAAAGCCTACTTCGTCGGTTTATAATATGTCAAAAAGGCATACTTTTATTCAAAATTGTGACGTTATATTATCCAACTATCCTTGCGCTAAGTGATCTGTGGTTCTATTTTTCAACTTACTCGTAAAAGTCGCCTAATTTTCCAACACATCCAGAATGGCACCAATTCAACATTGACCATTGAAGTTTTTGATCCATGCTTTCCTAAAATCCAATATAAATATCACCCTAGACATGCCTTGACTATTGCCTTGAATGTAATTTTTGTAATTTGTAATATACACGTATAGCAAGCTAAGAAGTGGTAATTAAACTATTCTAATGTGTTGAATTGAAAGGAAAGTTAGTATCCTTTGCTTGAAAAAGAAAAGATAGAAGATGGTAGGGCGAATGCTGCATACCCGCGCACCGTGGGAGTGGGGGTTACAATAGCTGCTCATATCAGCCACGAGTCTGCAGCCGTTGTAACCCCACTCCTGTGGGAGGCGGGTATACGGATAGTTCGATTACCACTTCTTCGCATGCTATAGGTGTATATTGATAAATTCGATTACTCAATCATTAAGCCATTTTTAAAGGCTATATCAATATTTAATTTGTTGGACTTCCATTTTCTTGATTTATTTTATTTAATCACGACGTTTTGATCGGTGCAAATATCTTTCCTTTTTGAATTCCAATTCTTCTCATTTTTACTCAAAACAATCAGAGATTTGTACTGATCGAAACATCGTGTTTCAATAAAATAAATAAAGACAATGGAAGTTTGACAACAGATTTTTACTCTCAACATTCTACCTTATCTACAAACTACAATGTTTGAGGTAACATGTGTTAGCAGATATTTTTTACACCCCCTCAATGTGGAGCACCCCTGTACGTGAAATGTTACATTTCACCATGGCAACTTTATTTTAAATACAAGCAAAACTTCTTATCAAGTGTGCGTTTTTCTGCAAGATGTAAATTAAAAAGTTTCTCTCTTCTTCACTCTTACTGTAAGTACCTAATATCATATGTAAAGTTGCACAACCTTTGTGTAGCTTCTAAACTATATTCAACTATAAACTAACCAACTCGCAGAACGGACTTCGAGAAAAAAACACTGGCTGCTATTCTAACGCGTTGTGTATGTCCAGCAAAGTGGGCCGCCAAACTCTGCTAACATAGATTGGAAGCCGATAAGAAAGATGCGATGTGGGCAGGTTATTTCAAATACAATGAAACTAAAGGTACTAACAGCCATCCGATCGTTCGTTATAACTTATAACGGAGTCCAGAGATCCTGCGGGTGAAAAATGAGGTATGTTATAACAAAGTGTTCCTTATATCTGAGTTTATTACATCCAAACAAAACATATGAAATTCGTAGGGACTTTGGATGGGCATTTCAAAGTCATTTATTATAACCTAGTATTAGTTGCAGCCTGAGCCGTTATAGCAGAATTCGACTGTATATCCTTTGCACTTTTAAATTCGTTCCAGGTTATTCAGAGTTATCGTGCTTATTTGTCATGTTCAAAAATTATTTCTTCCCCATATGATTTTTTTTTGTAAAATGACGTTTTTTAAATTGGTTTAAAGTTTGGCCGTTTACATAATGAAACTCGGCGAAAATATTATTTGCCAGTAGTTGCACTAGAAAACTATGTGGTCTAAAAATTATGGCTCTTAATAATAACTTACATAAAAGTTTCTTTGTGTCAGGCCAATATTGAAATCTCCATTCAATTTCTTTATAACTAGTTTTGTTGCCATTTTATCCAAATCGTCTATAATGACACAGATGTAATTGTACTCTTCTAAAGATTCTGCTAATTTTATATCAGAAAAAGATAAAACCAATGCAAGCTCAGTTTCTTCAATGAAGTCCTCAGGGCACACTAAAAGTGGAAGAAGACGGTAAGGAAGGTAACTACATTGCCAAGTAGGTTGTACATAGTAATTTAATAGTTAGGAATAGGTTTTTTTAACACATGCACAAAAGAAGAACCAAAGAAAAAGCCTGACTGCATACAGAATATCATTTTTTGTATACAGATTTAAGACAAAACGATGGAGACATGCCTATACCTAACTTTTAAACATTTGTTTAATAAAATAAATGTTTAAAATAAAAGGTGTAGATACCAATTTTTTTTTAAGCGACACCAAATTTTGGGAATAGTCAGCCTCAAATGGTAACGAAGCCATTACTAATATTAAATAGTTATTGCCAGTCCTCCCCCACACAAGCATGTGGTTGCTTCTGAGTTACTTCTAGTTTGGAGTGTTGTAAGGGTGTGAACTATTACATATACAAGGTGTTCCATAGTAATATGCAACTATTTGCAATATATCAAAGATAAGACAAATGATATTAACTTAAAATTTTGTACACACTAGGTGGGTATAAAACGCAATAAACTGAAGCTCCAGCATTTTGTTGTCTTAACCAGTGGCGCACGGGAATATAAGAGATGCTCCCTTTTCAAAAATAATTTCTACGCCCATGTCTTTTAGGTAAATTGGACAACATTCTTGAATTTCCTATTCATTTTTGTATAAAAAATGTCTACTCGATTTTGATCAAACAAAACAAATTCAAGTTGCTGCTCAGAAAAGGTGATAATTTCATATTTAGAAAACGACCCGGCATTTTCGGGCCTACATGTATGAGTAGGTACTTTTTTGCCATTAAGATGCAAAAGATCCATTGCCAAGGTTTAACAGGAATAGCATATTTTTTATTATTTTAAAATTTTGTTTGAAAAAAATCAATTATTAAAATTAATTTATTAAGCCTCGGATATCAATTTGTTCGCATCAAAAGAGCAAACAGGGGCTTATGGAGGTGGGCCCCAACATGTGTTATTTTCTAAATACAGAGTTGAATCCATACCCGAAATCATCACTTTTTCTGAGAAGCAATTTCAATTTGCTTTGTTTGCTCAAAATCCAGAAGTTTTAGGACAAATTGGCGAGAAACATTTTTTATGAAAAACTGAATGGAAAAAAATGCTATTGAATTTACCAAAAAACCAGGGGCGTAGACATTATTTTTGAAAAGAGGGCGTATCCTACCTTCCTGTACGCCACTTGTTATAACAAAACAGTTTATTGCATTTTAAATCCGCACTGTGTACAGTAGGTACAATATTTGTTGATACAGAATTCCAAGAAGACCCTTGCTGGACTTTCTTGGAATTGACAGCATTAGATACCTAAGATATATAGACATAGGCAGCACGGTGTGACGATTCAGTCAACGGTAGCAGTAAATAAAACTTTATTGGGATATTCTTTTCTTCGAATTCGTATGAACTGTACCACATTTATGTTTAGGTCAATATCATTTGTCATTTTTGATATTATTATTAAAAAACTGTCTAATAAAATAAATTTGAACAACCTATACCTTCTTTATTAAGCACATGTTGATGTTGAAGTTCTTTTTTGAAATTGAATTATGTCTATGCCTCCCAAAATAATCAAGCTGCTGAACTGAAATGTGGCACTGCTGTATTTTGGGGGTGAAGAATAAGCTGAAGATGTCAATTTATATGTATCTCACAGAGGGAGCCACTAGCGCTGTTTTTGGACCATGCTTTTAGGCATAACTTTTTTGAGGTCAACTTTTTGGTCTTGGAGGTTTGTAATTTTTATGCATAATTTACTTTTGCAATAAAAATGTATACTTGTTTCATAATGATGAAGTCAACCATTTGCATTGAAATTGGCAGAATTTGCCCCAAAACACCTATTAAGCCGGATTTATAAACTTTGACGTTTGACGTTGCCGTTTGCAGTTTGAAGTTTCCGTTTGACGTTGACGCAGCTGCTGTTTCCAAGTTGTTTATAAACTTTTTCCGTTCCGTTTCGGAATCTCTGTATGCCTGCGTGTTATCAACGCCAGAAAAATAAAGCAAAAACAACAATCATCGTCATCGGAGCGAAGTCGTTCAATTTCAATATTTTGATTTAGCAACTCTGAATCCATTTTGTTTACTACTATGCAGCGTTATTTTGGATAATTAATATTAATATTAAAAATATTACACAAAATCAATACAGATGATCAGCTGATAAACCATGTGACCTCCCACGTGACTCTTAAGAAGGCGCTTCATTGGCCGGAGAGGCAACGGCAAACGGAAAAAGATAAATGTTGGTTATCCCCGACGGAACGTCAAACGGCAACGGAATTTGAGTTTATAAATACAAACATGAAATCTTAGATGTCCAACTTTCAAACGTCAAACGGAAACGGCAAACTTCAAACGGCAACGTCAAACGTCAAAGTTTATAAATCGGGTTTTAACAAGAAAAATAAAATATTCATGTACAGGGTGGCCCATCCAAGCGGAAAAAGTGTGCTACATGGAGACAGGTTAACATAAACTCGTCATTCAAAAAATGAGGTTGTAGTAAAAATTAAGGGGAATTCGAGGGTGTACCCTAATTTTGTATACGGGTAAAAAAGTTATCGCGAAAAAACATTTTTTGCAAAATAAAAAAAATTATTTTTTTACCTACACATCCATTAGAGAACCTTTAAGTAGTATTCCCGAATATTTAGTTTTTTAATATAACTTCCGGTTATAGCGGAAATGAAAGTGGTTTTCTCTATTTTACAACTTACACATTTCTCATAACCATCACAGGATTCCTTTTTTTAATTCTGAATCCAACGATATATAATTTGACTTATTTATCTCCAACCGTTTCCGAGATATTTATCAGAGAAGCTCCATTAGACTAGATACATGGTCTCATGGTCGGTGTCTGATGTTCGATCTGAGTAGGCCAAACAATAAAACCAAATTTATGACAAATCAAGTCAGCCATGATAATAAAACTGACAAGCGAGTAGGCTGAATGTTAAAGTGGCTATAGCCATTCAACTGCATTCAACTTAATTAAAAATCTCGTGGAAATTATGAAACATTTATTATTTTTACTACTGTCATATTTATTATAACAACAACAATATGATTAGTTATTAAAAATTAGTTAGAAGTTCATTTACATTAAATGTTCAAAATGGTTTCCATTATTATTTACACATAACCTAAGTCTTTTTAAGAAATTTTTTCGGACATTTTCAAAGATTAAGGGACGATTGTTTAAACTATCAATTTCTAATTTTACTCGTCTTTTAATCTTCTCAACATTTTCGAGGCGGTTCTTATAAACTTTATTTTTTAAATGCCCCCACAAGAAAAAATCCAAGGGGTTAAATCTGGACTACGTGGCGGCCACCTTATCGTTCCATGTTTACCAATCCAATTTTCAAACGAATTGTTCAAAAATTCCATTATGGGCCCACAGTTATGGAAGGAAGCGCCATCTTGCTGCCATATTAATTGTCTTTCTTGGAGTTGGTTAAGAAAAATTAATGGCAACTGGTCAAAGTATTGTTCCAATTCGTTCTGGATTAAATGTAGGTATTTCCTACCTGTCATACTTCCTGAATAAAATAGAGGGGCCCATTATAAAATTTCCCACAATTCCGCACCAAACACCAACGGAATTTCTGCCGGATTTCACAACTTCACGAAATGCCCGTGGATTGTCAACAGACCAAAATATACTATTTTTCCGGTTGTATATTCCCGCCGTTGTAAATGTAGCTTCATCGGACCAAATAATTTGTTCCAGCTCCACCTCTTGCAAAATAAAATTTTAACATTGTTTGACAATATTCCAGTCTTTTTGCAGCATCTCCAGGGAATAGCCTTTGAACAGGTAATATTTTGAAGGCTTTAAATTTGCTTAATTTCATTACCCTTTGTATTGTAGACCGTGGAATTTGTAAGTCTCTCGCTGCATCTCTCTGAGATTTTTCGTTATTTCTTCTGAAATAATTTAAAATTCGTTCTCTCGTCCTCACTAATTCTAAACCCTTTTTTTCTCTTGCTAATCACACTTCCTGTCGATCTGAATCTTCGATACAGCTTACATATAAATGAAGCACTCGGAACATTTCTATTTGGATATTTACGAGAATACTCCCTCAAAGTTTCTACGTATCTTTTATCATTTTTGATGAAGATCTCTAAAATATCACAGCATTCTTCTTTCAAAAACATTTTTTAAACTGCAACTACTAACAGCTTCAACAACAAAATTTTAGACTAATCTGACACGTAAATAGAAATATTGAATTGACACCCTACTCACTTGTCAGTTTTATTATCATGGCTGACTTGATTTGTCATAAATTTGGTTTTATTGTTTGGCCTACTCAGATCGAACATCAGACACCGACCATGAGACCATGTATATAGTTTGATGGAGCTTCTCTGATAAATATCTCGGAAACGGTTGGAGATAAATAGGTCAAATTATATATCGTTGGATTCAGAATTAAAAAAGGAATCCTGTGATGGTTAAGAGAAATGTGTAAGTTGTAAAATAGAGAAAACCACTTTCATTTCCGCTATAACCGGAAGTTATATTAAAAAACTGAATATTCGGGAATATTACTTAAAGGTTCTCTAATGGATGTGTAGGTAAAAAAATATATTTTTTTTATTTTGCAAAAAATGTTTTTTCGCGATAACTTTTTTACCGACCCCCTTATACAGAATTAGGGTACACCCTCGAATTCCCCTTAATTTTTGAGTGACAATTTTATGTTAACGTGTCTCCACGTAGCACACTTTTTCCGCTTGGATGGGCCACCCTGTACAGGGTGATCCATCCAAGAGGAACACCCCCCCCCTTAACTTCTTTATTTTTCAAGTTAAAGAAAAAATTGTAGAGATAAAAGCTTTAAGGTTTTTTGTGAGCTTTTCCATGAACTTACTGAAATTGACACAGGGTGTTAAAGCTGGACAAACCAAGCTGATGTTTTTTCACAAGAACACCCTGTATATTATTGCATTTTTGGAATCTACACTTCGTCCTGATTCCAACGACATATATATGTCATATGATTGCTCCAGACGGTTTTACAATACCGGGCGTTCGAACTCCATTTATTTCATGTTTTCACATCCTGTATCTCTGAAACGAAAAGTTTGCGGAGAAATTGAGTATAAGAAAAAATGATGAAAATAGTGCCTCTAAAACGTTCATAGTCATTTTGAACCCACTCCGAATCAAGGTTCATATTTCCATATTTTGCCCTGGACTAGAAAAATATCAACCTTAACTTTTTTGTGTGGATGATTACAAAATGACTATTATCGTTTTAGGGGCATCATTTTCATCATTTTTTCTTATACTTAATTTATCAGCAAACGTTACGTCTCTGAGATACAGGATGTGAAAACATGAAAATATGAAGTTCTAACGCCCTGTATTGTAAAAACGGCTGGAGAAATCATATAACATATATATGTCGTTGGAAGCGGGACGAAGTGTAGATTCCAAAAATGCAATAATATACAGGGTGTTCTGGTGAAAAAACATGTATAATGGTAATAAAGCTGGATATTTAAAACATTGGACATTCTAAACATTAGAAACTGACATACCTGTAACCTGTAACCACAGAATGCCCCCCCTATAACCCATGTAAAATAGCCATTTTTTTCATCGAGTAGCGCCACTCCACTTTGTCTAGTTCTAGTACATTTTCTTATGGAATTTTTCTCATTTTAGGTGGTACAATTAATCTGCAAAATTTGAAAGCAATAGGTGAAAATTTTATTTTCCGAATTTTCGAGTTAATACGTGTTTTGGATCAATTATCGCCAATTTCAAAGCAAAGTGTTAATCACCTCAGTTTTGAGTTACACGGTGTTTAAATTCTCAAAAATTTTAATGTTTAATTTTTCAACCATTAAAGATATTCAAACAAAATTTGGTACATAGCATGCATTTGTCACAAAATGTGATAATACAAAGTTTCCCAAATAGCGAGTGGTGGAGATATGGGTATACACTACATTTGTTTTATCAAGAAAAACACTAGCAGGGCCCTGTAAAGACCTTTCTTTTCAGCCCTTGGAACTGCAAAAACTGTCTCTTGGCATTTTTTATATATGCCACAGTTTTACAGGAACATTAAGTTATTGTTTATAGCTTTTTGGGATGCAAAAAATAAAATTGAAATATATATATATATATATAAGGATGTAAGATTAGCGAGTGTAAATGTAACAATTACAAGAAAAGGTGATAATGGGCAAACACTCAAAGTTAACAAAAAGAAAAAAATAAAAAAAAATAAAAATATATATATATATATATATATTAGATTTCTATTTGGCCAGTACTGATGAGAACTGACTAAAATGTCATAGTAATTTAACAAACTATTATTATTAGGTCTAAAGTAGAATACTGCTGGGTCATTTGGAATCTAAAATCTGTGATCCACTGTGATATGCTTGAAAGAATCCGAAACAGATTTTTACGTAATTTATATTTTAGAAAACATAAAGTTTATCCTTTGTTTCTGAATCTCATATCATATGAGTACCAATAACAAGAATTTAACTTACCAAAGTTGTCTGATAGAAGAAACAAAGCTAAAGTATTGTTGATCCATGCCATTTGTCATGACTAAAGGGCGGAATATATGCATTTAATTTCCATCGAAATATGCGCATATATATGCATCATTTTTATTTAAAATATGCAACAATATGCATTTATTTGGCCAAATATGCAATAATATGCATTTATATTACATGTATAAATACCTTAAAAAACACCAAAACTGATTTTAGAGAAAGGCGTTTTTTTTAAGAAAAATGAAAGGAAAACAAATACATGAAATGCCTCGTAAAATACCTATATTAAAGCAGAATTATTATTAAAACATTTTAATTTGAAATTGTATAGTAGGAATTTATGATTAAATACTTTTCAAAGTATTCCAATAAAAATCTTTGCCTTCTGTCGGTAAAAATATGTTTACATATAGAAAAGCTTTTCTCAACATCTGCCGATGTAATAGGACAATATTTTAATTTGGGTAGTAAGGTACAAGTCCAAGGTGCAACTTCGTTGGATGATTTACCATCAAAAATACTCTTTACTGCCATATTAAAGATTTGAACCCTTCATTCTATTTACAGTAGAGCATCTAATTTTTTTCTAACTTTAATACCTACATCACCGGGAACCTTTCTACATTTAGCGGAAAATGTTTGAACAAAATCAACCGATTCGCTTAAACCTAATTTCTACTTTCTAACGAAAGATTTTTTTTCTGGTATAAAACTAAAATTAACTTTAATAAAAACAAATGCACTACACACTGCGAGTTGTCTCTGGGCTCTCATAATCTTGGTTATATCTTATATCTATAAATAAGTATAGGAAAAACATGCAATTATGCACAAATATATAGTTTTTCCAGAAATATGCAATGTTTTGCGAAATTGAATAAAATATGCAAAAATGCATATATATGCAAATTGCATATATTCCGCCCTTTAGTCATGACCTTTATAATATAACTGACCTGTTGTTTAATATAAACATTAATGTACCTGATGTTCACCTACGAAGGCGTGATGTATTAAGATTAGTAATGGACCGGGAGATAGTGACAGATTTTTGCACGTGATTTTACTCAGTGTGCCTTGCAAGGGGCATTATGTGGCACATATTTTCACAATAGTAAGGTATGAATCAGGGAGTCATCCTGGGTTCTTCATGTGAAAAACTGAGTTTTCAATTATTTGAAAAATATGCGTTTTGATATGATTTTATACAGGCTGCCATGTTTTTTATAATGAAGTTCAAATAGAAAATTCCTCGGAAAACCATAGGCATACCGTTAGGGTGGGTCCAAAGGGCTATTATTGCCACGTGATCTTGTATTTTAATAATTAATTTTTCCTTTCTGAACAGGCTGCCAATGAGAAGTATGCAAGTTCTTATTATGAAAATGCTGAAAAAAGGATGGCATTCGTGCATGTCCAAGTACACTTTACATCGAATAACTCGTTTAAATGATTAAGTAACATTCAATTTAAACAGTACTTGGACATGCGCGAAAGGTATGCCATCCTTTTTTCAGCATTTTCATAATAAGAACTTGCATACTTCTCATTGGCAGCCTGTTCAGAAACGTGGAAAAATTAATTATTAAAATACAAGATCACGTGGCAATAATAGCCCTTTGGACCCACCCTAATGGTATGCCTATGGTTTTCCGAGGAATTTTCTATTTCAACTTCATTATAAAAAACATGGCAGCCTGTATAAAATCATATCAAAACGCATATTTTTCGAATAATTGAAAACTCAGTTTTTCACATGAAGAACCCAGGATGACTCTCTGATTCATACCTTATTATTGTGAGAATATGTGCCACATAATGCCCTTTGCAAGGCATACTGAGTAAAATCACGTCCAAAAATCTGTCACTATCTCCCGGTCTATATTGATTTATCGCCTCTAGAAGCTTGTCTTATGTCCTGCAATGCATTATATTCCAGTAAATAAAACAATTTCGAGTGAAAAAATTACAAGGAAACTGCTTTTTTTGTGGAGACCTTCATTGAGGTGCCCTTAGTACATATCGAGAAGTTCGAGCAATTTGAACCATGGGTTTTTTAGGTTTTTTCTTCAGGTTTTTGACATCTCGAAAAGTAGCACTTTTTCGACAAAAATAGTTATAAGCAAATATATTCATAAAAGTGGGTACCAATTGATGTTTTCTTAATATTTGCCCATTATTTTCACCAATGAATGAATAAAAAAAAATACACGGAATGTTTCAGGAACAACTATATACAGTGTGTCTGGTTTTTCATGTTAACACCCCTGAAAACCTAAGTAGGCTGGAGGAATTGAAAGGGGCAATTTTTTTTATAGATTTGTTCCTGAAAGGTCATCATTTGCAAACTATTGGTTTGGCATTGCCTAGAAATCCTGGCCTACTGCGATTTTTTAAAGGAGTGCGTTTTTCGAAAACCATATTAGGCAGTTTTTTATTTAAAATCTGACACCATAGCGTTAATGTTAATCAGGACACACCAAAACCCTAACATACCAAATTTGAACAAAAAAATATACAGAGAATTCCATTCTGATGCAAAAAATATACAGAGAATTCCATTCTGCATTGTGCCATAGTTGAGCAAAATATGAATTTTAAAGGCACCTGGCGAGTCAAGTGTGCCATGGAATTACTTCAAAACAGTTGGCTGCTCAACAGGACCACTAAAAGTGTTAGTGTGCAAAGGATTCAATACAAAAATATACAGGGTATTTTTCTCTGGGCCATCTCAAAATCCTGAATTTTTATGAAACTTTATACAGGTCAAAAATGAAATTATCGAAAACATAATAAACACAAAAGTGATTTATTTTGATGCAAAATGCCAACCAACAAATAAAAAACAATTTCAATTATTGAACCTTTCTCAACAAAGTCACTATTTAAGATGACACCTTTTCTGTGTGTTTCCTGTTGTGGCACACCAGCCACCTTAACTCATATGAACTTACTGACTGGCAGGCTTCTGTATTTTTTAGACTTAATTCGTTTATAATATTTTGATACACTCAATTTATATAAAGTTTCAAAAATTCAGCATTTTGAGTTGGTACAGAGAGGAACAACTTGTATATTTTTTATTGGATCTTTGTGCATCAACACTGTTAGTGACCCTCTTTATCATTCAACTGTTTCTAAGTAATTCCATGGAATACCTGACTCGCCAGAAGTTTTTAAAATTCCTATTTTGCTCAACTTTGACACCTTTCAGAATCGAACTCACTGTATATTTTTTGTTCAAATTTGGTATATGGGGTTTTTGGTTTGTCCTGATCAACTCTGTGGTCTCAGATTTAAAAAAAGCCTAATATGGTTTTTCGAAAAACGAACCCCTTTAAAAAATCACAGTATGCCAGGAATTTGCGGCAATGCCAAACCAATACTTTGCAAAAGATGACCTTTCAGGAACATGTATAAAAAAATTGCCCTGTTCAATTTCCCCAGCCCACTTAGATTTTCAGAGGTGTTAACATGAAAAACCAGACACACTGTATGTGAATTGGTTTTTTCACCCCAATGTGAGTCGTAGGATATAAAGGTGGTATTTTCTTAATAAGTCTTATTTCTCACAGCTCTTTAATTTTTATTTGGCGACCGGTTTCGTAATTTTTTGATACAATTACATCATCAGGCCTAGACTAAAAACAAGAAAAGAAGATGTCAAAGGTTCAACTATAGTTGAAGCAAGTACTTACGCGATTATTATAATCTTGTCATACAATAAACATATACAGTGAAACCTCCCACAGGCGGACACCAATGGTTCCAACTTTATTGTCCGTTTGTGGCAGGTGTCCGCTTATGGGAAAAGCTGACTGAAAGAATTCACCGAAATAATGACAAAGTATGTTTTTATATGAATAGTCCAAGAAAATTATACATAGACAAAAAAAATCTTATCAGGTAGATATTTTCAGGGTTGGTTGTGGGTAGCATCCTGAGTATAACCCCAAAAAATCACCATCGAAGTCGTGTTACGAACCACGCAATAGGGGTGGTTTTGCAAAAATTGTTTGCATTTTTTTTCTTATGTGTACATTATTACATTCTCTACAACTTTCCCTCATGAAGTTTTTTTTAACTTAAATACTTCATGAGATATAGGTAAAAGATCACCACTAGCTAAAGTGCTTTATAAGGGTGAAAAAAATTTCTTTAAAACAAGCTGATTTGCGTGTAATCTTTTGTTTTAGTACTTAGGAGTGCACCCCCAGTTAACCCTGAAAAAATCAGCTTGTTTTAAAGAAATTTTTTTTCACCCTTATAAAGCACTTTAGCTAGTGGTGATCTTTTACCTATATCTCGTGAAGTATTGAAGTTAAAAAAAACTTCATAAGGGAAAGTTGTAGAGAATGTAATAATGTACACATAAGAAAAAAAAATTGCAAAAAATATGTTTGCAAACCAACCCTATTACGGGGTTCGTAACACGACTTCGATGGTGATTTTTCGGGGTTATACTCAGGACGCTACCCACAACCAACCCTGAAAATATCTACCTGATAAGAATGTATAATTTTCTTGCACTATCCTTTAATATGAATTGTATATTACACCAACTTTATTCCACACACAGGCTGAAAATACAGGTCTGAATATGTTGCCGAATTAAATAAGTCCATTCATTAGAGTTTCGCATCTGCATATGAGAGTCTTTAATCTATTTCTGGGAAAATTACACTGTCCGCGTCCGTCCAATAGAGAGTCCGCTCGTGGGAGAACTCTTTACGTGCTAAAACGTATGCCTGTGTTTGGTTCTAGAAAAAATGTCCGCTCAAGAGAGATGTCCATTCAAGAGAGGTGTCCGCTAGGAGAGGTTTCAAATATATAAGTTTTTTTTTAAAATAGCAAAGAAAGCAGAAACAAACAAAAAAGAAGGGTGTATGTTTGACCATAAATGTGGTGGAGTAAGAAGGATATATTCATAAATGTAACTTTCTTAAAAAAGGTAAGAAAAGGTTTGGGAAGCTTCAAAATCTAATTGCATATTAAGTGTAATATCATTGTTATTTCTAGAGTGACGGTAAATTTCTAAAGCCTCTAGGTGGTTCAATATCGGTCCTTTGTTACAGACATGTAATACCTTAAGACCAGTATCTATATTAAAGGAATGCTCACTTTCCATCAAATGGTCTGCGAAATTCGACATGCGAGAGCTACAAACTGACATGTGGGGATTGTGATTGTTTTTATGTAGGCAGAACGGAACGAAATTTTAAAACCAGAATTAAAGAACATCTCAGCTGCCTGAGATGTAGCTCTCGCAGGTCGAATTTCACTGGAAAGTGAGCATTCCTTTAATATAGATGCTGGTCTTAAGGTATTACATGTCTCTAAGAAAGGACCGATATTAAACCACCTAGAGGCTTCAGAAATTTACTGTCACTCTAGAAATAACAATGATATTACACTTAATATGCAATTAAATTTTGAAGCTTCCCAAACCTTTTCTTACCTTTTTTAAGAAAGTTACATTTATGAATCTATCCTTCTAACTCCACCACATTTATGGTCAAACATACACCCTTCTTTTTTGTTTGTTCTGCTTTCTTTGCTATTTAAAAAAAAACTATATATTTAAAAATCCTTTACTTGCATTTCAGACACCACCATATAAGCAATGTAATATTTTTAACAACAATTTCAAATGTTTTTAACCTTTAAATGTTTGCTAATGTTATTGTTAATAAAATGCAATGTATAGATTAGTTTTAATAGTTTACGCCGTGTACCATGCTTGGTACACGGACGGACTACATGCCTGTACATAAGCGGATATGTACTGGGCTGGACGGACCCCCCCTCCCCCCCGATTATATAGCCAGAAATTTTGGCCTGGAATCCTGCCACTGAGGAGCACCAGAAGCCTTGGCCCACTTACTATTTTCTACAGGATATGTTATTATTTTGTGCTTTAATCGAGTATTGTTATTAAAATTGTAGATACTTTATTTTGCACTAAAAACTTGATTGTTATTTCTCGTCTGTTAAAAATATTTTAATATTTTTATATTGCACTTTGGCCACTTGTGTGCATCCATGTATCCACTTGCTGTAATTTTTATTTTATATTCCATAGGCGTGCCTTTAATCTTCTATCAATATATGTATTAAATTACCCTCTGTGTTTCTGTAAATCCTTAAACGCACACCATAAAGGACATTAACTTGTGGACCACACTATGCATTCTTCTTGCCAACTTATCCTCAATTAAGTTTGGTTACCACATACTCAATGATAGTAGTAGGTATATCTCGAGGGGGTAACCACTCTTCGCAATATTGTCACAAATTACTTACCACCCCTATTGACCTATTTTGATATACTTTTTTTGTACAACAAAGTGGATAACTTTCTTTTTGGTCTGTACCACATTTATGAGCTCAAATTTGAAAAAATACTATTTTTTAGAAAGAAATAATACAACTGATTCTTATTTGGGATCACTCAAAACCTCAAAAAATCTATTATTATTGGACTTTTAGAAATATTAATCAATTGAAGAAAATAATTATTGATTAAGAAAGTTTTGCTCTAATGTCAAAAAACAATAATAATTTTCTAGAATTTTAAAAAATAATATATTTTTTTCTTACTTTAGCACAATGAAAATTGGTACAGATAGGTTTTAAGTGACACTAAACAAGAATCTGCACTAAGTTTTGACCTTATAAAACTGTGCTGGTCATGATTACAACCCAAGAATAAAGTCCCATTCATTGAATTTTGAACGCATTTGGAATATCTACCTAACAAAAAAAAGTTTTCCAAAATCGGCCAACAAATAAAGATTTTACAAGGGTGATAAGTCCTTAACGTGGACACAGTGTCTTCAAACCAAGATTCGAAAATTCCAATCAGCTGAATGCGTTTTGCGATAAATGTCGCCAGTTGGGACAATAAAAATACCGTGCATCATTTGGATTTATAATCGCAACCATACATTATTGCTCCAGCTGTCTGTTTTTCCCTCACAATACATGTAGCT
The DNA here is from genome assembly GCA_963920635.1 of Pseudeuparius sepicola. Classification (NCBI taxonomy): domain Eukaryota; kingdom Metazoa; phylum Arthropoda; class Insecta; order Coleoptera; family Anthribidae; genus Pseudeuparius; species Pseudeuparius sepicola. The sequence goes on along the minus strand of OY987303.1, from coordinate 41,296,810 downwards.
GATTATTCTTTCCATGCTTCTATGTACCTATGTCTAAAGAAAGTGTTTTCAGTCTGAAATGATTTTACTTTATTAATTATTTTGCAAGTAGACTCGACCAGCTGACGTACAATCCCCCCTCCACGATACAGCTATTTTTTATGACACTATGAAACATCAATAATTCATATAAAAAAATCAACTGGTCTGAAATAAGTTTCAAAAAGGAGTTCCACATCCTCCCACAACCGCCTCCACTGCTAAGCAGATGGTCATTTTTGCCATTCGCTACATAGTATCTGTTATGACTGTTAAAATAAGCCGGCAATCACTAGGTCAAAAAGATCCCTGCCTCCAGGACTAATATTCCTACCAATAATATAAAAGGTGCTACCTAATTATTCTGCAATGTGTTGAATGACATATTAATAAGACTGTGCACGGCTGTCACGCCTGACATTTTTTTCGCACCATGTCTTTTCCGTAGACAAAATACAATGCAAAATACAAAAGACATGAAGCTATAGCCATGAGAAGTCTTTGCAAATAAAAAAGTAAAAAAGGCATATACAAAATACACTTAACTGTCTCCATTGACAATCTTCGTTTTTAAGCCACCATGTCTTGTTAAATGGTATATCCATTTTGGGATACAATGGTCTGAGGAGAGTATTAATACTAAACCTTTGTTATTGCAAATTTGAAACACTCCTTTTAAAAATAATGAAACTTGCAATTGCATATTCATATCAGGTTCCTCGTTCAGTATCGCACCTGGGAGCTAAAAATACAAAGTATAAATATTTACCAATAAAATCTAATGTAAAAGTCACCTTTCTCACATAGTTGTGGTATAAAAAATCTACTCCGGTTATATCATAATTCTTTACATTTTTAATCGTATCTGAGGGGATAAAGGATTTTTTATCCTCCTTCTGGTTCCTTAATTTCCATTGTTTATTTACTGTAGGGATCTAAAAGGTAGTACATATTTGAGAAACTGGATAGACTGGATTGTATTAGGTTATTCTCATTTTCTTTTTTGTTCTGCTTTACTGTACAGTACGGTGGGCCGAAAAAGTTCAATTTTTTTTTCAATTTGGAAAAATTATACTTTTACGATAATTTTTTTACCTCACTAAACTTTTGAATATTTAAATATAATGGCTCTAGTCAACTCTTATTTGAACCGATAATGATTTAGAAAATAAGAATGGTTCAAATCGGTTAAGGTCTTCTGCTCACACAATAACTGTCAAAACATAACAAATTCTCACAATCGTCGTAACACGCTCTCCTGTGAACAACACCGAATCACGTCCTCGCCAGTAGGAAGCTTGTTTACTGAAGAATCCTTAGGCACACCAAATATAGAGCAATCAAATATCTGTCTTGTGATGATTTTCTTAGGTACAGCCATAATGTATCACCGTTAAGTCACAAAGGTAGGTACACGCACATAAATGTCATAACACCAAACCAATATTGAAATAAATGCAAATGCAAAATAATAACTGGGAGAGCAAACTAAACACACATCAAACATGAGGAAGTGCAGTGCAGAATGACAGAACAATGGCCCGGCACTGTGGTGAGAGAGGTAGGTGGGGGAAGCGTTGGGGTCTCTGACTCAAGCGAGTAACGATGAGCACGAGAATTTGTTAGATTTCACAGCTATTGCACGAGCGGAAGACAAGACAAGAGCTATTACATTTAAATATTCACAAGTTCATAATTTTCTCCAAATTTCGCCAAAGTTTAGAGCACTCGTGTGACCGGAAGTGATAAATCGATTTTATTTCTTTTTTATCCCTTTTTAGTCTCCCCAATTAGCAACTTTTCGGTGGTATTACGACTTAATTTTTGTTTCTTTTTTTCGGCCCACCCTACTTTACAGGTAAAGTATGCCTGTTCAAAAAATTTAATATGTAGGTACATTATTTAATTATTATTTATCATTGACTGAATAGCATACCTATAATCGACTGAGATTGGGTATAAGCTGTAATGCGAAGATAAGTAAATTAGTTATTGCTATAAGGAAATTTTCATATCAATCAATATCAACATTACATCAACATCTAAATTGGAAAGGGCACGTAGAGCAACTGATGCCAAAATTATCTTCAGTATGCTACGCACTAAGAGTTTTAAGACAAAATCTGATGTCCATACTTGCAATGTAGCTTATTTTGTTAACTTCCATTATATATTAAAATATTGTATTATTGTCTTTTAAGGTCAGTCAGTGATGAAAAGAGCAATGTGCCTCATCTTCAAAATGGGTGCTCTGGATAGTTGCTGAGGGGTTTTTCGACAAAACAAATTAATGACATTAGCACAAATTTATACAGGGTGTCCCGTTAATAATGCTCCATAGAGCAACTGCACATATTTGGGGCCAAAATATGACGATTGAGGCTAATATGCCTTATAGAAATGTTGTTTGTTTAAGAGATACAGGGCGTTGAAGTTCATTTTGAAGAAATTTGGCACTGCTGTGTTTTTGGGGATGGAGAATAAGCTAAAAATATCAATTTTGCTGTATCTCACAGAGCGCGCCACTTGCGCTGTTTTTGGATCGTCTTTTTACTCCTATCATTATCTTTTTGATGTTGCAGGTCCATCTTTTTAAGGCATCTTTTCATTCTGCGACAAAAAGGTACTCTTGTTTCATAACGATAAGATCAACCGTTTGCGTTGAAATTGGCAAAATGTGCCCCGAAACACCTGTCAACTTCAACATTTTTTTAACTTCTTAAAAATGACCAATCTTATTTGTACCATCTAGCCATATTCCATGGATGATTTTTTTATGTATCTGCGCAAAATTCTCGATTTTATTGGACTTGTTTCAAATGTCTTGGTTGTCCATGCTAAGTCTCCCACCACCCCTAAATCTTTTTAATTTTTTGGGTTAGAACAAACAAATTTTAGATAAAAGGTGTAGGGGACTAGTTTTGAGGATGTTTGGTATCCAGAGGAAGTGCAATGGGTTGATGACTGATTTGATGTTTGATGATCCCTGTGTATAGAGTATGTCCCAGGCTGGGATTTACAAGAAGTGAAATTGCCAAAAAAATTTAACTTCTCGCAAAAAAACTACTCTTCATAAAAGCTTTTGCTTCCTCCGAAATCAAGATTCACGTTGAGAAACTATTAATTTATTATACGGGGTGTTCAAAAATTTAAAATTGGGAATCAGGCCGAGTGAAGTACCTAAATTTCTCAAAATATTTACAAAAGTTGTTTGGCATTGAGAGAAGATGTCAAATACCAAATCACAGGCACCTACTTGAAAAACATTTTGTTCACATTCTTCATTAATTTTTCAAATAAATATAAAAAAATATATAAAATTGATTATCTTTAATTATTATTATTATTTAATGAAATACAGAGTAAACAAATACAATTACTACATAAGAAAACAATAACAAAAAATGTTTTTCGAGTATGCACCTTTGATTTTGTATTTCTTGAAATATTTTGAAAAATAGGAGGACTCCACTCTTGACCTAATTTCAAAATTGGAAATTTTTGAACACCCCGTTAATGAATTAATATTTTCACAACGTGAATCTTGATTTCGGAGCAAGCAAAAACTTTTATGAAGAGTAACTTTTTTGCGAAAAGTTAAATTTTTTGGCAACTTCACGTCTTGGGCTTTTTAAAATTGAGTATTGAATACAGGTGTTTTGGAGCATGTTTTGCCAATTTCAACGCAAACGGTTGATTTTATCATTATCAAACAAGAATACACTCCTGTTGAAAAATAAAAAGATGCATTAAGATGGACCTGCAAGACCAAAGACATAACCTCAAAAGTTACAAGTAAAAGCATGATCCAAAACTAGAGCAAGTGGCGCCCTCTGTAAGATACGTATAAATTGAGATTTTCAGCTTATTTTCCATCCCCAAAAACACAGCTGTGACAAATTTCAATAATGTACACGCGCGGCCCTTGAAATCGTTCCAATACGTGCTGACGCAAAGGCGTTCAACTGACAACGTTGCAATTACCCCTCTCCTCTCTCGCGGTTTGAAAGCCAGCGATAACCTTAAAAGCGTAAGTGACGGTAAATCTAACATCTTATTACGCGACATTACCTTACGTGACATTGCCAGTTACAGTGCAAAAAACAGTAAACTCGGCGCTGTTAGGTTGGCCTTAGATTGCCTGAATAGTGGGTAGAAAATCGTATAACCCTGCCTACGGACATTGGTGGCTTTTTTTCCAAAAGTCTTTCGACAACCTCGAAGAAGGGGATAAATCTCTTAATTAGGTGTCGTACTTTCCTCCTATACCAAAAAGAACATCGAAAATCCGATATCTAAGAGAATTTCACGATTCACGATTAACCACTTTCGAGAAACGGGACGGCTGTAGAATCAACGAAACCGACGGAAAATCCTCTGAAACCACTATTGGAAATTGCTTGTTTTTTCTCATTTCTCGATTTTTCGGGGGCCCGGGAAGCATCAGAACCTCACCCGAGGACTCTGGGCAAGCTTTAAAAATTGAAATATACCAAAGATTTGGTTCGCGGTTAAGATAAAGAAGTGTAATAAACCAATGTAAAAAACCACTACGAGATTCTTCTGTAATAACACAATTATACTTAGATCTAAATTATTTAACTAATACCACTTTGACAATCAAAGAAATCCGCGTAATTTCACGTTACGTGAATCTCAAAACACCAAGGAACAGTGTAAAATTTGAAATCCACTTATAAATTGTTATAATAATAATGCAGTGATTTAACCTATTTTCATTGACTGGCGTATCAAAATCAAAACGTCAGTCAACGCAATTTTTATTTTCTACGGGGAGGAGCGGGTCGGTACTAGGGAATGTAGGGGAAGTTGTTGATTTGAGAAGCTGTGGAATTGGCGCAACGTTGCCGCACTTACCCGAAATTCTTGATTTATTGCTTATTTCTCATGCCCAGTGGCATGAGGACGCGCGTGTACCTAGTCAATATTCAATTTTAAAAAGTAAACTTGGAAGTATCTACAAAATAAAGACGATAGACACATGGTCAATAAGAATTTTAAGATGAATTTAAAATAACTCTGAAATCATACTTGAAGACAAAAGCATTTTTTAACCTCCATGAATACCTGCAACATGATTCTGATGATCTCGCCTTATTGTCCATGCAAATAAACTGAACTATGGACACCCAATGAATAACTATTTTTTGTTTAATATTTTGTCATTTCGTCTTTTATTTGTCATTAACAGATCATTAGTTTTTAATTCGTATTGAAATTTTAACATCTTGTGACCTATGAAAATACTTTTGTAAGTACATCATCAATAAATATTATTATTATTATAATCGACTTAGCCAAAAGGCATTCGCACTCCTTCTACGGGGAACATTCACTGAGATCCCGGGTATCCCGGATACCATAAGGATCTGGCTCGGACGAGACCCTTTCCATGTTATCGGGCCTTAGGTGACATGGATGTTGTTGGAATTTCCTGACAGTTCTGGCTGTCGCAAGTAGTCCCGCTTTCTGCATGGACCTGTAAAGATTATCAGTTAGACCCAGCTCTTTGATGTTTCTCAGCAAACTTTTTGGTATAACACCAGTTGTTGACACGATGATTGGAACCGTCTGAACGTTCTCCATTTCCCATTGCCTTCTAATTCGTTCTTCTAAGTGTAGAGGCTTAAGGCAGTAACCCTCTTAAGAATTATACTTTAATATTTAGGTTGCTTATTCAACAATTATTTATGTTTGGATTACTTGGCATTATTGCTATATTTGTAAAATGTAGAATATTGAACTCAATATACTTAAGAATTCCAAGGTGAATACTGTCTTCTTTAATCGGCCCTACTTTCAACCATTACATGGCGACCCTGCCAAAAGTCTAAATCCTGTAAAAGGGGTTGGAAAGAGAACTGCCGAAGAAGGAAAAATGGTTTATAAATAATAATAAAATGGAATGGAAACTGAAATATAAATGGTTCTGGTAAATTAAGTAGCAGTCCATGGGAGTCACAGTCAAAAGAAATGGAATTGAACGAAAATGGTGTGGTAAACTCGAATTTCATCATACAAGAAAAGGAATACCATTTATCCAAAGACGTCAAGATAATACTGTATTTAATATTGGCAGTTTTGGTAATACGTTTGGCTGTTTGGATGTATCAACAGCACACGAAGCGCATGGAGACTACGATGAGAAGAAATTTGGCGACCTCTCTGGCCAACATGCAAGCTGTTTAGATCTTTAACTATATACTTTTTCTTTTCAGCTGTTTCTGCTAAGAAAACCCGTATAAGTGCAGTGAAGTGTCTAGTTATAAGTTCTGTTTTAGGTCCATTAGGTGTAATATAAAAGGTACTACCGGGTTTTGCCTACTTTTGGTACACCCTGCTTAGGAAGCACATGGAAATTAGTAATATCGATGTCTCTGTCAAGTTAAAAACATTGCAAGCTGAAACTTATAAGCAAGCAAAGCGAGTTTTAAAAAAGGAATTTCCAAAATCAGAGGTAGTTCAAATTGAAATTAGGGACAACTTAACCAGGCTATTCAATGAAATTACTGAAACCCTAGCGGATTCATGGGATTCTCTGGACGAATTGGATAAACAGGTGGGTAAACAAATTTTTCTTAAAGTCAGAGATAAGGTAATAAAATCATTTCAAACTTTAAAAGTTAAATATAAAATACCGAGTTCTTGTGTTGGCAAAATAGACCCTCGGGTAGTTGAGGAATTTTCGGAAGATTCTGACGATAGTAGTTCCGACACTATGGCTATGAACGCGGCAGAATTTTTTAGTTTAGCCAGCAAAATAGTGGCTAACCAATTCAACGGGTGTGTTGACAAGTTAACATCATTTTTAGATGCACTATAACTGCTAAACCAAAATGCTACCGATCACACCGATAACGCAGTTGCCTTCGTTAAAACCAGACTTACAGGTAAAGCTCGAAATTTAATTACTACAGAAAACAACCTCCCGGCTATTATTAATAAGTTGAAAAATAACATAAAAGGCGAAAGTTCTAATGTAATAACCGCTAAATTACTTAATTTCAGACAGAATAATAAAGAAGCGTTAAATTATGCAATAGAAATTGAAAACTTGGCTGATAAATTACAAAATGCTTACGTTTCAGAAGGCGTCCCGCTTAATGTTGCAGCGAAATACGCGATAGAAACGACAGTTAGGTCACTGGGGCAAAATGCAAATACCGAAAAAGCTAGGTTGATGGTTGAGGCCGGTACTTTTAATTCAGTGCAGGAGGTTATCGCTAAATTTGTTAACACCAATGCCCAACTGCCTCCATCAAGTGTTTTATGTTTCGGTCAAAATAGAAACTTTCATAACTACAGGGGTAATCGTTGTGGAGGAAGATTTCAAAATAACGGTTACCACAATAATCAAAACCGGGATTATTCAAATTTTAACAGGCATAGAGGACTGCAAAACAGAGGCAACAGCGGTAGAGGTACACGTGGTTATGTTCCTAGGTATCACAACAATAATCAATCATACAGGGGTCAGTCCGTAAGATTTTGTACTACATCAGGTGAAAGTCCGGGAAACGGGGAAACCCCCCAACAGATCCATTTGGGGGAAATCATGCAATAAAAGTTTACATTTTAAATTTAACACTTTCGAATTTTGTTATCATTAAGACAGACATGTCAGGTTCTGTAAGTACATTTCTATTAGACACAGGAGCGGATATTTCCCTTTTTAAAGAAACACAAATGAGGCCATTCCAAAATATAGATATTTCCAGAGTAAGTCACATACAGGGAGTAACAGATGAAATTATTGAATCTAAAGGGATAACTGAAACTACTATTTATGCTAAAAATATTAAATTAAAACACACGTTTCATGTTGTGGGTGAGAACTTTCCTATTCCTGCTGATGGTATTTTGGGCAGAGATTTTTTCATAAAATATCACTCTAATATTGATTATGACACCTGGACTTTAACTATACGACCCAGTCATGGAATTAAAGTTGTTGTACCTGTTTACTCAAGCCCAGATGAAAATTCCATTTACATCCCACCTCGATGTGAGGTAGTAAGAGAAATTAACTGCTTAAAACAAATCAACCAGGTATCAGTGGTAGTAAATAAAGAATTAAAACCAGGAGTATTCATTGCTAGAACTATAGTTTCGAAAGAAAATTCATTAGTTAAAATTATAAACACAACTTTCGAAAGTGTGAATTTAAAATTACCTTCTCTTGAAACAATTCCTTTGAGTCAATTTAAAATTTATATTATAGAAATTGAAAATAAAAATAGGGAAGCACAGTTGTTAAAACAATTGAACATGGACATACCCGAATTTGTAAAATCAGATGTTCTTACCCTTTGCAATGACTTTTCTGATATTTTTGCGTTAAAAACCGACAAAATAACAGTTAATAATTTCTATGAACAAAAATTAAACTTACAAGATAACGAACCGGTTTACACTAAAAATTATAGAACACCAAAAATGCACAAAGCAGAAATAAATAGACAAGTAGAAAACATGTTAGAAAATAAAATTATTGAACCTTCAATATCTGAATATAATAGCCCAGTTTTGTTGGTGCCCAAAAAGTCACCGGGCAACGATCAAAAATCTTGGCGTTTAGTAATTGATTTTAGAAAACTTAATCGCGGACAAATTCCCACTTCCTCGAATTGATGACACACTAGATCAATTGGGTAGAGCTAGATGGTTCTCTGTTATCGATTTGATCTCAGGATTTCACCAAATCCCGTTAGATGAGGAATCACGAGACCTTACTTCATTTAGTGTAGATTCAGGCTCATTTCGTTTCACTCGGTTGCCCTTTGGATTGTCGGTTAGCCCTAACAGCTTCCAAAGAATGATTTCTTTAGCCTTTGCAGGCATCACTCCAGAAAAAGCATTTTTGTATATGGATGATATAATTGTTATTGGTTGCTCCGAAAAACATCATTTAAATAATTTAAAATCAGTATTTGAAACTTGCAGAAAATACAATTTAAAATTAAACCCTACTAAATGCAATTTCTTCAGAAAGGAGGTCACTTATCTGGGCCATAAAATTACCGACAAAGGAATTTTGCCCGACGAGTCAAAATACAATGTTATAAATAATTACCCAATACCCCAAAATGCCAACGAGGTCAGAAGGTTTACAGCATTTTGCAATTTCTATAGACGTTTTATTCCGCAATTTGCAATGGTAGCTAATCCCTTAAATAAATTAATAAGGAAAAATACTAAATTTATATGGTCAGATGAGTGTCAAAATTCTTTTCTTTACTTAAAAAAGGCATTACTTAGCCCAAAAATTTTGCAATATCCAGATTACTCTAAACAATTCATTCTTACCACGGATGCATCAAATGATGGATGTGGAGCTGTTCTTTCACAAGATTTTGATGGTCGTGAACTTCCAATAGCATTTGCATCCAAGAATTTTACTGAAGGAGAGTTACACAAACCTACTATTCTAAAAGAACTAACCGCTATTCACTGGGCAATGAAATATTTTAGGTGTTATTTGTATGGTCAAAAATTTTTAGTTAAAACTGATCACAGGCCCTTTGTATTTTTGTTCCCAATGAAGGATCCATCCTCTAAACTTACACGGATGAGATTCGATTTAGAAGAATTCGATTTTGAGATTGAATATATTCCAGGAAAAGACAATGTTAGTGATGCATTATCTAGAATTAATATCGAAAATTTAAAGCAAATTAATAACACATTACATTTGCTTGTAGTCACAAGATCAATGTCTAAAACATTAAAAACAGAAAACCAAACTACTCAAAATACACAAAATAAAACGGAAACGTTACAACCAAAAGTCTATGAAGCAATTAATAATTACTAAAATTTAAAAGAAATGGCTTGTGGCATATGGGACAAAATGCTTTGGTAATTGGCAACACCAAACTAGTTTCCAATATCTAATGGAAATTGTGTATGGGTCCTTCGGAGGTGTGCAGACCACGACAGGTACCTGTTTCGGGTAGTTACGTATATTGAACTTTAAAAATTAATTGCGGCAAAACGGGGGCGGAAAAAAAAATAAAAAAAATACAGCAAGTATATCTCACCCAATACTATCCGATGAGCAAATAAAAAAAAAGTGGTGTATTAGTCCATTCGTATGCAGTTACATTGCAGTGTGATTTAAGTAAATACGTAGTCATAATACCAATACCAAACAAAGAAGCTATAACTGTAGCAAAAGCAATTTTTGAGAATTTTGTTCTTATATATGGACCAATGAAAGAGGTCAGAACCGATATGGGTACAGAATATAAGAACGAGGTTTTTACAAACTTGTCAAAACTACTCGATGTTGAACACAAAGTATCTACAGCTTATCATAGTCAATCGATAGGGGGGTGTGAGCGTAATCATCGTGTCTTAAATGAGTTTATTCGCATGTACGTGAACGAAACACATTCCGATTGGGATACATGGACTAAATACTTTTCGTTTTGCTACAACACAACCCCAAGTAGTTATCATAACTACACTCCCTTCGAGTTAATCTTTGCAAAGAAAGCAGATCTTCCAGAATTTCTCAAAGGGTCACAAATAGATCCTCTATACAATATTGATGCCTACGAACAGGAATTTCGGTATAGGTTGCAATTTGCCCAAAATAGAGCCAGAGAAACCCTTGAAAAGGCTAAAGGGGAGCGTAAACTACTATATGATAAGAAATCAAACATAGTTGATTTGCATCCTGGAGATCTTGTCTTGATTTCAAATGAAAATCGTCATAAGTTCGATTCGTGGTTCAAGGGACCTTTTCCCGTCCTATCACAGGATAGGGTGAATTGTACGGTGTTAGATAACCATGGTAAGCAATACACGGTACACAAAAACCGTATAAAAAAGTACCTTCATGGTGATTAAATTAAATTATCTGGTTAGTTATAAGTTATTAAGTAGTTACAAGTTTACGTGAATTTTATGTGTTATTGTATTTTCATATATATCTTGTTATTGTATTTTAATATATATTGTATACTTTTAGAAAAATTCAAATACTTTGGTATATTTTATTTTCCAGGAATGTCACTCACAAGTGGCCATAGTGATTGCCATTCTTTTGGAAAGGGAGGTGTAGAGGCTTAAGAATTATACTTTAATATTTAGGTTGCTTATTCAACAATTATTTATGTTTGGATTACTTGGCATTATTGCTATATTTGTAAAATGTAGAATATTGAACTCAATATACTTAAGAATTCCAAGGTGAATACTGTCTTCTTTAATCGGCCCTACTTTCAACCATTACATAAGTCTCCGTATTTCGCGATCTTCTCGGCCTGCTTCACACGCAGGTTGTTATTGTTTGGGATAGCCACATCAATCAGAGTTGTCTTCCTAGAAATTTTATCTACTATTATAAGGTTCAGTCTGTTATGGGCAACTCGTTGATCTGTAAGAACTCTAAGACATTGGAGACCTCATCAGTTGTGAATTGCTCATGTTTCATCTGGCTATAGTTCCGGCCTATCTCGCATTCTCACTGATCCAGCTTGCACTGACATTGCATGGACCTGATGCGGAAAGTTGATTTCTCCAGAAACCATCAACCTGTTCTCTGCTAGGGTAACTCATATTTGTCGCATCGGCGCTAGAATTCAAGGTTCGGTAGAAGCCTTTTTCTGATCGTTCAAAGAGTTTGTTGTCTCGTTTCCTGTTGTTACCAGCCTTGTATCTCCTCAGACGCCCTGAGAAAACCAAAAGCTTTTATTTTAATATATCCAGACATTGTTGAGCAGTGATGTTCGTGGGATCATGCTGAGAACGCATTATTGCCTGCACCGCATCTGGATCTTTCTAGTTCTAACCCCTCTGATATATTCCGTCACTTGTCCTATGTCTTTATGGAGACTATCGATCTTCCGATTTAGTCGCATCTCCCATTGAGCCATTCATGGTTCTGGTCTTGCACGATTTAACTCTTGGGCCGTCCGGATCTTGCTCCCATTACAGTGATGATTGCTGTTGCGGCACAGTAGATTAACATGTGCATATGTTCTAATGTTGGTGCCACTGAAACATAGTTAGGAAAATTCTGTTGTTCATAAGATCGAGCAAGATTGCAAGTTTCCTGGAAAAATTTAATCTTGGTAGCGGTGGTCTGCTCAGTGGGTCTGTGCCTTCGTATCGCAATACTGCCCTTCTCAGCTATGTGCCTAAGCTTTCAAAGTGTTCTTCGTTAACCTATTCCCGATTCTAGTTGTTCGTTCTGCCATTTCGGCTTCTTGTTGTGGTCCATGCTCTTGAATTTCCCCATTGGTGTTGTCTATGTCTATGTGTTGGCCAGGGATTTCTAGCTCAACTTCCCGTTTTATAGCATTAAGTCACGTTTCTGGAATTCGGTTGTTTCTTAGAATAGTTCGATACTGATGTATGTGTGGAAACTCCCTGCAGAACTCGGCATGGAGTTGTTGTCAGTAGCCGATCATCTCTTGTCCTAGGTTTGTCACCCTGTAAAAAATGCACATTATCGATTCATTCATGGACCCAGTCCATTTCATGCGTCGGCGTTGTAATCCCGCCTGAGTGAATGCTGGATATAAAGTTCCCGTGCAGCAACTCCGGTGGGTGGGTTGTAGATGTTCGTGCTGTTGGGCTGTAGCTGCTTGTGTGACAGGAGCCCGCCTCATCAGCTGTCACCGACGTCCCGCTCGCTGTCATGCCCAGCACCGGCTCCAGACATGCCCTGGCAATCCCCAGGCAGCGGCCCTATGACACATTTACTATTAATCTCCATATCCATGGGTCTCCCATAACGTGGGAGTGACGGCCCTCAGTCGCCTTTTACGACTTTTATTATTCACAGAATTGTAAATATTATTTTGGAAATATTGATAGCCATTGCAGAATTCTTCCTACTCTTTTCTTTTTGCTTTTTTAAATTATTTTGTAAAGGGCGAGTTTTGTTTGACGATCAGTATGGGGATTTTGGGGATTGGCATAATAATAATAATAATAATCATGATAATAACTAGAAAGATCCAGGGGCGGTGCAGGCAATAATGAGCCGCACTTAAATGCATTCTCAGCGTGACCCCGTGAACATCACTGCTCAACAATGTCTTGATACATTAAAACAAAAACTTTCCGTTTTTGCAGGGCATCTGAGAAGGTACAAGGCTAGTAACAACAGGAAACGAGACAACAAACTCTTTGAACGATCAGAAAAAGGTTTCTACCGTGCTTTGAATTCTAGCGACGATGCCACAAATACGAGTTACCCTAGCATAGAACAGGTTGATGGTTTCTGGAGAAATCAACTTGCCATGCCAGGTCCACGCAATGTCAGTGCAAGCTGGATCAGTGAAGAGCCCGAGATGGGCCAGAACTATAGCCAGATGCAACACGAGCAATTCATAACCGATGAGGTCTCCAATGTCATCAAGAATTCCCACAACTGGAAGACACCAGGTCCAGATCATCTCCAAAATTATTGGATTAAGAAGTTGTAGTGCACGCATGAACAACCTTAATTAATGAAGTCTTGCTCGATCCTCGGAAAATGCCATTGTTTCTTACACAGGGTGCAACCTACTAATTACCAAAAAACCAGCGGAATTCGGATAACCCTGCCAAGTACCGCCCAATAACCTGCTTGCCTACACTGTACAAGATAATCACATCTTGCCTTACGCAGCGAATATATGCTCACTGTGAGCGGAAAAACATCATGGCAATGCAGCAGAAGGGCTGCGCGAAGGACGCAATGGGATGCAAAGAGCAACTCATCATAGACTGTCACCTGCAACCAGGCTCATTCCAAGCATCGAAACCTCTACATGGCTTATGTGGACTACAAAAAGGCATTTGATTCCGTACCTCACGACTGGCTCACAGGTATCTTAAAGCTGGTATAAAATAGATCATCATACAGTTTCCTTTTTAGAACACATTATGACAACCTGGCACACTAAGATACAACTCAGAACCGCAAGCAGTAACATCGAGACCGACACAATCAACATCCGAAGAGGGATTTTCAAAGGAGATTCACTGAGTCCACTGTGGTTCTGCATGGCGATGAACCTCTATCACATTGGTAGAACTCTACAAAATACGGCTTCGCTATCAAAAGCAACAACGCAGAAGCGATCAAGTTGAATCACCTATTATATATGGATGATTTAAAACTGATGGCCGCAACCAAAAACCAACTAACGCAAATGCTTAAAATTGTGGAGGAGTTCTCCAGGGACATCGGAATGCAGTTTGGACTGGACAAGTGCCGCACCCTTAACATTGTCCGGGGAAAGCTCGAACAAGGCACGCACGAGATGCAGGAAGGCCAGGAGATCGAAGCAATGAGCATGGGAGATACATACAAGTATCTCGGGATGAAACAAGCTCAAAGGATAGACCATCGAACAATGAAGACTGATTTAACGAATGAATTCATCAAGAGAGTAAGACAAGTAGTGCGAACTGATCTTAACAGCAGGAATTTGTTTAAGGCCCTGAACACGTATGCGTGCTCTGTACTCAGCTATTCGTTCGGAATCGTGAATTGGACCAACACGGACATCAACAACCTGCAACGAAAAGTTAGGACACTACTGACAAAAGCTCATAAACATCATCCCCGTAGCGCCGTAGAAAGAACAACTCTGCCACGTCAACTAGGAGGAAGAGGATTGGCAGATCTCAGCAAGCAATTGGACCAACAAATATTGAATCTGCGTAATTATTTCTACAGGCAGGCCAACAGCTCCACACTGCATAGGGCTATATGTGGAGCAGACGTCTCAACAGCGCTGCGTCTGACGGAACACGAGCGTTAAAATCACCACCGAACCGACAACGATAAACTACAGAGGTGGTTGGGGAAGCCGCTGCATGGGAGGCATCCTAATGAGGTTAACCAGGAACATGTCGACAAGTTAGCGTCGAACTATTGGCTGACCTCGGGACGAATGTTCCCCGAGACGGAAGGCTTCCTACTGGCCATACAAGATCAGGTTATACCAACTCGCAACTACCTAAAATTCATTGTAGGAGATGCATCGGTAGTGGATGACAGATGCAGATACGGGTGCCCAACTTCAGAAACAATCCAGCACATAACAGGAGGATGTCAGATGTTCGCATCAACGGAATATAAGGAACGACACGATTCGGTTGCCAAGATCTTGCACCAGGAACTGGCGCAAAAGCTGCTGCTTGTGCAGGCAGAGAGGGTCCCATATTACAACTACACACCTGAGCCTGTTCTTGAGAACAGCAACTACAAGATGTACTGGGATTGTACAGTTCTTACAGATCAACGAGTTGACCATAACAGACCGGACCTTACAATAGTTGATAAAATTTTTAGGAAGACAACTCTGATTGATGTGGCTATCCCAAACAACAACAACAACAACAACCTGCGTGTGAAGCAGGCCGAGAATGTCGGTTAATACGGGTGCTTCGAGGTTATAATTTAATGATTTGTTGTGTAGGTATGACTTGCAACAGGTTGTTGATAGACCGACTCATTCTGTTGGTGATTCACATACTCTTATTGACTTGATAATTACTTCGGATCCACGTAACATACATAAAGTGAATGTTTTGAGAATGGACGAAATTTCAGATCATTATCTAGTTTCATGTGAAATCAAAATAAAAAAGGAAAAAGTTACACCTTTCCTGCATACATATCAGGATTTTTCACATATACTGATTTTTTGACGGATATGTGCTGTACCAACTGGTCCCACATTTATTCTTGTGTGAATATAAACGATATGGTTGACTTCTTTAGTTCAAATATAGTTAGGCTGTTTGATTTGCATGCTCCGTATAAAACCATAAAAATATCAAAGCGTCCGGCACCCTGGTTGACCAATAATTTAAAACTTATGATACAACTTCGCAATCAAGCATTAATCAAATATAAACGCACAAAAACAGAACAAGCATGGGTGTACTACAAACAACTAAGAAATCTAGTTAATCTTGCTGTCAAACAAGAAAAGAGAGGGTATTTGAATTTTAAATTTCATTCTAATCCAAAGGATTTCTGGAAAACAATAAAGTACCTAAATGTTGGTAAATGTGGGCATGCCAGGGAGAATTTAACCGAGTTTAAGGCTAATGATTTTAATAATTATTTGTAGACAGCGTTCCCTGCGTGCAGCATTGTGATGCACATAGGGACTTCCTAAGACACTACAATAATTCTTGTTATAATTCTTCGTCGGAAAAGTTTGTATTTTTTCACGTTACTGGAGATAAAATTAATAAAATAATTAATTCACTTAAAAGCAATGCTCTTGGTGCGGATGGTGTAAATTTGAGGATGCTATGATTTCTTTTTCCCCATTTAACTGAATATTTTACATTTATAATAAATTGTTGTCTTGATGCTGGTACTTTTCCTAGTGCGTGGAAATTATCTAATATCATTCCTCTCCCTAAGGTAAGTAACCCTGCGGGGCTATCTCATTATCGACCGATTAGTATTTTACCCGTACTGTCCAAGGTTTTGGAAAAAGTGGCATCTGAGCAATTAAGTGTTTATCTAAATGCAAGTGGCATTCTACCTCATTGGCAATCTGGTTTTAGATCAGGCTTCAGTACGACAACTGCCTTGTTAAATCTTACTGATGACATATTTTCTGTGATAGAGTGATAGAGGTAAACTTACATGTCTTGTTATGCTTGACTTTAGCAAAGCTTTCGACACAATTGATCATGACCTGTTATGCAGAAAATTGTTGTACTTTGGATTATCTGAACTTGCAGTAAGTTTTCTTAGTGGTTTTCTCAAAAATCGCGTCCAGAGGGTGTTATTACAAGGTACATATTCGGATTACTTGCCGGTTGATAGAGGTGTTCCGCAGGGGAGTGTATTGGGACCACTACTGTATATCATTTATACAGCAGACTTTTACAGGTTCATTAAATATTGCTCGATTCACATGTTTGCAGATGACTCGCAAATATACTTTTCCTTTGACGCCAATGACTCTGATCAAGCTATCAGAAAGGTAAATGAGGATCTAAATATTTTGTCAAAAGTAACTCAAACGCACTGCCTGTCACTGAATGATAGCAAGTCTGAAGTGTTGTTGTTTGGAAAGAACAGAGAGAGGTTGGTTGATGATCCTGATCTTGCAATATGTATTAAAAATAGTAAACTTAAAATTACAAACTCTTGCAAGAATCTGGGATTAATTATTGATAGTAATCTGCGCTTTGGTGGTCAGGTGAATAATTTGGTTAGAAAATCATTTGCAGTTTTGAGGCAACTGTACATGCATAAGTCTGTTTTGTCGGCGAAAGTTAAGCTGAAATTATGTGATGCCTTGATTTTATCTCATATTGCCAGACGGTGTATTGGCCAGCACTAACATTGACTAACAGACGGACTTCCAAAGAATACAAAATTCTTGTCTAAGGTATTCATTCGGCCTTCGTAAATTTGATCACATTAGCGATAAGTTTAGGAGTCGCCCTGGTTAACTCTGGATGAGAGGTTTATAATGTTTTTAAAATTGCTGAACGTAAATCTCCTCCATATCTGTATATTAAGCTTAAAAAATGCGAAGACTTACAGTCTTACTCTACAAGGCACTCCTCACTTTACGTGACTCCCAAACACACCACTGCACAGTTTCAGCATTCGTTTTTCTATGTCAGTACCAAAACGTTCAACTGCATCCCCCCGAGAATCAAATCCGTAGCCAGTTTACAATCTTTTAAATCTCGTTTAAAACAGTATCTAAAATATAAACGTCAATAGCTTGTGCCTCTTCCTTACTTTAGGACGTTGTTAGAATGAGCTGATTGGTTTACTGTACCCACTTGAATAGCTGCCACTGTTATATTTTTTGTATATTTAGGTTGCGTGGAAGAGCATTTTATATTAACGCTATTTTGTGTGATTAACTGTATTATATATTTCTTAGTTCAATAAAGACACATTTATTATTATTATTAAGATCGCGAAGTAGAGACTTAGAAGAATGAATTAGAAGGCAATGGGAAATGAAAAACGTTCAGACGGTTCCAATCATCGTGTCAACAACTGGTGTTATACCAAAAAGTTTGCTGAGAAACATCAAAGTGCTGGGTCTAACTGATAATCTTTACAGGTCCGTGCAGAAAGCGGTACTACTTGCGATAGCCTGAACAGTCAGGAAATTCATGGGGTGCAGGAATGTCCAACAACATCAATATCACCTAAGGCCCGATAACATGGCAAGGGTCTTGTCCGAGCCAGATCTTTTGGTATCCGGGATACCCGGGATCTGAGTGAATGTTCCCGTAGAGGGAGTGCGAATGCCTTTTGGCTAAGTCGATGTAATAATAAGTTAGCGTCGAACTATTGGCTGACCTCGGGACAAATGTTCCCCGTGACGGAAGGCTTCTTACTGGCCATACAAGATCAGGTTATACCAACTCGCAACTACCTAAAATTCATTGTAGGAGATGCATCAGTAGTGGATGACAGATGCAGATATGGGTGCCCAACTTCAGAAACAATCCAGCACATAACAGGAGGATGTCAGATGTTCGCATCAACGGAATATAAGGAACGATACGATTCGGTTGCCAAGATCTTGCACCAGGAACTGGCAGAAAAACTGCTGCTTGTGCAGGCAGAGAGGGTCCCATATTACAGCTACACACCGGATCCTGTCCTTGAGAACAGCAACAACAAGATGTACTGGGATCATACAGTCCTGACAGATCAACGAGTTCCCCATAACAGACCGGACCTTATAATAGTTAATAAAATGTCTAGGAAGACAACTCTGATTGATATGGCCATCCCAAACAACCACAACCTGCGTGTGAAGAAAGTCGAGGAGATCGCGAAGTACAGAGACTTATAAGAACGAATTAGAAGGCAATGGGAAATGGAGAATGTTCAGACGATTCGAATTATTGCGTCAACAACTGGTGTTACACCAAAAAGTTTGCTGCAAAACATCAAAGAGCTGGGTTTAACTGATAATCTTTACAGGTCCATGCAGAAAGCGGTACTACTTGCGACAGCCCGAACCGTCAGGAAATTCATGGGGAATGCAGGAACCTCCAACAACATCAATGTCACGTAAGACCTGATAACATGGCAAGGGTCTCGCCCGAGCCAGATCCTTATGGTATCCGGGATACCCGGGATCTGAGTGAATGTTCCCCGTAGAGGGAGTGCGAATGCCTTTTGGTTAAGTCGATAATAATAGTAATAATAATAATAATAATAGCGTTTATTGCCAAACAGTTTTAACCATTTACAGGATAAACCTTAAATAATTAAGAAACTCAATTTTGTAGGTATTAATGTCACATAAGTGAGATATTCTATTAAAGTTATAACACATTTGGTATACAGGACTTTTTAAAAATAAATTTGTTTTTTCTATTCGACAGTGAAATGAGTAATTATTTCTAGAATTGGATCGCGGCACCAGAAAATATAACTGATCTAACAGACCCGAAGAATCAATAAGGTTATTCAAGATTCCGTATAAAAATGTGATTGGGTAAAATTTGCATCCAAATGTGAGGCTATTAACATTAAATCTACCAAGCAAGAATCAATATGACACACCTCTCTGGATATATCCCAATCAATCCTGAAGCAAAGAAATTTCAAAAATTTTCTCTGAATTCTTACAATCCATAACTTATAAACATAATAATAAGGACACCATACAATTGATGCATATTTCAGTTTATATCTGACGTAACAGTAATATAGAGTGCCTCAACATTGGTGAAGGATTTACAATTTCTAATTATGAATCCATAAGCCCTGGAGGCTTCATTTACGTTGAAAGACAAGTGATCTGTAAAACCTAGTTGGGAGTCATACAAAACTCCTAAATCTTTTATTATTTATATTATTAGAGATGTATTATTTAAAGTATAAGTGAATAAATGGGTACCTTTTTCCGCGTAAAAGTCACAAGCTTGCATTTACTCACATTTAACTTCAAATCATTATCGACACACCACTGCTCAACATGATCAAGATCACTCTGCAATGTCAGACAATGATTGTTATCAGAGATTTTATAGAAAAATTTAGAGTCATCGGCAAAAATAAGTTTAACATTTGAAATTGTATCCGCTGTATACCATATAAGATACACATGTCTAAATAGTTTATGTAGTGGAACGAAGGCATCAAGTTTAGCCCGGATAATATCATAAAAAGCATCAACCGCAAGGTCAACATCTGCAAAGCGGTCAAGACAACCCCAGTTGATTTGAGTCAAGGATTGATATAGTGTGGGAAAATTTGCATTTTTGAAGTTGTAAGATTTAAATGCAACATTACTTTCGAATGGCTTTTTAGCACAGTTAAATTTAAGAAAATCAATGGTAAGTGCTGGATGATAGCGGATGTCCTCCGGTACCAATGGTACAACATCTCTCTCAACCTTACAATTAAAGCTATGTATTCCCAAGTCCAAGAGCTTTCCATCATCATTGACAATGTTATTAAACTGTTTAAAACTATTCATCTATTCATAAAATTATTTATAGAGCTAGACTTACTCTCAAACGTATTAGAAACTAAGTGGGGTACAATGAAATCACCTAAAATAATAACATTCTTGGAACACAGAAAATTCATTTGCTCGAAAGCATCACAGAACATATCAAAAATCTCAGCTCTAATTGAAGGCGGAATATATATATTTTTATTTGTTAACAATAGTTTACAACAAATGCAATACAAAAAATATAGTTTACAGCAAATGCAATACAAAAATAAATTTTTACTAGAGTAAGCAATTCTTTCTTTAGGGAAATTAAGTAGACAATTATAAATTACGTTACTACTACATTACTAGCTAAATTACAATCTATTGCCAAAATTGTAGCACACAATGGTATTTACAAAATTGAGTGTGTGCTATTGATCATAGTCGTGAGCAAATTTTGAGGTTATTAATAAATTCTACTATCTGTAAGATTTTTTTTATGTGCATGCTATGAATTGATTATGTGATTGCACTAATAGTCCTAGTATTATCAGATATCCATTTAATTATTACATTTTTGACTTTAAGATATGGTTTTGTTCTAATGTCTAATGGCAACATGTTACATATTTTGGGACCTATACAATAAAAGTGCTTAAGACAAACATTATGTCTTGGGTTTTGAAGAGCCACATTATTCATTGTTGCAGATCTAGTATTTAAATTATGGCTTATACTTTCTTTATAATAATTGTATTTTAACATAAATCTTATGATGGATTTTATATAAAGTTGATGTGGAGTAAACAATTTGCTATGTTTGTAAACTAATTCCGTAGGGTATCTTTTATTTTTGAAGAGCATAACCTTTATAACCCATTTTTGTGATATTTGTAATTTTTGCATTACTGTTGCACCTGCATTACCCCAAACCAAAATACCATAATTTATGATTGATTCAACAAGAGCAAAATAGACTGTTTTTAGTGTCTTCAATGTTAAGATATATGAAATTTAAATATTAGTTTTCTAATCTTATTAGTAACATATTGAATATGCTCTTTCCATGTAAAATTCTCATTCAAGATAACTCCCAAATATTTTATACTGTTTTCTCTTTTTATTACTTGGGTTTGGGTACAGTCACATGTGCTGTTTGGTTGACACAGTCCATTTTGCATATGGAGTGTTTCAAAACTCGGTGAGGAACGCGGCGATAAGGAGAAGGCCAGAAATTTGGTTTTATTGTCGTTAAGGGAGAGCAGTGAATTATCAAGCCATTTTTTTATTTTCATTAAAGATGCCTCAGCCATTTGCCTGGTTGAATCCCAGTCATCACCACAAACAATCACCACTGCATCATCAGCAAAACAGTAAACATCATGGTCTTCCAGCACTGAGAAAATTCCATTAATATATAAGTTAAAAAGTATTGGGGAGTGGACTGTGCCCTGAGGTAGACCTAGCTTTGTTTCCTGTTTAGAACTTACTACTCCGGAGATATTTACACTTTGGTTTCTGTGTGATAAGTAAGAATCTATGAAGTTTTTTGGTATACCTCTGATTCCATAACATTCCAGAACCTCTAGTAGGGGCTTAAGTGGCACCGTATCAAATGCCTTCTGCAGGTCCAAGAATATGGCCTTATCTAAGTTTTTTAATATTTCTTCTGACCTTACAGAGTGCATTCTCAGTGCTCAAACCCTCTCTAAAAGCAAACTGGTTATCGTTTAAAATTTTGTGTTTAACCAGGAATTTTACTAATTTAGATTTAAAACATTTTTCAACCAACTTGCTTACAGTGCTGGTCAGAGCTATTGGTCTATAGTTGTTAGTTAACTGTTTGTTACCTTGTTTATGCAGAGGAACAATTATTGTGGTTTTTAACTTTTGTGGAAAGAGACCAGTGCTAAAAATCAAATTAATGATGTGACTTAGAGGTCTTATTAGTTTTTCTTTGTGTTTTTTTATTAGACTAGAGCATATGCCATCATCCCCGCCCTTAACCCTTTCCTTTAAGCTTTTATCTGTTTAAAAATGTCATCATCAGATATAGGATTTAATAGGAATGAGTTTGTTGCTCTTTCCCCTCTTATTGTTCTATTTTCTATTTTTTTGAATGATTTCCTCAAAACATTCGCCAGGTAAAGTTGGCCTCGAACAGTTAGTAACTGACTTTAGTTTATGTATCTCTTGTTGCAATTCCAAAACTAATGACTTCAGATATTTTAGCTCATTTCGAAACTTTCTATAGAGTTTACATGACCAATCGCATCCCTTGTTAGAATTGAGCAGCCGAACTTCAGATGATTATATATTGACGCAAGAGTTCTTGAAAAAATTTTTGCATATGCAACACACAACCATCAAGGATTTATTGCAACAAGAACATATGGCTGAGGAGGGTGCCATAAAAAAAAGATGTCTAATATGCAATAAATTCAGCAACAGTTCAAGTCAGAAGTCGCTCAATCCGTCCTGTCCCCTCTCAACGGTCTCGGGGAAAAAAACAGTTGAAAACACCACAGACGACACCATACTGTGCCAGCAAAGGTGCAAAGGCAGCCAAACACAAAAAGCCTATATTAAAATTCACTTACTGAGTTATACAGCAACAAGATGGAACTTGAAAATTTAATTAATGGGTTGTATTAATCTAAATATTTGTCGAAATTGTAGTGAATCAGACACACATCTGGGCTGGACAAACCACACGTATAGATTCTCTCTCTTTGTTATTTACACAGCTGTTCTACCTTCTCTTATTCAAAGCAAGTTACATCTTTATGCTAATGACAGTCAGTTCTTTTTTGTCTGATGAGCTGGAGCGGTCAATTGTTCAATTAAATCGTGTTCTCCTGTGAATTTTGGAGTGGTCCAACAAAAATGCTCTAAACTCTCTGAAGTGCGGCGCAATAAGGTACATCTCACGGGCAGGTTATTTTGAATGGAGTAAAGTTGAAACAAAAAAATGAGTGCAAAAATCTGGGTGTAATTTTAGATTCAAATGTGTCCTTTCATTCAAATGTTAGTGATCTGATCTCATAGAAAAAGCTGTCTCTGCTTGAAGATCTATATACCAATTTAAATTTGTACCCGATGCAAATATTAAGTAAAAACTGGTTGAGTCTCTTTCAGGTTAGGCCAAAGCCATCCATGACTTAATTAAGACGTATTATTATTATTATACATATTGTAACGAAAAATGCCTCTAAAGTTGTTATATCAGCTTTCAATGAATATGTTTGCACGGTTTTCTAACCTACTCAAAGATTTAGCAGATAATTTTTAAGTTTGGGTATTCTACTTACAGTTTTATAATTTTTGTAATTAATTTAGAGGCATTTTCCGTCACATCTTTGTTGGCCTGGGGCCCCCAGGGCCCCATTTTCCTTTAGTTTTCATGGTTTTCCCTGTAAAGCTTCCATAACATTCTAGAAAGTTTGCTAGAACTTATGATTTGTGAACTATCATTGGCCAGGAATATTCTAGAGTTTTCTCCAGTCTTCCTTTTTAGTATATAAGCCCTGGGAATTGGGCCTGAAAAAAGTTAAAGGTTAGAAACCGATTTTATGCGAATTTTGGAGCAGAAAGAATATTCTTGGACAGTGACAGTAATCTGACAAGTATATTTGTGAGTTTTGAAGGCTAAACAATAAAGTCGGTAACCAAGGCAACGAGTTTGGTCTGAGTGGATTTTAAGAGGACCCCGAGGTGAATGCCCACAACCAGAAAACAGACCGCAATGGAAATGGAAAAGTTGATGGAAATGTTTATGAAGAAATTTTACGAAATGGACAAGAAATATGAAGAAAGAGAAAAGAAACACGAAGAAAAAGAAGAAGAAAGGCGCAAGAGGGAAGAGGATAGGGACACGAAACAAGAAAAACTGATGGGCGACCTTAAAGTAGAGATTAAAACTGGAAGAGATGAAACCAACATGAAATTAGAAGAGATTCAAATAGAATTACAGAAGAAAATTTCCAACTTTGAAGAAGTTGTTGAAAAAGAAATTGCCCAAATGAGGACGGAAATTAAGAGGGAAGTACAAACCGAACTGGACAGAATAAAAACGAGATTTGACAACAGTGAAGGAAGAATGGAACAGCTGGAGGCGAGGATGAATCAGCTATCACTACAGGGTGTATCAAAATTAGAAGCAGGCATGACCAGATCCTCTATGAAAATGAAGCCTCACAAGTTTGACGGAAAAGTGGCATGGAGCACTTACCTTAACCAGTTTGAGGCTGCTGCAGAAGGAAACTTCTGGACAGGAGAAGAGAAAGCTCGGAATTTGAAGTTATGTCTACGAGGTGAGGCCACCGAAGTGTTGCGAACGATACCGGCCGACGCTCAGCATGATTATAGTTCCCTGGTTAGAGCACTTGAAATGCGATATGGGGAAGCACATCTACAACAGGTATACCAGGCGCAACTGAAAGGTCGACGACAACGCACTGATGGCTTCATAGATGGGGTGCGCGACTGCGAGACTAGCCAAGCGCTCCGGCTAGCCCGCTACAAAAACATCTCAGAGGCCTTGGCACACGCTTTGGAATTCGAAGCCGCCACGCAGGCAGCACGTAGACAAGTAAGGTTAAGACAGGTGCGACCGCAAAACAGAAGCAGTAACAGTAATGCCAACGTAGAACAAATGGTACGGGATATCCAAAACATCATTTCACGTGCTACGACCTCCAAGGATGGGATGGGTGTTCGAAAAAGTACACCACTGCGCTGTTGGAACTGCGGAGTTGAGGGGCATTTGAAACGCCAGTGCCCCAATCCTGTTGACGGTAAGAAGCAGGAAAACTCCGAGTAGCCAGCTTTGAGGGGCGAAAGCTGGCTGGGTGCTACCAAGCCCCAACTATTAGGATAAAACTTAACCGGCTGCCGAATTCAGGAGACAGCTTGGTAATACCAGGAAAGATCTGCGGCCGGGAATGTGTCATTGTGGTGGACACTGGTTCTATCATACCATCGTGAGGCCGAACATCATAGCCCACTGCAGGATTGCACCACCACCAAACTACATCGTGGAATTGGCAAATGGTGAAGAAATCCCAGTTACAGGAGAGCACGACGCCTTTATAACCATAGGCTCTACTAAGTTCAAGCACAGAGTCCTTGTGGCCGAAATAACCGACGATGTCATATTAGGACTAGATGTCATGCGTGAACAGCGGTTAAAGATAGAAGTCCACGAGAGGATTTTGAGGACAAAGACAGAAAAGATTCTGATGACACGTCCTAACATGGCTGGCAACACTACCCGAACTGTGACCGCTTATGAAGATACCACGGTTCTGGCTAATTCAGAAAAGGTTATCAAGGCCACCTACGATGGACTGAATGGCGAAACAATTATTGTGGAACCCGAAGAGGAATGCGGACTGTATAAAAGAGGTATATTCCCTGCAAAGACGCTGACCACCAAAAGAGGGCGTGTAATATTTGTGCGGATTGCTAACCTGAAGAACTATGATCAAAATTTGAGCAAAGGCGAAAAGATTGGGTTATGCCATGAAGTTCAGGCAGTTATGAGAAATCAGGTTGCACCACAGCAACTTCCACAGCCCCTACCACAGAGTTTGAAGAAGATGGTCGAGGAAGCCGCTGCTTATTTAACAAGGGAGCAGCAGTACCAACTGCAAAAACTGATTAAAGAAAATCGTGATGTGTTTGCTACGTCTAAATGCAATTTTGGAAGGACAGGTTTAGTACAGCACAGGATAAATACTGGTAATAGCCCTCCGATCAAACAGGCTCCTCGAAGGATACCCCTTGCTAAGCAAGAAGAGGTCTCAGCTATGATGAAGGAAATGGACAACAGAAAATCATTGAACCGTCACAGAGCCCATGGACCTCTCCAGTTGTCCTAGTGAAGAAGAAGGGTTCTATGAGGTTCTGCGTAGACTATCGATGGTTAAATGACGTCACCAAGAAGGACAGCTACCCTCTACCCAGAATAGATGACACTTTAGACACTATCTGGTTCTAAATGGTTTTCCACGTTGGACTTGAAGAGTGGGTACTGGCAAGTCGAAGTGCACACTCAAGATAAAGAGAAAACTGCATTTTCTACTGGTACAGGTTTATGGCAATTCAATGTTATGCCATTTGGCCTCTGTAATGCACCAGCAATCTTTGAAAGGCTCATGGAGTCTGTGCTAAGAGGTATGACATGGAAAACCTGTCTAGTATATCTGGATGATGTCATTATTTTGGGAAGAACATTTGAAGATCACTTGAAGAATGTCCGAGAGGTATTCCAGAAGTTACGAGAAGCTAACCTAAAACTAAGCTCAAAGAAATGCTGTTTCTTCAAGAAGGAAGTTAGATATTTGGGGCTTGTAATTTCAGAGCAAGGAGTTAAAACAGACCCAGAAAAGATAGAGACAATTGAAAAATGGCTGCGACCGAAAGATAAACATGAACTAAGGAGCTTCCTGGGTCTGTGCACTTATTACAGGAGATTCGTCCTAAACTTTGCGCACATAGCGAGGCCGCTGCATAGGCTCACAGAGGATGGGATCGATTATATGTGGACCTCAGATTGTGAAGAAGCATTTCAGACCTTGAAGAAAGCTTTGTGTTCTTCACCGATTTTGACATTTCCCGTTCCGGGAAAGATATTCATCCTGGATACAGATGCCAGCAACTTTGGTGTTGGAGCAGTGCTGTCCCAGGAGCAGGAAAGGCAAGAAAAAGTTATTGCCTACTTCAGTAAAACTCTGTCAAAGCCAGAGAGAAACTACTGCGTGACAAGAAGGGAACTGCTAGCAGTGGTCAAGGCCGTTGAACATTTCCACAAGTATTTATATGGCTAACCTTTCCTATTAAGAACAGATCACGCATCGCTATTCCAGTTCAAGAACCCAGAAAAGGACAAGTGGCAAGATGGCTTCAAAGGCTGCAGGAATATGACTTCAAAGTGGAACACCGCAAAGGGGACAACCATAAGAATGCTGATGCATTGTCAAGAAGACCCTGTAATGAAGACTGTCATCACTGTAGTCGACAGGAATTAAGAGAAAACCTGGACCTAATTTTATGTAAACGAACTACTGTCCATGGACCTGAAAATTATATTTGACCTAAAATTAAGACATATACCCAAACCTGAATGGAAAGATGTTTC
This sequence comes from Pseudeuparius sepicola, assembly GCA_963920635.1. NCBI lineage: Eukaryota > Metazoa > Arthropoda > Insecta > Coleoptera > Anthribidae > Pseudeuparius > Pseudeuparius sepicola. The sequence goes on along the minus strand of OY987303.1, from coordinate 41,269,216 downwards.
GGACAAATCACCAGAGTTGAAGGCATACTGGGCACAATGGGACTCATTAGTAATTAAAGATGGTGTACTAAAGAGAGTTTGGGAAAGTCCAGATGGAAAAGAAAAGCTATTTCTGACAGTACTTCCCAAGAAGAGAGTGTCGGAGGTCCTGAAAGCCATGCACGAAGGCGTTGGAGGTGGACACTTTGGCATTAGTAAGACCTTGAATAAAGTTAAAGAGAGGTTTTACTGGTTAAACTCACGGGAAGATGTTGAAGAGTGGTGCCGCCGGTTGTAGCCAGATAAACTTTAGGTTTCAGTATTCTACTTACAATTTTATAATATTTATGATTAGTTTGAAGGCATTTTGCACTACAGCTTTGTTGGCCTGAGGCCCCCAGGGCCCCATTTTCTTTTAGTAGCTTCCATAGGTTTTCTAGATATTTGCTAGAACTTTACGATTTGTGCCGTGAATATTTTCCAGTTTTCCATTTGAGTATATAAGCCCTGGAAATTGGGCCTGGAAGATTTAATTTTTAATTGACTTTTTCGCCACCAAACTGATTAAAAGCTAACATTTTCAAGCTGCCTGGAAAATTCATAAATTCTTAACAATAAATGAACGAAACTTTGAACATTGCATAGATCAAAGTTTTCTCCTTTACCAACGTAACGTCAAGGATACTGCTATCTTTGTTGGAACATGTCCTGACATGCTGCAGGCACAATGATCCCAGCCAGCCCATTACCGGTTTCATCCTCTTTGGGAATCATCAGATGGACGTAGGCAAAATCCGGAGTGCAGATGGATTCAAAAGATAGAACCAACAGAAACAACTACTCCGAGGGCTAATACCCCTACCGGCATTGAACTGCACCATTGATTCTCGATTTTCGTTGAGAATAAACATTGCATAGATCAAAGTTTTCTCCTTTACCAACGTAACGTCAAAGATACTGCTATCTTTGTTGGGACATGTCCTGACATGCTGCAGGCACAATAATCCCAGCCAGCCCATTACCGGTTTCATCCTCTTTGGGAATCATCAGATGGACTTAGGCAGAATCCGGAGTGCAGATGGATTCAAAAGATAGAACCAACAGAAACAACTACTGATGATTCCCAAAGAGGATGAAACCGGTAATGGGCTGGCTGGGATCATTGTGCCTGCAGCATGTCAGGACATGTCCCAACAAAGATAGCAGTATCTTTGACGTTACGTTGGTAAAGGAGAAAACTTTGATCTATGCAATGTTTATTCCCAACGAAAATCGAGAATCGATGGTGTAGTTCAATGCCGGTAGGGGTATTAGCCCTCGGAGTAGTTGTTTCTGTTGGTTCGATCTTTTGAAACTTTGAACGTTTAACTCAAAAAATAATTTCAACAAATTTGTTTACTGAGCTTTTGGAGAATAAATGATCCACCTTTCTCAAAGATCATGTGACTTCAAAAGAAAATGACAGATTAATAAATGTCAAGTTAAAATATCATAACAGAAATAATATCCTGGCCATCTGTCTGAGATTGTACCCTGTGTTTTAACAATAACATTCCAAATTCATTGCCTTGGTTACCACCTTTATTGTAGAATTCACGAATTAACTTATCAGGCTCTGTCACTGATCAGAAATACTCTTCTGCTCTCAAATTTAAAACTTGTTTCTGTTGTCATAACATTTTAACTTGACAATTTATTAATGTCATTTCACTTTGACGTGACATGATCTTCGAGAAAGGAGGAAGATTTATTCTCCGAAAGATCAGAAACTAATTTGTTAAAGTTAATTTTTGAGTTAAACTTGTAAAGTTTGATTCGTTTATTGTTAAGAGTTTATGAATTTTCCAGGAACATGAAAAAGTTGTCCTAAATAAATGAGGTGCCCCGTAAGTACCAACCACAATTTTTTCATTTTATTTTAACAAATAACTCGAGACAATTACAGTTACTTCCCGGAAATATTACTTATCAGATATGATACACGCTGTCGAATACCGGGCCATGAAGTTAATTGAAAAACCATGTTGTTTACAGAGGAGCATCTTCAACGGATATTAGGTTCCCTGAAAAATATGCTCCAAAACCATGTTTGTTTACAGAGCAATAGCCTCGAGAACACCTGCTGTCTGTGGCCCTAGCTAAAGCCTGGACCAAGTTTAATATAAAAGGGGGTACAGATCAAAGAGAGCCAGAGTGGGTGAGTAGCCGATCCACAAGTTGTAGGGTGGACTGCTGCCCGAAGTCGCCAAGAATTCCTGCCAAAGCCTGCTGTGAAATCAACACCTAAACTTCTGCAACAAGCACCACCGAAAGTTGAACTGGCCAAAAGTAAGCTATCTTTGTTAATTTGTTGACATCTGAACTGCCCTATTCTTATTAACTAAGTTATTTTTAATTTTATTTGACTTAGTGATTATTTGGAGCGCCTTGTAAGTTTTCCATCGCTATATTTCTATAAGTGCCGTGTTAAATTAAATCTGAATATTTTATGCTAAATTTTGGGAATTTTGCACATAATCTTATGCCAATTTTGATTACTATTTTTCAATAGTTTTAGATACTGTTCAGGATAATTGTGTGCCGTTTTGTTGCCAAAATTAACTAACCTTGGGCTAGTAGTTTTGATAATTATTAGAGCTATGAGGAACCATTTTCTTTCATTATCTTCTACAAATTTGGTTAATAGCATGAGCTAAAATTAGAGTTATTGGACACCTACTACTAAACAGTTTACTATATATTGAGGTACTGTATTTGTACTGAAGAAATTATTTTTATTTAAGATAGATTACATCACTGTAACCTTGTTTTTGGTATAAGTAAAATTTGTTCTTTATATTCCATAGGCATAAAATATTTATGATTTGTGCATCTATCATTGGCCAGAATATTCTAGAGTAGACTTCAGTCTTCCATTTGAGTATATATAAGCTCTGGAAATTGGGCCTGGAAGTAGGTAAAAGGTTAGAAAGCGATTCTGACAGCCAAGGCCAACCAATGAATTTGGAGTGTTATTGTTGAAACCCAGTACAATATTCAGCAAGTACTAATCGCAACAGGTATGCGACAGGCTAATGCTCAGGTGGAGGCGATAATAAAAACTATTAGTTCATTTGTTCTAAATTATGTAGATTTTTCTCATTGGGATAAAATTTTAAAGAAGGTAAAATTCCATATAATCAATGCTGTGAACTTTTCAACCGGAGAATGTCCTAATAAAGTACTTTTTTGGAGTTTATCTACGCGGTCGTGTCAATGATGACTTAAGAATTTTTCTGTGAAATTAGAATAGTGAACAATGAGATGTAAATTTAATTAGAGAAAAAACTTCAGAAAATATATCCAAAACTCAAACTTATAATAAAACTAATTTTAATACAAAAAGAAAAGCACCACAGACATGTAAAATGTATGCTATATGCAGTTTTCAATTTCACTTGTAAGATATGTCGAATGGTACAATTGTTAGAAGTGGTTGCCGTATCTGTACCATATACAGCACAACGATCTTGTGAATTGTTAAGGTCATTCTTATGAAATGTGATGTTCTTATGTACAGTTAGGATTTAAAATCAAAACAATCTGTTATGTTCAGAACTTTTATTAATGATTATTATTCTATTAATGATTTGTGAAAGTGTTATGGACACAATTCGTTTGTGTAAGACACCGATTATGATTAAGACTAAGATTGTGGCCACTCGATTTGTCAGATTGGCCGAACTGTAGTGACCAAATTTAAAAATTTGAATTCCGTGCCTAATGTAGGTTGGAAATAGATAATGCTCTCAAATTTAGGGACGTTAAGGAACCAGGTGAAGATTAGAAAAAAGAAATTAAGTAGAGAGCATAACTTTATCATTTGTGTATTTTTATGAAAAAATATCTTAATACATCCTGCAATTAGAGAAATGGATGTGTTTCATTTATTACTCCACCCAGCTGCCGATGAGTAAGAAACCCTTCACTACAGATGTTTTGTAGAAACGAGGAGAACATGACAAGGGACCATTTGAACGAAAAAATGGCAATTCGCAAAATTTGTCGCTTACGATGTTTTGTCCAACACCCATCGACATATCTGTGATATTTTGGTTAAATTTCCAAATAAAAAACTATAAAAAAAATTTGAACTTTGATCCTAACTTAGTCGTTAATTTTTCTGTAATATGCGTACAAATTGTAATATACAGCAAAGAACCTTTACGATTCGCAAAGATCGTTGTGCCACATATTATGCTGCTGATTGTACAGATGTGGCAACTACTCCTAACAATTGTACAATATGGTAAAACTTACTATCTAATATATATTGTCTTTATTTGTCCAATAGTAACAGATATAAGAAGGATGGTTTTTCGGTTATGGACTCTCGTAGATTTACTATCTAAATAAAAAAATGCATATACGACAACAAAATTGATATTCATTTCATGTGGTCCAAATATGGCTTTTAAAGTAAAATAAGTAGGTAGTTCGATAATCACCAGAATAGTCCCATTTTGCAGTAAATGAAAAATAATGAAAATGTTGGTTATGGTGTTTTCGTTTAACATGTTAGAATACTGTCCTCAGAGTATAAAACGTTAGTAGTAAATAACTTGCTTTTTCCACGGAAGACTTTTAGAAAATACTTTGGAATTATTTCTAGCTTGCCTTAAAATTGCCAGAGTTGTAGCTGTCCACAAAAACGGTCCCATTCTGCTGTCAAACTACAGGCCAATTTCCATAATCCCAGTAATAGGAAAGGTGTTTGAAAACCATTAAAAAGCAAATAACTGACTATTTTGACATGAATAAGTTATTTAACAAGAAACAATTTGGTTTTTGAGCTTCCCTTTCTACCATAAATGAAATAGATTCCCTAATAAAACAAATAAATGAGGTTTCCGGAACAAGCAGCATGTTGGTGTCCTGTTCAGCGATTTAACTAAAGTATTCTATTGTGTGTCCTCGGATCTGAAAATTGGGACGCTTAAGCAACATGGATTTGCAAATGACTCTGTTGATCTCGTTTTGTCTTACCTTACAAACAGAAAATAATTCATAAATTACCAGGAAAAAACTCTTCTTTGCTCCCCATAAAACATGGCATACCACAGGGGTCTGTTCTGGAGCCTACTCTGTTTTTGATATATAGTGCTATTCATAAAGTTTGTACCAAATGGAAAAACAATTATTACTAGATTTTTGAAAATCTGACTTCAGGCTATGTTGGTGTATATTTTGGATACACTATTGGGTCTAAACACATGACGTCACAACCCAAGCCTGTACAATTTGACATTTAAAATAAAAAAATTGGAAAAATCGGGTTTTCCTTGGAAATATCGAAAAAAGTTATTAAGATGGACTATACGATAGGTATAAAAGACAAACAAATTTCAAGTTTAATTTTTGCGGTTTTAGCGCAAATCAAGTACATTTATCGAAAAATTTTATCAGAAAAAAATTTTCAGAATGCAAATTTAAGACCCTGGACTAAATCTCAAAACAATCGGCATACTTTGATTTTCTCCAAAAAATAAAGTTGAAATTTAAAAAAGAAATCAAAGTCTGACGATTGTTTTAAAATTTGGTTCGGGAACTTAAATTTTCATTCTCGACAACTTTTTTCCAATAAAAAGTTTCAATATCTCTTGAGGAAAATGTAGTTTACCTGAATTGAAAACGAATAAATTGCCCCTGTCAAGGCCTGCTTGATTTTTAAAATATAATAATATGGTGCAAATTAGTTTCTAATCAAGCAAGGCTGATCCCCCAAAGGTCAAGTTTCAACTAGAAATTTTTTTGTCTTTTACACCTATCGTATAGGTGATCTGGGTCCACCCTGTATCTCTTCAAATAGGTACTCAATATTTTTTTCCCTCGAATAACCTAAGACACTTATTTACTGATTGCTTTGTTACTGAATCACAACAATACAAATAAATTTCAACGTAAAATTAAGGTTTGAAAATAGTTATTGGTATTATATATTGGTGCAAAGACATTTCAATTTTAGGCTAAGTTCATTCCCTGGGCCAGTATTGTAATATTTCTACAGAAAACTATCCATATTGTCACAAATGGAATTGTGACTGGGGGTGAGCATCAGAAGTAGAATTGAAATAATTTGAGAAATATTTAAAAAATATATAGCAGGATTTATTTATTGTTAAGCATGTAACGTTAAGTCGCCGGCTGCCAACCAGAGTGAATCCTATTGTCCGGGGAAGCACCTTGTCATCGTTCAAGGTTTCTAAGCTGAGTAAGCTTAGTTCCCCATGAGACGGGGCGCCTGGAACCAATCGTCGATCACTGTCCCCCGAAATGCTGACCACCGGTTTTTAAACCCTCAGTGGAATCTGAGTTGGCACTCCGCGGGCAATCGCCCGATATGGTTTGATTTGCAATTTAGCAATATTCTTTGAGGTTTGTGAATGAAGAGACCTCCTGTAGTCCCGATAATTCCAACCAGATTTGTCCTGTATCACCTTTAGGAATCAACAATTCCCATGATGTGGGCATTACATAAGGTAGTTCAAAACAAAAGTCGTATTTCGTAAATTTTAAAATATTAAGTAGGTAGCTTCAGTCAAGTCTTCAGTTTATTAACAACAGTCTTACGCCGTTTTTTTTTAAAGAGTTTATCTACGAGTTTATTTTAAGTTTGTGAGATACCCTTGAGAGTAATAAAATTACAAAAATTTTATAAGGACTAATGAACACCGAGAAAAATTACATGATTAGAACTACTAGACCTATTCTTGTTAGTCCATCCCGAAAACTGTGAAAATACTTTGGGTAGATACATCCAACAAGGGAATAAAGTTGAAGTATACATATTAAAAATTGATTGAGGAACCTGATAACAAGGTGCAATAGCGACAAATTGTAAATAAGTCTTGAAAGTTTATTGTACGGCTTGATTAAACGTACTTTCGTGGCCAGAAACACGCTACTGAAAATTGTTTTAACCAATATACTACAACTACATCGGTTCTTACCTGGGGAAAGCTATGTGGGGGTAAAACTGGTATACGACTTACCATACTTACTACTTTAATTCGTGGAAATAGTTGCTGCAAATCAATTTCAACTATAAAATAAATTTGTTTCATTTGGCAGTTACCATATTCTGCACTTGTTGACACAGCATTGTCAAGTCTAATTTCTAGAAATCATGGAAACCATTATTAATTTTTACTAACAATCAAGATACCTGTTATATTCATAAATTCTCTAATAAAATGGTATACTTGGCATCACTGTTACCATTAGAATGTGGAAAGAATATGCATCACTTTGGAAAGTATAATGCTGGGTCCCCTTACTTTAAAGAGTCCCTGGTGTAACCAAAACATGCACCATCATTGTTCTAAACCAGATTTTCAAAAAAGCTAATAATATTTTTTTTCCTTTTTGGTGCAAACTTTATGAATAGCACTGTATGTAAATAATAATAATTCTCACCCTAACAATACTCCAAACTACTCCAGCAGCACCTGAATGCTTGTGCAGGCAATTACTATTATTTTGTCTCCGTTGCCATTCGCGGCTAGGGCCGACTTTGTACCTGATAGAACTAGGATAGCATTTGCTGAAGTACTACGCGAAACCCTATAGACCGGGAGATAGTGACAGATTTTTGGACGTGATTTTACCCAGTATGCCTTTCATAGGGCATTATGTGGCACACATTCTCACAATAATAAGGTATGAATCAGAGAGTCATCCTGGGTTCTTCATGTGAAAAACTGAGTTTTCAATTATTCGAAAAACATGCGTTTTGATGTGATTTTATACAGGCTGCCATGTGTTTTATAATGAATAAATTCCTCGGAAAACCATAGGCATACCGTTAGGGTGGGTCCAAAGGGCTATTATTGCCACGTGATCTTGTATTTTAATAATTAATTTTTCCACGATTCTGAACAGGCTGCCAATGAGAAGTATGCAAGTTCTTGTTATGAAACTGCTGAAGAAAAGATGGCATACCGTTTGCGCATGTCCAAGTACACTTTACATCGAATGACTCGTTTAAATGATTAAATAACATTCAATTTAAACAGTACTTGGACATGCGCGAAAGGTATGCCATCCTTTTTTCAGCAAAACATCAGAAATCGATCCCTCTGCAATAAACAGTCAAAACTTTGAAAATGCAAGGGAAAATTAATAATTTCAGTATATTAATAGACATAATTGAAAACTACAATTACTCAAGATTGTAGCACACACAATTAGACAAGTTAAAACGACACAAATTTTCCGATATCAAATTTAGTAAAAATGTTTTAAATTTAAATAAAATTCCCAACTTAATATTCTCTAAAAATTACTAATATTAAAAAAAAAACTCATAGGAACATTATCTACTTTCACTACTAAAACAAAAGGCAAATTAAATATCAAGAGAACAAACAAAACAAAATTCTTACATTTTGGTCAGTCCAACACTCAGGAAGCAGGTTTATTCTATGTAGTACTTGGATCTTGTAGTTTTTGGGCAGAGCTTTCAGCGGCCGATCGTTGGTTCGGAACTGATCTCATATGCAAATGTGTCCCTGTATATTTATACCCAATCCCCATGATTTTCGCATTCCATTTCTCAACTCAAGATTTCAGGATTACCTTATATGGTCAGGGCAGTTGAATTTCCACGAAACTCGGGTGGTGTGATTCTAGCGTTAGAGCTTGCTCGTTTTTCCACAAATTTAGGGCCACCTGCGAGTCCAACTGTGTTTATATTAACAACATTAAGATTTACAAAGAACCCATTCATTTGGTTTGGAGCCAGAGATTCTAATATAGCGACTTGAATTTAAAAATTTATAGGAATTTCTTGGGGCTCCTTTCTGAGATGTTTCTGGTTTTTAATTCTTTCTTAAACTTCCTTTTCCTTAACCTACGCTACCTTACCTAATCTTAATATATAAGGTTACACACTTTATTAAAACTATTTCCTAGTAATTTTTGTTAAATTTCCCTTAAGATTAAATTATTTTTTGACACTCATGGCACTCACTATTATACTTTGGGTTTGTCTTTGAACTCGTACGTGAGTAAGTGCAAGTCCTGCTCACTGAGCTGCACCATAGGAGGGGGACCTCTGCTGTCCCTCCGGCAGCTTCATCTAATCTCCAGTCGCCCTCGAGAGTGGTGGTTGTTGGCCTGATTGGTGGTCCTGGGGGTGGTGCTATGTCTGCCTCATTGGCTGGGGTCTCGTTGGATGGTGGCAGGTTGGCTGGAGTTATTGGTACCTCAGCAAGTGGCGGGGTTGGTATCGTAGTTTGTGATTGTGCTCTCCTCCTTATTTGGGCGATTCTCTCGAGGAGCAGGGCACGACCTCTGGGTGCAACAGTCTGTCGGTGGTTGTGGGTTCATTGGTGTGGCTCGAGGAGGATGTTGCTGGGGCCTTACTTCCATGGTAGGCCTTGAAAATGCTTGGCCCGGCCTCCAAGGTGTTGCCTCCGGCTGAGAGCCCCCCGCAGCCGGCATCTGGTGTTGGCACTCATTCCTTGGGGGTGGCTGGGTTGGTGGCGGGGGTTGGTCCCTAGGTTCCTCTGAGAGAACCCCTGGCCAGTGAATCCTCAGTGGTGGCCCATTTATTCCTCTCCTAGCCCATTCTGATGTGTACACGCACCATTGGCAATGCGCGAGGGTCTACCTGTGCTAGGATCACATACCAGGTATGGTAAATGGTCGACCATACCTGGAGCATGGCCCGGGTCCCTTCCACAGGGGCTGGCATGTACTCTAACAAGCATAGCATGCCTGGAAAACAAGTTAACAGTCATAGTAGTAGCTCGGCCGCCATCTCCCGGGGTAGCCGTAACAGAGCCCGTAACGTGAGGTCCATATTCGTACCAGTTTAAACTAATTTTCAGACCTGATACTGTTATACAACCGTTCTTTCTGGACTGTTTATACTAGGGTAACGGGTTCCGATCTCAAGGAGGCACAGATGGAATATTCTTTATAAAAGATCGTATACGTCTCTACTTAAAACTGGGATATAAATTGTTTTCTATGTTGCCCTCAGGGCAAGGGGAAAGTGCGAGTGTTGAGGTGAGAAGGAGGTGGGAGGAATACTGGCATACAAGAGGGTATATCTACTTGGTACTAGATGGCACAATTACCAATTTATTTGCAGAATCATCGTTTCAGTATAACTATAGTAAAATAATTTCCAAGATGCAGTGCTTGTCAGTTACTATTGGCTAGTCGGCTCGAACAGAATGAGGGGAGGAGCAAATCTCTTTTAACAGGTTTGGTCTCATAGGTATGTCCACATATTTATCATCAAATTTGTGTTTTAAAAATGTTTCATTCTGGGCTATTATTGATATTATTGTCTTTCTCGATTTATGTTTATTAACTTTGTTGTTTTATTTCTTGTTTTTTCCCTAAATATTTACAAAGATATAATCATATTTATGCAGTCATCCGGTGTGGTTCTTAATCGGCCATGTTCCCTACATCTATTTAATTACAATGTTTACATTCACTGTATCTTGATTTTAAGTTGTAGGTATCGATCTCTGCTTATATTAATAATAGTAATTATGCAACTAGTGTGCAAAACACTGCTTTAACGCAGGAAAATGACAGTATTTTGACGAAGCTGAAGGCCGAGTCAAAATATCACTTGGATGTGCTAATGGTGCTTTGCTCACGAGTTCTACAGGATCTACAATATTTTTACAACCGTTTTAAGTAGATAAAAAAAGCAATCTGAAATAAGCTACGTGACTAATAATTATTTATTATTGGCTTTAAGATGTTTCTTCTTCTCCACGTCAAGCATCTGAAATCACAGTGCCCAAAGTACCTATTTTGCCACTGCTTTGAAACAATGAAAAAATGGCAGTTTGTGGCAGAAACGAAGCGATTTTTAAAAAAAATAAGCACCAAATGGAATATCTGCATCGTTCTAAATTTGCCATTCACTAATGAACGCCAATAAAACAAACCTATTAAGAATTGGTTCAGGAATTAGATAGAGCTGATTTGAAACACCATGAGTGGTGACCTTGACTGAGCAATTTACTAAAAGGACCATAATAGTGAGGCATTACTAGCAAAACTAATATTGGACATACTATGCCTTCGTTACTGATATGCATAGGCATATCTAAAATATTTTTAGTTTTAATGGTAATGTCTCACATTATCGTTGTTCGGTCTCGATACTCAATATTATTCTTTAGTAAAGACTTTATTCTGTTTTCAACAACTATTCCTCCTTTATTTTTCGATCTGTCTATTATACATTTAATATAATTAAACCCATTCAGGAAAAAACAAACAACTATTTCATTACAATGTGAAGACACAACATTCCTCCCCCAGGTTGAACAATTAACTCTGTTCAAACAACAATTTGCATAATTTACTGACTGGTCTATGGAGGAGTGCGCTTGCAGTTTTCACATCGGCAACTCGTATTCTTCCGTCTGGACCTGAATAAACCTTCACTATTCGTCCAAGTTTCCAGCTGTGTTTGGGAGCATTGTCAGCTACCAAAACAACAATATCGCCTTCTTGTACCGGTTTGTTATCTGTTGTCCACTTACTTCTTTTTGCTAATGTGGGATGATATTCTTTCACCCACCTACTCCAAAATACATCCGCCAGTGCTTGAGATTTCTTCTACGAATGTCTCAAACAAACTGCATCAATATTGTGTCCAGCCGATTCTTTTGCATCCAAACTACCTAAAAGGACTTGGTTACATGTAAGGGCATCCAAATCATGAGGGTGCGTAGAAACTTTTGTCAAAGGCCGAAAATTAACAATTGTTTCTGCATCAGCAAAGAGGGTCATGAGTATTTCTTCTGTAATCGATTGTAGATACAAGATTTTTCCAATGACTTTCTTAACTGTACCAATGAGATGCTCCCAAGAGCCTCCCATATGAGGAGCACCTGGTGGATTGAGTTTAAATTCCATTCCTTTTGAAGTCATGGAGTTCATGATTTGATGCTCATCAAATTGGTTTTTGGTTTCCAAAACTTTTGGCTGCAGTTTTTAGATTTGTTCCATTGTCACAGGGAATAGTTTTCGGTTCCCCTCTTCGCGCAATAAATCTTCATATGGCCATTAAAGCCGAATCTGTATTCAAACTATGGGCCACTTCAAGATGGATTGCTGACAGCTAGGCATGTGAATATAATTCCCCATCTCTTTTCCTTCCTGCGCCCAATAGTAACATAAATTGGCCCAAAGTAGTCCATTCCAGTATTCACAAAAGCTCGTACTTCCCTGGTCAATCTTTGTAAGGGAATCTTACCCGTGCATTTCTGCTTGTCTGGCACCTGGAGAAAACAGATTTCACCGCTGCTCTTCCATTTATAATCCAATATTTCTCTCTTGTCATATTTAGAATTAATTCAACCCCTTGGTGATGGCATTCTTCGTGGTAATGTTGAATTAAAAGCCTCGTGTAAGGATGTTTCCAGCAAAGAATTACAGATCTTCTTGTTTTATCACTCATACATAATGCAAGATCGGTTCTCCCTCCCAACACCATAATTGAATTGTGTAATACAGGGTTTAAAGAAAAAATAGTGCTTTTTTAAAATTGGACGATTATTACTTAAACACCTGATTTCCTCTGAGAAACTTTCTTCCCGTAATGCCTGAATCCATTTCTTTTGGGCATTCTCAAGTTCACCAATGTTCAATTCTGTGGGGAACACTTTCTTCTGGGACTTTTGAATGAATCTTAAGACCCAAGCTGGTGGTTCTTATCAGAATCAACCACCTGGAAAAACGAGTAATATCATCTGGAAGGCAACGGTTTTATTTGTGTGAGAATTGTCACCAGTGTTACATATTCTTTCTTCATTTCTAACTCGTCTGGGATAACAGATTCATACACAATTTCTTCGGTTGGCCAATTTTCCTCGGAGCAATGAAGGAAAGATGGTCCATTCAACCATTCCTTGGAAATTACTGATTTTTCAAAATTGCTGTCTCTTGTAGCTAAGTTAGCGGGGTTAAGACTTGTTGGTACCCATGACCACTCTACTTGCTTGGTCAATTCTTGTATCTCACCAATTCTGTGAGCAACAAACTGCTTAAATTTTCGCCCATCTCCTTTGATCCAGTTGAGCATGCATCTCGAGCCCGTCCAACAATATACCTGGTGAATTTCTACCTCCAGCTCATCCAGTATGGTTGATGTGAGGCGACTGATCATAACTGCAGCTTGCAGTTCAAGTCGGGGAATTGACAAAGGTTTCAAAGGAGACATTCTTGATCTATCTGCTACTAAAGATACATCAATGTTATTTTCAGAAACACTTCTCAGATAAGTAGCAGCAGCGAAGGCTTTCCCACTACTGTCGCAGAATGTGTGTAATTCCCTCTTTTTTATTTCTTTTCCATGTAAGGAATAACATCGGGGAATTTAAACTCTTTTGATACCTCTTCTACATCTAGAATCCATTTCTTCCATCAAAGTATCAAATGGTTTCGTATTGTCTCATCCCAATTGCATCCTGAAAGCCATATATCTTACATTAAAATCTTTGCTCGTACAGTAAAGCAAGTGATAAGACCAAGTGGATCAAATAACACTGTCAAAGATCTTAAAACCTCTCGTTTTGTTGAATGCTTAATGCTTATCGGTTAACTCTTTGTAATTATTAAGTTTAAACAGAAAATGATCATTTTCTGAATCCCCCCACATTCTTACAACTCTATGTAAGTTCTCTTCGCCAAAATTCTTTGACGTAGTTAATAATTCTGTAGACAGCTGTGATCTAATCTGTGGGGAATTCGTCATCCAACTTACTAAATCAAATCCTCAAAATTTCAGCACCCTTATAACTTACTTGATAATATGAAGTTTCCTCAGGTGTATCTCTTGAGTCCAAGTAATCATCAACATAGAACTTCTTTGTAATTGCTGTCAGTACATTGGGATCCTTTGTAATCCCTTCAGCATTGCGATTCTTGATATCCTGTGCGCAAATTGGCGAACATTTTGCACCGCAAGTCATTACCCTCATTTTGAAGACATCAGGTTCCCTATCTGCTCCAAATTTCTCCAAAGAAGTCGTTGGGCACATCTGTCATTTTTTCTTACTTCTACCTGGTGGAACATTTCACGTATATCTCCGCAAAATGCTATCTGTCGTTGACGAAATTTCCACAAAATTTCCACCAGGGATTGTAGCAGATCGGGTCCAGCTAAGAGGTAGTCATTTAAGCTTTTTCCATGAGCCTTAGATGCTGCGTCAAAAACTAACCTTATGTTACCTTGGTTTTCATTTTCAACAGCAAAATGAGGTAGGTACCAGGGAGTAGGGTGTTCTATAATGGTTTCTTCGATAGGTAACATATCCTTTTTCAATATAACTTTCAATTTTCTTGCAATATTCTTCGCCGTATTTTTTATTCTGTATACATTTTCTTTCTACATATTTTAATCTTCTTAAAGCTGTGGATTTACTTTCGGGAGTTTAGGGTTCTCGTCCTTCCACAGCAGTCCTATCTCAAACCTATTTTCTAGTCTTCGGGATGTCTTATCCATTAAATCTAATGATCTTCGTTCTTCCAAATTTAAAACAACCTTTTATGGAATAACTGAAATATTCTGTTGAAAAACTTTGCATCATCAGTTCATACAAGTTTTCCTGGTAAGTATATGTTCTTAAATTAACATTTGCCGTGTTTGGACCATGCACAGACCATCCTACAGTTTGTTCAGCGAATGTTGGGCCCTACGTCACAACTCCCGTCCTTGTCTTACTCATGACTCTACGACAGATATCGGTCTTATATTCACGAGCCAGACAAGGACGGGAGTTGTGACGTAGGGCCGAACATTCGCTGAACAAACTGTAACTTACATCTGGTTGCAACCGAAACATCTTCAGTATTTTCTGAGCAACTGCGTACCTGTTCGACTACTATTAAACCAATATTATCTTGTCCAATAAGCAGCATTGGTTGTCTACCAAAAATATCTTTTACAGGCAGATACATTTCTTAAATGCGCATAATTTCTCAAAGTAGTCATCTTGATGATTTGGCTGGGCAAGTTCTGTACAGTTTGTACCTTCTTCGGAGTATATTTCTTGCTAGAATTTCTGTCTAGACTGGATATTTGGATGTTTAGGCATTCTGAATCTATCTATGACAATGTCTAAATGTCCAATGTTTCTGGGGATCTGTGACAATAAAGATTGAATTGAATTGTGAATTTGTTGTCATTTAATATTTAAATTATTTGAAGACCATTTATATGTGTTGTCACTTGAGAGTTGTCATTCTGCTGAGGAGCAAACAAACCAGGACTTGCCTTTGTTTACACCAGTTTTTAATTTAAAAAATCTGCAAAATTTCCTAGTTTTATTACAAATGTCATGTTTTTTGTGTGGTGGGCTGTACAATAAAGGGGGGGGTAGGAAGAACGTGTTATTCTTCAGAAATCTGGTGAATTCGTGCTAAAAATCAGGTCTTTGATTCTGTTGGAAATTGGAAATACAATTTCGAACAAGGGTTCTCAAATGGGACATACTATGGATAAGGCCCAATTATGACCGAAAATTTATGATCGAAAATTTGCTTTTGTGTTGTTTGGGGGAATGGCCGCTGTGACGTCATCAATATTTTTACCCAGAAACATACCATTTTTTTCCCTAAATACTGAAGTCCTTATCATTCTCCACAACTTTTATTGAAAAAGATTTTCTGTGTCTTTTATTGTTCTACAATTGATAGTCAGAAATTATTGAAGAATTTTTATAACAAACTATAATAGCAAACAAGTCATACACCAGTCGGCGGGAGCAAATCCGGACAAGCTGGAATAAATTTTATTTTGCTGGATTTGGTGTTAGAAATCACGTATTAAATTTTCACCCGTCAAAACCCGGATTTGGCCGCCATCTTGAAAAAAAGTGGCTAAAAATGCATTTCTTCCCAGTATTTGTGAATAACTCGATTCCTATCAACTGTAGTGCAAAATATGTGGTTACCAAAATTGAAAAAGAGTAAAAACTCTATAAAAAATGTTCTATGTATTTTTTCCGTGCGACTACCCAAAGTATCGAATTTTAAGGGAACAAAACTAAAGTTCTATATAATATACGTGTTCGAGTAGCCGGGGTTAACTGTACTTGTTTCCACACCACCTTGAGTGGCACCCCCAAGAGATAAGGCCTACAAAATTGGTTTGCTACTGGGTGGCATAACAATGAAAATTAGACCTGCGGCGGCCTTCTTGAAGTTTCCATAGAAACGCAAAGGAAATTTTCACTATCAATGAAAGGTGGCTAAATTTGTATTGTTGCGCGACTGGTGGAAAATCAAGTTTAATGGCATTATCTCTCGGGGTGCTGCCTTGGTAAAGTACCCGGTGCAATTTTTTAGTGGTCTCCCCAATAGGCCTAATCCACTATGTCACCAACTTAAGTTTCTGTTGATGAGGTTGAAGGCTCATCAGAGTTTCTTCGTTTTTTTTTTATGTTAACGGTTGTTCAATATAATCCCCAATATCATCCTGAATATGTTCAACATCTGTATCATATTCCAGATGTGGTTCATAACGTGCAGAATATCCTCTTGATTGATGTTTATCGATAGGAAAATTCTCCTCGTAGTCTTCTTCGTCTAATTCTGCCACCTCCAAAGTATTCGAACAAGATTTTCCCTGGCAACGTGCACATACTACCGAGCAATGCAAACCTGCTTTGCGGCAACTACAAGATGCATAACAACTTTTGGCACATTTACAAAAAATAAGTTTTAGTAATTCTTGGGGAGCTGCATCTTGTGAAGGAGCAATAGGCATCAACCCATTCTTTGAATTTTTCCATCCCCAATCCAGAGCTGATTTTCATTATATTTAATAATATATATAGTGATTTCTAACAATTTTTGTATTGTAGATGTGGGCCTTCTTCCTTCTTATCGAACTGATTCAAAGCTACGAATTTCTGTACAACATCGGCCACAAATATTTCAAAAATGCGGATAAAAAACACTATGCTTGGAGATATATTGTCGAATGCCTCAATTCAACTGGTAGGTTTATAAAAATAGTATTTTTATTTCATTTGTACTTACTATAATAGGTTTTTATTAATATTTTAGTTTCGGACATCCAGGGTATCTGGAAGAATTTGAGGGATCGTTTCAACAAGGAAAAAAATATAAAGTCTGGGGATCCTAGCAAAGAAATAACATGGAAATATTTTAATAGTCGTACTGACGAAAGAGGCTACTCTTTCGTCAGTATGACTATTCGGGTTTCGCACGAACCCACTCGAGCGCTCTTCCACTATTCTCCAATTTCTCCTACCGCGCTGCTTTCTTACTCGCTTGTATGTCTTGACGTCGATGGAGGAAGGAACGGTCTTGAGTAGTCGAGCAGTGATCGTTAAACATTCCGCAGATAACAGGGGTAGGATTCTCTGGTAGAAAACAAATATGTCTAGAATAGAGAAAATAATAAATGCCTATAATATATCCAACTTTCTTAACCCAATATAACTTACACACGGGTAGCCATATGGAAAAACCACATAGAACATTTTTTATGGAGTTTTTACTTTTCTTTCATTTTGGTTACTACATACTTTGCTCTAAAATTTATAGGATTCGAGTTATTGACAAATAATGAAAAAAAAAGCAATTTTTTAGCCACTCTTTTCGAGATTGCAGCCAAATCCGGGCTCACTGAGTGGTGCAAATTTTATACGTGCTTCTTAACATCAAATAAAAAAAACTAACATTATTTCCAGCTTGTCCGGAACTGCTCCCGCCATCAGCTATTTTATAATACGTGGCGACTGGCCTATCAGTAACAAGCACAATTTTATTCTCAGGTTTCGTGTTCCCGCAGTAGGCCTGGGGCGTCGAGTTTGGATCACCCTGTACAGAACGTATATGGTGATTCAACATTTTGACCTATAAAATGGCGTTTTTCGACCTGTAGTGAGCAATGTACATTATTTTTAACTGTTGGTCAATACACAAAGTTTAAGTTGAATTATTCTCTATGCACCTACAGGGTGCAGTGGCGGATTTACACTGTTTGGGGCCCTGGGCTTTATTTTTATGAGGGGCCCTATATAGTCATGTGGCGCCCGTGAAAAATATTCGCTGAGCAAGACAATCTATACACTTTTTTAATAAAGTTTAAAATAACAACAGAAATAAAATTTTCTTTTAAACGTAAACCAATTATACAGTGTCTGTATAGTGCAAATTTCATGGGTGGCACTAAACAACATTAGAAATATGCTCTAAATATGTGCCTATTATTTGGCGGTTTATTTGAAGTGAATTGAAACAGAGGAAGTAGAAGACTTATACCTAAATGAACAAAAAAGTTTTTGTTGCCAAAACCCTAGAAATCAGCACAACATGCACCCTCTGATGGTCGGACAAAAATCGGTGGAGGGGGAAAGCACCAATAGCAGTCCAGCTTATTTAGGAGATCCGTTCCACAGACAGACATACCCAATAACGCAATAACCGCTATGTTTTGGCGACACGACCAATTATTTGTCAAGGTCATGTCAAGTGGGATAAGATTTTGGGATGGGGGATTATCGGACGTTAATAACTAGCTTATACGCGATGTGTCGCTAAAAATGCCCTTTGAATTATTGACAATAATAAACTCACCTGTTTCGCAAATTCCAAACCAAATGTAAAATGGTTGCTATATCTACTTGTTACTTAATTATGTTTAAATATATCCTGTATTTTTCTTAAAAACCCTAAAAAAATAAGATTGTTCCAATTTTGTTTTCTTTTTAGACCTAAGGTGTAGATTACTAAAAATCCGACTACTGAGAATGCAGAAACTCTAAAGTATCTCCCATTTTTTTAAATTGTCTGACGAAAACTATAGTTTGAAAAATAAAAAAATACATTTTCTTTTAAAATTCTATTAAGAAAATAGTGTTGTCCTCACTAAAACCAATACCAAGAACTTTTAAAAGCAACTTTTAAAAGCATCTAGCATCTAGCGCTTCTAGTCCACTACGGTCGAACTACGGCCAAATTTGAGGAGACGAACCCTGGGAATCAGAGCAGGCCAAAGCTCGGGGCCCCCAAATGAAGGGGCCCCGGGCGGCCGCCCATTGCGCCCATTGAGAAATCCGCCACTAACAGGGTGTCCCATTTTCGCTACTTTGGCGAGGTATCTCGGTTATTTTTGGAAATAGGGGGTTGCATTTTTCGGGACACGGACCTACTTTTTCATAAAAAGAAAGGCTCGTATACAGAATTTTCATGCGGCCTCCTTAGTTTTTTAAACACAAGGTGATTTTCAAAAGTTGCCATTGTCAGGCACCCCCCCCCCCCCTATATCCGTACCGGTGTGAAGACAGCCACCGCTTTCAGCCAGCCACCAATATACTAGGCGATCCAAACTTATAAATAAAATTCGCTGTAAAAACTTTATTCTTTGGTTGCCGGTCTCAATATTTGGCAGAAATGACTAGAAACATGTTCCGGACAAGATAGTAGCGTCTGAACAATTTGCCACCACCAGCCTTCCTCCCCACACCCCTAAACAGGAAAATGAAACGTAAAAATTTTGTTTTTTGGTCGCTGGTGCCAATATTCGGCACAAGTGACTAGACGACCGTTCCGGATGAGTTAGTGGCACCCCTATAATTTGCCACCCTCTGGGTCATCCCCCACAACCCCCCCTTCGAGAAAAGTAGCAGTAAAAAATTTGTTTTTTGGTCGCTGGTGCTCATATTCCGCACAAGTGACTAGATGACCGTTTCGGAGCAGATAGTGCCGTCCCTATAATTTGCCACCCTCTGGGTCACCCCCCACAACCCCCCATTCGAGAAAAGTAGCCGTAAAAACTTTGTTTTTTGGTCGCTGGCGCTAACATTCTGCACAAGTGACTAGACGACAGTTCCGGACGAGTTAGTGGCGCCCCTATAATTTGCCACCCTCTGAGTTACCCCCACACCCCCTATTCGAGAAAAGTGGTCGTAAAAAATGTTTTTTGGTCGATTACAAGACGGGGGAACGTTTCTTATTCGAGGGGCACATTATACGCACGAAAATATCGCCACCACTACTTGCAATCCTCAAAACTACCCCTGGTCGATTTCCAAAAAAATAGCATATATATGCCTAATAGGCTAATAGTTTTTCAGTTCCTGAAAAAACTTTTAGTCAGATGGTGTAGTTAAACTTGCCGAATAGGAAAATGATCCCTCCATAATTTGCCACCCCCATAACTCACCCCCAATCTACAAGAAACACCCGTAGAAGCTATGTTTTTCGTTTGTTATAAATAATTTTCGGTAGGGCGGTGTAGTTGAACGTGCTGAACAGGAAAATGACATCGCCATAATTTGCCACCCCCATAACTTACCCCCGATCTACAAGAAACACCCGTAGAAGCTATGTTTTTCGTTGGTTATGAACAATTTTCGGTAGGGCGGTGTAGTTGAACGTGCTGAACAGGAAAATGACATCGCCATAATTTGCCACCCCCATAACTCACCCCCGATTTACAAGAAACACCCGTAGAAGCTATGTTTTTCGTTTGTTATGAATAATTTTCGGTAGGGCGGTGTAGGGATTCCATGGGCACACTTGACTCGCCAGATGCCTTTAAAATTCCTATTTTGCTCAACTTTGACACCCTGCAGAATGGAACTCCCTGTATATTTTTCGTTCAAATTTGGTATATGGGGGTTTCGGTGTGTCCTGATTAATGCTGTGGTGTCAGATTTTAAATTAAAAAATGCCTAATATGGTTTTTCGAAAAACGCACCCCTTTAAAAAATCGCAGTAGGCCAGGCTTTCGCGGCAATGCCAGACCAATACTTCGCAACTGATGACCTTTCAGGGACATATCTATAAAAAAATTGCCCCGTTCAATTCCTTTAGCCTACTTAGATTTTCAGGGGTGTTAACATGAAAAACGGGACACACTGTATATAAAAGTCGGTATACGTCTTGTCCTCTCATTGGCGAGTTGAGTCACGTGACTTCTTTGGACGTACATTTAACTCCGTACACGTCCGAAGTAAAGTTATTTAGATACGTCGGAAGCCGTCGGAAGTGCATTTTCCTTAACCATCTTTGCAATAAAGAGCGTATGCCCTCCTTTTTGGGGGATAGGCGCTGCCGTATTGTGTCAGTCGGCAGCGATGCGCGCTGCCTTACGAAAAAAGAAGTAGTAATCATTTCCAATGGTATAACACACCCCCGATTTTCTTGAAATTTTGACCAGCTACCCCCTATTTTCGCCCGACGTTCGGCGTTATACATTATGATACAAGATAGGTCTGAATAATCTTGGACATCATCCAATCGACTTAGTAAACAAGCCGATTCTTCATCCATCGAAGGCTAGAAATAAGGTTATCTGTTATATGTCACGTGACGTGACAATCCACCAATGAGAGAGCAAGACGTATACCAACTTTTATATAGGTCGGACGTATAAATAGTCAATTCCTTCAAATAACTCCTGAATAACTTATATTCAGGGCTGTTAAAAACTTTTATTAAGTGATTGCATGTATAACATAAGTACTAAATAATTAATAACTAGATCCAATAAAATTAGTTGGCATAAGCTATAAAGTTAAATTTATTTAAATTATAAAATTTTAAATAAACAAAAGTTTACAGTATACCCAGAGAAATGGAGTACTCCATTTTCATGAGTACTCCATTTCTCTGAGCATACCCCATGTTTTACCGAACAAGAAATATATTTTCAAGTCTAGCCAAATTCCACACAAGTAGTGATTTATTATGTGCTATTACCGCAGACAAACTTTATTTGTTTGTTTGAGCCTATTACCATTGTTTTTCACTGCTTTGCCTTCGGATGTACTACTTGCTAACTGCTATGCTCCACAGATTCTGTGCCTGTGCCGCAAAATATATAGGTTATTCTGTGCGATATAAAACCACAGAAAATATACTACGAATATATTTTCTGTGATAAAACATAAAACATAGACAAAATACTGCTTGCTGTGCGTTATAAAATACAAGAATTTTAAATATGTGCTGTGCTCTCTGCGTCACTCACATACCTTATAGCACGATAAACCCACGGTATGTCATTGCGCATCTTGTGACGCGTCAGTTGCGAGTCAGAATTTAAATTGCTCCATATGTCTTGTCTGCGGCATGCAGCAATCGATTTTTTGGCAAGATTATTGTCGTTGGGAAATCTATAGTACTTAATTTCCGTTCCCTTACTGTTTCTGTTATTATTTGGACAAACGCTGACTGCACATCCCGGCATTTCTGGTCTATTTTAAAGCACTGTCGAGCTGGACTGGCAGTTGTTTACACTTTTTTCTTGACACATTAAACTGTAAACTATAAAAAATCGTAAAACACAACCGCATTTTGAATTCGTGACTCGCAACTGACGTAGATGCGCAGATTTGCCGTGTTTTCGGATTCGTTACTGACATAGCGTGGGTAAGTCTATTGTGCCTTATAGGAATGTGGTGTCACTGCGTCCGCCGTCCACTAACCACAAAATGAACCTTCACACCATAGAGAAATGAATATATTCCTTTGGCTGTGCCACCATTGAGTATATTATACGCTTAGGTTGAGAAGTGAGCCATTAGCCGCGTTCCTTTTGCCACTTTTCTTAAGAATTCTTACTTCATCTCAGTCGGTGATAAAATGTTGTCAAGCTGATAAGTAGGTAGGGCGTGGGTTTTGCAGACCCTCTCCACTTTCCTCGTAGGCCCCGCCCCCTTTCCTCCTCTAGGCCCCGCTTACTTCCACTGGCCACGCCCACTCCCCCCACTGACCACGTCCACTTCCCCCTCCACTTTCGTGACGTCACACTGTGACAAAAAATGGCGCATGACCAAAAAAATGGCGCATGACCACGCCCACTTTTCCCTCCACTTTCGTGACGTCATACTGTATGCGTCGACGCTCTGACGCTCTGACGTAAGATTGACAAAAAACTAAGGCGCATGCGCCGATACACGTTGTGATAACAAAAAGCACTGACGTAAGACTGTGACAAAAAAAGGCGCATGGGTTGGCGCTCTGACGTAAGACTGTGACAAAAAAGGCGCATGCGTCGACGCTCTGACGTAAGACTGTGACAAAAAAGGCGCATGCGTCGACGTTAAGACGTCATGGTTCTGGCACGTGCGCCGCTGGCCTATGTCACGCTCTGACGTCAAAATGTGACAAAAAGCCAAAAGAGCGTAACCTATGACACTCACGGTCCGACGTCATTACGGCAAATTCTGAAAAAAAAAATCAGCCGGGGTTCGAACTTGCGACCATCGATTTACAAGGTCGACGCTCTAACCAACGGACCCGTCGCGGCGTAGACTTAAGAATACAGGTGTCTCAAAACTCATGTACAAGGTGTGACAAAAACCAAAAGGACCTTAATAGTTTCATCATAAAAACGTGTACAGGGTGAGACGAAAGACATTCCAAAAACCAAAAAGGCCTAATTTCATCACGTGGCGCTACATAATTTATTTCTAATTCCGTCCTTCTCAAGAAAATAATATTATACAGACTTTGCACTGGTACACAAACAGGACAGTCAGACTACCTAAGGAAAACATTTTTAATAAACCGATTTATTGAAATTTGTTCGTTTTAGAATTTCCAAACGTTAAAATATTACGGTTATAAAAAATAATGTTTCGATGTTTATGAGTAGTTTTGGCATTTTCGTGGCGTTGGCGTTTGGCGTTTGGCGTTTTTTTGTCTTTTTGTGAAGGGAGAGGAAAACCTTTTATAGGCACCACGCGGCCGTCCGCGTGGTAGTGTGAGTCTCCGCCCGGAGGGGACATACCCACTAAAAACCTCGCCTAGTTCAGGGTACAGTGGTTGGATTCCAGCCCTATTTTGTAGGAGAAGTGGCTGTAGGCTGTAGAGTGGTGTGCGGCTACTAGAAGAAGCCTTGGCGGTTTAGTGTAGAACTATCAGTAGGGTTTTGCCAGACGAAGAAAATTCCTCAGATGAGAGTATGACGGGGCCTTTTGTGTGGGAGATCGGGATTGGGGACATAATCGGTAGCAGTTCTGAGAAGAGCGTTTGGATGAGTCTCCGTCTTTGCATAGGTTTTTAAGGAGAGTTCCTTGATAAAGTCATTCAAAAATGGAATATTCATGTCACGGTGGATGTGCCGATTAGCGACATACCATTCGGCACCTGTGATAGTAGTCCTAAGACAACGACTTTGGACTACTTGGAGTTTTTTGTGATGACTTTTTGCCATATACTGCCAGGCAGCGCAGGCATAGGTCATCACGGGACGAAGTATGGTCTTATAGAGAGTGAGATTTGCTTGAATGGGGAGTTTGGATCCTTTGTGGATCATAGGATATACTGCTTTGAAGATTTCTAGGACGTTTTGCCTGGTTTGCTCAGTGTGTTTCTCGAAAGTGAGCCGGCTGTCTAGGTGACTGCTTGAGTTTTGCCAGGATTGACTTTGATTTTCCACTTGTGAAACCACTCGGAAAGAGTATCCACGGCCACCTGGAGCACCCTGCACGCTTGCTCACTGCGACGACCGGAAGCGGTTATCGCAGTATCATCTGCATACAGGTACAGCGATGTGTCGGGAGATCTGGGAATATCGTATGTGAAGACATTGTACAGAGTGGGATGAGTTTATAGATGAGACCGGGGTGCCATACCCGGTCAAAGGCTTGGCCGGTGCGTCATCCTCTCCACTTCCGGGACGATGTCTCCGTAGCGGGGCGCAGGGGGAACCCCGCCATGTGGACCGGCGTGGAGACGATGAGCGACGACGTTGGCCTCGGCGTTATCCCCTCTCCGTCCGGCGTCCGTTGGCTCCGTTGCGGGGGTCGACGACGACGACTAAACATAAATATTTTGTTGGAATTTGGTTTTAGTTAGGTTAGGTTCAACGTTTTTTTTTTGTCTTTTTGCGATAGGAGAGGAAAACCTTTTATAGGCACCACGCGCGGCCGTTCCGCGTGGTAGTGTGGGGGTCTCCCCGAAACGGGGCATATACCCACTAAAAACCTCGCCTATTTCAGTTTTCATTGGTCGACTTAAGGTTACATGAATTTGAACATTGTACAGGTTGTTTAGAATCACATTGCAATAGTTCCTTCCAGCATAATAATGGCTTAGTTAATCACTTACACTTATCTGAAGAACATATGGTAATTATGGAATATACCGTATGCACCGCCCGATTTTCTTGAAATTGTGGCTACCTCCCCATTTTCGAGTTCCCTGAACACGAATCAGACCTCTATAATCGAGATGAATTTAGCTCAAACTGATCATCACCCTATTTGCACGCGCCGAATGTCGGGCGAAAACAGCGGCAGGGCCGGACGTAAACACGGCACAAATCTTTCAAAATTTCGGTTTTTCCGCGGCTATTCGCGAAATTTCGATGTTGCAAGAGGTGCAAATAGCGTGGTGATCAGTTTGAGCTGCATACAGTAAAATTTCATCCGGATTTGACGTTATTTATTCTTAATTCATTTGCATAATGTATGCCAAACGCACAACGTAGTATTGAATATGTTACAGCCCGTATATGAAAACAGACCGTATGTATACGGTCTAGGCTGTATCTATACGGCCTAAATGTAAATCGTATGTAAATAACATGGCATTTCATATACAGACTAGACCGTTAACATACGGACTATTGGCATTCAGACTGTATGTGCAATCGTAGTGAATTACCCTTCAAAGAAGAATATGCCTTCTTTTTAGTATGTATTTTGCAGAAAAAAATCTAGGATACCTATACATTATACTAAATAATTACTTTCCATATACTCAATAATTACCTTCCTTCAAAATACTAGACAGCAAGAAATAATCTCCTTTGATGGGCCTATATAAAAAAGAAGGGGTAATTCAGAAATGGCGGACGTCGAAACCGCCCGGAAAATATTGCACATACATTCTGTCTTTGTTTAAATCTCTCTGTGAAATACGGTCTAGTTAGGGGTAGGGGCGAGTTTTTAAAGTCGACGCAAATATGTGATGGAATCCATCAAGCCAATCACAAGTGCGAAAATTTTTGAATGGTCCAATCACATTACATTGATGGATTCTATCACATATTTGTGTTGACTTTAAAAACTCGCCCCAGATAGACCGTATATAATAGGACTAGTCCTTTTGCAAACCGACAATAGCGTGTGTTGACGAACAAGCCTCTTATACATATGGACTAATATCTTCAGTCCGTTTACATAGGGACTAGTCCTTTTGTATACGGCCTGTTTTAGCCCAGAAAAGTTCGTCCTTTTTTTGGGGTTTTAGATATACGGTCTGTAACAAATACAAGACGAGAGGCTTAATATTGTAACCTTGAGTCGACCAATGAAAACGTGGAATGCAAAGTGAGTTTTAGCCACCGTGGTCTTCTCGTTTCCCGTTAGAGGTTCTATCTTTAATCTGTGTGTTGTGGTTTGTGGTTATCATTCTGGCCACAAAATATATAGGTTAATTCTGGCCAATATCAGAGAACAACTTCCTTGTTATCTGCCAATATTCTGTGCGCGTCGGTATCATGGCGGAGAACGACATAGATTTGTATGCGGACGATATTGACCAAGATTTCGCCCAGGTAAGGGTATTTTTTACAAATTGTGTTTTTCATCTTCTTGTAATTAAGTAATTATACTGTGTAATTTTTTTATCCTCCTACGGGCCCCGGAACGAGGTACTCTGGAATAATATGTAAATGCGCCTCCTGTATGAAGGCGTCCTTTTATTTAATTTATATATTTTTATCTATTTGTTTGTGCACAGAATTCGTTAGCTTTAAAGTCAACAAATTTATTTTCTACCAATTTATTTCAGGACGATTTTGGTGGTGAAGGTGTTGATCTGTATGATGATGTTATTGCCACGTCTGGAACAAACAATGCAGAGACCTCTGACTCAAAATTTGATGGACATTCGAATGCAAACAACGAAGAGACAAATGGGAACCCTCCCTCAAATCCTGGGGTTGTGGTTTTGCACACTAATAGCAGCAATACAGGCAGGAGGCATCAGTTGTATGTCGGGAATCTCACTTGGGTATGAAATATCTTGAGTTTTATTTACTTAGGCGGCAAATATAGTCGTTCCGCCGAATAGCGAAAACTTTGACAGTTCATTTGACATTTGCCCAACTCCCTCCCTAGATTGCCGGTAATAATCTTGGTCCAAAGTCAATAACCTCGTACCTTTTTCCACGTTTCTTAAGAATTCTTACTTTATCTCAGGATGTGAGCTAAAGTGAGATTTTTTACCTCTCCCCGTAATGACTGAGTTTGGTAGTGGGAAAAATTCCCCTTTCACAAGATGAGGAAAACCGTGCCTTTGACAGAAAAAAACAAACTGAGTAGCCCAGCTAACAACTGAGCTAGAGTTCTCAGTGTAGGGACAAAAGGAAAAGGAAGGCAGCTGATGTATTTTTAGTAACCTCTCTATGAAATCGAAAATAACTAGATTATTGATTTTTGCAAGTTGCTAATTACAGCAGATAGGGAAAAGGGTGGGGGGACCAGTTACATGTGGAGGCCTAAATATAGCATATATGTCAAAACCTTCCCTCTCTAGTAACCGTGGTTGTAAACAAAAAATTGTGACAAAAAATGAAATGCGGCACTGGCACCCCTGATTTCAGGGTTGAGATGATTTAAATTGGGCAGTGGCTATTTATACGTCCGCCGTATGTAAAAGTCGGTATACATCTTGTGCTCTCATTGGCGAGTCGAGTCACGTGACTTCTTTGGATGTACATTTAACTCCATACACGTCCGAAGTAAACTTATTTAGTTACGTTGAATAAAGAGCGTATGCCCTCCTTTTTGGGGGATAGGTGCTGCCATATAAAAAAGAAGGGGACATTCGCACCATATTGTGGCAGTTGGCAGTGACGCATTGCCGTATGAAAAAAGGAGTGGTACCTAATTATTTAAAATGGTGTAACCCACCCCCGATTTTCTTGAAAGTTTGGCTAGGTACCCCCTATTTTTGCCCGATGTTCGGTGCTAGGTACCCACGTCGAATGTGGGGTGAAAATAGGGTGTAGCCAAAATTTCAAGAAAATCGGGGGTGGGTTTACAGCACTGAACGTCTGGTGAAAATAGGGGATATCTAGCAAAAATTTCAAAAAATCGGGGGTACACCATTGGTAATAATTACAACTTATTTTTTCATACTGCAGCGCCCATCGCCGAAAAAGGAGGGCATACGCTCCTTATTGCAATGATGCTTGAGAAAAATGCACTTCCGACGTATCTAAATAAGTTTACTTAGGATGTGTATGGAGTTAAATGTACGTCCAAAGAAGTCACGTGACTCGACTCGCCAATGAGTGCAAGACGTATACCGACTTTCATATGTCGGACGTATAAATAGCCACTTTCTTTTAAATCAGTTGACTAATTGACATGATTTTAATCAAAGCGATTCCTTTAAATAAAATGGTTAAAATTAAAAAAATAAACATAAAATCAGGATTATTCATAGAAAGAAAAACTTAAAATTGTTTTGGATACAAAAAGAAAACTATTTTTTTTTATAATTTACTGGAGCAAAAATATTACTGATAGGTAGAATATGTGTGTGTCATTTATATAGCCAAGCATTGTCTGTCGGTGTTTACAAGTTTTGAGGAAGTCGCGATGCGAATGACCTGAATTTTCCTGTCAAGGCGACGGATTTTGTTTTATTTCTGTTCTATATTATGTCATGAACATTTGTTATTTTTCTGGAAAGTTTATTTTTAAGTACAATACTGTGGGTAAAAAGATTTTTGAAATGTAGGTATAAGAAGTACCTTGTTTACTAACCCATCTATAGATTCATTGATCTGAGTGTATTATTTATGCTTGACAATATTATTTTGTTTGGCGAAACAAGATAGAAACAGTCAGAAAATATGCACGTTAATAAAAACTAGCCAAAATTATTATTTTTTAAAATAAAAAATGCATGATTTTTGATTTTTTTTTAAAGAAACCATGTTTTTTATCAACCCTGCCTTGTCAGTTGGTATGAACAGGGTGTCTACCAACCTGGAAAACCTGGAAATGTCAGGGAATTATTTTTGGTTAGGGAAATCAGGGAAAAGTCAGGGAAATCTATAAAATAACCTGGAAATTTCTGGTTTAATAGATATAAAAATAGGAAATCTTTAATTCTTACAAAAACTAATCAAAATTATATCTTATATTCATTTTGGTGAAACAGCAGCTGCCTTCAAAATAACGTACTTTTACCCATTACGAACAACACTTTTAGTCCCAAAAACTGTTAGTTCTAGACACTAGCTGGGCCTGCGACAGAGTTGTGCAATGTTGCCAGTGCCAGACTGGCAAAACGAAAAGCCATCACATACTGGTATGAAAAGCCGTCAATTTGTTGTCACATGACATGGCAGTTGCAATAAGAGTAAGCAACCCATAAAACTTAAATATTCTGTGTTGCATATCTAGAATACGATTTTTTATTTTGTATGTAGGTATCTTCAGATTGAAATTAAAAAATAAATGAAACCGGTCGTTCAATTTTAGTCTCCTAAATTAAAAAAAAAAAAATAAGTAATTTAAAACAAACTAAAATATCAAAAATAAACTTTGCTTTAATCTGTTTTTTTTTGTTTATAAACTTTTATATAGCTTTACCTCGTAGTATGTTAGTATCATAGCCGAACTAAACATTGTTAGTACTTACGTGTGGGTCAAATCTTGCAAGTGAATTTTAAACCTCTACCACCCAACCAATTGAGCTGAAATTTTGCACAGACTGTTGGTACTAGTGACACTAACATCTAGTATACTCAATAGCTTTGTTCCAACAATAGTTCTGAACCAGTTGTTCTGAACCCAATATTGTAGTTTGTTCAAAATGGCCGCCGCTCCAAAATGGCGAATTACCTTTTTTCTTTTATAACAACCTCAAAATATGGATGTCAAAAATAAAAGGAAAAAATGACAAAGTGAGTGACGTCATAGTAAATTCAATATGGTGGCCGCTAGGGTTCCCAAGTCCCGGGACCGAAAAGGCATTCGGGACTTTGGTCCGAAATTTTAACTCCCGGAACTAGTCCCGAAATCAAGATGATGTTTCTTTACAACAAATTTTGTGAGGAAAAGTTTATAAAGTGCCTGCCAAAAAGTTGGAACCATATGGGAATTTTTCTTATTTTTGGGCTAAGATGAAACCACTCTGGGTCGATCATCTCTGCTTACAAAAAGATTCGAAATGAGGTCATTAAACGTTGTGACGTCATTTCACATACCTGTCAAAAATGACATTCAATTAAATAAATAGCCAAAATACGCTTTATTTGTAATTTTATTGAAAAAAGTTATTTGAAAAAGTTGCTTGTGTGGGGATTAAAATGAAATTTGTCGCTTCTACATATTTCAGAATAATAATGCGCAACTACGGAAACCTAACCTTTTATTATCAATGTCAGTCGTCACTTCCGGGATGGCGGCAAATTTTAATTTGAAAATTAAGAATAAGGCTACACTTGGAATTTTATTTTATCTCTATTTGCCAATTTTCAGACAAAAATTATGACAATCATAAATTTTTGATTTTTTGAAAAAATATTAAAATTGCACCTTGTTAGTCGAGTTTCTCTTGAAACTAGCCGATTGCGAACCAAAAAGGATCCATAACTAAAAAATATCACGTTTGGATGATAGGCAAACAATTCTAAAGTCAAATATGGCACACCAAAAAAAAAAATGAAATCTATTTTTATATTTTTTCAAAAAATAAAAAAATTATCATTGTCAGAATTTTTGTCTGAAAATTTGCCCATAGGGGTAAAATAAAATTACAAGCAACTTTTTCAAATAACTTTTTTCGATAAAATCATAAATAAAGCGTATTTTGGCCATTTATTTAATTAAATGTAATTTTCGACAGGTATGTCAAATAACGTCACGGCTTTTAATGATCTCATTTTGGAAGCAGAGATGATCACCCCAGAGTAGTTTCATCTTAGCCCAAAAATAAACAAAAATCCATATGGTTCCAACTTTTTGGCGGGCACTGTATAAGAGAAATATTTTTATTTAAATGTGGGTAGTACCTAGGTACCTACAAAATAACAAACACAAAATAAACTAAAACTGAGATGACTTAAAAAAACACAACACACCAACAACTAAAGTAGCTCCAACTCAAACTAATTTAAATGTATGAGTAAGTATACAAGTAAGTATTCTTAATTTAGTTTATAACCTAAAATTTGTAATAATTCCCACAATTTTATATATTAATTAAAGAACTATATATACGGATATGGTTAATGTCACTACACGACCACACGGTTGGCCGTTCAGTGGTGGCGTGTTCATGACGTAATAAAAAAATTCGGGACTTTTGAGGTTTTGGGACCATGAGAAAAATCCCGGGACCACACTTTTTGGGTAAAATCCCGGGACAATCCCGGGACTGGAAACCCTAGCGGCCGCCCCAAGATAGCGGATTTCCTATTTCTTCCACCCTTGACATGGCTATGAAATGAAAGGGTTTGACGAGTAGAAAACGATAAGGTGAAAGACGTCACACTAAATCCGATATGGCGGATGCCCCAAGATGGCAAAGGCCCTGAGATGGCGGACTAAATTTATTTACCATCTCGTCACATGGGAATAAAAAAATACTAAAAAGCCCAAAATAAAATAAAAAAAAACCTTTTTAAAAACAAGCTTTTAGTTAATCTAAAACAAATAAAATAGTTTTTTGTTAAGGTAATTCAATACCAAATTTTGAAATCAAAAAGCTTGTCCCCCTTGGGGATCCAGCTCGTCGTGTAATACATTCGCGGCCATCATGT
Source organism: Pseudeuparius sepicola (assembly GCA_963920635.1). Taxonomy (NCBI): domain Eukaryota; kingdom Metazoa; phylum Arthropoda; class Insecta; order Coleoptera; family Anthribidae; genus Pseudeuparius; species Pseudeuparius sepicola. Next base: position 41,237,436 of record OY987303.1, on the reverse strand, counting down.
AAAAACAGTGCAACTACCTAGTTACTGCTTTTTGTGGAGGATTTTTGGATAATATAATAATAATAATAATAATTCTCACCCTCACAATACTCCAAACTAGGAGTACCCCAGAAGCAAACACATGCTTGTGCGGGGGAAGGGGGCAATTACTATTATTTTGTCTTCGTTGCCAAAACACAAGCAAGGAGTATGACACTCGCAAGGAAGATCATCGAGACATCTGTTTTTTGCATGCTATTCGCTAAAAGAACCATTAAAGATTTTGTCCAAAAATGAGTTGAAAGACATTCCTGAAATACTGTGAAAGAGCTACACGTCTTACAACGCTGCACAAGGGAATTGGAGGGGAACCGGCCTCAGTGCCAGCTGGTTCCGGCAAGGTGAAGAACCTCTGGCTGTGGCATCGTAAATAGGGGTTTTAATAGTGTTTTAAAAATATATATTTCCGACATTAATATGCAGTTTAGAAAAATTTTAAGTGCATAGTCGTAAAAAGCGCATTTTCCCCCACATGCCTTTAAATTTTCTGTACTTATCAAAGTTACGCCCTGTATATTGAAAGTCCTTATCATTCTCAACAATTTTGTAGGAAAATATTTTCTGTATCTTTTATTGTTCAAAATCTACAGGGTCAAATATGTAAAACATGGAATTTTTCTAATCAGTTTCCGAGATCTAGCTAGCCATGGAAACAATTGATAGTCAGAAATTATTTAAGAGTATGTCAGGGTGCCTTGCGCACCCTTCAATTTATTCAACTGGAATATATATATTTTTTTTGTAACAATAATAGCAAACAAGTTAGTAACAAGCACAAAACAAAAATTCAAAAAATATTCCAGTTGAATAAATTTAAGGATGCACAAGACACTAAGACACTATCAGTTGTTTCCATGGCTAGCTAGATTTCGGGAAATGATTGGAAAAAGTTCCATTTACACATTTGACCCTGTAGATTTTGAACAATAAAAGATACAGAAAATATTTTCCTACAAAAGTTGTTGAGAATGATAAGGACTTTCAATATATAGGGTAAAAAATGGTATGTTTCTGGGAAAATAATATCGATGATGTCACAGCGGCCATTTTCCCAAACATCAAAAAAGGTAATTTTCAGGCATAATTGGACCTCAGTATGTTCCATTTATAAACCCCTTTTTGAAATTTTATTTTGGGTTTTCTTGTTCCCACTGTAGGCCTGAGATGTCGAGTTTCGCTCACCCTGTACAGGCACAAAACATCCCTCTTTCCAAAATACAAAAAAAAATTATAATAGTTGGTACAAAGTTGGTTGCTAAAGCTGAAAACAAGCGAAACATGTTTTTATGTGGCAAACTATTTAACACATATTTATTTAAAAAGTTACAAGCAGGTTTCCATAATTTTTTCCATCCTCTATATCACATAATATGTATTAAAAAAATAATAAGTGCATCTCAGCTATATCTACAAGGTGAGTCAGTCATGCCGTGAAAAATGTTAACCCTATATTGGTAGTCCCCTAAAATAGACGAAATTCTAAGATTCTAAGGGTTTGTCTATAAATCTCTTTTCTGAAAATGCGAGGTGTATTTTCGTGCAAAATATATATTTCTTAAAAAGGCATGGTAGAGCGCTTTCGGCTTACGCCATCATCAGTACCACTTGTCAGGTGTACAAGAAATTTTGAGATGCCATATACTATATAAAACCATAGAGGACGATAGAACAAACTTGACACATGTTAAAATACTTAAATCACCTACACATCACAGCTCATAAGCTATATAATTTGACATATTTGATTTTAATATTAATAATTATGAATGATAGCCATTTTGTTGAACAGCTGATGGGCCGGAAGGTTTATTATTATTTATTATTTATAATTTAATCACGTGCACACAGCCGACACTTTTCATTATAAATCTCTTGACCTCTTGACTTGAGGCTGAGTACTTCGCCTATTAAGCAATATGTGATGCACCATAAGCGCCGGTTATTAATTTAATTTCAGATTCATATTAAATTATTTTTTCTCCATCATCTACCCGTGTATTTTTAGATATAATCACAAACACTTGCATTTACTTGAGAAATTTTGAGTTTCCGTACACAATATTTTGCTTAGCTTTTAAAATACACGAGAAAATTGCTATCAGTAACACTGTCTAGTAGTGTCTATCCGTTTTCACTTTGCACATTTTCCGTTTTTCCTATCTTTTTGATGAGCCACTAAACCATACCATAGCCTAGTGACTGAGGTTGTTGACATTTAGGTTGCCAGATTTCTGTATAGCTATGCCAGAGGGGACAGCAAATTCTGCCGGCAACACCGGATAATAGATGGCTCTGATATCACAAATACCCACTTAGTATTTTAAATAAAATCTGTACCCAGTTGTTTTTAAAAACATATAATTAATTAAAAACTGTAACGTTTAACGTTAGAATGTTTTTGTGAATTATTAAAACTGAAGAAAAGTCATGATACGGGGGTTATTTCGAATTCTCACAAGTTATTAGATTATTTCGTGTGTGTTCTTTAGCAGTAAAGGTGGTTTATACACTTTTTAGAATAGAATTCAATGTTTTATTTTTAAAAATGACAAATAATAATTATGTGATAAAAATCCTATTACTTCATTTTCATTGTGTTTACTAAATCCGATCTCCACACTTATGATTGCTAGGGCTATTTAGTGATAAAAGCAACAACAGCAACACCTTCACATTCTGTGGGTATTTTCGTCAGCTTCTTACACGCTAGGAGGGTTACGGTTACAAATTTTTTATACAGCAGAGGAGGGCCAGCAAATTGTGATGACATTATCCCTAGATGGCCGTTGGCACTGCCTGAACATATGATCAGACGAAAACTTCCACGCAGTTCTAATGTCGAGACCATGTGATTGAACCGTATTCTTGGTGACATGTGGTTTGCGCATGAAGGGCCACAGCACATGTTGCATGGCCAGTCTGTGGATTTTTGAACCACCACTGCCGAATCGCTGGACTGATAGAGAAGGGCCTGTGCCATAGCCAAGCGCGATCCCCATTGTTTGGGGATACGATAAAATCCATCGTGTATGAAAAAACTGAATTTTACAGTGAGCAAGAGTTACGTGCGCGAATTGAAGATGCTGCCGTTCGAATCCGCAATAATCCCGTATTATTTGCGCTTATTCGTGGATCGCTTATGAACAGAATTAATAGCTTGTTATTCAAGTTAATGGTGGCGTTTTCAAAATAGTAATAGTGCATTTTGGTGCGTGTTTGCACTTTTTGTACTTAATTTTGTGTTTTATTTGCTACTGCACAGTGCTTTGCAGTATTTCCGATTCCCGATGGAAGGTTATCCACTTGGTCGTGGTCGTCAGACTGAGTATCTCGGCGCAAACAACTTGTATAGGCCGAGGGAAATGCAATGCACTAATTACTTGTCATGCATTTTTGGGTATCAAAAAAGGAAAAAATGGATTGACATTGGAAAATTAAAAAGTTACTAGATTAACTGAGACCATGCTGTATTTATCGTCACATCAGAAAACTGTTTCCCCAAAAATTTAAAAACCCCAGAAAAATTATCGGTCTTTAAGGTTTTTCCACAATATTTCAATCTTTCGGCATTTTTTGAGATTTCTGAGAATAAGTAAAAAATAAATAAATTTAGGATATGTTGATGCAATTGGCAACAACGCGCCAGTAGTAGCAGGCCTCCATGCGATGTTTACTAGCTCGGCCAGTCAGAAACTCTGTTAATTAAGGAGTTTAAATGCACTTCTGAAAAGATTTTTTAAATTCTTTTGGTTGATTTTAGATTTTTTTTAATTTCGGAATTCGTATCACGCTATTTTTTATCAACTTGTGGTTAAATTTTTTTACATCATCACTGAATCACCCTGTATACAATTTACTTATTACCGAGCTTATTATGGTTATTACAACGGACCTCCTAAATAAAGCTGGGCGGCTATTCCTATATGTTAAAAAAATAAGAAAGCTGCGTTTTTTGGCGGGTTATTTAAAACGAAGTGAAAAAGATGAAGAAGAAGACTTAAATCTAAATGGTGCCAACAGTATCCCTAGAAATCAGCACAACATGGCTGCCCAAAAACAGCCTTCAGCACCCTCTGGCGGTCGGACAAAAATTTGGCGGAGGGGGAAAGCACCAATAGCAGTCAAGCTTTGTTTAGGCGGTCCGTTGTTATTACTTACACCTATTGTTTTTTTTTTTGTTTGAACCGAACACAACGCGACAATAATGTGGATGAAACTGGTCGGCTTGGCAACCTCCGCTTGGCCGCTGCATGGGTGGGTACTGGTAATTTTAAAGCGTAATATTTCCAATTTTGCTCGAGATTTTAAGGATTTTAGAGATTTTTCGAGATTATAGGGATTCAGAGAGATATTTAGATTTTCTGGCGATTTCAAGGATTATGGAACATTTCTGAGATTTTGCAAAGGATTAGAGATTTTGTGAGATTTTACGAGATTCTACACTATTTCACGGATTTTTGGCAAAGTGTATAGGGTGGGCCAAATTAGACACTTTTAAAGGAAACAAAATTGTTTTCATCGGTAGGTAACTCTTAAACCATTCACTTGAAAAAAATAATTAGTAGCAGCATTGGATTCTACGTAAAAAAGTGCTTTAGAAATGTTTTTACAGAAACACAGAATTTTCAACCTGAAAAAAATTACGCCCACTTTTCGAAAACGCACATTTTCGAAAACGCCCCGTAACTCAAGAACGGTGACAGATATCGATATATGATTTTCGCCATTAAGTTTGTCACCAGACACCATTACCAGTTTTCCACCTATCTCCACTAAAAATACGAGTTTCCCTTTAAAAGTGTCTAATTTGGCCCACCCTGTACACTAGATTTCTTCAGTGTCACGCCCCTTGTGTACCCACCTCCAATATTTTTGAAATTTCATCTACACTCCTATTTTCAAGGTACTTGAAAATGAATCTGACCTTAGTTTTTGCAGGTGGGACTTGGTTTCCGAAAAATAAATTTTCAAATTTTTTTTGACACTTCACTTGTCACAGCGATATGTATGGTTATAATCAGAATTAATTTTTACTGTACGCAACTAATCACTACACTATTTTGCAACTTCGCGAAAACCCGTGGAAAAAACAAAATTTTCCGAAATTTATGAAATGTTTTCTGGTCAGTTATGGTGTCTGCCATTTCTGCTTGAAACCTGATGATAGGACGTAATGAAGAATTTAAAAATCTTGGGTATACACTATACCAGTCTCCAAACTTTGCTTTTAAATTACGCGCAAATTTTTGTATTGGGACTAACTGATCTATGGCGCAGGGCAAGTGTCAAAGACGTCTCATTGCGGTGGAGATATTCGATGCACGTGCTGTGTGTTACATATTGTTAAGACTACTTACGACCATGCTAAACATACAGTGTGTCCCTGGATAAGTGAAACATCTCTTGTAAAAGACAAAAAAAAATAAGTTGAAATTTGAGCTTGTGGGGATCAGTCCTACTTGGTTTGAAAGTAATTTGTGACATAATTTTAGTTTTGAAAAATCAAGTATGCCTTGGATATTTCGACAAAACTGTTTTTTTTTACACTAGTAAAGTACCTTTCCTGTAGGAGTTACGGCAATATGTTATCAAGAATGAAAAACTGAGTAATTTTCCAAAATTTGAAAATTCTAGGCCTACTTTGATTTTTTGCTCTTTTTTACTAGAAAATTGGGGAAAAGTGCCCTTTTGGTCAAAGATAATATAAAACATTACTAGGAAAAATTGTTAAGAATGCAAAAATAAATAAGGCATCACAATTTAAAAGCAAAAGGGCATTTTGACCACGTTTTTTAGTAAAAAAGCAAAAAATCAAAGTTGGCCTAGGATTTTCAAATTTTGTACACATACTCAGTTTTTCATTTTGAACAAGTTTTCTTAATAACATTTTGCCGTAACTTCTATAGGAAAGGCACTTACTAGTGAAAAAAAATCAGTCGAAATATCCAAGGCATACTTGATTTTCGAAACTAAAATTATGTCACAAATTACTTTGAACCCAAGCAGGGCTAATCCCTAAAAGGTAAAATTTCAACTCAATATTTTTTATCCTTTAAAAGAATCGTTTCACCTATCCGGGGACACCGGTGTGTAAAAAAAGTGGGGAAATGTGCCCTTTTGCCTTTAAATGTTGTTGTCTTATTATAACGACAGTTTCGGCCCGGCTATCGAAACCAGTTATATCTGGCTCAATTAGGATACTTGAAATAAAACACAGATTTAAAACAATTACAGGGGTTGTTTATTATTGGAGAATTGTTTACAAAAAATGAGCGACTGAAATTCGTTAACAATATGAAAATGGGAAATTTAATTAAACAAATTTAGGTTAAATTAAGTGATTATAAAATGAGAGATGAAATAAAGTTGTTACAAGAGATGTGAAAGTCCAAAGCCACTAAGCACTGATATGAGATTACGTTAAAGTTCGATAAATTCAAAATTGACAAAGTTCTGCACTTCTGATCTTACTTTTGGAACACTTCAACAGGGAAACACCTTACATGTATATTCGTAGCCTTGGGAGTGCTAACAGCCCTCGACCAACCTTCCGTTGTAGTTTCGACAAAGTTTGTTAGAAGTTCCCGATGAAACTGCGACCCCCACTCAACTGTCTGACAGCTGTGATAGTGGCGTTGATGTCGGTAGCTCGAAGTCTCAGGGTCCTGGCCAGGTCAGCTGTCCCAGTATTAGCTGGTGGTCGGCAGATTGTAGGAACGTGTTCACCGAGTCAGTCTACTGGTGTTTGCTCGTGCAGATCGTGCATGAAATAAAGTCAAGTGAATTAGGCAGTGCTAAAACCTTCTACGTATACAGTACACGGCTTATTGTCAAAAGAAATTCAGATAATATTAATTGACTTAAAGTTTATAAAGAACTATATAAATTCAAAAATACAAGTAAGTTAAATCCAATATATATTAACCCTCAATGATATTCATGAATATCCTCCCCCTAATATTTTGAATTAAACACAACTTCGATTTGACTAGTGCGAGTTCAAAATAATGAACAATAAGCGAATGAGTTTAAAATATTTATAACGAGAAAATTGTGAACAAGTATGAGGTCACGATATTCTTAAAAAAAAACGACTTAAATTTGCATGAAACTGTAACGATAATTATGGCCAAAAATCAAGACAAACTCAAACGAAAACCGAAAAAGGCACAAACTTGAACCGCACAGGTCAGGACAAAAATAGCTACGTCTATTTCTTGGGGTAAAGGTGCTATGAAAGCGTAGAGATTAACCCTAGCCAAGAAATAGACGTGCAACGGAGTGAGCCTCAGGTGAGTTTTAAATATTAATTTGACCAAAAAACTATCAAGATAATTTCAAAAACTCACCTGCAACACGTGCTCCACTCCTGTCCTGTGCCTCGTTCCAAGAAAGTGGAAATGCAAAATTCCCACGCCACGCTGCAATCTCGACCTACTCAAGGGTCGGCAGCTATAACCTCGAAAATTCCAAAATGCAGGATGGCCGTTCACATGAAAATGAAAAATACACTGTTAATCGGGTACAGCAAATTAATCTACACAACAAATGCACATAATAAAGTCGAAAGGTAACATCAGGCAGGTGATAAAGTTAGATAAAGAATCTCGATGGGAAAACCCCCGGATGTTATCCTGATACCTGACAGACACTTGCCCCTTGGAGATCGGAAAAGTAGAGAGAGACTTGGCAGTCGACACTTCGCTTTTATAGCGTCTCACAGAATATATTTGTTAAGGTTAGGATCTTTGAATTAAAATTCTGCGTACACGGATGGACACTGGTTAGTGGAACAAACCCAGCGTATCCGAACAGACCACCAGAATCTAAGCGCTAACCTAGATTTAGGCGAACCAAGCCGAACGAACTACCACATGTGTTCAGTGCACTCTAAGATTCAACGTACCTTGGATCTTAACAGATGTTTCCGTATTCACTACGTCACACCAAAAATCGATATCAAAACGAAAGAGAGAACTGATATTCGACTGAATCAAATTGGAACTTGCGATTTCACAACAAAATACTCAAAACTGTGTGCAAGGGTTGTTAATAATTATTTAAAAACGTAGTAACAGAGTTTTAATAAAAAATTCCGTTACATTATTCATTTTTGCATTCTTAAAAATTTTTCCTAGTAACATTTTGTATTATCTTTTACCAAAAGGGGGCACTTTTCCCCACTTTCCTATTAAAAAAAAAGCAAAAAAAAAACAAAGTAGGCCTAGAATTTTTAAATTTTGTATGATTACACAGTTTTAATTCTGAACAACTTTTCTTAATAACATTTTGCTGCAATTCCTATATAGGAAAGGTAGTTTACTAGTGTAAAACAGTTATTTATGTACCAAGGCACTGAAGTTCAACTTATGACTCACGTGGAATTTAGTTGTAGAGGCCTCTGGCCGATTCCGAATTTCAGTGCCGAGGTACATATTATATGTATATATATTTTTTAAATTGAAAAACAAATGTTTTATTAGGTGAAAAATAATTATAAGGAATCACCCGTCCATGAACCGGCTGTGCGCGGCGTTGCTTGACTTTGACGATTGCTCTACCTAGGTCAAGTATGACGAGACACGGCACTTTCCAACAGAAAATCCAAACTGTTGCCTGTTGCGCAGCATCCATGTAAAATAGATTCATATTCAAACTTATTAAAATATTTATACTTAAAGATTGCGCTGCTATAGGTAACAATTTCGCAATGTGTACGAAAAGTTAAATGGGCCTTTATTGGCCTGGTTTTGAATATTTGACAGGCAATTGCTCCGTGTCTGATGTTTGATGTTTACATCTCGCCAAGGCCTACTTATTGAAAAAATCTCACAATAATGGGCTACTTCTGTGCCGATTTCTGAGCTTTTAGTAACGATTTTGAGACACTTCACTGCCGATTTCAAGAAAAAACTGTTTTTTCGGAATATCCAAGGCATACTTGATTTTTAGAAATTAAAATTATGTCAAAAATTACTTTCAAACCAAGCAGGGCTGATCCCCAAAAGCTCAAATTTCAACTCGAAATGTTTTGCCTTTTACAAGAGTCGTTGCACACTGTATATGGTAATAAGTGCAGGTCTTGGGAAAGTTACAGTAGTACAGCGCGATCTTGTGGGGAGTGGCAGAATTACGCAAAAACATCAATTATGCTTGGTTAGTGGAAGTATACAACGCCATCTTGTACTGAGTAGCAGAGCTGTAGAGCTAGATCATGTTCTGGAAAAGTTCTGCTGCATGATTGCTTGTCTGGAAGATTTGAGCACTTTCGAGACTTTTCTAATATGTTCTACGCACTGAGGATGCGTGATACAAATACAGGAGACAACTTCTGATTATTATTTTGTATGATTTGTAAAATGGGCCGGATTGGTGGAGCTCACGGACGGTAGTTTGGAGACCCCTGAATTATACTAATAAATAATTAACAAAAAGAGCGATAGTCGACCATATACAGTACTGTTTCGGGACGGTAATCCCTCATCAGCATGGCTCACCCGACTATGAAGTGCTATAAACAAACGTGCCTGGATGATGGATTTACTATATAAGGAATCAATGAATTACCGAAGCAATTAATTGATCATGGAGTATTATAACGATAGCACACCCCAAGGTGCGGGACAAAGCCACTGGTCTTGATCGGCAAAGGCTCACGCCACAATTACCGAGACCCGCCATCTACCGTCTCCACGGCGTCGGTTAGACAACCGAAAACTCGATGTAGCAGAAAGAGTGATATAGCTATGATTGAGGTTACAAAAAAAAGTTTTTTTTACAAAAGTTATAGATACTAATACAAAGTTTTTTGTGACACTATTGGACCTTATGCAGTGTGTTCTAGAAAGCCGTGGCAGACATAACTTATGTTTCTTTAAAGGGAACATCTTGTATATTTTTGTTATATGTTCGCTCCAACCGTTCGTTCAGAACTAAGTCTTTTTTTTTTGAGGGATTACTCCTTGGGTCATAGGCTGCCATGAAAGACAAATGCCAAATTATAGTAATAGCTGACAGTTTGCAAGTATATTCATGCTTTGGAAAACAAAATGGGCTCTTTTAAAATTTCAGGGAAAATGAAGGAGGGAAATTGAGAGAAATAAGAAATTTTAAATAGTAATATTCGTCAAATTTATTGTTTGTAATTGAATTTTTATTGAAAACGACAATGACATTTACAAAAAGGATATATTTTTATGTTTTTGTGGGGTTATTTAAAAAACAGAATTTATTATGACAGACCGAAAAATGTAGAAACACTGAAAGGTAGAATTCGGGAAGAAATCCACATATTAAATACTGAACACAGCAATTTTATTGTTGCCCCAATAAACAGAAACTTAGTAACAAATATCAATAAATTCATACGTATATCCTTTTCCTAAATGTTCTAAACGAAGTTTATTAACTATGTCACTATTTAAAATTTCTCATTTCTCTCAATTTCCATTCTTAATTTTCTCTGAAAACTTAAAATCGCCCATTTTGTTTTCCAAAGCGTGAATATACTTGCAAACTGTCAATAATTGTTACTATAAATTGGCCTTTGTCTTCCATGGCAACCTATGACCCAAGGAGTAATCCCTCACAAAAAAGGCTGTTCTGAACGAACGCTTGGAGCGAACATATAACATATATGCTTCATTGGAATCGGAAAAAAGCATAGAAAATATACAAGGCGTTACATTTAAAAAACAAAAGTTATGTTTGCCACGGCTTTCTAGAACACACTGTATAAGGTCCAATAGCGTCACAAAAAACGTTGTATTAGTATCTAAAACTTTTGTAACAAAACTTTTCTTTCTAACCTCAGACACTAGCAAGTTAGGGGGGTGTCAATTTATACTGTACTTTATTAACCTCGTTAGCAACAGTTTCTGCCAAAAAGTTGAAATTCCAAGCCACTTTATAACTTTCTTCGAAAACATAATAGGACATAATTTGCACATTTATTTAATTAATGTCAGATGACATCACTAAAACTAATAGTCCGCTTTTGAATTTTTTTGTTAGTAAGCACGATCGTTCAGAGTAATTTCATCCTAGGGGATCTGTTGACTCTTCCATTTTATTTAAATTCGCATATTTATCTCATTAGGTAGTTATTAGTCAGGGAATTTTTTGCTTTTTGGTCAGGGAAAACCTGGAAAAGTCAGGGAATTTTAAAAACTCGATTTGGTAGACACCCTGAATTAGTGTACACCCTCAATTTTATTGAAATTTTTGCTACCCCTTATTTTTGAGGTCCCTAAACACTAATCTGACCATCGGTGTGAAAACAGACACATTTTTGATCACAACCCGATTATTTTTTACAAGGTGATGGTGTTCAGTTTTGGTTGGTGGCTGAAGAAATCTGCGGGGGAAGCTAGTTTATACACAACCTACCACGGCAGCATGTGGTGTCTGTGACCCAAATACTTCAAATAGTTATGCAATTGCCTGCAATAAGTGTTTAAAATGGTTCCATGTAAAATGTGTGAATCGGACTAAAACTACAATAAATAGTTTCCAAAGAGAGCTTAAGATTCCAACAGGAAAACGTTGGTTTTGGACATGTGAAGAAAGTGGGGTTAGAACTCAAATTTCACCCCAAAAAAGCAGAAAAATCATATACATTGGCAGATTTTAGGAAGAAATTGGAAAATATTGATAACAAGAATGATATTTTGCTAAAAAACAAATTACTGTAAATAAACAACTCAAAGAGGAAATAGACATATTAAAACAAGTACACACAATGGTAGAAGATAACACATCGAGAAATGAATTACAAGAGGGTGAGAGGCAGAAAATAACTTAATGGTGTTTGGATGCAATGAGACGGAAGAAAACCAAGGTGATGAACATCTGTGAATCGTCATCAGTATTATTTGCAGCAGACACATCCAATTAGGGTCTGCATGACATCACAACAAGAAGTAACATAGATATTTTTTAATGCAAAAGAAGTAGTACAAAAAGCTGAATTCCAAGGTATTCTCTCTACAAAACGAGAATACAGAGTGAGGAGTGCAAGGTTCTTAGAAGTAAGATTCTGCAGAGAACAAGGGATGGCGAGAATAAGTTATGCATAAAATACTTCAACGACATACCAAAGATAAGACTTCTGAAACTGAACAAGCCAAAAACGAACAGACCAAAGCAAGCACAAAAAAATTAGCAAAAACAACCTCAGAGAAAACAATAACATTAGTACACCAAAAAATACAATCAATATGTAACAAAACACAGGATATAGAAATATTTCTTGATGATCTAATAAAGAAGGCCTGTGTTCTTTGTTTTACAGAGCACCAGATGAAACCACATGAGGTGGACTGTGGGAGGATCAATGGCTTCGTACTGGTCTCAAGCTTCTCAAGAGAACTTAGAATACATGGGTGTACCTTTATTTATACTTCTGAAGACCTCGCATCAGAACGTGTCAAGGAAGTTGAAGATATGAGTACGGAAGGCCATATTGCATGTGCAGGCATAAAGTTTCGACTACCAGTATTTGGTATTTGCATTTATCACACTCGAGTTTGGGACTTTAAGGTGTTTCTGGATCGAATGGAAGAACTGCTGACGCTTGCTGTGAACAAACATCAAGGTTGCAATTTGGTGCTGTGCGGGGACTTTAATGTGAATCTCATGAGTGACACTTCTAGGGGTTCATCAGATCTTTTAAAAAGTTTTAAGTTGAATCAAATGATATGGGAACCAACACGAGTAAGTGAAAGTTCAGGTGCAGTAGTCGATAACATTTTTATAACATTTTTGATAACATTTTTGTTAAAAATTTACATTGCAAAAGACGAGTTTTCTCAAGGACAAGGTGGATTTTGCTGCGGAGTTGGCAGGCATTGGTTGGGAGGAGGTCTTGTGGATACCGGAGGTTAATAAGGCTTACAATTTTTTCCTTGAAAGATACAAGAAAATATTAAATGATATATTCCCTATTAAAAACATAGTTTTATAAAAAATATGCTATTATATTAAAAAAACTTATTAGGAGAGCCAGATATTTGAGTAATCTACAATTTATCGCGGATGCGATGAATAAGAGTAGTTCAACTTGGAAGTTAGTTAAAAAAAAATACAAACAAAAATAATAAAAATACAGTGCTGAACTGTAAACTTGGTGATTTTCCGCTGCCATCAAATCAATTGCTAGATTTATTAAAAGTCTGGTGCAGATATAAAGCAAGGTGATGTGGACTATCAACAGATAAAACATACAGACGGAGAGTTTGCATTTGAGTTGACAAATGCCAACCAGGTCTTTCAAGTAACAAAATCGTTAAAGACAAAAAATCGCTAGGGGAGGATGAGATCCCGGTGTCTATCTTAAACCTTACAGCACAATATATTTCAGTACCACTTGCACACATTATAAATCTTTCCTTTCATATCGGTATTTATCCAGAGAAACTGAAGGTAGCATATATTAGGGCATTGTTTAAAAAAGGAAACTCTTAACGAATTCAAAAGTTATAGACCAGTGTCATTGTTGTCTGACATCAACAAAATAATTGAGAAAATTATGTACAATCGTTTGTCAAAGTTATTATAGTCCAAAGCGCGAAAGAAAACGTTTCTAAAGAATGCGGGCAGCGTTGCGAGATTTCCTATACGAGTAGTCGTCATTTATTGGCGAATACAAGTTTTATCATATTGAAGCTGAATTTCTGAACTCTGTTATACCGAAAAAATAAAGCTAGCATCACGGGACCACTTACCCATTTTTGTTTATCATTTATTTTTAACGCGGTGTGATAAAACACCTATATTATATTTCTTTCAACATCGTAGCGTCTACCATCGCCTTTGAAATACGGCATCACAGCAGTTCTACCAAGCAGTCGGCAGACAAAAGCAATTAGCCAACGCGTTTTGTGCCTGTTTCTATAGTACGTAAAGTTAACTGCGTATTTGGTCTACCACACAGACCTCATTTTTTAGGCCGCTGGCAAGTTTTTTCTGCCGGCTCAGAGAGCTCAGTGGCGTTTCGTATGTTCGGGAATTAATGTGTGCAAAATGAGGAAACAGGGAAGAACGTTGCATTCTCAAGCGCGAGAAATAATTGCCAATGTTATAAGGGTTTGCCTTCCTCTATAGTCTAAGGCATCACCGTTAAGAATAATATAATAATAATAATTCTCACCCTCACAATACTCACAAACTAGGAATACCTCAGAAGCAACCACATGCTTGTGCGGGGGAGGGGGGCAATTACTATTATTTTGTCTTCGTTGCCATTTGCGGCTAGGGCCGACTTTATTCCCGATAGAACTAGGATAGCATTCGCTCAACTACTACGGAAAACCCTAGAAAACCATAGTAATCCCAGTGAGTGTAGGACAATTAGTAAATCACACGGATAAAGCTATTTAGGAGCAATACCGTGAACCCACATTTGTCCAGTGCTCTTGTCCATAGTGGTGTTTTTCTTTAAAGACATATGCATGCGCCTGCCTCGAACCAAGGTCAATCGAAGGCAGAAAAACATGCATCCTAAAAAGTCAGCGCCGGTACGAGCGATGCCACCGCGGCCCACAGCAATAAATTAAATAACAATTATATGAAAATTAAGTCAGGGAGTTACACAAAATTGAGCTACGCCCCTGAACTGTGACTAATTCTATAATATTTGTGAGTTCTTCCCCCTTACGTCGCACGCATTCTGACGTAAGGAGGACTATAGATGAAACTCAATTTTAAATAACTTCCAACATGGATTTAGAAAGGGGAGGGGAACAGTGCAGGCTGTGTCAAATATAATAAATGGTATAGACGGGGGAGAAGGAGGCTATGGTCTGCCTAGATCTCTCGAAGGCATTCGACTCTGTCGATCAAATGATCCTATGCAGGAAAATGGAATGTTACGGCATCAGAGATGTTAGCTTACAGCTTATTAAATCATATTTGCATAACCGCAGGCAGAAGACCATGAAATATGACTGTGAGGGAAATCTCATCAAGTCAGAATTCTTAACTACAATTAGAGGGGTACCACAGGGATCAATTCTGGGACCTTTGTTTTACTTTATGTTAATGAACTTCCG
The DNA here is from genome assembly GCA_963920635.1 of Pseudeuparius sepicola. NCBI lineage: Eukaryota > Metazoa > Arthropoda > Insecta > Coleoptera > Anthribidae > Pseudeuparius > Pseudeuparius sepicola. The sequence goes on along the minus strand of OY987303.1, from coordinate 41,222,347 downwards.
GACATACTCACGTGCCCTGTGATTCTGTATGCGGATGATACCTTAATAATATTCAATGGAATGAACAATGGAATATTGAAGGAAAATATCACCTGATCATTAAAGGTGATCTCGACAATTGGTTCTTAAAAAATAATCTTAGTATAAACGTAACAAAAACACAGGTCTTGAAATTTGGCAGAGCCGACTCTGAGCCAATAACTGTTAATTATAAGGGAGGTGTATTGGGACTGGCATCGTGGGTGTCATTTCTGGGTGTGGAACTAGATAGACGTCTGGACTGGAGTGCACATATATAATCATTAGCAGCGAATATATCCAAGTATAGCTATGCACTGGGAGTGCTATCTAGAAACCTGGGGCCAAATATAGCCTTATGAGCTACTATGCCTATGTGCACTCTAGACTGATATAATGGGATGCTGTTCTGGGGAAACTCTACATGTAAACGGTATATTAATAAATGATATAATGGGGTGCTGTTCTGGGGAAACTCTATACATGTAAACTGTATATTAATTAAAAAAAAAGATGTATCCATAGAATTTTTGGTATGGGGGATCAGACAGAGCTGTCGAAGTGTCTTTGCTAGGCACCGGATTCTTTCTATGATAAGTGTATATATTCTGGACGTTGTAATGTTTGTTAAAAAACAGAGTTATTTGAAGAATTAATTCTGAAACATCAAAATGTTATCAGGGGTAGGTATAATTTGAAGACCCGTTTCACAAGATATACATGTGTCCAGAGAAACTTTCCTCTACTAAAATATGGAATAAAATACCACAAACATTAAGAACTAGCAATGATAAGATACTAAAAAATTCGGCAAAGTGTTTTCTAACTAGTCGAGTCTTTTATTCTTTGGTTGAATTTATGAATTGTGAGGTGGCTCAGCTGATGTTTGTTTTAATTTGAATAGTTTTTTAGAATTGTATGTGCCCTGTTGTAACTTATTGCAATTCTTGTAAAAAGTGACTTATTTATGAATTAAGACTGTCAATTGACATGTTCTACATCCTGTAAAGGGTAAACTATGAAAAAAATAAAGATTATTCTATTCTATGTCAGGAGCATATGCCGTGAGTAGGAGAGAACAATATATTAAAAAAAAATTAGCTGCTTTAAAAGGTGGCAACATTTAATATGGTAGCTGAAGCATGGCTTAAATGCACAAAAGAATATCTCTAGGGATAGTTAGCTTATGTCAGGGGCGTGAGCATTGGGTAGGGGCCAAAAATATATTTAAAATAATAATTTAAAGTAAATTTTGAAACAACTATTTGAAATGTTGTAGGTATTATTTCATTATTGTCCCAATAACATTGTACATGGCGTCATCCAGCAAAGAAACCACGCTTCTATTAGTCAAGCAGTTGTAAACTCTGTTGACGCTACATGCTGAACTCACTCTGTTTAATTATTCCCGACTATGCATATATTAACATAATATAATTTACTTAGTAGAGACATTTTGGACGCAGCTTTATCAGAAAATAAATTAAATGCGAAGGGTGCAAAGGAAAATATTGGCACCTCCAATCAGCAATCCTCCCCAGAAGAGAACTGGAAACAAATATCCACCTGCTCTGCGTGATTCTTAGTGTAATTTAATAATAATAAAAAAATAAAATAAATGATATGCATTAGTGTTAATAAGCTTTCATCTCTCAAGAAATTTGGGGCTATGTTAATAATTCTTGTAGGCAATTGTGCGAATAAATATTTTCAAATTAACTAATCTTTACAGTGGACCACAGACCAAGATATCGCCAATGTGGTACAAGAAATAGGAGTTAAGGACTTCCATGAGGTCAAGTTCTTTGAGCACCGTGCGAATGGCCAATCCAAAGGCTTTTGTGTAATTTCACTAGGTTCTGAGCAGAGCATGAGAATGAGCTTGGAACTGCTACCGAAGAAGGAAATACATGGGCAGAATCCAGTTGTGACGCCCCCTACCAAGCAAGCGCTCAGCAATTTTGAAAGTCAGTCTAAGGCGCGACCGTCTCCTTCAAATAATTCCAATTCCCGACCCCCCCATCCCAGCCATCCTAACAATAATATTCACTCAGGTCCCATGCAGAATTATGGCGGTCGCATGCCGATGAATTCCCCGATGAGGGGTCCCATGCCGCCGGGTATGCAAGGACCTAGGATGCAGGGCCCACCAGGCTTCAACGGTCCGCCAAACATGAACCAGCAACCACCACGTTTCCAGGGCCAGCCGCCACAGTGGAACGGACCTCCCAGACCAAATGGACCTGGCATGGGGCCAATGCGGCAGGGGCCGGGTGTGCCACCACCCGGAGCACAGGGACCTCCCAGACCACCAATGGTAAGTCTTCTTAATGGTGAACGAACTTTTTGTTTAATATTAAATGCAAAGTAACTTGAAAAAGTGTTAAGTATCAAATTAATGGCAATATATTAAAGATGTGATATGTGTCTTGTTATTAGCAGGAGGCCACTTCAGAGAACTTGCTTGAAAACAAGAACAAGTTTGCTTTGTGTGACTATTTCATTGATGACAAAATATCCAATCAAAGCACGCGGTTTTCAACTCCTGCCTACCATTCTTATTTTTAACATTATTACTCGATTATTCCTGCCATTTAATTTAAAAAAGGCTGTCGAGAATTTAAAAATTTTGTTTTAATAAAACTTTGTAGTGTTTTTGGGTCTTCAAAAAAAATCACAAAAATCAAAATTGGCAAAGATCTATTAAATTTTGTACCAGAGCATAATTTTTGATTTATAATTATAATAGTAATAATAATATTTTGTCATATCTCCTTCAGAAAGCGCATTTTACTAGTACGAAAAATCAGTTTTTTCTACATTACTATAATTAAATTGATTCAAAAGTCAAACGAAACTAATTTTTCCGGTAAATATTGGAAGATAAAGAAAGCTTAGAAGTTTATTGCTGGTGGGTTGAAGGAGTATACCCGGTGTTTTCTAAATACATGTAGAAAGTGCGGGAAGTTAATCCTTGGGCCAAAATATTACAATTGAGCCATTGATTAAGGTATTTGAAAAGATAACGAAGTACTTTTTATGCTTAACTCCACACACCAAAACTTTGTTTTCTTTTTTGCATTTGATGCGCGTTTCGCTAACCATGTTAACATCATCAGCAGATGATTAAGTCTGATAAAGTCTTAAGGTCAATAATGGACAGACGCGTAAACTCGCTGTAGGACTGCCCCTATCTCCCCCTTAACTCCCATCGTCCACATTGATGGGCCCAGGAAGTGGGCACTGAACGCATCCACATAAACTAAAATAAAACAGCCCCAAAAGGATTCTCGTCATCTTATTCAATGTTCAGACTGAGAGCTGGCGCGCGAATGAAACTGCCATTGTAGAAATGTCAGATGGGACTGCCACCGAACGGTAGATGGAACTGCCACTGTAGAAATATCAAGGCCAAAAAATAGTACATATTTTATATTGGAGGAGGGGATTCAAATGCAAAACAGAGTAATGAAGAAGTGCTAGGGTGAAAATGACATGTTTCTACATTTTGGTTTAATGACATTTTAATCAATGGTTCAAGAACCAAAGTAAGTGAATAGTTGCAGGAGGACAAAAGTCCAAGAAAGTGGCAATAAATATGTCGGTTTTTAGGATTTTCGAGAAATATTGAAAACATATTATACTGGATAATGTCTTAGTGAATTAAAAAATTAAAAATGTATGTTTAATATGTAATTCCACTGTTGCTGGCTGGTGTCTCGATTATTTCCGTACTTTTGGTATCAAAAATACCATTTAAAACCAGAATGACCCAGTTTTTCTAGGAAAAAGTTTCAGAATTGACATACAGTTAATTTGCTCCAAGTAAAAATAGTTATTTATGCAACAAATGCATAAAGTAGTACTTTTTTCGTGAATGGGAAAGTTGCGCGCACGAACCGCAGGTGAGTGCACAATCCCATGAATGAAAAAAAGACACTTTATGCATGAGTTTCATACATTATTTTTTATACGGTTGTGCTTAAACATTGAAATATTTGGGATGGGACTTTTTGTATTATACAGGGTGTCCGGTAAGTTCGGGGAAATCTCTCGCCAGCGTGTTGGTGACGTCAAAATATACCTGGTGTTTCATATATTTTTTTCCCCTAAAGTACTCCGTAACAGAACTACAGGGTCCCAAAGGGGTACTCACTGCTTTACATTTTTTGATTTAACTTTTGAACGCCCTTGTATATTTTGATGAAATTTTGGAATTTTGCATAGACGGTAAAAACCAATTACCTCATATTTGAATCATGCTTGGACAATGCCGTGGAAGTCAGGAACGGACTTCACGCAATACCCATGGGCTCAAAATTTTGACTGGTATAAATTTAAAAAGCCGAAAACAATTTTTTTTAAAGCCTTGAACATTTCTCTTCAAAAAAGGTACTCTTTATTCGTTTCGAAAAAGTCAACCGTTTTCATGGAAAAATCGCTTTTTTGAAATCCGTAACTTAAGATGCAATAATGGAAACTACCAGAATTTAGTGTTTTCACCTGACGGATAACAACAATTACGTGTGACAAGATTTGTCAATAATTTTTATTAGCACACTGCAATTTTCAGGAGGCATTAATATCGAGAAAATGAAAAAAAACAATGAAACTGTTTAAAAATAGTTTAATAAAGTTTGGTTATAAAGAAAATGTTTCGTTTAGTCGGGCAAATGTTCAAAGTGAGCTCCTTCTACCCGAATACATTTTCTTATCCTGCGAATTTTTTCTTGCTGCACCCTAAACAGCATTTCAGGATCATTTCGAATTTGATCAGAATAGTGAAATATTCTTTCCAATAACTCTTCCCTGGTATTTACAGGAGTTGAATATACTAGTCCCTTGAGATGACCCCAGAAAAAAAAATCTAACGGATTGAGGTCAGGAGACCTAGGTGGCCACAAAACAGGTCCTCCTCGGCCTATCCAACGATTGTCAAAGTGCTGGGTTAAGTAGAGACGTACCTCCCGGGAATAATGTGGGGGAGCGCCATCGTGCATAAACCACATTTGATTCCTTATTTGTAAGGGCACATTTTCCAGTAAATCATTTAAATTATTTTGTAAAAAATGTAAATACAGAGCTCCATTCAAACGTTCATCCAAAACAAAAGGACCAATCAAATTATTCCCAATTATCCCTGCCCAAACATTAACCAGAAATCTTTGTTGGTGCTTGATCTGAACTATGGCGTGAGGGTTTTCGTCATGCCAAATGTGCAGATTTCGACTGTTGGTAATACCGTCTCTCGTGAAGCCAGCTTCGTCGCTAAATAAAACAATTTCTGTGAAACTCGGATCGCCTATAAATTGTTGCAAAAACCAGTTTGCATAGTTAAGCCGTGGACGATAATCATTCGGAGACATTGCATGCACTTTTTGGACGTGATAAGGATAAAGTAGCTGTTCTCGCAATGTTTCATGAACAACCCCCTTTGTGGTATTTAACTGAGCTGCAAGCTTACGAACGCTATTAGAAGGGTTTTCGGATATTTCATCCAATATGTGCTCTTCTAAGTTTTGATTTCTTGCTCTCCTTTGCGGCCCTTCCCCACCACGACGAGGTAAAAAACTACCTAATGTACATTTTAGGAGACTGATTTAAGACATTCTAAACTCGGTTTGTTTACTACCTGTTTCTCTTAAACGACGATCAACTCTCACAAATGTTTTTCGATTTGGCAAATTGCGATTTGGAAATCTTTGAGCATAAATTCTGCTTGCCTCCAGAGAATTGCAGTGTGCTTGTCCATAAATTAAATGCATGTCTGCATATTCGGCATAAGTATAAAAATGCTCCATTGCTAATAAAAATTATTGACAAATCTTGTCACACGTAATTGTTGTTATCCGTCAGGTGAAAACACTAAATTCTGGTAGTTTCCATTATTGCATCTTAAGTTACGGATTTCAAAAAAGCGATTTTTCCATGAAAACGGTTGACTTTTTCGAAACGAATAAAGAGTACCTTTTTTGAAGAGAAATGTTCAAGGCTTTAAAAAAAATTGTTTTCGGCTTTTTAAATTTATACCAGTCAAAATTTTGAGCCCATGGGTATTGCGTGAAGTCCGTTCCTGACTTCCACGGCATTGTCCAAGCATGATTCAAATATGAGGTAATTGGTTTTTACCGTCTATGCAAAATTCCAAAATTTCATCAAAATATACAAGGGCGTTCAAAAGTTAAATCAAAAAATGTAAAGCAGTGAGTACCCCTTTGGGACCCTGTAGTTCTGTTACGGAGTACTTTAGGGGAAAAAAATATATGAAACACCAGGTATATTTTGACGTCACCAACACGCTGGCGAGAGATTTCCCCGAACTTACCGGACACCCTGTATATACTAAAGGGGATATAAATAATGCACTATGGTTTTCAATTACGAGGATTATTATTATTATAATATTTAGATCGCTGTCTGCTTAAATCAAAAGAGGATAGTTTCAAAACAAGTTAGTAAATTATACATTATGTATCTAATTGTATAGAAAATTAAACAAATTAATTTCTTAATGTAATATTATTTAATATTATTATTATATTGTTAAGTTAATTTCTTATTTCATTACATTTATATTAAAAGTGCAATTGTTTGCATTAATTATTTCAATTTTTGACCCTGTCAAGAGAGCTTGCTTGATGTATTGATACTGACTTTTGAACTGTGTTATTGTTGACATTTAAAATATTTAAATTATTCTCATCGGACAATGAAGTTGAGGTTATTGTTTGACTAATGTTAGCAATATTATTGCCACTCAAAATTTTTGAAGCACAGTCCATTTTTGTATTTAGTGAGCTGTCGATGTAGCCTTCAGCGACTGCAGTTGATTTCCAACCTCCGTGTTTTTTCAATTGTAATAGATCACCTCCAGAATCCACTAAAAGAGATGCTGAGGTTCTTCTAAATGAATGGCCAGTATAAGCATTTGGTTCGGGTAAATTTAAATAATTTGCCACCTTCTGGGGAATTTTAGAAAATGTATTTATACCAACTACTTGATTAATACATTTTCCATTTCTATAAGCCAGGAAAAAATTCTTACTTTTTGCGTTTATCGGTCTTAATGCACAATATTTCTTGTAGATATTTAGCAGATTCAAATTTGTAACTCCCGAATCTTCGATAACAGTGAAAGTTCTTTCTGTGTGTGTCTTTGTATCAGGTATTTTTATTACTAACACCGATCCTCTGTCTTCTACATTGTCAATGAGCAACTTGTATAGCTCTTCCCTTCGACATGCCCCGGCAATTCCAAAAATTAAGACAACCTACGGAATAAATAAAAAAAATAGTTTCCTGTATTGTCAATAATTTTGGTATAACTTTACCTTCATCATTAAATATGTGTCATCAGGTGCTTCTAATAAGAATTTATTTACTTCATCCCTTGAAAATGTTTTAGATTTTTTTGGTTTATAGCCAGTTGACTGCCGCTTCAGGAAGGCTATCACTTTCGGATATTTGCTAATATCGACTTGATTGTTCAGTATTAATGTGGATTTTAATTTTGAATGACTTGACTATAAAGTTGAACACTTAAAAGTTTTTGATTTTTCTTGAAAATAAGCCGTAAAACCCTCTCCGTAAAACTCGTTGTTTGTTTTTTTGCGACGCGATTCCATAAACGAATTATATTCTTTGTTGTAAGCGTCTTTTGATTTTTCGGGTAACAAATTCAATGTGGCTTCATTTGCTGTTTGAATTATTTCTTCCGGAGTACTTTGCAGAATTTCTTCATCTGAATCGGAATTTATCTCCATGTTCGAGCACTTTAAACACTTAAAAGCTTCCAACTTTCAACTGACGCCCTGCGATGTTTTTAAGTGGTGACAGTGGGTGACAGCTATTTTGCATAGGTAACTTGATTTTTTTCCGCTCCGCGCTAGCGTTTCACTACGTTTACAGAGAGTATTGAAATCGATTTGAATATGTTTCTAGAATTATTGAAATCCGCATGAAGAGATTTTGAGACTTATTTGAATCTCAAAATCAATTTTCTTATTTCCGGGATTTAACACCACACGGTTTCAATACAATTTATGAAAACACCAAACTGCATTACACTGAATTCGATTCCAAACTCCATGTAAACGTAGTAGGCAAGTTTAGAGTGAAAAAAAGTTAACTTTTTTCACTGCTCAGAGTGAAAAAAAGTAAGTTTTTTTAACTTGTTAAAAAAAGATATACTTTAGGCATTTAAAAAGGTTAAAAAAAGTCAAGTTTTTATAACGATCGTATAAAAAAATAGTTTCTTGTAGAACAAAGAAATGTTCTCCAATAAACTTACCCATTCAAGAATATACTTTTCAAAATACAGAGTGTAAAACATTTAGTGAAGACACAATTAATGTTAGAATGGATGTCAATTACAAAGCAATGTTGCATACCCCGATTTGCCCTGTTATCATAATTTTGATGTTTAAAGTCAGCTGTCACCCATTTAAAATTTGAAATATGGCATTTTTTACGTCAGATTCAGATAGCAGCAGGGTACCTCCAATAGTGCTAAATTTGAAGCAATCGGCATTTTGGGTGCATGACGTCACTCCCTAGAAAATTTGACCTTAATACTAATAATTATAGCCTTTTCCCAATAGCAAAAAATATGGAATTTTTTTTTGCTTTATTTTTGACACATAAAAAATAGTGTGAAAAAGGCCCATTTCTATTTATTGACAAAATCTCTTTTGGTGACAGTTCCAGGGCCCACCTCAAGGTCAGCCACCGCGAATGCCAAACCAAGGCCCACCTCCAGGTGCAATGCGGCCTGACTGGGGCCGCCCACCGATGCAGCAGGGCTTCCCACCGCAGGGACCACCACAGATGGGCGGTGGTGGGCCGATGGCCGGTCCTCCAAGGGGACCACCCCCTATGGGCGGACCGCCGGGTGCTCCTCCACAAGGTCCCCCACCTGCACCGCATGTTAACCCCGCCTTTTTCCAACAAGGCACTGGTCCACCACCCCCCATGCAGCACATGCAGGGACCTGGCCCAGGTATGAGTCATTTGAAGTACTGCCAATTTTTTCCCGAATTTTGACCGAATTTAGGTAAATTCTAACTTGTGTGCCTTCGCTATTGGTTTAGTCATAATACCCAGGATGTTAATGAATGGGCTAGTACGATTAAATTTCCAAAATTAATTTGATGTTTGCAATGGTGAACTAGTCATCTAGTTCCCTAAAAGCCCCTTGTCCAATATAAATATCCACAATCTTAGAAATTTGAAAATACCTTTAGATATTTAAGGTAGTAGTAATCTTCTTTACCGACATCATAATACATCCATGGGTCTGTCTCAAAACCGCATGCGGCAACTTCAGGGTAGCTAATTGGTTAGTGATTTGTGGGCTGACAGTATGACAGCATGACAGCTTAAAGTATGATTACCTGTTATCTGCTGGATGAGACTGGATTCTAAGAATAAAACTGCTTGCTTCAAGTGTCCCTCCCCAAGGCCTGGAGGGTAGGTACCTAGGTACCCATTAATACCCTTTTATAAATAATAATAATAATAATAATTCTCACCCTCACAATACTCCAAACTAGGAGTACCCCAGAAGCAACCACATGCTTGTGCGGGGGAGGGGGCAATTACTATTATTTTGTCTTCGTTGTCATTTGCGGCTAGGGCCGACTTTTTTCCCGATAGAACTAGGATTACAGGGTTGCCACTGGGTCACTAAAAGTCACTTTTTTAATTAGTAGTCACTAAAAAGTCACATTAATACACAAAGAAAGAGAGGCGAAAATAGTTTTTTTTTTTTCATTTTTTTCCACCAAATACAAAATGAATCACTTATTTCGGAAAATAAATCAAAATCTATTTAAATTTGCCAGTGTGTGTAGTTTTTGCCCCAACCCAAAACTCTTTAATATTTTGATTGTGTCGCATTTTGCCTGGAACTTTATTGGCCTTATCGCCTCCCCACGCCGCCCAATACCTTTAAAATTTCCGTTTTCGCGCTATTTCGCTAGCCCATTGGATAGCACGGCCAACATTTATGGGTTAATGTTCACGTGCTCTTATTATTTATAATTGAGTTTATTCCATGATGTTGTCATGAGTTTATTCTATTAAAACTTAAAACATGACGATAAGAACCAGTGAAACTAGAAAAGGTAAACAGGGCGTTAATTATAGCTTATATACTTGACTTTAAAATTTTAAAACAAAAAGTTAATATAAATATAGGTTCTGAAAGGCGTCGTTTAGAAAATACAGGGTGTTGATTTTTTATAAAGGTTTCCTTTAATAATTTGAAATGCCAAGTCATAGATATCAAATTCAAATTTGGTGCACAATTTCAATGCATTACGGTGTGCTTTTAAGCCAAAAACTATTTTTATCATTTTAGAAGAGGCGTGCGCAGGGATAACCTGCTCCGTGGTTTAAAGTTAAAGAAAAAATTAATAAGGCACAGATTTTTTCAAATGTAGGTAACATGATTTTCCGACTTGGCACTTAACTCTAAACATAAGACGCCTCTCAACATTTTTCAATTGAATTAGTCCATTAGCTGTTTCCGAAAAAAAAAAAGAAAAAACTTTGGAATACTGATTTTCGACTAATTTCAGAAAAAAGTATTGAATTTACACGGATTTTTTGTTTATTTGTTTTTTAATTAAACGGCAGCCATTAACAGCTGTTTAAATATTTTGAAAGCATTAAATTATTTTTATTCAACCATTACCTCAACGTTTTTCAACACTGTATTTTTAAAACGAAGCCATTTAAGGAAGTTTTTGTTTTAAAATAAAGTAAGCTTTCCTTAAAGTGGTTCAGATCGTTGTTTCGAATTTTTTTTGTACGTTAGAATATTTTTGTTTTTCGTATGGCATGTAAGAATAGTGGTATGTCGAATGATAAATCAACTTTTATTATATATATAATATTATATACATAGAATTTGGACCTAAATATTTTTCTTTTCAATTAATATTTGGTACACTCTAACAAAACACTTATATCTAGCTCGACTCGTAGCCCTTTTTTAAAATTTCTTGTCTGATTTTAAATTGCAGGCCTTTGAATATGTAAGTAAAAATTCTCTTATTAAAAAATTCCGTAACTTACAAAAAAGTTCGAATAAACGATCTGAACAACCTTAAAGTTTGTCTGTGTGCTTAATTAGTAACATCTGGTATATTGACTTTTTAACTCTCTAGTCTTTAATAAGGAACGGACTTTCGACTACAAAACAAACTATCATCGCTTGCTCAACTACTGTCTAATCATATCTAAATTATTTTTTGAAAGTAAAAAGTTTGAGTTTTTCTAACGTAAAAATTGTTTTGCAAGATTCAAGGTATAATAAACGATCAACTGTCTATTGCAAACAATTATTTGAACACTTAAGTATATTTCTTTCATTTATAGTTAAACTTTTAACTCAATCGCAGATAAGTTTAACTACAGATGAAAAGGCTGGTTCTTATGGTGTTTGTAATACCTGGAATTACCCGGGATTTTTTATTTATATTTCTTTTGTTTTCTATTTCCTGATGAGTTACTCTATATATGTTTAAATAAAAATTACTAAATCTGATACATGTCATTTGCTACTGTCACACCGATACCTATCTACATTCCAAAACATTTTCAAATATTTAATTTATTCCTTTAGGAAGACATGGCCGAAAGCCACTAAAACTCACTTTTTTCCCGTAAATTGGCCACTTAAAAATAACTTTTTTCTCAGAAATGGCCACTAAAGTCACCTTTTTAAAGCAAAATTAGCATGGCAACCCTGCTAGGATAGCATTCGCTCAAGTACTAAGGAAAACCCTAGAAAACCGTAGTAATCCCAGTGAGTGTAGGACAATTAGTAAATCACAAGGATAAAGCTATTTACGAGCAATACCGTGAACCTACATTTGTTGCGCCTGCCTTGACATCGGTTCGAACCAAGGTCGATCGAAGGCAGAAAAACATGCAGTCTAAACAAAATATTAGAAAGTTGAAGTATGTCTAATTATAAAATAGAACGCAATTATGAAAATATTCCATGGCTGACTATGTGAATATTAAAAAAAAATCAGAAAATTAGCCATAGCTATTTTATTTTTTATAATAACTATGCCGAGTATTATATTTTTGGAAAGCTCAAAAAATGGCCGATTTGATAAGGCCACGACCAACTATGATTTACATTTAAAAAAACAAAAGTTTATGTCATATCTCAAAAATCACAAACAACATAAAAAATTGGATTAGATTATTTTATTAAGTCCAAAATTATCTAAAATTTTTGTCTCTACAGTTTTTCTGTATAATCAGAAATAACGGAGCTACAGAGATCTGATGAAATAGCAAAAAATCACTCTTTACAAAATGTCTAGTGAGCCATGAATTTTTTAAAAATCTAAAAGGGGCATTAGATTGAGCATTCAAAACTGCAATTCTTTCCCCATAGTGGGCATCGAAAAAACTCACCCTCTATAAATTGCTAGTGTGATAGTATACAGGGTGTCCCTTAAATCATGGATCAAACGGCTCTGGGTGACGAGAGGCCATTTGTGACAAGAAAAACCCAATATATTGTTATCCAATTGTATTGTTAACCGCTTTCAAGATTGAAATTTTCATGAAACTAGAAAAGATATTTGAACCAAATTTGGTATACATGTTGTTATGCAGAGCCAAAACTCCTGCCAGTATCACCGGTTGACCAGTGGCGGAGATAGGGGTCACCGGGAAAAATAACAATTTTATAAAAAATAATGTAATATTCGGTGTACGATTAAAAAAATACAACTTGATACACAATTTATTAGGCAACAAATTTGGATATTTGTCTCGTATTTATTGGCTACCATTTTGCAGTAAATGCGCTTTTTTTAATTTTTAACGTTATGTTGAATCTACTGGTAATGCTGAATTAAAACTAAGGGTGAAAATTGAAATGCGGTATGCCATTGATGCAGGGCAGTCATCGGAATCTCTAGACCCCAGGATTCATTCATAAAGTCTGTTTTGTTTTGCAAACGATAAGGCTGGATTTTGCCTCTCTCTTACCCATTATAATGAAGCACTAAGCGGTCACTGCCGGTAGCGCTAAATCATTGACCCCTTGCAGAAACGGGGGCGTACTATTTTTATTTCTGAAAAAAGAAATGAGAAAAGAAAATGTTTCTTTTATCGTGTTTTACAGATTTTTAAATCAATTTCTTGGTTTTATTAAGTCATATTTGCAGAAAAAATTAGCATTTTTTAAGTTTAGTTGGCAACTTTTTTCTTTCTTGTACCAAGTAGATACTTACCAAAGATGGTGTAAAAACCAATCCAATCCATCTCTTATACTTACCATTGTAAAGGAAAAGGAAACAAACAAATGCACATAATAAATTATAATTGTCATAAAGAAACTGAAATAACAAAATAATATAATAACAGTTAACATACCAATATATAAATATAATAACTTCGCAAGATAATTTGGGGTCATATGATGACATTGCTGTAATGTTGGGAGGTAACAACATTTTTATTATTACACTTTTATTATTGTTGAAAAACTAATTACCTATGCAAAGGCAGAAGAATTCTATGTTTAGTGAAAATAAATGGATTGTGAAGCTTTAATGCACTATAAAAACATAAACATAAGAAGAAATAACCAAAGTTTACTTGTTAAGAAAATCACTATAAAATGATCAGAACATATAAGGGCATTATTTGGAAGAATTTTATCAGCTTTAAAGTCCAAAACTTTGAACCAAAGCCTTCTCATTTTATGTTCGGTGGGAAATCTGAAACAAAAAAATGAATAAATAATAAACAGGTAGGTATCTCTTTGGCAGCTCGAAAGTACCTATTTACCTACGCAGAATGTTTACTTTAAAATAGGTATTACAAGAGTTATGCGTAATAAATTATAAGAAAAATCTTTTTATATTGGGGGTTGCAGTAATTTTACCTAGACAGGATTTACATCTTTAGAAAACTCTTTGTTAAAATTGTCAAGTTTTCTGTATTCCCTTCAAGACATGTATAATGAACACAAAAATAATATCTAATTTAATATTACATCTAAAAAATGAATCCCTGATGACAGACTAATAATTATTATTATGTTATAATAAATTATGTTCAGTTTCTGAACCCGCCACTGAATGGAGCATTTGTATTGTAAACATTTTTACCTGTAAAAGGATAAGCCTTGGAACTCCCTCGGTTTTGTGACAAACACTGCACTTTCTCACCATTTTCGTACCTATTTCAGACCACAGTTCTTCAGGGCACACACACTCACACAATAATCTCTTGAATTCTTCCAATAATCACTATAAACCACCGCTTTTACAATCCGCCTATCCGCCATTAAAAATCGTACGTCGTTTGCCTATGCGCGCACAGCCCAGCTGGGGAAGAAATTTATCAAGGAACGTCAAAAATCAATAGCGGCGCGCCGGCGCAGCGGTGTCTCTTTAGTGGTGCAGCAGTGCCAGATGTCGGGATAAATCCCGTTTCTGAAGTGAACAATGTTGAGCCGTAATTGGTTTTAATTAATATTTTACTTTTGATTTACCCAACTTTATCAACAATAAGTATGTTATAATGGTGCAATTTATCTCTGTGTTGTCACAATGGCCTTTACATCATTATAAGCTATAAAGTACCATTTTAAGATAAAATGATGTCTTTCACTGGCAACCCCACTACTTTCTTTACTATCGGGTGTTAGATTGTGACCTGTTCGCTAAAGCAGAACAAATGTAAATAATAGAATCTAGAGACTCCGATTACTTTGGTGCAGGGGCTATTTTGAACATCTTCTGAAATAATGAAATACATTTTTTAAAATTTTCAAGATTTCTTGAAACAATAGTCTCACGTCTCTTGTGTACACTCTAATATTTTTATTATAACGTTCTATAATTGACCTTAGTTTTGATGCACTGAACTATCATTATTGTAATTATCATTTAGTACCCAAAGTCATCCTGTTATTCCCACATAACAGACACTCTTCTTTTCTGGTGATAGATAACATTTTACCAACCATCACACTTAAGCTTACAACTTGCAAATTATTATCATCTACCCTCACAATATATAATATTATGTAACTTTAACCGTCTCAGGTATATTACTCAAAATGTGATTGGTTAGTGTTCTAGACTTTCTTGTGGGTATGGTTTTGTTACAGAAACACATTCCTTATCTGTGACATAAGAGGTTACACTACACAAGTAAATTCATATATTTATTCGATCACCTTCACATAGAACAGCAAGCAGCAAGTATAGCTTTTTGTTGTTTGTATATATTTTCTCTTGTACTCTTTGTCTAAATACAATTTAGAATTTTTGGGATTGCAATACATTAAAATCAGCAAATAAATGTTTATCTCACCACATACCGTACTTTCACCGTTTTAGTATGCATAGCCATGGCTGGGCGGCGCACCGCCGTGTATTCGGCTAGGTTCGTCAGTCGTTGGCGGGGGGCGGGGCGTGTTTTTTTCTCGCAAAACTCGACTGATAAGCGGTGCGGGACTACTGTGTACTCCCTCCGCCAACGACTGACAAACCTAGCTGGACGCACGGCGACGCGCGGCCTATTCACATATGTCTACTAAAACAGTGAAAGTACGGTATACACCAGAACTATACTCTATTCAAACTAAATGCAAGTGAAACATAAACACAAGTTGTTGCATGGCTAGAGCGTGATATGCACGTGATCGGCTTGCTATTGGCTAGCCGGCAATAAAGTCTGGCCCGGCAGGCGAGTGCAGCGAGTAGGTGTTTCTTACAGAGGTGTGTTGAGTTGCAAGTGGACCTTTATTTTTTTCCGATATAATTCTTTCGCTGTTTATTAATTGTTGGAACTACGATTTGTATTAATAGTAGAAATTTGCGGGTAAGTGAATCACTAGGTGTGCCATAAAAGTTTGTTTTTAAAGTTCTTAATACTGGGGCATATTATTTTAATATTTTATATTATAAAATTCATAGAGAACGCCCTTCATGCGGTCCTGCCTCGTATTAGCCCTCAGAATTGTTCACGTGCTTCCATCATGTAAATGTTTACGTGCCACTTGCATTTAGTTTGAATAGAGTGTAATCACAACGATGAAAACCATGCCACAATAACGAACTTGAGAAAATTTAGTATTTTTTCTTAGTAAAACAATAAAATTCAACTAAATATTGTAGTGACCAGAAACAGGTCTGACCTTCATTCTAATTATAAATAGCAGTTTATATTATTTTTGGTCCCGAATATCAAAAATGCAAACAAACAATATTTTTTATTTTTTAGAAAAAGAGATTTTTGGTCTTTTTTGCTATGTCAATTCTGAAGCTAAAAGCGGTTTCAATAGGATGTGAGAACTTAGGAAAAGTTTTTTTGTTAGGCTGACAGTAATGATTTTTGTGGGCATCTACTTACAAGGTTTGTGACGCTGATATTACATGTGTTGTGTCGAAGAATAGGGTACTTGACAATATTTTTAATTGTTCTAAAATTGTACTCGGTTTACAGTTTACCAACATAACATGTAATAAATGAAACAACAGTTTTTAACCCTTATTTATTTATTTATGGTAATTAAAGACAAAGTAGCACAATTTTGTTCGGGCTAAAATCTACAGTCACGTCATTCTATTGTCCAGAACCCAAACGTTTCAACTCTGGGCCTCTCAGAAGACACAATAATAATAATAATAATTCTCACGCTCACAATACTCCAAACTAGGAGTACCCCAGAAGCAACCACATGCTTGTGCGGGGGAAGAGGGCAATTACTATTATTTTTTCTTCGTTGAATTTGCACATGGAACTGCAACGTTGCCGGTGCCCGTTTGCAATAATTCGTGGAAAAATGACTTTTCTCTGCAAATATCTCCAGCGTGCCTATGAATATCTGTTATTGCAACCTTTGAGCTTTAACTAATACAATAGGGTACTTGACGAAATTTTACAAACTTGATAAAACAATTCCTGGACACTTGCCTAAGACCCTACGATTATTTAAAAAATATATATTTACGTAATTAGCAAGTTATTAGACTTTCTTCGAAATTTGGCGGGAAAGCACTTATGACGTCACAAGTGTTTTAAAAAGGCAATTTGGCAACATAGCGATACCACTGAAGTGTTCTGAGACATAACCTTATTCGGCAGTGAAAGTTGCAAGGAAAGTTGAAATTTCAAAATTCTAACCTCAAAAACTCCCAGACTTATGATGCCCCGTGAAACCACTTTTAGCGTTGATTGATTCCTTCCTCCATCGACGATTTTAGTCAAGAAGGATTTTTTTTTTCGTAAATACTTATTCAATCGTTTTTCTGTAAATTTTTTGGCTAGGTTGGGCCTAAAGTCCGGAATTCGAGCTCAGTAGGTACTTCTAAGTACTATGGCGTCTTCATAAACGCGCCTTCAAGATGGTCCCTAGGCCGAGGTTCTCTCTTTATTAATAACTCATAATACTGTATTCTTACTACAACGTAGGTACAAACCTTTGCAGTTTTATCTCATGGATTTCGGCAGACGCTAACAGCATCCAATATCGGCAAATTACGGATACGGATTGTCCTTTCAGAGTCCATGTCCATGATACCTTACCTTACACATCTATACCTTACCTTACATGTCTATAACTAGGTCCGCAAACAATATATAATAGTAAATATCAATAACAAACTATAATAAATGGCATAGATATTATCTACATATTTTGATTTAGCGAGATACGGAATGACAGTTGGCATCACGGGATGTCATCTGCCGATCAGAAAACCATACGTGTTAGATGACATGTGGATATATGAATATGGTTATATGCCTAGGTGGGGGTAACGTTGCCAAATACGCGAATATTTCCCCCATTATTGGTAGGTACCTGAATATTTATAGTATGTTCCGTATACGGATATTTTAACTAAAATGTTACGTGGCAGAGATGAAGGATATAGTTTCCATCGTGTGCAGCATAAACAGACACCATTTTGATATAGAGGAGTCAATATACTGAACATATTATTCGTAATAAAAAGTCTTTATGTGACAAAATTTGTGTGTGCAATTGCGTTAGTTAAAACTCAAAGGTTTCAATACATTAAGTAACAGACCTACTTGAATAGAAAACTGCAATTTGCCTTTGTTCCACGAATGATTGCAAATGGGCACCGGCAACGTTACAGTTCCGTTTCTCCTGAGAGGCACAGAGTTGCCACGTTTGGCGTTCTGGACAATGGAACGACGATAGATTTCAGCCTGAACAAAATTGTGCAACTTTGTCTTTAATTGTCATAAAAAATAAGGGTTAAAAGCCGTTGTTTCATTTATTACGTGTTATGCTGGTGCATCTACTGTAAACAGAGTAAAATTTTAGAGCAATTAAAAATATTGTCAAGTACCCTATTGAAGAAAAAATTTTGGTCACAAACATTTTTTTTATTACGAATATGTTCCATATATTGATTCCTCTATAATAGCAAAATGGTGCCTCTTTATGCTGCACATGCCGAAAACTATATCCTACATCTCTGTCAGATGACACTTTGGTTAAAATATCTGTATACGGAACATACTATAAATATTCAGGCTTCAGTAATGTGGAAATGCTCGCGTATGTGGCAACGTCACCCACCCACCTAGGCATCTAACCATATACATATATCCACGTCATCTAACATATGTATGGTTTTTTGATCGGCAGTTGATATCCCGTTATGCCAACTGTCATTCCGTATGTCGCTAAATCGAAACCGTAGATAATATCTGCGATTTATTAGTTTGTTATTGATATTTATTATTATATATTGTTTGCGTAGTTATCGTGTTGTTAGTTGTGTAGTGTAAGGTATCATGGACCCTGAAAGGGCAATCCGTAATTTGCCGAAATTGGATGCTTTCTTGGTAGCACATTTTTTTATATATAATCTAATGTTCACATCTGCCGAAATTCATGGGATAAAACTGCAAAGGTTTGTACCAACGATATGTAGGAATAGATCACTCACGTTAATACAAGTAATACGGATTTGTTTTGCTTCTACATTAGCGGGTCCGGGGGAAGAAGACGAGGTAATTTGTTTACATTGGCATTTCTTAAATTCAGTCTTTCCAATTTTGTAATAATTATATTTACAAAATAACCTAAATCATATAAAAAAACTGGATACCTTGAATGTGCCAACAATAACACCTTTTTAAAATCATGAAACTAAACAAGTTGCCTTTGGTAATGTATCTTTTCCTATATATCGTTGGTTTGTACTTATGTTGTAGTAATAGTAAAGTATTATGAGTTATTAACCCTTTCGCTACCAATTTACATGGCTACAGACCCACCGTCGTATATATACGTCAGGCATAAAAAATGTAAAAAAGTGCAGCTGATACGTTTTAAATATAAATTTTTATTTTCGTCTGTATCTTTTACAATTCATATATTTTTATCAAAGAAACTCCACACTTATGCAGTGCTCAACAACAGAATAGGATAGAAACATGGCTTACTAAATTCCAGCAGCGCATCAATGGTGTTGGATATTTACGGCAGTGGGTGCGCAGGCATGGCAAAAAAAATACTGTCGCATATACAGGGTGTCCCGTTAATAATGGTCCATAGAGCAACTGCACATATTTGGGGCCAAAATATGACGATTGAGGCTAATATGTTTTACAGAAATGTTGTTTGTTTGAAGTTCATTTCTTGAAATTGAATTATAGCCACATCTCCCAAAATAATCAAGCTGCTGAGCTGAAAATTACAATTTTTACGTAACTCACAGAGGGAGCTACTTGCTCTATTTTTGGATCAAGCTTTTACTCTTAACTTTTTTGAGGTTATCTTTTTGGTCTTTCAGGGCCATCACTTTAGAGCATCTTTTCATTCTGTAACAAAAAGGTACTCTTGTTTCATAACGATAAAATCAACCGTTTGCGTTGAAATTGGCAAAATGTACTCCAAAACACCTGTTAACACCCATATTCAAAACATAAAAGTTTCAGCTACCACTTTCAAATGTGACAAATCGACTGAAATAGAGTAGTGAAATAGAGTAGTGTCCAAATTTTGCCAAGTTTCAATCCGTTCCATTTTGAAAACAAAACATTTATGTTACATTGTTCATAGCAATTTTTTCTCACTTTTCTCAGTGAATCTGTAACATTTGAAAGTAGCAGGTAAAAATTTTATTTTTCGAATGTTGTCTACAGGTGTTTCGTGGCACATTTTGCCAATTTCAACACAAACGGTTGATTTTATCGTTATGAAACAAGAGTACCTTTTTGTTACAGAATGGAAAGATGCTCTAAAGTGATGGCCCTGAAAGACCAAAAAGATAACCTCAAAAAAGTTAAGAGTAAAAGCTTGATCCAAAAACAGCACAAGTGGCGCCCTCTGTGAGTTACGTAAAAATTGTAATTTTCAGCTTATTCTCCATCCCCCAAGACACAGCAGTGCCAAATTTCTGCTCAGCAGCTTGATTATTTTGGGAGATGTGGCTATTATTCAATTTCAAAAAATGAACTTTTACGCCCTGTATCTCATAAACAAACAACATTTCTGTAAGTCATATTAGCCTCAATCGTCATATTTTGGGATACCTTGTATCATATTAACGGGATACCCTGTATATGACATCGGTTGTCTAGACCATTCTAGAATTGAACGTATACTCGTATATACGGCAGTGGGTGCGGTGGCCCTTTGGTCATATATATATGGCGATGGTAGTGAAAGGGTTAATAAAGGGAGAACCTAGGGCTAGGGACCATCTTGAAGGCGCGTTTATAAAGACGCCATAGTGCTTAGAACACTGAGCCCGAATTCCGGACTTTGGGCCCAACCTAGCCAAGAAAATTTGCAGAAAAACGATTGAATATTTACGAAAAAACACTTCTTGACTAAATGTGGTTTCACGGAGCATCCTAAGTCTGCGAGTTTGAGGTTATAATTTTGAAAATTCAACTTTCCTTGCAATTTTCACCGCAGAATGAAATTATATCTCCGAACACTTCAGTGGTATCACCATGTTGTCAAATTGCCTTTATAAAACACTTGTGAAATTATAAGTGCTTTCCCGCCAAATTTCGAAGAAAGTCTAAAAACTTGCTAATTGCCTAAATATATATATATATATATATATATATATATATATATATATTTTAAATAATCGTAGGGTCTTAGGCAAGAGTCCGGGAATTGTTTTATCAAGTTTGTAAAATTTCGTCAAGTACCCTATTCTCCAAATATAAGTATATATTGTTATGGGCAGTCAAGGGAAGCTGATATAAAACAAGTACAGACCTCGGAGCACCACCAACTTGAGGAGTGCCCAGTTGTGGCCGTGCTGAAACCGCGGCAGGCTTACAAGCTCCTATACACAATAATCCATTTATTCAAGCCTGTTTTACAAGTAACAATTTTCGTCCAATAAATCTTACCATTTATTTTTGTGTCATTTGTGGGCAAAACTAATTGCTACTTTATCAGAATTTAAAACAATGCCACGGTTTAATGGATGTTCTCTTAGTACCCACCGAAAAATGTGCCCATTTTATTGTAGCGAGCCGTGGCCTCGAATCCTGTACCTTCATGTTTTAGGTATTTTTTCCCAACATACTACATTGGAAATCTTGGAAATTTCTTGTGAGGTATCGGTATCTTGCACATTTTTCACATTTTTAAAATTTTCTAGTATGCATGACAGCTATAAATAAAAAAATTAAATGTTAAGAGAGCCCACAACAAACCATGTTTTTTTCCAAATTCTGATAAACTAGGTTTAAAACAATCAGTTTTGCCCACAAATTTCATTAAGAATTTTTTTCGGTAACTCTTGAAACAACAAAGTTACATGCCGAAGAAATTTCGGCGATTTTCGGTATTTTGAAAAATATCTCGGAAAGTAGGCCATGGATCTCAAGTTTGTTTTTACGCAAACTTAGCACATCAAAAAACCTTTTTTTTTTTTTTTCAAATAAAGTTCTCAGAAAAATGCATATTTGTCAAGATTGTCTCGAGTGGCCCTTCTTAAATAGACACTGTATTTTTGTCCTTAATTTTTAGAGAACACCCTCTATATAAATTCTTTGGCTAGATTCGGATTCTCCAGGGAAATCTGCATCATCCTAGTTTTAAGCTGGTCTTTTCATTTCAAAAACTACGGATATAAACGGACTTTATTTGAGGCACCTAATATACCCTGAAAAAGTTTCTCTTTTTGCTATGCGAAAAACACAATTCTATTATACTTAGAAAAATAGTTATTTGTGTAACTAGTGCAAAAAGTGCAGCTCGAGACGCAGTCGAGGTAACTGATGGACAAACTTCATTTCCAGTATTTTTTTGAATTTTGTTTTCTTCATTGCCTGTAAAGGTCTCAGGTTCTTCACTTAAAACTCTTTTTCGAATTGTTGTGAAGTTTCCGGTACTGGTACTTGGTTCACCTTCCAGAATTTGAGCAGCTACCTATTTCAGTTTTTTTTAGAAATTGAATTTTTACTAAAAGTATTTATACCAACAAGTTGAACGGAGCATTTTCCGTTATAATATCTTATAAAGAATCTAGTGTGACTGGTAGACTGGGGACGAAGGGATGCATTTTTGCGATTTAATGGTAATTTCTGTAACTCGTCCCTGCGGCATGCTCTTGCAATGCCAAATACAATGCAACTATCTATAACAATACAAAAGTAGGTAGGTATAAAGTTAAAAATCGGCCAAGTGCAAGTCGAACTCGCACATGAAGGGTTCCGTACCACCGTACAATATCTAACACTACATATTTTTAAAAAATACTTTAGTCAAAAATATATAAAAAAAGAAATAAAACAGTTTGCCCCAGAGCGTGGTTTCGAACGCCGGGCCTCTGGGTTATGAGCCCACTGAGCTACTTCACTTATTGAGAAATATTAGTTGGCCTTGTCATCATGTGTTAACAAAAATCCAAACAACTATTACCTTTAAAGTTGTAGGGTCTTTGTTTATCCTCTTGTAAGTTCCTTCATTTAATAAATCATTTAATTTTATTGAAGTTGTAGGGTCTTTGTTTATCCTCTTGTAAGTTCCTTCATTTAATAAATCATTTAATTTAATTTAATTAATAAATCATTTAATTTAATTTAATTAAATGATTTATTAAATGAAGGAACTTACAAGAGGATAATTTAATTTAATTAAATGATTTATGAAATGAAGGAACTATTACCTTTATTTTACTTTTATTATTTGTTGTGATAGTGGCCATACACACTGTGAAAATTTCAAGTGTCTACCTATTACGATTCAAAAGATACCGTCGTATAAGGCATAGTTGGTGTCCCGTGGGGTTTTCTAAAAAGATTTTACATAAAAATACAGCGTGCCCGTACCTGAAAGAGTCACATATGTAATAACAGATGGGCCTCTGAGCCCCCAAAGTCCAAAATCGGTAGGAACTTTGGAAATTCTCCACACCAAAACAATACCAAATGTCAATCGATGTTTACGAATAAGTATCGGGGGGCGGGGCTTGTGCGTCGGCCACGATGTATACAGTATGATCCCGCAGACCTTGCCAAATCGCGAAAAAAAGGCGGACCAAACGGCCGAACGGCTTTTTCGATTGGGGTGCCCTCTGGCAGGCGAGAGGCCCGTATCCTTCGGCGGCCACACGCGAAAATTGAACTCGACCGGCGCTCCCCCTTCCAATCGCTAGCCATTTTCCCCGAAAAAACGGAAAAAAAAATCCGGGGCTGAACGGCTCTCCCTCTTGAGCTCGGATGGCCGTACGCCAAATTTAGGCTCGAAATATCGAAAACTGCGTCTCGTAGACGAGAGCATCGGTACACGTATTCCTACACAGGAGTGCTTCACATAATACATGATTAATTTTAGTTTATGTTTATGGATCTAGTATGTCTTTTTGAACTTACCAATAGATTTTTGCGCAAGATGTTCTTCGTGCTTTCAAAGCAAATGCATTTCTTTGATTTTTCTTTTCGAAACAGGTGATCAGCGCCATCTATAAAGGTACTTAATAACAAGTTCCCGCATTCCAATAACGTCCAGTTTTGGCCACACGCGCGCGCGTCGAACTGCGTTGGCGACCATAGAGGATAATAAGTTTGACGGACCCGGGACCAGGTCGGGTTGCTTAGTTTTGATTTTTCTTTAGTTTTTCGTTGGCACTATCTGTGTATCGTTTGTTTCTTTTTGTTTGGGTGAGTTGTGTAAGACCATTAAATTGCATCCAGTTGCGGGGATTGTTTGGAGAGATTTTCCCTGTGGTAAGTTCTGATTGGTAGGTAGTTACCTGGGTATAAAGTTTGATTGGTTTCTCTGACGCGCACCCACTAGAGGAGAGAGGACGTTCAAACAGATTTCTACAAGTGGATTTTCAAATGAGATAACCCCAACAGTTACATCGGTTGCTCATCATGTCGCCACCTTTGCCTGGAAGCCTCTCTCTGTGTCGTTTTTTCATCAAGTCTCGCTAGAATACACAGCCAGGACATTTAATTGAATTTTTTCATTTTTTGGGTTATCGCTACATGGCACCTGTCAAAGTGGGTCCATCTTTCCACATAAATGGCATCTGATAGATATCAGATATTTTACTTAACGATGATTATTAAAAATTAGAATAATATAAATGATAAGTACCTAATAATAATCTGTTTTTTGTAGATTATAGTGTGGCAAGTCAGTAGGTACATAAAATCAATTGAATTTGTCAAAACCTCCCTCTCAAATAGTAGATATCGACATGACTGTAGAAGATCTGGATTAAGAAATGTATCAGTTGAACCAATAATGACACAAATGACATCAATAGAAGAACTTAAAAAACATATAATTAAGCCACATTTTTGTTCTGTTTATTTTCGGGAGAAAACTCTGAAAGGTTTAATATTTCCAATTTTATGTCCATTTTTGGCTACTACAGTTTCGTTAATACCTAATATTTTTCACACCTCTTCTTTGGCCTTGTCACTGGAACCAGGCTTATTCAACAAAGAAAGGGCATTCAGCACCATCTTTTATTTTAATTCTTTACACACTGGTTTGGATACTAGCACGTCGAATGGCACACAATGTAACTTGTAGTAAGAACTAATAAACGGAACTTTTAGTAAGAATGGGCTTAGAGAGTATCTTGAATATACTTGTGATCTAAAGAATGTTCTAAAGATGATGGATTCGGAACTGGGGGTATTTATAGGAAGAGAAAATGCTTAGGCAAGGTTCTGGATCTTTTCTAGAGAAAAATATCTATCAGTGAAACTTAATTAGGAGATAAAATATATAATAAAAATCTAAATAAAGGAAATAGTCGACAAGTTGCAAAGGCATGATAATAAAAGTAATGCGTAATTTACGTGAAACGTCAGGAATATTCTGGATATTTGCAAAATTACGAGATTTTCAACCAAAATGATATAATATTTATTCTTTACAATAAACCAAGCTTTCGGCTATCATTATTATGGCCTTCGTCAGGGTAGTGAATTGAATATTGATTAGTTATGATTTTACGTAAAATAGTAATGTCCAAGTTTAGAATAAATGTTCAATAAATATTTGATATAATTTTAAGTAGAAAAGTTTAAGGGTTCTTACAGGACTATTGGAATTCATTTTCAAAAAAATAATTGAACATCGAGTAGTTATACAGGGTAGGTACCTACTTTTATGACTATATAGCGATTCTTTTATTTATAATGGAACACCACAGCCTTAATCAGGACACCATATACTAAATTTGAACAAAAAATATATAGAGTTCCATCGTACAGGCTGTCGATTTTTTTAAATTAAAAAACAATAATAGATCTTCTTTTAATCACAGCTGTACTGTACTTTTTATGGGTTTTTCAGCCAAAATTATATAATATTTATTTACAATAATTTACAATAATCCAAGCAATAATCCAAGCAATAATTATGGCCTGTGTCTGCATATTGAATTGAATATATGATATATATGAAAATATCAATGTCCAATAATAAATGTTTAATCATATTTGATATAATTATAATTATGACGGAAAGCTTGGTTTATTGTAAAGAATAAATATTATATTATGTTGGCTGAAAAATTTTGTTTTTCTTTTTGTCAAGGTTTAATTGGCCACAGAAATTGCTCCCAAACCATGCAGTTTATCACATCAGACATCAAGTGTGCCTTGAAACGTGGTCAAAATAAATCAAAATTCGCTAAAAATTTCAAGATTTCATGGAAAAATCCATATATATGGTTTTCTGAAAATTTTATCATTTTAAAATATCACGGCTAGCCCTAGAAATCACACAATTGAAATGGTAGTGTCTGTAAGATATCTTCCCTTCGATTCAGTTTATTAGTACAGGAGTTTCGTCATCAAGTTGGAGATTCATTTTATAGATTTAAATACCTAATTTTAGGACTGAGCATAAAATTTTTAAACTTCTGCACAAATTAGCACAAAATGAACACAAGATATGGGCATGGAGAACAAAAATGTTTTAAAAGTGGGGTCTTCATCTAGACAGTTGGTGAACATAGGCAATGTTGAATATTTTTAGATGAGGTAGTAATCTCTCATGAGTATCGATTTCATCATTTTTGCAATCAAGGCCACAGGTCATGATATTCTGTACTGACTAATATGTATGGAGTGCCAGATATATATAGTAAATAGGTGCGAAAAAATTCAGGGGTAATACAAAATCTAAACGAATTCTTATTCAGCAGTCTCAAACTCAGGTGTACCAGCGTTGACTGACGTATTAATAAGACTTCTCACGGCTATAGCTTCATGTCCCGGAAAACAGATGGCGCCTATGGTCAACAGTGTATTTTGCATTGTATTTTGTCTCCGGGAAGCGCATGGTGAGCCAGAGAACTGTCAAACATGACAGCTGTGACCAGTCTATTAATGCGTCAATCAACGGTACCAGTTTTTTGGGAATAGAATACAGGTTGTTCAAATAAATTAAAATTGACCTTTGAAAAATCCCAGTAAAATTTGCAACAAAATGAAAAACCACCAATAAAATTTCCAAAAAAATGCAGGCACTACATTAAAATTGAGATAATAATTTTGTTTCACACTACAGAATGAGACTTTTTCAGGTATTTTTTCACTGAAAATATACAGATGAACGCCGTATTCTAAAAAAATGTGTACAAAGGTTTGAGATAGTGATGGGTGATGGATAAGAATTCATTATTGGTTTTTGTCTAAAACAATCGCTAATAGTACTTCTCGACTTTTCCACTCAAACTCTAGGTCCTAGACCTTGACTTAGATTTTTAAAAGATGCGTTTGAAGCCTTTTTGGAAGATTATTTAACAAAAAAATATTTTTAAAATCATCCTCTCAGTTAAAATTGTATGGGGTCAGTAGGTCTTAAGTGGGACAGACAGGATATTAATGTTTAAATTTTATTTAAAATTAAATTATTTATGGAATTTGGTTCCAGGTTTTTATTTTGGATAAGGAATTCAAATAATGTAGCACTAATTTTTGTTTTTGATATACAGGGACTTACAGCTCTTTTTTTAATTTTGTTTTTTTTTGAGCAAGTTTAATAAACCAAAATATTCAAATTTATGAATTTAATAAGGGTATCTTTTTCTTGATTCAGAATCAGTAGAACAGATTGGGGTCATGGTTTCAAATGTAAAAGGTGTAATTGTTAGATTCTTTATCTGGAAAAAATATACTTATGCAACTGAATTCAATGAAAATTTTAAATAACAGTCTAGTCCCAACAAACACAAAATTTTCAACTATACAAAAGTACCTTGTCTAATATAACAATATCTCCTCATTTACATCTACAGACATAACTATAATGGAAATCCGAATAATGATCCCTGCGTCACAGTGGTCGACAATGGAAATTACATTGTATATTCCTCTGCAGGATGACACACTCTTGCTATGTAGCTGCAAACAGTGCCCGATCTGCACTTCTCTAACGTAATAGGTAGTCCTCTCTATGGCAACTTCACCTCACTCAGGCTTGTCGAATAGCCCCTCCAATTAGTTCCTTTTTTGTGTTGATTTTAAAATCCTGCATCGCCTTTCTGATGCTGACATCCTCTGGTATTAGTTATCTCTCTTGTCCGGAGGCAGGAATTTTGTTTTTCTTTAACCTCAAAGTAAATACAAGCACCACAATGTTCTATTTTTCTTAAAAGTCAAATAAAGAAACAAAAATAAATAAATTCTAAATAAAAGACATCTTAATAATGATTTTGCCAATAAAAGCATGATTACATAATGACGGGTGGCCATACCATAAAATTAACTTTTTTTACCCAAAAAGAAAAGGCATAGCAACATAACATGACATAAGAGAACCTTATCTATGCAATTTTCTTCACTTTAAGAAAAATATAACTTGGTAAAAAACAACACACACCACTTATGTATATGTAAAAAAATGATTAATAACTATGTAACTCCCTACATATAAAACAAAAATTAATCTCACATTTGAATTTCTTGAAACGAAACTCTCTGACACCAAACTTCTTTCAAATATTTTGTATTTTGTTATTTGAGGAAAACAAAAATAAAATTTAAACTTCTAACATGTAGACATCTTTTTTAAAGCATTGTCTGGACTGTTTTCAGAATGGTTTGTGTACATTATGGCCATCTACCCGGTACTAAAAAAGTTGCATTCACCTGATACAGCAGGTAAAATTTAGAGTTAATATATTTTTAAAAACATTGATGATTTGCATCTTGGGTATATTGTCTTTGTATAAAGAAGGGTATATTGCAAAACAGTTTTATTTTGTCGATTTATTGCAAGCCTGAAGGTCCTAAACATAAAAAGTGGATCAGCCCATACAAATCGAGATCAGTAAATAGAACATTTTTTTAAAGAAAAATATAGGCCCAGGATATTTTACATGTTGCTTTAGACTTTAATATTTAAGCGTTGACTGACGTATTTATAAAGACTTCTCACGGCTGTAGCTTTATGTCCTGGAAAACAGATGGCTCTGATGGCTAACAATGTATTCTGCATTGTATTTTATCTCCGGAAAGCGCATGGTGAGCCAAAAATGTGTCAGAAGGGACAGCCGTGAGCAGTCTTTAATAACATATCAGTCAACGATTTAAGTATATATTTCAGATGTATTATTTTTTTATAAAATCTTGGTAGACTGATGGCGATGGCTTTTCTTTGAAAGTGCTAAATAAATTAATCTTGATTGGAAACTTCCACAGGCAGAATGTGATGAATCTGAGTTTCTTCCGGATGGATCCTGTGTCAGCGAAGGAACGAGAAGGTTCGCTGACACAAGATCCATCTGGAAGAAACTCGGATTCATGCTAAGTAAATTATTTTTCATTGGTTTTGAAATCATTCGATAAAAATAGGCATGATACAATGACCAACCTGTGCTCAATTAACACCTTGTGTAGTAGTCTCTTGTTGGCCAACATAGTACACTTTTCACCGAGATTCAAATATACAGGGTGTAACTGAACTGATGGTCAAAAATGAAACCACGTATTCTTGGAGTCAAAATAAGGGCACTTCTTCATATATTTTTTTTTCTCCTATGGGCCATAGTTTTTTTTATACAGAGTGTAGAAGTGTAGAGAAAAATACTCATACTTTTTAGTATGTCTAAGAATTATACGAGATATTTTCTTCAAACTTCAGAAAAATATGAATACCCTGTATAATAACATTTTTAAATTGGTTTTGAGTGGTGACTTTAATGTTTAACAAAAAGTATCTCCTAGTATTTGTTTTTTATATTCGCAGCCGTTTCTTAATTATTTTCAAAGAACGACAATGCTGCAATAAACAAAAGTCATTTTAAGAATAAATCTAGCAATCTGTGGATGTTAATAAAACTTGGCATTATTTGATTCATTTAGCTGTCAACTTTGCACTTTAGTATCAATATTTTGAAAAACAATATTTGCATTCGAAGAATTGACTGACATGCACTTTTGCTATGGACTTGCCAATGGCAATAATAAACATGCAGAAACACATAGTTGCGTGTATTGAAAGAGACGGCGGTCATTTCGAACATTTAATAATTTTCTAATAGCATTACGTTTCTTTTATTATCGTTTTTGCTTTCGTATTTTGTTTAATAAAGTTTATTGGCATCCACAGATTGCTAGATTTCTTCTTAAAATGACTTGTTTATTGCAGCATTGCCGTTCTCTGAAAATAATTAAGAAACGGCTGCGAATATGAAAAAATACTAAAAGATACTTTTTGTTAACCATTGGATTCGCCACTCAAAATAAATTAAAAAATGCGATTATGCAGGGTATTCATATTTTTCTGAATTTTAATAACACCCTGTATCTCCACAACTGGAGGCCTCAGAAGCTTAAGTTTGACGGCTCACGTGACACACCAAGTTTGAAGAAAATATCTCATATACTTCTAGAGATACTAAGAACTATGTGTATTTTTCTCTAAACTTCTACGCTCTGGATAAAAAAAACTGGCCCGTAGGAGAAAAATATATATGAAGAAGTGTGTTTATTTTGACTCCAAGAATATGTGGTTTTATTTTTGACCATCAGTTCAGTTACACCCTGTATATTAGTGTGTGTGTGGTGTCAGTTTTTTAATTTTACCAATTTATTATACTGTACATCTGGAATCTTTCTTACAGTGTTGCCACCCCAAGGTCCTCCTCATGGGCCTCCACATGGCCCACCGATGGGGACGGCGCCGCCTCCACATGGTGCCCCGCACTATGGCCCCCCTGGTGGCATGTCGCAGCCTCCGTATGGTGGGCCTCCAACGGATCACCGTCCTGATTTGCCACCCCTGGGTGAGCAAGAGTTCGAGGACATCATGTCTCGGAACCGTACAGTCTCGTCCTCTGCTATTGCCAGGGCTGTATCAGACGCGGCTGCCGGTGAGTACGCGAGCGCCATTGAGACGCTTGTCACTGCTATTTCACTCATAAAGCAGTCCAAGGTTGCAAATGACGACCGATGCAAGATACTGATCAGCTCTCTGCAGGATACTTTGAGAGGTGTGGAGGATAAGAGTTACACAAGGAGGGACAGGTATTATAGTTTGTTCACTTTTTTGCGGATTGTCAAGTTTGCGGAAAACAAAGCTGGGCACATCAGCTATAGAATTGTATTACAGATATGATTATATCACTTCCACATAACCACGTAAATAGAAATATTCGTTCAGGAAAAAATAAAAATATTTATATTTGCTAAATCGGTTTAAAACCAAAGTTTCAGCAAATAAAATTTTGGAGTCGGTGTATTCCCAGATAACTTTTGAACGTATTAAGATATAAACTTCAAATTTGGTATACAGTGTCCTCCAAAAAGTTCGCACCATAGGGGGAGGGGGAAATTTTTAATTAACGTTTTATTTTGAAATTTAATTTTGGGGTTACCTTCTGCTTTAAAAAACGTGGTCATGTGACTTTCGTTATCTGTCAAAAATGACATTTAAAAAATATATCGCCAAAAATGGGTTTATTTGTTAAAATATCAAAAAGTTTTACTTCAAAAAGTTGTTCCTTTTTCAATTTTACATAGGTGTACCAAATTTGAACGCTCTACTAAAATATTTAGTTTTTTGCCAATTTTTAATATTTATGAAATTTCTGAAAATTTTAAAAACTCGAAACTTCGTAAAAACTATTTTATATCACTAGCTATATCATTCTATTAATTTTTTATTACTAATTACTGATAAGAATAGGTATTTTTCAAAAGAAAATGATATTTATGCTTTAAAGTTCTGTTATGTTTGATGTACCGTCTAGGATTTGGGGTATAAATTTAGTTACATTATGTCTCCTAGTTCTAAATTGATGCCAAAATAATAATAAATTAAAATATCATCAAACTATTTCACGTATCTAAGCAAAATTCTTAACTTTTATGGAACAAATAATTATTACCTTTAAGTTTAATTTCACATTAATCGATATTGATGAGTAGGCCATGGAGAGAATAGAAGCAATTGTTTTTATTTGACAGTTTGATAACTGTATGCAAAAGAGACAGAAAATGATAATGAAGGATAGCTATATGCTTGCCTTTGGACAATGTCCGCAATATAGCTATCTTAGTCCCACTCGTCGCGCTCCTTGTCGTTGTCTCTGTCACTCGGCAGCGTGCGCTGTGGCCAGAGATATGGAGGGGAGCTGCGATTGCGTTTCGCTCGGTTCTTGGTCAGGCACGTGTATCGGCGCCAGCTAACACGTTTGTTTTGATTTCGTTTTCGTCATTTTGCCATTGAAAAATATGTCGGTAGTGCAAGAAATTTTGCAGTTCAGGAGACAGGACCGAGTCTGGATTACCTGGAAATGTGTGCGTGGTTAAGAGGCTACGATACTTATGAAATCCGCCTCAAGTGCCCGACTCAATTCAGGACAAACGTCGCTCGATTAGATATGCCTATCCTTTTCCTTCCTCTAGTCCCCACGACTCCCCACTCCAGCCTGCCCCTTCATAGTGCTACGATTGAGGGGCAGCCGGCCGTAGTTACTACACTGAGAAAAATCTGTCACTTTGTAAAAAAACCCTGTTTAATTCAATATGAGATATTATTCCTCAAACTCAAGCAAAAGCTTTTTTGCAACTAACAATAATCAATTCAATGACAATTGATATTGAATTCTAATGAATAATTTAAATGTAATATTTTATTTCAATAAATAGCATGGTCTGGAATTGATTCTATAATACTTCTTTTCTAAGCACATTCTTTTGTCAGAACAACATAACATAACGTTTCATGGTGTTGAATTGAATAGGGGTACATTTAACTGTTCATTATACTGAAATTACAACTACTGTCACTGAATTTTTGCTGGATTTGTAATAATAAGCAAATGATGTGTAAAATGCAAATCAAGTTGCTAGTGTAGCAACTTATAATTGACAAAACAGAAATGTTGCAGATGAGATCAATAAATTAATAACATTTAATTTTAGTGGATACAAGTTCTAGTAACCCCCAGTTTGTTAATAGCCATTCACTTGCACAGTATTCATTATGACTACGAACGATATAAAATGTATGGTTGATTCAAAACCTTTGCGATCATTAATTTGCGATCATTGATTTTGGTAAATTACTCAGTCAAGGTCACAGCTTTTTTTACTAACGTGTTTGTAATAGGATATTAGTTCAGTCGAGTAAAAAGTACTTGATTCAATCTAACTTGTATTGGACATGAATTCTAATATGAAAATTCTAAGAATTTCTTGAATACCATAAAAATTGAAAAACATGATTTACTGATTATATTGATGAATAGGTACCTATAAAAGTTGCAATTAAGTTGTTTTGTTCATCCAATGAATTATAATGTTTTTTCAGTTGCTTCTGGGGTACTCTTAGATAGTTTGGAGTAGTCTGAGGGTGACAATTATCATCATTTAAATAAAATAAATTTAATTGTTTAAATAAAACATGAGACATTTTAAAACCGAGGTTATGCTTTCATTGTAGTATGCCAATTTTAGTATCGAAGTGACAATACGTCTTCTTAACGGAAATTTAAACTATTTTAAACTTATTGGTTCATCTGCAATTAAGTCAAAAGTATAGATTAGATTAGAAAAGTGACTATATACACGAACTCACTAAAATCACAACGGTCTTTTTTTCCTGTGTAGATAATATGAAATAATAAGTCAGGTGCCGGCCGCCGCCGACGGGTCACACGAGTCTCGCCGATGCCGACGAAGAAGCGCGAATATTTAAAAAACGGCGGTGGCCTGTTTGCTTTATTGCAAAAATGATATTTTTGGGAGTTATAGAGGGCGTTCACTTTTCGTTGGCAACACACTGCATAGCTTTTTGGCGTCGAAGCAATTTTACTATTATTTTTCATATCAGCAAAGGTGCATAGGTACTATGAAGAGTTCGTGTATAAAAAACTTCTGTAATTGCTCAATTATAAAATCTAAATTAACGATTCGATTACCGAATTCTTCTTGAACCACGTTAGGGTCAGTTGAACATCTATCAATGTTTGATTGGATAATTATTGTTCTGCATAATAGTGTTGTTACGACCAAAAAAGTGCGTTTAAATTCTACTTCTATAAAATGTTTTATATACCTAGTATTCCATATTAATATTTGTGTAATAATAAATAAATCTAACTGAAAACTTTCTACACTGTAACAGCAGCGTCCAGAGATATACTTTCTAGACTTTGGTAAGAGTTCACTTTAGAGGGATTAGAGTGAATAATAGACCATAGGTATAATATCACAACTATGATTTGTTTATTTAAAAACAGTAAGCGGTTTCGTTAATCTATAAAATTACATCATCAAGGACTACAATATAAGATTTAAAAAAGTAAATAAATAAAGGATAATCACTTATAGTCCAAGAGCTTCCAGGAAATTTGAAGGAGATACTTGAAAAAAGATTATAATTATGTAAATGTTTTTAATTGTTTCAACTTTGACTTGTGGCTGAATGTATATATTTCAAATATATAATGAGGATGTAGGTAAATTTATAGAGTTGCGAAACCGGTCTCCGTTTTCAAATAAAGTAATAGTTTTGAGATGTTTTTCCCAGAAAGTTTGTTTCTCAAACCCTATGCACCTGCACTTATACCTAAATCCGAATAATAAGTGTGCAAAATGCAAAATATGTGTTAGTACCCTAGTACCCCTCTCTCAAATTCTGGGAACCATATTAGGTACGGGAATAAAAGCACACAAGCCCACAAATTACTCCTATTGGTTTCACTGTGACTGTTGCGACATCATTATCAAACATTATAGGTATTCTTGCCCTGACTGCCGTTCAGTTTCAGAACCTTCTGACAAATCTGAATTATCGAACATCCTAGAAAATGTATTAAAATGTCATAAATTCGACAGACTGGAACAATGAAATGTACCCTCTATTTTTATTTTGCCCGATTTTCAACCTTAATGACTTTCGAACAATCTTCTAACGAAGAAGTTTCTAAAACTGACTGGATGTCAGAATTATTATCGTTCCCTCTGGAAAGTATATAAATTAGCTTTTATCATGCAGCGATTTGACACAATAATCGTTTTACATAGGATATTATTCGTTTTCAAAAAATGCTTCACATGACCCATTTATTTGACAAAAATATTACTTGTACCTATCACATTTTTAAAGTAAAAATCAAGGGCACAATTTGGTCTAGAATTTAAATTTACTCTTTTTGCACGACCAAGCCATTTTCTGCCCTAGGGATTAAACCATTTTACACAAAAGCAAAAAGTACTTTGTGAATAATAATTATTTATTTATTACTCCTGGAGGAATAATAATAATGAGTATTATTATATGCCAGTCGACATACATAATGTAATATTCCAACATTCAAAACAAGCGAAACACAAATAAGGGAGACTGAGAGTAATAAAATGAAAAATGAAACATCTGATATCGATTTAAAGTTCCCCTGACGTTGTTCCCGAGCCCGGTGAGGTAGGCCGAAGTAGGGGGAGTAGGGGAACCACGAGTTCCAGCGAACGCCCGCCCGCCCGTCTATCTTCGTACGTCTAATTCCTGCTCGGATGGCCAATTCACGGATCATTTTATTGCCGGGCAATGGGTTCGTAGTTTTCAAATCATAGCCAAACGAACAAACGTATCGACTTGAAAGTAGTCTTAAAATAATGGTATCGAATGCCTCAATCGTCGTTGTGTCTTTCGAATTATTTTTGAGCGGCGGAAATACTCGAAATTCTTAACCGAATATAGTCGAATTTCGGGTATGTTTGGCATTTTTTTTAACAGTGTCGCATTAGTCCTGCACAGTTCGTGATACACAACGACGATTCTTCATAGTTTTATCTAAGCCACAAAAAAAAATCAAGTGAAAATATTAAGAAATGCAAGTAGGAGATGTAAACTACGAAACCCTTGAAAATGGGGGGTATCGTAGCGCCTTAAGCTATAATTTTATTTGTATATATAATACTTCTTTTCTAAGCACATTCTTTTGTCAGAACAACATAACATAACGTTTCATGGTGTTGAATTGAATAGGGGTACATTTAACTGTTCATTATACTGAAATTACAACTACTGTCACTGAATTTTTGCTGGATTTGTAATAATAAGCAAATGATGTGTAAAATGCAAATCAAGTTGCTAGTGTAGCAACTTATAATTGACAAAACAGAAATGTTGCAGATGAGATCAATAAATTAATAACATTTAATTTTAGTGGATACAAGTTCTAGTAACCCCCAGTTTGTTAATAGCCATTCACTTGCACAGTATTCATTATGACTACGAACGATATAAAATGTATGGTTGATTCAAAACCTTTGCGATCATTAATTTGCGATCATTGATTTTGGTAAATTACTCAGTCAAGGTCACAGCTTTTTTTACTAACGTGTTTGTAATAGGATATTAGTTCAGTCGAGTAAAAAGTACTTGATTCAATCTAACTTGTATTGGACATGAATTCTAATATGAAAATTCTAAGAATTTCTTGAATACCATAAAAATTGAAAAACATGATTTACTGATTATATTGATGAATAGGTACCTATAAAAGTTGCAATTAAGTTGTTTTGTTCATCCAATGAATTATAATGTTTTTTCAGTTGCTTCTGGGGTACTCTTAGATAGTTTGGAGTAGTCTGAGGGTGACAATTATCATCATTTAAATAAAATAAATTTAATTGTTTAAATAAAACATGAGACATTTTAAAACCGAGGTTATGCTTTCATTGTAGTATGCCAATTTTAGTATCGAAGTGACAATACGTCTTCTTAACGGAAATTTAAACTATTTTAAACTTATTGGTTCATCTGCAATTAAGTCAAAAGTATAGATTAGATTAGAAAAGTGACTATATACACGAACTCACTAAAATCACAACGGTCTTTTTTTCCTGTGTAGATAATATGAAATAATAAGTCAGGTGCCGGCCGCCGCCGACGGGTCACACGAGTCTCGCCGATGCCGACGAAGAAGCGCGAATATTTAAAAAACGGCGGTGGCCTGTTTGCTTTATTGCAAAAATGATATTTTTGGGAGTTATAGAGGGCGTTCACTTTTCGTTGGCAACACACTGCATAGCTTTTTGGCGTCGAAGCAATTTTACTATTATTTTTCATATCAGCAAAGGTGCATAGGTACTATGAAGAGTTCGTGTATAAAAAACTTCTGTAATTGCTCAATTATAAAATCTAAATTAACGATTCGATTACCGAATTCTTCTTGAACCACGTTAGGGTCAGTTGAACATCTATCAATGTTTGATTGGATAATTATTGTTCTGCATAATAGTGTTGTTACGACCAAAAAAGTGCGTTTAAATTCTACTTCTATAAAATGTTTTATATACCTAGTATTCCATATTAATATTTGTGTAATAATAAATAAATCTAACTGAAAACTTTCTACACTGTAACAGCAGCGTCCAGAGATATACTTTCTAGACTTATGGTATCGAATGCCTCAATCGTCGTTGTGTCTTTCGAATTATTTTTGAGCGGCGGAAATACTCGAAATTCTTAACCGAATATAGTCGAATTTCGGGTATGTTTGGCATTTTTTTTAACAGTGTCGCATTAGTCCTGCACAGTTCGTGATACACAACGACGATTCTTCATAGTTTTATCTAAGCCACAAAAAAAAATCAAGTAAAAATATTAAGAAATGCAAGTAGGAGATGTAAACTACGAAACCCTTGAAAATGGGGGGTATCGTAGCGCCTTAAGCTATAATTTTATTTGTATTTATTTTATTTATGAGGTAGATTTGAACCGAAGTCCGAACTTGGTACGTAGTTTTAAACGTTGCGCCCCCCCCTGTTCATTAACCTACGAGCCGCCACTGCAATACAGGGAAATCAAACTGAGCAAATCACACAAGAAATCAGCTAAAGATATATATTATTATATTAACCTCATAAATATTATATCATATTATTTAATTCTTTCCGTAATGTACCATTCTGCAGGATATTTAAGCATTTCTCTTTTTTTATAGTAATATTACCTTTTTTATTTTTATTCGAATATGATATTCTGTCATTTCGATGTGAGGTTTTTTTTTTGAGCAGGGCATTATTTATTCGCAGTTACAGAAACCTGGATCGAAGCCGACACTGATATGAAGGCATTGCAAACATAAAATTATAACTTTATGAACATCTTTAGAACTGGCAGAGGAGGAGGGGTAGGATTTTGTATTAAAAGAAATCTTGCATTATAATGTATATGTTTCAGTAAATTGATGTTTGTTTATAACAATTGTGCATAAAAATAAAATTATAAAGTAAACATTGTGCTATAGGTGTTGCTTAGTGTTTGCCAAAGGCAAACATCAAATCTAGTTTGGAAAACGCCGTCTCTGTAGTCTTGACCACTTGCGATGTCATGATTATTGCAGGTGATTTGAACGTGGCTTTGCTGGTTGATAATAGTATAAGTAGATATTTTCACAACTTTATCACTACATATACTAAAAGCTCTTTAACTGGACACTAGATTTATGTTGTATGTCCCTATAATTTCTGAAGGCTCCTAGAATGACATTTTGGAGTTTCACTATGTTACTCTCTTGTTTAAAACAAATATTTTTCGTTATTACATTGATCGTCTTATCTTTTTCACGAGATCCACAAATTTGAGTTAAATAAATTTAGTATAAAATTTGAATACGAAATTTTTCAAAAACGGAAAAAGGTAATGCTCATAGTGTAATATCATTTTGATTGCCTTGATGAGCAGATTAAGTTATGACTGCCACGGCTTTCTAGAACACACTGTACACGGTACAATAGCGTCACAAAAAACTTTGTATTAATATCTAAAACTTTTATCAAAAACTTTTTTTCTAACCTCAAAAACTAACAAGTTAAGGGGGTGTCAATTTATAATGAACCACCCTGTACATATTAAGTATGTGGTCACCATAACAATGAATTCTTTTTCATTTCGATTTAAATGTGACATAGAAAATCAAGGTTAAACATCTGACATCATCTGTCAATATGCGAAGTGTCTGCCGCCAACTTTGAGTAACTAAATTTAAAAAAATGCCATTTCTGGTGTCTAGTTAAAGAAAGATTTTAGTATATATGACTTGGAATAAATTGTGAATGAGCCAACTTGATTAACCTAACAAATTCAAACTTTTTTTCACATACTTATTAGGTACTTATGAAGCTGTTATTGACAAAGTATGTGTCCTTCCTGCTCATGATATTATCTTATTTCTGTGCAGTTTGCTTGCGAAACAAGTGATAAAAATATCATCTGAAGTTAAATTTGTTACTTTTCGTGATTTTAGTTCATTTAACCTAACGATGAACTGTTTATCAAGAGTCTGGGATAATTTAGGCAGTGTCAATGATATGATTGAGTTCTTTAAGTATCCACCTATGGAATATCTTTAATTTTTTTGCCACTGCCACTCTCAAGATGGTTAGGGTCACAAAATCACCATTACACTACTATAGAACTTCACAACTATAAATATAATGGGAGCTATTTGCACGGAAAAAAGCATATATGGATTATACATTATTAAACAAAGACACCAAGTGTACATTGAACTCATTAAGCTCATTAGGAATTCTTCACCACTCAGAGATACCTTACCTGAAGAACTGTCGAACGCTTAACAACATTAACAAACACTTAACTCACCTTCCTGTTATTAAAACTCATCAGCAGGAAGAATTGTTATGGAAATATGACGATAAATTATATGACTTTGCTACATTTTGCTTTCTGTGCAGTTAACAGAAATGATGTACTGAATAATTTAAATTCAATAAAAAAAGCAATTCCCTCTGAAAAATGCAAATGTTGTCCCTTTGTCAACGATTCCTACCCTTTCAGAATATGCCAATTCAAGGCCAATAAGTATATTGTCCACTATGTCAAAGATACTCAAAAGGAAAAATCAGATTTCTGATTTTGTGTTTGGTAATAATTCTATTACAGATATACAGCATTGATCAAAATTGATGGCCTTCACAGACTTGAAGAATGTGTCTATACTTATATTGGAGTATTATAGTAAAGCCTTGGATACTATAGGTCCACACTTGTTTTGTAAAAAGTTAGCATACTGTAGCTTTGAAAATAGCGCCGTTGGTCTCATAAAAGGTGATTTTTGGGTACATTGAGTGTCACCAGCATTAGATACTAACCAGGGTGTCCCGCAGAGGTCTGTTCTTGAACTGTTGGTGTTCTCCATCAGATTTTCAAACATATTTTAAATACTGTCAAATACATCACTATACTGATGAGTAATTGGCCGATATTTCCACTGCACATCATTTACAAAATCCTGTACCCTGTACTCTAAGATTACGTTTATGTGGAGCTTTAATACTTTCAAAAATTATTTATTGCCATACTATTTATGGGTATAGCATTGGTACAGGAAGATCATGTCAGACTGCAGAGTTCAAAAGTCTTGTTTTAGATACTCATTTGGTGTATGAAAATATGACCGCACTTCTTACAAAATTAATGAAGCAGGAAGGATAAAACTTAATAATTTGTGGTCTCTGCATTTACTGACTTTAACCGTTGAGTGAGGAATAATAAGAGGCGCAACCTTACGGGATGCAGCGTAGCCGAAAACGTGGCCCGAAAAGCGTCAGAGACAAAAAAATACATATCCTTCCAGTAAAATAAAAAATATGTGCTGAGTGTTGTTTCCCAAATCATGCCTGTCTTTTTGATTTGGTTAATGTTACACCGTACTGATGATTGCCAAATAGCATGAAACACGTGTATGCGGTTACTAGTTTTTTTGTTAACTTTGAGTGCTTATGTCCATTATCACTTTGTCTTGTAAATACATTTACACTCACTAATCTCACATCCATGTTGTTTTTAAAAATATAAATAGACTGAATAAAAGGAATCGAAAGATAGTTTTACGTATAATGCAGCCGCCACCAGTGAACTGATGAATAATGTCGTTTCCAAAAGGGGCAAATAAAATCTATTTTGAAACTCTTCAAAGCTGAGAATTTTGCTGTGGACTGTAGAGATAATTTGTTACGGTCAAGGCAAAAATATCAAACATAATTTCAAAGAAAACACAGCAATACCAGATACACATTACTGAATGCCTCGCTGATGCCCGAGAGACCAAAAACGTTTTGGTGATGCATTAAAACATACATTCAGCATTCGGGTCTCCACAACTTGACTTTCACTAGCTGTGAGGATTACATCAGCATTCTCTATCTGCCGTGAATGATCAACAATAATATATTCCTTGGAACTTTTAACCCGATTGTCGACTCTCTTACTGATGAAAACAAAATTACTGCTTTTTTATCCAAAATGATATGATAGATAGATAGATAATGATAGCCATATTATATTAGAACATTCTCGATGAAATTAGATTCTGGCTGTCAAAATTGCAAGAACGGTAGAACTCTAGGATGTAATGACGTGTCTTTTGAATTTCTCAATGTTACACAAAAAAGACGATATCGACGTATGACTGAATACCATCACAAAACTTTTTATAGTTATTATTGGAACGGTTGCTAGTTTGGGAGGAAATCCGGAATATAATTCCAGAACCCAGTTAGGTTCTCATAAAAACCAAGCTTGCTTTGACAGCCTCTATGCTCTTGGTTCAATTTTACAGATTCACCTTAGAATAAAAAAAAACTTGAAAATATTCATTGCTTTTATGAACTTTACAAAGGCCTCCCTTATCCAACCATTCATTATTATGGTGAAAGCTATACAATGATGGTATATCCTCGAAATACTTCCGCACCCTCAAAGATTTATATGATATGAAGATTTTTAACCACCTGCCTGGTTCTGTGAAATGCCTGAGTTCTGGGACCGCATTTAAGAAACTGGTTAAGAGTTTACTTTTTCATAAAGCTTATTACACTTCAGAAAAATTCTTCCTAGACTATCTTTGAATTCTATATTGTAACTTGTGACTTTTTGTTTTTTTCCTGTGAGTTGTGCATAGTTCCTAAGCCTTGTTTTAATTTGTTTCTTTTCAATTTTATTTTACGCAATTTTTGCATGTGTATTTTATAATTTTTTTATATAGGTACTTATTTATTATTTTTTTATATTTTGTTTAGTTGCTACTTAGCTTTGTCGACAAGTCGCACTTTTGACAATAAAGCATATTTGATTTGATAGAGCCACTGTGTAGAAGCCCTAAGTCCGTTTATTTTCTTAA
This sequence comes from Pseudeuparius sepicola, assembly GCA_963920635.1. Classification (NCBI taxonomy): domain Eukaryota; kingdom Metazoa; phylum Arthropoda; class Insecta; order Coleoptera; family Anthribidae; genus Pseudeuparius; species Pseudeuparius sepicola. The sequence goes on along the minus strand of OY987303.1, from coordinate 41,180,186 downwards.
TGCTTATGAAATCTTGGAAATTGTTAGTTACCATGTTTGCCTTGGAGTCAAGTTTTATGTCTTCCTTTTTCCGAAATATGGCTGAGGATTGCAGAAAAAATACAAACAACTGGTTCCATACTCTCCCTCTACAGTAGATCTAAAATAACCTCTTGGGATCCTCACATGAAACTACTTGATTCTTGTGTGCTTAACACAATCTCTAGTAGCTTAGTGGTATGGGGGCCTAAGATACGACATGCTAGAAAAAATACAGACAAGCTTCCTTAAGAGACTTCTTTTGCTGCCAAGAAATGCCTCTTTTGCTTTACTCATAATTGAAATAGCAACCACTCTATATCTCTAATCATGTTTAAGCTATGCCTTAGTTTTCTAGAAAGGCTTCTGTCAATGGACCCAAGAAAGTTACAAAGTCTTTGTTTAGGATAACTATTCTTCTAAATAGTTATCCTATTGAATTTGTTGAGCAAGTTTTTCAGGATTGCCAAAAAAATAACAATGCTAATAGAATTAGAGAAATAAATCTGGTGGACCGACCAGTAAATGTAATAATTATTCTTTATATCCCTAGACTATCAGATAAGCTAAAACGCCTAGGCAATCGCTTTAATGTCAGAACAGTATTTGAAACCAAAAATACATTAAGATCGATGCTAGTTAAAACGAAACCATTTAACGAGGTACAAAGTTCAAAAAATTGCATTTATAAAATACCTTGCGAATGTGGAAAGTTCTATGTTGGGGAGACTTGTAGGCCACTTAACGTTAGTTTAAAATAACATAAAAATTATATCAGGCAAAATCAAATTTCGAAGTCGAAAATATGTGAATACTCTTTTAATAACAATTATAGGATTTTGTGGGATAGGTCCAAACCAATTCTCAAAGAAGTAGGAAATAGACGAGAAATTAAAGAATCAGCATTTATTCTAGGAAATACAGACAACTGTGTTGCTGAATGTTCAGTGGAATTTAGAAAAATATTATTGCCACTTATTCAAAGAGAAGTTAATGTAGATAATTAGATAGAACACAGGGTACATACAATATCAGACAGGTGGCTAGGCTATTTTTTCTGTTGTCATGACATTTTAACCTGAAATTTATTAATCTGTCATATCACTTTTGGACCGGGAGATAGTGACAGATTTTTGGACGTGATTTTACTCAGTATGCCTTGCAAAGGGCATTATGTGCCACATATTCTCACAATAATAAGGTATGAATCAGAGAGTCATCCTGAGTTCTTTATATGATTTTATACAGGCTGCCATGTTTTTTATAATGAAGTTCAAATAGAAAATTCCTCGGAAATCCATAGGCATACCGTTAGGGTGGGTCCAAAGGGCTATTATTGCCACGTGATCTTGTATTTTAATAATTAATTTTTCCACGTTTCTGAACAGGCTGCCAATGAGAAGTATGCAAGTTCTTATTATGAAAATGCTGAAAAAAGGATGGCATACCTTTCGCGCATGTCCAAGTACACTTTACATCGAATAACTCGTTTAAATGATTAAATAACATTCAATTTAAACAGTACTTGGACATGCGCGAAAGGTATGCCATCCTTTTTTCAGCATTTTCATAATAAGAACTTGCGTACTTCTCATTGGCAGCCTGTTCAGAAACATGGAAAAATTAATTATTAAAATACAAGATCACGTGGCAATAATGGCCCTTTGGACCCACCCTAACGGTATGCCTATGGTTTTCCGAGGAATTTTCTGTTTGAACTTCATTATAAAAAACATGGCAGCCTGTATAAAATCATATCAAAACGCATATTTTCCGAATAATTGAAAACTCAGTTTTTCACATGAAGAACCCAGGATGACTCTGATTCATACCTTATTATTGTGAGAATATGTGCCACATAATGCCGTTTGCAAGGCATACTGAGTAATATCACATCCAAAAATCTGTCACTATCTCCCGGTCTATTTGACGTGACATGATCTTTGAGAAAGGAGGAAGATTTATTCTCCAAAAGCCAGAAAACAAATTTGTTGAAGATATTTTTTGAGTTACAAGTTCAAAGTTTAGTTCATTTACTGTTAAGAATTTATTAATTTTCCAGGCAACTTGAAAAAGTTGTCTTTTAACCAGTTTGGTGGCGAAAAACCCAATTAAAATTCAATGGATCTGTTTGCACCACAAATAAATTTTAGAAAATAATTACATATTAAGTCTTGTTTTGTGGAGATATAATTTGTGGATGCATGACAGGATCTGAATTTGTGTTCGCTAAAATCCTTAAGAACTAAACTGTTATGGAAATTCGTGACACCTGCTTCAGTACAGATAGCCACTGGTTCTAACTATACCTCTGCTTTTATCCCCTCTTCCAGATTTCTTCATTCCCTTGTACAGGGTGGGCCAAATTGGACACTTTTAAAGGGAAACTCCTATTTTTAACGGAGATAGACAAAAACTGATATTGGTGTCTGACGCTCATTTTTTATGATAAACTTAATAGCGAAAACCGCAAATCGATATCTGTCACCATTCTTGAGTTACAGGGCGTTTTTCGAAAATGTGCATTTTCAAAAAGTGGCCGTAACTTTTTTCGTGTTAAAAATTTTGTGTTTCTGTAAAAACATTCCTAAAGCACTTTTTTACATAGAATCCAATGCTGCTACTATTTTTTTTCAAGTCAATGGTTTAAGAGTTAAATGGAACGGCCTTTATATTTTTGCATTTTTTAATAAAAAAATTACCATTCCAAATATATATAACACTTAATGATTTACTTAAGTATTACTATTACTAATAGCTTTTATGATTTCATGTATATAATTGGTAGCGCGCCCTTTCAATGAGTAGGCTTTGGACGGTGAGACAATGAAACAGCCGTGAAAAAATGCTTACTGTTACCTGTCAAATTTTTAGTTAAGCTGTTTTGACAGTGTAAAGATTTTTCTGTTTTTGTGTAATTTATAAACTTTTTTATAACATGCAATGAAATTTGAAAATTATGAAAAATGAGATATGATAGTCTGTTTTATACAATCCGGAGAAAAATCAGATGCAATGAGCAATTTATACTACGAGCAGTATCCAGAGAGAAGACATCCTTTCAATGACATTTTTGCAAGATTGTGACACAATTTGATTAATAGTGTTAGAGTAATAGTTAGTAGATTTGATTAATAGCAGGCCGAAAAGGTAGGTACAGTTTGGCGCTTGCTTGCTTGACAGCTGCTATTCCATAAAACACAATATTCCAGCCCAAACCCCATGTTGCCAAATTTGCCCTGTTTATATATAAGTGACGTCAGAGCTTTGTGTAAGCTCGCATTCAAAAAGCCATTTTCAGAATCAGTTTGCAAAAAAGGAAACAATTTGCAGTTTTTATTTGAGAAATGTTTTCCTGCATACCAAGACCTTTCGTTAAATATAAATTGAACAAGAAAAAAATTTTGCACAAGGACCCTATTATACACATGAAATCATAAAAGCTATTAGTAATTGATAACTACTTAAGTAAATCATTAAGTGTTATATATTTTTGGAATGGTAAATTTTCGCTCTATTGAAAAATGCAAAAATATACAGGGTGTTCAATTCAACTCTTATACCTTATGACTAGAAAAAAAAATGGAGTAGCAACATCGGATTCTCCGTAAAAAAGTGCTTTAAGAATGTTTTTACAGAAACACGAAATTTTCAACCCACACAGACACTTATTCCAAATATAAAATATCAATTGCTATTCTCGTACAGCACGCACTTGAAATTACATTACTATTACATCAGAGTATTCACCGGAATCTTTTTTTTTTAACAGGACTATCCACGTGATGTTCCACTCGCATGTTCGGCCGTGCACTGCATGGTAGTTGTAACACAGTAAATGATTGAAGTTGGCAACCGATCATTCTATCTGTGAAATATGGTGAGGGGGCCATCATAGGAAAGGGGCCAGCCATATACCTATAACAACCTATACCGCGCAAAAAAGACGTCCGACCAGGGGAATAATTTGGCGCCATTTTTAACCCTAAATGAGGCCGGAAGTTTGAAATAATTTATATGGGTGGGTTCCATAAATAATGTAATAACTTGGTTGTCATTTTCTGTTTTCTGTAAAATGGAAATTACTTTAGTTTAAAGTACAACATAGGTCCAAGATTTGTGTTGGTTTTAATTTTAAATTAATGCATTCGGGAAACGAAGCAGTTAACTAGGTTGAGAAATTATACAAATTAATCAAAAGAACATATTTTAATCACCATACCTATAAAGAACTAATATAATTATTATTGTACATTATACCTTATACAATAGCTACATTATAATTACCTATAAAAACATGAAATTTTTTTAAATTACCTAACATTTTCATACACTATTACTTGGGATAATTATTTATTTGAATAGTTTAATAATTTTCCAGAAACATAATCTTATACCTATTTCTGAATTTTTAGGCAGCTAGTTTTATTTCTTAGAACTTTTTCTTTTTGTTTGTTTAAAAATACAAGCAAAAGAAAACTTGGCAACTTCAACTTCTACCACTTTAATCTATGCTTCAAAAATGCAAGTAAAGTGATTTCTAATTACGCCTCTTCTTTGATAAGCTTCTTAGCTGGCGGTGATCTGCAGTTAACAGGTTTACTTGCTGCTGCTGTTTGCATTTCTTCGGTTAATTCTATTTGCTCCAGAAATTATATCTCAAAAATGCATGCCACGGTCACTTTTATGATTTTACCGGTGCCTTCAAAAAGTGCAAATGCAATTTTATTCATATAGTATAAAAAAATTAAACAACTAATAAAGTAGCCACCATTCAAACTGTCAATATAGGGTTAAAATTGACGGCGAGTTCCATCTCTTTTCATTCCCTGCGCCTTGCCGTGCGCAATGGGGCCAAAAGCAGTATATATTAATATACAGGTATGTGGGGCCAGCACAGGTCACTATTCATTGGATTTGTAGCCACTACCACAGCTTCTGTCTGTTAAAAATCTTAAAACACACTTATTAAGGACAACTTGTTTTCAGAAAACACCACTGCTGTACCTTGTCAAAAGGCTTGTCGGTCCATCTCGATGATATGAAAAGGACAGTAAAACATACCTAAAAATCGTACATATTATTTGCTTTTACTTATTTATCAATTGCTCACTAGGAATATCCATTGCACCCAGGAGTTCTTAGATGAGTGTAAGTACTGCCCGTCGAAAGGGTGCCCCACACAGCTCCAAAATTCAATTTGGATTTTGGCTCTCCTGGGTTTTCAGTGCATTTTTCCACTTTTTCTTCACAGAGGTCACATTGAATAGTTATATACTCAGTAACCCAATCTGTGATTCGCCTATTACTGATAACTTCCCCACAGAACATTTCCTGGCATAATCTTGCTGCAGTGGTAGAGCCCAGCAAAGGACATAATTCAAATCGACGATTCTGTGGCCTGATAAGTGCTTTGAGAGTTCTACTTCTCTCTTGTTTCCAGTTCGTGTGCCATTACACTACTATAATTGAGAATTATTAGGGTGATCCATTACTAGTGGTCGAGCATAGGGTTGCCAAGTCACTGTTTTGGTAAATCGGGATACTGTATTAAAAAAATCGGGACCAGACGAAAAAAATCGGGACACTTCTTTTTCAATTAACTAGGCTAACATGTAGCCTCCTATAAAACATCTCATTTAAAAGAAAATTTTATAACGAAAAATTACTTCCTCCAAAACACTCTTATGTATTACCTTTTTAATTATGTTTGACTTAATGAATGTGTTATCATATCAAAGTTGACGAGATGAAACGTATTTAGAACAATACTTCAAATGATTGTTTATGCTTCAAAAATACTCAAAAAAATTTAATTTGTACCTGAAGATGGCTTAAACGCCGAAACGTACGTTGTACAAGAGGATTTGTAAAGGTTCTGTTTGTCGTTTTTTAAATACATTTGGTAGAATACCCAGGATATTTTGTTTGATTGATCTATAACTACCAGGAAGAAAACAAAAGTATTTTTAAAATAGTGTATATATAACAAGTATTATCACAGAAATTCGTAGTAAATTTTCTGTGGTATTATTTTATTTTATTACCCGAATGTGCCTAAATAGACTGGTGCCTGTCATGTTGTTGCGGCCAATGGTAGGGTTTCTGGTGGGAGTGGGAGTAGGGAGGGATAGCAAAAGCATATTTAATAATAATCGATTCTTCTCTTTCATTTCCCTCATCCCCACCATTCTCCGCCCTCATCTTCCCCGACTCCGTTTGACGCCATGAATGTAACCAAAGTCAAACTTTACAGAATAAAATATTCTGTAAACTTTGCCAAAGTCTAGGTGTAATCTGCGACCTGTTGGCTGTGCAAGTGAGTGAGCGAGAACATCCACCAAAGCACAAAGCACGTTATCTCTGACCAAAGTAAAAGATGGTAGAGGGGAGCTTTGGCGGTTTCCTCTTTTTCAACTTCATTTCCCCTATATACCTACTAGTTCAAATTGTGCGTCTAATAAAAGTTGTCTGTGGGCTCTGGGCACAAGGCACAATAGCAAAAACATAAGTCATGCTTTCATTGTTGGCGAAAAATTTTTAAGTTGCGGGAAAATAGCGTCCCGCTGCACTACTGCGCGGGAGAAAGGGGTCGAAATCCGGGACATCCCGGAAAATTCGGGACGGTTGGCAACCCTAGTCGAGCATGTTGCTTAGACCAAAATAATGCGATTGAACCAAACTCCGAGAGTCGCTTCTTCCAATTTAGGATCAAAAACGGTTAACTTTTTGGGCTATAAGATATTATACAGGGTGATTCAGTTTTTATTTGGGAAACTTCAACCGGTGATAGAAAACCAAAAAATAACTACACTGTATTGCATAAACTGTATATTTTTAAGGCCTTATAAAAAACATACAGGGTGTTAAAGTTGTACAAAAATATGTGGACTTTATTAACTATTTACCAAACTAATTGGGATATTTAAGCAGGCGTGGTCATATCCATATGCGAAGGGGGGGGGGGCATACCTGGGTATGTACTCCTTTAGTCGGTTTTAGGTACCTACTATAACAATACAACTTCAATAAGGCAGTATCACAAAAAAATTATATTCCTCACAAAAATAAAAAAATATATTTTAAATAAAAATTATGTAAACAAAATTTTTTGCACGTGCGTTGGTTCCACGAATTGAATTCACATAAGGATTAAATGACAACAAATTTTCGAGTTGAAATTTAAGCTTCTGGGGATCAGCCCTGCTTGGTTTGAAACTAATTTGTGACATCGAAAAATCACGTACTTATGCCTTGGAAATTATAAAGAATTTTCCACTCAGTAAAGTGCCCTTTTTGTAGGTTTGGCGGCAAAATGTTATTAAAGAAACTTGTTCAGAATGAAAAACTGAGTATGTTTGCGAAATTTCGAAAGTCTAGGCCTACTTTGATTTTTTGGCATTTTTCCCATTTTTTTTTGAAAAGTGCATTTTGTGTAATTTTCACATCAAACACATCTCCCTGTATATTTTTTATTCAAATTTTGTATAAAATGGTTTTGGGATGTTCTGATTAACGCTGTGGGGTCAGATTTTAAATAAAAAAATCGCTAAATGGTTTTCGTGAAAATCGTGGGTATAAAAAAATCGCAGCCGGCCCTTTATTTGCATTTTGAAAATGGCAGAAACGTCAAAAGAAGCGGTTTTTGAAGGCCTTTCAAACAAAAAAAAGTTTAGGCGATTATCTCCAAAAATAAAGATTTTACTGATTTGTACAGTAATAAAGTTAATGATTCTCAGATAACACATAAATACTAAACTTCATAAACAAAAAACAAAACGTTAGGTTGTATACCTATATAAAAAAAACTCCTATAAAATAATTGTCGGTAAGAAGTAATGGTATCAAAAATGGGCTATTCCTACTTATTAGGTAATTATTATAATTACATCAGTCTTGATAATGGTAAGTTCATGTCTTCGTCAGAACTAACTGATTTGTCAAGTGGCTCTTTTTCCTCATCCCAAATCCAGTTAATGTTTTCTTGTTTCTTTTCCATCTGTTGATTGTTGTATTTAAAGAGGAAAGTCAATTTTCCCGCTTTTTCGTTTCCCAGTCTGTTGCGTAATTTTGATTGAACCATTCCAAATGATGAGAAAATTCTTTCTAGGGAAGACGAAACTGCAACAGCATTGAGAAGTTGTTTTAAAAGGTCCATAAATTTTGATTTATCAGGCCAATTGGAACTGTATATTGTAAGTGAGTTCCACCAAACCATCGGAGATGTCGTTTTGAAATGTGAACCAAATACGTATTTTGGAAAAGGTGCTGTCCGAGTTAAAAGTGCCATCACAAATGGTATATATATATTCAGCATTTAAATTGTGCAAAAAGTTATATGCCACTTCCTTTTGAGAATTATTTAAACATTTTCCCAAAAATCGATGATCTAACATATTAGCTAAATAATGGGACGCACCTAGAGCCATATCTCTTCTATGATAGTAGTGTTTCTTTGTTGTTATGGGCTGATTCTTAAGGTCAGCTTCTAGTTTGATCCAAATTTCAACTGGCACAGCAATAGTGGTTTTATATCTTTGAATTCTATCTAGAGCTATGGCAATTGGCTTTAAGCTACTACGCAAATGTTGGGCCTTAACAACAATTTGTATATCATTTATTATTTTAATAATATCGGGATCTATGTCCTCCTTGTGATCTTGACACAACTGAACTGGTTTGCCTTTGTTGTCCAAGTATGACTGAACTGCATCAGTAATTGTGTTCCATCGAACTTCATGAGGTAAAATAAGTTTTTTTCCCAATGCTTCTTTAGAGAAGGCAGCAGGTAAATGTTTATTGCGAAAGTATTTTATTATTCGCTCAGTATGTCCAGTGATTGTTGAATTATCTAAATCTAATGCCAGCAAGTTTGATGAGCGGAGCATCCATATTGTATTAAATTAACATCTTCCAATTGTGTTCTCATTTTGGTAACATTGCTAGCATTATCGGTAACTAAGCCTCTTACTTCTACTCCAAACTTTTCTTTTGCATTAGATATGGATTCAGTGGCAATATCTTTTAAGTGCTCTGTTGTATGAGATTTGTCTGATGTATCAACATCATTAGAATGGATTCACCGCTCAGTGCTACAAAGGATGTACATATGATGGGCTCGTTATGTATGTTACTCCATCCATCTAGGGACATGGATACAATTTCACCTTGAAATTTATTTTTACACTCAGTCAATGCCTCCAAATAAATTTCTTCTAAGAGAGGTCCACCAATCTGACGCCTGGTAGGAGGTTTATAACCTGGTCTAAGCAAATTGCACATTTTTAAAAAATCTTTATGTTCTGCATGTCGAAAAGGAGTATTGGTAGCACAAAAAAATCTTGTTATTTGCATGTTTATTTGCTTTGTATATTTTTCTGACGTTATTATTAAGTCTGTATCTCGACTTATTTTTAACCCAAGTTTTTTCTTCTTTGTTGGAATTAGTTCAATTACATTGTCGTCATCTCGGACGAATCGGTCAACTGCAACAGAAAATGTGTTAGAAAAATCACAAAACCCTATCTGAGGATAAATTTAAGAGTTCATTTGTATTTTTTACCTTGTGCGCTTGTCGAAGGAAAGTTGTCATCTTCGATGTGATTTTGGAATTCACGTGATGGTGACACTTCCTTGTCCGTTTGTTCTAAAGCTTCTCCATCCTTTGATTTGGCTGCTTCACATTTTATTAAATGCTTTTCCATCCTTGAAGGAATTCCTTGCATTTCCTCCATGCAATTCTTACACCTTGCCCATTTTCCGGTGTTATTGGGTTTATTTATCCATATTTGTAGCTTTGGTTTTGGCATTTTCGGTTATTTTATTATATTATCACAAAATATACAGGTTATACAGGGTGAGTCAGAATGTAGAGTCAATACTTTAAAGGAGTGTTCGTCAGGTGGTTTTAAGGGGGGCCTTTCATATAAAATTTTTCAATTTGGGCTTTCCTTGCCAAGTTATTCGGGTCTACAGGGTGACCCAACAGTATTTTTTTATTTATATCTCAATAATGGAGCTACTTAAAAATTTGAAATTTGGTATGTGTTATCTACTTACTGGAAGACGCCTTAGGGTAGTTTATTCATTTACACAGTGCCCTAAAAAAGGGTAAAAACTAACAACCCCTATTAATTTTTTTTGTACTCTTGTTTCATAACGATAAAATCAACCGTTCAATTCAATCCTTTCCATTTTGTAAGCTAATAAGTTTTGGTACATTGTTCATAGGAATTTTTTTCTCAGTTTGAATGGTCGATGTGTAACGTTTGAAAGCGGTAGGTAAAAATTTTGTTTCGAATGTTAAAGTTAACAGGTGTTTTGGGGCACGTTTTGCCAATTTCAACGCAAACGTTTGAATTTATGGTCATGAAACAAGAGTACACTTTTGTTGCAAAATGAAAAGATACACTGAAATGATGGACCTGCAAGACCAAAAAGATAACCTCAAAAAAGTTTGAGCAAAGAAATTAATTGGGGTTGTTAGTTTTTACTTTAGGGCACTGTGTAAATGAATAAACTACAATAAGGTGTCTTCCAGTAAGTAGATAACACATATCAAATTTCAAATTTTTAAGTAGCGCTATATAAATAAAAAAAATAACAAAAAATACTTTTGGGTCACCCTGTAGACCTGAATAACTTGGCAAGGAAAGCCCAAATCGAAAAATTGTATATGAAAGACCCCCCTTAAAACCACCTGCCGAACATCCCTTTAAAGTATTTACTATACATTCTGACTCACCCTGTATATTATTATAATAATGAAAATTTACATTATTTGCAAACACAACCTATAAAACCTAACCACAAAACTAAAATAATGGATGTGATCGTCGATGAAGGAAGGATCAATCAACGATATGATAGAGTAGACAATAATTATAGATTTCAAACATTGCCAACCTAACATTTCAATTTGTCCCCAACCTTCGCTGCTTGCCTTCATTGCACTATCAGTGTATGCCACCAGTAATACATTAATTTAATGCCAGTTCTTTCGCCAATAAACACAATAAGAGTACCGAATAGCACTCAGGGCTATAACTAAGTACTTGCATTTTAAATCTTGATAAATATGCCAACCTTGCTTAAAGTAGAAATAATGTGTTTACTACTTTAAATAAAGTAACTTTTTCCAATAAACTGACCTATTTAAGGCTATATTTTTGAAGATACAGGGTCTACAACATTTAAGGAAGACAAAATTAATGTTACACTCTGTATCTTGAGAAGTAAAAGCGTGAATGGGTAAGTTAATTGGGAAAAATTACTGTATTTAAAGTAAGAATTATATTTTTTCTACTTTGAGTCTTACTTAGGGAGCGAATTTTTAAGTTTTCTTTTTTCAGAAATATCTGAAAATAATAAGAGAAAATCAACTTTGCTATGAAACCATGACACATGAAAAAATACTAAGAGAACGGTTTTGTTTACAATTAAAATTTGCATAAGGAATACATTTTATTGCTATACAAAGTGATTATTTTTTTTTCTAAAAACAATTGTACTAATTACCCACTTCTCCGCCACTGGTTGTTCAAGGTGTTTGATGTTAACAGGTTTTATGCTAACCCATGCCGTTATAACGTGCACAAAATATGACTTACTAGTTTGGTAAATATTCAATATATTCCATATATTTTTTACAACTTTAACACCCTGTAACCTTTTTATATGGGCCTTAAAAATATATAGTTTATACAATAAAGTGCGGTTATTTTTTGGTTTTCTATCACCTGTTGAAGTTACCCGAATAAAAACTGAATCACCCTGTATAAAGTTTCCATTTCAAAAAATAAAGTTGACCCCCTGAATGACAACGAAGGCGTGGTCAAGGTCAAAAAATAGTATCACCATTTTGTATCCATGTAGAAATGTAAAAGAAAGTATATACAGGGTGTCTCATTTTGAGCTGGAACACCCCTGTAAAATTTGAACTGGCTTACGGATTTTAACGAATTTTTTTTGTATACAGGGCCCTCCTAGGCGCACTTATCAAATACTTTTCAATGACCATACGATTATTCCAGGGCCGGATTAAAAAAATTTTTTGACCCAAAATTTCGAGTTAAGGTATCAGCGACAAATGTTATTCATGGGTTGATGTTGCTAAAATAATTTAGGTGTTACAAATAATTTAGTGGGTATAAAATGTAATTTTTAAATACATTTCTGCTGTTTAAAATATTGCTGCTTTTAATTACATTCTTCAAATACGTACTTTGTAGTGTATAATCTTATACTTCATTATTTATAACAAAAAAAAGTAAAAATTAACGTTTCTCAAAGTGTTTGTACTTGCACGACTGCCTGCGACGGCAGCGAGTTCTCTTGCGTCTCAAATGGCATAAAATTTGTACTGTACAGCAATACTGAAAAGAGAAACCGAGTACAGTTTCCGATCAGGTTTATTACTATTGTCCCCTGTGGACCTCTTTTACCATTTTTACTTGTTTCCATAGCCACCTTAATAGCTGAACTCAAATTGAAATTTTGATTTTTTGCAATTGCGATGCAGTGTAAAAAGTATAATTTGTGGGAATAATTTCTTGAAATTTGGAATCTGGGGGTTTTCGAGGGCGCTGATTAACGCCACGTTATCAGATTTCCAATTAAAAAATCGCTGATACCTTAACTCGAAAATTTGGGTCAAAAAATTTTTTTAATCCGGCCCTGGAATAATTGTATGGTCATTGAAAAGTGCTAGATAAGTACGTCTAGGAGGGCCCTGTATACAAAAAAAATTCGTTAAAATCCGTAAGCCAGTTCAAATTTTACAGGGGTGTTCCAGATCAAAATGAGACACCCTGTATGTCTTTATTATCCTATAAAAACTTTTATGTGGATTACCGGTTTCGCAAACAACAACCGTTTTGCATCATCAGATCCTTTAAAACTACAATAAACGAAAAACCATACGTTAACAACTTTAACAACAAATACCACGTCTATACAGGGTGTTAGTAAATAAGTGCGACAAACTTTAAGGGGTGATTCTACATGAAAAAAATAATGACTCTTTGCTATATAAACGTAGGTCCGCAAGTGCTTCGTTTCCGATATACAGGGAGTCAAAGTTTTTTTTAAAAATGATAATTTATATATTGCGCTGAAACGGATTAAGATATTCAAATGAAATTTGGTGGGTTTTAAGAGGACTAGAGAGCGCATTTTTTGACACCCGATTAAAAATTTTATGTTAATCAGTGGCGTGCATAGGAGTAATGGCCTCGATATTTTTAAGAAAATAAATGATACGCCACTGAGATAATTTAAAATAAAAATTATTTTTAAAATCCTCGTTTAATTAGTGACAAAAAAGCTCTCTTACCTTTTTTTCACAGGGGCCGCCATTTTCATGCAAAAAAATAATACAACATAACGCGTATTTTTAATTTCTATTACAACAATATCAAAAACTTATCCTATACAGCAACAATAAATCAAAATAACAAATGAAAATAAAAATATCTCGAATAAAACATTTTTAGTTAGGTGCGCCTAGCTATAACAATAAATAAATTATCTTTTTTTAAAAAAAACTTTGACTCCCTGTATATTGGAAACGAAGCATTTGCGGACCTACGTTTATATAGCAAACTGTCATTATTTTTTCATGTAGAATCACCCCTTAAAGTTTGTCGCACTTATTTACTAACACCCTGTATAAAATGGTAAAAAAGGGGTTAAAAATCCACCTTGACGGTAAAAAACTTTCATTTGACGCATTTTAGAGGAAAAATGTGTTTCAAGACAACAAGGTACCGCAAAGGCTAAAAAAGATACAGGGCATTTGATGCTCTCTTGGGAAAACCATGTACTTTCTTATATTTTCAAATGGCCTGCTTTTGTTCTATATCAATATTGTGCACGGTTTTCGAGAAAAACCACAAAATTTGAGATAGTTCCCCTAAGACCAAAATCTGAAAATCAAGCGTGCCATGAATTTTTAATTATCTATGTGGTTTCTGTTTTTAGGTAGCTAAAAACAAAAAACTTTAGGAAAATAAATCGCATATTTAATAAACTAAAAATTTTTAAAACGTTTCAGCAACAAGAACGATTTATTATGTTACAAAAATTGTTAGTTTATTAAATATTTCATTTATTTTGCTAGTTTTCTGTTTTTAGTTATCTGAAAACGTCAAACAGATTATAAATTTATGGCACGCTTGATATTCAGATTTTAGTCCTGTAGGTAACCACTATCTCAGACTTTCATTTTTCTCGAAAACAAGAGCATAGTTTTGTGTACTCTTACATGCTCTTTCAAAAAAAAGTAATTGGGGAAACCTTTAGACCACACAAAAAAACCCTCAAAAATTGTCGAGTACAGTCCTGTTATTTTGGTTACTATGAGTACTGGAAACCAGATTTCTACCCGTTGTTGTTACACTTGATGGACTAATTATGTCTGCCAAATTTCAATAAAATCGTGCAAACTTTTTGAATATATAAGAATATACATTGTTTCCCAAGCGTGCATTCTTTTCTGCATTTGTGGTACCATGTTCATATGAAATTTTCGGCTTAAAATGACATTTTCTATGTCCCGTATCAATTTGGCACCATAATTTAGAAACACCGTGTATATCTAAAAAATGTCTTTATTGTGGAATTTGTTTGTAATATTGAATAAATAATGGATTTAAAAAGAGTGATGTTGAATAGTGATTCAGTTAGCAGCGGTTTTATAGTTATAATTACAGTTACCTTTTCAAAACAAGCTACCTTAATCATTATACATTACAACACAACTTACAATTTTGTCTATGAAATTATTTCATTTAGTTCACCCTATATATAATCAGTAACCACATAGATGGATTCCTTATTTTTTCCAAATATACTAATTTTTTGAATAACCAAAAAATGTTAATCCTAAGTCAAATAATCGCAATAATGAGTTATGAGACTCTCTGTACTAATTTCATTCTCTAAAAACTGCTGTATAACGAAAAACTATATAATGTTTTTATTCCTCTTTTCCAAAAGAATCTGAACCGTCCTATTGTAGGCAAAATTATGCAAAATTTGATATTTGGTATCTCAATCCGTTCGAAAGTTA
This sequence comes from Pseudeuparius sepicola, assembly GCA_963920635.1. Lineage (NCBI taxonomy): Eukaryota > Metazoa > Arthropoda > Insecta > Coleoptera > Anthribidae > Pseudeuparius > Pseudeuparius sepicola. The sequence continues at coordinate 41,165,098 of OY987303.1, read as the reverse complement.
TCGACAGAACGCACGCAAACAGACTCAGACATTGCTTTTCGATGTTTTGAGACCTATTTCATAATCCAAATAAAGTACCCTTTAAAATTAAAGGATCTTTTGCAGGAATATTAAAACAATGTTTCGGATTGTTACAAAACAATACTTCCACTCAATTGTGATGTGGAAGTAATACAAGGAATTACTCATTCATTTACTTAATGTTTACATGAGCCTTTAAAAAAGATGGCTGCCCAAACACAACCCATATGGTCCATCCATAGGTAAATGAATAAATTGTAGACACTTGGTTTGCTTTGTTATTATTGAAAGTATCTTGATTTTTTTGTCTATATACAGAGTAGCTACATCTGTGTCTTGGGTCCAGTTTTTGCATGGGAGGTGTGGCCTCAACTAGACCTCAATAAACTTGTGCCACGGTAAAAGCAAACATTTTTGTGTTCTCAGTTGAAAACTGGGTATTTATTAACGTATGACATGATTTAAACTTGACGATCCGCACCATATTAACTACACCACTACCTATATAATCAACCTTAGGTCCCGGTCAAGGGATCGTAACCACAGGCGGGGCAGACGCGAGCGCAGCAGCTCACGCTACCGCGACCGAAGCAGAGACAGAGAACGTGAGCGAGACAGAGACAGGGATCGCGAACGTGAGCGTGATCGCTACTACACAGACAGCTACAGAGACAGGGAGCGGGAGAGGGATCGCTCGAGGAGCAGGGGTGAGAGGGTGGAGAGAGAACGAGAGCGGGACTACAGGGACCGTGATGCAGAAGAGTGAGTACCATTTTATTAATAATTGTTTGTTCTTTAGCTACCAGGGTTATAAACAATAACAATTTAAGTGGCTCTCTGGAGTAGACATGATTAATGAGGGAGGGAAATTGAAAAGCCCTCCAAAAAACATAATCCTAAGGCGGTTTCTAGCGGAAATGCATGTCCACAGCAGTATAAGTGGCGGCCCTCCCATAAAGGAACTGTTAAAGGACTACTGTAAAATCACCCTAACTAATAATTTTATCGGATGCATGTCTAGAGGTAGCATATTGAGTACAGGGCGACTGAAATTGGTTGTCTGCATGGTCCATTAATATTCTTGCTAGAAACATTCCGACTACGCATTCCTCTCATTTCTTTTGGCATTAGTCGACTTTTCAATGACTTTTAGTTCGCTTAATAATGGGGATATTGCAAAGCTCTAAAACATTTTACAGGGTGAATCTTTGACCCATACAAACATTTTAGTCTTGGGGTAAAGTTGAACCTCTGGAGCACGCCTATGGAGTTTTTTAAACTAGAAAAATTAAGTTTTTCCTTAAAAAAAAGAAATGTTTTGAGACCACTGACCTTGTTTCTTCCATCATTCTAATTTAAAGTCTGCAATATTAGCTACATATTTATAACTAATATAAATTTTCCTCACCACTATTTATAGCAAATAGAAATTTCCCCACCGACCTAGAGGTTTTGCTCACGGATTTCACGTTGGTCTAAAATCCACTGTACTGTTGACTGGCAAACTATGGCGAAATGAACCTCACCTTGTGCTAGTTCCTGGATTCTCTTAATTTAAATAATCTGGCTCTAAATCTCATAAATCTGACCTGGTCACCTAAATATGATATAATCCAATCTTCACACCAGCCTAAGAAATATCCCTTTATTTGGTACATTTCTATAAAAATATTGCCTAGCATTTGTAGTTCCTTTGTTGACCTTCTATACTGTTTTCTAAAAAAGTATGCCCTGAGCATGTATTATATACCATTTCAAGATTTGTGTAATGATTATTATTCACCATACCAAGTTTAAAATGATGCTTAAAATCCAAACTCATAAACATTTCAAATAATACAATGTCACAGAAGAACTCTAGTTCCGTGGCTTGTTCTTTTGAGGTGGAGCGCTAGTGTCAGTACTTTCAGATCACTTAGTGGAGATTTCTTAAAATCTCTAAATCGTGCAGAAAGCGTTGGTCACCTAAAGTATCCCAACCTCATCTAATCTAAACCTACGTGGATGTTTTGTGTCAAAACAAGATTCTAATGGAAATTGTGTATGGGTCTTTCGGAGGTGTGCAGACCACGACAGGTACCTGTTTCGGGCTTGTTGGCCCTCATCAGGCAGACGTAGCGCACCTCAGCCGAAAAGACCCAAACACGTTGGCTTAGTGGAAAAGGAACTAGTATAATGCGGTGAGCATTTACCATCCAACGCCATCTAGCTGGTACTGCCACAAGCCATTTCTTTTAAAATTATAATGGGGACACTAAATATTCATTCTGCTTAGTGAAGAAGATCGATAACCGGCGGCTTGAATTTAGTGCACAGATACAGAGATCGTAGGATATACATAGAGTGCAGGAGCATCCGCCATTAGTGTCTAATTTCGTACAATGCACTGCCTTATGCGTGCAGAGTTTGCACGTTGTTTCGAGAGGAGGGAAACATGTTCGAGAGGAGGGAAAGATTTTCTCAACCAGTAGCTTGCATCCACTCATTCCATCTCTTCACAGAGATTGTGCTTCTGTCTTTTGATCTATAGAATGCGCATGCATTCTGGGCCATATGTCAACTAGATTTTAATGCGCATATGTATCTAATCATTGAATTGACAAGTAGATGGAAGGAGTGTAGAGAGAGAAACTGGCAGCCAAACTTGCGGAAGTGAAATAGTAAATAAATAAGCTGATTCCGGCAAAAACCACATAACACAAAATAGGTAAAACATCAAACTGTTTGTCCTAGCTTCTATTTTTTCTGTCCTGTGCTTCAAACGAGTTCCATTGTCAAACGTCATTTTCCTTCTGTCCCAATAATTATTATATTTGATTTGAGTTCGTGTCGTAGTGGTTTGTATAAAACGGTGTTGAGTTTCCTTAGTTGGTGTTTGGTTAGGCTTTTTGTGCTAATTCTAATAACGGCCATTGTGATAAATATTTTTAAATAATTTTTGTCTCAAAATGTGAGTAATTACTTAGATTAAAATTTGTATTGACCAAAAGTTTATATGTATGTGTGTTGCTCGCTACAGATCGAAAAAAGCCATTTTATGAGTCAAAATGTTGAATCATCACGCACGTGGTGTACATTGAGTCTTAAAATAAACTATTATTTTGGAATTTGTATTTTATTTGTCTCTATTTACTTCCAGGTACATAAAATTTCCATGTAATTTTTTTTAATTAATTCACTTCTTTTTTCTGTGCAATTTTTACATAATTGTGGTTATATTTAAAATGCTGTTGAAAACATCGAATTGAACTAGAAAAAATTCTCATTCCTACAAACAAGTCCCGAATTATGGAGTACAGATCACACAATAAAGGGAATTATGGAACATGCCCATTAAATTCATGCATTAATATGCAACATCCCTTTATACATCCTTTGCCTGAATCAGCTCACACGTTCATTATGCGTCCTTGTCTTATTGCCATTTGAAACTTATTACTCTCTAGAGTTGGCTGCCCCAAGCAACAATGAAAATCACACATGTGCGACTTCCATAGTATTCTTATCAATTCGATGTATCTAATGGATCGCATTGTTGTTGTTCTGTAATGACGTGCAAATATTTGGAGAAAGTGTTCTACAGGTTGTTTTAAGAGGGTATTTCATGTAAATTTTTTCGATTTAAGCCTCCCCTGCAAAGTTAATGCATCCTTAAGAGGAACAAAAAAATTGGCTTTGCTTTTTTCCCCAAAACAGTTCAATCTAGAAACTTGAATTTTTAGATTACATTACCAGCAAGGGGCAAGACACTTTACAGTAGAGTTACTTTTTGCACCCTGTGCATTCTAAGGGTAGAAACCCGAAACACCTATCGTCTTTTTACAGAACTCTTTTGTAGTTGCTGAAGAAAAGATGGCATACCGTTTGTGCATGTCCAAGTACACTTTACATCGAATAACTCGTTTAAATTATTAAATAACATTCAATTTAAACAGTACTTGGACATGCGCGAAAGATATGCCATCTATTTTTCAGCATTTTCATAATAAGAACTTGCATACTTCTCATTGGCAGCCTGTTCAGAAACGTGGAAAATTAATTATTAAAATACAAGATCACGTGGCAATAATAGCCCTTTGGACCCACCCTAACGGTATGCCTATGGTTTTCCGAGGAATTTTCTATTTTGAACTTCATTATAAAACACATGGCAGCCTGTATAAAATCATATCAAAACGCATATTTTCCGAATAATTGAAAACTCAGTTTTTCACATGAAGAACCCAGGATGATTCTCTGATTCATACCTTATTATTGTGAGAATATGTGCCACATAATGCCCTTTGCAAGGCATACTGAGTAAAATCACGTCCAAAAATCTGTCACTATCTCCCGGTCTATCAGTAAAATATGAAAGTAGCAAAAATGACACCTACCTCCTATGATTTTATGCAGTAGTGAGTGTCAAAAAATGTATTTACAGAACAAAAAGTAATTTTAGTTTTTCCAGACAAACTATTAAGTTAATGAAAATATATCCAAAAAGTAAAAAAGTTTCTACATTAATTGAACTGCAGAAATGAACTAACTTACAAAAAAAGTTCTGTAGAAAAGATGAATAGGTGTTTCGGGTTTCTACCCTTAGAATTCATAGGGTGCCGTAAAGTGTCTTTCCATTTGCTGGTAATGTAATCCCAAAATTCAAGTTTCTAGATTCAACTGTTTTTGGGAAAAAACAATACCAAACTTTTTGTCCCTCTTAAGGCTGCAATAACTTTGCAGAGAAGGCTTAAATCGAAAAATTTTACATGAAAGATCTTCCTTAAAACCACATATAGAACACTTTCTCCAAGTATTTGGACATCATTACGGAACACCCTATATATTCAACTTTGGTCAATGATTTTCTATCAAATACACTGCCAGTCCAGCACTCTATACTCTATGTATAGAGAATTTTAGCTCCGGCTGTCAGTTTCTATTGAGTCACCCTTTCCCAAGAAATAACACAGAAGAAAAATTAACAAATTTATTCAAAATTCATATACACAATAAATGTTGTTAAAGGGAGCATGTAACTAAATAATAAAGAAAAATTATGGTCTTAGGTTAATTGTGGGATTTTAAATTCATAGCCTTTTTGGTGATTTTTATAAATAAAAATAATGTTACTCTCCTTGAAGTTTCGAGTGTGGGCTTGGCAGAATCTACTTTGCTTACACAATAAGAAAAATATATCACCAAAAATGTAAAATGAAAATTTTATCAAAATTTATATAAGATTTATTTTACTGATGTAAAAATTCCGAACAAACTTTTCCAATTTGTTAATAGCTATAAGTAAGCTACTACTTTCCCAAATATAATGATTATATAATAAAAAGACAATCGAAGTACATTTTTTAGATAAACATTTATAAGAAAATATGAAAATACTGAAATTTTCGAGAGAGATAATAAAAATTGAAACAATAATAAAAAACTCTCCCGTGGTACTCTGCCCCCTATCATCCCACATACAACAGACACAGAATTTGATAAAAAAAATTATTAAACGAAAAATAACATGCTCAGTAAAATTCCGAAAGAATAAGAGTAGTATAGCTATAAGAGCACGAGCACAATTTCCCCATGTATTTCTTATGGGAGCAAAATCCTGCACTTTTTTGACCAAACTTACCCCCTCCACTCCCAAACCACGCCCCCCAGCCAATCGCACCGACTCTGAACCCTGCCGAAGATGTCCGAGTCCAGCGACCTTCGCCCCTGCTCCCAACCCTGCCGAAGGTGCCCGAGTCCCGCTTTCGTCATTATCCCTCCGTCCCAACGGTCAACACCCAGCCGCGACGCCGCGACATGTCACGACTCGCAACTAATAAAAACCCTAAATCATAATTAAGCCATGACGTCCCCCTGTCGACCTTTAGCCGCGGCCATGCATGGATTTTTGCTACCACCTCTGCCTGCGTATTTTTGCGTCCGCGACGCCGGGACATGTCGAGACTCGCAACTAATAAAAAGCCTAACACCCATAGAAAATATTCTAGCTTGCAATATGTACGTGACGTAATTCCTCGGAAAAAAGTACTTTCTTTCAGTCGTTTGAAATGTGTATTAGTGTCGAGAGCTCGCACGATGTCGAATAAAGATGAAGCACGAGAAACATTATATGAGAGTATAAATTTTGTCTACCTACCTAAAAATGTGTGTAAAAATATATATTCGTATATTTAGAGACTGCTTCTCAAAAGGAAAAGTGGGCATTAAATTTTGACACAAATTAGCCAATTTTAGTTGAGTTTATAACCATCTAATTTAGGTAAGTAAATTTTAAAGAAGGTCCCGACTTCAATCCGAGAAAGCCAGGCCCCGTTTTACTTTTACTTGGCTAAAATATCAAATACTGATAGTTCACCAGTTTTTTACTTTTAAAAATATCCCGACGTCATTATCAACAAGACTAGTACCACTAGCTGCAAAATCCGATCTTGTGCAACACGTTTCCAGTTTAAAATTGTTTTTCGCCCAGCAACCCGTCCCCAAAACGTTGCAAAGCAAGATGAACTAAAATGATGACAGCTAATATTAGTTTGTCAGTCAAAACCCCCCCAACCCGCATGATAATTTAGATTTCTTTCAATCGTTAAAAAATGGTAAAATAAAAACAGGTGAAAATCATGAAAAAGGGACCCCGTTAATTGGTTTAATGAAAGTGTCTAGATGAGAAAAGGCTGTTTACGCGTTGACATTTTAATGTAAACATTAAACGTCCCCAAAACAATTCAACTGGCACTGGAAACGTTTTTTTTTTTCGACTAAAATTGCCCTTGGGATTGTATAAATCACGATAATATAAAATACTAGACTGAAAATCTGTTCTTAGAGGTTCTAATAAAAACCAGGTTATTAAATTAAGGTACCAACATCCAAAGTATGACGTCATTCCGCCAATTTAAATTATGTGTGTTCCAACTGATCTGCTATTAAATGTGAATTAAATGTAAACTATTTAACAAAATCTGTTGTCCTTAATATATTTGGATAAATTAGTTATCGATTAAATTTTGAAACTAGTTATTTCTTAATGAATACAGCTAATTCTTATATAATTTATTGTAAACCAACGAGACCTCATATTAGTTAAAATTCACATGACATATTAATCAAAGAGACTTTATAGTTATTTTCAATATTTAGAGAAAATACTTCAAGTAATATATCAAAATTGGAGTGTGAGCAACAAAATTATATAACACTTTTATTCTTAAAATCCACTAATTGGACAAGAAGAGACAAATTATTTTTCATGTATAATAATTTTGAATACCACTTCTTTCATTACTTTAAATAAAATGCATACGGAAATGGCTTTGAACCCTGATTATTTTACACGATTTACCCCTTCGAGGTCCAACATTATGATCCACTGCTTCAAACTAAGCATGGAATGTTCAGCTTAAATAAATACGTGCCCGTTGTGTAGACAAATTATTAGACCGTCAGACAGTCACAGATTTTCCTTACTCATTTTCTCATTTATACCTTGGAGAGGGTTGAAAGGTAAATCGATTCTGAGTCGGAAAATAGTAATTTTAAGTTTGGCCCCCTTGGAAAACTTATGAAAAATTCGATTTTTCAAAACAAAAAAAAGGTACTAATTCTCACTTATGCCATGTTCACCGTATGATTTTTATACTATACCGACTTCGAAAACCCAAAGGCATAAGTGTAGCGTGAGGAAAAAGGGTTGAATTAAGGGTTTAAAGCCCTTAAACGGTCTATATATGGAATAAAATGAGGGCATACAAGCGTCTAAGCGACTAGAAAAATGACTAGACGACTTGAATAAACGACTAAACGACTCTAAAAAACGACTAGACGACTCGTAAAAACGACTAAACGACTTTGAAAAACGACTAGACGACTTTGAAAAACGACTAGACGACTCGAAAAACGACTAGACGATTCGGAAAAACGACTAAACGACTCGGAAAAACGACTAAACGACTCTGAAAAACGACTAGACGACTCTGAAAACGACTAGACGACTCTGAAAAACGACTAGACTACACGGAAAAACGACTAAACGACTCTGGAAAACAACTAGACGACTCGAAAAGTAACTCGAAGCAACTTGAAAAGCGACATACCATTGAATCCCATCGAACACCATGGAATACCATCAAATACCATGGAAGACCATGGAATACCATGGGATTGAACCTAGCAATTATGATATCCAACACACCAATGACGGATTAGTAATGGTCAAATACCAGTAACTGTTGAAGATAACGTATTATGTATTGGAGATAAAAAATTACCCTTACACCAGGTCTGTCTCAACTGCTTTTGAAGAACAAACCACAAGGTATTAATTGAGAGTGACCTAAAAATATACAAACAATTGTTGATTATTACTAATTTTCGATAGGTTCAACAAATCAGGTTTTAAAAGTATTTGTGTTTATTTTAATAGGTGCCTATGGTTTCATCTGGCATATGTTCCATACATTTTACATATCGAACAAGATTGTATTTACATCATCAACTAGTTTGTTTATCTGTTACAGTAGTGATCGTGGGTAAAAATAATAAGTAAAAGCTTCACTTAATTTTTGAAGCCTTCTATTCTACTTATACCCACTATATAACTTAACAATTGCGATAAGCAATCGTACGTGGTTCATATGCATCCGTTTCCCCACCACCCTAGAGGTAGAATGCAAGGTGCGCTTTTTTTTACATGGTTTCCCTCATAGGCCTAATCCATGTTTAATTAAACAACATAAATAATTTAATTGTCCCAGTAGTAGCAAATATAGCAAGGAGAGCTTTTTGGTTTAGGACAGCTCGGAGATAATTAAAACACTAACTCATGTAAACTTTCACATGATATATGCTTCAACAGGCCAGAATAAAAAATGAAAAAACATACTTATTTAATAAATTTATTGGTGATAATAACTATAATACATTATAAACCTATTATGTATAATCATTAATATAACTAAGTATATGTAATATTACATTACAAAACCTATTATGTATAATCATTATTATAACTAAGAATATGTAATAATACATTATAAACCTATTACAGTAACCTATTTCTATAATAATTAAAACTATCCCATTTGCATCTGTGAATAGTGGCCCCACGGGAGTGTTTCATATCCTGCTCTAATTTCTCTTTTGTCGTCGTTGGGACTTAACGCGATTTTCGTCTGAGTTATCGAGTAAACGGTATGTTTTTCCGATCGAATCAAATTCTGGTCAACTGTTTTTTCCATATTTTCCTCCAGACACTGTACATAATCTTTGAAGGTGATTTTGTTCTTAATAACGGATTTCTTGACACCCTTCACCTTCTTTGTAACTCCACCGTGTAACATTATTTCGAATATTTCATCTTCAGTAAATCCCTCTCCCCGCAGTTTATTTATTTCAATATCTTCACTATCTTTTAAAACTTTAAATGTATACATTTTTGACCGCAGACCCACAAAATCCGTCATAATGCGCCCATTGTTTTCATCCTTCATCATGCCCAAAACTTTTTTGTTTACTAGAGGTATACCATAAATGTTATCAGGTGAATAATCACTCGTGTCAAAATATGTATAACAGTCTCGACGCATAACTTCGTAAATATCATTATTTCGAATTTCATAAATTAGGGAGTCAGTGTCCGTGTATAAAACAGTGCAATTGTCACCTAACTGGGGTTGCATGTACCCATAATGGAAATCATATATAGTTGTTTTTGCTAGATCCAAAACACTCATCCCAACGTAAATTGGTTTATTCATGAATACTTCGCATTTATTTAATTCGATTACTACGAGGTTTTCATCAAAAATCAGTGCAGATTTGAACTCAGGTTTGGCGATAAGTGCCTCCGCCCCATATCGTCCCTCCCACTTGTTAACCAGCTTTACCACGGAATATTTGCGGACATTTTCCATCGTTTTCCCGAAGACTGCGTTATTCAGAAGTTTGTAAAGATCTTTCTCAAATGCACTGGTGGCTTGGGCACGAAGTCTGGTATTTAGATCTATGTAACTTTTCAACCAAGCACTTTGCTTAAATTCGAGTACACGTCGTACTTTCTTCAGCACAAGACCGTTTGCTAAAACTTGTTTAAGTGCCCTGTAATGAATCACGTACTTTTCTTTGTTGTGGAGGGTAGCCATTAATTTTTTCCCTGTTTTATCCCCTTCTCTATGTTGTGGACAGAAAGGTAAATCTTTATGTTTATCGTGAAGTTTCTTAGGGTACTCTAGATCGACTTCTAGGAAATACCCCGTATCAGAATTGTCCGTCAATTTTCCTATATTCAATCCTTGAATCTCCTTATCATCTAACCATCTAAACCCACTGAAAGGGAGAGCCTGGGACATAGCCCATCCATATTGATTATTAATATCAAAGTAACTTAAAAATACTGCAGGTTTCTGCGGATCATAATCGGGCATGTATTTATTATTTGCAGTGGCGCGTCGTTTAGAGCATTGGCTGAGTCCTCCGCGGATTCCTCTCTCGACAAACATTACTTGATCGATATCCGTAAGCAGCTCTTAACTCAATTTTTGTATACTTCAACATCGAATCCCAAGTGTACCCAGGTAATGTATAGTAGTGAGCGGGATCTAGTTTATGGGTTCTCATACAGCTCGCTCTAAATGCTTCAAATACATCTGCTAGAAGTAATATATCTGTTTTTAAATACAGGTCGGTATATTCCTTTAAATTTTTACAACCAAATTCATTCCACACTTTCTGCGCGTGAGCATACTCTTTTTCATATATCGATCTTTCTTCGAGTTTGTTATAAAAATAGTCTTTAGGTGGTAAGTGACTGTGGTCTAATTTCTCCATACAATCCATAAAATCATATGGGAATACACCTTTTCGAGTAAGAAGTTTAAAACGGGATTCTGGGAGGTCGGAAAAATGGCTCCTAAGGATTGGGTATTCGCAAAGATTGGTGGCTAAAGAATCTAAGCTTCCTGCCATAAAACGAAAACTATCGATAAATCTGAACCTTACCAAATTTTCCGGTATGCTTTTCGTAAATGATATATACTTCTCTTTGTTAATGGGAAGGAGCTCCACACGACCTTCGATATCCTTGGCTATGCTTTTAATAACAAAATGTGAATCATATCCGCTTAAATTGTGAAATACAACTGGTACAACATGGGTATCTTGATAGTTTATGTTGCAGTCTTCATGTGCGGCTCCTCTAAATTTTCCAGTCAGATGACAATGATCCCGAACTTTTGTTTGCTGCGCTCTAAACGGCTTCTCACAAACGTGGCATATGGTAGTTAACTTAAAGCTCATCTTCTCATCTGCTGTTAGCCTATCCATAGGCAGAGGACACAGAAAAACTGTCTCTATATCCTCAGCCACTCCCCTTAGTTCTTTAGAAAACCATTCCATGCAATCGAGTCCGGTGTATGATTTGTAGAATGACAAGCTCTCATCATAACTGCATTTAATATAATATCCAATGCTGCAGGGAACGTGTTCTTGATACTTATTATTATCGCCTGTTCCTTTAAGGAGGCTCTCCAGATCAGCATAAATTATGAAGGGAACCTTCTCTTTATTTTTGTAATTAGCAAATTTGAGGAATTTTCTATCTTCACTTGGCATCCTAACTTTGCAGTCATTCATGTTTTTGCAATCTTCGTAATGCGTTGTTAGTTTTTCTTCAGAATAAAAGTAATGTAAGCATCGATCGCAGATGAATTTTTTTCCATTACACTTGCTCAGCTGAGTTGAAACGAGCCGAGAGAGGTCTTTGGTCCAACAAAAATGATATTGTACAAGTGAACTGTCATTATTTCCTTCTTCATTATCCTCATCATAATAAACATTCTGTATCATTAGAAGATTGACATGTTTGTCTATCTTATTTTTAGTGATATAAGTAGGTAAGGTGTGAAACTTGTTTCGATGCTTTCGCAGAATATAAACATTTACAGACATGTTGTTAAGATTTTCGAATTTTGGGATCTGTTTAATGGTCATTGGAAAACGTAGTCCGTCCAAAATCAAAACAGATGAAGGGTGGGGGTACTTGGTTATACGGTGAGGATTTCTTTCAACTGGATACAAGGCGGAAGTCACAGCCCAGGCAAAGCACAGCTCATCCTCGTTCTTCAAGTTAATACATGCCTGTTTTGCCATGATTGGTTCAGGTAGCTCTATGTATGAAGATCCTAACAGGGGAGTATATTTATTTATATTTATCCCCAAGTTCACTATAGCCTTCAGCGCCCAACCAGAGTCTCTTTCTTGGAATTCTTGAAGCTGAGTTAAAATCGGTGTTGCTATGTGCTGATCGAACCATTGGATTAAGTTTGTGTCTCGGTAGACCGGTGCGTTAGATGTTGTAAAATATTTCAACTCCTCAATAATCCTGTCAGCCTTTTGCAACACAAATAGTCCGCAGAACACTGCATTGATTTTAACCGCCTCTTCCTTTTTAAGGACATTGGCAACACGTCGCTTGAACAAAGCAAAACAGTCTTCGAGAAAATCGCCTGGGTCCTTGTGCTTAAGATTAGAGATGACACCAGTTCGAATACGGCATGAAAATGCGGTTTCCGAATCGCTCCAGCTTACACGTTTTTCTGCGGTTTCTTTTCTAGGTTTTACTCCAGCACCACGTTTTATTTCTTGTTTAATTTGGGTACGTAGTGTTTTCACATTGGCTAGATTTGTCATTAGTTTTTGCCTCTCACCTAAGGTCTTGGCAGATTTTAGTTGGTGCTTTATATGCCGAACGGCCTTGGTGCACCGACGGAGGCCATCTTGGGCAGTCTCACTATTGTATGATGACTGAAGTAGACCCAATATACCACTTATCTTGAAGTACAAGTACTTTAATAGATCTGTGGCAGGCATGGTTCCAAACACAACAATTGCAGAGTGATACGAAATGAGTGATGAGCACCTCCTTATATAAGACGAAAATACCAGGAAGTTCACGATAAGGCGAAATTTTGGTTTCTTTCAATCCGTACTCACCAACAGGTGTCCTCTTTGATTTTTACTTACTCACCAACCGATGTAGTCCTTTTTTTCTCCTTAGCTCAACCTAGAAAGGAATGATTTTCTAAAATTGTGCACGCTTCAACCTGGGGACTATGTTCGATTAATAAAGGTGTTTGATATCTCGCTAGAAAAATATGAATAGAAAAATATGAATATATACGTTGATGCGCTATTTGCTTAAGTTTTATGAAAAAAAAGTTGTCCAAATCAAAAATATCGACTTCACCTTAGACAAGCACAACAGGACTGAGGAAATGGGTTTTCACTTTTATACGTTCAAGAAATTCCAAGAAAATGTTTACAATTCTCACAAAACTTAAAATGTTAAGCTAATTCAAACAAAAAAGGTTTTCTCGTAAAATTTGTCAAAAATGTCCAATTCACAAAGTCGACTATACTTTACAACAGTATCAAAACGACTGAAGAAATTGGGGATGGACACCCCCTTTTATAGTCTCACCTGAGATGCTCAACCAATCAGAACAAAGCTTATTTTCTAGGGCTGAAAAGGCCCCCCAATAAGACTAAATTTGTGTGTGTTTTCCGTAAGACTCAATGCTAATTTGCAATTTTTACAAATATTGGAAACTTGATGACAGAAAAAAATTGAACTGCCACCTTTTGCTCACGTTTTAGGAAATGCGTTTTCCAATTCACGAAGTCGACTTCACCTTAGAACATCACCAACACAACTGAAAAAATTGGGGATGAACACCCCCTAGTCTCACCCTATGATATGCTCAACCAATCAGAACAGCTTATTTTCTAGGGTTGAAAAGGCCCCTCAATAAGATGAAATTTATGTGTGTTTTTCCGTAAGACTCAATGCTAATTTGCAACTTTTACAGGTATTGAAAGCTTGATGACAGAAAAAAATTGAACTGCTGCTGTTTGCTTTTAGGAAATGCGTTGTCCAATTCACAAAGTCGACTTAACCTTACAACAGCATCAACACGACTGAAAAAATTGGGGATGAACACCCCCTAGTCTCACCTGAGATGCTCAACCAATCAGGATAAAGCTTATTTTCTAGGGCTGAAAAGGCCCCTCAATAAGACGAAATTTGTGTGTGTTTTCCATAAGACTCAATGCTAATTTTCAGCTTTTACAAATATTGGAAACTTGATGACGTTATAAAAATGTATAAAGTTCCAAGAAAAAAATTGGGGAATTTCTCGAAAAAACTTGGCAAAGTGATGATAAAAATCAGAGTTTCAATCTAGAAATTTTCCGAGAAATTTCAAGACGTTCCCAAGAAAATTCGGGGCATTTCTCAGCATGTGAATGAAAGCCACCTATTGACAGAGATCAAAACATGGGAAAAGGAACAAAAGGAAGCCTACTGGAGTAACACTCCGGGACAAAGACAAGCGAAAAGATTTTTGACCTATTCGCCTCAGAACGCCAAAAAGCTTCTCACTCTAAACAAGAATGAATTAAGACTCATCACAGGTCTCCTGACTGGACACTGCCCTTTAAGATATCATCTTAAAAAAATGGGCAAAACAGACAATGGACTATGCAGATTCTGCAACGAACGGGATGAGACTAGCGAGCACATACTGTGTGAGTGCCCCCTCTTAATTCGAAACAGACTTAAATATTTCGAAAGGATCAATATAAATCCAAATGAAATTGGCAACTTAGCCCCAAGGAAAATACTAAGCTTCGTCAAAAGCCTAGGTGACCTTGGAATTTATTAGAGCAGGGTCATTCACAAAAGATCTAATTAGGTCCCAGTGAAGAAAGGCCGTAAGGGCAAAAAAAACGAGCCCTAAGAAATCTACAATCTACAGCATGTGAATCCAAAGCCCAGAATCGCAAACACCTTATTAAAAGAAAAATTTCCGAAAGTTTCCAAGAAAATTCGAGGCAGTCCTCAGAAGCCTTGGACAGATGATGTTAGGTTTCGAATCATCAACACCTCACTAAAAGAAAAATCTCCGATAGTTTCCAAGAAAATTCTAAACATATCTCAGAAATACTTGGTTAAGGTGATGTTGGGTTTTGACAAAAAAAATCAGGAAGTTTCCAAGAAAATTCTAAAGATATCTCGGAAAACTTGGTAAAGTGATGGTTTTCAAATTGTAAACACCTCATTAAAAGTTTCCAAGACAATTCGAGACAGTTCTCAGAAAACTTGGCAAAGTTCTGAAAATAAAGGTTTCAGCAACACCTCATTAAAAAAAATCTTGAAGGTTGCCGAGCAAAATTTTTTAACCAAGACGTTTCACAGAAAATTTGTCAAAGTGTCGTTTGTTTAAACAATTTATGGTTTCAAATCGCTTCAATGGTGGAAACAATGTATTCTCAAATGAATCATTTCCAAAATCATCAATAAAAGAAAGTACGCTAAGATGTGTTTTCTTTCAAAACTATTATACAATTTTTAAACCCTTGTTCGAAAAAGCAAAAATGTTCTGAAAATATGTTATTGCAAAGTTTTTTTTTTCTGCAATGCAAAATGTTTTTCAATTACTAGAGTTTTCTTGTAGTACTTGAGCAAATGCTATCCCAGTTCTATAAGGAAAGTCGGTCCTAGACACAAATGCTAACGAAGTAATAGTAATTGTCACCCCTCCGCCCAGTTGCTTCTGGGGGTAATCTTAGTTTTTGGGTCCTGTGAAAAGCATAAAATGTTAACATATTCTTTGGTGTTCTCGTTTTTTACCATTTTTTTTTTAAACAAAATATTAGCGTTTTCCCTAGACTATAATTTTCCACAACGCGACTATCACCTATAAAGTTTTTTAGTAAAAAATGTTTAGCCAAAAACAGTCATAAACTATCGAACAAAAGGATAAAAGTTTCCGAATGTATCAAGGATTTTTTTTAACTAAGGCTTCTCAGGAAAGTTATTAGATAGAATTTTACACATTTCTAAACACAATATTAACTTTTTCTGGACTAATAATTTTTTAGAACACGATTATCACCCATCTAGTTTCGAACAAAACAATTATAAACTACTTACTAAGTGAAGAAGTTTCCCAGGTTCTTAAGAAAAATGTTATACCTTAGAGTCATATACTCAGATAAAATTGAAATAAACATAAAATATTAACTTTTTTGACTTGTTAACCCTTTCTCTACCAACCCGCCTCACACGTTTAGTGCCACCATTCCCAGTCAATTTACATGGCTACAGACCGTCGTATATATACGTCAGGCATAAAAAAAATTCAGAAAAGTGTAGCTGATACTCTTTAAATATAAATTTATATATTCGTTTGTATCTTTTTGAACAATTCATATATTTTAACAAAGAAACTCCACACTTATGCAATAACAGAATAGGATAGAAACACAACTTACGAAATTCCAGCAGCGCATCCGCTAGAGACGCTGGCTAAATGACGTATTAATATGGCAATGGGTGTGGAGGCTTTGTATACTGCCGGATATGTAGGGCACTGGGTCTCGATGCACGTTAATGGTGTTGGATATTTACGGCAGTGGGTGTGCAGGGGCGGCAAAAAAAATACTGTCGCATATATAACATCGGTTGTCTAGACCATTTTTAGAACTGAACGTATATACGGTAGTGGGTGCGGTGGCACGCTTCCTTCTATCGTATATATACGGCGATGGTAGCGAAAGGGTTAACAATTTGGTTAGTTGAATACCAGGTCTAAAGTGTGTGTATGTTTTTATGGACGTTAGTAATAATTAACGCCATGGAACTCCTTGAAACAAAGTAATCCTGAACAATAAATAGATATTGCATGTGCACGTAATAAAGCAAGAAAAAAAGAGGTAAATCAGAAACAAAAAATTTCATAATTTTAGGGCATTTTGATTTTATAAAAAGGGAGTGATAGCGAGTGATATGTCTCGTTGTATTTTTTATTGCTCAGTTAAAATTGAAATAAACATAAAATATTAACTTTTTGACTTTTTTAACAGTTTGGTTAGTTGAATACAAGGTCTAAAGTGTGTGTATGTTTTTATGGACGTTAGTAATAATTAATGCCATGGAACTCCTTGAAACAAAGTAATCCTGAACAATAAATAGATATTGCATGTGCATGTAATAAAGCAAGAAAAAAAGAGGTAAATCAGAAACAAAAAATTTCATAATTTTAGGGCATTTTGATTTTATAAAAAGGGAGTGATAGCGAGTGATATGTCTCGTTGTATTTTTTATTGCTCAGTTAAAATTGAAATAAACATAAAATATTAACTTTTTGACTTTTTTAACAGTTTGGTTAGTTGAATAACAGGTCGAAAGTGTGTGTATGTTTTTATGGATGTCAGTAATAATTATTGCCTTGAAACAAAGTAATCCTGAACAATTAATATATATTGCATGTGCACGTAATAAAGCAAGAAAAAAAGAGGTAAATCAGAAACAAAAATGTCTTAATTTTAGGGCATTTTTGATTTTATAGAAAGGAAGTGACAGCGAGTGATATGTCTCGTATGTTTTTTTAAGATGAAGGAATTTTGGTATTAATTTGTAGAAAGAAAGTAAGTGAGAGTGGTTACCAGGGATGAGAAAATTAAAATATATATCAGCATATAGCGAAATTTCTAGACAATATTGGAATTTACTATTAAATAATGGATTTAAGAGAGTAACGTGAAAGTATTGATTTTATTGGAGACGGTTTTTAATATGTATAGTCATTAGTCATTTTTTATAAATAGTGGTAAGTATTTAGATGTATATTATTTTTATCAATTTTTCCATACGTCCCATGGTTTCCTACAGTGGTTACAAATTTGGTTACAACTTTTTCAAGTTGCCTGGAAAATTCAAAAATCCTTAACAGTAAATGAACGAAACTTTGAACTCAAAAATAACTTCAACAAATTTGTTTTTCTGAACTTTCAGAGGATAAAAAATCTTCCTCCTTTCTCAAAGATCATGTCATATCAAAGTGAAATGAATGATTAATATATGTAAAGTTAAAATGTCATGACAGAAACAATTATCTAGCCACCTGTCTGATACTGCACCCAGTGTTCTAATTATCTATACTAACTTCTCTTTGAATATCTGACAATAATATTTTACTGATTTTTACTGAACATTCAGTTGTCCATATTTCCTAGAATAAATGCTGATTCTTTAATTTTTCATCTTCTTTGATTTTCTTTGGCTATCCCACAAAATTCTATATTTGTTATTAAAAGAGTGTTCACATATGGTGCTGCGGTGGCGACGCTCGTACCGGCGCTGATTTTTTATAGACTGCATATTTTTATGCCTTTGATCAACCTTGGTTCGATGCAAGGGCATGCACATGTCTTTAAAGAAAAACACCGCTATGGCCAAGAGCGCTGGACAAATGTGGGTTCACGGTATTGCTCCTAAATAGCTTTATCCGTGTGATTTACTAATTGTCCTACACTCACTGGGATTACTATGGTTTTCGAGGGTTTTCCGTAGTACTTGAGCGAATGCTATCCTAGTTCTATAAGGAAAGTTGATCCTAGCCGCAAATGGCAACGAAGTAATAGTAATTGCCCTCCTCCCCGCACAAGCATTTGCTTCTGGGGTACTTCTCGTTTGGAGTATTGTGAGGGTGAGAATTATTATTTATTATCATTATTATTAATATTTTTGACGAAATTTGATTTTGCCTGATATAATTTTTCTTTTCTTTTTAGCGAACTTTAAATGGCATACAAGTCTCCCCAACATAGAACTTTCCACATTCACAAGGAATTTTTTAATGCAATTTGTGTAGGTTTTGCTATGTCAACTTTTTTTTTCTCACAGATTGGGTAACAATAACTTTAGGTAATGTTTCAGAAAACTTATGAAAATCAGATCAAAAACAATTCTCGGGGAGTCTAGAGGGGTGGTTTTTACCGAATTTTTTTTTCCACGAATTTATCTGACATTATTTTGCTTTGCTAGAAACGACCTAGGATGGAGCCAAAACAATGTTAATTTGTAGTTTTTTGATTTGGTCAACGTTATACTATACTGATGATTGCCAAATAGCATGAAACAAGTGTACATGGTTACTACTCATTTTGAGTGCATTATCACTTTCTTATCTCTGCAAGCATGATTTCGTGCATCTGAGATTATTCTAAATGCCCTTGCTAGGACTGAGACAACAATGGGAAAGTATTTTTTTAAAGGAATTCGGAAGGATAGTTTTTGATTTTTAATATATAATTTTTACCTCGGATTTGTCAAAGAGTGCGTTTTCAAAACCTGTGGGAATGCTCTCTAGTCTCTAGGGATACTTTTTTGACCTGGATTTTTTTTTTTCCAAACACAAATTCGTACGTTTTGAACATCCTTGCTAAAAACAGACGATAATCGATTGAAGAAAATGCAAAAGAGTAGTTTTTGACCTGCAAATTTTCGTTTAACATAGATTCGTACATTTTCGACGTCTTTGCTAAAAATGGGTGAAGATACGTAATTTTTTTCTTAAAAGGATACAAAAGGTTAGTTTTTTCGCTTTCATTTTTTTTTTCACTGATTGCACCGATTTTAGTTAATGTTTCAGAAAACTATGGGAATCCAACTAAAAACAATTCTCTCTGGGGGTAGTTTTTCGGCTGAAAAATTTTTTCAAACACGAATTAATGCATTTTGAACGCCCTTTCTAGGGCCGTACCAAGAACAATGGAGTTATAATTCGTTTTAAAGGTTTGCAGGGTGTTACTTGGTTGTTGATGTATGATGCTGCAATTTTCATTAAAGGTGAAGTAGTTTTTGTGCTGCAAATTTTTGTTTAACATAGTTTCGTACATTTTCGACGTCTTTGTTAAAAACGGGGTGAAGATACGTAATTTTTTTCCTTAAAAGGGTGCAGAGGGTAGGTTTTTTCCCGTCAAGTTTTTTCACTGATGTAACAATACTTTAGACTTTCAGAAAATGTGAAAATCGAACCATAAACAATTCTCTCTAGGGGTATTTTTTACCCGACAATTCGTACATTTTGAACGCCCTTGCCCGAACCCGAAACAAGATCTAAACTATGAGAATCGGACTAAAACAATTCTCTCTGTTGTGCTTTTGACTGGCAAATTTTTTTCAAACACAAATTCGTACATATTGAACATCCTTGCTAAAAACAAGATCGGACCGAGAACAATGGAGTTATAATTTGTTTTTTAAAGGGATGCAGGAGAGTATATTTTGCCCTGCTGGTGCAAAAACTATGAGAATCGAACTAAAACAGTTCTCTCTGGGCGTAGCTTTTAACTAGCAAATTTTTTTCGGACATAAATTCATAAATTTTGAACATCCTTGCTAAAACAGGCGATAATCGTGCGAAGAAAATGCATAGGGGTAGTTTTTGCTGTGCAATTTTTTTCAGCCATTTGTATAAGCGTAAAAGGTCCAAAAATCTTGCCCATGAAATATTTTTTTGGTTTCCTAAAAAAAAAAATTCGAAAGGTTTTGAATTTGTTAGAAGTTGTTTATATTTTTTCCTTCGTGAGAATATTTACAGAAAATATAAACGTAGCTTAGTGGTGGTAAATCCATTGAAGTGATATATTTTTTAAAATATAGAAGACCGTTAGTGCTTTTCTGTGACAGCTTCTCGAGTATGTTCTTTGATCTCAGCCCAGCCGTTTCTCAAAAAAAATCGAGAAAAACTTGTTAAGTCTACCAAAAGTTTATTTAAAAAAAAACCGTTAAGAAGCTGTTTCAACTCTCCTTAATATAAAGTAGCTACTCACGAATATAGCTCCAAAACTGTATTCCAAGAAAACTCACACACTAAAATAATTAAATTGGTAAAGTCTGCACACAAAAAAAAACTTCTCACTCCGAAACCGCACTGCTCAGACTGAAGGCTAAACATAAAAAGTCAGTATCCAAGCCGCGGTTATGCAACCTTGCATTTTCTTAAGACATGTACGTGTATTTTTACAATGTAGCAAGTTTCCGGAGTTAACTCTAAACAAAAGTATCTTGTTTCGAGAATCAAATAAATGTAATGGCTTGCTGAAACTAAAAACTAGTTTTCCGCTTTTATTTTTCTACTAAAAATGAATGCATTGCTATAAGCCGTGTAAAAATGTCTTAATTTTATATAATTATTATGCCTAAAAACAACATGTCTCTGCTTGTTCAATTGATCGATTTTTTTATTTGAAGAATGAAAAGTGTTATGGATCCTAATTAATAATTTCGCTGCCCCGCTGGAAGACCCAATTTCTTTTGATATATTATCAAGCATCTTGGACTATTTTCTCCAAAACAGAAATGTAAAAACGGTGATATGCCAAAAATAATTATAAAAATAGAGTAGAACATGTAATTGCTAGCTTAATTTGTGAAGCTTAGCTAATACAACACGTGAGATCCCGTTACTTGCTCCGGTTTTATATAATAAGAGTCCTGTTTTATATAACAGTCTAAGTGAATTAATCGATAATCAAAGTCGAAATGTATTAAGTCAATATTGGGCAATATTTAGATTTT
Source organism: Pseudeuparius sepicola (assembly GCA_963920635.1). Taxonomy (NCBI): domain Eukaryota; kingdom Metazoa; phylum Arthropoda; class Insecta; order Coleoptera; family Anthribidae; genus Pseudeuparius; species Pseudeuparius sepicola. The sequence goes on along the minus strand of OY987303.1, from coordinate 41,143,659 downwards.
TCAATGTTAGATCCTGTTAAATAGTTTTTATATTTAATTGGAACACCTTAACTAGCAGAACGTTTTAAATTTTCAGGAGATTAAAGATTTTTTTGACTGTTGGAACACATTTTTTTTTAAACCGGTGGCATGACGTCATACTTTGGATGTTGGTACCTTACTTTAATAACCTGGTTTTTATTAGAACCTCTAAGAACAGATTTTCAGTCTAGTATTTTATATTATCGTGATTTATACAATCCCAAGGGCAATTTTAGTCGAAAAAAAAAAACGTTTCCAGTGCCAGTTGAATTGTTTGGGGACGTTTAATGTTTACATTAAAATGTCAACGCGTAAACAGCCTTTTCTCATCTAGACACTTTCATTAAACCAATTAACGGGGTCCCTTTTTCATGATTTTCACCTGTTTTTATTTTACCATTTTTTAACGATTGAAAGAAATCTAAATTATCATGCGGGTTGGGGGGGGTTTTGACTGACAAACTAATATTAGCTGTCATCATTTTAGTTCATCTTGCTTTGCAACGTTTTGGGGACGGGTTGCTGGGCGAAAAACAATTTTAAACTGGAAACGTGTTGCACAAGATCGGATTTTGCAGCTAGTGGTACTAGTCTTGTTGATAATGACGTCGGGATATTTTTAAAAGTAAAAAACTGGTGAACTATCAGTATTTGATATTTTAGCCAAGTAAAAGTAAAACGGGGCCTGGCTTTCTCGGATTGAAGTCGGGACCTTCTTTAAAATTTACTTACCTAAATTAGATGGTTATAAACTCAACTAAAATTGGCTAATTTGTGTCAAAATGTAATGCCCACTTTTCCTTTTGAGAAGCAGTCTCTAAATATACGAATATATATTTTTACACACATTTTTAGGTAGGTAGACAAAATTTATACTCTCATATAATGTTTCTCGTGCTTCATCTTTATTCGACATCGTGCGAGCTCTCGACACTAATACACATTTCAAACGACTGAAAGAAAGTACTTTTTTCCGAGGAATTACGTCACGTACATATTGCAAGCTAGAATATTTTCTATGGGTGTTAGGCTTTTTATTAGTTGCGAGTCTCGACATGTCCCGGCGTCGCGGACGCAAAAATACGCAGGCAGAGGTGGTAGCAAAAATCCATGCATGGCCGCGGCTAAAGGTCGACAGGGGGACGTCATGGCTTAATTATGATTTAGGGTTTTTATTAGTTGCGAGTCGTGACATGTCGCGGCGTCGCGGCTGGGTGTTGACCGTTGGGTCGGAGGGATAATGACGAAAGCGGGAGTCGGGCACCTTCGGCAGGGTTGGGAGCAGGGGCGAAGGTCGCTGGACTCGGACATCTTCGGCAGGGTTCAGAGTCGGTGCGATTGGCTGGGGGGCGTGGTTTGGGAGTGGAGGGGGTAAGTTTGGTCAAAAAAGTGCAGGATTTTGCTCCCATAAGAAATACATGGGGAAATTGTGCTCGTGCTCTTATAGCTATACTACTAATAAGTAAAATCCAAAACTATCTGATAACTGTAGAAAAATAAGAAACTACAAATTTGTACACAAACACTAGGCAAGCTTGCAGGCAAGGAGGCAAGCATGACAAAAATATAATAATTAATTTTCAAAGAAATTCATCAGACAGTGGAAAGTAAAATATGGGAGCCCAGATATTAAGCAGACAGTTTAAACAAAATGTATCAAGTGCAAAAAAATTTACAAAATTACTACACTAGGTGCAGCATAAAAATATTGGTTTGCATCCACAATAAAAAAAATAGAAAAACACAATTTCGGACTGAATGTTTCTGACAATAGCCGTTGCAAGTTAGGTGGTACAAAGACCCAGATGCTAAAATCGCCACCGTATTTATATCAAAATTGGGTACATGAAAACAGAATTTCTATCGCCGACCCCGCCAGGCAAAAAGTAAGAACGGAAAGAAAAAGTACACTCCAAAATCCAAAATATATATACAGAAACTAATTTTCTTTAACTTAAAAATATTCCATTGAAGAACAAAAACATAATATTACATACCTTTCTTATAGATTTTCCATTGGTGGAAAACAGATTTATGTTGTTAAAGTCAGTCAGAGTCAATTCACGTAGGAAATATTAGTATATTACATAGCGAGAGTTGTAAACAGCTTATTACGTATGAGTGGAAAAGTTGCGCACGAGCCGCGCAGCGGCAAGTGCTGTAATTCCACGAGTATGTAATAAGCTTACAACCCGAGTTTTGTATTATAATTTTTCTTCGAGGAAAGAAAAACTATTATAATAGATAAACTATACTTCTGATTATCTGACAGGCAACAATTAGTATGTTGGTTAGTTGCTATCGTGACGCGGATGCCGCGCTAACAAGGCACTGCGTTTTAATTAAGAACAGATACGTAATTTTTTTTATTACGTGTCAGTCATTACCGTCACTTAATAGGTATGTTACTAGCATAGGAGTAGAAAAATAATTTTGGAATACTGAGAGTGTAATAAAATCATCTCCTCAAGGTTAACTGCACTTTCCTAGCTTCACTTCAGTTTGTTCTGGCAATCATAGAAATCGATAAATACAGGGGTTATTCCATAAGTTAAATATAGAACTAACAAAAATAGTCTGGAACGAAAAATCGTGAGAATTTTCGTTATATGTTGAATGGATATCCTTCATGGTGACGTCACTGTAAAGGAAAATTTGTATTGTAATTTCACTTTTTGGCTAAACTGAGACAAATAAGAGGCTACGATACTTATGAAATCCGCCCGAACTGCCAGACTCAATTCAGGACAAACGTCGCTCGATTAGATATGCCTATCCTTTTCCTTTCTCTAGTCCCCACGACTCCCCACTCCAGCCTGCCCCTACACCGTGCTTCGACTGAGGCAGGGCGCTACACTGAGAAAAATCTGTCTCTTTGTAAAAAAACCCTGTTTAATTCAATATGAGATATTATTCCTCAAACTCAAGCAGAAGCTTTTTTGTAACTAACAATAATCAATTCAATTACAATTGATAATAGGCAAACACTCAAAGTTAACAAAAAGAAAAACTTATATTGTTTTTGCGTGACGTCACTAATTTTATCGTGTCCTACACTTCAATACCTTTCGTTTGATACCCATGTCGGGGGGGGTAGGAAGAAAAAATGTAAACCCCCATCTTGGATCGGCGGCCATATTGAATATTATCATTATTATTATTATTGAATTTTTCACCCAGCATGAAACACGTGTATGAGGTTACTAGTTTTTCTTTTTGTTAACTTTGAGTGTTTGCCTATTATCACCTTTTCTTGTAATTGTTACATTTACACTCGCTAATCTTACATCCATATTGTAATATTTCATTTCAATCAAACCATGTCATGTTCTGGAATTGATTCTATAATACTTCTTTGCTAAGCACATTCTTTTCTCAGAACAACATAACGTTTAATTTGAGGCCTCATGTTGTTGAATTGAATAGGGGTACATTTAACTGTTCATTATTATACTGAAATTACAACTACTGTCATTGAATTTTTGCTAGATTTGTAATAATTGTGGGTACTAATATCAATTATAATTATTTGTAATATATCATATTATTGCCTGAATAATAAGCAAATGATGTGTAAAATGCAAATCAAGTTGCTAGTGCAGCAACTTGTAATTGACAAAAACAGAAATGTTGCAGATGAGATCAATAAATTAATAACATTTAATTTTAGTGGATACAATAGTTCTAGTAACCCCCAGTTTATTAATAGCTCTTCTATTGCCATTCACTTGCACAGTGTTCATTATGACTACGAACGATATAGAGTGTAGGGTTGATTCAAAACCTTAACTGAGAAATTTGCCATTATTCGTTTTGGTAAATTGCTCAGTCAAACTCACAGTTTTTTTTTTTACTAAAGTGTTTGTAATAGGAGATTTAGTTCAGTCGAGTAAAAAGTATTTAATTCACTCTAACTTGTATTTGACATGAATTCTAATATGTAATTCTAATAATTTCTTGAATACCATAAAAATTTAAAAACATGATTTACTGATTATATTGATGAATATAAAAGTTGCAATTAAGTTGCTTTGTTCATCCAATGAATTATAATGTTTTTTTCAGTTGCTTCTGGGGTACTCTTATATAGTTTGGAGTAGTCCGAGGGTGAGAATTATTATTATTTAAATAAAATAAATTTAATTGTTTAAATAAAACATGAGACATTTTAAAACCGAGGTTATGCTTTCATTGTAGTATTTCAATTTTAGTATCGAAGTGGCAATACGTCTTCTTAACGGAAATTAAACTATTTTAAACTTATTGGTTCATCTGCAATCACGACGAAAGTATAGATTATATTGTTGGGACCACATGGATTTGCTTGTATATTTAAAGTAATGTAAAAATGACTATATACACGAACTCACTAAAATCACAACAGTCTTTTTTTTCTGTGTAGATAATATGAAATAATAAGTTGGGAGCCGGCCGCCGCCGCCGGGACACACAACACACGAGTCTCGCCGATGCCGATGAAGAAGCGCGAATATATATATTTAAAAAACGGCGGTGGCCTGTTTGCTTTATTGCAAAAATGATATTTTTTGGGAGTTATTCAGGGCGTTCACTTTTTCGTTGCCAACACACTGCATAGCTTTTTGGCATCGAGGCAATTTTACTATTATTTCACAGGTGTTAAAAATCATTTTGATATCAGCAAAGGTGCATACTATGAAGGGTTCGTGTATAAAAAAAACTTCTATAATTGCTCAATTATAAAATCCAAATTAACGATTCGATTACCCAATTCCTTTTGACCCACATTAGGGTCAGTTGAACATCTATCAATGCTTGATTGGATAATAGTTCTGCATAATAGTGTTGCTACGACTAGACAAGTGTCTAAAGTCTACTTCTATAAAATGTTTTATATCTATCTATCTGATCTAATTGAAAACTTTCTACCCTGTAAGAGTTCATTTTAGAGGGATTGGAAGTGAATAGGCCCTATTATATCACAACTATTATTTGTTTATTTAAAAACAGTAAGCGGTTTCGTTAATCTATAAAATTACATCATCAAGGACTACAATATAAGATTTAAAAAAGTAAATAAATAAATAAAGGATAATCACTTATAGTCTAAGAGCTTGCAGAAAATTTGGAGGAGATACTTAAGATAATAATGATGTAAATGTTTTTAATTGTTTCAACTGTGACTTGTGGGTGAATGTATATATTTCAAATATATAATGGCTAGGTAAGTAAAGGTTCTTTATTTATTTATGCATATGCATATACCTACTACCTGCCCTGAGGATGTAGGTAAATTTATAGAGGTACGAAACCGGTCTCCTTTTTTAAATAAAGTAATAGTTGTGAGATAATAGGAGCTATTAATTTCTAATCCCTTGTAAATGTTCCTTTCAAAGCCCTATTTTTCCCAGAAAGTTTGTTTCTCAAACCCTATGCACCTGCTACTACTACTTATACCTAGGTATACCTAAATCCGAATAATAAGTGTGCAAAATATGTGTTAGTACCCCAGTAGCCCTGTCTCAAATTCTGGGAATCCTATTAGGTATGGGAATAAAAGCACACAAGCCCACAAATTATCAAACATTATCCTGACTGCCGTTCAGTTTCAGAACCTTCTGACAAATCTGAATTATCGAACCTCCTAGAAAATGTATTAAAATGTCGTAAATTCGACAGACTGGAACAATAAAATGTACTATTTTTATTTTGCCCAATTTTCAACTCCAATGACTTTCGAACAATCTTCTAACGAACAAGTTTCTAAAACTGACTGGATGTCAGATTTATCATCGTTCTCTCTGGAAAGTATATAAATTAGCTTTTATCATGCAGCGATTTGACACAATAATCGTATTACATAGTATATTATTCGTTTTAAAAAAGCTTCACATGACCCATTTATTTGACAAAAATATTGCTTTTACCTATCACATTTTTAAGTAAACATCAAGCTCACAATATGGTCTAGAATTTAAATTTACTCTTTTTGCACAACCAGGCCACTTTTTGCTCTAGGGATTAAATCATTTTACACAAAAGCAAACAGTACTTTGTGAATAATAATTATTTATTTATTATTCCTGAAGGAATAATAATAATGAGTATTATATATGTCAGTCGACATACATAATGTCGCGGTAGAAAATATTTTCTTCACCTTCGGATACTCGGAAATATAAATATTTGCTAATATTCAAAACAAGCGAAACACAAATAAGGGAGACTAATAAAATGAAATAATATGAAACATCTGATATCGATTGAAAGTTCCCCTGACGTGGTTCCTGAGCCCTGTGAGGTAGGCCGAAGTAGGGGGAAGTAGGGGAACCACGAGTTCCAGCGAACGCCCGCCCGCCTATCTCCGTACGTCTAATTCCTGCTCGGATGGCCAATTCACGGATCATTTTATTGCCGGGCAATGGGTTCGTAGTTTTCAAATCATAGCCAAACAAACAAACGTATCGACTTGAAAGTAGTCTTAAAATAATGTTATCGAATGCCTCAATCGTCGTTGTGTCTTTCGAATTATTTTTGAGCGGCGGAAATACTGGAAATTCTTAACCGAATATAGTCGAATTTCGGGTATGTTTGGCTTTTTTTTTTCACAGTGTCGCATTAGTCCTGCACAGTTCATGATACACAACGACGATTCTTCATAGTTTTATCTAAGCCACAAAAAAAAATCAAGTGAAAATATTAAGAAATGCAAGTAGGAGATGTAAACTACTAAACCCTTGCAAATGGGGGTATCGTAGCGCCATAATGTGAACGTAACCCAACCTGGGTTTTCGGTTTTTGGTGACCTGTCACAGTCAAAGGTCAAACGAATGGGTTAAAATATTAAAACAAGCACCTAATATTTATTTATTTGATGTATGGGATCAACCCAATTACAAAAGAATGACAATTTTAAGAAAAAATATACAATGTGTCCTCGGATGGACTCAACTATATGTACTTTTAAAAAAGATTATTTTAAATTTTTCTGAAAGTCATTCTTGATCAAAAAGTTTACATTATTTATACTGGGTAACCAGAAAATTGAAGAAACATTCGCATAAGAGTAAAATGCCTCTATTTGTAGAGATACTGAAAAGAGTTATAAAGAAAATTCCATATTAACAAATTTCCATGTTACGAGTCTCACTATAGCAGAGAAAAAATGACTCGGAAATATTTATGTTCAGGGTAGTAAGTTTACTTAAGTGTACAAAATTTCAAACGCCTACTTTGATTTTTCGATTTTTTTCTTGTTTTTCTTTGATTAAATAATTTTCTGTAGGTGGTACGATAAAACTGTTTATATAAAAGTTACTCAGAGTAGGAAACTGTGTATGTGATGAAAAAAGTTCGGCAATCCTGGGCTTACTTTAAGTTTCCTCCGATATTTTCCAAAATATAAAGTAGGCCTAGGCCCTAGAATTGTTAAATGTTGTCGTCATGCGCAGTTTTCCATTTTGAGTAACTTTTATTAATACAGTTTTGTCCTACTATTTACAGAACACCATTTACTTAAAAAAAATGATAATAAAATAAACAAATAAACGTAGGCCCAACGCCTTGAAGTTTTGTACACTTAAGTAACTTACCTGAACAAATTTTCTTTGTAACTTTTTTCAGTATTTATCCCAAATAGAGGCAATTTACTCTTATGATAATTAACGTTTCTTGAATTTTTTGGTCACCCAGTATAAATAATGTTAACATTTTCCATGCCAATCTTATTTTAAGGACAAACAGACTTTTTTACCAAGAATGACTTTTTCGAAAAATTTTAATTTTTTTTTACAAGTCTAGTTAAGTCCCTCCATGGATACAAGGTATAATAGTAATACCTAACCATCAACAAACTTAAATTAAGTATAATCTTAATCACAGAACTAAAGCATTTACTTGAATTAAATAAGAACAATTTAAATTTTTAAAGTTGTGTTTTGGTGTAAAAATTCCAATGAAGATTGAGGTTTCTAAATACGGCGTACTCTTCCGCTGTCTGTCTGCCATACAATCCGCTTTAAGGTATATGGCTTTTAGGAAGTATTTGCAGGGTATTCTTGATTGGATAATTCAGCAGGCTAAATGTGATGCTTCTTCCATTCTTTCAGCTGCATTGATGCAGGATATAATAATAATATTACCTTATTGATGCCAATACACCACAATATTTACACAAGTCTACATTCAATTTTTAAAATAATATACAAAATCATACACTTTCAAATCTTACACAAAGATACAATAAATGGTAAAATCTCATAACAGCACTTCATTAATCAAAGAGAGATTACTTGCCAAAAACGCATCACATGAATAAAAGGCCTGTCCAGTGAGATACTGCTTCAAGTTAAATTTAATCAGTGACATGGGGAGATCCCTTAAACCGCCAGGCAACTTGTTAAAAAAATGCACAGCGAGGCAGCCTGGCCATTCCGACACCTCTCCATGTGACGGTAATTTGGAACTATGTAATTTCTATTTCTAGTATTGTATGAATGAACATCGCCATGGTTAGGGTAGTTATTTAATTTACTCTTTATGTACACAAGGTTTTGCAAAATATATTCACATGGTCGTGTTAAGACTCCCTCACTAATAAAAGCTTCCCTGCAGTCATCTCTGTATTTAGGATTAGCCAATATCCTTACAGGCCTGTGCTGCAATCGCACTGCTGGCATGTCCCCAGACTAGAAGTGCATAGCTGATGTGCATATGACAAAGAGCAAAGTACGCCTGTCTCAGCCTTATGTGGTACACAGTTTGCCAGGTTGCCAAGTTGATTTAGAGCAAACGAAGTCAACATGTTTATCAAACAGTAGGAAGCTATCCAAAACTACTCCCAAGAACTTCACGCCTTCTTGATTAGTTATTTGAGGTGTTATTCTTCTCAATGAAAACATCATTCTCTGTGTCTTTTCTACATTCATATTTAATCCATTAGCTGCAAACCATTGTTCTGCCATTCCTACTGGTTAAGATAGTAGTATCATCAGCAAAACGTGCGTATTTCTCTGATATGGCTTAATTGGGAAGATCGTTTATATAGAGTATAAATAAAATGGGCCCCAATATGGATCCCTGTGATGAATATGTTGCTGTGACGAATATGAATTTTCAGTTTTTATCATTTGATATCGTTCACTGAGATATGAGGATATTAATAATATACTATTTCCATCGAAATTATACTGCTCAAGCTTCTTCAGCAGCAGATCCGGACGGACACAATCAAAAGCCTTAGTTAGATCGCAGAAGGTAACATTAATGTATTGGTGGTTTTCAAAACCTTGCATAATGGCATAATTTTAGATTATTGATGCAGTCCCTTATTTCATTGAAAGTAGCTTCGTTGAAACAAAATTTATCATTTTTTGAAGTTTTAGATTTTTTTGAAGTTCTTTAAGGGATTAATGTTATTTTGATGGATCTTTGTTTGCAGATCTTTGGCGATATTAATGAAGAAGTCATAGAATGCCCCGGCTGAGACCTCGGGGGCCCTGACCTCACGATGAATCTTTTTACCGTGGTTTTGATTTATGACATCCCACATGCACCCAATGGCCAATGGGATTAGTAGAATTTTTTATTAAGTTATCCTTGGAGTAAATTTTTGCCTTCCTAATAGCATTCTTGTATTCTGTTCTAAAATAATTTTTATATATTTTATAAATGTTCTGTACGATACAGTTTTTATAGATCATTTAACCAATATAAATGTTCCCTCATGTTTTTTAGATTGTTGTTGAACTAGCTGTGGTTATTTTTTGTATGTAGTTTGGTTTTATATGTTTTGAGAAGAAAAGCTTGATTGCATGTATCTTCAATAAGGTGCATAAAGCTTCCAAACTTTTTGATACATCTGTTTCATTCTGTTATAGTTCGGCACATTCTCTTTACTTCTGCATCAGTATCATTTTCAGATATGTAGACCTTAAACATTTGACCATCGTGATATGGAACCCCTGATCTAACAGCCGATACAGCATAGTTGCTCTCATCAAAGTTGAGGAATATGTTGTCGAGACAATTTTTTTTATGCGCGTCAGTTCCCATATTGTTTGAGTGAAACCATACGACTTAAGTATGTTAGAGGTTTTTTGGCAATTGCTATTGTCAGTTCCAAATTTTATGTTAAAATCCCCTGCTAGTAACACCCTATTGTTGAATACCATAGCTATATCTCTCTCAAGATTTTCTAGAAAGGTATCGGAAGTCTCTTATTTCTGTTTGTTTTTGAATTTTATAAAAAAAATTGTCGTATATCTGGCTTTGAAAATGACAAAAATTTAAAATTAAACCAGGAATCGAAATTAGCTGACCACAAAACACACATTGTTAAAGTACAATTCACGAATTATGACGTACACGTCATCAATTTACGTCACTGAATCAAGCAAATCGAGGCTGCATCCTCCAGTGCCGTAGATTTAAATGGGGTAAATTTATACTTGTAAACGCAACCAGACATACCAGATACTCCGTCCTTTCACCCCGGTGAATTCACCCAAATTTTAATTGTAACATAATGCGTTTTACCGGGTGAATTCACCCACATTTTAATTGTAAAATAATGCGTTTTACCATCACAGACCTATTTAGAGAAGCTGTAATATTAGGTCCGTGGTTTTATTTTTATATATTATTTCATAGCAAATTTGATGTTTTCGTAATATTTCGGGGTACTTCTGAAAAATTATCTAAAAAATTTGCTCCATAAGTAACACTTAAAGTAGAAATAATGTGTTTGCTACCTGAAATAAAGTAACTTTTTCCAATAAACTCACCTATTTAAGGCTATACTTTTGAAGATACAGGGTCTAAAACATTTAAGGAAGATACAATTAATGTTACGCTCTGTATCTTGAAAAGTAAAACCTTGAATGGATAAGTTTATTGGGAAAAGTTACTGTATTTAAAGTAAAAAACACATTTTTTCTACTTCGAGTGTTACTTATGGAGAAAAGTTTTAAGTTAATTTTTCAGAAGTACCCCGAAATAATACGAAAAAATCAAATTTGCTATGAAACCATGACACATGTGAAAAAATGCTAAGAGAACGTTTTTGTTTACAATAAAAATTTACATAAGAATTTGAATACATTTTATTGCTATACAAGGTGGTTCTATTTTTTTTTTCTAAAATAAATTATACTAATTACCCATTTCTACGCCACTGGTTGTTCAAGATGTTTGATATTAACAGGTTTTATGCTAACCCATGCCGTTATAACATGTACCAAATATGACTTAAATATCTCAACTAGTTTGTAAAATATTCAATAAATTCCACATATTTCTTGAAAGCTTAACACCCTGTAACTTTTTTATAAGGCCTTAAAATGATATAGTTTATAGAAGAAAGTGCGGTTATTTTTTGGTTTTCTATCACCTGTTGAAGTGTTGCAGATTAAAACTGAATCACCCTGTATATGTTGTTTAGACATTACTCTGAACAGATTCCAACATCAATCCAGCTGTTAGAACGAAAATATACAAACCAGATACTTTTGGGCCCCACCGACTTTCCTAGCTAGGTTAGGTACATTTGACATTGGACACTTGACCACATTCTATCTGTGCCTAGTTTTCTGCCAGTGGCTCTCAAAAAGTTCTCATCCTGTTTGAAAACCTTATATCTCTTTATTTTTAATTTCAGAGGTGTACTCCAGGGGTTCAACTATACCCCTGGTTAAAAAATTTTTACGGGTCAAAGACCTCTATATCTCGTTTATTTTAGCTTCAGAGGTGTACTCCAGGGGTTCAACTTTACCCCTGCTTAAAATTTTTGTATGGGTCAAAGACCTCTATATATATACCGGGCTAGAAGCTCTAAAAGTGTCATCTAGCAAACAATGAGCAAGAATATAGCCATAATAAAAAATCGAGTATAAGAGGGATAATAATAATGGTGACCTTCATACCTATCTCCCTTGTACTTATTTAATTTCCCGTTGCAGCCATATTCTTACACATTGTACCGATCTCTCCTATACTTATTTGATTTCTTATTACAGCTATATTCTTACTCATTGTATGCCAGATGACACCTTTAGAGTTGCCAGTACAGTATATGTGTGTCTCACGTATGTGGCTTGGTAGTTGCAAATTTATTTTGTATATTCATGTTTTTAGAAGCTTGTCTGTGTTATAAATGTTATCTTTATTCAAATTATTATTTGTTTCAAATGTAATGTTGTAATCATTGTATTTATTAAAAAGTTGTGTATACAAGAAATAGATGCTCCACCGGGCATTTGCCAACCTGACACTCGAAAAACTCAACCTAAGCACGAGCCATACATTCTTTGCTTAGTGTGCGGCATTTAGACTGAGATTTTCGAGTGTCATGTTAGCACGCATCTGCTGTATAAAGGTAAATAGTGATGATAAAAAATATTTTTTAGTTCTGTTTTGATTTTATTTCTTTGTATTAGTTTTTACACTGGCATGAGTGAGAAGTTATGATTAAAAACTATATTTTTAATTATATTTATTGGGCTTTTATGGGTTTCTCCTATTTCTTGAAGAGATAGACAAAAAGTAGCTAAGGTGTCCAGTGCTCGATTTTCAAGAAAAGTTGAATGTCTTAAACTGCATCCTGATATACGAAAATATCTCTTTAACTGTACACTAGATTGTAATGTGTAAATTTTTCATGTCCCTAGAATTCCATAAGCGGCGGCCATATTGATATAATTGATAAGTGACGGAAAGAGCCGTAATCAACAGAATTAATGCACACGAATTTTAAATTTGAATAGATAGAAATTAACATTAAAATCTGTTCTTTGAAGCGCAGAAAAAGGCTATAGTTTCCTCAGAATATCTAGGTTAAGGTTCGGCCACTGTCTCCAAGTTCTGACATTTTCTGCCAGACATGCTAAATACGCCCCTGGATGAACGCGCCCGAAACAATGCTGCCAACCTTGGATTACCAAATTAAGAAATGTCATTTCTAGTGTACAGTTAAAGAGAGATTTTAGTTTATCTCGATTCGTTTGGGAGATACAGGCCATTTTTTATTTTGCCATATTTTTTTAAAGGTGCCGTAATTTATTTTTCTTGAAATCGGCATTAAAATGTCCCAAAATCGTCATTAAAAGCACAGAAATCGTACAATAATGTAGCCCATTATTGTAGGTTTTTTTCAATAAGTAGGCCTTGGCGAGATGTAAACATCAAACGTCAGACGCGGAGAAATCGCCCGTCAAAAGTGACCAAATATTCAAAACCCGGCCGATAAAGGCTCATTTAACTTTTCGTACACATTGCGAAATTGTTTCCTATAGAAGCGCAATCCTTCAGTATACATATTTTAGTAAATTTGAAAATCAATAGATTTGTTGTGTAGGCTGCACAAGAAGCAGCAGTTTGGTTTTTCTGTCAGAAGGTGCCGTACATCATTATACTAGTCCTAGGTAGAGCGATCGGTAAAGTCAAGCAACGCCGCGCGTAGTCGGTTCGTGGACGGGTGATCCCTTATTATTATTTTCTTGCCTAATAAAACTTTTTTTTTCCGATTTAAAAAAAAAAAATATGTACCTCGGCACTGAAGTTCTCTTTATGACTCATGTGGTTTATTTGCCTCGGCCAGAGGCCTCAGCAACTAAACTCCACATGAGTCATAAAAAGTTGAACTTCAATGCCTTGGTACATAAATAACTTAATGACTTTTTTCGATTTTGTTAGACATTTTTTGATTATTATTTATTTAGCATTCATTGGTGTAGAGAGATATTTTCTTAACAAGTTTCACATAAAAAAATAAACCAAAAATATTTCCACTGAAATAAAAAATATTCACGAGCAAAAAAGTTATAGCACTTTTAAGAAACGCAACAAAACAAGAATCTCCCAAACTAATCGAGATATCAGGATGGAGTTTGTGGCATTCCACATTTCTCAAAAATCAAGCACTGGAGACCTTAGCCACTTTTTGTCTATCTCTTCAGGGAATACAAAAAAACCCTCCAAATGTGCCCAATTTGGGACATACCATACCGTACAAACCCTGTGGGTTGCTCAGAGCAGCAAGTTTATATGAAAATGGGTGGTTCAACATTTCATCTTTATAACACCTGTGTATGACTTATTCAGTAAATCTCAAACATCCCAAAAAATTAAGGACTTGGGGAATCTCCTCTCTCGACTAACTTTTATTTTCTTTGGGATGCTGTTATGTGATACCTACAAATTCATCGAGTTCACTCGATCCGCCATTCAATAGATAAATTAGGTCCTTAACATACTGAAATTGTACAGAATTAAAATAAGTTGAATGAAGGCTCTGGGATATATTTTCCTATAGATATTATATTACAGGGCACGAGTATCAAGGTCTCGGAACAAGTCCCCGACAGAGGCGATGGATGGTGCAGGGGATGCACCTCCCAAGTCCCGCTACTATGAGGACAGATACCGTGAACGAGAACGTGAGTCGGGCCGTCGAGAAAGCGATCGAGATAGAGACCGCGATCGTGGCCGTGACGAATCCCACCGCTCTCGCCACTAACCTTTACACATTTTTATCCACTAGTACATGTCTTGTGCTACCTTACGTATATTTGCATGTAGGATTTAACATTAATGGAGAATCAATTCTAGTTTCTCAATATAACCTATCGGGTAAGTCAATTTGGTTTTTAGTAGATGCAAGTAGGACAGATGAAGAAAGAAGAGGACTGACCTCAAGAGAACAAAGAAGAATGTATTTGTTTAGATTAAAATGAAAATTTTTTGAAAGGAGACTGATGTTTTTTATTTATTGTATATATCTCCTGTACCTTTTTTAAATTGTTTTCTTATATATTTTATTTTATGGATATGTTTACATTTTATATTCCATATAACTTTTGAGCTGTGATAAATAAGCTGTTTACAGTCATCTCACCCATTTTTAAATTATTGTATTAATTTTTGCATTTTATTTATATCCCATAAATATTTAGCTGTATCCTTATTTTCATTTAAAAATTCAGTTTATCTATAATTTAGATAATATGGCAGTTGTTTGGCGACTATACAGGGTATCCCGAAAAGAAAGGGATATACTGCTACTGCGGATAGGGCTAGCTCAGATTAATCAGAAATTGCTATTAAAAACCCTCAATTATCCTTTTTTACAGATGTACAGAGTGATTATCAATTTTGACCTATATATTCACAGGCAATGACTGTTGAACAGCTGTGGCAGCAATAGTGCCACTTCATCATATAAACTTCATGTCTTTGGGTCTCGGAAGTTACAGGGTGTTAAGTTGCCCAGAAAAAAAATATTTTTTAATATGAGAAAGTGGTATTATTTTTCAAAGTTCTATTGTTTATGACTTTGGTTTTGCTTGGCCTGGACCGACACTATATTAAAGACCCGAGCATGATGTCATATTTCATTGTTGTTTGCAGATTGGACTGGCGCTACTCGACGAAAAAATTGCGTCTTATTATAGGTTATAGGGGGATATTCTGTGGTTATAGGTATGTCAGTTTTTGACATTTAGAATGTCGCATATTTTAGATATCCAACTTTATTACGATTTACGTTCTTTTTTCGATAACGAATTGTCTTTGCGGTCAATATTTCTTGTTTTGTCAGAGTAACAGAGTTTTGATAGGTAGATTTGTTTGTGAAAACATAAAATTTCCATGCACATGAAGAAAATCGTATGAGCAGACCATTACCTATTGCAGAAGAATAAACACGATATTTTGGAATTACGGGATGATCTTTTTAACCAGTTGAAGAAGCGGGAATTCTAGATATTATATTTTGGAAGAGTGTGGCGCCAAAGGAGATTGCTTGAAGCAGCGCTATGCACAGGTCTTTAATATAGTGTCGTTCCAGCTTTGGCCAAATTCGATAATTATTTAAATCCGGCTCTGGAATTTGTGAATTTATTATACGTATACACTAACATTTGCTAGTGTAGAAACCCCAAAAATGTTGATTTTTCGACAAGCTGTGCAAAATATTGGCCAAAATTGATGTCACCCTGTACATTTGTAAAAAAAGATAATTGAGGGTTTTTAAGGCCGAGTCGGCAGGGTAGAAATAAGGATAGAATTCATTTAAATTTCAAAGCTACAAGAAACATCGAAATCCAAACTTTTTTGGATAATATTTCACACAGTGCTTACCGATGGCAACCTGGAACGTGGACGTGAGTATCTTTATGGTGAAAAATGAGTATACGATTTGTCCCCCTTTTTTGTTGGATTTCGAAGCAAAAATGCATAAAATTTGCGAGATGTGGCTCATTTAAAATGCAATGACAACCTGGCAAATAGGTTGAAGTGTGATTCTGTGGCTGTATTGTTGGTAAAAGTACCAATATTTTAAATGTAGATTTAAAGCAAATACGTATAGTTTCATATCTCCCATACATTGTAAAGTTTTATGTTGATTCGCCAGCCAGTTTCAGGAAAGTTTGATGACTTTGGCATAGACGGCGCTAAATAAAGCTCCATTTAAAAAATAGCAGGAAAATATTAAATTCATTATTAATATTCATTAAATTCAATGAATTATAAAGCTTTATGAGTGTTTTCTGGTATCATAATTTTGATCAGGGTAAATAAAAATTATATTTTAATAATTCAATAATTTTATTTAGGTACTAGTGGTACATTATGTATGGAATATTAGGTATACTTTGCTTGCAGCATAACATTCCATAAGCAATGCTTATGTGAGAATAAAAATATGGAATTTGCTAATAATATGTAATAATAATAAAGTATGTACAAGCCGTTTTTCTAACAGCAAGTGCCATTTTTTTTGTCGATAATAGGGTAGTCGCAGCACAAAGTGCAACATTGTAGTTCTAAGTTATTATTTACTTTATGGAAAGAGAGGCAACCTTGCAAACATTTTGTGGATATTTCCTAGTATTCGGATTTTTCAAAATATTTAAGTAAACTGTTACATGCAATAAAAAATCAACTTGCGCTAGAACTTACAACAGGAAAATATAATTAATTTTTTTTATTCCTGCCTCAACAGATTTCTCTACTTTAATTTTACCCTTTGGGGGCATAACTACGGATTATTTCCAATAAGACATTTTCCAAATAAAAAAAACAAGCTGTTTTGGTTTGGTAACATATTTGTTTCATCCAAAAGTCGTCGACTCAGTCATAGTCTTCCAACGAAGAATAGCTTGCCTCAGAAAAAGCAAATCATAGGACAATTCCAGTTCTGATAAATGGTCTTCAAAACCTTCAACAGACAAAAGTGTTTTTATATATTTTTTAAAGAAATAAATTATAAACTCACAACCCGCATATTAATTCTAGAAAGTACGCATGCAATACTTTAGTGTTTCGAAATGCTAGCTAATATGATTTTTTTCCAGAAAAAAATTGCAAAAAAATTAGGTATTATTAGTACTTAGTTTTCAAAATATTTAATTCTTGAATTTTATCTAAGTATGTACTGCCCTCATAAGGAAAATCGTGGTATGTTGATTAGAGGCAAAAAGAAAAATCTAGGTTTAGTTTTTCCTATGGCCCTAACGCTGTGATTATTTAATGATATATTTTGTGTGGACTAACTAATTAACTTTGGTGTGAAATATAATTGAGTAAGTTCTTTTTTCAAAATGTGTTTTTTTTCCTTAAAATTCCACACAGCTAATTACCTTATAAATTTTGCTTCACTTGCTAAGGATAAACACAGTAAGTACGTGTTCACATTGTGACTTCCCATGTTTTTCATTAGTGTAATTGTGCTTTCCACATATTACATTATTTTGCCATAACCATAAAAAATTTTATATTTTGGGATAGGGTTAAACCAATGATGTCAAAACCTATAGACATGGTACCCCATTGTTAAAATGCCCTTTATTTTGACTCCCAAGATTAAATATATCCATACTACTCTAAAAACATGCTACAAACAAAGACAAAGTCAACCATCAACCAACTATACACCCCGTGATTCCAGGTTATAGTTCCTCCAGAATCACACTTAGATATTGCATGTTTTTTCTTGTTTGGGGGCGCCGGAAGCATCGGGGTGCCTGAAGACTCGGGGGATGGTCTAACGACACCAGCCTCCGAGCCCAGAGTCGAAATAAGTTCGCTACGGCTCGACAAAAAGGGGCAATTTCTGACAATGTCACGAAATTTTCGGAATAATTTAATGGAGCGCTTAGATTGTGATTAGTTCTGGGCATCAAGGGTTTATCAAAACAAACCTGTCTATAGGTTCTGACATCATTGGGTTAATGGCACAATTTTTATAAAAAGAATTGTTCTTGCGTTCAAATTTTGAGAAACTGTTAGAACTGAATTTGAATAAGTTTATTTAAATTTTTTAAATACGTTTATAACTGATTATACTACACTAGAAAGAATTCCAAAAATGTAAACGGAGTGTTCAAAAAACTAGAATTACCCCAAGAGTACAGTAGTGTTATTTTTTTAAGAGTTATTACAAAATGAATCTGAGTTTCTTCTGGATGAATCCTGCGTCAGCGAAACTTCTCGTTCCAAGCTTTCGTCCTCGATTGCATGGGACATCCTCAGGGCGCAGCGATCACACTGAGACTGATTGTTCTATTACCTGTGATGGTATTTATAGGAAATGGAAATGGAGGAAACAGCAACAGGCCTGTTCCCTCCATTTCCAATCAGTCTCAGTGTGATTGTCACGCCCTGAAGATGTCCCGTGCAATCGAGGACGCAAGTTTGGAACAAGAAGTTTCAGTGATGCAGGATCCATCCGGATGAAATTCAGATGCATCACATTCTGCCTGTGGTTTCTAATCAAGATTGTTACGACAAAAGTTATTAATAAAAGTTGTTTCTAATAACTTTATAAAATGCCTCCAAATATGAAGAAAAATTTTCCAAATTCTTTGAACATCTTATTAAATTATACATCATCTCCACTTATTTATTTATTTCAACCCATACAGACTAATAAGCCTTATTACATGGATGAATAATCCTGCTAGATGTACTAGAGCAACTTAATGTAGGCATTACACCATCTAAGTATCTTTACTTAGCTACAGAATACGAAATATAATTAAGCATAACAATTTTTGAAGTAGTTTACAATTGTGATTTTATATTGAGAAAAGCCGACAGAAAAATCAACGTCGGTGGTCATTCGCTAGACTCAACATAGTGTTTAATGGAGAACGCTGATTTGCAGTAGTAGTTGAGGTAAGTAATCTAAACAAAATACTGGATCTTGAATTTACTCGAGGCACATTGAAGGGAATTTGATAAAGCAGCTGAGGTGAATTAACTTCAGAGTTAATAATTTTGTACAGGAAGAAAAGTGACATGTACTTGTGCCGGATGTCTAAGGAGTCAATTGAAAATTCCTCCCTTAAATATGTGGATCTGACAGTTATATAACTTGGCCAGTGATGATACTTTTTGTAATATAAATATCTCAGAAATTTATTCTGCACCTTCTCTACCTCTTGTATATATATTTGTGGTTGGGAAAACCACAATATTGACGCGAAGTCCAATTTAGGTCGAACCAATGCAAAATATAATTTTTTCAAAACATTTATATTATTTGTGAAATCACTTGTGTTTCTAAAAACGAATCCCAACATTTTGTTTGCTGAGCTTACTATATTTTCTATATGAACCTGATAAGATAACTTGATTATAAGTTACCCCTAAGTCTTTAACTGATTTTTTTCCTTGTAAGAGAAACCCCATTCATGGCATAATTAAAAATCAATATGTTTCTGTTTAGTGTTAGGGTCATTGCGCTACATTTGTTTATATTAAAATATAGTTTATTTTGTAAGCTCCAGTCCATTATATGCTGTTTAAGCCTTTTTGTAGCCCTACACAGTCTCTGATAGTAAATATTGTTTTAAATACTTTAAGGTCGTCTGCAAATAGTAAGCAGTCTGAAAATTTAATTACTTCTGGTAAATCATTCATGAACAATTAATAACTTCTCAACATCTCACTGTGGACACCAAAGTTACTCAATTTATTTAATAAAATATCGTGGTCAACCCTATCGAATGCTTTACTGAAGTCTGAAAATTGTATCCACGTGAGCTTTTTTTGCAAACGATTGTTGTCGATATTGCACAAAATATCGATGCCAGGCGCCAGGGGTGTCTGAGGAGGACCACCTAGGCCGAGAACTTGATGGGACTCCAGATGGGTTCAAGTGGAGGGCCAAGGGCTTGGCCCCGGTGAACCCGGAGGAGCGACACATTCTCTCGCTGGTCGCTTTCTGTTTCACTTGTATATTTTTCGCTGTTGTAACCATTTAGCATTATATGTTTATATTTCACCGGTCGGGTTTTATTACGTCAGACAACATCAGAAGTGGGATAATAACCCCACGCAGCGTCGTACGAAAAAAAAATAGTGAATCGGGTCTCGCGTCGCGGTACGGGAAAATGAATCGCCAAAAGAGATCCAGGGATAGGAGTGGACGCTCGGTAGATGTCCTTAGTGCCCGTAGTCGTTCGCCGATTAGTCAGGATGACGGATTCAATGGGGAACGAGAGAGGGAGCGGCCGGTGCGGCGACACAGGGATGAGACGCCGGAAAGGAGTTTTACACCCCCGTTGGCGGCGCCCTCTCAACGGCAGGAAGGTAGTGAGGTTCATTCGCTAAGCCAGGCTTTGCTTGAGGGAATTAACCGAATTGCAAATAATAGGCCATCTGGTGCAGCAGGTATGATTGATAAGAATATTATAAGCGAATTTAATCCGCTTCATAACGATATAAAAGAGTGGCTCGGGTCAGTAGACGAGTTCGCATATATCAATGAATGGTCTGATCAAATTACGTGCCATCTAGCACTAGGTAAACTACGCGGTCCTGCGGAGATTTGGTATCGGGCATTGCCTACGCGTCTTTTTACATGGCAAGAGTGGAAACAGCTGTTGCTGGAACAGTTCATACCTAGGCGAGATTTACACTCAGACATGTCTAACATGTTAAATTGCCTTCCAAAACCAAATGAGTCTCTATATGAGTACTCGTTTCAAAAACTGTCGCTAATAAATAAAATGAAAATCCCCCTCAGCGACGGAGACAAGGTAAATTTAATAATGGGCGGCATAACAGACGAACAAATTAGATTTTCTGTAGAAACCGCGGAAATCACAAATCCGGCTAAGCTAGCGCGCTATCTTAAAATTTTTGACACTCCCAATAATAGCTACCGCCGCCTTTCAACAACCAGCCCAAATGCACCGCGAGCCATTACCAATACCGAGGGTGCAACTTCGAGCGCAACCCGTAATAAAAGCCAACAGGTGGTACCAAGTAGTGCAAAAAAATGTTACCGCTGTCAACAAATAGGTCACGTTAGAAGTCAATGTCCCAAAGCGTCGTTCACCACTGGCAAAGAAATTGTGCCCTACCGTAATAATTTATGACCCGTCCCTCGCTCAATCGGATGTTTTAATAGTTCCATGCAGAAATATTTTAAAACCATTTTACTAGAAACCACCCCAATCAAATGTTTTATCGATTTCGGGAGCGAGTGTTCGCTTATAAATAACGCTATCATCTCACCTTTAAATTTACAACTTCAAAAACTGAAAGATCCCGTCGCCATTGCGACAGCATCCGATTCAGATTTAAAAATCTCGTATAGTGTAACTGCTACAGTGACAATTGACGCCATAACAAAACTAATTTCCTTATATGTTATAACAAAACAGATTATGAACGTCGACGTCCTCATAGGTCAAAACTTTACGGATCTAGAAGACATCACATATTTTAAAATAGGGTCAGCGTTACAATTTAGTGTACGTCCGGTTGGGTTGTTATTGAACAAAGCCAATGTTAACATCGGGGTTGACGACATAGGCGCGGTGAACTCTCTGCTAAGTCTCTTAAATAGGTACAAACGATCTTTTGCGGGAAACAGTTTCGATGTGGGGACATGTACGGAGGAAATGCGGATAGAGTTAACAACTTAACAAGTTAACACTCCGGTTACGCCTAGGCCCCGAAGATATCCCGAAAAAGAGCGAGAGTTAATTAGAAACATCGTAGAGGAGCTATTAAAACATGGTATTATCCGAGAGTCAGATTCACCATACGCGAGTCAAGTTTTGTTGGTTTCCAAGAAAAATGGCGAGAAGAGGCTATGTGTGGACTATAGGGCGCTAAATAAAGTCACTGTCCCGAACAGAAATCCTCTTCCGCTAATAGAGGAACAAATTGATCGATTATCCGGATATAATTATTTTTGCAACCTTGATTTGGCTTCCGGATATTATCAGATAAGAATGTCGGAAGATTCGATATCTAAAACCGCTTTTGTTACCCAGGACGGCTTATGCGAGTTCTTAAAAATGCCCTTCGGCCTCACAAATGCACCTTCAATATTTCAGAAAATAATAAACAGAATTTTGGGAAAATTACGATTTTCTAAAGTTTTGGTTTATTTAGACGATCTCCTAATACCGGGACAAAGCATTACGGACGTTTTAACTACACTGGAAGAAGTCTTACAACTCTTTCAACAATATGGCCTTACCTTCAATTTAAAAAAAGTGCAGCTTTTTGCAAACAAAAATAGAATTTCTAGGGTACGAAATTTCAAATTCTAGCATTCGCCCTACGAACGACAAGATATGCGCTGTTGAGAAATTCCCAATTCCACAAATCATACATCATGTAAGACAATATTTAGGCTTAACCAGTTACTTCCGCAAATTCATACCACGTTATGCAGAAAGATCAAACCCTTGAGTGAATTACTATATAAAATCAGTGAGTGGAAGTGGGAAAAATCACAACAAGATGCATTTGAGGGGCTAAAGGTAGCGTTGACAACAAAGCCGGTTTTACAAATTTTTGATAATAATTTAGAAACGCGTCTATATACGGACGCAAGCCGAATAGGCATCGGAGGGGTGTTAGTGCAGGTAAAGGACAGAAACGAGCACCCCGTGGCGTTTTACAGTAAGCAAACCACAAGGGACCAACAAAAGTACCATTCTTTTGAACTAGAGGCGCTAGCGGTGTTTATGTCGGTCCAGAAGTTCCGCCAATATTTATTTGGTACGAAATTTATTATAATTACGGACTGTTCGGCTGTTGTAAGCACTTTTAAGAAGGCTGAAATAAATCCTAGAATAGGGCGTTGGGTTATGGAATTAAACGAATACGACTACCAAATAAAGCATAGAAATAGCCTATACACGCGACATGTGGACGCTTTAAGTCGAAACCCGGTACCTGAAAACGATGTTCCTGGCACTGGGACCGACGTTTTCGTCAACGTCATAATTATTACAGAGGGTGATTGGCTTTTAGCGGCTCAAGAGGGTGACCGAAAGATTAGGGAAATAAAAGGGATATTGATGTCCGGAGATATCCAAAACAATAAAAATATATTCAATCAGTACGAACTGAAAGGGGGAAAGGTGTATAAACTAACGGCGTATGGTCCGCGTTGGGTGGTTCCAGAAGACGCGCGATTTCAGATTTTGAAGTTAAATCACGACGATATAGGTCATTTCGCCTGTGAAAAGACGTACGAGGCGGTATCTCGTTTTTATTGGTTCCCACGTATGAGGCGGTTCGTAAAAAAATATATGTAAACAATTGCCTAAACTGTTTATATCATAAATCCACCACAGGCGACAGGTTCCAGCCGAAAACTGCTACCGAAATGGCGGGGGCCATTTAGGATATCTCGGATTTTGGGAAATGACCGGTACGAGGTCAGAGACATCCCGGGAATGACGAGGGCAAAGACTCCATACCTGAGCGTAGCAGGGGTGGAAAACATCAAGCCTTGGATTCAGTTTTAACAACAGAGGTAGACCAGGTAAACTAAGTAAGGTTAAGGTGTGGAAACGGCGATGTGGTGTCCCCAGCCCGGTTCGCATTGGTAGCAGGGCGGTTCGGGCCTGCGGGAAACTATGTCAGGGTTGTAAGTACCCGGTGAGATAGTGCAGGTTCTGATGTCCCGGTGCTCCCGTTTCCAGAGCAGGGCGGTTCGGAACCGGGAAGCTAAAGCAGGGTTGTAAGTACCCGGTGCAACAGTGTAAGGTTCCGATGTCCCGGTAGTGCTCTTAGTTAAGGGTAGGGCGGTTCGGAACCGGGGAAGCTATCTCAAGGTTACAAACCTGGTGAGATAGTACAGGTTCTGATATCCCGAGAATCCCATTAGGCTAGAGGTTTTCTAGCGCGGGCCCATAAACAACTATTACTGATAGGATATTTTACTCGTATCGTATTTGCTAGCAAAAATTTCATTGTGAATATGGTTGCTGTCCTGTCTTTTACTGTTACCCCTTTATTTTATTATTTTCCCATTTATCACGGCATTAGTAGGCTTAGGTTAGCTAAAGGCAGGAATGGCCGGAGCGAAGGCAGAAGCAGAAATGGCCAGTAGCAGTTTATTCTCATCATACCCACACGTTATAAACCTTGACGCCCACTGATATTTTATTTATTTCTATTTCACCTGACACCGCCTACGTGTATATACTATATGTTGAAAAAAAAAACGAAGAAAAGGGGAAAAGGTTAATTTTGTTTTATTTCTTAAGGTTTGGCGAACCTGGACGCGGAGTGAGGGCACTCCGTATATCAGGAATGGCCGTGTTGTCGATATTGCACAAAATATCGATGCCAGGCGCCAGGGGTGTCTGAGGAGGACCACCTAGGCCGAGAACTTGATGGACTCCAGATGGGTTCAAGTGGAGGGCCAAGGGCTTGGCCCCGGTGAACCCGGAGGAGCGACACATTCTCTCGCTGGTCGCTTTCTGTTTCACTTGTATATTTTTCGCTGTTGTAACCATTTAGCATTATATGTTTATATTTCACCGGTCGGGTTTTATTACGTCAGACAACACGATTTACGTAGGTACTTCGTTTGTATATGAATATAAGTTAGTAAGTACTAATAATAATAATAATAATAATAATAATAGAACTTTATTTCACAAAGAATGTTCACAAAACATTATGGAAAACGTCAAGCTAATTACTACATATAGTCATATACAGGGTGATTCATTGGGAATGGGAAATCCCGAAACTGGGGGTAGGGGAGACCAAAATATTGCGATTGAGTCCAACATTAAACAAATGTTGTTTGTTTGAGAGATACAGTGCGTTCAAGTTCTTATTTTTAAATTGAATTATGGCTATATCTACCAAAATAATCAAGCCGCTGACCTGAAATTTGGCACTGCTATGTTTTTGGGGATGGAGAATAAGCTAAAAATGTCAATTTCTACGTATCTCACAGAGGGCGCCACTTGCGAGGTTTTTGGATCGTGCCATTGAATAAGGAATACCTTAATCAATGGCAGTACCTACGTCTAACTGTGACGTCATCACGTCGGGCGGCTCGGCGGACAGATTCGCGTGATTGAGCTATCCTGTCTGATTTAACGTTCTTGGAGATTAACAACTAAGAAACCTATGGCGGGAACACCGCTGTCAACTCCGAAATGTGAGTCCCTGTATATGAATGTCTGAACTGCCAGAAATATGGAGTCGGATTTAAATTAATTTAGGTCATTGTTGCGCCCTCTCGGGCTGAGAAACTGAACTAAATAGTTCACAAACGCCAGTCATTTTTGACTAGGGCGTGCAAAAATTGTCTCCTTATACCCCGATTACTGTAAGAAGTCCCGATTTTGTCAGATGACAGTCTCCACAAAATCCCTAGGAATTTTCTGTTAACGATCGGTATAACAATGGTATATGTATCTCACCCAGTCAATGACGTCACTCATTGATTTATGATGTGAAAAGTTACCCAAGTGATACGAAAAAAGAACATAATAAAATAAAAAACCCTATTGCAATCACGATTATACCGCTACAAATAAAAATACCTATGACTACAACTCATTTTAATAATAATTTCAAACGTCATGGAAACACTTTCATTTTGGTATTTTGTTAAAATCAGCCACTTGCGCCAGCGTCTATGGGGCGGACTCAGCAAATTTTGTTTCGGTGAAAGTGACAGTGAAGGTTTTCCGGATCGTTCAAAAAGGTTCAAACTTTGGGCAGTGAAAATATTCGCGGGTATTGTACGTTTCATGGGTTTTACCGTTATCTGTGTTGTTCTTGTTCGTGTTATTATAGTAAAATTATTTTAAGAAGTCCTTACTGGGACTGTCAAATGGTAATTTCGCCATCCTAAGTTGGCATTAATGCAGCAAAAAATGCAACCGGGTCATAAGTCCAGGTCAGTAGCGAGCTCATTTGCACAATGAATAACTACTAATAACACGAACAAGAACAACACAGATAACGGTAAAACTCATGAAACGTACAATACCCGCGAATATTTTCACTGCCCAAAGTTTGAACCCTTTTGAACGATCCGGAAACCTTCACTGTCACTTTCACAACACCGAAACAAAATTTGCCTGAGTCCGCCCCATAGACGCTGGCCCAAGTGGCTGATTTTAACAAAATACCAAAATGAAAGTGTTTCCATGACGTTTGAAATTATTATTAAAATGAGTTGTATTCATAGTTATTTTTATTTGTAGGGGCATAATCGTGATTGGCAATAGGGTTTTTATTTTATTGTTATTTTTTCGTATCACTTGGGTAACTTTTCACATCATAAATCAACGAGTGACGTCATTAACCGGTTGAGACACATATACCATTGTTATACCCATCGTTAACAGAAAATTTCTAGGGATTTTGTGGAGAGTGTCATCTGACAAAATCGGAACTTCTTACAGTAATCGGGGTATAGTAGTTATTCATTGTGCAAATGGGCCAACTTAGGATGGCGAAAGTACCATTTAACAGTTCCAGTAAGGACTTCTTAAAATAATTTTACTATAACTAGACGTGAAATTGATAACTGACGTATGACAGTGAGACTAAAAGTCTATCTAAAGTTCATAAAACGTCAAACTGACAATCAATGATTCTACTGCGCTACTCGGAGCGTCACGTACCTAATAAACGGCTGGTGTTCGAGGGGGCAGGGGGGCGGAAAAAAGAGCAACTCTGGAGCATCAAGCTCAAGCATACCCGAAAGCGACTCTTGTTACAGCCGTTACAGCGGCAGTAGATATAAACAAAGTCACATATTGACCGCCTTGCGATCGATTACCAGGATCGGACTAATATGAGATTCCAAGTGGCTTGTAATTCTGAACTAATTCTTTTAGAAGTTCTAAAATTTGTGTTTCTACCTTTCGTGGATCTTTATAAATTTCCTTAAATTAAGTAGCAAAATAAATTTACAGAATATACTACTCGCGATCCGATCTAAAATATGCAGGAAACTCGACTGAGTGAAGAGCCGGCCCTGTATTGTGCTCGCCGCGTAAACACTTGACATTTTATGACGGCCAGACCAATAAGAGAATAGGTCACGTGGTGGCCAATGTTTTGATCGACTGCCTCTGTAACTTGGATAGACTTTAATTTCATATTTTTTCATATAAGTATAAGTTAGCCGCACTTTTGTCGAAGTGACGTAGTGCGTAGACCGTTATAATCTGTGCCGTTATCTGTGTATCATGCCAATGGGCTAGAACTGACCGACATACGTTTATTCATACATACATACTTATATCTTATATTACAATGTATTGAACAGCTTTTACTTACACATTTCTGTTACTGTTATTAATTGTTATTAAACACTTGTGTCATTCCCTATCTTATGAACCTTTGCTGGGGATAAAATCTTGAAGTTATGGAAGGTAGAGGGTAGAGGTCTCCATACTTGAAGCCAACTAGCAAAAGCGAAATCCGAAATCCTAATCCCTAATAAATAACCCGAAGAGAAATCACAACAAAAATAGAGGAATAAAATCTCATGCTCGCGCAGGCGCACAGAACCCAAAATTTCATCGGCCGTCTGCACTGCGTTGTTGTATTTGCAGACGGACGACATCTGTAAATAATTTTATATTTTCCCCTTTGTGATCTTCGTGCGAAAACGTTCCGAGGTCGTGCGGGCTAAAATTATTGGTCACCTATGTTCCACTTGTCAAACATATCTGCAAATCGGAAGTCTAGCATGTTACCTTAAATTTCGTCGGTCAGTGTTGTGTTATTAGGTATCTATATAAAGTTGCAGTGGTGTTCGTTCCGTCATGGAGTAATGTTGTGACTATTTTTGTTCGATTCTGCGACCAACTAGGGTTACCGCTCTAGGATTAATCCTAATAACGTAGGACAATGTCTGGCAGGCATATACCAGCAGACAAGGTAAGTACGAATTATTTTCTAAACACCTGCAACCGCACCCTTCTCTGTTATGGATGTGAAGACCAGGCGACCTAGATTTTCACCCACAAAATTCTTTTAATAATTTATTGTTGTATACTGGTAATCGTGTTGAATTTTACTTTGAAAGTTTTTTTTTAGTTTTTGGTGTTTAGAACAACCAACTCAAAACGCAAACAATACTTTGGGTAGGTATTTAGTAATTAGTTTGCCTATTGAATAGCTGTCCTTGTTTAGTAAGGTTGGTAATTAATAAATTGTAATAAAGTAAACACTACTTAGGCACAGGATCTTGGAAAATAGCGAATTTCAGCCAAGAAGCGAGATTATTTGGTTGGTACATAATTTCTCTTTGTTTTCGTACCTATCCATTATAAAGTAAATACCTACTTTTATCTCCATTTTTATACTAGGTACCTGTATTTCCTATTACTTTTATGATGTAGCTCCGCGGGTGACTAGGTACCTTCTTTTCTTGTGCCATGGCGGTGTCCATTTGTTTATAAAGTCGAAAAAATCACCAGCTGTAAGTTTAACTAGACAGAGTACCTACCACCTGTAGGAATTGCGAGAGTCGAGGCCTTGGTCGAGGTCATGTAAAAAATACTTTTTTCAAAATTTCCAGGGCATACCTACGAGATTTTTCAAAAGTAAAATAATAATAATAATAATAAAGTGCCTTTATTTGCATCGTAATTTACAATACAACAAAAACCGAGGCGAAGTCTAGCTAAAGCTACTCTACTTAACCTAATACACATAATAATAATAGTTGGTGACACAAAATGAGGTAAAAAAAGAATTAATATATAACAGGAGTTACATTTGCACGTAAGTATGGCTAGGAATACATCGAAACTATATAAAACGTAAATTTAATTAAAAAATAATGATAGGAAAAGGAATAAAATTATGTCACTAGTTAGTTTCAAACCAAGCAGGGCTGAACTCTCGGCTGAACTCCAAAAGGTCAAATTTGAACTCGAAAATTTTGTCATTTACAAGAGTCATCCAAACAATCCGGGAACACAGTGTATATAAGCATTTTTGCGATAAAATGCATTGCGGTTACAAAATTAAGAAGATTAATTTGGCCATTTTTAGGGGCAAGAGTGGGTTTACGATCAAATATGATGAGGCAAAACATATGGCAGTATGAGCACCTCTCGAGCTAAAAAAAAAAATTCCGGAGTAGTGTAGATTTTCCACCCAAACTACCCATTGCCTGGGGTAATTTGTTTTCTAAATAAATCATTTTTTAAGAAAAAAGCTTGTATAGTTAACGCTTTTATGTCTCAAGTATGATGTAGTTATCGCCTGTTGGAAGAAAATAAGAAGTAGCATTTAATATCCAAAATAACACATTCAATAAAGGAAGTGGCTATTTATACGTCCGACGTATATAAAAGTCGGTATACGTCTTGCGCTCTCATTGGTGGATTAAGTCAAGTGACACATAACCTTATTTCTACCGTCCGATGGATGATGAATCGGCTTGTTTACTAAGTTGATTGGATGATGGCCGAGATTATTCAGACCTATTTTGTCTCATATTTTATATAGCGTATGCCCTCCTTTTTCGGCGATGGGCGCTGCGGTATGAAAAATGAAGTGTTAATTATTTCGAATGGTGTAACCCACCCCCGATTTTCTTGAAATTTTGGCTACCAGACATTCGGCGTGGCGCCGAATGTCTGGGGGTAACTGAACGTCGGGCGAAAATAAGGGGTACCTAGCCAAAATTTCAAGAAAATCGGAGGTGGTTTACACCATTGGAAATGATTACCACTTCTTTTCTCATACGGCAGCGCGCATCGCTGCCGACTGCCACATTATGGTGCGAATGCCCCCTTCTTTTTTCATACAGCAGCGCTTATCCCACAAAAAGGAGGACATACGCTCCTTATTGCAAAGATGCTTGAGAAAAATGCACTTCTGACCAGCGCCGGTTTTAGGGGGGTGCTTGGGTGCTAATAGCACCTGGCGGTTAATTTTAGGAGGCGGTATAAGCTGGTCTAATAACTAAAAATAAATCACATTTTGTTGCTATGTCGCTCACAACGCGACACCTTCATTTTGATCGTCGTCTCCAAACATAACATCTGATACGTTCTCCTATTCATCATCTTATTCATCTGTACGTTGAAGATTTTACTCCCCCTTGAATTTTTGGACGAAAATAAAAATTTCTAAGTGAAACTATCCTAAATGCAGAATATACAACATTAATTCATTGATTGAATATAAATTGGAAAATTGTCATGTAATAAAGTGTAACATAGATACATTTATTGAAAAATATACTTGGGTATTATTGTCAAGTAGCTAACTACCTACTGATTCCACGAGACCTGGCTTTTCCTATACATAAGCCCAGGGCTGTATATGGTTTGCGGGTTCAAGCCCCCTGCATTGAGAAAACACGAAAAATACATTATACCTACTGTTATGATTTCCTATACCTCTTTTAAACTATCTGTGCTTTATATTTCTAAAAATTTCCTCCACGGTACATTTTAGTAACCAAACACCTCTGCTTTCATTTGTATAGCCGGTTTAAAAAGCAATAATTTTTATGGGCTCACAGTAAAACAAATTTCGAAATTTCTATTGGTCACAGTTGTTCTATAAAAGAAGACTGAGTAGGGCTTCTTGGCTACAAATGTTTGTGCTTGGAATTTCTTTTCGTTAATTTAAACTGTTTGACCTTGAATATTTGAAAAATTTTCGCCTGCGGTGCAATTTTGTTCCACAAAGATTAAACAAAGATTAGGTAATTTTTTTTTAAATTTCTGACTACCTCCCAACTAAAAAATTTATAGCTTTTTGGGCAAAAGTAAAAAATTGAGAGGAAAGATATAACTCGGATATAACGCATTTTTTAAATTTAGCACCCGGCGGTAGTCAAGCTAAAATCGGCGCTGCTTCCGACGGCTTCCGAAATAAGTTTACTTTTACTTCGGACGTGTGCGGAGTTAAATGTACGTCCAAAAAAGACACATATGAATACGATTACTGGCAAAGTAGCTTGAATAGGATTCCGAATACTGAGGATTCGAATACTACCCAAGTCTGTACGTCGGACATATAAATAGCCACTGCCTTTAATAAAATAAAGTAAAATCAAATTCTAATCTAACATGTCCAAAAAGTTAGAGATATTAAGGGAAACTTTTTGGTTACGCATTTTGCAAAGAGACCGAGGGGAAAGTCACTATCAAAAATTTGTACACTAAAAATACCCGAAATACCAAACACTTCCCGGTATTTTTTTGAAATACCGTCCAAACTTCCACACTTTCCACACTTCTCGGTATTTTTTAAATACCGTCCAAACTTCCACACTTCCCGTTTTTTTTAAATACCATCCAAACTTCCGCACTTCCCATACACGTCCCGGTATTTTTTTGAAATACCATTCGAACTTCCGCACTTCCTGGCATTTTATCCAAGAAGCAAAAAATAAAAACAATATTGACTTTTTGTATGTGGGCTTCTCCGATAAAGGAAGGAGTGGAGGGGGAGGGTAAAGAAATAATTTATTTACGAGGTAATTTTCGACTTACCTACCTACCACAAATACATACCTAAGAAAAATGTGATGTCGTGGAAGGTTCTTCCAATTGACTAATTCTAATCAATTATCCCTAGAATTGTAAATTGTGCCTTTTAATTCTGGATGGAAAAAAAATCGGAAAAAAGTTTAGGAAATTTGAAAATAAAATCTCTCAATTCAGTTCAATTTCTAAAATAAGGTAGATATTTAGACAAAAACATCTTGCTAAACAAAGTATATTTATAATACATAAGTATAGTATATAAATATAAAATATATTAAGTAATAGACACCACTACTACCGAGAATATAAACACAGAATGCAGTAACCCCTATCCCCCAGACATATAAAAAATACCCAAAAATTCGCTGCATTTTCCTGATATACCATAAATTTACCCAAAATACCATTAACTTCCACGCACTTCCACAAAATACCATGCACTTCCAACACTTCCGCGAACTTCCAAAAAATACCAGAAAATACCATACACTTCTGCGAACTTCCCAGCTATTGTACACTAAAATATCACAGTAACTTCCCCCTCGAAAGAGACTTACTCAGTAGAGCTGTGCCAAAGTATCAATACTATCTAAAGTATCGATGATATCGATACCCAATGCCAGATTTGTGGTATCAAAATTGGACGATCAAAAGAACCTACCTGAAGTTCGGTCATAATTTTATGAGGCGTGCAGTCTGAAGATATCATTTTGAACATCAGGTAGTACGTATGTGACTGAAGTTCCGATCGATCAGCATGATCGTTTTTTAGCTCATCAGGTACCTAGGTCGAGGCTAGCAGGAGGTTCCGCTAGTCAATTTCTCTTCCTCACAATCAAGCAGTTCGCGAAAATATGCTTAATGAATTACGTTTCTTGAACAGGACATTTATTTTTCGCAAGGAGAAATTAGAGGGAGTTATTGCTAAGAAAAAACGATAATTCTGCGCCAAAGCGTGCTCGCTGGACGGAGATAAGAAAACGAATGTAAAGTGAAAATCTCCGGAAAAAATCGACTTGGGCAAAAAATGTTTTCAGAGAAATGACATCCCTAAGGACGTACCTTCCTAACGATACCAAAAAGTCGGGCCGCGAGGTTCCGGAACACGTCAAAAAATTGACATGTATATCGAAAAGCGCGCCGGACGGACTTTAAAAAATTCGTAAAATTTGAAAAGCGACTTAGGCAAAAAATGTTTTCAGAGAAATGTCATCCCTAAGGACGTATCTTTCTAACGATACCAAAAAGTCGGGCCGCGAGGTTCCGGAACACGTCAAAACATTGACATGACTATCGAAAAGCGCCCCGGACGGACTTTAAAAAATTCGTAAAATTTGAAAATCTACTTAGGCAAAAAATGTTTTCAGAGAAATGTCATCCCTAAGGACGTATCTTTCTAACGATACCAAAAAGTCGGGCCGCGAGGTTCCGGAACGCGTCAAAAAATTGACATGTATATCGAAAAGCGCGCCGGACAGACTTTAAAAAATTCGTAAAATTTGAAAATCTACTTAGGCAAAAAATGTTTTCAGAGAAATGTCATCCCTAAGGACGTATCTTTCTAACGATACCAAAAAGTCTGGCCGCGAGGTTCCGGAACACGTCAAAAAATTGACATGACTATCGAAAAGCGCCCCGGACGGACTTTAAAAAGTTCGTAAAATTTGAAAATCGACTTAGGCAAAAAATGTTTTCAGAGAAATGACATCCCTAAGGACGTATCTTTCTAACGATACCAAAAAGTCGGGCCGCGAGGTTCCGGAACACGTCAAAAAATTGACATGTATATCGAAAAGCGCGCCGGACGGACTTTAAAAAATTCGTAAAATTTGAAAATCGACTTAGGCAAAAAATGTTTTCAGAGAAATGACATCCCTAAGGACGTATCTTTCTAACGATACCAAAAAGTCGGGCCGCGAGGTTCCGGAACACGTAAAAAAATTGACATGTATATCGAAATGTGCGCCGGACGGACTTTAAAAAATTCGTAAAATTTGAAAATCGACTTAGGCAAAAAATGTTTTTAGAGAAATGACATCCCTAAGGACGTACCTTTCTAACGATACCAAAAAGTCGGGCCGCGAAGTTCCGGAACACGTAAAAAAATTGACATGTATATCGAAATGTGCGCCGGACGGACTTTAAAAAATTCGTAAAATTTGAAAATCGACTTAGGCAAAAAATGTTTTCAGAGAAATGACATCCCTAAGGACGTATCTTTCTAACGATACCAAAAAGTCGGGCCGCGAGGTTCCGGAACACGTAAAAAAATTGACATGTATATCGAAATGTGCGCCGGACGGACTTTAAAAAATTCGTAAAATTTGAAAATCGACTTAGGCAAAAAATGTTTTCAGAGAAATGACATCCCTAAGGACGTATCTTTCTAACGATACCAAAAAGTCGGGCCGCGAGGTTCCGGAACACGTCAAAAGATTGACATGTATATCGAAAAGCGCGCCGGACGGACTTTAAAAAATTCGTAAAATTTGAAAATCTACTTAGGCAAAAAATGTTTTCAGAGAAATGTCATCCCTAAGGACGTATCTTTCTAACGATACCAAAAAGTCTTGCCGCGAAGTTCCGGAACACGTCAAAAAATTGACATGACTATCGAAAAGCGCCCCGGACGGACATTAAAAAATGGATTTCGCGGAACGTTTATTGATTTCGCGGATTGCTGCAGGATTTCGCAAAGATTTCTGGGATTGCGGCCGAAAATGTGACAGTATTTCGCAGAGTGGTTACCCCCTCGATTTAAACTTAACTAATTCTAAATAACAAAATATAATTTTTTTCTTGTTGCTCAAAAAAAAATTAAATCGATTGTGGGTATAGAAGGGGAATTAAATGAAAAAGAAGTTTTACATTTTATGAGGCGAGAAAATAGCTGTATTATAGAAGAATCCAAATTAAAAATTGAAGACCTTGGTGCAAAGTTTTGGGAAAATGAAAAAAAAAAAAACTCTCGGACTTGTCTGGTTCTTGCACTCATGAATGCGAGCGGCCAAGTCCTAAAGCTATATATCAACGTTATTCTGCTTTGGATTTGGCTGATTCTTACACCAATCGATCGGCGATATTTTAATACATAAATGTAGTGGAAAAAGTCAATTTTACCCATATTTATAAGTTGTGAAAAAATGAAAAAAAAACTCCCGGACTTGTCTGGTTCTTGCACCCAAGAATGCGAGCGGCCAAGTCCTTAAGCTATATATCAACGTTATCATGCTTTGGACTTGGCTGATTCTTGCACCAATCGATCGGCGATATTTTAATACATAAATGTAGTGGAAAAAGTCAATTTTACCCAAAAGTAGACTTGTCCGGTTTTTGCACCGAGGTCTTCAATTATAGCTATCAAGAAAATGGTAAAAATATATGGTGATGGTTGAATGTGACAAAAAGACTTACTATAATATAATGGATGCTGGAGCCCTCTGCATTGATTTTTCTATCTGCACAGTACCTATATACCTATATGAAAATGTGCGCCTTTTGAGGTGTTACAAATGTGCAGGATTTAATCACATAGCTAACAACTGCACAAAACAAGTATGTTTGAAATGTGGACTTGAATTACATCAGGCAAGTGAGTGTTCAATCTCAGATAACAAACTATGGATTTGTCCTAACTGAGAGGACCTCAACAAGAAGTTTAATCTAAAACTAAATTCTAATCATCAACCATTTTGTAAAGAGTGTCCAGTTCTTGTGAAGAAACTTGATAATGCAAGGAATAAGCTATAGCAATTAAGTAATATTACAAACAAAAATGGGGGTAGCATTTATATTTTAATTTGTCAAGGATTAAGGAGTCATTTTAATGAAGTATCATTTTTTGAGAGACTCATATTACAAGTGAGGTTGAGGATTTTGAAATTAATTTAGATAATTTTAACATAATAAGACTAAATTCTAATAGTAATCATACTGGGGGTGTTATTTTTTGTTAGACATTATATCTATTTTAAAGTTTTGGAGTCAGTAGACATCGACACAAATATTTGGTTTTTACTTATAAATGTAAAAAATAATGAGAAAACATATACCTACTCTAGGAGGTTTATATCATTCACCCAATCAGTCTCATGCAGAATTTCAAAATTTTATAGAACATTGGTTGGAAAATACTGGAATTTACATTTCAAATGATTTCCTAATTTTTGGTGATTTTAAAACTAAATTAATTAATGATGGTGGTTTTTATCAGCTAGTTAGAAATCCAACTCATATTTTTTACGGTGGAAAAACTTTAATTGATTTGGTAATTTCAAACAATAAACTTATACAGTGTTTAGTTTTAACCAATCCAAATATTTCTGATCATAATGTGCTTCAAATTACTCTTGAAAATTATTCTTATTTTGATTCAATTTTTGTACGAAAAAAATGCTTGATGATAATTTAATGAAAACAGCATTAACTCAATTAAATCATAGTTATGACCCTCAAATGAATATTGAAATTAAGAGTACAAATTTCCAAGCTAATATTTTGCAAATATTTGATACTTACATGCCAAAAGTTGAAATTAAAATAAAACCTGGTCATCATTGGTTCAACGATAATATTCTTAAGGCAATTAAATATAGGAAACACTGTTACAAGTTATATCGCTTTAGAGAAACTTATGTTGATTGGATAAATTGCAAGGAAGCGCGAAATTTGGTTGTGTCAAATATTTGGAAAGAAAAACGTAAATATTTTGAAGATAAAATTGATGGGTGCAAACATGAGCCGAAGCTTATGTGGCAGTGTCTAAAATCTCTAATTAGTGATAAAAAGAAACTATTTTGGAATATTGTTCAATGATTTGTGTTATAATAATAATATTTATTAGGTGGTGGCAGAAAATTTCAATAGCTTTTATATTAAGAGCATCTATGAAATTGCATCCAAAATTCCTGTAAGTAACTACAAAAAGTTTTGATTTAAAAAAAAATATTTTTTTGGAATAAATTTGAAAAAGTAAGTCTAGCTAAACTTAGGAAAATAGTTTTTAATTTACCAAATAAGAAAAGTCCTGATGAAATAGACATAAGTTTTATAAAGAAATATTTTAATGAAATTGGGGAAATGTTATTAGATCAAATCAATGATTCTTTAGAGTTAGGTATGGTCCCAAAAAATTTAAAAATATCAACTATTATACCTGTGAGAAAAATAAAGAATATTCTAACTGAGCTGAAGATTTTAGACCCATTAATATGTTAGTTGCAATTGAAAAATTTTAGAGTGAATTGTACATGAACAGTTGACAGAATATATGGAGGAAAATAATATTTTACCAAAACAGTCAGGATTCAGAAAAAAACATGAAAACGGTCTAAATTAGGTATTAAAGAAATATGATAGAAAACAAATAGTAAAGTGTCTAAATTTCAAGTCAAATGAATCATGTGTAGAAATTGGTGTACCACAAGGGAGTGTACTAGGTCCCTTATTATTTGTTTTATTTTTAAATGACTTGGCATATGTTTTTCAAAATTGTAAATATCATTTTTTTGCAGATGACACACTTATTTATTTTATAGTGAAAATTACAGAAATTTAGAGTTAAAGTTAAATAAATTTGTTTTAGTTTTCCTGGTTGTCAATATTTTATTTTCAGAATTCTTGTCGTGGGAATCAACCATCAAAATAAATGTGGTAGTGTTATCACATTAAATCTTTATTATAATATTTATTTAGTTGTATATTATAATATTAAATAATATAAATATTTGTAATATTTATTTAGTTGTATATTATAATATTAAATAATATAAATATTTGTAATATTTATTTAGTTGTATATTATAATAAAGATTTAATGTGATAACACTACCACATTTATTTTGATGGTTGATTCCCACGACAAGAATTTTGAAAATAAAATATTGACAACCAGGAAAACTAAAACAAATTTATTTTATTTAACTTTAACTCTAAATTTCTGTCATTTTCACTATAAAAATAAATAAGTGTGTCATCTGCAAAAAAATGATATTTACAATTTTGAAAAACATATGCCAAGTCATTTAAAAACAAAACAAATATACAACTAAATAAATATTATAATAAAGATTTAATGTGATAACACTACCACATTTATTTTGATGGTTGATTCCCACCACAAGAATTTTGAAAATTAAAGTTAAATAGTGAATTAGTAAGTGTAAGTCTCGGTGTAAGTATATAATAATTGGATGTGCGCTAATAAATTACAAATAAATATAGCAAAAACAACCAAAACTTTGTAAATTATTTGTAGAAGAAAAACTAAATTTTTTTTATTAATAATTGTGTCATTGAAAGAGTGAATGAATATAAATATTTGGGTGTAATCATAAGTTCAGATTTAAAATTTAAGGAGCATGTAAATTATATATGTAAGAAGATTTCAAGGAAAATTGGTGTGGTATAGGTGGAGTGAGTGACAATTTAAGTATGTTTGGAAGAATAATTGTCTATAATACTATTATACATCCTCATTTTACTTTTTGTAGCTCAGTTCTATATATGACTTCCCAAAATGATAAGCACCGATTACAAGTATTACAGAACAGAGCTATGAGAGTAATTTTAAAATGTATTATAGACATGTTAAGTAAGTTAGGTTGGATGAATGTTGAAAATTATTTAAAGTTTAGGAGCTTAATATTATTTATCCGCAAAATTAATTTAAATGTATGTCCACATTATTATAAAAACTACATGACAAAATTTGAGGATGTTCGTAACTATGACACAAGAAAAAAAGAGAACTTTATGTTAGATCACAAGAATTTTAAATTGTCCCAAAATTCGATTTTTTCAAGGGTTTATTGGAGTATAATAAAATTAGTAGTGAAATAAGGAACATAAAATATATAGGTAAATAAGTTTAAGATAAGCTTAAAAAATGATATTTTGTCAAAAATCCAAAATTTAAATTCTTTATAATAATTTTATGTATCCCATATAAACAGGTTTTCTTTGCAAGTCCGGGCTATAATATTACTAAGAAGTAGGGAGAAAGCAGGGGAAGAGGGGAGGCTTTCCTCTAGCCAATATGACGTACGGAGTCAGCGCACGGCGCGGCAGGCAAGCGGATGATCTCTCCCACTGCTCGCGCCGCGTCACCCCCACCGTCTCTTTCCCTACTTTCCCCTCCCACATTGAATAGTAGTAGTACATTGAATCTGGGACTTGCAAAGCAAAATACGGTATATTGAATAGCAATAGCTAAATAAATTTAATTATTATTATATTATTATAATATGGTGGTCTTAACTTGTCGGCTCTGATTCACTACACAGAGTTTGAGGGTTATTGCTCGGAGCGATAGTTTCGACATGTAAGGAATCAAAAAATTTTTGGTGGGTTTCTAGAGACCTTATATTATTTAGATTTGTTAGCCCAATATTCGAGCCAGAACCATTATTTTTCCAGTAAACGAAACATTCATGACCTTAGGGTAGGTACCTACAACATAGGTCCTTTCCTATATGGGGGAGGTATCGTCCCAAACACTTGTGACTCGTGACTTTTTTACTCCCATCGTTATGGTTTATATCTCGGTTTATATATTTTATACTAATAATTAGGTTAATTATATGTATATAATTTCAAATATCTTTCCATGATATGAGGATATTTTCTTTTGTCTACAGACCTCCCATTATAATTGAAGGGGATGATGAACTGGTTAATAATTATTGTGGGCTCAACTAGAGGGCTGATGATAATAGGGTACTGACGAAATTTTACACACTTGCCTAAGACCCGAGAGCGAACTATACTTCAGTCTGGATAAAATAGAAAGTAGGTCAGTCATGCGCAGTATAGAATTCGCCGATTATTTCTATGAAAGCCACCACGGGCGTCCCTGTATTGTTTAAAATTCCCTAAATGGCCTAAATGAAGGTGTTTCCTGCATTTTTAACGTATAATTATTACAATAAACACTCCGAAATAAGGTGGCACAATCTACAGCACTCGCCCTCTGCCGTAATGCAAAACCGCGGTTTTCAGTATGCACGGGAGAAGGTATTCGCGACGTGATGCGCCCATGGATTGCGGACCCTCTAAAAATAGATACCTAGGTATTTGGCGCGCTCGGCCTTTTAGCCAATCAGAGGCGCTAGAGCTGACAGAAGGAGAACCTGGAATTCGAGGTTGCCATATCAAGGAGGCAAGTGATCAGAAATCGCGGGTTATGGATTATATTTCGACGTGGAAAGAAAGCTTTATATGCCAAGTTTGGCAACTCTGTTTTTGATCATCGATCCAAATGCCGCATTGCGCAAGACTGAGCTACTTTCTATTTTATTCAGACTGGAGTATAAGACCGTACGATTATTTAAAAAATATACAGGGTGTCCCGGTTGTAAATGTCATAAATGAAAACAATGGTACAAAAACTAATTTTAAGCATAAAAGTTTATATGTACATATGCCCTAAAATGCATATTAAAAAAGTTACAGGGCGTTAAAATTTTATAAAAAATATAGTTTTTATTTTTTTATTTCCCACGTTTTAAAGATAACTAAACGAAATTCAGCAGACATAATACATTGACGGAGAGCCATAAGAGTAAAAAATATTAAGCTCCTAAATTAGCCAGTGGCGGAGATACGGGTAATTAGTTAGATTAATTTGCTAAGAAAAGTATTACCACCCTGTACAAAATTAAAACCGAAACGGACATTTAGTTTCAGACAAAAAATGACTCTTGACAAATTATTGTAAAATGCTTAGATTTTGTGTAAAACGGCTTACTCTCCCGAAAAGATCTATCGGTTAGGTAGGGCAGAAAAATGAGAATTCAACCAAAAATCAATTTAGGTATTATAATTGTTTTATTTTTATTTATTTTTTCGTGCATTTTTTTTACAAATATTGCATATTATTGAAAAAGTTCGTCTAAATTAATAACAGAACTATAAATCAGATGCCTTTACTCCTTTTTTTACTTGAACTATCATTTTTCGCTGTTCAGCAACCGATACATTATTTCGGGAGGGTTAGTGGTTACTTTTGAGTTTCACATAAAATCTAAACATTTTACGACAATTTGTCAAGAGTCATTTTTTGTCTGAGACTAAATGCCCGTTTCGGAAAAAATATCTGTTTTAATTTTGTACAGGGTGGTAATACCTTCCTTAGCAAATTAATCTAACTAATTACCCGTATCTCCGCCACTGCATAATTTAGGAGCATAATATTTTTTACCCTTATGGCTCTCCGTCAATGTGACATTTCTGTCGAATTTCGTTTAGTTACCTTTAAAACGTGGGAAATAAGAAAATAAAAACTATATTTTTTTATAAAATTTTAACGCCCTGTAACTTTTTTAATATGCATTTTAGGGCATATGTACATATAAACTTTTATGCTTAAAATTAGTTTTTCTACCATTGTTTTCATTTATGACATTTATAACCGGGACACCCTGTATATTTACGTAATTAGCAAGTTATTAGACTTTCTTCGAAATTTGGCGGGAAGCACTTATGACGTCACAAGTGTTTTATAAAGGCCATTTGGCAACATGGCAATACCACTGAAGTGTTCTGAGACTAACCTTAATCTGCGGTGAAAGATGCAAGGAAAGTTGAAATTTCAAAATTCTAACCTCAAACCCCAGATTTAGGATGCCCCGTGAAACCACATTTAGTCAAGAAATGTTTTTTCTTAAATATTCGGTAGCGTTTTTCTGCAATTTTTTTGGCAAGTTTAGGCCTAGGTACCTACGGAATTTGGGCTCAGTATTTCTAAGCACTAAATGGCGCCTTTATAAATGCGCCTTCAAGATGGTCCCTAGCCCCAAGTTCTCCCTTTATTAATAACTCATAATTACTATTACTACAACATATAGGTACAAACCTTTGCAGTTTTATCCCATGAATTTCAGCAGACGCGAAAATCAGATTATTAGAAAAAAATTGTGCTACCAAGAAAGCATCCAATTTCGGCAAATTACAGATTGCACTTTCAGGGTCCATGATACCTTACACTAACGGACCTTCTCACTACACAACTAACAACACGACACCTACGCAAACAATATATAATAATAAATATCAATTGGGTGGGTAGAGGATAGCGGGATGAGGACAAGTAACACTATCTGTCTGTTCAGATTATGCCGACGTTTCGACGTTTATTTTTCGTCTTCTTCAGGGCTAAAATTTGTTAAATTTTCTTTTTATACGTACATACATGCTATTGTAACACTTGAACAAAACAAAACATACACATCACAATCAATAAACAAACATTGCGACATATCTAGTCAGCTTACCTTATCAAGTTTACAGATATGTAGTCAACATATTAAAATAAAAAAAACTCTTAAAATTATCAACAAAGGAATACACAGGTGACAGATTAAACGCTTGGTTAAAACAACTGTTAATTTGCGAGGCATGGCAGTACGTGTCCGGTCTGGTGAAATTATAGTTTTCAAAATTTAAACGACAAAAAGCATAAAAGGACAAAAAAACACTAAGCAAAAAGAAAGTATATTCTAGTCTAGGCAAGACTGTGGTCCAGGAGAGCAAAAACATGACAATTCGACCTCGTCCACAAAATATCATTTCCGGAAAACTATTGGGGCCTTGTTTGTTTGTATAAAGAAACCAAATTAGTGTAGATGTTACTAAGACCTGCAACATCACTCCTGTAATTCACCGCCTTGTTCATACTAATGTAATCATCTCACTGATTGTACGTTTATAATAATGTTGTTCTTTGTCCAAGATTTTTACATTTTCAAAATCAAAGCTTTGATCTTCCGAGAAATGATGTTGAGCTAGGGCAGTTTTTTCTGTTTTATTTCTATTTATTTCTCGGCAATCATATTTGTGTTGGTATAATCTTTGTTTAAGGTATTGTTTAGTGATTCCGATGTAACACTGGTCACAATCTTTACAATTGACTTAATACACCACATTTGAATTCAGGATGAGTGGTGTTTTATCTTTTAACGTTGAGAATATCGAACTTATCTGTTGTACAGGATATAACCCAAGCTTGATGTTAGGAGTATTATTCTTTAAAAGGTTTTTTATATTATCAGAGAGTTTTGGAACATATGGAAATTTGAGATGAAACGCCATCTTTTTTTTCACAACCTCCAAACACTAGCGTTTTGGGGACATTTGTAAATAAAGAAACGACATTTAATCTGTCACCTGTGTATTCCTTTGTTGATAATTTTAAGAGTTTTTTATTTTAATATATTGACTATATATCTGTAAACTTGATAAGGTAAGCTGACTAGATATGTCGCAATGTTTGTTTATTGATTGTGATGTGTAAAAATACAAATAATAATAATACGGGCCATTCAATTATAAATAAAATAAAAATTGGTGATAACATTGAATATAACTTGCAGACTATTGCAACACATTTCAACCAGCACTATGTTGACATACCGGTTCAACTGAATTCTGGTATGGTCCAAACAAATAATGGCTCATCTAAAATGTCGTGCAAATGTGTTATGTCCTCTGCTTACATTGGGGAATCTTCTATGAAGGAGATTTTTAATGTGATTAGAGGTTTCAAAAATTCTAAGGGCTCAGGCTTAGATAATATTAGTCCGGCTATTGAAGGCTTGGCAATTTATCGCTGATCCTCTGACTTACCTTATTAATCTCTCTTTTGAACGAAGACAATTCCCGGATGTCTTAAAAACATCTAAAGTTGTTCCTATTTTTAAAAAGG
This sequence comes from Pseudeuparius sepicola, assembly GCA_963920635.1. Lineage (NCBI taxonomy): Eukaryota > Metazoa > Arthropoda > Insecta > Coleoptera > Anthribidae > Pseudeuparius > Pseudeuparius sepicola. The sequence continues at coordinate 41,100,198 of OY987303.1, read as the reverse complement.
GAGACAGGATACAGGATGCTCGCTGAAAACTATAGACCCATATCAGTGCAGTCCACCATATCAAAGATCTTAGAGAAAGTTATATATAACAGAATTTTATCATTTGCAACTAAAAATAATATCCTGCATAACGCTCAACATGGGTTCAGTATAGGTAGATCTACCGAATCTGCCATTTCTACATTTTTAAATCTAATTTATAAAGCTCTAGATAATAAACAAAGATGTATAGGGATCTTTACTGATCTTAGTAAGGCCTTTGACTTGGTGGATCATAAATTGCTCCTGGTGAAGCTGTATTGCTATGGCTTTAGAGGTAAAATACATGAGTGGTTGAGTTCCTACCTAAATAATAGATCACAAGTTGTTGAAATCAATAAGATCCAATCTAATACATTAATGAATAAACTGGGGGTTCCGCAGGGGTCTGTGTTGGGCCCTCTGCTTTTCTTGTTATTTATCAATGATCTACCAGTGGCTGTTGACCATCATAACATTATTATGTTTGCTGATGAGAACAGCTATGTAGCCACAGGAACTAGTATCAGTGAAGCTAGAGTGCATGCGCAGAGCATGGTTGATAAGTTTGTGACATGGTTTATTAATAATAAATTACATCTAAATATTAGCAAAACAGTATTTATGGAATTTACCCCTAGACACAACTCTGACATATCTTTACTGATTAGAGCCTTGGGTAAGTCATTAGAACAAGTGAATGTAACAAAATTTTTAGGAGTCACATTAAGAAGCAATCTAAAATGGTCCAGCCATGTTGATGAATTATGCCGAAAATTAGTTACTGTTACATATGCAATATTCAGTCTATCACAGTTATGTAATAGGGACGTACTTCTCTCTTACTATTATTCAGGCTTCTATTCAAGAGTCAAATATGGAATTATACTATGGGGCTGTAGTGGTGAAATTTCACGTGTCTTCCGTATGCAAAAAAAAAAATTGTTCGCATTATTACTAATGCTCAGTCTAGAACCACATGTCGCCCTATCTTCAAAAAACTTAACATGCTAACAATTTCAAACATTTATATCTTCGAAATACTAAAATACGTTAAAACAAATATTAGCTCTTTTGCACCTAGCAATTTTAACCATACATACATGACAAGATTTGCAAGTGATCTTAGGGTCCCCGCTCACAACCTTTCCCTAGCTGAGAATAATGTTAGATTTGCAGGAGTGAAGTTATTTAATAAGCTTCCTCCACATATAAAAGGGATTGACTATAAGGAGTTCAAAAAATGTGTTTTTAATTTCCTAGTCTACCATTGTTTCTATTCTATACAGGAATATCTCTATATGTAATTATCATAAGCAGTAATCTAATAGAATAATCAGTGTGATGTTGACTTAACCTATACCTGTGGTATTCATATACTTGTAAATGGTCGATTGGTTTAATAAAGTTACTTTACTTTACTATGTTTTGTTTTGTTCAAGTGTTACAATAGCATGTATGTATGTAAGCGTATAAAAAGAAAATTTAACAAATTTTAGCCCTGAAGAAGACGAAAAATAAACGTCGAAACGTCGGCATAATCTGAACAGACAGATAGTGTTACTTGTCCTCATCCCGCTATCCTCTACCCCTACCCACTCAATTCGAAGGACGTTAAATCTAGTACCATAAATAATATCGATAACAAACTATAATAAATCGCTCAGATATTATCTACTAATGTTTTGATTTAGCGACATTCGTAATGACAGTAGTTGGCATGACGGGATGTCAACTGCCGATCAGGAAAAAACCATACATAATGTGTTAGATGACATGGGGATACATGTATATGGTTAGATGCCTAGGTGGGCGGGTGCCATTGCCACATACGCGAAATTTTCCATATTATATTTCTTGAATATTTATAGTGTTTTCCATATACAGATATTTTAATCAAAGTGTCACGTGAAAGAGATGAAGGATATAGCTTCCATAGGGTGTGCAGCATAAACAGACACCATTTCGCTATAGAGGAACATATTCGTAATAAAAAGTCTGTATGTGCAATTGCGTTAGTTAAAGCTCAAAGGTTGCAATACATTAAGTAACAGATATTCATTCACTTTGCCTTTGTTCCACGAATTATTGCAAACGGGCAACGTTGCAGTTCCATTTCTCCTGAGAGGCATAGAGTTGCCACGTTTGACGTTCTGGACAATAGAACGATGAAACTGTAGATTTTAGCCCGTACAAAATTGTGCAACTTCGTCTTTAATTATCATAAATAAATAAGGGTTAAAAGCCGTTGTTTAATTTATTACGTGTTATGTTGGTGCATCTACTGTAAACCGAAGCAATTAAAAATATTGTCGCATACCCTATTTTAATAATTACTGCTGCGATCGGTACTTTTTCGAATCAAGTTGTTTGGTTCGATTTAAGGAGAAAGACTAATAAGACCTTGGCTTAGATTATAAGGGTTCGCTTATTTGAAGAAGCAAGGATGCCAGGGGGCATATTCGGAATTCGCAGACACATTAGCCGCTTCGGAACAATTCGGGTGCTGCGATCAGAGGCTCGTAAAGTGCAGACGTATTAGACTAATACGTCGGCGATTTACCTTGTAAGCATTTGCATAATCACATCAAATTCGTAAAGTACAGACGTATTAGATTAATACGTCGGCGATTTATGAAATAACGGAAACATTGTATTGTATTAATATGGACTTAACGTGTTACACAGGGTGTTCGAAAAGTGCTAGTATGGGCTAATACTTTTCGGATACAAAATATATTATAAATGCGATATGATAAAAAAAATCTGTATTGTTTATTAGGACATTAGGACACAGAAAATTTACTCTAAATAAAGTTATTAATAATATATTACGGAAGATAGTACCTTCTCCTTATTGATTTTGACATTGTTGGGGTATAACGTAACAGCCTTTAGTTTAGCAATACGTCAGTATAAGAACAACACATGAAAAAATACCTACAAAATAATAAGGCACCTAATCGTATTTTCATTTTTTGGATTTATTTCCTCCTAATCCCACATTATTTTCAACACATGCCGCTAAACAATGCGGTGCTTTCCTGACTGTACTTTGAAATTTATTTTTTCTTCCACTGCACATTGCTTTCTTTCCTCCCATTGCCGTCTTTCTGCGACCAATTGATGTAGGTTGTACCGATATATATTATGCTTACCTCTTTTTCGTATAGCTTGAGGTCGCTTTTTTTTATACACTACTCCCTTGTATTTGAAAGCTGTGTATAAACCAGACAACAAAGTCTGCTCCGTTTTGCATACTTATCACAATTGCTTAAATATGCTTTAATAGCGGGATAAAATATTGATGGGGATCTTTCCAAATGTACCATGATTTTCTCTGTGTGTTTTTTAAATTCTTCTTTTATTTCTGCGATATTATGATCTTCGTATATAGTAAGACCATCAATATTATCTTTCAGTATCAATATTCACAGCAGATTCAAGATTTTGTGAAAAAACTGAATCTGCAGTAAAACCTTCATCGGTTTTCTGCTCCATCGAGATGTCTTGATTGGGAGAGAAAAGCTGCTCGTCTGCCTGCTTTCCAGTTGCAATTTGGTAAAGATGGCATTTAACTTTTAATGACAGTGTGTTGAAAACTGAATGTATATTAAACTTTTTTACCACAGCTGCCTGATGCTTCCAGTGTTTACCAGTGAATCCCTGTGGACACGTACACTTAAAAATTAATAAATCTACGATGTAGGTGACATTTCTATCACTCTGACTCTTTACCACATATTCAAAGTCATTAAGTTGTATTATATCTTCATCATCCACGTCCTTTTGATCAGGTAAATAACGACTAATAACCGTCTTAGATTCTCGTCTTAGCAGAATATCTAAAATTCGTTGCTTGTAATAAGATTCAAAGTTGGTGGTAATAAAATCACATAGTTGAGGTAAGTTGTAAGTTACTTAGGATGCAGCCCAAAGCCCTCTAATAGCGGACTGTGTTATAAAGTAATAAACTTTGTGATTTTGTGTGTCACAATTGCCCGTGGAATCAACGAACATAATCTCTGACGACTGGTGAAGCGTTGCAACTCTTTGCATAATTGGTGTGCAGAGTGCCACGGCATAATGGTCTTGTTTTCGAATTATCTTGTAGAGAGTACCGTTTTTTTTCTAATAACGATCTAAGCATATTATCTAAATGGATTAGCATACTCCCTCCCGTTCTTTCTCCATAGTTCTTTTTGAAATGGCTTTTCCATATGGTTTCGACATCTGTCTTGGTAGGAATAAAGTGTCTATCAATAACAATATTTTCATAGTTGTCTCCATGTTCTTCCATCATCGATAAAATGTAAGAATGATACGCAGATGACACTGAGTGACCCTTCTCAAACAGTTCGATAATGCGATTCTTTACATCCACAGCAACTGGTCGTTCTCTTAGCGCAGAAGCAGAATTTAAATTATGATTATTATTAAATCGGATCGTTTTTATTTGTCATTCTCTAGCTAAAAATTATTCCGAAAATTCTAAATTGGTTTTTATTTTTTGTTGGTTGGCATTTTGTAAAAAATAAAGTACCTTTTCTCGAAATCGGCAGTAAAGTGTCCCAAAATCGTCATTAAAAGCACAGAAATCGTACAATAATGGGCTACATTATTGTACGATTTTTTCAATAAGTAGGCCTTGGCGAGATGTAAACATCAAACGTCAGACGCGGAGAAATCGCCCGTCAAAAGTGACCAAATATTCAAAACCCGGCCGATAAAGGCCCATTTACCTTTTCGTACACATTGCGAAATTGTTTCCTATAGAAGCGCAATCCTTCAGTATACGTATTTTAGTAAATTTGAATGTGAATAGATTTGTTATGTAGGCTGCACAAGAAGCAGCAGTTTGGTTTTTCTGTACCAAGATGCCGTGTCTTGTCTTACTTGACCTAGGTAGAGCGATCGTCAAAGTCAAGCAACGCCGCGCGTCGTCGGTTCATGGACGGGTGATCCATTATTACTATTTTCTTGCCTAATAAAACATTTTTTTTCCGATTTCAAAAAATATATAATATGTACCTCGGCACTGAAGTTCTTTTTATGACTCATGTGGTTTATTTGCCTCAGCCAGAGGCGTCGGCAACTAAATTCCACATGAGTCATAAAAAGTTGAACTTCAGTGCCTTGGTACATAAATAAATATTGTGTTTAATAATATGTTTTCAATAGATCCAGAGCACTCTTGATACGTATAAAGTTTTATAAAAAATCATCATGCAGAGTAACGCTTTGAGGGGATTCCATGGCAAGCTTGACCCGGCAAATGCCTTTAAAATTCCTATTTTGCTCAAGTTTGACACCCTGCAGAATGGAAATCCCGGTATATTTTTCTTCAAATTTGGTATTTGGGGGTTTTGGGGTGTCCTGATTAACACTGTGTCAAATTTTTGATAAAACAATCGCTAAATGGTTTTCGTGAAAATCGGGGGTATAAAAAAATCCTAGCCGGCCCTGGATTTGCATTTTGAAAAATGACCCTAATACAATTTTTTTGTGTCTCTAATACATAACGAGATACAGTGCCCTGTAAATCATTAAGTATAAGAGACACAAAAACATTTTATAAGAAAAAGTTGACCAGAAGTTAAAGTTAAAACTTTCATTAAGATAATTTTTTTGTAAATAAATTTTCACTAGACCCCTGCAGCGTGAGGAATTTTTGTCATAATAAGTAATGTGCTGTAACTCGTTATGTATTAGAGATGCAAAAAAATTATGGGAAAAAGTTGTCCACACTTTAATACCCTACAACTCTTATTAGGGTCATTTTTCTCTAAAAAATGTTTAGGAAAAGAAAACCAGCCATATTGTTTAGGAAACTACCCTATAGCGCAATTCGTACCAGGTTCGAGTGTGATCTTTTGGTTGGATACTCAGGAGGCAGTCCCCAAGCAACCATGAAAAAAATCATCCTGTTTGGATTTTTTGTTGCAAAACTGACATCTTTATTAGACTAAAGGCCTTTCAAACAAAGTTTTTAGCGGAGATACAGGGAAGGTGAAATGGGGAAAGAATTGCAGTTTTGTGGGAACAATTTAGCGCGCCTTTTGGATTTTTGAAAAAGTTATGTCTTCTAGATATTTTGAAAAAACGAAATTTGGCCGATTTATTCTAGCTTCGTTGTTCCTGATTTTAAATAAAAAGTGTAAATACCAAAGTTGAAGGGAACTATGTCCCCAATGCGATAATCATGTCCTACTTTCCGTGACAGTTTCCATTTTTGAGATATGACACAAATATATGTTTTTTAAATGGAAACCATAGTTGGTCATGGTCTCAAAAATCAGGCATTTTTAGAGCTTTCCAACGATATAGGGCGAGTTTTTAAAGTCAACACAAATATATGTGGTGGGGTCCATCAAGCCAATCACCCTCGCAATCACCTGTGCAGAAATTTTTGAATGGCCACATACTTATCTGTGCTGACTTTGAAAACTCGCCCATAATACTCGATAATGGTTATTCAGAAATATAACAGAAATAACTATAGTTTCCATTTAAAAAAACACGAGTATGAGTCATATCTCAAAAATGGCAGCTGTCACGGAAAGTAGGACATGATAACCGCATTATGGACACAATTCCCTCCAACTTTTGGTTTTTACACTTTTTTTCTAAAATCAGAAACAACGAAGCTAGATGGATTAGAATAAATCGGCAAAATTTCGTTTTCTCAAAATGTCTAGTAAGCCATGACTTTTTCAAACTTCCAAACGGTGCGTTAAATTGGGCCCACAAAACTTCAATTCTTTCAATTTAACTTTTTCTCTATCTCCGCTAGTTTCAGATTCTAGTAAAATCAGGTTCAATGCAAAAAACATACGTTCACAGAATTTCATGTAAATTGAGTAATTTTTAGGAGAAAAAAAAAAGGAAATCAGATTTCCGCCATTTTCTCGGAAAATTTGAGGTTATGTTGATAAATGCCGTATAATAGGTGCCTATGAAGGCTTTAAATTTTTTTTATATCTTCTGTTACTTTTCTGTTGAACGTTGAACATTTTTAGCTAGGAGGTTACGTTTCGCTCAAAAATCCTAAGAAACCAGTTTCAACCCCTAAACAGCACCACCATTTCATTGATGCCGTGTTTAATTTTTGTTTTTTTTTCTCTTTGTTATGACCCTAACTAAATTTTCCTGCTTGTCCTTGCCTGTTGATAATTTTATTTTTCCAAAAATGTATTCCAACACTCAACAGATATGCCTTTTCCATTTTTATTTCCAATCCTCCTACTTCTGAATTTTTAGGTTACAATATGGTGTCTATTAATGACTCAAAATGCCCTCAGTTTACGAAAAGCGCTAAGTCGCAGTAATAGATTCTTCTATGGGGCTACTTAGCGCTTTAAAAAACTGTAGGCACATTGAACACGGCCATTATTCTAAAAATTTATTATTCATTCAAGTTCACAGCGCTAGACGTTATATAAAATGGCGCGTATATAACCTAAACACACCTAATCTAAAAATAACAAAAATCGACATACCTCAAATTTGCCCTGGTCGTTTATTTGCAACCTAATTACATTAGAAGATATCTGCTTATAAGAACTACTTGGCAAAGTTTTTAAATCCATTTTATAGAATTTTCACCTATTTTTATTTATTTTATATCACTACATCCCTGATCACATCTGTTGAAACGAGTCAAATAAATCTTAATTACAGCGAAAAGAAGTACTTACAAGATAAAAATGGTAAATCGCCGCCGTATTAGTCTAATACGTCTGCACTTTACGAGCCTCTGATCGCAGCACCCGAATTGTTCCGAAGCGGCTAATGTGTCGGCGAATTCCGAATATGCTGCCAAGGGTGGGCTTGCCAAAGAGCTATCCGGCATTCTGCCGCTGCAGATCCTGTGCAGCATATTCAGTGAAAGAGAAGAAAAGGCCAATCTCTGGCTAGAGAATACGATGATTGCCAAGAAAAAAATATGTCCGTCACAGAAGCGAACAGTATAATTTGTGCTTCTCAAAGACCGAAAATGTGTAGCTAAGGAGGTCTGTATTTTGTGCAATATACACAGTCTGCCTCAGGCGGTAATATTCTGAGCTCTGGCTCAGCCCTCCAATCTTCAACGGAACCGATATGTGGGATGCAGAAATCCATGGTTTTCCTGCCTCATGTAATTTGAGAAAACTCGTCACTAAGAAATTACAGCTCTTTGAATTATTGAATGCCTTACCGACATTCATATGCCACCACTAGGTATATGTATTTGTTAGAACACAAACACAATGGAACTTTATCGTGAAGCTAGGTATCTTTCCTATTCAAAATATTTGGAGTGTTATCAACCATAATTATTTGCATCTATATCGGCGAGCTGATGTTAGGGTAAAGCTGAACTAGGCAAACGTTTTTATTTTGCAAAGTTCTATAGCTATGAAAATTCTCGAGCCAGTTACGGCATTGAGTGAGTCGTAAGTAATGTTTCAATCGTTGGGCACCTTCTCGCTTGCAGAGTGGCAAACTCTATTGAAAATTTCGATAAGATAAATTTATGTCCTACAAGTTTTAATTGAAAGTGTAAGAACTGTTTATTTTATATAACAAAGAAAAAAAAGAAAGGTCCAAGGATAACCACTTTGTGTTTCGATTACAGTGCTATTTAAAAGTATCCTATATATCAGGATATTCCAAGTAGTCTACGCAAGTCGAACTTCTAGGGCGCAAGCACCTAGGTTTCCAGTTTCATTATCTTTGCGAACATGTATGGAGTCCATGCTAAACCGAACAAATGGCGGGCATGTGTAACCATCATTCAAAGAAAAGTGGTAAGAAGATCCGTCAAGCAACTCCACTTTGCAGCTTCAAAACTTATACAAGTTTGAGCACCAAAGGTTCATGCTGAACAAAATGGGGTTACGTTTCGTAATCGCCCTTTTTTTTAATACGCCCGCCTAAATTATCGGTGTTGGTATGTGGGCAAAGTTCCAGGCCTGCTACCCTATTTTTGTAAGCCACAGTTGGTATCCTCTTGAGCTTGCTTTAGAGTAATTGTGTAACCAGCAGAGCTGGGAAAGATCACGCCAAAAAAGATCTAGATCATAGATCAGATCGTTTTTCACAAAAAGATCTAAGATCATTTAAAAATAGATCTTTTCATGCAAAAACGATCTTAGATCAAAATTCGTCTAAAAATGATCTATTTAAAAAAGATCAATCGATCTAAGTTCTTTTGAACGATCTAAGATCTTTTGAACGATCTAAGATCTTCTAACCAATCTAAGATCTTCTAAACAATCTAACATCTTCTATAGTCTATCCAAGTTACAGAGGCAGTGGATCAAAACATTGGCCACCACATGACTTATTCTCTTATTGGTCTGGCCTTCATAAAATGTCAAGTGTTTACGCGGCGAGCAGAATGCAGGGCCGGCTCTTCTCTCAGTCGAGTTTCCTGCATATTTTAGATCGGATCGCGAGCAGTATATTCTGTAAATTTATTGTGCTACTTAATTTAAGGAAATTTATAAAGATCCACGAAAGGTAAAAACACAATTTTTAGAACTTCTAAAAGAATTAGTTCACTGGGAATCTCATATTAGTCAGACCCTGGTAATCGATCGCAATGCTCATGTGACTTTGTTTATCTCTACTGCCGCTGTAACTTGGATAGACTTTAAATGATCTAAGATCTTCTAAATCTAAATGATCTAAGATCCTCTAAATGATGTAAGATCTTTGAACAAAATTCATGATATTATATTAATAGATATAGATGTCTATAAACACTTTTCCTAATTTGGACATAGTGACATCTTTCAAAACCTGAGCAAGTGATGATACGTCCAATTTTACGTAACTAGTTGTGTAAAGTAAAATTTTACGTAACTAGTTACGTAAAGTTACTACTCTATTTGAACTGGTTACGTAATCAATCAGTTGATATACCTATGGAGAATTAGACTTTTCTTGTAAAAACCTGTTCACCGATTATTTATGCAATTTATAATTTTATAACTTCAGTTGTAAAATTGGGAATTTTGAGAAAAAGATAATTGAAAATAAAAAATTAACATAAAGCATTCATTTAAAGACCTCAAAATAGGTTCTTGTAGTTGTAGGTAAAATGTATGTTAGTTTGTTTATATTATTTGGCATTTTCACGAATTCTGACAATTAGCACTCTAGCTGAGACCTAGAGATCTCTTGAGGTAAACTGCTTTAAATGAACGCTCGTTAGTAACGTAAGTAACTGAATTCATAATACATATATTTTAGAAATAATATGAAGATTATATTATGTATAAAAAGAAAAATCCTTGCTCATACAAAACTATTCTTCTAAAAAATATATACCTACCTTTCTTCCTACATTATTTTGAATAAAAAATCACAGAAACGTTTCAAAAACGAACTACTTACAACAATTGAGGTCAAAATGAGAACATATTTAACAAATATGTAGATATAAAAAACAAACATTCTTATTCCTACAACAACCTAGAACACAATTTTTTATTCTTCAAAAATAAAACATTATTTTATAAAAAAAAATCACAGAAACGTTTCAAAAATGAACGAAAACAAATGAGGAAAAGATCTTAAATCGTTATTGCGATCTTAGATCCTTTTAATGTTCTTAGATCGTTATAGCGATCTTAGATCGCTTTAAAGATCTAAGACCTTAGATTGGTTAGATCTTTAAAACGATCTTAGATCTTTAAAATGATCTAAGATCGTCAAATTAAGATCAAAGATCAGATCTTTTTGAAACGATCTTTTTAAAAAAGCTCGTTCTATAGTGAAACAAAAAAGATCTAGATCTAAGATCAAGTTCGCGATCTTAGATCTTAGATCTTTAAAATGATCTTTTTTAAATAGATCTGCCCAGCTCTGGTAACCAGTTTACACAAAAAAGGAGAGAACCTTAAGCGGACATGAGAAGAGGTGTAGAAATACCTAGAAATCTTCCCCCCGAAATACTCTCTAGGTATGCCACTCACACTAGCTTGACTTTTTGTTATTTTACTTTTTCAGAGATAGCCGAATGGCCAATTTACTGATGGGCATCACCACTACCTAAGCCACAGCTTACCCTAACATAAGGGTAAGCTGTGCCTAAGCATATTATTAAAAAAATGGGACTTAGTAAATTGTTCGAGTGATTGTTAAGTACCCGATAGAATGTATTTGTAAACATTTTTTTTCTAGAAACCTGGCCGAAAGCGCTTAACATTTTTCTCAAATGGCTCTGTATGGACGTCCACAACGGTGGTCGAATGGAGAGAAGGCCGGGCAGCAAAGACTGCCCGGACAGTCTTTGGACATCCTCAGCTTCAGGTGAAAACTGGGTATGGGCTCTGGATATCTGTCCCCACGAATGTGACCATCGCTCCAGACAAGATATTGTACTTGCGGAGCAGTATATGTATTCTAAATTTTTTACTGTCGGTTTGAGAACCTTAATATTTCTGGGTATAATTTTAAAAATATAAATGGTCAAGCTTGCGGGCAACGCATATTTGTGGAGAACCAGCATATTGATCTTCGATAGAATAATATGGGCCAAACTGTTCGTCTGGGTTGTTTCCGAGAACTTACAGCAAGTTGTGTAGAAGCATTTTTGCCGACCGTGCGTCCAAAACCTCATCATAGATGCCGCTCGTATCTAATTTCCCCAAGGAAGTACATAAAGCAGCCAATTGTCGGCCTTGTGTACTTTGCTCACCGCTACTGGTTATAACACACCTGAGGTCTGTTATAGCTGGGTCTGTTCAATAAAACCTTGTTACCTCAGTAAAATATATATATATATATATATGATTTATTTATCACAATTTTATGATTCACAGATATGATTATTTATGACAACTAGAAAAAAATAAATCAACTTTAATATAAAGTTAAATTTGCTTAACTATTTACATACAGTAACCTAGGAAATAGAGTCAAATTTTAATTAAAAATTGGTTTGAAGCAAAAAGAATAGGTCAAATTTCCTTTACAAATACTCTGACTGTTCAGCGCTATAGGTAGGTACTTTAAACTTTGATTCTTAAGTTTGAACTGAGTGTGTCGTTGCTTACGCTCTAAGCGAGGTTGTAGTGGGGGTGGAGGCGAGGCTAGGGCTTCTTCCGGTCCTTGTGTGCTCGTGTAGGCGCTGCTGTTGTTGTGGCTAGCAAATCTCAGGGTTTTTTGCCTAAGTAGAGCTGACCATGAATCCACACCTATGCCAACGCAACTCCTCTCTATGCCTACGCAACTCCCGTTACGTCGTTCCTCGTCAGAAGGCTGTGGTCATAGCGTCCTCAGAGATGGTGTGCAAGCATGAACAAATCAGAGAGAAAATAGCATTAGACAAGGTCTAAGCCTTTTACAAAAATTAATAAACCACTAGGCTACGATTAATATTTAAAATTGAATTATGATACCAAAGTTATTTAATATTGACAAATAATGATAAAAATTAAATGTTTAGAACTATACTAAACTATGGGGAACTATGCATAGTTTTTTAAATTTTTAGATAAGATAGATGAACTGACCGGAATAGCAAAGTGCTTAATATTTAATTAAAAGAAAAAATTGTGAGAATGCTCCAGCCCGAATTTAATGAAAATTATTATATTTTAAATCAAATTTAACGCGAAAAATTTATTTGAGACTTAAACGGTAAGTACCGAATTTAAGAAAGCTGATGAAACTACAGTCAATATGAATTTACTAAAAACCGAGTATATCAGTATCAGATTTATTTGAGTGGCCCAGTTTCACAGAATCGAGACTTAACCCGAAAAATAAAAAAGGTAACGTGTGACTAATGTGACCAAAACTTGAAAATATTCAACCAGAAAACAACCGCAAGATGGTGGGTATTCAAAGAAAAGACAGTGCTATATTTTGAATTAAAGATGGCCGGGGCCTTAGACAAAATGCGTCACTCAAAAAAAGGGCACATCAAAAAAAAAAACGCTACAGGTGAGTACTAAAGTCGCTGAACTAAGCAAAAATCAAAAGACATTACTCACCTGTAGGGTTTTCCAGGAGAAACAGCCACCACCTGCTCGCTGTGTCCCGCGTTTCATCAGCTACGCAGCCAAAAAAAATGCCTGGTGCAAACGCCGTTGCCTTTTGATGCCATGCACGTGCAAAGATAAAAAATCCAAAAATATTAGTCACAACTATCAAAATCTTAACACCAAAATACGAAACCACTCAAATAATCCACCGATGGCGATAATTGAAGTAGATAAAAATCGAAAAGGTTCAAAATTTGAGAGATATTTTGACTGAGTTTTCTCTACGAATTGTATTCGAAGAAGGACGGGAGCAAACTGGCGTTGGTGTGGAATGCCGGGCAGCACCAAAAATCATCCGACCGCATTCGACCAATCAGGTGTTAGCATGAAACATATTTAATAAACCAAATAAAGTTTATGTTCAATTTATGCATCAAAAGAACCGAAAAATCGAGTAATTCATAATACCGATTTTTAATTACCCTGCTGATAAGTAAACACATAATTCGCACTTGATTTTCGCATTTTAAATCTGCACAGGGTTCGAGGCTAAGCTGACGTATACGGCGAGCGAAAATTTGAATTATTTGAAATAATTTAAGTTTTAAAATTTGAAAAAGTCATAATAAAATTGAATACAATATGGTAAATGAATTGAAACTGTACGAAAAATAAATCAGTTATTAAGTATGAGATATATGTTTGAAAATAATGACTTTATGTTAATAAAAAAATAGAAACGAGTAACGGATTTAGAAATGGAAAAATCCGTTACATGGCCTGAATAGGGAACGTGAACAATTTTTTTTTATTTCTTTAATATATTTGCCTATCTATAGAACGAGCACATACCAAAGATCAGCCCTCAAATCGCAATATTTAATTTGCAATAAATAATTAAAGTTGTGACCGCAAGCTATTCATTTGAAACAACACGAAAAGCGCGGGAAATGGTTTGACGTCACACCACTCGATCGATCAGAAGGCAGTGACAGGAGTGACAGCTACACAGAATTAGGGAAGGAAGAAAGGAAATTTAATGTTAAAATAAACAGTTCGGTGACCCACTTCCAGAGGAATCTGATGTAGGTCAAAAATAAGAACCGCCGAAAAGTCCAAATTTAACAAGCACATCTTTAACTGAATGGTGAGGCAACTGGACTAGTAATTCGTAGGTCCCGGGTTCAATGCACAAGCAGTTTTTTTAATTATCACTGCATTCTACGTCTTATATTTATCACTGATTATCATTTTTAGTAATAATTGGACAATGGTTATTATGAAGATTATTACTCACAATCTACTCCATAGTGTATTTCAATTCTAAGTAGGTACTTACCTACCTAATATGAAATTGTCAGTAGCAGGAAAAATGCAATACATTTCTCGATGCGTAAGCTCTTTTTGAAACACGGGCTTTCGTGGTACTGTAGTTTTTATGATGATTTGAATTATGATGTTTTTAATTGCTTATATTTATTATATAAAAATAAAAAATGAGTTTTTTTTTGTGAATTGTGTTTCATTTAATGGCAGTAAATTACGTTTGAATGTAATATTTTTCAAATTAAATTTTTGTGCAAGTTCCCCATTGTGGAAGACTGGAATATAACCTGCATTCACCGGGGTTCAACCCCACCTACACCAAGGGGTATTGTGTTACCTCTACAAATATTATTTTATTCTTATTTGCTGGAGAGGTACCCTTCACCCCCCCTTTTTCTCTGTGTTCGCTGGCCAAGCGAAGTGCGAGAAGGAGAAATGGAGAAATGCCAGCCTATGTGACCCCTAGCCTAGCTGTAGTGAGGTGTGGTATTATGGGGCCCTCCTTCCTCTGCTCCCGGAACAGGGATGGAAGCATTAAGGGAATCTAGGGGAAAAACACGGTGTGTGATGCGTTCCTTGTGGTGGGGATGGGCATGACGGCCGTGACCGGAGGCAGGCGGCACTCAACTGTTCCCAATTTTTTTACGTCGTTGCCGGTTTGGCCTATGCTGGCCCATGTACCGGGACGGCAAAAAAGGCAGCATATCGAAATTATTCGCCGTTTTCCACCTGACCCGCGATTGAAGCTGCTACTGTGTCTTTGTCGTCGCTGTTTGCGATACGCAAATCATTGTTGATGGCGACTGATACTTACGGTGAAATCAAAAATTATCCAGGCTTTTCACCCCGTATTGCTGTTGGTGGTGCTTGTTAAATATGCAGACTGGTGTTGTTTTTTTACTGTCGCTGATTATTGGTGGCGATTGATATGATGAACAATGACACAGACTGCCTACCTGGTCTTATTACCGACACTGCCCGCGAATGGAGCGTCTAAGGGATTGATAATGGAGGAATGATCACATAGGTTACACAGGCTGACCACCTGGTAACTGTTCTTAACGTCGCTACCCGCGAACGACGTGACCTTTTGATGGCAACTGACACGACACAGTGAACGATTCTCTTCAGGCTGCCCACCTGGTACCTGCTATTGTTTTCTTATTACAGTCACGAACAGCGAGTCCGTGTGTTTGTGTGACATGTCCAAAGAGATTATCATTTGGCGATGTCTCCGAGATCTGTCTGATCCCCAGAATCACCAGTTGACAAGCTCTTATTTTCCTCCTCTTCCGATTTCTTCATCCTAAAAAACCTAAACTGGTGGGATATCTTTTTATGTACTCACTTGCTGTGTTACCTATGAACGCTTTTCTTTGTCCGTGTTGGCCGACCCGGTATGTCGTGGTCCCATGGCTACGTAGGTATGTCGAAACGTGGACGACAGCGCGCAGTGAACACAAAAAGCACAATGAAATGGAAGAGCCCAGCAAAGGGGCATCATGGCCGATTGGTGGTGGGGGAAAACGTTTTATATCTTTAAAAACTGTGCGCAGTAGCAGGAAACAGCACGTACTACCTGGTGTTCAAAATGATATTGAGGACGGCACGCCGAAATATAATAGAAAAATGTAGACAGAAGTACCCTACATTTTTATTCTATAGCAATTATACCAGGGTTGGCTCCCCTGTGGGTATCCCAAAAAAACCCTACTGGGATTTTTTGGGTTACCCACCTAAAAAAAAACAAAGCGGATTTTTTAAGTAAGGGGTTTATGATTTTAGAATTTTTTATTTGATTTTTTTAGGGTTAAGTAAGGACTGATCAGTGAACACAGAACAGAAACACACATATAACAGCACGAAACAGGTCTAGACTCGCCTACTCTGTTCTGTATGTTTGTATTGGAGGCAAATATCAATTTATCCGTCTTTTGTAAATATTAGTCAGGAAATTTAATATTTTATTAATAGCAAGGTGGAAAATAAAAAACCCAATTAAACCCAAAAAACCCGAATATTAAACATAAAAAAAACCACTGGGTTGGGTTTTTTATATAAAACCCGGGTTTTTTCAACCCTGAGTTATACCTAAGTTTAAATCCATTGTTGTCTATTCAAAAATATTTGCAAAATAAGATTTTTATTAAAAATGACTAAAAAATAAATGTCAGCTCCAGTTAACAATAATTTTTACTTAAGAGGGGTTGCCGACAGCGAAAGTGACGTTAGATTTCGTATTTTTTTAAGTTGTATAGCATAAAATCTAATAACATTTTACCTGGCAAAAATTTAGTACAAACATCTCTGTCTTCATTTTAATCATAAGATCTTAAAAGCATATGCACTGGAATTATTATTTTTTCCAAGGTTTTCATAACCTATAAAACAAAACACTGCTTGTAAGATCTTATGATTTTAAATGAAGACAGAGATATTTGTACTAAATTTTTGCCAGGTAAAATGTTATTAGATCTTATGCTATACAACTTAACGAATGTTTTACCGTTTAAGTGTTCAATTAATGGAATCTCTCTAGGGGGTCGAACTTTGAAAGAGTCAAACTGTTGTAAATTTCTTGGCTTGCACATTGATAGTAAATTGTCCTTTCAGGACCACGTTGAACATTTGCGGCATAAGCTGGCCAAGGGTTGTTTTGCGTTGAGAGTTATCTCGAGTGAGCTCAGTAGAGCTATAGCGAGGAACGTTTACTTTGCCCTCATTGAATCTCACTTGAGGTATGGGATTTGTTACTGGGGAAACTGTGGACAGACACTGCTCAAATCTGTCTTTGTCCTTCAGAAGCGAGCACTGCAATTCATCACTGGATCTGGTTTGTGTGACTCATGTCGTCCTCTTTTTATAGCCCACAAAGTATTGACAATCACATCGATATTTATTCTGGAGACTCTCTGCTTAATATTTAAAAAATATCGTAATAATATTCTTAATTCGTCTAGGAACTCTGGCAGAAGGCAGGTTCTAAGGATAGATCTTCCTATACCTTATACTACATGTATAAAAAAATCTCTGCTCTACACCTCCAGAAATATGTTCAACCACCTGCCTTTGCATATAAGAATTACAATGTTTAGAAGCACGGTTAAGCTTCTTCTCCTGGAAAAAGCATATTATGTACTAGATGAATACTTTCAGGATAGTTTAGTCTAAGTTCTGACTAGAGACTGTAATATGACTTCTGTTCAGCATGATGACAGTTTTTGTTAATTTGTACTGCACTGTATTGTATGTATTGTGAAACTTTGTCAATAAGATTTTATCTTTGACAATAAAGTTCATTTTATTATTATTATTATTATTAAAAAATACGAAATCTAAACTTTCGCTGTCGGCAACCCCCTCTTAAATCAGTGATAAGTATGTAAGTGATAAATGATTGTTCACTTCAGTTGACAAAAATGTATTTTTAAGGTATGAAAGATAGTTTTTATAAAAAAATTCTATATTTTTTAATAGGAAGCGATTTTTTTTACGAATATTCGTTACTAAATTCTGATCTGTATCTCCAATTAAATTGTGGCTTTAAAAAGGCGAATCTCTTACTCTTCTAATGACTCATTCGACATGGATACGTAAACTTGCAATACGTTTACTTTCGATAACTTGCTCCTTTGCTGGTTTTTGGGCCATACTCACACTTGCAAGTTTAACTAATGAACAGTGTTTGGGTTCTAATAATTTGGATATGCCTTTAAACCCCCTATCATCCATCACTGCGGTTTTTTGAGGAAGTTTATTCAAATAATCGGATTTCTCAACTATTGCCTTGCCTAATATTCTTTCTCTATATCCATTAGATATAGGTATAGTCTCAGGTATAGTTGATCAAACCATCAGTGTGCATGAAATGAGATATTTAATAGTATAATTTTTTTAGTCTGACCAGGTTAGTTTCGTTTGATTTCTTTGCTTCTGAATTTGAATTTCGAGGCAGTCTATTATTGATTACTGTGTGATATCTTGCTCTGAAAGCTATGGGCAGTTTTTTTTAAATTGATTCTGGAGTCGCCCAAAATACAAAAGGTTTAAAAAAATGGGCCAGCACAACAATAGTTTTTTAAATGTTTTTTTGCCTGTGAAATGGAGCATGAGAATTGATCTGCTATTCTTTGAAATGAATCATTTAGCTTTATTTTCATCAATGTAAGATATATATCTTCATCCTTTAACTTTCCAATTTCACATAACTTTGGCACAATTATAGAAAACCATGGTTTTGGTATCCCTAAATATCGCTTTTTTTTTCTACTACATTTGAAATATTTTGAAATGTTTGCTTTTTTACTTGTTCACTGCAACTTGTTGGACTACTGATGGGACTGAAAGGTGTAAAATTTTTCATGACTAAGTAAAGGTTCCGTTTGTATAGATTTATTTTTACATTTAGACTAAAAGTTACAGTGAACACCTTTGGCCTTGAATGTTTTTAATTCTGTTTGTGTCACTTGATCCATGTTTATATTGTGCGTTTGGGTTTCAGTCGACTTCATAACCACATCCGAACTATCGACTGAAACATTTCTGGGATCACTGGTAGAAGGCCAACTTATGGGGTACAACATGTGGTTTTATCCTGATATTTACAGACCCTTTCATTAATTTATACATAATAATTTTCCATGTCGTGTTCAATCTGTAAAACAAATATTTATGTAAGGGATGCCAACATTTCTATAAAAAAAAACCTAATATGTCTTACATCTTAGACAAGGGAAGAGAGGGGACACGTCAAACCAGGAACTGTAGTGTTACAAAATCCGACCAAAATCTTGAATGAAAAGTTCAACAGACCTAGTGCAAATTACAAAAAAAGTAGCTTGAACTATGGCCTTAATCATACTTTGGAATAGCTATACCTCTGCACTCGTAGCTTTTGCAGCCATATGCGCACCAGTGCACCATATTGCTACCCGAAAACGGATGTCTACGGATGGCTTTTAACAACAAAAAACACGTATATCCAGGAAGATTTCACCTCAAATGTCTGGGAATGAAAATGTCACCCGATCGATTTTGTGTCACACATTTGATAGCCGTCTAAAGCCGGATTTACGTAACATCTGACCAGGAAAGCCTGATTTACATCCGATCAAAAATTTGATCGGATTTATTTACATAGCACAAATACATTATGACTTAATTTTCGGAAAAACCGTTATATTTTGTAAATGATGGAAAAATAATTTTCTAATAAATAAAACATTTTAATTTTTTTTAAGTTGCTTTACACTACCCTATTAGTCGAAATGCCTATTTTCAACTGTTCAAAGCTCAGGGTCTACTAATTTTTAAAAAATGACATTCTTCTGATGTGTTTAGAATTTTCCATAGAATCCTATAATATAATAATATATAGTGTTCCATTTTTTTTTTGTTCCTCTAATACCTCACTTTTTTAATATCTCTTTTCTTAGGCCAATTTTGGTACTTCCTCACACTATTGCCCCACCCTATATAAAATTAATATATGAAAACTTAATTAATATTATTGAATAAGCTACATACTTGGTCATATTTTCTATTGTTTTTGTTACTTTTAATACCAAGGGACTCCCTTATGACTAAAATATTTTAGTCCCAAGGCATTAAATGCCACGCTTTAGTCTCGCAAAAGAAGGAGTAAATTGATCACTTTAGTCCCTGCGGTGCAAAAAATAATTTACATGATATTTACAGATACAATTATTCACGGAAATAAAAATTATAAAGTTTGCATCGTTTTAAGCTTTTTTTTGTTGGACTGGCAATCTGATCCACTGTTTTTGTCCGAAATTTTGTAATCGCCAAACGCAACCTGCCATAACTGACATATTCAGGATGTCGGACTGAAGAAACGAGGCTGAAAATTTGTCGGACAAGTTATCGACTATCTTTTAGGTTTTGTGCAATAAAAAAAATGGTACCGCGCTAGAGTGACAAGTTCCGGGTGCCGGACTCTTTTTTTTTTTCGGACAAAAAAATCTTTTGTTTTAACGCATAATCTTTTGATTATAATGATAATTTATTGATCACAGTTATCACAAAATAGGGATATATGACAAGTCAATGCAGTAGTAAATTAATCATGTACAAGATTTGTAAAATCAAAAATGCATATATTCATCTATTGTATAAACGACATTTTCTAAGAGCACTGATTTTATCAATTAAACATATGTTTTAAACTCTATTCTTTATATAACTCGGTAATTTATTATATAGAATTGCACCGCTATAGTAAGGGTTGGATTCGAAGAGAGTAAGCCTGTGAGTAGCTTATTGTAAATCTGAACCATGTCTGGTGTTGTAATCGTGATATTGACTTAAATTGATGAATTCATGTAAATTACCTTTCACGAATTTAAGAAGCTCCAATATAAAAAGATGTGGGAAAGTTAACATATGTTTATTGATAAAAGTACTTCTGTAAGACTCAAGATTTAATCCAAAAAGATTCCTGATTGCACGCTTTTGAAGCAAAAAAACTCTTTTAGATTAACTTTACATGCCCCAGCACACTATACCATATCTAATAATTGATTCAAAATTTGAAAAGTAGAAGATTCTTTAGTGCAAAACATCGATGCACATTTACGATACATATAGTCAACTTGACTTTTCCAATTTAGAGAAGAATCAATATATAAACCTAGTAATTTAAAGTTAGTTACTTGTTGGATCGACTTAAAATTAATTTTTATCAGTGGACTTGATTGATAGTAAGCTAGGTATGGATAAAATTGAAGCATTTGGGTTTTGTCTTCATTTAGGTGTAGTAAGCCACTAAGGTAATGTACGATGATAGGGTTTTATGAAATAGACCAGATCATTACAATATAGCAAAAATAAAAGAGGGCCCAAGAACACTACCATGTGGTACTCCTGTTTTAATTGATAAGTTATCTGATGATTCTCCTGCAAATGAGGCGAATTGCCTTTGATCTGTTAAATAACTCTCTAAAAGCTTATTGGAATTTCCTTTTAAACCATACTAAGCAATCTTATTTAAAAGTATTTTGTGTTTTACACAATCAAACGCCTTTGACAAGTCAATAAATACTGCCATTACTCTTTCGTTCAGATCTAAGTGCGTGTAGATTAGTCGAAGAATGCTAAGCAGTGCTCTCATTGTTGATCTTTTTTGCCGAAAACCATGCTGATGGGAAGAGAGAAGAATATTGGATTTAAGAAAATGAATAATTCTGTTTGATATAAGTTTTTCAAATATTTTTGAAAACACCGATATTAAGGCTATTAGGTGGTAATTTGATATATTTTTAGGGTCACCTTTCCTGTATATTGGTATTACTTTTGATACTTTCAAAGTATTTGGAAAACAATTTGTTTTGAAACAGATTTAAAATGAAACATATGGGCTTATTAATAGAAGATTTTTTTATTAGGGTAGTACTGAAATCATCAGGACCATTTCCCTTAGTATTCTTAAGTTGTATTATGTTCAAATTTCTTTTTCATCTGCAGGTTCAAGTATTAGAGTTTCAGTTACTAGTTGAAAATTATGTGAACCAATAGAATATTGTACTGCTACAGAACTTAAGTTCTATCCAAATGCTTCTGATAGATTTTCAAAATGTATATTAAAAGCCTTTGCAATACGGGCAGAATGCGTTTCATCAACATTGTTTATAATGAAAGTAGGATTGAGTTGTCTTTTGGTGTTTTTAATGCTCAAATTAATTATGCCCCATACAGTTTTTGATTTATTTTTGGCCAAGACAATTTTTCTAGAATAGTAAAGTTTGTTTGCTTCTCTTATAACCAAAATGGTTATCTTTAAGCGCCAGAAGCTTGAACTATTTGTCGGTTAAATAAAATAACACATTTTTCTATTTACAATGTATTTACAAGTTGAAATTGTACAAAACAAATGGTTACAATAAAGTGAAGTTGGTAAACTGAGTAGGTTAATTTTATTGTTTACAATTTAGAATTTGTTACTGTTAAAAAAGTAAAGAAAACAATATAAAAAATGTTCGATCTTTAAATTACAAATCAGAGATGTTCGTGAGCTTAATGTGACAACACTACTAGCACGAAAAGTTCACGTGAGCATTCAAAGTTCTGTTTACGAGCACTTAGAAAATTTGGACTATTGGATCTCACAGAGTACCTCAAAACCTTCCCAAATTAAAGCTGAGTAGTGGCCACCATCACTTCAATCTCCTTTTTCATGGATTAGGGCCTCGGCTAGGCCTCAAGACTCGAGCGGGTCGTGGGGTGTCCGAGCTGGTGCTGGAAGGTGTGCTCAATACTCTAAGCCGGGTTGTAAGGTTGGTGTGCTGGTACTTAGTCTGTCACTGTCTCGCTTACGTGCTTCGCTCATGTACCAGAATGCATGTAACAGAAAACACAACAAACAGTCTCCGAAAACCTGCAGTCGGAAAATCGATGCTTTTACAATGTTCAGTGTTAAGTTACTTGACAATAGTTATATAAAAAGAAATTATGCAGCAATCTGTACAAATTCGTGACTTAAAGTTTGCTTATACTCGACGTTATAATCTCAAGATGGATTATGAGATGTAACTTTGACTTAATGACCCCTGAACCCTGAATATGAAATTGATTAAAAATGACTATACAAAACGATCAATTATCTTGACTACACTTGACTTATAAATTTACTATACAATATTTACAAGATAAATGTAACATTAATAAATGACAAAAGGTTTAGCGACTTCCCTATTCGATCTCGAAACACAAGACGAACAAATATAACGGCCCGAAAGCTAGATAGCCAAAAAAAGAACCGTGGTAAAGTTCACGTGCCTCGGCCAACTTAAGGGTTCGATCTGTGCTAATAAACAAAATTACAACCAAATTATGGCCAGTCTGCAGCGTGTAACCTACAGAGAAAAGGGGTAACAGGCCTAGGTGAGAGTAGCTCAAGAAGTCGTCAAAATGACGTTATTAATAAGAAATTATTAAAAATTGAGCAGCTACTCACCCAGACTGTGTTCCCAGGGGTCCTCTCCGTGGATCCACCTGCAGCAGGTTGCTGTTGAACTCGAAAAAAGCGTGTAAATCGTCCACTCAACAGCTTAATGCCACGTGCTTGCAAGACATATGTAAAAAACAGAAAAACCAATTAGCACAGTGAAAATAAAGGCATATGCTATACAAAACCACTTAAGCCGACCATAAAGTGGGAACTAGGCTTTGAAGGAGATTTTCAGATGGAAATTTCCGAGACAGGAAATCCAAAGTCAAGTTTCACCTGACGCGAGTTTTACCACGAGTGTTCGAAAGGGAAGTGGCCTGATTTCTTTCGCCGGTTCTATTTATAACCTTTTCGGCCAGTATGACGACTTCCGGCTTATAGTAGACTTTAGAAGATTTTTGAAGCTAAAACCATTTAGAAAAATTGTAAGTGCCATGAGTGACAATCCAGATGACAGGTCACTGTCAATTCTGCCAAACTCTACCACTGATATTCGACCAGATAGAAGCGTCGAAGAAAAAGAGTAACGTTAGTACACAGAATCACCGTGGCGCTTAGTCAATCGCAAACTGAATAAAGTGAATATTATCTTTATAATTAACGTCAGACATTGATTACAACAATGTAACTGTTTTAGTAATACATACCTTCAATCGATGAATAAAATGTAAACACTTTTGCGACCGGCACATACCCTTTAATAAATGATTTGTTTAAGAACACCAAGGTAGGCAACTTATTATGCATCAGCTTGTATAGGTGGTTGCAGATAGCAGGGCAACATTTTTTAGAAATGGTACGGGTATACGGGTTGTGATGAATTAATAAGAATTAAATAATGCATTTAAACGCTGTAATGGAAATTAGATAAAATTTTTGTTACACTCTAATGACCTTCCTGTATAAGTATTTATATTTATTAAAATAATTTATATCTATCAACCCCAATAATTTTTGTTGATTAATTCTTTTAAAGTTTCACTAGATCGTTTTATTCCACAGGTAATCCAACCCTTATTATTGTGGTAATTTTTATAATTCTTATTAACGTATGTTATGATAATAGTCTAATGTACTAATAAATGTATTATATGCACTATCTATGTCAAAACAAAAAACAATATCATTCCAAGATTCTTCCTGCAAATAATTAAGGAACCTAGTTGTATTGGAATGAGAATAAGATCTAGATCTATAAGTACCTGTATTTTTGCTTTTTTTATGAAAAAGGATATTTTTGGACCAACTGATCTGATATTCCATTAAACAAATTTTTTTTGCATGTCAAAGCCCCATTGAAATTGTGGCGTTTTAAAAAACAATATAACAAATAAGTAAACAAATAATTTTACAGTGTGGTTGACTCGTTAAAATGAAACCCCTAATACCATTTTTACGACTTTTTATTATAATGATGAAGAGGACACTGCACTGGGGACTATTGTTTGTGACTCATTACGGTGTAACACTGAACCAGGTTGTTTTTCCCTAAGGTGATTAGTAATAGTAGTAGTAATTTTGCACATAACATATTCTGTTACGGAATTAGTGACATTTCTTGAACAATGTTTGCAGATTTTCTTGGGATCACTTTTATTGAGCTGCTTATTGTCAGCCATCTTGCTTTTTCACTATCCTACCAATGGCAAGCAGACAGTCGGTCTTAATAAATCTCGGGATGGGTTGCGTCTTTTGACTCGGTCGGGTCTTGCTTCGAGCAATTGCTACCCACTGTGAGATACCAATTTTACCAGGAAAGCTGGAAAGCTTATTCTCGTTATTGGTCTAGCCTGCCTAATCAGTGGAAGAGACCAGGCAGACCGGGCAGCCGGCCTCTTATCGCTCGGTAACTAGTGCCCGTTGGTTAGATGTATTCCACGGTGCCCATCATTGGGGGCTGAAGGGACTATTTTTCAAATCGCAGTGAGAGGTAACATTGGCAGATATGGGCTTGGCGGTTAGTTGTGAGTCAGGACCGAGATGAGTTTGGACACAAATTTGGTAAAGTTGTTACACTACATACGTGTCAGATTAATTTCAAATTTTGTTGCTGAAGCTATAGGTAATAGTTACGGTTTAAAAAAATGTTTTTCAAAGAATAACGCTGTGATAGTTTAGTGATCTTTATCAAAAATAATAAAAGATATGTATAAACTTTGAGGGAGTATTCTCGTAAATATCCAAACAGAGACGTTTCGAGTGCTTCATTTATATGTAAGCTGTATTGAAGATTTAGATCGATAGGAGGGGAAATTAATCTGAGAGGTAGAAATGTTGACTTGATTTTTCATAAATCTGGTTCTGATGTTTGGCCTACTTGGATTGAACATCAGACACTGACATAAGAGATCATGTTATCTAGTTTGATGGAAACTTGCAAACACAACACAACCATAGTACTTACATGCGAAGAATACAAAAAAAAAACAAAAAAGATAGAAAGAATGCGGGAACATCCTGACGGCGACAGGGTTCATTCATAAAAGAACTATACAATACACAGTACAGCACAAAGTGAGTTGCACACTCTTAACGGGAGCATTTGTATCTCATTCCCTAATAATATCTCGACGCTCTAGCAATCCCTTGATTTCACTGGTCCTCACACTGAAAATCAGGACCGTAACTATAAAGGCGCGAGGGGCGCACGGCGCCCAGGCCCGTGCATCTTGGGGGCCCAGATCGGGCCCCGGCCACCCGCATGTGGTCGTGAAAACAAGGCAAGATTACAGCTGATCTATTTAATGTATGGATTCAATAAGGGAGTTACTTGAATTCATTATGATTAAAAATAGTTCCTCAAGCTCTACTTTTTCGGAAGTTGTAACAGGATGTTTCATATTTTTGACAACTCTTGTGACAGTTTCTAGTGCAGAGCGGTCATTTTCCAAATTGATATTAATAAAAGGTTATATACGAAATTCAGTGGGTCAAGGAAGACTAGCTGCTTTAGCACTCATTTCTATTGAGAACCAAATTGCTCGGTCACTAGATATGTCTAAACTGATTTCGGACTGTGCAGCAAAGAAGCTAGGAAAGTGGAATTTTGGATTCAATCGTTTACAGTGTTTTAGAATTTTACTTTGATTTTCAAAAAAAATTTGAGTTTATTTTCTGTTTACGTTTGAAGTGTATATTCATTTATTATTTATACATATATTTTACTTAAATATATATTCTACATTTCCCGCAGTTTGGTATTTGGCGTAATTAACTAATGAAAAACAGGGCCCGATCCTGTACCTACGCCCAGGCCCTTCTTCATGTTGCTACGGCATTGCTGAAAATGTCAATATCCCCCACCCAACTGAGAACCCTATTACATTGCAGACACATCGTTAGAGCCATTTATGTAAAACATATCCTTATTGGTTAATTAAGAAAGGAATACCATAACGGTTAAATGAAATTTGTAAGTTGTAAAGTACCTACAGAAAATCACTTTCATTTAAATTCCTGGATATTCAGGAATACTACTTAAAGGTTCTCTAATGGTTGTGTAGGTAAAAAAATATATTTTATTTTGCAAAAAAAAGTTTTTTGGTGATAACTTTTTTATCGACCCCCGTACACAAAATCTTAGTACACCCTTTCCCCTTAATTTTTTCTACAAACTCAATTTCTGACTGACGATTTTATGTTAAGAGGGGGTTGGCGACAGCGAAAGTGACGTTAGATTTCGTATTTTTTAAAGTTGTATAGCATAAAATCTAATAACATTTTACCTGGCAAAAATTTAGTACATACATCTCTGTTTTCATTTTAATCATAAGATCTTAAAAGCATATGCACTGGAATTATTATTTTTCCCAAGGTTTTCATAACCTATAAGACAAAACACTGCTTTTAAGATCTTATGATTAAAATGAAGACAGAGATGTTTGTACTAAATTTTTGCCAGGTAAAATGTTATTAGATTTTATGCTATACAACTTTAAAAAATAAGAAATCTAACGTCACTTTCGCTGTCGGCAACCCCCTCTTAACCTGTCTCCACCTAACACATTTTTTGCACTTGGATTGGCCACCCTGTACACAAATAACTATTTCAGTCACTCTGTATCTTAATAATGCAAGAAATTATTTCATGGCTTTATGTTATATGTTGTTTTATGTTTTACAACATTTATTTCTCGTTTCAGATTAATCTAAGACTGATACTGGTCAGTGGAAAAACAAAAGAATTCCTCTTCAGTCCGAGCGATTCTGCTGGTGACATCGCCCAGCATGTGTTCGAAAATTGGCCAGAAGGTAATTTTAAATCCAAATTATAAACTGAAATTGAAAACTGAAAACTTTTGGCTAAAAATTTGTTGGCGGACTTCTATTGACTTTTATTTTAAAACTGGTAATTTTGATTAGTACAGAGCTCTGTTGTAAAAATATAACTTGAGAACAATCAGAGATTTGTATTGATTGAAATGGCGTGTTTTAAAATAGACAATAGGAAACCACCAACAGATTTTACTTGACGATTTAACTGGTCTTCAACCTTCAAACAGCTGAAAACTTTTGTACCCTCTCAAACATGGTGAGTCGGTTTTTTGTAGCAGGACTTTTGTCATTGGATAGAAAATGATATTTTAAATAGAAAGTTTCATATCAATATATTCACAAACACATAATTTTTAATAAATAAAAATTAAGGTCTTAAAATTCTCACAGCTCAATTTACTTTTATTCAAACTGGCGACCGGTTTCGTAATTTTTAAATGAATCACATCTTCAGGCCAAGACTACAACACAGAAGTAAAATAAGTTAAATAAATTAAACAAATTACAAACAAATAACTTATGCAGCCATAATGGCATTGTACATTCAAAACTATACGTCATAAGGTAAATTAAAGTGAAAAAAGGGTGCAAACATTATAAAACAACAAATTATTTGTTTACAAACAGGACCAGAGTATAAAATAATAATGAACCAGCAAGTAAGTGCAAAAATCCAAAAAACCAGGAAAAAACTACGTAGGAAAGCCAGGAATTCACTGTTGTTAGACTAAACAGCCTTTCAAATTAGTCAACTAGATCACCAGTTATCAGTGGAAAAGATAAGTGAATATCTTAGATGATTCAAAATCAATTTGAGGATTTAAAACACTATCAAAATTAGTTTTACAATGTCTACATATTTCTAGTGATTCCAAATTATTCAAAATAAAACTCATATTAGCAATATGTAAAGTTTGGATATCTGTCTTCTGATTGAAAGAATGACCCGTGTCAATCAGGTGGTTAGCAAAATGAGATTTTCGTGAACCAGTTTTTAAACAATTGGTATGTTCTTTTATTTTAGTTTTAAAGTTTCTGTTAGTCCTACCTATGTAAAAATTATCGCAATCTCCGCATTGTAACTTATAAACTCCACTCCTATCCAATATATGTATTTGGTCCTTATTTCTAACGAACAAGTCATGCAACGATCCAGAAGCTTTAAAAGAAATTCTAAAGTGTTCCTTAAATATATTAGCTAATCTATAAGAAGTTGGACCAAAGTAAGTTAATGATCTAAATTTCAAATCCAAAGCAGAAGAAGGGTTAATGATATAAGAATTGTTTAAGTCGATTCTATGTTGTTTTTTAACCAAAACTTTATCTATGAGTGTCGGATTATAATTGTTTCTAGCAGCAATCTGTTTTATTGTTGATAATGTTGATAATTCTTTGTTAAAGGATTCTTCTGATAAAGGTACTTTGAGGAGTCTATCCAAGTAACTAATAAAAGCCGATATTTTGTGTGAAAAGGAATGGTTAGATGAACTATTAATTAGTATGCCTGTATTAGTATTTTTTCTAAAAATATCGAAATTGTGTTTGTTGTTTTTAATAGAAATACTAAGATCTAAGAAATTTAAATTTCCCTGTTCGTTTTGTACTTCAATAGAAAATTGTATAGAAGGATGTATTGAATTCATGTAAAGTAATAAAGCTTCTAGCTCGCTATGTGATCCTGAGAAGAGAACAATGATATCATCAACATAACGGAAGTAGTATAATAGTGAGTTTTGATGTGAGTTTTTAACATTCATAATATAACTAGACTCGAAATGATGCATATATATGTCCGCCAAGATTGGTGACAATGGGGAACCCATAGCTAGACCGCTATTCTGACCATAAACCTCATTCTCAAATTGAAAGAAATTTTGATCCAGACACAAATTCAATAATTTTAAAATGTCATCCGTGTACTCATCCGAATAATCACTATCAATTAGTTTTTCTTTTACCAAATCAACAGTCAATTATTTCGGAATATTAGTAAATAGATTTGAAACATCGAAAGATACCAAGAAACTGTTGCCGGGCACATGTAAGTGTTTAATTTTATTTATGAGATCTATATTATTAATGACTAAAATGTCCAGAAAATAGACTCTTAAGTACGTTGTTCAACCATTTGGCTAGTTCGTATGTCGGAGAACCACAAAAAGAAACAACTGGTCTTATCGGCATATCGTTAAAATTATCAGACTTATGAATTTTTAGAGTACCATACAACCTTCGTATCGACGAATCATTTGCCAAGAAACGGCTGACATTAATCAAATCAGAGAAGAGGGAATTAATTTCTTTTATAGTTCTATTAGTTCTGTTTTTAAAAGAATTAGAGTTAATATTAGATTTAACAAAATGATTTGTCTGGAGAAAATGTGGAACTTTCTTATTATATTCATCACGTTTCATTATGACTAGACAGTTTCCCTTATCGGCCTTAGTGAAAACTAGATTATGGTCAGACATTTTGGTCTTTATAGATTTTACTATACTATTAGAATTTTGGAATTGTTTCTTGGAAACTAGAGATTTCTTTTCACTCCTAATAGTACTCACTACATCATTCCTTAATTGATTTTTAACATTTATGTCATCAACACTCTGAACTAAAGATTCACATTCCACCGCCAACATCTCCAAACTTAATTTACCTTATGACGTATAGTTTTGAATGTACAATGCCATTATGGCTGCGTAAGTTATTTGTTTGTAATTTGTTTAACTTATTTAACTTATTTTACTTCTGTGTTGTAGTCTTGGCCTGAAGATGTGATTCATTTAAAAATCACGAAACCGGTCGCCTGTTTGAATAAAAATAAATTGAGCTGTGAGAATTATAAGACCTTAATTTTTATTTATCAATACAGAAATATTAACGTAATTTTTAAGTTTAAAATAAAAAAATTATATGGACAATTTTTTTATATCTTCCAAACAAATAGAGATATTGAAATGAATTGAAATAGGTCCAAATAGAAAGCAACATTATGAGTTATTTTCGCTATTTCCATGCAACCAGTGGCGGAGGCAGTTCAAGATATTAATTCAACAAAAAAATATGATACGGTCCTGTATAAGATTAAAACTCAATACACTCCAAAGGTGGATCCAAACATGAACATTTTTTAGCCTGAATGAATAGAACAAACTGAGTCCACAGGAACAAGCAGAATAAATAATCTGAACAAAAGGTCTTTGCATTCACGCGAATATAAATGTTCCAGTTGCTTCAAGTGTTTGTAGTGTCTAGTTTTTACCTTCTTTTTAAGCCATATTTGCTGTTATTAATTATTTTTTCCGAAAAAAGAAAAACACAATAGAGCATTTCAAGGTAATAAAAAGCATGAATACTGTCTTAGCACTAGCTTTTAGCACCTTTTTATTATTTGTAAAAAGGTAAAAAAACTTGCTCATATGTATCTATTAGTTTTAAACACTTTTCCCATTTTCAAAGTATAATGTGTATGTAGGGGAGACTGGGGCACATTCAACCTTGGGGCACATTCAACCATCTATTATATTTTACTTGTCGATTTAAATTTGCCGCCACCGAAACATTACAGGGTCCTAACATACCCTCCTAGTCCTATTTAGTGATATTTTATGGTTCAGTGTGTGCTGTGTTTGTTGACATCAAGATTTGCAGAAATTTGCGATTTAAAGGTAAATATTTAACTTGCTATTTGCTGAAAAACTTATAGTGTAATCTGCTTTCTGTGGGCTTCATTAAGATTCAATATAATCATAAATTACTGAATTCTACCAATTCTAACCTCAAAATGGGCATTCTAGTAGAAAACAGTTAATAACATAAAAAATCAAGATGGGGCACATTAGACCACAGGTAAGTGGGGCAGATTCAACCGCTGGTTGAATCTGCCCCACACTTTTTACACAGTGGTTGAAACTGCCCCATTCTTCTGTTAGGTATAATATGTTAAATACTATGAATTTCCAGATGGTCAGAAATTATAAAAAGAAAACTGAAAGACTCAACCTTCATGAACCCAGTTTTAAAAATGCGATTCGTGAAGTCTTGCAGCACAAAATGTCGGAGCGAGTTGCTGCACGTACTTTTAATGTTAAACGTGGAACTCTACATTCTAGAATTAAAAAATTAAGGCAAAAATATTCTCCAGATCGCCTGGCTAGAATTTATAACCAAGATTCAGGAAACGAAAGTAGTGAACCCGACGAAAATAATAAGGAACCTACCTACTCAAGCAAATATACCGTGGCTCAAGTTTTCACTATAGATCAAGAAAGTGAATTGGTTAAATACATCAAGACCTGTGCGGACATGAACTATGGCATGACTTACAAACAAATTAGGATATTAGCATATGAATATGCATGCGTGCTTCCTGTTTGTAAGTTTCCAGATCAATGGAATATCAATAAAAGAGCCGGTTTAGAGTGGCTGTTAGGTTTTATGAAACGAAATCGTGATAAAATTAGTCTTAGAAAGCCAGAAAACACGAGCTTGGCCAGGGCAACTGGTTTTAATAAAAGGGCAGTTTCCGACTTTTTCGACAATTACGTAAAGGTTTTACAAAAATATAATTTTAAACCTGAACAAATTTTTAATATCGATGAAACCGGTGTTACAACTGTGTTAAAACCTGTTAAAGTTGTCTCAACAAAAGGCAAAAAACAAGTCAGTATGGCTGCATCTGCAGAACGAGGGGAGCTCACTACGTTTGTTGGGATAATAAATGCTGTTGGAAATGCTTTTCCCCCCGTGTATGTATTTCCTAGAACACGACATCCAGAAGAATATATTATTGATGCCCCCCCGTCAAGTATCGGACTAGGCAGTAGAAATGGGTGGATGACAAGTGAGCTGTTTCTTTGTGTATTAGAACATATTCAGGGTCACACTAAATGCAGTAAAGAAAATAAAATCTTACTTTTGATGGATAACCATGAAACACATACCACGGTTAAAGCCATAAATTATTGCCGTGAGAATGGCATTGTCTTGTTGTCATTTCCACCACACACCTCGCATAAACTTCAACCTTTAGATGTTGGAGTTTATGGACCTTTCAAAACTTACTGTGCCACTTCATTTAACGACTGGATGACAATGAATCCCGGAAAAACAATAACTATTAAACAAATGACCAAGGTACCATTTCTATCTGCATTTTCACAGAAAAATATAGTCAAGTCCTTCGAAAAACCTGGTATTTGGCCTTTGAATAGGCTAGTTTTTAAAGATGAAGACTTTGCAGCAAGTTATGCGAATCAGATCTTAGAACAACAACCCTCAGCAAGTTCTTCCAACACTCAAATAGGTAATATACCTACATATTTATGTTATATTTCATATTTTCCGTTAATATTACCTCTCTTAGAACCTACAAAGGAGCCTACAGATCATACAGATAAGCCAAAATCGCCACAATCTTCAAGTTTTAACTTAACAACCTTTAAAACCACGGCAGCAATAGGTAACACTTTTTTGTGATAGATTCAATTTTCTGTAGTTCTTCTTCTAACTGTTGATTTCTCCTTCAACAACAGAAACTCCCAGGGCTTCAACATCAACTGAAGGAAGTGTATCCTCACAAACACCTGGACAAGCACTTCATAAGGGTTTCAACTCAATATTTACTCTTTGCGTCCTTAATTAATGAAATGTTCTTATTTCAGGTTTAAAAAAGCATATTGTGACCCCTGAATCAGTAAGACCGTTGCCAAGACCAAGCATAAAGAAAAAACAAAATTGTAGAAATGAGAGACGTGGTAAATCTAGAATTTATACCGATACCCCAGAGAAAAATCGATTAGAAGAAATAGAAAACGAAAAAGAAAATCGCAACAAAAAGCAGGAAAAGTGTAAACTACAAAAGGCTCGACAAAAGGTCACCAAACAAGTGTTTTCCGATAGTGGTCAACATTTGAAAACAGTAAACAAACGTAAACGTCAAAACAATACGTCGAGTAGTTCTGACACGTCAGCGTCCGTGGTTTTGGACTCGGATGATATTAGTGACGACTTCAGCGAGAATGAAAACGAAATAGCGCTTTTACAAGATGATGACCTAATTAGTGAGAATGATTTTTTGTTAGTAAAATTTCCAACAAAGACTCAAATAAGATACTATATTGGAAAAGTGACGCAGAAGATAAATCTAAATGAATATCAAATAAAATTCTTGCGTCGTAAGATGCCAAAATACAATTTCTTTTACCCAGTTGTGGACGATGTGTCCATTGTTGATCGTAGTGACATTGTGTTGAAGTTACCTCTTCCTAACTCTGCAAAAACTGCCCGAACGGCATCTTTGATTTCATTTAATGCGAACTTAAGTGCTTACAATATTTTGTAATACTTCTGTAATAAAATCTTTCAGTTCTAACATAAAAAGAGCGCTTTGATATTTTCCCAAAAAATCTGTTTTGCTAACCTATTGACAGACTAATGGCCTCTTGCACCGTGGTGTTTAAACTTGGCTTAATTTTTAAACGAAGCCTAACATCTTGACAACCATTGTCGCAATAATCGTTGCCAAGTTATTAAACTTGGTTTAAAAGTTCAAACATGACGGTGCAAGTAGCCATAAGTGAATTATTTCTGTAGATTAACAAATTAGTATATTTTTTAATCGTAACTCACTTTTAAATAAGTGTTGTTTGTTGATTATATTGTTGGTTGAATCTGCCCCTTTCCTTGGTTGAATGTACCCCACTGGAGGGGCACATTCAACCATTTCCAATACTTTTCAAAATTGAAGTTCACTTGTAAGAACGCCACATGGGAGCAATTTTCCTTTATCACTTTTTAAAGAAAAGGTTGTAAGTATATCGCCAAATAATAATATTGTGTATTTTTTCACTCCAAAAGGAGTTACGATTTTTTTTGTCCAAATCGGTTGAATGTGCCCCAGTCTCCCCTATGTGGAATTAATTACTCTTTCTTCATGACACTAATGCAGCGAACAGCACAAACTTACTTATTCCCATCAACTGAATAATTCTGCGAGATTATTTTCTATCTTTTGCCCCGCAAAAATTTTAGATTTCTATAGAAAACATGTTGTTTTTTTAAATCTTCACATTAATGGCATATCAGGTAAAGGATATCAATTGAAAAAAATGCACTCCAGCCGGGACTCGAACTCGGGACTCCTACTGTGGCCATAGGCACTTTAACCAACTAAGCTACCGGAGATACGGGTTCCATCGGCTAGGTGTTATTTACTCCAATTGATATATAGTTAGTAGCGGTGAGATGTAGGAGACTTCGGCGTCTTCTACAGCTAGTAGAAGAGGTTAGAGGGTGTAGGGTAACCATTCATGATTGTTGATTATGTGAACTTCCTATTTGTTCATCAACCCACAAAATTCGACATATAGCGACTTAATGTAAGTATCGAACGTGGAAATTCTAACCTACAATGTCAAAGCCAGAATATGAAACACAGAAAGATTTTTAGTACCTGTAATAATTATAAATAATAAATGATGTTTAGTGGCATATCAGGTAAAGGATATCAATTGAAAAAAAAAAAATGCACTCCAGCCGGGACTCGAACCCGGAACTCCTACTGTGGCTGTAGGCACTTTAACCAACTAAGCTATCGGAGATACGGGTTCCATCGGCTAGGTGTTATTTATTCCAATTGATATATAGTTAGTAGCGGTGAGATGTAGGAGACTTCGGCTGCTTGTCTTTATTACGAGCTTTCAAATTCAAGTTAAATCAATTTAATGTATCATTGTAATATGATGATAATAATAACTGTATTTAGCTTCAGTAAGCTATACAATAAATTCTTACATAGGTAATTATAACATTAAATAAAATATACTAAGAGGAATTCAATTACATAGATATATTTTAGGGAAACAACAAACTTTAATATGTTTGATATTTCGAAAAAAATCGGTTGTTTCTATTAACTTTTTCCCCAATTTGTATTAAAAAAGATAATTGCTTGTAGTGTCTTAACTGGAACACCCTGTACATGTAACACCTGCAGTGGCCGCAGCCCAGCCAGGCCGCTCGGCAATCGGCATTTGCGAGCTTGCCAGCAGTGTTATGAATATGACAACGGGGCTTGCTTTTCCAGTCGGTTCAGGCATTTTAAGTGTTCCTATTACTGTTTTTTTCATTTTACTTTGTGCATAATGCATACCTTTAATAGGTTAAAAGGTGGAATTTACCGATAAAATAAAGTTCAGCATAAATTCTTAAAATGCATAACTTTCAAACTTAATTCCCCTCAACTAGCGTATCCCCAATTAGAACATAACCTTTAAATTAGAACACTCTAGCAACGTCAAGTCAGCTCTCACACTAATGAGGCAATGAGCAATAGGAAACTAGCAACTGGCAATAAGCAATAGCCAATATTATGTTGACCACCTCTCACACTCAAGCAACACAACAGTATTTGGTAGCAATCTTTGGCAGCCAGTTTGAGGTTTTGCCTTCATGAAAGGAAGAAGAAAATGCATAACCTGCTCCGAGAAAGAGCTGTACGCAGATTTTACCACTTATTCTTGCACTGGTCAGCTGAAAAAAATTTTAGTAAAAAAATTGAATCAGTTCTATACTTATTAGCAGGTCTTGACATTGAAAATGTGTATTATCGTATTATTATTATTACTTGTAGATATTATTTTATATAATATTATTATATTTGAATGCAGGGTTGTCTTTTCACCAGCCTCCCTTTTGCCATGATCTTTGCGAGTGTATAAATACAAGGATATTTTTCAACCAATTCTATAAATTTGGTATTGAATGCCGGATCGTCCAACATGGTTTTTCCAATCACTGACCAAGTGCCGGCAATCTTTGGCAACGTTTTTATTTTTATTAAAAAAAACATTGCTCTACTGACATGATAATTATCGGTTTTTTTGCATGTATTAAAGTAAAATTGGGCCAAAACCCAAACATCCAAAAAAAAAAAGTTCTTTCTAGCGCGAAATAATTCCATACCCTCCTAAGAGTTAGTACTAAAAAATTACACCACCACCAGCGCAAAATTAAAATTCCCAGAAACCACCTAGATTTCCAGAAAATCACTGAAAATGCCCAGAAAACACCTAGATTCCTTGAAAGTATCCTATATTCCCAGAAAACTTCCTAGAATTCCAGAAAACTACCCAGGTTTCCCGTTACGTGATGAAATTAGGTCCTTTTGATATTTTGTCACATGAATTTTTGTCAGTTGTTTTGTTTCATATTTTTATGATTTTAATATTCTTATTGTAACCAGTGAATTTTGGTATTCTTCATTCTACGCAGTTTCTTGGTGCAATTAGTTTTCTATTTTATTCACAAGAATTACAAGTGTTATTTTCTAACATTCAAAGAGTTAATTACAACGAGATATTTCAGATTAAATTACAGTAATTCAGATTTCCCTATGGTGCATGTTAATTTTCTATTCCAAGAATCAGTCAGATTTCCCCATGGTACATGTTAATTTTCTATTCCGAGAATCAGTCAGATTTTTCCATGGTGCATGTTAATTTTCTATTCCGAGAATCGGTCAGATTTCCCCATGGTGCATGTTAATTTTCTATTCCGAGAATCAGTCAGATTTCCCCATGGTGCATTTTAATTTTCTATTTCAAGAATGTATTTTCTAGATCCCCCCATGTTAATTTTCTATTCCTAGAATTTATTTTCTAGATTTCCCATGTTAATTTCCCCATTAAAAATGGCGACATGACAATTTTTCTATTCCAAGAATTTAGTATTATTTATTACTGGGAATTGAGATTTCCGTTCTCCGAAATTGACCTTCCAACTGTTCTCCGAAAGCTAGAGGGGTTGAGCTTGAAAGCGATTCTCGGAAATCAACTTGAAG
Source organism: Pseudeuparius sepicola (assembly GCA_963920635.1). NCBI lineage: Eukaryota > Metazoa > Arthropoda > Insecta > Coleoptera > Anthribidae > Pseudeuparius > Pseudeuparius sepicola. The sequence goes on along the minus strand of OY987303.1, from coordinate 41,062,792 downwards.
CTTGAAGCGCGACAACCTTGAATTCTTGGAAACTGCGGGGTGTGACCAAGGTCAAGAGGGCGGGGCTTAGAGGTCAAGGTCAATGTTAAAAGCGCGCAGTGTCGCATTTACTACTGTTTTATAGCTTAATTTCATTTTCATTTGAAAAACACATTCTTATCGATATTTAATAATGAAAAGTTAATAGAATGATGAAGCTACTGAGATAATAGTTTTTACCAAGTTGCAAGTTTTGAAATTTTCATAAATTTTATAAAATTAAAAATTCATTACTTTTAATAGAGCATTTAAATTTGGTCCACTTATGTAAAATTTAAAAAGGAACAACTTGTCAAGTAAAACATTTGGAAATTACAACTAATAAGCCCATTTATAGCCCTGTTATTTTTATATGCATTTTTAACAGACCTGACCATGTTTGAGTGGGACATTTTTCATATATTTTAAAGCAGAAGGTAAGCCCAAAGTTAGATTTCAAAATAAAACAATTCCCCTATGATGCGAACTTTTTGGAGGATATTGCAGAACTACCCAAAGTGAAACCTAAATAGGCAGATGTGGAAAAAAATTTAAAAAAAAACATTTTTATAAAGGGAAGAATAAAATTCTGTTCGAGCATTCAATTGTTTTGAGATAATTCCATGGTACTTTTTAGTCGCAAGACGCTTTGAAAATTCCTACTTTGTTCGATTTGGCATCCTGTAGAATGGCACTTCCTGCATATTGTTCATTCAAATGTGGTATTTGAGGGTCTTGAGTGTCCTGATTAACGCTGTATTGTCAGATTTTAAATAAGCTAAATGATTTTAGTGAAAATTGGTTTATAAAGAAAATTTTAGCCGGTCCTGGATTTGCATTTTGACAAAGGTAAGAAGATCAAAAGAAGCGGTGTTTGAAGAAATTTCAAAGAAAGAAAAGTTCTGGATAAAATCACCAAGAATAAACATTTTGTGATTTGTATAGCTGTAAAAGTATACATCCTGTATAGATATAAAAAATATAAAACATCAAAAGAATATGGCGAAAACATACTTGTTAGGGCTTATTCAATATTTATGTAAATATCTGAATTATAAAAACTATAAATAATATAAGTTTGGTTAAGAGGCTACGATACTTATGAAATCCGCCCAAAGTGCCCGACTCAATTCAGGACAAACGTCGCTCGATTAGATATGCCTATCCTTTTTCTTCCTCTAGTCCCCACGACTCCCCACTCCAGCCTGCCCCTTCATAGTGCTACGATTGAGGGGCAGGCCGGCCGTGGGTACTACACTGAGAAAAATCTGTCACTTTGTAAAAAAACCCTGTTTAATTCAATATGAGATATTATTCCTCAAACTCAAGCAGAAGCTTTTTTGTAACTAACAATAATCAATTCAATTACAATTGATATTGAATTCTAATGAATAATTTAAATGTAATATTTTATTTCAATAAATAGCGTGTTCTGGAATTGATTCTATAATACTTCTTTTCTAAGCACATTCTTTTGTCAGAACAACATAACGTTTCATGGTGTTGAATTGAATAGGGATACATTTAACTGTTCATTATACTGAAATTACAACTATTGTCACTGAATTTTTGCTGGATTTGTAATACTTAATTGTGGGTACTAATATCAATTATAGCCATTCACTTGCAGTGTTCATTATGACTACGAACGATATAGAGTGTAGGGTTGATTCAAAACCTTTAATTTGCGATCACTGTGTGCACTCCTAAGTTAACCCCCAGTTAACCCTGAAAAAATCAGCTTGTTTTAAAGAATTTTTTTTACCCTTATAAAGCACTTTAGATAGTGGTGATCTTTTACCTATATCTCATGAAGTATTGAAGTTAAAAAAAAAACTTCATGAGGGAAAGTTGTAGAGAACGTAATAATGTATACATAAGAAGAAAAAAAATTGTACACATGAGAAGAAAAAAAATTGCAAAAAAATGTTTGCAAAACCACTCCTATTGCGGGGTTCGTAACACGACTTCGACGGTGATTTTTTGGGGTTATACTCAGGACGCTACCCACAACCAACCCTGAAAATATCTACCTGTTAAGAATCATTTTTTTTCTATCTCTATAAAAAAATGACAATTTGCTTGGACTATGATTACTTACATTGATGAATATAAAAGTTGCAATTAAGTTATTTTGTTCATCCAATGAATTATAATGTTTTTTCAGTTGCTTCTGGGGTACTCTTATATAGTTTGGAGTAGTCTGAGGGTGAGAATTATTATTATTCAAATAAAATAAATTTAATTGTTTAAATAAAACATAAGATATTTTAAAACCGAGGTTATGCTTTCATTGTAGTATGCCAATTTTAGTATCGAAGTGACAATACGTCTTCTTAACGGAAATTCAAACTATTTTAAACTTATTGGTTCATCTGCAATTACGTCAAAAGTATAGATTATATTGTTGGGACCACATGGATTTGCTTGTATATTTAAAGTAGGTAATGGAAAAGTGACTATATACACGAACTCACTAAAATCACAACAGTCTTTTTTTCCTGTGTAGACGTGTAGATAATATGAAATAATAACTCGTGCCGGCCGCCGCCGACGGCCGCCGGGGTCACACGAGTCTCGCCGATGCCGACGAAGAAGCGCGAATATATATTTAAAAAACGGCGGTGGCCTGTTTGCTTTATTGCAAAAATGATATTTTTCAGGGCGTTCACTTTTCGTTGGCAACACACTGCATAGCTTTTTGGCGTCGAAGCAATTTTACTATTATTTTTCATATCAGCAAAGGTGCATACTATGAAGGGTTCGTGTATAAAAAAAACTTCTGTAATTGCTCAATTATAAAATCTAAATTAACGATTCGATTACCGAATTCTTCTTGAACCACATTAGGGTCAGTTGCACATCTATTAATGTTTTACTGGATAATTGTTCTGCATAATAGTGTTGCTACGACTAAAAAAGTGCGTCTAAAGTCTACTTCTTCAAAATGTTTTATATAACTAGTAGGTATTCCATATTTACATTTGTGTAATAATAAATAAATCTAACTAAAAACTTTCTACACTGTAAGAGTTCACTTTAGAGGGATTAGAGTGAATAGGCCATATTATATCACAACGGTTTCGTTAATCTATAAAATTACATCCTCAAGGACTAATTTATAGAGTTACGAAACTGGTCTCCCTTTTTAAATAAAGTAATAGTTGTGAGATAATAGGAGCTATTAATTTCTAATCCCTTGTAAATGTTCCATTCAAAGCCCTGTTTTTCCCATAAAGTTTGTTTCCCAAACCCTATGCACCTGCAGTACTACTTATACCTAAATCCGAATAAGTGTGCAAAATGCAAAATATGTAGGTACCCCTCTCTCAAATTCTGGAAACCATATTAGGTACCTACGGGAATAAAAGCACTCAAGCCCACAAATTACTCCTATTGATTTCACTACATGTGACTGTTGTGACATCATTATCAAACATTATAGGTATTCTTGCCCTGACTGCCCCTTATTCGGACAAATCTGAATTATCGAACATCCTAGAAAATGTATTAAAATGTCATAAATTCGACAGACTGGAACAATAAAATGTACTATTTTTATTTTGCCCGATTTTCAACTCCAATGACTTTCGAACAATCTTCTAACGAAGAAGTTTCTAAAACTGACTGGATGTCAGAATTATTATCGTTCCCTCTGGAAAGTATATAAATTAGCTTTTATCATGCAGCGATTTACATAGGAATTCGTTTTCAAAAAATGCTTCACATGACCCATTTATTTGGCAAAATTATTACTTGTACCTATCACATTTTTAAAGTAAAAATCAAGCACACAATTTGGTCTAGAATTTAAATTTACTCTTTTTGCACGACCAGGCCATTTCATGCCCTAGAGATTAAACCATTTTACACAAAAGCAAAAAGTAGGTACTTTGTGAATAATAATTATTTATTTTCTAAAATTTATTTGTGGCGCAATGGATTAATAATTATTTATTTATAATTCCTGGAGGAATAATAATAATGAGTATTATTATATGCCAGTCGACATACATAATGTCGCGGTAGAAAATATTTTCTTCGGGTACTCGGAAATATAAATATTTGCTAACATACTAACATTCAAAACAAGCGAAACACAAATAAGGGAGACTGAGACTAATAAAATGAAAAATGAACCATCTGATATCGATTCAAAGTTCCCCTGACGTGGTTTCCGAGCCCGGTGAGGTACGCCGAAGTAGGGGGAAGTAGGGGAACCACGAGTTCCAGCGAACGCCCGCCCGCCCGCCTATCTCCGTACGTCTAATTCCTGCTCGAATGGCCAATTCACGGATCATTTTATTGCCGGGCAATGGGTTCGTAGTTTTCAAATCATAGCCAAACGAACAAACGTATCGACTTGAAAGTAGTCTTAAAATAATGTTATAGAATGCCTCAATCGTCGTTGTGTCCTTCGAATTATTTTTGAGCGGTGGAAATACTCGAAATTCTTAACCGAATATAGTCGAATTTCGGGTATGTTTGGCTTTTGTTTTCACAGTGTCGCATTAGTCCTGCACAGTTCGTGATACACAACGACGATTCTTCGTAGTTTTATCTAAGCCACAAAAAAAAATCAAGTGAAAATATTAAGAAATGCAAGTAGGAGATGTAAACTACGAAACCCTTGAAAATGGGGGGTATCGTAGCGCCTTAAATAGATTTTCAACAAACCAACAAGATGAAAAACAGGTAACAATTTGTTGTCATGTAAATGAAAAATAAAATAATTTATTTAAAAGAACCCCAAGCTCCGAGAGCATCGAAGGAGAGCTACCAGATTGTCCCCAACAAGTGGCATGGGTATTCGTTAGACCCCCACATGTTTTTCGTCCTTCGAGCCGGATTTGGCGACTTTAGGCCTGTTTGCATAGAATGCTGAGCGCAAAGAAACGGCGTCAGAGTGAGTGTTTCAATTTCCATTCCATCCGTGATTTCCATCCTTTTTAATTTCAAAGTTTGCTCAATTAGATAATTAATTGCAAATTTTCAAACGGCAATGCCGGAAATTAACGATTCTACCTTGGACGCGTTAAAAAAGCAAAAAGGGCAAATAAAAGCAACGATAACAAGGGCGAAAAATTATGTAACTACAATTACGGATGATCAGGTTAATCGAAATACAGTAGCAGAACTTGAATTGCGTTTAAAAAAGCTAGAACCACTCTATGAAACTTTTTTAGAGGTACATTCAAAAATAGATTCATTAGTTGAACCTTCAGAACAGTCCTCAACAAACGGCGACGAGTATGAAGTGTTTGAAAAACGATATTTTACAACTTTATCTTTAATACATGAAAAAATTCAATTATTTAATGAAGAACAAGCTAATAGATCCGCTGGAACTGCGTCGGAAGATAGTGTTATAAATAATTCGGGAAATCAGTTAACCGCTGAACAGCTAGTACAAGTTTTTTCTAGTATGCAACAAAAAAAAGGTAGGTACAGTACCTTTGCCTGCAATAAAATTGCCTACATTTTCAGGTAAATATGACAATTGGGTAGAATTTCGAGATGCTTTTACTGCTTTAGTTGATAACAACAATACAATTTCTGATATAGAAAAAGTGTATTACTTAAAATCTTCTTTAGAGTGTGACCCATTTGAAATGATACAGAACATGCCTGTAACAAATATACACTATAAAATTGCTTGGCAATTACTTACTGAAAGGTATGAAAATAGTGCGATAATCATCAATAACCATGTAAAAGAATTAGTTGAATTTCCAAGTTTACAAAAAGAATCTGCAAAATAATTAAGAAGTCTCTATCAAAATTATGTAAATAATGCTCGTGCTTTAGAAGCATTAGGTGAACCTGTTCCACAATGGGGTACATTACTAATATTTATTCTAACAAGTAAATTCGATTTTTACACGCGAAAAGAGTGGGAAGCGTTAATCACTAAACACCCACAAAGGCAAAAGTTATCAGATCTTGAAGACTTTATAAAATATCGATGTGAATTTTTATTAAAAGTAGAAATGACAAAATCTACAACATTTAAAAGCGACAATAGACAAAAGTCAAATTCAATTCCAGTTAATAAACAATCGAATTACCAGTCTAGTAAGCAAAAATATGTTTCCGTGGTAACTCAAACTGCCAACAATTCAGTTGAAAATTCTCGTGGAAGCATTCCTTGTTGTTATTACTGTAAACAAGCACACGCGATTTATAGATGTGGTGCATTTTTAAAATTGTCGATTTCGGAAAGGTTAAAAAGCGTAGATAATTTACATTTATGTTCAAATTGCTTAAGAGCATCTCACAGCACGAAAAATTGTAATTCAAATACAGGGTGTAAAAAATGTAATAGTCGTTTACACAACACATTGCTACATCAAAATGAAGGTCGTGCTGTAAACAATGTAATAGTCTCGACGGAACCGATAGCAACCCCAAACGATGTAGGATTGCGAATCGATATGCCTGCCGCACTTTCCGATCAAATCGCATGGAGTGCTAGTACAGCAGCTGACGGGGCAGGATCGTCTCGGGAATTCTTAACCTATGTAATTCATATAGAATGAATACATTTTGTTATGTTTTGTATATCAGTTTAAAATGTTCTAGAAAGACGAAAACTAAAGTCGCAGCTAAAAAATATTAACCTTCGTTTGAACCGTTTGAACGGATTAACACGTTCACTCCATTACCAGTCGCCAAGGTCTGGTAAGTGACTTTACATTCTGACGGCAGCCCCATCTCACGATTTTCTGCAACAAAAAAATATATAAAATTTTGATATTATCGGATACAGGTGTCCGGTAATAATCTTGTCTCAGTGTTACTTTTATGCCAAAATAAAGCAGCGGTTTCAAGAGGCAGGAAAATTTTACAAATAATTGAACAAAATAATGCGCAGCAATGGAGGGCGGTTCCAGTGTTCTTGAGCAGCATCGGTGATTTACTGATTATATTTTCCCACCATGTTACACACTTTATCAAACTATGGATCGTTGAACGGTGATTTTTTTGTCATTGAGTAATAACGTTTAATCTGAAAACAAACTTAAAGAAATAAAAAATATTGTCAAAAATTACATGAGGGTTTCCCAGACACATGGGTCTGGTAACCTAAAAATTTACATAGCACTGGAAACCACTACCAGAGTGGACGTGTTAATATATTGACTTAAAATTTTGTGTAATATGTAATCTTGAATTGCTTTCGGACAAAATTGCTCTATGCAGGGTGAAAGTGAGATGGAAATAATTAACAGTATTTAATTTCTAGCCAAGGATATTAGTAACTATATAATCGTTACTAGAGAGCATTTTAACATTTTTATAAAGTGGGGGTTGTAATGAGGGGGCGAATTTGAAAATAGCAAGTGATATGTCGTTTTCTGTATTTTAGGGGGCAAGGAATTCAGTTTTGGCCTTTTTCTAAAATTCTAAAAAGTGAAAAATATGTTGATATATTGTAGGATTTATGTGCAGTATTGTTGAAGTTTACTCTGAAATAATGGATTTAAAAAGTGAAGTGGAAGTAGAGATTCCATTGACAGCGGTCTTTTGAAATTCATCTGCTTGCTTCCAATTTTAGACTTAACATTATTACGCTAACTAGGAAGACTAAGTCTGTATGAAACATCTATTTCTATTTTGATAATTTTCTCATTGGATAAGTAGGCAATGCCTACAACTGAAGCATAGATGAATGCCATATTCAATTCAACCTAACCTATATCTTTAACCTAGTCATATAAGCGAGAGGTATAGTAGATGAGCCTGCTCTCGTACGTGTACATACAGGGTGTTAGTAAATAAGTGCGACAAACTTTAATTTTCAATATACAGGGAGTCAAAGTTTTTTTTAAAAAATGATAATTTATTTATTGTTATAGCTATGTGCACCTAACTAAAAATGTTTTATTCGAGATATTTTTATTTTCATTTTTTGTTTTGATTTATTGTTGTGTATAGGATAGGTTTTTGATATTGTTGCAATAGAAATTAAAAATACGCATTATGTTGTTTTATTTTTTTGTATAAAAATAGCGGCCCCTGTGAAAAAAAGGTAAGAGAGCTTTTTTGTCACTAATTAAACGAGGATTTTAAAAATAATTTTTATTTTAAATTATCTCAGTGGCGTATCATTTATTTTCTTAAAAATATCGACGCCACTGATTAACATAAAATTTTTAATCGGGTGTCAAAAAATGCGCTTTCTAGTCCTCTTAAAACCCACCAAATTCCATTTGAATATCTTAATCCGTTTCAGCGCAATAAATAAGTTATAATTTTTTTTAAACTTTGACTCCCTGTATATTGGAAACGAAGCATTTGCGGACCTACGTTTATATAGCAAACTGTCGTTATTTTTTCATGTAGAATCACCCCTTAAAGTTTGTCGCACTTATTTACTAACACCCTGTATAATGCCATAAGGACTCCGACCTGAAATCAAGTTTATGCAGTCGGCTATAATACCTATATGAATATTAAACAAAAATTTAAGGTAACATAAGCTACGTCGGCAGAAGCAAATCACGAAAGAGGGGTCTAGCTTTAGCCTGAACCCACCCTTTCCCAGATAAGCGTTAGGGTTATACTTGTATCTTTGTGTCCCTTTTCCCGCTTTGTCTGTGTCTTTGTCTCATTCTTTCACTGTACGGAGTGCATATATATATTAGTTAACTTATAAACTTCAGTGTCTAGTAATGTTTGTACATATTTCTTTTAGTGTGATTGTATTTTTCATGCCCTGGTTAGACCTAATAGCAGCTGAACTACCGCCAGGTAAAATAAAGGCTATTTATTATTCAAAAGATAGAACCAACAGAAACAACTACTCCGAGGGCTAATACCCCTACCGGCATTGAACTACACCATTGGTTCTTGATTTTCGTTGGGAATAAACATTGCAGATCAAAGTTCCCTCCTTCACCAACGTAACATCAAAGATATTGCTATCTTTGTATTTATTATTATTATAATTAGAACTCATACGGATGTGCTTTAAACGACAAAGGATAATATAGGTACCTAATGCTTTTGCTGCACGCTTTCATTTCAACGGGGCTTCACCAAAGGCACCCCTAGGTATTAGGGCTAAAAATAGCAATGAATCTACAAGAACACCTGGAAATTTAAATATAAAGACAGAAAATATCTAAAGAATATCTAGGATAAACAAACCTTTCCTATGACAAAGTGCAGGGGAAGGGGCTGCATCATCAAGGGCAAAAGCCTACGTAAGTTTCTCTCGGCTTGGTTTCAAAGCTTTTCTGGCCTAGCTTTCCCGAATAAAAGAAGGAAATAGAAGATGTCGAGAGCATTGGATACAATCAAGTTAGGTCAGGTACAGTAAAAGCAATAACCCATCGCCATCTCGTAATTACCTGTTCAAAACCTAAGTAAAAGCCCAAACTGCCAGAAAATTAAAGAAATTCTCGGAAAAGCAAACAAAACAAAACTAATCCATTTTCTTTTGCGGATATCTCGATCGATTTCTAGAGACTTTAGTTATACTTGATGGACACAGAGTGCCAAATTCGAATCTCTCCCTGATGCCAATAGCGATGTGGCACTTATTTTTTTTTGTGGCCCCAGGTGAAATTTGGACTTTAAATATCGAAAACTGTGCCCGCTAGCTGTGACAAAACGAAATATTTTTGAGAAGCGAGGGCGACTATAAACACCTAGGAGGGTATCAAGAACTTTTGCCAAGAAAATAAAAATCTTAATACTTGTGCAGGGGAAGGGTGGCAATTACTATTATTTTCCGATTGAACTAGGATAGCATTTGTTCAAGTAGTACGGAAAACCCTAGGAAACCGTAGAAATCCCAGTGGGTATATGACAATTAGTAAACCATACAGATAAAGCTATGAATAAGCAATATCGTAAATCCACATTTTGCTCAGCGTTTTTGACCACCAATGGTATTGTAGATGTCTGCATATGCTATGACCTCGAATTGAACCAGAGGTAAATTAAAGACAAAATAAGATTCAGTCCAAATAGTTTGAGATGCTAAGAACTCACATCAACGTTGCATATACAGGGTGATTTATTCATAACTACATTAATTTTAACAGTGGGTAGGGAAAAATATCCTGAACGCGAAATCGCAATTAAAAAAATTCCAACTTTTTTCTTAAAGCCGGAATTAATTTTTTTCTAAACCGCATTTTTACCTATTTGGCCCTCTATTTGCAGCTGCCAATGACTTTCTTTCAGGGCGCATGAGGCATCAGACTACCCTTGCCGTCATGCACGTCAGCATTGTTGCCAGATGTACGAAACTTTCATAAGTTTAAAGGAATGATTCAGTACATAATTATTTGCATTGTAGGCGAATGTTCTGCAAAATGCATGCGGAAATTATGGACAAAATGTTAACACTTAGGTACCTACCTCTTGTTGACGGTTAGTTTTGGCCTGAGACACCTTAAGGGATAAATGCCAACGAGAAAAATAAATGAAACGACTGCTTACGTGACCTTATGATTTTTGGATGCTTTATTAAGTACTCAACTAGGGGGCTTACATGATTTCGTGGTCCTCGACACCACCGAGGACGATCTTTTTCTTGATAGAACAAACTTCATTCACTTTCACTTCGCGCACTAATTTTTCCGCTCACTAGTTCACTGATAATCCTTTTTACTGCACCGAGACGCTCTTAGAGATGTGTTCTGTGGGTGTTTGTCTTCCTCTGAAATGAGAACGTCCAACATTAGCTAACATATCTGGGGTCTAATTGCTTAAACTTACCGTATACATTCCGCTTACGTTGTATCGAACACGAACAACACACTTTTCTCAGTCCTTTCTTTCTCGTTATGTTTTGCAATAGAATCGAAATTTTTGAAACAGTTTCAGTATTTTCCAATCACTGTTTGTTGAAACTGTGTGCGTCTCGTGCTTGTGATGGCAAAAATAGCGTCTGTGGGTGTTCCGCTTCCTCTGAAATAAGAGCGTCAACATTAGCTAACATATTATCTGGGGTTAGTTGCTTAAACTTACCGTGTACTTTCCGCTTAACTTGTATCCAACATGAACGACACACTTTTGTCAGTCCTTTCTTTCTCGTTATGTTTTCTTGCCATAGTTAAGGACTTATACCTATTTGCAATAGAATCGAAATTTTTGAAACAGTTTCAGTATTTTCCAATCACTGTTTGTTGAAACTGTGTGCATCTCATGCTTGTGATGGCAAAAATAGCGGCGAAGGTTCCCCACGATGTACCTACGCAGCCCCCGTTTTTTTATTGTGGCTACCCTTCCTATTTTCGAGGTCCCTGAACACGAATCTGACCTTTGTTTTTTTTGCTCGGACGTAGTTTCCGAGAAAATGAATTTTCAAATTTCCTTTTCACATCTCACTTTTCACGGCGATATTTGTCGTTCTCATCCGCATGAATTTTTACTGTACGCAGCTCAAACTGATCACCATATTATTTTGCACCTTTTGCAACATCCACACTTCGCGAAAACCCACGGAAAACAGGAAAAGCCCAAGATTTACACATTGTTTTCACGGCGTTTGCCCTAACCTAAAACCTAATGCCCTGTACGGCTTTCACGCATACGAAGTGACGTTTGTGTAGCAAAGTACCACCGATATTGATATTAAGAGAAGTAAACTGGAGCACTTGTTTGGCATGATAGAGCCAACATAATGTTGGTAAATGCTCTTAAAAAGACCAAAAAACCGTAGTCCCCAAATTAAACCTGTGAAATACAAAAAAGGATCACGACCCTTCTTTAAAATACGCATTGCGGTGATAGTTGCAAGAATAAACCTTAAGAAAGATTTAAGTAGGTATGCCGTGTTTACTTAGGCTATTTTCACCCGACATTCAGCGCGAGCGTAGTTGAACCCTTTCGGGACTGCGGCCGCCTGAGGATCTGTGCCCAGTGGACCACAGCAGGAAGCGCATGCGTGTATGTACGGTTCCGGTCCTTAATTGCAAAACAGTCATTACATAACAACAGATCTTTTCACAATATAAGTCATTTTTTGCATGCACCCACATGCAAATGAGCTTGTGTTCGAATTTATTGATGTATTTAAGTGCACAAGTAAGTTTTTTTTACGAGAAGGACCACCCAACTAGATGCCATTACTAGAAAATCAGCCAATGACATTAATTTGGGGACATGGCCAATGTAAAGTAGGCGTTCCAATGTATCCGTAGTCAACGCGTGTCCCTCCGGTTCCAGTCCTTTCTCATGCCTCCCTGCTTGCGTTTATAGTCGGTTCCGGTCCCACTGACTCAACTTTTATATGCGTGTTCGTCCGGGTCCGGTCCCGAAAGGGTTAAAGAAAGGTCATTTTTCTTTTTTGTATTTCGCAGATTTAATTTGGAAACTATTTACGGCCTTTTTAAAAGTATTTACCAACCTTATGTTAGATTGTGGACCTCTATCAACACCAATTTAAATAATGTTATTGACAAAGCTGGATGCTGGGCTGGGCGCTGGGCCTATAAAGTTGAACGTTTAAATTTTCATTTCATTAACATTTTTATTTTTCTTCAAAATACGCACTTAAAAGCAGGAGGTACTTCTTCAAAAAAGGAAGGGTAATTCTTCATTACGTAAAGCATTGAATGCCAAATTCCCTTGTGCGGATTTTGAGAACAAGTGCTCCAGTTTACTTATCTTAATATCGGTGGTACTTTAAATCAGGCCCCTCCCACTCACACGTCAGGCGCAGGCGTCAAACAGAAGAGCAATGGTTTGCATGAGAATCAATTTGAAACTGTCGGGAGCATGCGCAGTTTCAGTTTTGGAACGTCAAAATGAATCTGCGCATGTTCCTGACAGTTTCAAATTTCAAATTCTGCCGAAACAGAACAGACCTAATAGCGGATAGCGAACAGGGCCCCGGAAAACAATGCATGTTGAATATTTTATGTTTTCCCGCAGGTTTTCGCGAAATGTCGATGTTGCAAAAGGTGCAAAATAGTGTAGTGATTAGTTTGAGCAACATACAGTAAAAATTCACCCCGATTATAACCACAAATATCGCCGCAAAAAGTGAGGTGTGAAAAGGACATTTGAACATTCTTTTTTCGGAAACTACGTCAGAACACCAAAAACTAAGGTCAGATTCATGTTCAGAGACCTCTAAAATAGGGGGGGTAGCCACAATTAAAAAAAAAAACAGGGCTGCGTACACAGTGGGGAACTTTTGCCAAAATTGCTTCTTGTATTGTTACATCTCCTGCTTTGTGCAGTGAAAAGTGTAGTGACGTTCTCGAGGAATATGTGTCAGTTAAACGCGGAAAGTCCAAGGTGTGCTAACACTCTGATTTTCCAACCAACCAGAGGTAAATTCATAAACTCCATATTTTTTCTTATTTAAATTATGACAACTAAACGGCAACGTCGCGGCCGGCGCCATGTGCCCCACCAGAAAGCCTCATTTACGTGCATTCAGGTGCGCCTTGTTACGTGGGATTAGGGATAAATTGCCCCATTATTTAAACATGCAGGGAAATATTTTTTTTGCATTTTCGGCATATATATACCTCCCTGATGACGTGGTTAAAATTATTGTATTTATGAATAAATCACCCTGTATACAGGGTGTTAGTAAATAAGTGCGACAAACTTTAAGGGGTGATTCTACATGAAAAAATAATGACAGTTTGCTATATAAATGTAGGTCCGCAAATGCTTCGTTTCCGATATACAGGGAGTCAAAGTTTAAAAAAAAATGATAATTTATTTATTGTTATAGCTATGTGCACCTAACTAAAAATGTTTTATTCAAGATATTTTTATTCTCATTTGTTGTTTTGATTTATTGTTGCTGAATAGGATAGGTTTTTGATATTATTGTAATAGAAATTAAAAATACGCGTTATGTTGTTTTATTTTTTTGCATAAAAATGGCGGCCCCTGTGAAAAAAAGGTAAGAGAGCTTTTTTGTCACTAATTATAATAATAATATAATAATAATTCTCACCCTCACAATACTCCAAACTAGGAGTACCCCAGAAGCAAACACATGCTTGTGCGGGGGAGGGGGGCAATTACTATTATTTTGTCTTCGTTGCCATTTGCGGCTAGGGACGATTTTTTCCAGATAGAACTAGGATAGCATTCGCTCAAGTACTACGGAAAACCCTAGAAAACCGTAGTAATCCCAGTGAGTGTAGGACAATTAGTAAATCACACGGATAAAGCTATTTAGGAGCAATACCGTGAACCTACATTTGTCCAGCGCTCTTGGCCATAGCGGTGTTTTTCTTTAAAGACATAGGTATGCATGCGCCTGCCTCGAACCAAGGTCGGTCGAAGGCAGAGAAACATGCAGTCTAAAAAGTCAGCATTTATTTTAAATTATTATTAATTCTTATTTTCTTAAAAATATCGAGGCCATTACCCCTATGCATGCCACTGATTAACATAAAATTTTTAATCGGGTGTCAAAAAATGCGCTTTCTAGTCCTCTTAAAACCCACCAAATTTCATTTGAATATCTTAATCCGTTTCAGTGCAATAAATAAATTATCATTTTTTTAACTTTGACTCCCTGTATATCGGAAACGAAGCATTTGCGGACCTACGTTTATATAGCAAACTGTCATTATTTTTTCATGTAGAATCACCCCTTAAAGTTTGTCGCACTTATTTACTATAGGGCCAACTTTTTCCAATTATATTACACTCCCTCTAATCCGAACACCAGTTTGCATAGGTTTGTTTGGACTATGTGAGCATTCGGATTAGTGCTAGACAGTCGGATTATGGATGACCATGCGAATTATAGACATATACATATTTTTATTTTTATCATCCATATGAACAGATTATTATTAGAAAATAATTAATTCCTATAAATGTCCCTGGAATTCATACAGTTTACTAAGTGCCATTGCCCGCATAAATTATTGTTTAAGGGAATTATAAAATATACCTACTTTAATGATCATTTTATTACAAAGGCCTAGGGGGTAGGGACCTACTTGATAACTGATAATACTTACTAAATGCATTACAGCCTAGAATTCTTTACTTACAGTATTTCATGAAATTTTCCGGGGTTTCAACCTCATTATAATAATATAATAATAATTCTCACCCTCACAATAGTCCAAACTAGGCGTATCCCAGAAGCAAATTTCAACACATAACTTATATTTAAGGCCATTTGGGGGGGGGGGTGTTCGCACTACAGAATAGTTCATCACTAATCGCTGGCTTTTTCTGCCTTAAACAGTTTTTCTGTTAAGACTGTATTTTGCTTTGAAAATAGAACAACAATGGAACCCATAATATTATGCATAATACAAGTCTTACAGAACAAAGTCACTGCCTTACAATACAGTACTTTGACTTAAACTTGGACACTTGGGTTTTTTAAAAAAGAATTCTATTTACATATTCAACTCTTGAACATTTCAGATTGGTGTCAAGAGGCTGTGTCAAAGGCTGAAATACTTAGACTCATTTATCAGGGGCGGTTCCTTCACAGTAACGTGACTTTAGGTGCTCTTGGACTGCCATTTGGGAAAACCACGGTGATGCACTTGGTGCCGAGAGAAAACCTACCGGAACCCAACTCTCAGGGTAAGTTGGATAGTGTGGTTTTGAGCTAGGGTAAGTATATTTTATCAAAGCTACCTCTATTTTCAAGCAGAGTTTATTTCGTGATCTGGCTGTTTTGAAATAACTGCTAGTGTGTTTATAGTTTATTAGTATCCCTAATGTTTTGGTTATTTGCTAATGTAAGGTTGTTAAAATTCTCCACTTTATTTTGTTTTTGGCACCATCAATATGGAGTGCTCTCGAAGTAGCTAACCCTTCTTTTTAGAAAGTAGACACAATGCAAAAATAATTGTATCTGCACTCTGATTAGAATTTCAAAGAATTTCAAATAAAATTAGCTTTGCAGTATAAATTACAGTACTTACTGGAAAGTAAGATAAGTTAATGAAGACATTAACAAAGAAGGAGGAATGTAACTTAACGTTTTTGCCCTTTTGAAGATATTTATAACGAAGTAGTTGATTTCCCAACTTAAAGCATCCTGTATCTTTTACATCAAAAGTGTGTGGTACCATGTTCTTCTGAATTTTTTTAAATGACATTTTCCCGTTTCAATTTTGTACAATCATTTTACAACACCCTATACATGGTGTTTTTTTATTAGTACAGAAATTTTAACTAGTGGTAGGTTCTGACACCAAAAGCACGCCCATGAAAGTATTTTTAAAATGTGCAGAAAATAAAAATTTGAGAGACAATTTGAAAGACAGTTTGAGAGCCATTGGTCACGAGGTCGCTTTTTTTTACTACAGCATTGCCATACCATCAAAAAATTTCTTGAAAAAATATCTGTAAAAAAATTGCAAATTTCCACACCACCCATGGGGTATAGTAATGGCACGTTACATTTTTAAGTGGGTGTTCGCCTGTAGCCCTATCATTTTGCATAAAGAAAAATAACATCAAGACTTACCTAGCACCGAAGCACTCACCATAACCTAGTAATAATCACATTTACCACTTTACTAATTTGTTTTCACATTTCGCAATAATACTTTTTAAATTTTATTTAAAGCAGTTCTATAATTGATACATGTTTCTACAGTGTGTCCGCATTTGCTGTTCACAAGCAAAATCTATGAAGAGCCGAGAAAAATTCGCCATTATGTATTTTTTAGATTGGGTCTAAGTAAAGATAGGTAGCTATGATTTTTTAAAATGGTCAATTTTTACAATCCCATATTAGGGCTTTTATTAAAAATCTGACCTATGGCGTCATTTGGCATTGCTTCAAACCCCTGTATACCAAATTCCACGATTCTTTTCAGAATGGTTTTATTACAACCTAAACTGTTGCCCAAGCCAAGCAGTTTATCGCATAAAATGTCAATTATGCCATGGACAAAATAAATGAAAACTTATTTTTATTATTCTGTATTTTTATTATTCTGTATTGACGATTGCGCAACATTCCTATAGCTACATCTGTTTTCACCGTTAAGGGGTGGCACAGAAATAAACACTAAATTTTTGGCCGTTTTCTTCTTGAAAATTGTTTGGTATTATGATGTCTGCTTTTCCCCCCAAATAGATCATGCTTTGACTTAGAAACATCTTTTATTTATCCCAATTTGCTCCAGATTTTAAATTTAAAGTTAATTTATTTAATATGAGTCCCTTTCAACAAGCCAAAAACTGTGCAGTTTTGCCTAACACCTTTGTTTATTCCTCTGCGCAAAATTATCGTAGACAAATTTGTAGTTTACGTATTTTGTATCTGTTTTTGCAACATGTTTCCACTGATACCACCCGACATTTTTGCTAGCCCACTATCGGTCCTGGTTAGGGAAATGTAGTTCAGTTATAAATGTAGAGATGGCAAGAAAATGCTTAGCGACCCCCTGCATAATCTAATAATTATTTCTACCTTTTCTGCTACACTTATTTTTTTATTATCTATTTTTTTTATGCTTAATATTAAACCTGGCACTAAATTTACGTAAACTTTTTCGTGTTGTTTTTCATGGCTACTTTGATTTTTCCAATTATTATTTTACCATGCTTCACACTGTAATTATTGTTACAAATGGTCTTAAATCAATCAAATCTTGAAATTTTCATGCGTGTTCAATTCAGTCAAATTAGTAGTGTCTGTGAGATATCTTCCCTTAGCTCAATTTAAAAAATATATAATGCCGAATATTTCTCAGCTCTTCACAGATTTTTGGAGTGTTACCAAGCAAACACATACACAATGTATAAACTTAAATCTATTGATTTTGTTTACAATTAGAAATTAATGCACACAGCTATTACGATAATTGTTGAGTTACTCCACTTTGTTTTCATAACTCAAGTTGGGAGTTTGTTTAGTCAGTCCATTTTGGTAAATAAATATATCCATGTCAGATTTGATTTTAATAGTATAATATGCAATGACCATTAATAAAAAATAAAAATAAAAAGTACTTTATTTTTCAATAAAATTGTTCATTTGTTTTCGGCGGGTGTAATCTGGGCACTATATACCCTTTTATGCCTGTGTAAAGGAAAGGAAAACATAATCCTATATGTAAACTGGGCGATAGAAAATATCTATCAGTTACGAATGTGTTTCGCACACCACCAAAGTGGGTAATATTTATATACCGTTTGAACAGGTTTTCTTTGCAGGTCCCATATTCAATGTACCACTATAGTATTAAATGGGGAGACAGATGGAGGGGGTGACACGGCACGTGCAGTGGGTGGAGGCTACGATTTGATGATAATGACATGCTAGGAATTGACCTTGCCCTGAACGCTGCTTGCCGCGTAGTTCCTCCTACTTATACATAATATAGTCGGGCACTGCAAAGAAAACCAGTTCAATTTGTATAAAGGGTTTCATTGGTGTTGATACTTATTATATATGAGTTCTATCCGTTATCCTAGTTTTAAAAATGACGGCATTTTTAACAGAAAGTATTCGAGGAAAAGCCTCCTTGTTTTGGATGATTTCACATTTTCTAAATTATAAAAAAAATCTTAAATAGTCCAGAACAAAACATCATAGTTTTCGCTTGTGAAACGAATATTCGTACATTGTTTGCAGTAGATATTCTCTATACGGACAGTATATTCTCATATTGTTATATCCCTGTATATCCTCTGTTAAAACCCAAACTCCATGAAACTTTCAATAATTTCTAGTAGCCTAGGGAAATGTTTGTTGATTTTGAAAAGTCAATACATAATGCACTTCTTTACATTTGGCCTAAACGGTTGTCAGTTTCATTTGCACCAAGCTTGGTTCCGAAACATTCAGTCGGTCAGAAATAAAAACTCTGAAGTAGGTAAATGGCTGAAATATATGTTTGGATTGACATATTTGGAACCAAGTGCAGTTGCAGACTGTTTTCTCTTCGATTTAATGTCTTATAAACCAAACAATAAACTTCTCAATAGTTATGCAGACTATTTGTTAGAAACAAATACAGAAGAAAATGCCATATTTTCCCCGACTATTTGGGCTAAAAATACTTTGCCGGTCCCCGAATGACGAAGGCATGTGAGTCTTTTCATTCATTCAAAACCAAGTGTAGTTGCAGACTGTTTTCTCTTCGATTTAATGTCTTATAAACCAAACAATAAACTTCTCAATAGTTATGCAGACTATTTGTTAGAAACAAATACAGAAGAAAATGCCATATTTTCCCCGACTATTTGGGCTAAAAATACTTTGCCGGTCCCCGAATGACGAAGGCATGTGAGTCTTTTCATTCATTCAATTCTTTTTATATCCGTCTATATCAATGAATAAAGAACCCCATGTAGGAGTCGAAGCTCTATGGATATTATAAAATACGTGAGATGGAAATCGCCCTGTGTTTCGATACTTTTATGCTTAGCTGAGTGGCTTGTGGCTCTTTCCTGGCTTGTAAAACTAAATGTTAGGATCATAATCCATCGGTAAGTAATTTTGTAATTTAAATTAATTTTTGAGGCCATGCACTAAAGTGGCATGGGCATTTGTGTAGGTACCTACTACTTCATAATTGGAAATTTAAGGATTCCTAAACTTGAAGACATAAACGTGCCTTATAATTTTTGGCCTGCATTGTAGGTACTGATTTTACGAAAAATGAGGATTTCTGCCTCGATTAGTTTGTTGAAACCACTCAAAGGTGCACGCCACTGTGAAACCGGAAACGGCATCCCGCCATATACAGGAACTATCCCTGTGGCGCCTTAATCCCAGACATGCTCCATCCTTGAGTTCTTTATTCATGTTTTTATCAATGGTAACTCTTCCATATGGGCTCTGAGGCTAGAGCCCCCCCATTAGATAATGGGAAAAAATAACGCCCGCAACTGATAATGTACAGGGAGTGTCAAGGAAGAATCCCACCTCCCTTAACTTTTTAAAAAACGCTTCAAATGAAAGTTGTGGGGAATTTTATATATTTTTTTGATAGTGTCAACCGTTTTTATACAGGGGGTCGCAAAAAAGTAAAGCAAAACAAACTTGTAGTTTTTTATGGAAATACCCTGCATATTTTTATATTTTTGAAATCCACGATTTTTTCCGATTCCGAAAATATATGTCTGTAATATATTTGTGTCACTCGTTTGAAAGTTACAGAGTGTTGAAATATCGATTTTTGGGAAGTTGCATCGATTGTAAAATGTTTTGTTGTATTCTCCACTATAAAAAAATATATAAAATTCCCCACAACTTTCATTTGAAACGTTTTTTTCTATCTTGAAAAATAAAAAAGTTAAGGGGAGGTGGGATTCTTCCTTGACACACCCTGTACAGTGTCAATTTAACTAGACACTACACAGGAACGCATGTTTGGAGTCACGATACACCCTGTATTATGCTTGAAATGCATCTCGTGAGGATAATGGCGCAGTCGGCCCACCATTGACTGCCTTCTATCCCTACTTAGATCGTCATTGTCGACAAAGTTGTCAATTATACAGCACCTAATTTAAATTCGTATTATAAAGATGACTCTGATACATTTCGCATTTGGCAATTTAATATTATTTTTTATTTACCAACATAAAAACCACAAAGAAAACTAACGGTATACAGATTGGATTAATTTACTTAAATTATACAGGATGCCACTGGCGATTTGTAATTAAAATATGTCAGATAATGCTTAAATTACTGAAATAACTTTTTAAATTAACTGTTTGGTGCTATTAATACGAAACATCTCTAAAATTTTCGTTTCAATACGCTCATTTCTCTGCCATATATTATAGGGTTACTGCATAATTATTGAATAGTTGTTTACATTTCAAAATGCATAAGTGCACTTTTTTGACCAAGGAGTTGTTTAAGGGCAGATTGTAGTGATGATAACGAATTGAAAAAGTGTGTGTCTTGTGGGATTTCAACCACTGACCAATAGTTTGGTAGTCAGAAGCTTTAACCCAAGTGCTAAATTACTGCCTATTGTTCGATAACTATAATATGCAGCTTTTAGTTGACACTGGAGAAATATGGATATTAATTTTTCTTTCATATAATTCTCAATTTCGCACCCACTATCTCACATTTTGAACTGATTTTCTTTGAAAAGCATAAATTTTAGAAATTTACCAAATAAACAGTAACGTTGAATTGGCATAATTGATCAATTTTAAAGGTGTCATGGTCATGGTAATCGAATAATAATAATAATAATATATCCTTTATTTGCTCATTTAACAAGTACAGTACTAACAGAAGTAGACATGAACAGCAAACAGTACAAAGCGTTTTAGCATCGTCAAAAATGGCAGAAGTAATTACTATTTACAATTACAATAATTACACAAAATTGTAATCATAGTATTCTTTCAAATCATAGGGGCACAAGTTAATTAGTAGTTGATGTATTTCAGATTTGAACCTATTATATGGTCAATCACTAATCTGTCCTGGTAGATGATTAAATAATTTTATTGCTTGCGTTAAAAAACTATTATGAGTTAGTTTCAGTCTATGTTGCAGAATTATGATCTGAAGATTATTTCTTGTATTATATGAGTAAATTGGTTTGTGGGTTCGATATATATCTGGGTTTGTCTTTAGGTATAAAAGACATTCCCTAATATACAGGGCCGGTAGGGTTAAAATGTTAAGTTTTTTGAAATAAGAACGACAGGAGTCTCTACAGGAAATTTTTGCAATTGCTCTTATTGCTATTTTTTGTTGCTTAAAGATATACCTCCAGTTAATTGAGTTACCCCATATGATGATACATTACATCAGGTGACTTTGGAAAAGACCCATGTAAACCATCCTCGCCACATACTCTGGGGCAGATTGTGAAATCTTTCTAATAAGATAAGAGGTCTTAGACAACTTATTGCTTAGTTCGTGTATATGAGTGTTAAATGACAATTCTTTGTCTAACTGAACTCCTATAGTATATTTCCTAACAAGTGCGGAAAGTGCCACTTTTCCGCACGCGATTGCAGTTGGCTGAACGACGTGTAGCGGAGTTCAGCCAAGAAATCGAGTGTGGAAAAGACACTTTCCGCAAGAGTTGGGAACACTATTTTTTCTACAAGCGTGCGGAAAAGTAAGATACTTTTCTGCACGCATTTACTTTTCCGCAGGCTTGTAGAAAAAAAATTTTACCACTGAATTGTCACAGTTGATGTCCCTTAAAGTAAAATTAATTGTAGTTGTTTTGTTCAAATTCAGGCGGACTTTATTAGCGGCAAACCAATTTTGTGCTTTTTGGATACTACATATTTTATGTTCTTCAAGTTCAGTAAGGTTTTTATCATAAGCGTATATTGTTGTGTCATCTGCATATTGAATAGTATTTGTGTTTAGATAAGAGTTAAGATCATTGACGTACACGATGAAGAGGATTGGGCCCAATCTATTCAAGGTGAGTTTTTTTCGATGCCCACTATGAGGATCTTGGAAACTAGCAGAGCTAGAACAAAGGTTGAATGGGGAAAGAATTGCAGTTTTGAATGCTCAATCTAATGCCCCTTTTGGATTTTTTTAAAAGTTCATGGCTCACTAGTTATTTCGAAGAGTGATTTTTTGCTATTTCATCAGATCTCTGTAGCTCCGTTATTTCTGATTATACAGAATAACTGTAGATACAAAAATTGTAGATAATTTTGGGCTTAATATGATAATCTAATCCAATTTTTTATGTTGTTTGTGATTTTTGAGATATGACATAAATTTGTGTTTTTTTAAATGTAAATCATAGTTGGCTGTGGCCTTATAAAATCGGCCATTTTTTGAGCTTTCCAAAGATATAATACTCGGCATAGTTATTATAAAAAATAAAAGAGCTATGGCTAATTTTCTGATTTTTTTTTATTTTCACATAGTCGGCCATGGAATATTTTCATAATTATGTTCTATTTTATAATTAGACATACTTCAAACTTTCTAATATTTTGTTTTTAGCTAGTAACAAAATTAAAAAACTCAAATTCAAATTATTATTATTTTAAAAGGTCACCTCTTAAAATAAAAAAGGTGTTCAAACAAGCCACCATTATTATTTATGCAAATATTGCATCTTTTTAAAACTGAATTTGTTGCCTGTCAATACTGGCAATTGCTTCTAAAACAGCTGCTCTTAATTCAACAATTGTCTCATACTTTATTTTGTACTGTTCCCTACAAAAAGAAATCCAAAAACAAACAAATCGGGGGATCGGGGCTGCCAGCAAATAGATCTATTTCTCCCTATCCAACTATTTGGATAGAGCTGATCTAGGTAATTTCTTACGGGCAATTAATTATGTGGTGGAGCTCCATCATTATAACTTTTGTTTTATTTTGTTACATTTTGTTACCAGCTAAAAATAAAATATTTGAAAGTTTTAAGAATGTCTTATTATAAAATAGAACGTAATTATGAAAATATTCCATGGCTGACTATGTGAAAATTAAAAAAAATCAGAATATTATCCATAGCTATTTAATTTTTTATAATAACTATGCCAAGTATTATACTTTTGGAAAGCTCAAAAAATAGCCGATTTGATAAGGCCACAGCCAACTATGATTTACATTTAAAAAAAAACACAAGTTTATGTCATATCTCAAAAATCACAAACAACGTAAAAAATTGGATTAGATTATCTTATTAAGCCCAAAATTATGTACAATTTTTGTCTCTACAGTTTTTCTGTATAATCAGAAATAACGGAGCTAGAGAGATGAAATAGCAAAAAATCACTGTTTTCAAAATATCTAGTGAGCCATGAACTTTTTTAAAAATCCAAAAGGGGCATTAGATGGAGCATTCAAAACTGCAATTCTTTCCCCATTTAACCTTTGTTTTAGCTCTGCTAGTTTCCGAGATTCCCATAGTGGGCATTGAAAAAAACTCGCCCTGTATATTGACCAAATATGCTGTAGTGCTGCAGTTCTATTGTTGTAACTTGTAATGTTGCATTTCTATTGGTTGTAAACTTTTATAGTAATACAAAAATCTGTGTCGCAATAAACGGCATTTATATTACAGGTAGTATATGTCTAATAAATCAATTAAAGTATGGAAGTAGAAAGAGCTTTGTTTTATTTGGAATAGAGTTCTCATCTACTAAGTAAATTCTGGTTAATGTCCTACGAGGGCAGTCCGTTTTGATCAGTTACCTGGTGCTGGGTAGGACCCAAGGAATTTTTAAACTTTAATTGTGTTGTGCCAGTTTTGTTTGCTAGATTGTGTTCGATTAATTTACGGTCCTCCATTAGAATTCATAGGACTAACAGAAAGTATAGCAACCATTTGTTGACAAAAAGGCAGATTTACTCTGTTAACTATCATAGCTCCTACTATGAAATACCAAGTTTAGAAGTAAATCCTTTTATTTTTTCAAGTAACTGTTCCTAGTAAACAAAATAACGAGAGGTGATACAAAATATGCACTTAATTGGGAAACAAGCTGTTCTAATGATTTTTGTGGATTATTGTTTCAGATCAACGACAAAAGAGCAAAGGTGGGAACAGCAGTTGTTGTTCTGCATCATGTTGTATTTTGTAAGTGAATTCATTTTTTTGTGAAGACTAATATCCATGGAACGAAATTTTCTGGGAGTGTAAGAGTCTCGATATATGTATAGATTTAACTTAATTCTTATTCTGGAGGAAACGGAGGTTTCATTAAAGTTGTGATATATCAGTGTATAAATTGTAGAAAAGTTGATACTCAATGTGCCAGACTTTTAAGAGTGTGTGATGAAGTTATGGAAAGGAACTTTTACATTCACTCATTGTTAATTTTTTAGCATATTTATATTAAATGGTTATATATGTATATTGTTTTATAATTAGGAAATTTTATTTTTTTGTCATCTATATGAAATTCATATGCATGAAAATGTAAATTATTGAAAAAGTACATTTTATAAGCCTACACTTTTAACGAATTGTAATATAATATATGTATAATTGTTGCATATTACAGAAAATGAATACCTATCCAGAAGGATTTCCGCAGAAAATGTAAACTTTTGTGAAATACCTTTCATAATATATTGTACTCATCATAAAATTTATATAAAGGAATAAAAGTCTACATCACAGTACCTGACAATAAATAATTCAACAATCTATTTATTTTGCAGTGGTTCTTAACAGTTTGACACTGTAAGGGCCATATGGTTTTGAGGTGCAGGTAATTATAATTAGTATTACTTTTGATAATATCAAACAAGACAAATTAAAGAAGATACCTTTGACATACCTTATATAAATTTGATGGTGGATGCAACCTAAAATGTACTATAATAGAATAGTAAAAGCGGTTTTTGTATATTAAAGTGTTCAACTATAATATTATTCAATGTACAACAGAATAATTATTACTTTTAGATGTGCTGTTATTGAAAGTTTGATTTTAGCTTTTATCTATTTAAACTAATTTATAAATTATTTTCATTTCAGTATTATCAAATGTTTCTTTTGTTGAATTTCCAATGAAGGCGTCGTGAATTGCTTTTAATGTTTGACTATTTTCGAAAATAAGCAAGAATTTATTTGTTGAATAGTAACATTAATGGGGTGGTGTCTGTATGTTGTAGTTAGACATATTAATTTAGTCAAGTTGAATTTGGTTATCAACAATATTTTATCGACTCCATTAAGTCCACAACAATCAAATACATACTATTTTAGTAACTTGGGTATGATGACACCTTGCAAAAATAATCACAAATTATTGTTAGTGATCAGTTTTGAGAAGATCCAAGAGCTAAACACGAAGTTAAATGATGTATGAATAGTCTTTAAATTTCACAGTGTCGGCTGCAGGGTAAGAACTAGATTTGCAAAGTGTATAATCCTATTTGTCTAAATTGAATAATTTCTAAAATTTAACAAATGTTGTCTCATTAAATCCTTGTCTGAAAATAAACCTCGAGAGCTAGTTTACAAGCCCACTCTGTATCTCGTTTTTGAGTAATTTCAGGGCTCTTAATTGGCCAAAGCTGATCCAAACTCGTTTAGTAGCAGGAAGAGTTTGCCACTGCCTTACATTTTAGTTTATGAACCTTTATGAGTATTGTGAAAGTCTATAAAAAAGTAAGAATTTTTGCCCTTTAATTCGGATTAACTCAAGACAGAAAAAGATTCTTACAGTTGTGGTCTTTATTTGTTTGTTTGTTTGTCCTTTTTAAAAACATTGAAAAGTTTACTACAAATAATCTCAATCTAGCATATGGCACAAGAACACTAAGCATAAATTTTCCTATAGACTAACTATAGACAAAGCTACACAATAGACTATCGTGGTCTGTGTTTGTTTGAGTCATTGATGTTCCTTTTTAAAAATTGAAAAGTTTACAACAAATGATACAAGAACACTAAACATAAATTTCCCTGTACATTGATTAACACTAACCACAGACAAAGCTACACATGACTATCAAAACCATTGTTGAAATTTCCACAAGACACCAAATATTTGGCATACAATTTTATATCAAAACTAATAACTAAATTAAAATACCTCAACTTAGTACCATATCCTAAGAATTGTAAGACACTACAATTTATATGTTTTCATTTGTTTTCATCCCAAAATTAAAGTTTGAAATTTGGTGTGCCGATATTTGAGATT
This sequence comes from Pseudeuparius sepicola, assembly GCA_963920635.1. Classification (NCBI taxonomy): domain Eukaryota; kingdom Metazoa; phylum Arthropoda; class Insecta; order Coleoptera; family Anthribidae; genus Pseudeuparius; species Pseudeuparius sepicola. Next base: position 41,036,221 of record OY987303.1, on the reverse strand, counting down.
TTTGCCGACGGTTTCAACAGTTCTTCTGCCTATCAATGTCTTCTTTAATCTATGGACTAAATGAGAAAATCCTTCATACAGTTCTTTGCAAGATAAGTGAAACAAGAGGTGTGAAAGTCAAGAAATTTTCGAGTTGAAATTGGACCATTTGAGGTTATTTTCTGCCTACGTAGAGTTGAGGCCTATGCTTTTATATTTTCCAGAGACCCTTTAAAGTAAGGGGACCCAGCATTATACTTTCCAAATTGAGGCCGTTTCTTTCCTCATTCTAATGGTCTCAATGATGCCAAGTATGCCATTTTATTGGAGAATCTATGAATATAACAGGTACTTTGATTGTTAGTAAAAATTAATAATGGTTTCCATGATTTCTAAAAATTAGGCTTGACAATGTTCTGTCAACAAACACAGAATATGTATATAAGGATGGTAAGTCAGTGCCGATTTTGCTTATTTGAGAATTTGTCGCTATTGCACCTTGTTACCAGGTTCCTCAAACCATTTGTAATATGTAGGTATAATAGGTACGTACTTGAACTTTCTTCCCTTGTTGAATGTATCTACCCAAAGAACTTTCACAGATTTCGGGATGGACTAATAAGATTAGGTCTTGTACTTAGTTCTAATCATGTAGTTTTTCTCGGTGCTCATTATAAAATTTTTGTAATTTTATTTCTCTCCCAAGGTACCTCACAAACGTAAAATAAACTTATAGTTGTAGATAAAAACTGTTTAAAAAAAGACCTGACTGAAGCTACCTGCTTAATAATTTAAAATTTACGAAATACCATTTTTGTTTTGAACTACTTATAAGTAATGCCCAAGTACCTAATGGGAATTGTAGGATTACTAAAGGTGAAACAAGAAAAATCTTGTTGCAATTATTGGGACTACTGCAGGCGGCCGCATTACCTTTAATTGACTATCTGGAAGTTAGAAAACTTAAAAATTGTGAATTATGATGGGAAATATTTTGCCTCTTTTAGAATCTATGGCACTGGCATGTCACATAAAACCTGATGGCAATTGGACACTGACATATAACATAACCTTGTACCAGCCCACTTATGTAGTTTCCTTGGAGTATACAGAAAACAAACTTTCCCTCAAGGCTTCACTTTTCCTATGTGATAGACTGTGACATGCTGGCTCCCCTTATTTTAAAGAGTCCCTGATATCTTCCATTCTTTAGTCAATTGTTTTATTGTTTAATAGACAAGGTGCCTTTCCTGTGCAAGATTCGCGAAAATGTTATTAAGGAAAGTTATTCAGAATAAAAAATCTCATGTATCCTGCACAGGAAAGACACCTTGTCAGTTTGAGACTGATCGGCCTATACGTGGGCATAATTTTCTGTTCTGAAAAACTTTTCTTAGTTTTCCCATATCATGCACAGGAAAGGCACCTTGCCTATTAAAGGATTAAAAATCAAAGTAAGTCGATTAGTCTAAAACGTTGTACATGAGCATAATTTTTTATTCTGAACAACTTTTATTAGCACAATTTTCCTGTATCTTGATGGCTAGCCAGCCAAGAAAACTTTACTAAGGAGCTTTGACTCCGTCTAATTTTTGGTTCAACCACGTGGCAAGTTCCAGTGTGGGATTAGTCATGTGAAGGAACTTGTGTTTCGGGGAATGCACTCTCTGCATAGAACATCAGTGCTTTCTTGCGGCGCTTTTCCTCTCTTGTACATGGATAGTCTTTTTGGTTGAAACAATAAAGCCCCTTTTTCTTCAAGACTATCAGATATAAGACAATTTAAAAATATCTTTTTCTAGGTCTTACGACAAAATGTAGGTCTTACGACAAAATGTTATTAAGAAAAGTTGTTCAGAATTAAAGACTGAGTAGGTGTGCAAAATTTCAAAAGCCTACATCTACTTTGATTTCGAAATTTAAAACCGAGAAAAATTAATTTTTCATAAAGGTACATTTTTCGAAAAAAGCTCTATACTTTTTTTCTTAGAATTGATTGGAAAATTTAGAGAAGGCAGAAAAACATTACTTTTCCAGTGGCATACAATTTTTTGTTATGAACCCTCGGCTCTCCGGCACTGGTGGAAGTAGACAAGCCGAATTATTTTTAATTTATAGCATTTAATTTGTGTCTGAACTGTACCAAATATGCCTGCCATACCTGTCGTCCTTTAGGAAAAATAAAAGAAAAATTGAAAAAAAACTTTGACGTCCTGTATAACGAAAACCACTAGGATTTCGATAAATGTTCATATGAAAAAAAAACGTTTTTTTTTATTTTATAGCAGTTTTTAAAGTATTGCTGAGAAAGTTTGGACAACCCTGTATAAATTGAATGACATTTGTACAGAAAAAAGTACTGTGAGTGCTGAGAGCGACCCCTTTGACCAAACAATTCGTTCACAAAACTGGATTATTTTTTAAAAGAACGTAATAAATTTAAAAAAGTATAATAAAACATTATTTGAACACTCCTCCACCGATGTTGACACAAATTTGAAGGCGAGCAAGGAATTCGTTATAGCTTTGTCTAACCTCATCTAATAGTCAAAGTAGGCCAATTTTGCCACAAATGGGAATTAGGTCGTAACTATTAATTCTGAACAACTATTATTCCTAGTGACTCTTTTTCAAAAGATTGAAAATATTATATTTTAAGCAAAACTTTTATCAAGTGTGCTTTTTACCGCAAAATGTAAAATAAAAAAGTTTTACCACTTATTCACTCTAACCGTGGACATACTGTATATGAGTACCTTGAGTTAGTAGGCATGTTCTTAAGCCTGTTTTACATTGACAATTTCAAGTCACTTCAAGTACAAATTAATATAAAAAATCGTGTGTTACACTGGAAATTTCTTTGTGAATTAATTCACGAATTTCTTCATGAAGTTACTTCACAAATTAGAGCATGTTCTATTTTCCGTCAAGTTTTGAGTGAACTTCAGGAGTACTAACATTGAAAATTTGTACACAAGGAAGGTTATATTTTGATACTGGTTTGTTTCTACATAATTTTAAAGATAATATTCTTAGATAAAAAGGTGTGTGTAATGTTCAAAATTTTACGAAATAATCACAAACTCTTCCCGGTCAGCAACGCAGGCATGTCTGGTTCTATTACCTCCTTGGTGAGAAAATCCAAATTGAAATAAATATATAGCCTTTATCAAGCTCTTCTGGGAACTAGGACATAGGAGTTTCAAAAAATTATCTAATGTGCAACATGCCAATGTTATGGTTTTCACTTTTTTCACATTTAAATTAATTGTAGCCAAAAAAAATCTAAATGGATTGGCTAAAATGCCAAATGCATTTTCAACAACTCTTCTTAATCTGTAGTTAAAGATGCTTTGTTTTTTGGTAATATTTCGAAATGAATATGGTTTTAAAATATATTCTGATTAGGGGAAATGCAGAACAAAAAAAATATTTTGTTCTTTATTCTCGTGTTGGTATCTGCTAGAATCTGACATAAAGTGACAAAAAAAATTCATATATTTCTTTATAAATAATTGTGTGCGAGTATTTTACCTCTTTATATTTAGAGAAATCCATGAAAGCTTCAAAGTTTTAACCTGTATGGAAACCACATACAGAAACTAAAAAAAAAAATTATCTGATTTCATCCCTTTACAAATTAAATATTATGTAAATGTAAATGAAGACATTTCGAGTGGAGAATTTTACCAAAAAGCTGTTTTTTTTTGTGGAGACCTTGAGGTGCCCTTAGTACATCCTGAGAAGTTCGAGCAATTTGAGCCATGTGTTTTTTTTTTAGGGGGTTAAAGGGGCGTTTTCATTAACTTTTGTAGTAGCACTTTTTCGACAAAAATAATCATGCAAAAATATTTCTTATAAAATTCTAAGCAAAAAAGTAATTACACTTTTTTTCGTAGGATCAATCGTTTTTTGAGTTAAAGTTGCAGATAAATGTCTGCATTTTTTGAACAAATGCGTGCTCTTTTCCACCCGCAGGGATAGAGTACTAGGCCTGCTGATTTTATGTGGTATCCCCAGTAGACATCTGACACTTAAAACAACCCTTGGCAAAAATCATTCGTTCTCCTCCACCAGATATAATTCTGTGTCAACTTCATTGTCCTCTTCATAAACAGCTTCGTCAATTGGCTGATCAGTTCATGGTATCCTACCTTCAACTATATCTATCTCCTTTGTTACTAACTATTTCTTCCGTTGTGGCGTTCAAACAAGATTGTCCATGGCAAGGTCCGCATACTGCAGAACAGCGGAGACCTAGTTTTCTAAAGCTACAACTAGCTTTACAGCCTTTGGTACAGTTGCAGTATTGATCAATTATTGATCAATTGCTCGGGAGCCGATGACAAGAGGTTGTGAATAGGTTCCAATCTAGCTAACTAGGTCTCCGCTTTTCTGCGGTATGCGGGCATTGCCTTGGACAATCATGTCTGAACGCCGCAACAGAAGAAATAGTAACAACGGATATATAGATCAATATATAGTTGAAGGTACTGATCAACTGATCAGTCAATTGACGAAGCTGTTTATGAAGAAGTATGAAGTTGACATAGAATTAGATCTGGTGGAGAGAACGAATGATTTTTGCAAAGGATTGTTTTGAGTGTCAGATGTGGGTTAGGGGATACCAGATAAAAAAAAGTGGAACTAGTACTCTACCCCTGCGGTCGTGTGGAAAAGAGTACGCAAAAATACAGACATTGTATCTTTCTGCAACTTTATCTCAAAAAAGATCGATCCTGCGAAAAAAGTGAAATGACCTTTTTTTATAAGAAATATTTTTGCTCATGACTATTTTTGTTGAAAAAGTGCTACTTCTCGAGATAATGGCCAAAAACTGAAAAAGGCCCCTTTAACCCCTTAAAAAGAAACCCATGGCTCAAATTGCTCGAATTCTCAGGATGTACTAGGGGCACATAAATAAAGGTCTCCACAAAGGAACAGCTTTCCCGTAATTTTTTCCTATTTTGGACTCGAATTTACTGGGCTGAAAGTGTAAACAAATAAGAAAAAATTTGGATTATCTGAAGTTCATTCATAACTTAATATACAAGGTGTTCCAAAAGTAAGTGTAAACCTTCTGGGGGCGTAATCCTCTGATAAAAATAGGATAAAAAGTTCCTATCAACGTGAGCCCGGAAATGCTTTTTTGCCCTTAACCTTCCCGGTATGTGATGCCCCTGACTAAATCGGAAATATGAGGAAAACCTTCTTCAGGGTGCCCCATTCGAAGAGGCTAGGTCCATTAGAAAGCATTTCTGGCCCCACATTGATAGGAACTTTTGTCCTATTTTTATCCGAGGATTATGCCCCAGAAGGTTTAGGCATACTTTTGAAACATTTTCCAATTTAAACGTTCACTCGATATTATTTTTGCACTATTTTGACATTTATTTGGCTCACTACCTATGTGCTTTAAATACATAGTTGGCTATCTGTTTTCCAAGATATGACACTTATAGCCGGGAAAAGTCTTATAAATACGTCAGTCAACGATTTTACTCTATATAACAGTTGGTGCTTGTTACAAAAGGAAGAAGTGATATAACAGAAAAAAATTAATGAGTCTTGATGGAATCTACAGATTGAATATAAATATTTTCATGTAAGTTTAACTACTACTTTCGAAAATAACTCAATAGTAAAGTTCTTTAGGTACTTTTCAAATTAAATAGAGGTAGACATTTTTACTAAGTGTTACTAATGAGTAATATAGGTAGTTTTAGTTCCGTAGTTGCATCTGACTTCTGATTTCTCTGGAAGTGAGCATCACTGCATCAGCTTTTTGAGAAACTGTATGCTTTGTAGTTTTAAAATTATCCTTGGTCTCCTGGTGAATTTGAGGCCAAATTTAAATTCCAAAATTGTCCATGTGTCTAGTCTTTATTTTTCTACCTCAAATATAGTGTGAGCGTTTAAATTGAACCTATTTTATGTTATTCGAATTTAGCTCATTCTTTCTCTTCATGATGCTAGATATTTGAGTCATGTTTTTTTTACATTAGGCAGTCCCAAAATAACCAAGGTGTCATCAGCAAACTTAAATTGTTTACTGTAATTGGTTGATAAAGCTGAGGATAGAGAATGTATGTATAAAATGAATAACAGTGGGTGCATTGTCTATCCTTTTAGCTTTCCTTGTTTGTTTTATAGGAGCATTATGTTCATGAAATATTTGAACCCTAACTTTTTTATTTCTTGTGTTAAAAACATAATTAAGAACGAGTTAAAGACAATTTTATGAGTTTTCGTGTGGTGGTGTTATATTGTATACAAGATGTTTACAAAAAGCATGGCAAACTAAACCTACGTTTTTTAAAAGAATACTGTGTATATTATTAAATTTTTGAAATCTACGCTCCATCCCGTTTCCATACATGTTACATATTTGCTCCAGTCTTTTGGAAAATGCACGGCATTGAAACTTCCAATTTTGCACTTTTCAAGCCTATTAGATATAACAAAAATGAAACCTTGCCAAGCATTTGCCCATGACAAATGAAGCAGTTCCACCTCCTATGCATCAAGATCACTTGACAAAATTTATGTCATTAGGCATTAGTTTTATTGTTGCCAAGATTTAAATGTATTAATCAAATTGAAAATTCTTTTCGATCCTTAAACTGATTTGCACAGTAGTTTGTTGATGTTTCAGAAACTAATTGCTGTATATATTTTCTTCTAACTTCGAAATTCAATATTCTTTTATAACTTCGCATTCCATTATCAGTTCAGTGGCGCACCCAGGGGGGGGCAGGGGGCCTTGCCCCCCCAGACCTCTCATATTTTAAAAAATTCTCGAGGGTGTTATCGTAGATGTACTGTCCTCTGTGCGACTGTCGGCAATTATTTTCCCAATCCGAGACCTGGCCTGGATATTTATTTTAATCATAAAATATTTTGTATACAATACGTCAAACTTTTTAAGTTGCCCCCCCTCCCCCCCAATCACATTTTCTGGGTGCGCCACTGTATCAGTTACTTCATGCTCTGTTTTTATAGACTTTTTAAAGCTTTCTTCACAACAATTTATGCACTTACAAAATTAGAACTACAGGCATATTTGTGATGTGCATTGGGGAGGACTGAAAACATTATTTTTCGAAAATCTGAAAGGGGTAGTTTCCAAAAGTTGCCTTGCAAAATTTTTAAACTGTCAATTTTCAATTGATTCCTAACCGCCCCCTGGCGAAGTGAAAATTGCAAATTTAATTTTGTTTTATTAAAGAGGTAGTGTGGAAAGTGTTTTTAATTATTATTCTGTTAATATTGTCATCACCATTGACATTGTGCTAGACTCGATACGTTTAATAGACCGGGAGATAGTGACAGATTTTTGGACGTGATTTTACCCAGTATGCCTTTCATAGGGCATTATGTGGCACATATTCTCACAATAATAAGGTATGAATCAGAGAGTCATCCTGGGTTCTTCATGTGAAAAACTGAGTTTTCAATTATTCGAAAAATATGCGTTTTGATGTGATTTTATACAGGCTGCCATAATGAACTTCAAAATGAAAATTCCTCGGAAAACCATAGGCATACCGTTAGGGTGGGTCCAAAGGGCTATTATTGCCACGTGATCTTGTATTTTAATAATTAATTTTTCCATGTTTCTGAACAGGCTGCCAATGAGAAGTACGCAAGTTCTTATTATGAAAATGCTGAAAAAAGGATGGCATACCTTTCGCGCATGTCCAAGTACTGTTTAAATTGAATGTTATTTAATCATTTAAACGAGTCATTCGATGTAAAGTGTACTTGGACATGCGCAAACCGTATGCCATCTTTTCTTCAGCAGTTTCATAACAAGAACTTGCATACTTCTCATTGGCAGCCTGTTCAGAAACGTGGAAAAATTAATTATTAAAATACAAGATCACGTGGCAATAATAGCCCTTTGGACCCACCCTAACGGTATGCCTATATTTTTCCGAGGAATTTTCATTTTGAAGTTCATTACAAAACACATGGCAGCCTGTATAAAATCACATCAAAACGCATATTTTTCGAATAATTGGAAACTCAGTTTTTCACATGAAGAACCCAGGATGACTCTCTGATTCATACCTTATTATTGTGAGAATATGTGCCACATAATGCCCTAGGAAAGGCATACTGGGTAAAATCACGTCCAAAAATCTGTCACTATCTCCCGGTCCATAATGCAAATCAACAAAAAATGGTTCTTGCCCTGCAAGTCTTGCAGCCATAAAGCTACGAAAGATGGACCACTGAAGATGGTTTACTAACTGTAAGTAGGATCTTGCGACTGTATATTAGCTTGGGCCTAAATCACCTATTTTTTCAAAATTTTGGATATTGGGATTTTGAATAACTATTAAAAGTTGCCTAGTTTTAAAACAAACGTTTATTTTGGATTTTTTTATTGTGTGACGTGATGTCTCTAGTGAGATTCAAAAATAAAGAAATCAACATTTTGAAATTTGATTTGGAATACCGTCTAATATTCTGAGATTGATAATGCAGAGCTAATTTTTGTTTATAATTTTTTTATTGCGATAAACCTTTTGCCCTCTACCGACCATCAACGTTCAAGAAATCAGAGTTTTTTAAATTATACATAACTTTTTTTATGTTTCAATGGTATTTCTGTAGGTACAGGCCAGGCCTCATAACTAGGCATGAGAAATAAGCAAGGAATCAAGGATTTTGGGTAAGTGCGGCAAAGTTGCACCAAATTGGACTCTGTGGTACGGCTTTTCAAATCAACAACTTCCCCTACATTCCCTCACACCACCCCACTCCTCCCTGTACCATAGAGGTATAAAATAGTATTGACTGATGTATTAAAATTAAAATAGTAAATCACTGCATTATTATTATAATAATTTATAAGTGGATTTAAAGTTTTACACTGTTACATGGTGTTTTGAGATTCACGTAACGTGACATTACGCGGATTTCTTTGATTGTCAAATCAGTATTAGTTAAGTAACTTAAAAATGATTGTGTTATTATAGAAGAATCTCATGGTAGTTTTTTTATATGGGTTTATTACACTTCTTTATCTTAACCGCGAACCAAAACTTTGATTTTGTACCCGATGCACGTTTCGCTAACTATGTTAGCGTCATCAGGAGATGATTAAGATTAACCTAATTATTCCTACCTACATTATGAAAAGAAGACGTTTATTTCCAACAGGATTACACCCAATTATAGGAAATACAGACGAAAAAGAAATCAAACAATGTGCACTATACATGCATACCAAAATATTATACATCAAAATAAATATACTCTAAAAAGTGATGCTGTTCAAAATAGCCTCCAGAGATTCGTGATGTATATCCCTATCTTTACACAAGCTATCAAACTCCCTACATAAAACATACACAGGACACATATACATTACATTTGTATTGATTGAGGGATTGTAAAACACTGGTGTATGACGGGTCTCACAACGCGGTACCATAAAATTAATGCTTTGCAACAGAAATGGGCAATCGATATTGTTATGTAAGATATTATATAGAAATTTTACAGCGATTAATCTCCGTCTCTCATGCAGTGAGGTATCTCGACAACGTGACAACAGTAGATCGTGATCATAACCTCTGTGTGCATACACTCGGTCTTCTTTATACACAAGATATTTAAGGAATCTTCGCTGTACTGATTCAATACTATTTATGTGGCAGTTGTATATGGGTGACCAGATTAAAGTGCAGGATTCCAGTCTTAAACGGACGAAAGTGTAATATAAGAGCTTTAGTGTCTGTGGATTTTCAAATAATCTGCTATTCCTTATAACAAATCCCAGTGTCCTTGCAGCTGAAGAAACCAGGTATTGAATGTGAGGTACAAATGTAAATTTTTGGTCAAAGTAAACACCTAAATCTTTGATAATATCCAATCGATCTAAAGCAGTTACTCCAATTTTGTAACTGTAAGTTATCGGATGTTTTACTCTTGTAAAGCTGATTACACTACACTTTCCCTCGTTAAGGGACAGAATGTTATTGTTACACCAGTTAACGACCACGTCTATATCTCCCTGCAAAGAAACACAATCATCGTGGGTTCTAATATTTTTGAAAAGTTTCAGATCATCCGCATACACCAGCTTTTCACACTCAATTAGTCCTATCAAGTCATTAATAAATATCAGAAATAGGAGTGGACCAAGATTGGACCCCTGTGGCACCCCCGAAGTGGGAGTGAACAAGTGAGATGAGAAACCTTCTATTTCAACAAATTGTTTGCGATCGATCAAGTACAAACACAAGAAAGACACGAGATTAAGTGCTGCACCAAACTGTTCCAATTTTGTGAGCAAAACGTAGTGATCAATCTGGTCAAAGGCCTTCTGGAAATCCGTATACACAACGTCGACTTGCCCCCTGTCATCCAAAACTTCACATATTTGTTGCGACAGGGAGGCAAGATTTGTCAAACACGATCTTTTATTGATGAACCCGTGCTGTTCAGGAAAAACAGAGTTTTTTACGTCAGCATAAATTGCGCCGTGAATTAAAATTTCAAATATTTTAGAAAAGTTGCAAAGAATTGAGACCGGTCTATAATTGGTAAACTGAGTGGGATCGCCCTTTTTTAAAACGGGACATACTCTCGCAGTTTTCCACAATTCTGGAAAGCTACATTCCCTTAGACTTAGGTTAAAAATAAATGAGAGTGGTTCAGCCAGAACACGAGCGCAGTCCCTTACCAAGAAACTAGGGATACCATCAACTCCTGCAGTCATCTTATTTTTTAGTTTTTTGCTTGCGAAAACGACATTTTCTGAAGTAAACCTAGGGATATGCAGTAGATTAGACACATTCAAGTTAGATTCATTTTTTTCAATGCGTATGTGAGAGACTTTGTATACGCTATTAAAATAAGTTGCAAAATAGTTTACAATATCTTGGGGATTTTTGTATGTCATGTTGCCATTTGACATAGCACAGGGAATTCTTGAATGACCTCTTTTACCCCTCACGAACGACCAAAACACAGAAGGATCACTAGCAATATTTGACTCCGCACGAATTAGATATTGCTTGTAAGCCACATTTATTTTTTGTTTTACTGTTCTGCGGAGGTCCATATATTTATGTTTAAAATATTCCGATTTATGGATTTTAAAATCTCGATAGCATTTTTCTTTTAAATAAATATTGTCGATAATGTCTTTCGAAAACCAAGGGGGAAAGCGGCGCCGTCTATTAACTTTTAAAGGTACACAAGTGTCAAATATATTTCCCAAAATGTTGTAAAAGGCCTCACACACTAAATTTACATCGGAATGCTCATAGAGAGGGGTCCAATCTGTCTCACATAAGGTTGCATATAACAGAGGATAATTAGCCTTTCTAAAATTATAAGCCTTGGAAACATTTGTGCTCACTGGAAAATTATTCACGTGATCTTGTACCGCTTTAAAGTCCACTGATGGATGGGTGGTGCCAGTCCTCGGCCACTAAAGGAAGATTATTGCACATAACACTACAGATATCATTGGAAAAAACTAAGTCCAAAAGCTGGTTGTTTGAGTTTAGTATGTTATTGTACTGCTGCAAATTACAGATTTGAGCAAGGGTATTAATTACCGCACACTTTGCGTCGGTCAGATTGTGATTAATATTCTGATTAATATTCTCGTACGATGGTATATTGAAATCGCCAAGAATTACAATTTTGTTGTTATTTGAGGTTAACTCCAACGAGTTGATAAAATCAACAAATGACTCAAATTCATATAGTGAAATTGCTGGTAGAATATAAACTACAATTATAAAGATTAACAAACAACCAGTAGTTATCTTACAGCCGACGATATCGATCCGCGGGCAGGAGTCCTTAAAGTTAGTAAAATGTAATGGTTCACTGGCGTACTTACGACTTATACCTATCGCCACACCACCACCCTTCGAAGTATCAGAGTCAATAATAGGTCCCTGTCACACCGGTACACTATGTATGAATCAGGAAATACCTCAGCATCAAACACGTCACTCCGAAGCCAAGTCTCAGTAACTGCTATCATATCAAAAGTATTGTCCAAAACCGCATTGAAAAAAGTGTGCGTTTTGCTATTTAGACCACGAACATTTTGGTAACAAAGCAACATTACACTTGAAGAATAATTGGGTGATGGTTTCAGTTTAAAGCGACTATCCTCGGGATCCCTTTCACATATTTTATCCTTATATCTTTCTCACCTTTACTCACTCGTTCATCCAGTTCTTTTTTTACATCCCGGTAATACTGTGACTGCCTTGGAGTTCTATCGGAGAAAATAGTTAAATGCTTGAAATCAGTAGACTCTTTTAGACCTCTAGATTTAAGCAGTAGCTCTCTAACATGTCTGTCATTGTTGAGGGTGACTTTTAATAAGCGAGGGCGGCCATAGTTTACATTAAATTTGCCTAAACGATGGAGGGACACAATATTTTGGTTGCCACTGATATCTGGGGCAAGATGGGATAGAACGCGCTGAACTTGGGACATCTCCGCGGCTTCTCGCTGTTCCCTGGACAACGATGAATCTTGTTCATGTAAGCCCTGAATTATGACGTTTTTCTTGCGAATTTGTCGCTCCTCCACCTCACCAATAATTTCTTCAAATGCTTCATTCGAAAGCAACGTCTCAGAATTCTTGGCGCTTATGTGAGACTTAAGATCTATGATTTCGTTTTGCAGAAGTACAAAGGCTGATTTCAGTGACTTAATGTCATTGCCAATCTTCTCACATTCTGAGCAATCCCAAGATATAGCTTTTTTAGAATTTATAAGTCGTACCTCTGATGCTGAAACTCCTACACAAGTAAGGAGCAGATGTTTTATATATTATTTAGGCTAAAATCACCTATTTTATTATACCAAAGAAAATTACCTATACTTATAATTTTCTTTGATTATACCTAAGTTTCTACATGATGATGTTTATCAGCAGGTATAAGGGACTATAAGGAATAGGCCATTTGTTCAAACTGAATTTCAGAGGATTTTTCGTAAGTGTTGTTGATTCTACAGCCGCCACTTTCTTGAAAGTGGTTAATTTTCGAGGTTTATTTGGCACTGAAGGAAATTGCGAGACCCAATTAAGAGATTTACCACCTCCTTCGATTTTTAGAACGGCTCTATTCGAGGTTACCGAAAGACTTTTGCAAAAAAAGCCGCCAAACTAAAGGTGCAGAATTTACTGTTTTATGCACTATACCTGACAATGTCCCGTAATAAGATGTTAGATTTGCCGTCACTTACCCTTTGAGGGTATGGCTGGTTTTCAAACCGCGAGAGAGGGGAGGGGTAATTGCAACGTTGTCAGTTGACCGCACGTATTGGAACAATTGCAAGGCCACGCCTGTAGTTATAATGATCCGTATAGGCTGGAGCTTGGGCTCTGAACCGGATCATGAACCGGGTTGCAAGCTAGCTTAGGACCATGCTCGGAGTTTTTTCTGACTGTACACACCGGGGATCTGAACCGGTATAGGACCCGGTTTGCGAACTAGTTCGCTATTTTCTATATTATTAAATTTAGTTGCTTTCAATATGAGTATACTGCAGCGAGGATGAATTGTTAATTGCCGCTGGTGCTACAGTAGTTGTAATTGAAATTTCTACTAATAATAATAATAAAGAAAGAAGAAAACAAGTGGGACTCATGGAGGAGGTCAGGTACTCCACGAGTTAATGCACTTTATAGCGTGCGGCCTACCTGAACATATTCCTAATTTATTTTAATAAAAATTCGACGTCCGGCTCGGAAGTCTGTTCGTGAACCGGCTCTGAGCTCTGGTATGTACTGGGCTTAACACAACTGGAGTTAAAATTGGGTTGCTATTTACAATGGTTTATCTGCCTACTTCATGGCAACGAACTACTATTAAGACATCTCTTTCAACATCTTGATGGCAAAACAACAAGTCCTGCAGCTTTTTCAGGTGCATTGGGCAAGCAAATAGAGCATTATGAAAAACTAGCTCTTTCAGATTATGAAATAATTAGCTGTGAATTACTCGATGTCAACTTTAATGATCTAAGTTCATATCAGAAAAATATGTATCAAATTTGTCTTGCTATATCTTCTGGTCAATATCCAGCCGATTTATTAAACCGTAACCCAGGAAAATTAAACCATTCCCTATGGCTATGGCGAAGTGTAATCCATCTTGAATATATAGACCCAAGCATGTGTGGAAAACGATTAACTTAAGTCTGTATTTAAAAAGACTTGAGACATAGTAGATATCGCTATACAACATAATTACATGGACATTTTGGAAAAATATAATATATTTGAGGAACGGTAGCGGGCAAAAGACGTATCGCAGTCAAGAAGTTGTAGTTCAAATTTGATCGTTTGAGGTTCTGACCTGCTTGACTGGAAACTAATTTATAGCATATTTTCGTTTTTGAAAAATCAAGATGGCGTTGACTGCGACCATTTATTTCTTTTCATTGTAGGTGACGTGCATTTTCCTTTAAAGATAGCCATAAATTTCATTAAGAAAAGTTGTTCCTAATTAAAAATTCCCCGGGGTACCAAATTTTGACTACTAAAAGATTGTGCTGCTATAGGTAACAATTTTGCAATGTGTACGAAAAAGTTAAATGGGCCTTTATTGACCGGGTTTTGAATGTTTGGTCACTTTTGATGTTTACATCTCGCCAGGGCTGGAAAAAATCGTACAATAATGGGCTACTTCAGTGCCGATTTCTGAGCTTTTAATGATGATTTTGAGACATTTCACTGCCGATTTCAAGAAAAATATATTATTCGCAATGTTGGCAGATGAACTGCCACATATTAGAGAACTTGGTAGAATACTGAACTAAGTTGGGAATAAGGAACCTTTGGTATTACATTGTACTTCTTTCGCTTTGCAAAAAGCAACCGCGAAAGAAGTATAAGAATACTGAAAACAAGGCAAAACATAGCCCTTGCCAGGATATTCAGACTACCAAAAATATATTTTGTTATCAAGGATTACCTATGTCAAATTAATAGAGTGAGTTCTGAGCTAGTTTAACATTCAGTCATAATCATATTTTATGCATTAATATGTAATATAAGCCCATATTTCACATGCAGTGAATATTATAGTATAGGCGAAGCGCTGCACAAAATAAATGACATGAAATCTTAGCATTTGAACTTAGAGGGGCGCGGCTAAATATATTGTTTTTTGCGGCAATAGTAGGAGCCTAAAGAAGATTTTTTCAATACCTACCCCTTAAAAAAGTTACTAAATATCAACTAATGTCGCCCATCTTCTTTGTTTAGTGCACGCCATGTCTAGGACACAACATTTTCACACTACCTTGAGTCATATTTCGGAAAAGATATTTTTTTCTATTTTTCGGCCCACCTTAATGTGCAAACAGCTCTCACCATTTGAACATGTAGCTACAATGGAATACTCTGCATATATTAAATTTTTAAAATCTAGCCATTGTGATTAAAATTATATACAGTTTGTCCCCGGATTGAGTTCACACAAGGTGTAAATAACAAAAAATGTTCGAGTTGAAATTTGAGTTTCGGTGGATCAGCCCTTCTTAGTTTTAAACTAATTTGTGACATAATTTTAGTTTCGAAAAATCACATGCGTTGGAAATTATGAAGAGACTAATTCCATTTGGAAAAATAAGATATGGTTTTTTGAAGTTTCTGGTTTTGTGTACAGTATTGTAGAATATCAGATTTTCATAGAGCATAAAGTAAGTGAATCCATGCACTAATAACCTGCAAAAGATTTGGCTTTTAAGATTTCGAGTAAATGAAATAAGCTTGATTATATCGAGACGTGCAAACGGCAATTTTTTGAAAAAATTAAATATCTCCAGAACGGTTGAATTTTGGTACAGGTAATGCTTAACAAAAAGTGTGTAGCATTCTTAGGACAATCCATACATGTAATAAAATGTGGGGCTTTCCATTTAAAATAACAAAGTTGTGTCTCATACCACATTTATTGAGTACCTACCCTGTATATTCAAAAATAATTTCTGGGTGATGCGCCTTAGAGAATCAAACAACTTTGTATTAAAAAAAATCTAGCCTCACCCTGTAAGGAGATATCATCCCTTATCACACTAAATGGACACCCCGTATAATGATATACTCTTATACAGTGTGTCCACGAATTGAGTTCACATAAGGTGTAAATAACAAAAAAAATTGAGCTGAAATTTGAGCTTCTGGGGATCAGCCCTGCTTGGTTTGAAACTAATTTGTGACGTAATTTTAGTTTCGAAAAATCACGTATGCCTTGGAAATTATGAAGAAACTAATTTTCCACATCAGTAAAGTGCCCTTTTTGTAGGTTTTAAGACAAAATGTTATTAAGGGAACTTGTTCACAATGAAAAACTGTATAAGTGTGAAAATTGTCAAAAGCCTAGGTCTACTTTGATTTTTGTGAGTTTTAATTATTTGTCAGAAAAAATCAAAGTCAACCTAGACTTTCGAAAATTTTCACACCTATACAGTTTTTCATTATGAACAAGTTTTCTTAATAACATTTTGACGTAAAACCTACAAAAAGGGCACTGTTCTAAAAAAAAAGTGGAAAAATGTCAAAAAATCAAAGTAGGCCCAGACTTTCGAAATTTCGCAAACCTACTCAGTTTTTCATTCTGAACAAGTTTCCTTAATAACATTTTGTCGTAAAACCTACAAAAAGCGCAAGGGAAATTAAAATTATGTCACAAATTAGTTTCAAACCAAACAGGGCTTATGTGAACTCAATCCGGAAACACAATGTATATTGTGTCCCGATTTGATACTCGACAACTCAGAAATAAGGAAAACAAATAGTCTTTATTTTTTTTATTGATAGTCCCAAGGGAGAGTATTAGGTAGTATTTGGATTGCGTTATTATTTCATGGCCTGCTATGATTTTTTTGAAATGGCGAATTTTTTGATAAAATTAGCAATTTTTTACAGAAAATTTGACTAAAGCATGATGCAGCACCCTTCAAAACCCTGTATACCAAATTTGGCAAAAAATAACTCAAAGGTGTCATTTTTTTCAAACATACCCCTACCTTAACAAAGGCACTTTAGAACTGTTAGGGAACAAACAGTTCTAAAGTACATATATATATATATATAAGGATGTAAGATTCGCGAGTGTAAATGTAATAATTACAAGAAAAGGTGATAATGGGCAAACACTCAAAGTTAACAAAGAGAAAAAACTATATATATATATATACAGGGTGGTTCACTTTTATGTGGTAGGACTTTAACATTAGATAGAAAAAGATAATCTAAAATGAAAATTTTATATCAACATATATCGGGGAAAGCTTAGTTTCTGAGATACAGGGCGTTGAAGTGTTGGAAAAAATATGAATTATTTTTTACACTGTCCGAACCAGTGGAGATATTTAAACCAAATTTGATGTGTAGTACCACCTTTTTGACTACGATATTTAGTGATAATATGAAGGTCCTGAAATAACCAGTGGTGGAGTTATGGGTTTTCACTATCACTAAATTTAAAAAGTAATTAGTACGGACCTGTCTCACATCAACGTAAATTTTTTTTCGTAAAGTTCTTTCAATTCTCTACAAAAAGTGTATCTTGACATTTTTTTGTATCTGCCACGGTTGTGTAGTAAATAAATTATTTCGTTTCCATCTCAGCCTTTTTTGCCTAAAAATGTGTTTTCTAAGATTATTGATAAATATCGCAAATAACAGAAATTAATTATGGAACACTTATCGGATTCAGCTACTTTTATTTTTAATTTTATGGAAACAATTTTAAAAATAAACTGGCACTTGGTTTGAGGTACATTACTTTATTATCATTTTAACATTTTTATCAAATCTGTATTATTTCTTAATAATTTTTATAATTCTAAATTTGTAGAATTCTAAATTATACCACGACGAGTAAAACATGATTCTTCCGCCCATAAAATGTTATTTAAAAATTGTCTTATTTCCTTTGACTACAAAATCCATCGGCAAAATACTAATGTCCTTTCTGCATCGCCGTACTGGTGAAGATAAGTGTGCCATGGAAAAGAAAATCTTATTGACAGTTAATAATACAATAATCTGTCATCCAGTAGATGAACGTAGCAGCGCCGCAGTTTGTCTTTGTTAATAATTAAAATGCCGTTCCAATTTACAAATGAAGAGCAGGCTGACATCCATTTCTGCTATGGAGTTGCAAATGGGAACTCTGCGGAAGCAGCCAGAGAATACCGGAGGCGATTTCCAAATAGGCGCCATCCGCGTCCCTCGGTGTTTGTTAACATGCACCGGCAATTCAGAACTCGCGGTCTGAGAACTAGAATCGTCGAACGAGGAAATGAAAACAATATCCAACAAGTCAGACGCAACAATGAGATTCTTCGTGAATTCGATAGGAATCCTACAACAAGTAGCAGAAGAGTGTCAGTGGCCCTACGTGTTTCAAAGTCTGCAATTTTGCGAGCTTTAAAAAGAGATCACAGGCATGCGTATCATCTACAACCCGTACAAGGTTTAAGGCCCGGCGATGCAGAAAGAAGATTAGTGTTTTGCCGATGGATTTTGGAGTCAATTGAAAGAAATAGACAATTTTTAAATAACATTTTATGGACGGACGAGTCGTGTTTTACTCGTCGTGGAGTAGTAAACTTTCATAATCAGCATATTTGGGCACAAGAAAACCCACATGCAATCCGGCCAAGAAATTTTCAGGTCGAATTTAGTGTCAATGTTTGGATTGGACTGTACAACCAAATCATCTGTTTGGACCCTTTTTTTTGCCACAGCGAGTGAATGGTGACAATTTTTTGGAGTTTTTAGCAGCTGAGCATAATAATATGTGGGAAGACATTCCTTTAAACTTAAGATTGTTGGCTTGGTTCCAACTTGACGGCTGTCCTGCACATTTTCACCGAAATGTGAGGAACTGGTTAAATAATAGGTGGATCGGACGAGGGGGACCGGTCGCTTGGCCACCACGTTCTCCGGACATAACACCTCTGGACTTCTTCATATGGGGATTTTTAAAAGAACAAGTCTATGCGACTCCTGTAGAAACAAGGGAACAACTTATTGATTGTATCAGAAATGCGTGCGATGAATTGAGAAATGACAATTTAATCGATGCTGTTCAATCCGTTAGGCGTCGAAGTGAATTATGTGTGCAACAGAATGGATCACATTTTGAACAATTGTTGAATGTTGTACAAATTTAGAATTATAAAAATTATTAAGAAATAATACTAGATTTGATAAAAATGTTAAAATGATAATAAAGTAATGTACCTCAAACCAAGTGCCAGTTTATTTTTAAAATTGTTTCCATAAAATTAAAAATAAAATAGCTGAATCCGATAAGTGTTCCATAATTAATTTCTGTTATTTGCGATATTTATCAATAATCTTAGAAAACACATTTTTAGGCAAAAAAGGCTGAGATGAAAACGAAATAATTTATTTACTACACAACCGTGGCAGATACAAAAAAATGTCAAGATACACTTTTTGTAGAGAATTGAAAGAACTTTACGAAAAAAAAAATTACGTTGATGTGAGACAGGTCCGTACTAATTACTTTTTAAATTTAGTGATAGTGAAAAGCCATAACTCCACCACTGGTTATTTCAGGACCTTCATATTATCACTAAATATCGTAGTCAAAAAGGTGGTACTACACATCAAATTTGGTTTAAATATCTCCACTGGTTCGGACAGTGTAAAAAATACTTCATATTTTTTCCAACACTTCAACGCCCTGTATCTCGGAAACTAAGCTTTCCCCGATATATGTTGATATAAAATTTTCATTTTAGATTATCTTTTTCTATCTAATGTTAAAGTCCTACCACATAAAAGTGAACCACCCTGTATATATATATATATATATATATTTAAATATATTTATATATATATTTAAATTAAGTTAAAGTGATTATTTTTAGTTCGAATTGATTTGTTTTAATCGTAATCTATGGCATAGGGTTCCCAAGTCCCAGGATTGAAAATGTATTCGGGACTTTGGTCCCAAATTTTAAGTCCCAGTACTAGTCCCGAAAAATTGTCCCGAAATCAAGATGATGTTTCTTTACAACAAGAGAAATATTTTTATTTAAATGCGGCATTCAGCCGCGGTCGTAATGTGACGTCGTCCGTAGACCCAAAATGATTGGCGGCCGGATTGCAGGGCACGCTGGAATCGGCGTTTCATGGGATTATCTGTTTATTTTTAATAATTACCTTAGTTTTAGTTAGAAAAGACACACACGTAAATAGCATGTAAACTATCTACAATTACAGAATAGTAGATTATACCACGAGTCAATAATGGTTGCTATTATTCTCAAGGAATATTCACGAACCGAGCCGAGTTAGCGGCGAGGGAGTAAAATTCCAAGAGAATAATAGGTAGCCATTATTGCGAGTAGTAGGTATACTCTACTTTATTTAAGATTAATTTATTTATTTTGAGGTGTAAAAGTAAAAGATTCTTCATTTTCATCCATCTTAATACAATTACACAAACACTACGCGTTTTAACTATTCATTATATTGTTTCCATGGGGGCTATTAATCCCTCGTCATTATTCCCTAAGGTATTAATATAATATGGCATAATGCAAAAACCACAAGTATAATACTTATATTATACATTAGTCGTAAATAAACATTATTATTCTCATTATCATTCCGTATTTTCGTAATAATAAATATAAAAATACTTTAGAAACTTATGACCTGTAAATGAATCCATTAGTTTTAAAAATATACATTAGATAATGTTTTTTTTTATTTCAACTATAGTCCGACAAACGAAAGAAGTCCAATGAAAAACTCAGTCTAATCGCCCATGCCTATATTAATAACATACGGATGGCGTTTAGTCTGAGTTTTTCATTGGACTTCTCTTGTTTGCCGGACTGTAGTCACAATACTCATAGATTGGAAAAAAATAAATGTATTAGATGTTAAATGAGTGCAGGGTGTAAACGCAACAGGAAAGTAAATGCATTTTAAACATGAAAAAGCTTTATGTAAAATGAAAACTATGTTTTATATAAAATATTTCTTAGATTTTGTATATAGGTACAGGGGGTCCTAACAAGAGTTTTTCTGCTATTTATATATACAGGGTGTTTATTGAGTACTTGTAGGTACTATCTTTGAAGGGTGAATCTTTGACTAATTTTAAGATAAAATAATGTTTATATGAACATGGGTCCACAATGGTTTGGTTCTTGAGGTACAGGGCATCCAAAACTTTTTTTTGCTTTTTTGATTATATTTTTGTTCAATAACATGACACTCGCGATTCTGGGAGTATTGATGATGAGAAACTGAAATATTTACTTTTTTTTGTTTAAAGTTACAGGGCGCCACTTGCCACTATACTTGAATTTAAATAACCATAACTTTTTCGTGTCGCACTGTAGTCATTTTTACTAGACAGGCCTATTCTTCAATCAATTTTACGCACAAAAGCCACTCTTACTATTTGTCGCTGACAGCAGCCGTTTTGAAAAAAAAAAACGATTTTAAAGTTTAAAGCCGCGTTGGATTTGTAAGTTTAATCATAAAGTTTTTGAAACAAACAAAAAATACGTCTTTTATTGATTGTATTGTGATGTGAAAAATCTCTAGATAATTTACAAGACTAAGACTAAACTACTTCTACAAATAAGTTAATAACATTTACAATAATTTAATAAATACATTTTTTTCGGCGTCCTCTGTATGTCAAGAACTAAGCCGTTGCGGACCCATGTTTATATAAACCTTTTATCTTAAAATTAGTCAAAGATTTACCTTTTAAATTTGTACAAGTAATTAATAAACACCTGGTGTCATGTATCATTTTTCGATCAAAAAAACAAGTTCTTTCATTATATGTAAAACTACAGTGTTCTATTACAAAAAAAAAAACATCTTTTTGTACCAAGGTACATGAAATCTAAATTCCCCATAAAACGTGAGAAAATGTTATAAGAAACACATATAGTTTACACAACTCAATTTTTTATATGTGTAAAATATGTTTACCTACTCTTGAAATTTTTTTGATCACTCTGTACAAAAAGAAATACAAAAAAGACATCTTCATGTACTACTCCACCCATTCTCCAAATTTAGGTTCAAAATTAGACGTCACTTGCCATTATATAGGAGAGCATTAGTTATTACTTTTTTGGAGCGAGGAATACGATGCTACCCAATATAAACCGCCGGCGTTCAGTGTCCAGACGGCGCGGCGGGTCTACAACCTACGTCACAGCGGACGAGCCCAGGTCCCCCACTCCATGCACAGCGAGAACCGGTTATTTGACGCTGGTGTCCAGGCGTGAGCCAACTTCTCATATATAGACTTTGGGTAGTACCTAGGTACCTACCAAAACTTAGATGACTTAAAAAACACTACACACAGCTAAAGTAGCTCCAACTCCAACTAATTTAAATGTATGACTAGGGCTTCCAGTCCCGGTATTTAGTACCGGGATTGTTCCGGGATTTTACCCAAAAAGTGTGGTCTCGGGATTTTGCTCATGGTCCCGAAACCTTAAAAGTTCCGATTTTTTTTATTTACGTCATGCACACGCCACCACTGAACGGCCAACCATGTGGTGAGGTATGGAAATATTAAAATTTTTAGGTTTTAAACTGAAATAAGAATACTTACTTGTCCTACATTTAAATTAGTTGGAGTTGGAGCTACTTTAGTTGCGTGTTGTGTTTTTTAAGTCATTTTAGTTTATTTTGTGTTTGTTATTTTTTAGGTACCTAGGTACTACACAACATTTAAATAAAGATATTTCTCTTACTTTTCTTTACTTTCCCTCACAAAATTTGTTGTAAAACAAGACCATCTTGATTTCGGGACCTTTTTTCGGGACTAGTACCGGGACTTAAAATTTGGGACCAAAGTCCCAAATACATTTTTGGTCCCGGGATTTGGGAACCCTATGTATGACTAAGTATACAAGTATTTTTATTTTAGTTTAAAACCTAAAAATTGACGTAATAAATAAATTCCGTACTTTTAAAGTTTTGGGACCATGAGGAAAATCCCGGGACCACATTTTTTGGGTAAAATCCCGGGACAATCCCGGTACTAAATACCGGGACTGGAAACCCTACTATGGCATGCTTGATGCGATAGCTATTTTACGTCTTGGTTACTGTAGAAATAAAATGTTTGTAAAAATAACATCTTTGAGTTATTTTTTCTCAAATTTTTGGAGAGTGCTGCATTGCCCTATGAAGTCGGATTTGTTTTCCTTACTCTTCATACATTTCTGAGGTGTCTAGTATCAAATTGGGACACAAATTGTAACAGTGCGATTACATTTAAAAAATACCAAAAATATATAGGGCGTCCGATTAAAAACACAGCTTTGGTTAGTATCTTGACAACACCCTTTATTATGTCACGTTAGACTCACAAGAACATTTTCTGCAACTTTTGTATTTACCATCTTTTGTTAGGGCTACAAATAATACAATTGTAGGGGATACATGTTATGTGAATGCATAGCAATAACCCCTGTAGACACACATAAACAAACACAAAAGAAAACACTTCTCCAACACTGGGATATTTATTTTGCATCTGAATGCCTGAAATAACTACAATGTCCTCCAGTTAATGCTCTCCAGGGCCGTAACATTTTAATTTTTTTTTTGATCATTATTATTGATGGTGGTGTCAAAATGAACCTTTAGAAACTATTTTTTCCTATCCGAGAAATCGAAACATGTTAATACAGAAAGTTGCTAGGAATGAAAAAGTTACTTGCAATTGAAAAATGCTTCCAAGTATGACATTCAAACCCCCCCGAAATACCACCATTTTATATGCTTTTGCACCACCACTAGAACGAGCTCCCCGAGCATCAGTGAGTGTAATAATTTATTAAACTGGTTTTTCAGTAGAGCATGGAAACCCGCCCGAAAACTGCCAACAAAACATAATTTTTGGATCAGTGCAGTACCGGGTTTTATCAATATGCTTTCAAATAAAATAAAACATAACTGGTAAACTGGACAATAGTAAACAGTGAACGGTGGTGCATGGCTGCGCGTGCCATGGATTAGGAGAATAGGGGATTCCCAGAGTATCTTTTATGAATAGATTAGTAGATACTAATTTGTATTTGAAGATTTATTTATTACTTTTATGAAAGGTTCGGTTAGGCAAGTGGCACGAAGAAATCTTTTACCATACCTACTGGCAATTCTAGAGGTGTCGTCAAGCCAGGCGAAGAATATGTAGGAAGAATATATCAGTAATAATGAGAAATCAAATAAGTAGAAAAGGGATAGGTCTAAATGTGAGAAGGAATATTCAGCTATTATTATAATTAATATTTAATATTTTTAAAGTTTTAATGTTAAACTTGTTCAACTTAAACCTGTTTTAGTTTTTTATTAAAAACCATTTAAAAATAGTAGGTTTTTTTAAACCTTAAAGCTATTTCAACTTCAACAGCCACTGGTCTAACCCCTCCAGGGCCGGCTCTATAGGCGGGTGCGAACGATGCGGCGTACGCGGCCTGCGTTTTGACTGGCCCCGCGCCTCCAAGTCCCGTGCACAGGGTTATCCAGTCAGTAGCTTATTTAAAAGGGCGGAGCCGCAACCATTTCAGAATTTGAAAATATTCACTGCAGCTTGAAAATCTGAAGATATTGGGATTTCCTAAGACTAATTTTAAGGAATTTTTCTTAACATTTCTAAAAAATTTCGCCGGCGGCGCATTTTACAGAGTTATTTAGATTGCACTTATTTGAAAAAAACTCACAAAAATTGTCCCTCCCCACCCGAATTTAATTTCTATGTATATACATCGCTGAAGTGATCTAAACTCATCGCCCTGGCCTACTTTTTTCAAAAGTGACATGCAAAAAATATAACATTCTAGTGGCGTATCAATTTTCAAAAATTTGTTCTTAATGGATTAAATAATTCCTTACCGTGGCCCCGCACTTTCATCCGGCATCCAGCCCCACAAAAGCTTGAGCCGATCCTGACCCCCCCCCAAAAAAAAATAGTCGCTACATTTTTTTGACATTTCACTATATTTCACATTATAATGACGTATTTTTTAATTTCAAACTATTTCAGATAAACTTTTTTCATACTTCTTACGGAAAAAATGTTTTTCGTAAGTACTACCTAGAAAGCAATGAAAATGTGAAAATATCACAATAGGCCGATTATTATGAAATTTTTTGACAGAAGGTAATTTTCAACTTTAAGGTATTTAATAAATGTTTTCCTTACTTAGTAGAGGAACAAATAATAACGAAAAATTAAAAACAAAAGACTTACACAACCTTATTTGTAATGTTATTTTAGAATTTGTTAACTCAGAAAGGGTTTTCTCTGGAAAGGGTTTATTTTGCCACCAAGGTAAATAAAATCACTTGAAAAATTAGAAAGTTACTGGCCTGGGCAGTTTTATATGGCAGACCCTGTATACGCTACTACAAAGATACAACTGATATAAATCTTTGACTTCTGTAAAGTTTCACCACTTTTACTGATACACACCATACCACTAGTCCTACTCAAAAAATCTATTTCTGATACTTATGATATATTTAGATTTAAATATGTAAATATTTAAGAATGACGCTAGATTTTATTTAAATGTATTTTTTATGTATATTTCATTCTGTTTGTATTAAATTATTATAAATTTATTTCAAAAAATTGTCTTAATTTATTTCTTGCCAACACTTTTAAGACCTCAATCTTTTCCAGGCTACAGTCCAATCATTAACCACTTTTTACCTAACAAATTCTGGGATAGCTTTGATTTTTTTGTATTTCCATGTATTTTGGGGTCCTGAATACGAATCTGAGGTTATAAAAAATAATGGCCGTCTGTTTTCTTTAAAAAAAAAGTTTTTTCAGTTTTCTGCTTATTACTCAAAAACTATAAACTTTTAGCAAAATCTTACCATATACAAAAAGAACTACTACACAAAATTACCTATAATTTATGTCTACACTTTTTCTTGTTACGGCATTAGGCATTGAAGTTGAATGTAATTTTTAATTTACACCTCATCCTTTATCAAGGCTAAACAGTCTTGCAAAGTGCCTGCTTGCAAATTTAGGGAGACGAGGTAATATGTAGCTGTGAGCGAAATAGTCTGACCGATTTATGATTTTCAAGAGGACAGCTGGCCACGTCCGTGACACCCGCGGCTAGTCAGATGAAAATTCACGAAATGGTCGCTTACTTCATTTTACTTTTAATCTTGGTATTATTGGAACAGTTTGCATAATTATGTAACCATTGACTTTTATAAGCAAAACGGGTTAACGAATATTTGGAACAAAACATGTTATTTGTATAACAAAAAGTAAATTTTCATTTAAAAACAAAGGGATAACTGTAACTGAAATAAGGAAGTACAGTCAAGCTTAAGGATAATGGAAACCTTTTTCAACATTGTATCGAGAGAAAAACAATTTATGTGCGACTTACAACTAATAACATTTCACAAAATCCTGGCCCGTTTCCTCGGGTTTAGGAAAAAATATCGAAATCAATACATCGATTCACAAAATATCGAACCCAAAACATCGAAAAGCAAATTAACGCCACAGAAAACATATCGAATACACAAAATACCGACTACCCAAAATATCGAAACGGAAATCATATCAAAACACAAATTATCGAAAGTGAAAAATATCAAATTGCAAAATAACGCATACACAAAACATCGAATTACAAAATAATGAATACATGAAATATCGAAAGAATTAACGAATGTAAAAGTGTATAAAAATTGCGATAATGGACAATGCTTTGCCTGCTTGGCGCTTGCCCATTATCGCATTTTCTTATATATAGAAAGAATCGCCCAGATTACAAAATATCGACACCATAGTAGAGCATGATTTCGAAATCAACCAGTCATAGTTACACCTTTTCCAGCGCGTGCAGACGTGTTGGAAAATAACTTCTGAGAAAAAAGCAATATTTATTTTCTCAACTTCCATTTCCTCGATAATTTCCTTGATTTTTGAGAAGAGTTTCTTGTACGTGACCTCGCTTTTATTGGCCAAAAAACAAAACATCACTGGAACAGTTATGCCTCTATGTTCAGCATGTATTGAATACAATTGTTGAAAAAATTTGGGGATGACTTTGAATGTGCCGTCCATATACCATATTTTACTTTTACGGAGAATGTCACAATTTTTTTTGGTGCCGAAAATAAGAAACCTTTCTTCGTGCTGACCATCATCGTATAGAAGAAATGTTTCGTCCTTCTCCGTTTTTTGGTATACATCTGGTATCACGATATCTATGAGGTTCTGGAATCCGGTGGGTACGTTGTTTTCTCTTGATCGGGCGTTTCTTAAGGTCCGTTTTAACGAATCTCTTCGGGGCATCTCACCTGCTGACGCCATGTTCACATTTTTACAACACTCAGAAATTATTAAGTGGGGTGGGTCCATAGTCGTTCTTGCTTTTTCTTTTGCCGCGTTAACTATCTTCTTGGAGAAACATAAACCCACCACCTGATAAGTTTGCAGGGTGGGAGTTTTACGTAGATAATCCTAATACTTGAATAAATTATTACGATGATCAAAGAATTAGCACATACTACAGAAACATTGTGTAGCTAGGTTTTCTCGGCTGGTATTTTCATTATTTATAAAAAAAGGTAGAATGTCAGGAGAAGTCATAGTTGCTCCTAGTTACTAAATAAATATATTATTATTGTTAGTTACGTGCATTTGTAAAAAATCATATCCAGACCAAATCATCACTATCGACTCCTTGAATTATGGATTTTGAATATATCCAGAGCCAAAAGGGTAAAACAAAGTTATCATGTGGTGGGTTTATGTATCTCCGAGATAAGGTAACTGGCGACCGGCAATATTGGAAATGTGAATTGTATTACAAAAAAAAATGCCCAGCTCGTATTATCACGAAAAGCAAAGAAAATATCCGAGAAAGCAATCGTGATCATAATCATCCAGGAAATGCTGCAAAAATAAAAATCCAGAAGATAGTTAACGCGGCAAAAGAAAAAGCAAGAACGACTATGGACCCACCCCACTTAATAATTTCTGAGTGTTGTAAAAATGTGAACATGGCGTCAGCAGGTGAGATGCCCCGAAGAGATTCGTTAAAACGGACCTTAAGAAACGCCCGATCAAGAGAAAACAACGTACCCACCGGATTCCAGAACCTCATAGATATCGTGATACCAGATGTATACCAAAAAACGGAGAAGGACGAAACATTTCTTCTATACGATGATGGTCAGCACGAAGAAAGGTTTCTTATTTTCGGCACCAAAAAAAATTGTGACATTCTCCGTAAAAGTAAAATATGGTATATGGACGGCACATTCAAAGTCATCCCCAAATTTTTTCAACAATTGTATTCAATACATGCTGAACATAGAGGCATAACTGTTCCAGTGATGTTTTGTTTTTTGGCCAATAAAAGCGAGGTCACGTACAAGAAACTCTTCTCAAAAATCAAGGAAATTATCGAGGAAATGGAAGTTGAGAACATTTTGACAGATTTTGAGCCAGCCGTTAGAAATGCCGTCAGAGCTGAGTTTCCAAATGTCATTCATAACGGATGCTATTTCCATTTTGCACAGTGTTTTTATCGGCAAATTCAGGCAAACGGCTTGAAAACACAATACGATAGCGATTGCGAATTTTCTCACAAGATGAAGACACTCCTTGCGCTCGCCTTTATCCCCCCAATTTTCGTCCCTGAGCTATTCGATAGTCTCGTCGACAAAGAGGTAATCCCAGAAGAGGCGCAATGTATAGTGGATTATTTCGAAAAAACCTGGGTTGGTCAAAAGGAGAGAAAACGCAGGCGCCCACCTCTTTTCGATGTATCGATGTGGAGCTGCTACGATGCAATCCTTGAAGGACTGCCTACCACAAACAATTCTGTGGAAGCGTGGCACAGGGGGTTTTCCTTTCAAATTAATTCTGAGCGCCCAACTTTATGGTCACTAATTAATGCCCTGAAAAGAGAACAGGCGATTACAGAAGTAAAGTTGCTGGAAGTGACGAGGGGCGATCCAGCTCCCAAGAAGAAATACAAGAACCGGGACCAAAGAATAAAAAACATACTTCACGACCTGGACAACAACAATGGAGTGGAGATCTTAATGTCTATTGCAATGAATTTATAATATATATTGTTCTTTCAAATAAGTTATGTAATTGTTACCTTTAATGAATAAATGTTACATTTTCTGATTTCAGATAATATTGCTTTTTTTCTCAGAAGTTATTTTACTTACGTTTATTCTACCATTTCTAGAAATTGTAAAAGCCATTCTCTTATTTCTAATTGCGATATATCTTCCATTTCGACATTTTGGTTTTTCGTTATTTAGTGTTTCGATATTTTCTGAAGTCGGTATTTTGTGTAGTCGGTATCTTGTGTATTCGATATTTATTCCTCTTTGATAATTTCCGTTTCGATTTTTTAGGTAGTCGGTATTTTGTGTATTCGATATTTTTTCCGCGGCATATATTTGCTTTTCGATGTTTTGTGTTCGATATTTTTACATCCGATATTTTTACATTTGATATTTTTTCCTAAACCCCGTTTCCTCAACGTCATCACAGAACACATCTTCAACTTCCAACAGGCACAACGGTTCCGGGGCTACTTCAAAATTTTTGAGAAATGGAGGATAATCCTCTTCCATTCCTTCTAGGACAGGTTTAAGCTTTTCCTCGTCATCTTCCATTTTCGCATGAGTTTCCATTACATTTGAGGCTGGTTTGTTTTTTTATTTTATTTCATTTGCCTTCAGAATATTCCTTGTTGAGTTTTCTTTGATTCAATATTGTTGTGAATGCCTGTCAACACAAGGGCTGAAACAACTAATAACATAGTACAGGAATCTCCATACTTTTTAGCCTCCTCTACTAAGGGATAAGGCCTAGCTTGCTCATCATATCAACATACTGTAGTTTTGAACTACGCGCAAATTTTCATATTGGGACTAGCCGGCAAGTGAGAGATTTAAAGTTTTATAAAACCGATTTTACAACTATTAGAGGTAAAAAAATGAAATTGTAAAATAACAAAAAACATTCTATTGTCCCTGATACCATTTACCTAAAAGCGAAGACTGATTAAAAAATGTCAGATGTGAGACTTTAAAGTTATAAGAGAAAGAGTTTGAAGCATAGTGACAGGACAAGCACGATTGCTCCGCCAGCCCAGGGATCTCAGATTTATCATAAGCTCCACAAATTTAATGTTAAGATTGGGTCTAAGGACTTACGATCTTTTCTCAGGAAAAAATAAATTGACAACCAGTGTTGCTTACGTTAATTTTCATGTCATATATGATATTTTTGGTCCCTTTAGGCCAACAGAAAATAATAATCAGCGTTTATGAATGATGCAACAAAAATTTCATTTATTTAAATTTCTGAGTGGAATTAAGATTCGATGTTTTGTAGAAACAAGGAGAGCATCGCAAGTCCCAAGGGACCATTTCAATGAAAAAACGGCATTTTGCAAAACTTATCACTTAAATATTTTATATTTTGAATAAGACATCACCTTGGCTTCGTGAACAGGAACGAATTCTATGAACCCAATTTTTGAGGACTTCAAGGGCATCAAGAGTCGTAGTTTATTTGCATAGACCATTGATTTTTAAATAACCCCACAAGAAGTCACCTAAGGGAGTTAGATCACTTCTTGGGGTCCAACTAACAGTAGTATTTCCTGAAATTATCATTTCACTGAATTTTTCTTGCAGTAAGCCTAGTGGCTTTAATAGTGTGGCATGTGGTACCATCTTATTGGAACCACATCTCATCCAAATCAATTTCATCTAAGCGTTGCGGTGGTAGCGATGAATTCTCTTGGGGGCCTGTGGGTTCTTTTAAATAACGACATGACTGAATTCTTGTGTGTTCAACAATCCTGAGAATAATACGCTTAAATACACCAAAATGGCGGGAACTCGGTGAGTGGCGAACAACAGTCCACTTTCGTGAACAGCTGCACCCCAACTGCTGACGATCCGCTGCCAGGGGTGCCTTCCAGCACCTGGGAGGGGACTGTGCTGATCCAATGGTGGTTGGCTGGCTCCCCCCAAGACCCACTAGGTTGTAGGCCAATGCACCGCATTACGCCACACTCGTCACTAACACCTAAATCTTTTAGAAACACAGCAACGTGGCCACAGATTAACCGCTCACTGATTATTATAACTGCATCTCCTACCTCGTTTTGGAAAAAAAAGTCCAATAATGCCATCATGTCATAAACCTCACCAGACAGTAACCTTTTGTGGATGCAAGGGCTCCTTGTGAATCTCCTGTGGATTTTCACACCAAAAACGACAATTTTGTTTGTTAACATATTCACTCAAATCAAAATAAGCTTCATCTGAGAAGATAATTTTGTGCCCAAAATTACGATCTCTTTCAACTTGCTCTAAAGCTGAAGCAGCAAAGTCACGGCACTTACGATGGGGCTTCAGTTCCTGGGTCAACACAATCTTAAAAGGGTACAAACCTAAGCCTTTTCGCAAAATACGTCAAGTTGTCATCCTTCTAAGTCCTCATCCTTGGGCACGATAAGGAATTGGTAAATTTAGAACTTCTGCAACACTATCTCTTACTGCAGCAATGTTCTCTACACTTCTTGCATTTCGACATCTTGGTGTTTTCGCATCATGAAGAGTAAAATCCCTTTCAAATATTTCAATGATTCGACGAGTAGCAAGCAAAGTGAGTCAATTATGCAGACCATAGCTTTCACGAAGTGCACGTAGAGTATTCACAAAAGAACATCTATTTTCAGAAAACTTTTGAATAATAATCAAACATTATTGAGGCGTATATTTTGCCATGATGAATTGTCAGTGTACTAAACAGAAATGGCATCTGTCAAATTTTAAACACAAAGGCCATGACATTTTAAAACCATAATATTGTCCCTATTGGAAAACTTTATGATTTGGAATTGCCGGAATAAGAATCGTAGACCCAGAAATAATTATTTTATGTATACCTATGTCCTTAAAATAGCTCTGGAGTCTCAAACATTTACAATACATAGTTCTGACCAAATGAAATATTTGGGTATTTACATAGATAAACACTTGCGGTGGAACTACCATATTGCTCGAACTGTCAATAGACTAAGGTCACTACTAACCAGGTTCAAGCTATACACACACTTATGTGATGAATCACAATTAGGAACTATATATTATGCTTTGATTCAAAGTCACTTGAGTTATGGAATACAGGCTTGGGGTAGTACAGCGGGTTGCTACATCAACTCGTTGGAGGTCACTCAGAGGTGGTTTCTAAGGATAATGTTTCGTAGACCTCTTCTCTATGACTCCGATAAACTCTTTGCAGAGGGTAAAATATTGGATATAAAGCAGCTTCTCTGTATAAAAGACGGGACATGTTACAGTCTATAAATCACACGTACGAGACTAGATATAGAGGTGGTAATATGGTGGTTCCCTTTTCACATAAGCATATAGGCCAGAGGTGTTTTACGTATCAATCCATCAAATTGTACAATCGACTACCCAGTGACATCAAGGAAGCAGTTTCATTAAAAATATATAAACGAAAACTTAACATATGGATACGATCAACACCCAGAATAGAATTTAGAAACATCTAAATATTATATGCACTCTCGGTACGAATGCTGGAAACACAAGGCAAATCTTCTGAAAAAAACAACTATGACAAATTACCTGACAAGTGACAAATCACCCGATTTACGACTATAACCGACTTTGGAGCAAATATTATGTACGCACCCACGCACAGGGCTTGCCCTTAGTGGGATCATCTACGTTTATTTTATTTTTATTTATTTAATTTACTTTTATCATGTTAAATGGTACTATTATTGTTGCTAAATAAACGTTATTATTATTATTATTATGTAGCCTTTACCTTTTACTTGCTTGCTTTACCACATCAGCTGTTGCTTCCGATTGCACAGGGACAAATATTGTACAAAATATGTTTTTTTGCTACTAACCTGAGAAATCACCATTATTTACCTCATTCCTCTAATGAGAAGTAATATTTATATCCCTAGGTAAATAATAATAAAAAAAATACCTAGGTAAATAATGAAAAATTTTCGATATATTTAAAAATTAGTTTCATTTTATCAGCTTGACAACTGAACTCCCAGGCTACTTGATATTTCGAAGTATTTGAAAACAGCGAGAAATGACTAAAATATCAAAATCTAATATCTAATTTAATCAAAATGTTAGTGGTAAAAAAAATTCTAGACACACTTTGCTTGAGAAGACCATTATTTACCTCGCATATATATACAATGGGAACAATTTTTAGTAAATAACTTACGGAAAATTTGTTTGCGGCATCAGGTTTTGCTTGATCTATAACCAAAATTGACATAATCGAATGTTGTGACGTAGTCCCTTTTATATGTCAAATTTGACATTAATGAAAAAAATGTCCGAAAAATGGGCTTATTTAACCTAATTTCGAAAAAAGTCATAAGAAAAATATGTTTCTTTCGCAATTTTATACCCCTATGCAAAATTTAAAGAGCCTACTACGATTTTCATATTTTGCCCTTTGTTGGATATTATTGGACATAATATTTTAAATTTTCTAGATATTACTGATCAGATCAGCATGACAGAAATATTTGTGTGTTTCTACAACCATTTACTATAGAAAGAAGTTTGTAAATCGAATTTATGTGTTTATCTGTAAAAATGAGATCAGTTTTGCACCAAGCCCTCATTTTATTTTTTTTTTGCAAAAAAAAAGGAAAAGAAGGATATTTAGACCGTAAACTACGTATTGTGCAGTATGTATTCAGTCAATGAGTGTTTTATATTACATAGGATCGACTTTTATGGATTAACAAATAGGAAAAGGGCAAAATATGAAAATCGTAGTAGGCTCTTGAAATTTTGCACAGGGGTATAAAATTGCGAAAGAAACATATTTTTCTTATGACTCTTTTCGAAATCCGGTTAAATAAGCGCATTTTTCGGACATTTTTTTTCATTAATGTCAAATTTGACATATAAAAAAGACTACGTCACAACATTTGATTATGTCAATTTTGGTTCTAGAGCAAGCAAAACCTGATGCCGCAAACAAATTTTCCGTAAGTTATTTACTAAAAATTTTTCCAATATGGTGCAGACTTTTTGGCAGGCACATACACACACACACATCCCAAGCAGCATTTTTAGCCGCCGTTACGTTCCGGCGACTTTTGTTTGCAACTTTAAAGTTGTAATTACTACTGATAGGAACGTAATTACTACGTTCCAATTACGTCCCTGTGACCAAAATGGGGAACATTTTGAGGGTGATAGATACGTAACGGCGACCACCTAGCAACTTACACCGCTACGACGCGCTTACGTTCCGGCAACGTGGTGGAGACGTAGCGGCGTGGTCACCGCTACTGTGTTGGATTTGTTTGCTTCTTTACATTCGCGTCCTCGCTTTGTCTTTGTCTAAATAACTAAAAAGTATTCTAGCCCAGCATCTTCCGTCATTTTTCAATAACTGTGGAAAATGGAAGTACCTAATATTTATTTTTAACTTATATCTATGAATAATGGTAGGTATAAGAAAGGTATTCATTTGCTGATTTATTTTTCGTTGCTAGATTCAAGAAACTAAAACGATTGAAAATTTTCTGTCAAATATGACGTTGATAGATTGAAAAGTAACAACGCGCCCTCTCAAAATGCATGTTTTAACATGTTTTTATCGGGAGGATAAATTACGAAAATGTGCGAAATTACCTAAAAATGCTGAAAAATGCTTTTTTAATATTTCTATAAGTTATACTAGTTCATTTTTCCTCGATTTTCTCTTTTTTGGGACAATTTTGAAGAAATAACTATTTCAGTACCAAAGGAAATTGACATTTGATATTAATGGCATCTATCATTTTATAAAAAAATATGGCGTAACTTTCAGTAATTACTTCTAAGTATTATTTACCTTAAAATGGGTGTTTGAAGGCTTTGCCACTTAACTGGTAGTAACTGCAACTAGACTTTTTTCACTTTAAGGTAATTCCTACCTTTAAGATGAAAATTAGTTTTAGATATTTTAAACTCTAAAGTCCCAATTACTACAAGAGAACTTCAAAGTTCCAGAAGCCTCGTTTAAGTTCCGAATGCTACTACTAGGTTCCATTTGGAACTTTAACCTATAATTTTTATATGTGAGTGTTGTTTTCAGCCGGTGTGTGTTTCGTGCTATAATTCAAAATGTTGATATTTAAAATTGTAGCCATTCAAGAGAAGTGTTTTGTAATTTTGTATTGAAGACAAGTGCTCGTGTTTCGATTCGTTTCATCCAACTGCTGCTTTAATTTTCTATAAAATGTGAATGTATGTCTATAATTTTTCTTCTTTCTAATGGCTGACATTTTCATCACTTCGCAAAAACGACCCAATCCTTCAAACGATTGTAAGGAACTAAATGTAGTTTCCATTTTTGTCCCTATAGAAGTGACAGTTACTTTAAAGTATTTTTTTGTAGTAATTGGAACTTTCTAGTAATTTTAAAAGGGAGTGAGAAGTAAAACTTACCATACAGTAGTTTTCTCGAGTAGCGAGAAAGTTAATTTC
The DNA here is from genome assembly GCA_963920635.1 of Pseudeuparius sepicola. Classification (NCBI taxonomy): domain Eukaryota; kingdom Metazoa; phylum Arthropoda; class Insecta; order Coleoptera; family Anthribidae; genus Pseudeuparius; species Pseudeuparius sepicola. The sequence goes on along the minus strand of OY987303.1, from coordinate 41,000,613 downwards.
ACTTTAAATATGACTATATAGTACCGTAACTTTGGAGGTATTTCTAAAGTCGCTAAGATGTAGAAGTTACTTTCACCGTTACCATAAAGTAATGAAAACTTTAAAGTGATAAACAAGTAACACAACAAAGTAATTGTGACCATTGAATATAACTTTAGAGTTAGCGTGGCTTTAACGTAATTTTGCATAGTAACGATTCCGTTCCAGATACTTCAAAAACCACTTAGAAGTACTGAAACCATAAAGTTTTAACTTGTAGTAATAATTACTACGTAATTACTCATACTTTCTAAATATAAGTAATAAAAACTAATAAGTCGATTTTTAAGTAATAATTACGTAATAAATACTTATTCAAAGTTCCCATCTCAGTTACCGCAACTTTAATGCTGCTTGGGATATACAGGGTGTCTACCGACGGAGGGCCACTTGGAAATATCTCGACAAATATGCATTTTTCGGAGAACTTTATTCGAAAAAAAAAAATTACCTTTTTGATGGCCCAACTTTGTGTAAAAACAAATTCGAGATCCATGGCCTACTTTCCGAGAAATTTTTGAAAAACCCGAAAATTGCCGAAACTTCTTTGGCATGTAACTTTTTTATTTCAAGAGTTATCGAAAAAGTTTCTGAATAGAATCTGTAGGCAAAATTGATTACTTTAAGCCTGCTTTATGATAATTTGGCAAAATGCCGTGGTTTAGGGGGTGCTCTCTTAGCGCTTACAAAAAGTTACTCAATTATAGCAGGCCATGGCGTCAAAAAACTACCTATTTTATGCACTTTCGATCGATATATCACAAACGCTACATATCCCTTGCGTTAGCCTGATTTACATTTTTTTAGAAAAAAAAATTAAAATTTAGATATCTTGGAAAAATGCTTTCAAAGTTCGGTTAAATAAACTACAACTATCGATTTAATTAATTTTACAACACATTACATTGCAAATCTTTTGTCGAAATGAAATTTGTTGCGAGCAATCTGCATCTCCCACATTTTTGAAATTTTCTAGTATGCCTTGAAAAACAATAGCAACCAGCTTCTGTCACTCAATCAATTGGATCTTTCAAAGATTATTGTTTGATAGAAGTTGAAAGAATAATTGATTCAAGAAATAGGTACTTGTATAAAATTAGCGGCATTTTCAAACGAAGACAAATTCAATTTATTTGTAATGTACGTGGAAAGCAACTTTAATTCAACGCTAGGCGTTAAGACAATATCAACATAGATATCCAAACGCCCCTAGTGCAAATAGAACCATATTTAAGAAGTTATCAAGTAACTTAAAAAATCATCAAATCTATGGATATCTATGTTGATACTGTCTTAACGCTAGCGTTGAATTAAAGTTGCTTTCCTACATTACAAATAAATTGAATTTGTCTTCGTTTGAAAATGCCATGCTAATTTTATACAAGTACCTATTTCTTGAATCGATTCTTTCAACTTCTATCAAACAATTAATGTTTGAAAGATCCAATTGATTGACTGACAGAAGCTGGTTGCTATTGTTTTTCAAGGCATACTAGAAAATTTCAAAAATGTGGGAGATGCAGATTTCTCGCAAAAAATTTCATTTCGACAAAAGATTTGCAATGTAATGTGTTGTGAAATTAATTAAATGGATAGCTGTAGTTTATTTAAACGAACTTTGAAAGCTTTTTTCCAAGATATCTAAATTTTAATTTTTTTTTCTAAAAACAATTGTAAATCAGGCTAACGCAAGGGATATGTAGCGCTTGTGATATATCGATCGAAAGTGCATAAAATAGGTAGTTTTTTGACGCCATGGCCTGCTATAATTGAGAAACTTTTTTTTAAGCGCTAAGAGAGCACCCCCTAAACCGGGGCATTTTGCCAAATTATGATAAAGCAGGCTTAAAGTAATCAATTTTGCCTACAGATTCTATTCAGAAACTTTTTCGATAACACTTGAAATAAAAAAGTTACATGCCAAAGAAGTATCCGCAATTTTCGTTTTTTTTTTTAATTTCTTGGAAAGTAGGCCATGGATCACGAGTTTGTTTTTACACAAAGTTGGGCCATCAAAAAGGTAATTTTTTTTTTCAAATAAAGTTTTCCGAAAAATGCATATTTGTCGAGATATTTCCAAGTGGCCCTCCGTCAGTAGACACCCTGTATATGTGTGTCCCGTTTTTCATGTTAACACCCCTGAAAATGTAAGTAGGCTGAAGGAATTGAACGGGGCAATTTTTTTATAGATATGTCCCTGAAAGGTCATCATTTGCGAAGTATTGGTTTGGCATTGCCGCGAAAGCCTGGCCTACTGCGATTTTTTAAAGGGGTGCGTTTTTCGAAAAACTATATTAGGCATTTTTTTATTTAAAATCTGACACCACAGCGTTAATCAGGACACACCGAAACCCCCATATACCAAATTTGAACAAAAAATATACAGGGTAACGGAAATTTATGCTAATCTCCGTTACCACGATTTTTAATTTTGGCTCGTCCAATATACGGGGAGATATTTATTGAAGGCTAAATAAAAATCTCCGCACCACCATGCAACCATGTATACGCGAAAAGTGTTGTACTATAATTTTGCGAATTTGGCTTAATTTATTGATATACAGGTACGTTATTGTTTATTATTTTAAAATAACATTAAATTAATCTTAACAGTTTCAACAATACTTATTTATTGACCAAAAGGTATGTAACAGACCAACAGATTTTAAACCATACAGAATCGGTGAGGAAGAAGAGCGCCTGGGTTGACAGAAGTATAACCTAATCTTTGTGTTTTGTACCGGAACCCATCAGTTCGCGGTTCATTTTTTAAAGTTTTTCACCATAACTTTTTGAGAGAACAATTCCATCATGTTCTAGCAACACGGAAGTCGTCACTGATGTCCGAAGGTTATAAATAAGGCTGACAGGGAATTTCGGGGCTTTTTCCTCTCTGTTCTTCAAGCGACTAGTTTCGGTAATCGGTGAGATTGTGCACTCTGATATTGTTTTATTTTTCGAATCATCTTTGATCATCGTGCCCAGTCTTCACCATTTTTGAGCGGTTTAGTGTGAAAATCTTTGGCGATATAATTGACCGTGCTGTGCTAATATTTTTGGTAATATTTTCATGTAACCACCATCGAGGTTCGTTGGGTTGGTTTACGGCGTGCCTTGCCGTCTTGAGCGATTGGTGACGGAGGAACAAGGGTTTAACGAGCAGTTGGGGTCCCTGCTACGGCAACATAGGAATCTGGGTGAGTATTTTTTAAATATTTCTTAGAAATTTTGGCTTAGCCACCTTTATAAAAATATCTCACCACCCAGATTCGCTGTTTCTTTGTGGACCCACAGCTGTCTTATAACCCTATTCCGTTAGATAATTTTGTTGTGATATATAGCACAACCTATTAAGTCGTAGCACACGGTGTTTGTTTTCTCGTTACTTACGAGGTATTTAATTTTGCACTTTAGGAGTGTCCTTTCACACTAGATCAGCTGTTAGTAGGTATCGTAACTGGTCGGTTGCTTATTACTTAAATCGTTCTCCTTATATATTAATTTTTTTTTTGGAACAGAGAGAAGCCGAAGGCTTTTTCTTGTAAAATTTAAGTGTCAGGGAAATCAACGTCATTGGACGTTCTTTAAAACTTTAACAAGTTATTGTTATATTTTTTTTTTCTACGTCAAGAATAACCTTTTTCAATCATTTATCGAGTCATTTGTATTCACTTATTGAAAATTATTTGAGCTATCATTTACTGTGCACAGATTTGTCATCACTTCGTAAATTTAACATTAATTTAACTTTAATATCTTCACATTGTAAAAGCGCAGGATTTACTTGTTGCGTGCTGGAATGTATGCTGTTTCGATTTTTACCCTTTCATGTAACACACCGAGGGACAAGAGGACTAAGGGAACAACCTCAACTACCCTTGCCACAAGTGGTGATACTCCGTCGACGACCAGGCTTGTTCATCTGTCTCAGCACACCCAGGTTTCCGGCTCAAAAGATCACGACCTTGCTTTCCCGAGAACTAGCTGCGGAAGCTGTCTACCTTGAGGAGCCTGGATTCCCGGTGGCTGACCAGTCACCATAGCCAACACTAATTGAGGTATCCCTATCGACCGTGATCGTCCAAAGTTACAAGACTCTTTTACTTCGAAACAGCATTTCATTGTAGTAAATGAATGTTCTCTCTAAATTTAACATAACTTTTTTATCAATTTAGTCTAATTGTAAAAAGCTTAAATAATTATTGACAGCTGTACTTCTCCATCTCAGTTCTCAACAGAATATTAAAATTTGTAAAAAATTATTGTCTCGTTTTATTTGACTTCCTCCTGTTAGGCTTAGTCTTTAAAGGCCCATTTTTCTTAAAAAATTGATATAAATAAAAAGTATACCCTTTGGGGTTATAGAGTTCCATTCTGCAGGGTGTCAAAGTTGAGCAAAATAGGAATTTTAAAGGCATCTGCCAAATCAAGTGTGCCATGGAATCCCCTCAAAACAGTTGAATGTTCAACAGGACAACTCAAGGTATTGGTGTGCAAAGATCCAATACAAAATATACAGAGTGTTCTTATCTGTGCCATCTCAAATTACTGAATTTTTAGAACTTATATACGGGTCAAAAATCGAGTGTATTAAATCCGCTCCACATACTATAAACGAAGTAAATCTAAAAAATGCAGAAGCCTGCCAGTCAGTAAGTCCATATCAGTTAATGTGGCTGATGTGCCACAACAGGAAACGCACCGAAAATGTATCCTTAGACAGTGGCTTTGTTGAGAAAGGTCCAATAATTTAAATTGTTTTTATTTGTTGGTTGGCATTTTGTAAAGAAATGTGTTTATTAATATTTTTCCAATGATTCCAGAGCCCGCCTGACCAGTATAAAGTTTAATGAAAATTCAGAATTTTGAGATGGCTCAGAGAAAAATACCCTGTATATTTTTGTAGTAAATCTTTTCACACCAACATTTTGAGTGGTCCTGTTGACCATGCAACTGTTTTGAAGGGATTCCATGGCACACTTGACTCGCCAGATGTCTTTAAAATTCCTATTTTGCTCAACTTTGACACCCTGCAGAATGGAACTCCCTGTATATTTTTTGTTCAAATTTGGTATATGGGGGTTTCGGTGTGTCCTGATTAACGCTCTGGTGTCAGATTTTAAATAAAAAAATGCCTAATATGGTTTTTCGAAAAACGCACTCCTTTAAAAAATCGCAGTAGGCCAGGCTTTCGCGGCAATGCCAAAGTAATACTTCGCAAATGATGACCTTTCAGGGACATATCTATAAAAAAATTGCCTCGTTCAATTCCTTCAGCCTACTTAGATTTTCAGGGGTGTTAACATGAAAAACGGGACACACTGTATATATATAAATGCTCGATAAATAATGGCTCACTTCTCAACCTAAGTGTATAATATACTATTTTATAGCATTGGATGAAATTATATTAACGGTATTTATCCAACAATTTTAATAAAAGCCCTAAATAGATACTTACATTTGCATATTATATAGCTTTAGTCATTTTATATGTAAATAATTTGAAAGTGTTTATACATAGTTTACACAGTGCCTTTCTAGAATTTTTATCAATATTAATATTTTTTAATGAAGTAAAGTAACGGGTATTTTAGCCAAAATCATGTGTTATTTATTCTTTACAATGAACTAAGCTTACGTCCATATTTTTGGCTTTCGTCAGGGCTAAAATAATGTTGGGTAAAATATATTATTAAGTAAGATTTATTTATATACTTAGGTACTATTGCAATGAATATTCGAAAGTTATGATACTAATGGATATAAACTTCCACATATATTATATAATATAATAGAATTTCAGGACACAAAAGTGATGTTAAATTAAATAAAATATGCTTTTTCTGAACATATTAATAGCACAGAAAATATAGTTCCACAACAGAAAGCCCCTAATACCTGTCAAATGGACTCAAACTACAGACCCCAAAAACAAGCAAATTGTATTTCTTATGAAATTATACTTTCCCGAAATATAATCTTCCTAATTCGCAGATTAGCCAACATGTAATAGTGGACCTCAATATCAATGCATTTAGAAAATATTAAGCTTCAAAGTTTGAGTCTATTTGACAGCTGTCATTAAGGAGCTCTCTGTTCTGAATATATTAGGTTTGTTTCAGCAAAACTTCAAACCATTTGAAATCAGTTTGAAACTGTCAGGAGCATGCGCGGTTTCGTTTTTGCTACGTCAAAATGAATCTGCGCATGCTCCTGACAGTTCCAAACTGATTTGAAATTCTGTCGAAACCGACCTATTTCTGTTAATAGCACAGGCCATCATGCAGATTTTAAAAATGTAAAAATTTTACACAGAGAAAAGAATCTAACTAAGAGGTTATTCCTTGAGATGTTTGAAATTAATAAAAAAAATTATCCAATGAACAAAAGAGCTGATATAGAAGATCTAAGTTGCATTTATTCTTACATTTTATTTTTAGATGAAAAACAATCAAAATACTAACTAGCTATAACCCCTATAAAAAAAATTCTGTAAATTTATTGTACGATACCCTGTATTTACCAAGTTTTCGGTTTTAAATTGTCATTTTTATTGTCAAATATTTTGTAACCCTTTTGACAAATAACTTGAAATTTACATTTCTTTTGTTTATTGTCAAACTTTTTGGTAACCTTAAAACTATGGCCTCCCTTCGGAAGGGAACCGAAGGGAGCCGTAAATCATAGGAGGCCATGCTTAAAACAATATTTTTTTCATAACTTACATCATAATATAAAAATTTTCTTTTATTTCAAATTACTATGAGAACCATAAATATTTATTACAAAAATTTCAGTAGACAACAACAAATATTTTCTATTTTTGCATCATAACTTTTCAATATTCATTCCGATAGTAAGTATATAAATAAATCTTACTTAATAATATATTTTACCTAACATTGTTTTAGCCCTGATGAAGGCCAAAAATATGGCCGAAAGCTTGGTTCATTGTAAAGAATAAAAAATAAAACATGATCTTGGCTGAAATACCCATTATTTTACATCATTAATATCTAAGTACCGCCGTTATTAAAGAACTATTGTTATATTAATATTTTTTAACAAAATTTGGTACAAACCCATTTTAAGGGATGCTCAATTTAGTGGCATAGTCAGAATTTTTATAAATGCAGTGGCTATTTATACGTCCGACGTATATAAAAGTCGCTACACGTCTTGTGCTCTCATTGGCGAGTTGAGTCACGTGACTTCTTGGGATGTACATTGTAACGTGAATACTACTATTTCTTTTCGTTTAGATGTTGATAGTTCTGTAATATTTTTCGTTACAATTTTGACGCTTTTACGGGAATAGAAAGATGGTAGTTTGTGGAGGACGCTGCCTATCTTTTGTTCTTTAGTTTGCTCAGGCGCCAGTTATTTTATAGTGGTATGCTCCACTTGTCTTTTCTCGGATAGTTCAGTGAAGAAAAGAAAAATCCAAAGTTCGTTTAGCTATTTTGTTTTAGTTTGTTTGTTCTTTTTGGGATTGGGGAGTAAATAACACAATAAACAAGTTTTTACAATTTATTCAAATACTTGGATGACACAGCCAAAAGAAAATTATATGATCTTTTAATTTATTATACTGTTACAAACATCGCTTAGTTGAACAATATGAAATATTTAATGAGTCATTTGTGCCCCAGTATTTGCCTGCAAGAGAAAATTATATAACCTGTGAACAAATTATTTTTTTTATAATTGGTTGTGGGAAAACGGAAAACCTATAGTTTATAAGATTCGGTTGTGGGTTTAGAAAATGTGACGAAAGTAAATAAACAGGCTGACCGGACTTGCAGTTGTACGTAACACTACGCGTATCTTAAATGGTCGGTGATAAAAAAATATAGGTACTTGTTAAAAAATTACGTTAGGGTAAGCAAGAAACTCTATCGGTTTCGGACGGTGGTAGAGAAATTCATTTGTATCTACTGTAGCCCTCCGATATTTGTATTTGGTTTTAGTTTTTAAACTATGTAAAGAGGGTTCGGTGTTTCCTGCTGACAGGCTAGATTTCGTTTGATTTCAAGTTTTGTAAAGGTCCACGCCTCTTACTCTAGGAGTAATGGCCAGCAATTACACTTGGTATCAGTGGAACCTATTGTTTCATTTTCGATTTCAAGTTTCTGTAAAGGTCCAGGCCCCTTGCCCTACGAGCAATGGCCGGCAGTTACACCTGAATTCGGCTATACCAGATATTTGTTTTTGATTCTCAAGTTTTGTAAAGGTCCAGGCCTCTTACTCTAGGAGTAATGGCCGGCAGCTACACTTGAATTCGGCTAGACCAGATATTTGTTTTCGATTTCAAGTTTTGTAAAGGTCCAGGCCTCTTACTCTAGGAGTAATGGCCAGCAATTACACTTGAATCAATTGCAAATATAAAATTTTAAACCCAATAGTTCGGTCGGAAAGAAAAAAAAGAATATTTTCGGCACTAAAGTAAATAAAAATAGTCAGTAAAATGGTTACCCTACAAGAGTTTCTTACCTATGTTGCTAAGTCGGCGGACGATCAAAATGTGTCCCATTCGCATTTTTCGGTTCCCCTTTTATACCGGATTTCGGCCGGGCCGGTGGGGTAGACAAAAAACAATAGCCCGGTTGCTATGCCGGCACCGAGACTTGGTGCGGTGCGAAATATAAAAAAAAAGAAAAAATCTCCTAGACCAATAGTGAGCGGTTTGACGCAGCTTCTGGTACTAAAATGTAATAGTACAGATAAAATCATTCGGTTTTCCCACAAGAAACGCGTTTCTAGCCCTAGAAATAAAGATTATTCTCCACTAAATATATTTTACAGAAATATTGCTCGCCTAAATCAGTAGCTTCTTTTAAAACTCGGTATATAAAATAATTCGGAAATACGGCAGATAACACCTAACCAGTGAAACTAACAAAAATATTTGGCGCGGTGCGGTCGACAGAAAAAAAAATGAAAAATATGTTTCTTTTTAATAAAAAAAAATAATGAACTTCGTTACACCCCTTTTACTTCGGCAAAAAAAAATTAATTTTCCATCTAATAATTTTTTTTTTAATTTATAATTTCCTAAAAACAAATGGGTTGAAATCCCTTTAAAAAAATCAAAATCGGTGAAAAGTATTGCAGCCGCAAGTGCGGCACGGTGGTAGATTATAGACCGGTCGTGTTTGACTTAACCGGATTCGGAGATGTAAAGGTAGTTGAGCAATGTGAGGATATACGCGATTTGCACATTTACAATCTCTAGAGAAAATACCAATTTTTCCACAACAGGAACAAAACTTTAGTGGTGGTCCTCGACAAGCCCATCGTTGATATCCGGGTTGTCCACACCTCCAACATTTGTTGCTAGGTGACGTCACATACTTGGCGTCTGCTATAGGCTCTGGCTTCGCAGACGCTTGTTTTACAGTCAACGGAGTCGGCTTGGGGTTTGGTAGAGTTGGTTCAGGGCTCGGTAGAGTTGGTTCTGGGCTCGGTAGATTTGGTTCGGGGCTCGGTAGAATCCAGTCCTCATCAAAAAGATCCAACATGTCCTGATTACTTATGTCGCTCATTGTAATTGGGTACGGCTCTGTAACATAAATATTATTTAATACATAATAGTGACTGTTAACCCTTTGCGGGTTTCGGGCTGGGGTAAAACACGGGGAAGGTTGTTGGCTACTTTTAAGTTGCTGGCAGCATTGACAACTATGTGCATATCTGGCAATGTCTCGGAACATACCTGGCGTAGTAACGTAGTTCCATTTTGGCTGTAGTTTTTGCAATTCCCAAATGATTTACGGTTGGGTTGTCATGGTTCTCCCGCAGCACTCGTGCTCTGGCGGGTTTTGGAACACACAACTTCCACGGGTCAGACATTTCGTCGTTAATGCGATCAGTATTGTCCCAAATGTGTCGGTATTGAGTATTATTTCGGATATGATACTCTGGGTAACATTCGGGGTTTTTCAGCGCCTCCTCCATTCTCCTTGTATACCAGGAACAGGTTTCGGTACCTCCCAGCATACATAATGGAGAGACCTCTTTCTCGGTCCCCTCCCTAGGGGTTTCTAGTGACGGTTCTTGAGTTAGAGCGTTGACAACACGGTTGGGAACTCTGTTTCGGTACAGGCAGTTCCTGTGATTATCAGACGGCTTTAAGATCAACATTTTTTCGGTTTTTGGAAGTGCTTTTGTTGTCGGTGTACGGGGACAGTAGAGTGGTTTGACGGGTACGGTAGCTGTTAGTGGAGTTCGGTCTCCTACTACCAGTGGCGTATGCTGCGCGATTTGACTTACAAAATTTACGGTGGGCTCGGTGGTCGGTCTAGGAAGGAGTTTATTTTGAAAAGATACGTTACTGGTTTTTAGATCGATGTGAAAATCGTATTTGGATAGCAAGTCCATTCCTAGAATTATATCAGTAGCCAAATTTGGAAAATACGCAATAGATTCGGTAATAGACATGTGTCCAGCCTTGACATTGATAGGGTACGCGGAATCTAGGCGAATAAGTGAACTATCAGCCTGAATAGCGGGAACGGGGGGAATTGGGTCCACTGGAATTTTGTTAGTTTGACAAACGGTCAAAATTCTATCACCAAAATAAGAACTTTCGGATCCGGGGTCGGCTAGAGCGGTGAAAGGTTGTCCTAGAACTGTGACTAAGATAAAAGGACGTTTACTTTTAATTGTCGGAGCGGGGGGTTGTGTCTGCAGCGCCGCACCAGGCTCCGCTACTGAGCGACGCGGCGTTCGTTTCCCGGACACCGGCAATCGCGGGAGAGAATTCCTTCTGTGCCACAACGAGAACAAAATTTTTTCGGGGTTTCGGTACAAGCATTACGGTAGTGACCTGCTTTGCCGCAACGCCAACAAGTGATTACCGAGGTCGGATTTGCACGGGATGGTCCTGGTTGCTCAAAAACAATCTGATTTTTACCGGCACGGTTTTCGGTTCGGTCGGGGCGAGAAATAGGGTTACCCGATGATTGGTTGGCAGTACTCAACAAAGTTTGATGATTAGGGGGCTTAAATTGTGGATTATAGTTCCTAGGAGGTGCGTTTTGCTGTGGCAGTCTGTACAGTATTTCACATTCTCGGGCGACCGTAATAAAAGAACTAACATCGGAAAAATCCGTTTTTCGGATTTGTTGCCGAAATTCTGGCAAAAGGTTACGGTATAACCAGGAAAGCTGTTGTTCAGAGGATAGCTTCCCGTGACGTCTCATCAAGGTATGTATATCAGTTATATAAGCAGAAACGGATTCGTGTGGACGGTGAAGGCGACGACTTATTTCAGATTCTAGATCTGCCTCATAGTTAATAAAAAAATAAAAAATGCGAAAATCTGTACAAAATTCTTGCCAATTTTTCCAAAATATTCGGTTATTTCGGAACCATAACGCGGCCGAATCTCAGAGAAGTTCGGGTAAACGCGGAAGCAGTCTATCAGGATCGATATTTTCGGAAATACATCTTTCATTTAATTGTTCTAAAAATGCTACGGGATCGCTATTCCCATTAAAATTAATATTCCACCTATGAACTTTAAGGGTAGCGTCGGAAAATGTCGGGACTGAATTTTCATTTGTAAAATTTTTGCTACCAAAATTTAAAGTTGGTCGGGTATGACAACTCGTAACCGTTATAGGCGGAATATACAAGCTATTAGTTGCTATAGTGGTAGCGGGACTAGTCGTGACTGGTAGTGTCGGAAAAATAAACGGAAAATTCATAGACAAGGGCTGCGGAGTCGCACGTCCTTCGCGTATAAACTGAATTAACCTCTTACGCATCAACCGTTCCGGTAGTACTAAGTTTAAACTTATCTAATTCGGTGTTTAGCTCATCTTTACGTAAGCAATATACCCAACCTACGCGAGTATCTCCGTCGGGTCCGGTATTAACATTTACTGAAAGCGAAGTCGTAATCGGAGTATCAGAATTGGTAGTGGCAATATTATCTTTATTGTTATCGTTACTCATGATTACGTAACGAAGAAAATTGCCGGGAACTGCTGTCTGGATACGTAAGGTCACAAAAAAGTTTTCGGTTGGTAAATGCAAAGTGCAATGACAGACCTTTTTTTTTGTTTCAGAATATGAATATCCTGCGTGACACTTATTCGTGGAATCCTATATATTGTCAGCGGGATTTAAATTCTAAAGAAAATTTAAATTTAAATAAGTTCCTCAAAGCTTTGCTGAGGATACACGGTTATTTTCCAGTAAATGCGGTTTTTTTGTTTGTCTTAATAAATCGGGTTCTGCGGTGAACGTTTTTCCTGATAAGCGGGTTTTTTATTTCCGTCGGCTTAACGTTACTTCGGATAAAAAAACAATTCGTCGTTGATATTTGCTTGCTACGTACAAAAAAAACAACATAACGACCGGGTGATAAAAAGTATAGCGGCGCAAGCAAAAAAAATGTTCACAGGTATACGAGAATATACGGTTCGAATATCGGTTTTTCGGCGGACTTCGGAATATTGTTTTATTTTACTCCCTGCTTTCCCAAGAACAAACAAAATCTATAGCTACGGTCCCTGCTCGGGTACGCCACTTTTGTAACGTGAATACTACTATTTCTTTTCGTTTAGATGTTGATAGTTCTGTAATATTTTTCGTTACAATTTTGACGCTTTTACGGGAATAGAAAGATGGTAGTTTGTGGAGGACGCTGCCTATCTTTTGTTCTTTAGTTTGCTCAGGCGCCAGTTATTTTATAGTGGTATGCTCCACTTGTCTTTTCTCGGATAGTTCAGTGAAGAAAAGAAAAATCCAAAGTTCGTTTAGCTATTTTGTTTTAGTTTGTTTGTTCTTTTTGGGATTGGGGAGTAAATAACACAATAAACAAGTTTTTACAATTTATTCAAATACTTGGATGACACAGCCAAAAGAAAATTATATGATCTTTTAATTTATTATACTGTTACAAACATCGCTTAGTTGAACAATATGAAATATTTAATGAGTCATTTGTGCCCCAGTATTTGCCTGCAAGAGAAAATTATATAACCTGTGAACAAATTATTTTTGTTATAATAGGTTGTGGGAAAACGGAAAACCTATAGTTTATAAGATTCGGTTGTGGGTTTAGAAAATGTGACGAAAGTAAATAAACAGGCTGACCGGACTTGCAGTTGTACGTAACACTACGCGTATCTTAAATGGTCGGTGATAAAAAAATATAGGTACTTGTTAAAAAATTACGTTAGGGTAAGCAAGAAACTCTATCGGTTTCGGACGGTGGTAGAGAAATTCATTTGTATCTACTGTAGCCCTCCGGTATTTGTATTTGGTTTTAGTTTTTAAACAACTATGTAAAGAGGGTTCGGTGTTTCCTGCTGACAGGCTAGATTTCGTTTGATTCTCAAGTTTTGTAAAGGTCCAGGCCTCTTACTCTAGGAGTAATGGCCGGCAGCTACACTTGAATTCGGCTAGACCAGATATTTGTTTTCGATTTCAAGTTTTGTAAAGGTCCAGGCCTCTTACTCTAGGAGTAATGGCCAGCAATTACACTTGAATCAATTGCAAATATAAAATTTTAAACCCAATAGTTGGGTCGGAAAGAAAAAAAAGAATATTTTCGGCACTACAGTAAATAAAAATAGTCAGTAAAATGGTTACCCTACAAGAGTTTCTTACCTATGTTGCTAAGTCGGCGGACGATCAAAATGTGTCCCATTCGCATTTTTCGGTTCCCCTTTTATACCGGATTTCGGCCGAGCCGGTGGGGTAGACAAAAAACAAGAGCCCGGTTGCTATGCCGGCACCGAGACTTGGTGCGGTGCGAAATATGAAAAAAAAAAAGAAAAAATCTAGACCAATAGTGAGCGGTTTGACGCAGCTTCTGGTACTAAAATGTAATAGTACAGATAAAATCATTCGGTTTTCCCACAAGAAACGCGTTTCTAGCCCTAGAAATAAAGATTATTCTCCACTAAATATATTTTACAGAAATATTGCTCGCCTAAATCAGTAGCTTCTTTTAAAACTCGGTATATAAAATAATTCGGAAATACGGCAGATAATATTTCGTTGAACTTAAAAATGTTTAATTTTAATGCACACACCTAACCAGTGAAACTAACAAAAATATTTGGCGCGGTGCGGTCGACAGAAAAAAAATGAAAAATACATTTCTTTTTAATAAAAAAAAATAACAAACTTCGTTACAACATACATTTAACTCCATACACGTTTAAGGTAAACTCATTTGAACATACATTAGAAGTGAATTTTTCTCAAGCATCGTTGCAATAAGGTACGTATGCCTTCCTTTTTTGATGATAGGCGCTGCCATATGAAAAAAGATAGGGGCATTCACACCATATTGTGGCAGTCGGCAGCGATGGGTGCTGCCGTATCGTATGAAAAAGGCATTCACCCCATATTGAGGTAGTGGTAGCGATGGGCGCTGCCGTATGAAAAAAGAATATTGAAATACAGGAATTATTATAAATGCAATTCCGTATCTTAAAATAAGTTACACTTTGGACAGGTATGGTGTTAAATGTACGTGCAAAGAAGTCACGTGATTCAATTCACCAATGAGAGACTTAAGACTTTCATATACGTCGGAGGTATAAATAGCCACTTCGTTTTATAAACATATGCCCAATATGATTTTTCCAATTTTGACCCAAAAAACTTCGCAGTAGACCTTGTTTTTTTAAAATAAAGAATGTGTCGCTTTGCCCTAAAGTAGTTTTTGATGGCCTATCCTTAATAAAAAAACTCCATCAAAATTGGGTGATAAATACAAATTTTATGGGGGTGTTCCAGTTTGAGGTGGGTCACACTCACCGAACTATATTCAAACTGGAAAATCAGTGCCACAACGAGAAGCATCCCAAATTACGATCTCTCGTGCATCAGTTGTCCGTGCATGCATATTTGTACATCAGATTGTCCATTTGAGAGAGGACGCACAGATCCGGTCTTACCGATTTTTATGTGTCCACATTTAAACTACATATGAATAGTCATTTGTGTCTTAGACAAATAAAACAATAAATAAATATACCGATAACAATAAATATAAGCTGCTATTTATCAGGTACAGGTTAAAAACAAGCACAACGCAACGTAGAAGTACACCCGCACAACGTAAACAACAAATTTGGCCGGTATACGGACCTGGCAGATAGTGATTCCGTAGTGCGCATGCCCATAAAACTAACTAATAGAACCAATCAGATGATACCGCTGTCGTCCGTAATGCAGCTATTTTTACTTTCGTGCACGCACGTTACTGATTTTCCAGTTTGAATATAGTTTGGTGGTCACACTGCATGTAAAAACCCCGGCCGATTTTTTTTTTCAGGAAAAAACGTTTTTTTCCCATCAAACTGAAAAAAATTATGTTTTTTTCCATCTTTAAAGAAGACAGCATATTCTTATAAGGGAGTGTATCCTGCGCCTACCGGTAGGCACAAATTTTAAAACAAAATTATCACCTAACGGTAGGTGATAATTTTTTTGGTAAAAAATCACCTACCACTGTAATAGATGGTATTAAAGAAAGCAATGTTTTGGTACCATGTGTTTGCATTTTTATGTTGAATTTTTAAGGTGAAAAAAGGTAATTATGGAACGTATTGTATGCACCGCCCGATTTTCTTGAGATTTTGGCTACCCCCCTATGTTTCCAAGAAACCGGTAGGCACAAATTTTAAAAGAAAATTATCTCTTACCAGTAGGTGATAATTCTAAAACAATATTATCACCTACCGGTAGGTGATAATTTTTTTGGTAAAAAATCACCTACCACTACAGGGTGTAACTGAACTGATGGTCAAAAATGAAACCACGTATTCTTGGAGTCAAAATAAGGGCACTTCTTCATATATTTTTTTCTCCTACGGGCCATAGTTTTTTTTATACAGAGCGTAGAAATTTAGAGAAAAATACACATATTTCTTAGTATCTCTAGAAGTATACGAGATATTTTATTCAAACTTGGCATGTCACATAAGCGGATGAGATGTCAAATTTAAGGTTAATATGAAGCTTGTGAGACCCCCAGTTGCGAAGATACAGGGTGTTATTAAAATTAATTAGTTCAGAAAAATATGAATACCCTGTATAATCGCATTTTTTTAATTTGTTTTGAGTGGTGAATAGAATAGTTAACAAAAAGTATCTCTTTAGTTTTTTTCATATTCTTAGCCGTTTCTTAATTATTTTCAAAGAACGGCAATGCTGCAATAAATAAGTCATTTGAAGAATAAATCTAACAATTTGTGGATGTCAATTAAACTTGGCATTATTTGAATCATTTGGATGCCAACTTTGCACTTATTTTGAAAAATGATATTTTCATTCGAAGAATTGACTGATTCGCACTTTTGCTTTGGACTTGTCAATGGCAATAATAAACATGCGGAAATGCATAGTTGCGTATATTGAAAGAGACAGAGGTCATTTCGAACATTTAATAATTTAATTTTCTAATAGCAATACGTTTCTTTTATTTTCGTTTTTGCTTTTGTAATTTGTTAAAGAAAGTTTAATTGGCATCCACAGATTGCTAGATTTATTCTTAAAGTGACTATTGTTCATTGCAGCGTTGCCATTCTTTACAAATAATTAAGAAACGGCTGCGAATATGAGAAAATACTAAGAAATACTTTTTTGTTAACCATTCTATTCACCACTCAAAACAAATTTAAAAAATGCGATTATACTTCATATTCATATTTTTCTGAACTAATTAATTTTACTAACACCCTGTATCTCTGCAACTGGGAGCCTTAGAAGCTTCATGTCAACCTTAAGTTTGACGGCTCATCTGCTCATGTGACACGCCAAGTTTGAAGAAAATATCTCGTATACTTCTAGAAATACTAAGAAATATGTGTATTTTTCTCCAAACTTCTACGCTCTGTATAAAAAAACTATGGCCCGTAGGAGAAAAAAATATATGAAGAAGTGCCCTTATTTCGACTCCAAGAATACGTGGTTTCATTTTTGACCATCAGTTTAGTTACACCGTGTATAAATAATAGATAGGTATTAAAGAAAGCAATGTTTTGGACATTGATCACCACCCTATTTTGCACCTTCTGCAACACCGAAACTTCGCGAAAACCCGCGGAAAAACCGAAATTTCGAAAGATTTATGCAGTGTTTACGTCCGACCCGGCTGCTGTTTTCGCCCGACATTCGGCGATGTTACAGAAGGAGCAAAATAGGGTGGTGATCAATTTGAGCTAAATTCATCTCGATTATAACTATATATCACCATGAAAAAGTAGGGTGTCAAAAGGAAATTTGAAAATTCATTTTCTCGGAAGCTACGTCGGACCTCAAAACACTGAGGTTGGTAGCCAAAATCTCAAGAAAATCGGGCGGTGCATACAGTACCTTCCATAATTACCCCTATCATAGTGGTAGGTGATTTTTTACCAAAAAAATTATCACCTACCGGTAGGTGATAATTTTGTTTTAAAATTTGTGCCTTCCCTGTAGGCGCAGGATACACTCCCTTCTTATAATCCTAGAGCCTGAAGCTCCATCGTGTAAGAAATTCTATACCTAAATGGAAATTCAAAATAGTGCAAAACAATTATTTTATTTAAGGTTTACTTATCGAAATTTACATATCTTCGGTGTCAGACTCCGAATCTGCCTCCATGGCTTGTTTGGCAGCTTTTTCAGCTTCGGCAAACACATTAGCAGGCACTTTTTCATGGAATCCATTACTCTCCTTGCATACCCAGGATAATTCAAGTTCAAAGTTTTTATCCTTAAGTTCATCATGCACGAGGTAGATGCTAAAATGACTTCTGAAATCATCCCTAATGGAAGAAAATTCAACTTACATTTTTGCAGCTTCTTTTACAAGATCTTTAGTGCTAGTAGTACATAATTTTAGCTTTTCAATTTCTGTTTTTGCAGACTGTTTTGCTTTGCCAGTAGCACAGCCATGATATCCCTAGGAATTGTATCAATGTATTTTAAATTCATAGTTAATTAAAAAACTTACATAGCTGACACCTGAAGGGTCAATAGTATACATAACAGGTTCACCATTCTCATAACTTGCTAGGATTACGCTACATCCATATGGACGAACTGCACTGTATAATGTGTAAGCATGCATATACATGCTAACACGATCATTGAGATATTTCAGTGGAATACTAACGCCATATTGGGACCTATAGTTGGCAGCTTCTTTTCTCGCAATTTCCACAATTTGGCGAGCGTCAGCTATTAGTCCAGAAAACGCCATACCAATATGTTTGTCAATGTTGAAAATTCTTCGATTGGTGCCAGGTTCGTGCAATTTTGAAAGAATTAACTTTTCGGCAGCCAAAACGATCCCATCGTTACCTTTAAGTCCAATTACCGTGCCGCTATTTTCTACAGCTTTTACGGCATATTCAACTTGGAAAACTCTACCGTCCGGCGAAAACTGAGAAGCGGACAAATCGTACTGAAATAAAGTAAATTAAAATCTTATTAATTCCCCAAAAATTCGCAACTTACTCCAGTTCCTATAGAACTCATTTTTGATCTTTAAGTAGGTGGGTAATGTGGGTAATCTCAAATCTGAGATTTAAATACACAAAAATTCTTGCAACAATTGATGAGTTGCTGTTTTCGACCTCGATCTATCGTTTATATTTTGTGCCCAAAATATGTAGGTATTTTGTATTTTGTGACCTCTACCACAGAGACATAAATTTTAGTTTTGTTCTAATACAGAGTTCTAAATGTTCTAAACCACTTATAGCGAATCAGAACATAGACAAATTCATTTCTCTAGATATCAGAATGCAGTAAAGTACCTCTCTCCAGGCCAAAGTATTTGCACGCTCTAGTCAAAAACGACGGCTATTTGTGAACTATTGAGTTCAGTTTGTTATCCCGAGAGGGCGCAACAATGACCAAAATTAATTTAAATCCTATTTCATATTTCTGGCAGTTCAAACCTTCATATACAGGGACTCACATTTCGGCGTTGGAAGCGGTGTTGCCGCCATAGGTTTCTCAGGTAATCGCTATGATGAAATAATTAAAGCCCACTGGTGTTTAAAAGTAAAAAAATAAAAACCAAACATTTTATATAGGTAGGTATTTTCCGGTCGTATCCAAGATAGACCGTACCAAAGCGCTTTCGATTTTTTTTCCTTCAATTTTTAGTATTTTCTGTCGAAAAAATATCGCTTTTGGAAAATTGGTCTATACCGTCCGAAAAATTGCCGGGGCGGACTATATGTCTCGTTTTATCGGTATCGAACGAATACCGACTTTGCAAAATTGTTCGATACGGTCCGAAAACGTGCCGGAGCAGTCGATATTTCTGGCTTTTTAGTACTTTATCGATATCGAACGAATATCGACATTAGAAAATTGTTCAATACCGTCCAAAAAAGTGGCGGAGCGGTCAATATTTCTGGATTTTTAGTACTTTATCGATATAGAACGACTATCGACTTTGGAAAATTGTTCGATACCGTCCAAAAATTTGCCAGAACGGTCGATATTTCTGGCTTTTTGGTACTTTATCGATATCGATCGAATATCGACATTAGAAAATTTTTCGATACTGTCCAAAAAAGTGGCGGAGCGGTCGATATTTTTGGATTTTTAGTACTTTATCGATATCGAACGAATATCGACTTTGGAAAATTGTTCGATACCGTCCAAAAAATTGCCGGAACGGCCGATATTTCTGGCTTTTTAGTACTTTATCGATATCTAACGAATATCGACTTTCGAAAATTCTTCGATACCGCCCGAAAAAGTGGCGGAGCGGTCGATTTTTTTGAATTTTTAGTACTTTGTAAGTATCAAGCGGATATCGATTTTTGAAAATTGTTCGATATCACCATATTGGCGCTTCCGCGGCATTTTCTATTTAAGAATATTCCTAGTCACTTCTTTTAAAGGAAAAAAGTTTGATTCCACGAATTTCCTCCTTGTTCTGGATTGTTTACAATTAAACAGACATTACTTCTGACAACACTAGTGTGTTAAAAATGTTTCCACTTTTGCTTTTGTCACTACCCATATAGCAAAATCACATTGGCGGAATATTCTGATAATATTGTTTCAGAGAACATGCATATTGTAGGAATATTCATAAAAACTGTAGAAACATTATCTGAACATTCAGGCAACATTCAGGTGTTCGCCTTTTGAAGGTACTATTTCACGTATTATAAACATTCACAAATATATTGAATGCACGTTCCACAAATATCCAATGTATGTTCTATGTATATCCATTTAATATTCACGTGTACGTTATAAAATAAAAAAAAACCGCCAACACCAGTTTCTGGGTTCGAACCTACGACGATCCATTTACAAGTTGACGCTCTAACCAACTGAGCCATCGAGGTACTTGGAAATATTATCTAAAAATAGTGTAAACTAGAATCTCTGTGACGTCACAAGACTAGAAATAAGTACCGTTTGTGAACATTCATAAGATATTTGCTGTATGAATATAATATTTAGCATGTTCCAGCAATATTCCAAATTGCACGTTCCTAAGGTGAACGTGCCTGTAATGTACTTAAGTTAAGAATATGTTACACAAGATATTGTGGAAATATCCATTCTTATTCAAAACAAACATATACATCATTTGTACACAAGGTTGGCAAATATCATGATATTTATATAAATATAAAAATATCGGATATTTATCGATATATATCTGATATATATCGAAATCTTGATATTTATTTTTAAAAAATTGAATTTTGTATATCTAAGGTATAAATATTGTAAAAAACTCCAGCGTTTTTTATTTGTACTTTACTATAAATAAACTCAAAAAATAAAAACAAAAAATGATTCCCAAATAACACATACACTTCATAAACAAAAAACAAAACGTTAGATTGTATACCTATATAAAAAAACTCCTATAAAATAATTGTCGGTAAGAAGTAATGGTATCAAAAATAGGCTATTCCTACTTATTAGGTAATTATTATAATGGGGAACTTGCACAAAAATTACATTTCAAAGATATTACTTTCAAACCTAATTTATTGCTATTAAATGAACCACAGTTCACAAAAAAAAACTCATTTTTTATTTTTATGTACCTAATAAATATAAGCAATTAAAAACTGCATAATTCAAATCATTCTTGAAACGCACCCTCCTTGGTTGTGACGTCAAGTAGCTCGTTGGTGGTGGCGCCTCTGGTGGGCGGCGGCACCATGTATATACTGATATGGGCGGCACATGTACAAAAACTACAGCACCAGGCAAGCTTTGTTTAGAAAGATCAACGAAAACGCCCCATCCTTGTCTATCCGTCTTGTTATAGTCTATCTCAGTCTTGATATTGTTGATAATGTTTGAGAAGTGTGCTGTATTAAATAGTTATTTACATTGTGAGATGCGTAAGCGTACTTTTTTTGGCCGAGGAGGTTGTTTAACGTCCGTGTTGCCTCGGGTCTTAAAACTCTCTCCAAGGCCAAAAAGAGCTTACGCATCGAGCAATGTATTACATTTTCCTGCTACTGACAATTCCATATTAGGTAGGTAAGTATTTTGAATTTAAATGCACTATGGAGTAGATTGTGTAATAATCTTCATAATAACCATTGTCCAATTATTACTAAAAATGATAATCAGTGATAAATATAAGAGGTAGAATACAGAGATAATAAAAAAAACTTCTTGTGCGATTGAACCCGAGACCTACGAATTACTAGTCCTGTAGCCTCACCATTCAGTTAAAGAAGTGCTTGTTAAATTTGGACTTTTAGGCGGTTCTTATTTTTGACCTACGTCAGATCCCTATGGAAATGGGTCGCCGAACTGTTTATTTTAATGTTCAATTTCCATTCTTTCTTCCCTAATTCTGTGTAGCTGTCACTCCTGTCACTGCCTTCTGATCGATCGAGCTATGTGACGTCACAACCATTCCCGCGCTTTTCGTGTCGTTTCAAATGAATAGCTTGCGGTCACAACTTTAATTATTTATTGCAAATTAAATATTGCGATTTGAGAGCTGATATTTGGTATGTGCTCTTTCTATGAGATAGGCAAATATATTAAAGAAATAAAAAAATTGTTCAAGTTCCCCATTACATCAGTCTTGATAATGGTAAGCATTCAGGGCTATAACTAAGTACTTGCATTTTAAATCTTGATATATATCTTGATAAATATCAAAGAATAAATATCTTGATATGTATCAAGATATATATCAAGATATATATCTTTTGATATATATCATGCCAACCTTGTTTGTACATTCATCTAACATATTATATTTGTATCTGCGATTAACAATATCTTGGGTATATGCAGTTACTGAACATATTTCGTAAAATATTGTAACAATGTTTTTTAAATATGGGGAATATTTTTTGCACATTCAAAAAATATTAAATGCTATATGGGTATACTCTTATTACTTCAGCAGATTTCAAATTAGACATTTGACATCCAACGTATTCTGAACAAGGTGATTTCCTTTAAAATATAAACAGTTTCAATCTTATTTTTGCAATATAAACATCAGTTGAAAAAATCCTGTAAATAACATGTTACGCTTATTAGTGTAAGAACAATTTCCATGTCGTTTGCCTAAAGGACACTCATGATTGCTTAACTTATTATTTAAATAGCTATTTGGTAATTTAGAATTAATCAGTGGACTCGCGACTTTGGACACCATTGAAATAAAACAAAAAATTCAGGCGAATATCTCAACAAATGATGGATTATGAATTTGTACATGTATATAAGTAGACACCCTGTATGTATTTTTGGTTTCCTGTGAACCCTGACTGTTTATTTGTAATGGTTTTTATTATCTCTACGAAATATAAGTTAGAAATAGAAATATTGTCAACCAGAGAAAATAAGATCGGGTCCTAACATATTTTTAGACAAATTCGGAAAGTTCATAAACCTTAAAATTATTGCTAAATAGCTAAATTGCAAATCCAACTTTTCCGTTAATGGCAAATCGAACCATATCGGGCGATTGCCCGCGAAGTGCTGACTCGGTTTCCACTAAAGGTTTAAATACCGGTGGTCCGCATTTCGGGGGATCAGTGATCGACGATTGGTTCCAGGCGCCCCGGTTCGTGCTACACTACTCAACGTACGCCTCCAACACCTCAACTCTACTCAACCATACGGAACGACGATAGAATACTCTTCGGGATGACGACGAGATACTCTGGTTGACAGCCGGTGACTTCCCCCTGGTCGGCGAGCGAGATGTTGGACCCACCAGACAAGCATTATCCTATAATGTAAGTGTTTCATATTTCTCCCTTGTGGGAAATGATTCTTTGTCCGTCCAAGATTAAATAAATATTTTTAGTTTTTTAAATACGTCTCAATTATTGATTCTACTTCTGATGCTCACCCCCGGTCACGATTCCAGTCGTGACAATATAATGTGGGGACGAAGTGCTGCCGTTACCGCGGCAACGCCAAATAGGTAGGTACCATACAATATACAATAATTTTTTTTATTGGGCTCGGTTTACCTTTTCGGCGTTATCCATTTACCCAGTGTCGGGGACCATGCCAGCGTTACGTGGTTACACGTCCCCCTTTAAATTGTTTGTTTATTTATAAATATATATTTTTTTTTTGTCTTGTATATATTTCTTAGCCTAATCTTAACCTAAAGACGTCACAAACATAAATACAAACACAACACCCATGGCACATACCGTGGTGGGACTCGAACCCACAACGTACGGTGCCAACGCGTGGGTCAAATCGAAAGACCCACTCGGACACCGCCGCCCCTAATATACAATAATAGAAAACAACAATGAAATAACCTATAATGTCGTATAAACGCATCGAATTGATAAGTACAATGGAAGTCGCACAGGTACCACTTTCATTGTTGTTTGGGGCAGCCAACTCTAGAGAGAGATAGGTTTCAAATGGCAATAAGTAAGACAAGGACGCCTAATGAACGTGTCAGCTGATTCAGGCAAAGGAGGTATGTAGGGATGTTGCATATTAATGGGCGAATTTAACGGGCATGTTCCGTAATTCTCTTTATTGTATGATCTGTATTCCGAAATTCGGGGCTTGTTTGTAGGAATGAGAATTTTTCGATATAACCACAATTATGTAAATATTGCACAGAAAAAAGTAGTGATTTGATTAAAAAAAATTACCTACATGGCAATTTTATGTACCTGGAAGTAAACCGAGACAAATAAAATACAAATTACAAAATAAAAGTTTATTTTAAAATAAAAAAACGACAAAATATCTAGGATAAGGTATACATTTTCAACTTTAATTACTTATCTTAATTGATTTATTAATTTTAAAACTCAATTTAATAGGAAAAGCATGTAAGACAAGTAGCTTTTACATATTTTTATATACATTTTATATGTTTAGGCATCTAACAAAAAGAATTACAAATAATTACCTTATTAAAGGGACCAGAACCTCAAGATTAATTCCATCTTTGACTACGAAGAGCTAGGTTCATAAGCACAATATTTTGCCAGTTTTTCCCTTGATAGTTTCTATCATGACTTGGAAAATAAAAAACTGTAGTAATTACATACTTTTTAAGTTTGCGCTGCCCAAAATTCTCTATGAAATTGCTCTTAATAAATTGTTGACTACAAATGCAAGTAAATACTTGTAGACAGTACAAATTTTTTCCTTTTTATTGCTGCAATCCGCTTGCCTCTAATATCACCTTATCTCTTGGAAAACTGCAAAGTTATTAGCAAAGATTTTTAAGACTTACGAATGAAAAGAAACCCCACTATTCTTATTCTTTCCGCCCCGTTTGGTACATCCAAATACACAACAGGAGTTGACCCTCTTTTTTGTAATTTACAACTTAAACAGAAAGAATATAGCCACATAGCTAAATTAAATTTTCTCTCCAATCTAAAAATATAATATTAAACCAAACATCAACTAAGAAAACTCAACGCCGTTTTATACGAAACTGCCACCACGACACGAACTCAAATTAAATATAAATAATACAATAATTACACCTATTCGTATTGGGACTTGGGACAGAAGGAAAATTAAAATAACGTTTGACAACGGAACTCGTTTAAAGCACAGGACACAAAAATAGAAAGTTAGGACAAACACCTCTTTTGTGTTATGTGGTTTTTGCCGGAATCAGCTGATTTATTTACTATTTCACTTACTCAAGTTTGGCTGCCAGTTTCTCTCTCTACACTCCTTCCATCTACTTGTCATTTCAATGTATAAACGTCGTTTATTGTAGCGTCTGTGTTACGAAATATTAAAATTGATATTCTTACAGAAAAACAGATTCGAAAGTGTATCTATTTACATGGTGCGAAAGTAAACTAAAAAGAGTGCATAAAAAACCATCGGTTTTTATAGATAAAAGTAAGTGCTTACCATTTATTTAAGAATAAATATAAAATTTGTTATTTTTTTAGAATCGACTCCCGGTGCTAATCAAGCTAAAAGTAGTTGAAATTTCCTGTTTCTAGAAGTCCGCCATCTCGCTATTTACATGGAAAGTTCAAGTACCTATATAATATTACTCCAGAGAGATCAGAGGACACAAGGTGAGAATTTTTTATTATTGTTTATTGCCCAACCTAACCTGCTTACTTATAACATAATTTTCTTCGTATATGGTACTTAGTGGAACCTTTTTTTGTATTCAATATTATACTTATACAGGGTTAACTATGACTTAGTACAAAAAATTTTACCACGTGCGCAGGGTGGCTTAAGAAAACATAGAAAAATATTTTTAGATTTTTTTACTATCTTTAAAAAAACGGGTAAAGACCCCTATTTTCCCTGTAAATCCCCGCCTTTAATGACGTCATCCAATTTGGCTTCTGAAGGTACTGACAGCTGAAGTGATTTTCCGCGGTGTTGCCGTTGATTTAGGAACGGTGAAAATACCTTTTTACTCAAACAAATTTAAAAAATACATAAATAACAATCGATTTGAATCTGTACAGATGCAGCGCTATTAGATTCCCCTTACCTTAGCTCGTATCCGGACCGGTTCCTAGTCTCGCGGAGTACCGCGACACCACAAGCCGTCTCCCTTAATACCCTCGGAGCTCCTTTGATGAATTCTTGTCCACCATCTAACCTCTTCTGAAGCATAGATAAAGGATTTATTGTTCTGAAGCCTCGGCGCTATGAATTAAGCGACGTATCGGCCCGGTCGAGTCTATGAAACGTTTTTTCGACTGCTCCCCGTTGCCCCGTTCGTCATTTCACAACTTACTAGCTAGGCAACTGTACATACAAGGTTTGTTCCAACAGGGCCAATAACCGTGCTCAAGCACGTTCAGCGCATGCGCACTACCCCACTGGCTGTTCCAACTGAATTATGTACCGACACGGGACGATACAGGCACTGTTCCAACCGATTTATGGATCATTTGTGTATCGTCCTTGTACGATAAAAACGGTGCCTGGTCTAAAGCAATAACACCGTGTACTGACATGCGCAGTGTCTGGTCGTGTGACAGAGATAAACATTAACCTCATATTTTTGTTTTTACGTAGATAGTTTTAAATCGATGGCTGGGATAGTGTTTTTTATTTCTTGTTGGTTTTTGGCTTGTTGGGTAGGGCGGGGAATCGTTGAACAATTTTTTAGAGTGAAGAGTGAGGTTAGCCCACCGAACATTCGGTTAGCCACATATTAAACACGCAGGTTAGGTGCGGTCACAAATATGATTTGGTCGATTTGATTCACAATCCGTTCCATCTGAAATTTTCTTTGGGATCATTTGTTCCAACTCGAATTTACGTACCGTCACAGAACTGTACATGAACTAGATGATAACCCTTAAAGAACGCATGCGCTGGTTTTGCACCGTTCATGTGCGATCCCAAAGAAAATTTCAGATAGAACGGATTGTGAATCACATCGACCAAATCACGTTTTGTGACCGCACCTAACCTGCGTGTTTAATATGTGGCTAACCGAATATTCGGTGGGCTAACCTCACTCTTCACTCTAAAAAATTATTGTTCAACGATTCCCCGCCCTACCCGACAAGCCAAAAACCAACAAGAAATAAAAAACACGATCCCAGCCATCGATTTAAAACCATCTACGTAAAAACAAAAATATGAGGTTATTGTTTATCTCTGTCACACGACTATACACTGCGCATGTCAGTACACGCGGTTATTGCTTTAGACCAGGCACCGTTTTTATCGTACAAGGACGATACACAAATGATCCATAAATCGGTTGGAACAGTGGGTGTATCGTCCCGTGTCGGTACATAATTCAGTTGGAACAGCCAGTGGGGTAGTGCGCATGCGCTGAACGTGCTTGAGCACGGTTATTGGATGTGTTGGAACAGACCTTTACAAGTTTGGCTAGTAGCCGACGGAGGGCATTTGCGAAGGTAACATCGCGTTATTTCCCAGTTTGGTCTTGATTTTCGCGGCAAATCGTTCAGCGTCTTTGTGAAAATGCCGGAGTAT
This sequence comes from Pseudeuparius sepicola, assembly GCA_963920635.1. Lineage (NCBI taxonomy): Eukaryota > Metazoa > Arthropoda > Insecta > Coleoptera > Anthribidae > Pseudeuparius > Pseudeuparius sepicola. The sequence continues at coordinate 40,973,142 of OY987303.1, read as the reverse complement.
TCGAACGCCGAGTTAACGGGCATGGTTATAATGTACGGGAGATGCGATGAAAGTGCACATCGAGCTGCAGCAGAATACGGTATTCGTTTTCCTAACAGGGCAAATATGCCTAACCCACGTACTTTCGTGAACGTTGTACAACGTAGGTATGCGAAACACTGGTGTTTTGCAAGCTCGAAGGGGTGGACCTGGAGGGCAAATGAACATGGACGATGTTGAGTCAGTGCTTGATTTGGTGGAAGGGCAACCTTCCATAACCACTACATCTATTGCAAGGAGATTGGGAATATCTCAGAACAAGGCAAGTAAAATAAAACCAATAAAACTTACTTCTACCAAAGACTATCCCATGTGATGGGATTGTCTTTGCTTGCACCTAATACCTACATAAAATTTAAAATGTAACAATAAAATTATTTACAGGCATGGAGGATTCTAAGGGAAAACGGCCTTCACCCTTATCACATACAAAAGGTCCAAGCATTAGAAGCAAATGATTTTCCGGTGAGAATGACCTACTGCACTTGGCTACGTGATCGAATCGCCCAAGACCCAAACTTTGTTTTCAACATTCTTTGGACAGACGAATGCTGCTTCACACGTGCTGGGGTTTTAAACACGTATGTAAATTTTTACTTAGTTATAGCTTTCTCTTCCATATTATCTTTTTTATTTATTATAAAATTGGCTATGTCAATCCTAACGCCTTCGCCAAAATTGTGAATATTTATAATTTCTGTTTTTTTTAGACACAACAGCCATATTTGGTCCGATGAGAACCCACATTCTGTTCGGCGGTTTAATTTCCAACGTCGGTTTTCCATCAATGTTTGGGCAGGAGTTTATGGAGATCGATTAATTGGACCATACATTCTACCGGAAAATTTAAGAGGGGGTTGCCGACAGCAAAAGTGACGTTAGAATTCGTATTTTTTTAAGTTGTATAGCATAAAATCTAATAACATTTTACCTGGCAAAAATTTGGTACAAACATCGCTGTCTTCATTTTAATCATAAGATCTTAAAAGCAATGTTTTGTTTTATAGGTTATGAAAACCTTGGGAAAAATAATAATTCCAGTGCATATGCTTTTAAGATCTGATTATAATGAAGACAGAGATGTTTGTACTAAATTTTTGCCAGGTAAAATGTTATTAGATTTTATGCTATACAACTTAAAAAAATACGAAATCTAACGTCACTTTCGCTGTCGGCAACCCCCTCTTAAACGCTGAACGATACTTGTATTTTCTGACAAATGTTTTGTTTGATAATTTGCCACTACAAGTACTGCATGACATGTGGTTTATGCACGATGGTGCACCAGCCCATTTTGCGAGACCTGTTCGTGCACTCTTAGACGACCAATGCCCCAACCGTTGGATCGGACGAGGAGGGCCAATTGCATGGCCGCCGCGATCACCAGACTTGAATCCAATGGATTTTTGTATTTGGGGATTCATGAAGGCGATTGTGTACGAGCAGGAAATCGACAACGAGCAGCAGTTACGTGAACGAATTGAAGGTGCAGCTGTTCAAATCCGGAATAATCATGGACTTTTTGCACGTATCCGGACTTCTTTAGTTAACCGAGTGAATTTGTGCATCGAAGTTAACGGCGGCCTCTTTGAACAGCTACTGTAGTGCTTTGCATGTGCATTTGTGCAATGTGTGCTAGTGCAGTTGTGATTTTTTGGTTACCCTTCGGGGTTTTCCTGGCGGAGAACTGGGATCCACCTCGTCGTGGTCGTCAGGCTGAGTACCTCACTTCAAACAAAAGGAATAGCAGAGGGAAACCAAGAGATCCCCAACAGATTTAGAAAATGTGAATGTTGTGTTGTGTGACTTTTAATGTAAAAAAGCAAGAAAACAGAAAATGGTGCAAACAATCCTGGAAATGTCAGTAAGGTAGGTGTTTCATAGGCATTCTACATGTTCCTTAGAAAGTAATCGTTTTTAAAAGGAAATCGAAATTTCGTGGTGAATCCTCGGATAAATTGATAGACGTGGCAACGCCGCGCTATTGACATACGCGAAATTTTTAGACATGTCGCGCGGGCGTCCATAGGCGGCGTTTTTTGAGGGGTTTAATACAATTTGAAAAAAAATTTTTTAGGCTTAAGACAAATGTTAGAAAATTTTTGAAAATTTATTTTGGCAAGTCTAATTTTTCTTTATTTGCCATAAAAAATATTGTACTAAGTGATAGTTAACCCTGTATACAGTGTGGATACAAATTGTGGAATATTGCTTATATGTCAAGAATTACTACATTGATGTTTCCTTAAAATTTTATTAACAATGTTTTAATCTACCTCTTTACCTTAACAACTAACATCAAATTTAAAAAAGATATACCAAGCATATAAAAATAGTTCTGAATTGTTATAGTGTTTAGTGAATTATAGGAATTAGTAACCAAATAATAATTATCACCTTCATAATACTCCAAACTTAGAGTAAGTACCCCAGAAGCAAGCAAATGCTCGTGCGTGTATTATTTTGTCTTTGTCATTGAGAGACTAGGATAGCATTCGCTCTACTGCGGAAAGCCCTAGGAAACCATAGTAATCTCCGTGAGTACAGGGCCACTAGTAAATCACACAGAGAAAGCTGTGTAAAACAAACTGAAATGAGTTAAAAAAAAGCAGCTACTATATATTTTAATCGTTTATTTAACTCAACAATAAATAAATCTGTTATTTTTTAGAATCGACTCTCGGTGCTATTTATCAAGACAAGACCTATTGAAATTTCCTGTTTCTGGAAGTCCCGCTTCTCGCCATTTACATGGGAAGTTCAAGTATCTTACTCCAGACAGTTCAGAGGAGACAAGGTGAGAATATTGTTTCGTTATATTGTTATTGCCCAACCCAACCTGATTACATATTAATAACAGAATTTTCTTTGTATATGGGAGTGGAACCTTTTCTTTGAAGTTCGATATTATAATAGACCATGTTGTATCTACAATGTGTTTTACTTTGAGTCGAAGACAATTTCGTATTTTTCGAAAGATAGGCCGATTTTCAAAAAACCTTTTTTCAACCTATACTACTCCAAGAGCTCTACATTTTGGATTATAATTTTTTGAAATAGCCCTATTCCATGGCCTACTATTATTAAAAGAAGACACCCAAAAATCAAAAAACCATATTAGACATTTTTTAAGAATGAAATGGATAGTGCCATAGAATTGTAGCCATAGTTCGAAACCCATTGTACAAAATTTCAAGAATCTAAGTTATACCGGGTGTTTAACAAATGAGGAGAAATTTCGAAAAAATTGCTGTTTCTGGAGTAGGTAGTACCTATCCTAGATAAAACAAAGGGCATATTTTGTTGATCTATTTTCGAGAATCGATTGAGCTATGCCCAAGGTATTATTTTACGTAGTATAGACATCCTAGCTCATACAAGGTGTTTCGTGAAATAAATAAATGTGACGAAAAATAAAAAAATGTGATTTCATCGCATTATATTAGTTTATATATTTGTTAGTTACCTAGGTGCCCAGCGCCTAATATCAAACCCCGTTTTTTTCTTTAAATTTATTTTTTTAAATAAATGATCTTTTTGTAAAATTTGCATTTTTAACGAACACCCTGTATGAGTATGAGTTACACTGACTATGCTAATACGAAATTGTCTCGACTCAAAATGAAATACACTGTATACCTAGACCAAGTATGCAGGATGAATCAGTTTGAAATACCGAAACTCCTAGGATCAGTATATAGAATATAGAAATGTATTCCTAGTTTGTTCTATAAACTTTTTATTTGGACCTTATAGGAAAACTACTGTGTCGTATATAATACGTTGGGTTTGGGTATTGAATATTTACCAAACTAGTTAAGATTATAGCGCTATTTTCGTTCACGTCCGATTTTTCCCTTTAGTGTACTCACCGGGGGGCTCCCTTATAGCCTCTTTTATTTAAGAAAGGAAAAATCGGACTTTCGGTGAAACGGTTTGCTCAGGCGCCAGTTTTTTAGATCGGTATGCTCCGCTTTATACCCAGGATAGCATTCGTCAGAGAAAAATTACTTCCAGAGGTCAGTGGTGCGTCGAGGGTAGGGTACAAACAAGGAAGATTTGACAAATTTTAACACGGTTTATTAACTGTTCGATTAACAATAATAAGTATTTGATAATATTGATTTAACAATGTTAATCTACGTCCACGGCCGGTCCAGAGAGATCCACGTAAATGTCTGGAAAGAGAAACTTGCAGGTTAAGCCTCTATCGCGGAAATTCTGTTTTATTATTGACACGGTTTTGTCTACAGGCGGTAAGCAAGCTCGAAACTATTCAGGACAACTAATAGAAAATACGGCAAACTTAATGAGACGCAGGAAGAGTCATCCACGCCCAGTCCAAGCGATACTATTCGGCTAAGCTTGGTGCAAACTGTGTTTCAGGATTAAATAACTTTTCCGGTGTTGGCAGTAGATGATACTCGCGCCACCAACACGGTACCAAGCCTAGCTTCAGTTAACCTTGATCTGGGGGTGGGGTGAACCGGTGTCGGCTGCGGATAGTAGACTCACAACAGCAACACGGTTCGGGATAGTTTCTAAATCTAACCTAATAATGCTCACCAGGAAATATGCCGGAAATCAGAGCGGAGAGAGAGAGAGAGCCTCCTCGGCAGCCGCAGCGTATTTATCGGCCTGGGTGGCGCCCCTCTACAGATGAGTGCGCCGGCCGCCCATTGGTCGGGGCCGTGGCGGGGACTCAGGTGGGCGTCCCCACTCTTCTGGCTTCCAAAACGGCTGCCGGGGGCTAGAGTGGCCGTTAGGGGTAGTTGCACCCCCCATAGGGCTCGGACGGTGGTCTCTCTGGCTCGGGAATTTGAGTTAGTAACCCGGTTCTACCCCTTTTCGGTATCCCACAACCCTTATGGTAACATAAGAATTTATTATTACGCGGCGGAAAGCCGGAAACTAATAAAAACCAGGATTTAATTAAATGCAATTAAAATCGATCGAATATCGGCCTACTAAGTAGAAAAAGTCATCGGTGTGGACATAAAAACTACCACGGCGGATAGCCGGCCGCTAAAAATAGCGCGGAGAGGAAATAAGTGGGTGTTAAAATAAAAATGAAAACTTGAAATTAGTAACTTCGTTACAAGATATTCAAGTAATATTATTTAATAGCTGCATTGGTTGGCATAAAACCCAAAGCGAGTACAATGTCAAACACTTAAACAACCAGTGGCGGAGAACTGGGTATAATTAGTATTTATTATTAAAAAAATGAATCACCTTGTACAGTAATACAATTTATTTGGTTTTTAATGTAGACTTTAATTGTACCTACACAAAAATGTTCTCTCAGCATTTTTCGTATGTGTTAAGGTTTCGTTTCGTTTTAATTATTTATTCTATTGAAACAAAGCATTTTTATATTATATTCAATGCCATACTTTTTAAGATACAGAGCGTTACATAAATTATTAATGATGTGCCGTCCCTAAATATTTTAGACCCTGTATCTTAAAAGTATGACCTTGAATGGGCACGTTTAATGGAAAAAGTTACTTTGTTTAAACTAAGAAACACATTTTTTCTAGTTTGAGTCTTACTTATGGAGCAAATGCTTTAGTTGATTTTTCTTATATAACATGAAATAATTTGAAAAATCAAATTTGCTACGAAATCTTAATAAACACGAAAATATGCAGGGAGGACATTTTTGTTTACAATTAAAATCTACATAAAGAAAACGTATACATTTTATTACTGTTTAAGGAGATTCGATTTTTTTAATAATAAATAGACTATTTATACCCACTTCTCCACCACTGGTTGTTTAAGGTGATATATAGGTGATATATAGGTGATAAGTTTAAGGTGATATTAACCGGTTTTATGACAATCCATGTCGTTATATGTCGCGTACCAAATATAACTTAAATACCTCAACTAAGTAGATTGGTAAATATTCAGTAAACCCAACATATTTTTTAAAATTTTAACAACATCTATCTTTCTTATAAAAAAAGTTTAGAGAACAAATTTCGGTATTTACAACTGAATCATTCTGTATACAGGTACTACTAATATACTACCAACCTTTATCTTCCACCAGATCGCTAGCAGATGTTAGAGCAGCCTATTTACGTGAAAGTGATTATGATCCAGGATAGGAATTGCTATATCTGAAGAAATAAACAAAATTTCCCTTGATATAATGTCGAAGCCGAGATCGCAGCTATCCTAGGAGAATGGCACAACAAAAGGACACTAGTATTATAGAATACTATTCTATATTGGTGATAAAATATTGATGTAGTAGGTACCTAGTATACTCTAAGGATTCAAAGTAGGTACATAGGTATTTCTGGGTTATAGCAAAAACTAATTGAAGTTTTGCAGTTTCAGATAGCGCAAAGGCATTTTGGATATAAGGCCATTGCGTTTGCAAGCACCTACCCTATTGTGGGATTCCAATATTATTATTTGTAATTTATCATCATGCCTTTTTGTGATGATATGGAAAAAGGTTTATTAGGAACAGTTGTTCAAAATTAAAAAGCAGTCCATAATAGCAATATTTGGAAAAATCGACCTAATTTGATTTATTTCTAATCATTAAAATTGCCTAATGCAAATCAATTTATTATAAATTAACAATCCACAAGTTTTAAACATATTATTTATCTACTTAAACACACTGCCACCATATTCAGCACGTTTTCAAATGAAAAACTAATTCAGATAAACTTCTTCTAATGGCATCTAAAGATATTGAAGAAACGGCATCTCTAACGTTGTCCTTTAATCAAAGCGGGCTAAACTTGGCATTATGGGCTACCTTTTAATTTCAGACAACTTTTCCTAATAACTTTTTTTTCCATATCTCCACAAATAAAGGCAGTTTCCTCTTATACCATTTTACGTTTTTCAATTTTTTGAACCCCCTGGACAAAAAATGTTAATTATTTATATGCCAATCTTATTTTAAGAACAAGCAAAACTTTTTTCGATAAAAAGAAAAATAAAGAAGTTTTTCCTATTGAACACCCTAACCGAGGACACTGTATATCTACATATAATATAAAAGCTGGCTTTTGGATTGGATTTCATATTTTTAAGGAATTTATTTGGCAGGTACCTACTCTAAATTAAATATATATATATATATCTACCTATAACTACCTACTTTTTTTTCACTCATAACAATACCTTAAGGATGTAAAAGTTTCTTGTTTAGTACCACTACCACAGATTGTTTTTTAACATAAAAATATAGAATCATCAGCATACATTAGTTCTATTTTCTTTTGATGATTTTGAAATTTTCCGGTTGTGCATTGTGCAATGTGCACAAAAAGGTCAGGGATAGTGGTTACAAACATAGCAGCCAAAATCGTATAATTTTGGCGCAATTTTTAAACGTAATTTAATAGCAACTGGATTTTTAACCGGATTTTTTTGCCAAGATGAAAAAAATTCAAAATTTTGGACAAAAATGTTTTAGCCAGCTAAAAAAAGTATTTTTCTTAGCTGATTTTTGCCAAAAAATTAAAATTTTCGGATTGAAGATATCCGCCATTCATTACTATTGTTCTATTTGCTTTTATCTACTTATTATTGAGTTTATTTGTAGCATATTGTAATCATAGTTAATAATCATAATAATAATTCTCACCCTCACAATACTCAGAAACTAGGAGTAGGTACCCCAGAAGCAACCACATGCTTGTGCGGGGGAGGGGGGCAATTACTATTATTTTGTCTTCGTTAATAAAATGTATTTCTAAAAAAAATGTAATTAACATGGATTTTATATTTCCTTTTATTATGTACATTGCCTGCCACAAATATTATTTATCTATGTATTATTTTCTGTTACTTCTAATGCAAATTTTAAATAAATGTCACGTTAAACTTTATTATTGTTATTGTTATTATTATCATTATTATTATGTCAACTTAAATGGGTGTTTTAGAATAAAATTTTATATAAAAAACAACTACCTACTGCGTCTTATTATTTCAGTACTTTTCAATTTCCTTGACCATGGGCATGGATGTTTTATTCTATATTGTTATACCTTTTTATACTTCAAAAGATATATGCTGTTATCAGAAGTACACATCATGATGAATTTCAGTACATGATTCTATAATACACCTTCCATTTACTTTAGTAATAATGTTAATTCCTTTAATGTTGAGAGAATGTTATGTAAAATCAGAATTTTATTTGAATTTGGTGGTAATAAATTCCAGAAAAGCCGGTTCTCGTACTTTGAGACAATTTAGAACTTTTAGAATACTTTTCAAAATTTTTGAAGAGATTATCGAATATGTAAACTCATATACCTACTCTCTTAAGCTAACCACAGGAAACAAGTACAAATAAGATAACGTATTTGTTGTTGTTGAGTATCGAGATACCTAAATTCGTTATTACTTTTCATTTTCATAATATCAAACACCTTTTCCATTTTCGTAGTTAGATTCCAATTATTGAATTCAATTAATCCGGCAACCCTGTGTTAAATTGTGGGTTAGGTCAGACCGGGTCGGATGTTAGCACCATCTTCTCAAGAAGGCCTCAACTAAAAAATGCCATGTTATGCAACCAGCAATACTTTTTTGCGTGTGTATGGTTGTTTTGGATATTTTCTTTTAGGTACATTTTTTTGCAAAACCGCTCAAGTTCTTGTTGTTGTTGTAGTCTTCGATTGAAGAAACTCTCTTTAACTACCTGGCTAAGCTTGGGTTTTCGCATTAACCACGTATATTAGGAGAAATTGTATTTTAATCCTTGGTGTCAAAGTGACTCCGAACCTGTCCATAAAAAATGCATATTAATATAAAATCGGAATACTTTTAGCAATTATCATGTATCTACACGAGTAAATGAATGTTTGCTGCTGCTACACATTTGATTGTCTAGTCAAAAATGTATTTAGATGCGGAGAAAAGTGTACCGGAAAATTGCCAATTTTTGTTTAAATTTTGGTGAACCCGACCCCCTGAAAATGTCACCTTGCCTCTTACGACTTACGGCTCCGTTTCACGCCGAAGGGAGCCGTAAATCGTAGGAGGTCTTGGAATTTGGAATAAACCATGGAGCGAACGGAGCCGTAAATCGTAGGTCATTGATTAAACTAACCTTGGTTCAAGATCTATAGACAGAATAACCTTGACCTTGGTTCCAGACAAGAGTGGCTTTCGGGTATTACACTTAGAGCACTCCAGAGCTACTCAGGAGTATTCTGTTAATAAATTTTCGTCAATTTTCGCCCCCATTTGATGCCCCCTCGAGCACCATCCGTTTGTTAGGTACGTGACGCTCCGAGTTGCGCAGTACAATCATTGATTGTCAGTTTGATGTTTTATGGACCTTCGCTTGATTCTCTTGCGGAGTCTATGCTAATTAACGAAAAATATAACTTACCATAACTTCCCTATCAACCATTTTTCCATTTCTATTTGCAAATTATAGCATTTGCATCGTAAATTTAAGGTTAGTTCATAGACATAAAACAAAAATAATAACTGGAAACTGGATCCTATATAGCGTTCGGGTATGAATGGCACACAAGCAAAACGGAGTCTCAAACACAGAGAGCTTGACACATCATACCCGAAAGCGCCTAAGGTTTAACGTTTAACTATATAATGCAGAGAGTTCCTCTTGTCAAATATATCAAATGGAGCCCAACTTTAAACGATAATTAATCCATTGTACTAAACTGTGGATCTTCTTTCTCTATTTTTAAATTAATCTATAATAAATGAAGCACTCTACTTCATAGTTTATCTGAACCAAGAATACTAGACAGGGACAGGCCTGTCTACCGTACTTTCACCGTTTTAGTAGACATAGGGGAATAGGCCGCGCGTCCAGCTAGGTTTGTCAGTCGTTGGCGGGGGGAGAACACAGTAGTCCCGCACCGCTTATCAGCAGGGTTGGGAATGTAGCGAAAATTTTATATTAATTACATGAACTACATTGACTACGTAGTTAATTCGAAATGTAGTTAACTCTGTGTAGTTAATGTAGTAAATAGTCTGATTGGTCGATTGAAGGTCATTCCTGTCGATAGTCGACGTCACATTAACAAACACGCGTTCTGTAACCTCACTTTATAATGTCAATCTTGCATACATCTACATGTGCCATATAATTTTTACAAAATATAATAATTATGGCTGGACGAAAATACTTATTAATAAATATTTATTTTTTATCACACTGGTAAATCGGTAATCCTTCACGGTGTAAAAGTTTAATATGCAATATGCTGTCATTATTGCTGTCTATAGTGTCTATTTAGGAGTAGATATAATAATAATAATTTATCTCTTCCTATACATAAACATTTTAAGTGAGAATAAAACAATAAAACAAATTATTGACCAATTTTATTTAGTAAAATAGGGCATTTTAAATGTTTAAATTTTGCGTAATTAACGTAGTTAAAGTTATGTGGTTAATGTATTTAATTGTACAAAAACATGACGTAGTTAATTACATTAACTACGGTAGTTAATTGCGTAATTAATACCATATTAACTGCGTGTCCAATCCTGCTTATCAGTCGAGTTTTGCGAGCAAAAAACACGCCCCGCCCCCCGCCAACGACTGACGAACCTAGCCGAATACACGGCGGCGCGCAAGGTCGTGCCTCAGTGCGGCCCTGGCGAACATCTCAACCCACGTGCTATTGTTTACGCCAGGCCTAAGAGTTGCTCGATGTTAGTACCGTAAAACCTGCCAACTTTGCCCAAGGGTTCCAACTTTGCCCACTTTAGGCGATATAAAAAATTGATATTTTTGAACATAGCAACATTGTGAAGCCATGCAACTTGGACGTTATGTCGTGCGACGATCTCATGATACAATAAACGAACTTTATATCATGCGACGATCTTATTTCCTGTTAGTAACGTCCCGAACGCGTGGAAGGTCGGTTGCTGCGAATAAACAGGTAAGGAAATTTCGTGTGAATTTACGTATTTTTAGGGTGAAAAGCTAAGCATTAGTGCTCAATGTCTACTAAGTTTATGATAATGGTTTGCGGTCAGGCTGAAATGTGATTTCCACCATGCAGTATTCGTTTTTAGGTAACACTGCCTAAGGTATTATATAACGAAGCAAAAGTATATGCGCAATGTTGCCAGACATTTTAGGTCTAAAAAAATTTTGTATTCCTGTAATCACCTGAGTGATTAAATGGTTGGGGACGGCGGGTGTCAAATGTGTCAGATAGATGTGCCATTCTTTGAGAGAAAACATCAAATAAGTTGTGCCTCGAGTTGTGCTTATTACTCTTATTATTAAAAGCTGTAATCAACTGAGTTTATAGAGCAGCGGCGGGATACACCAAAAACGTTTCCGGAGTGTCTAAATGGGGAAAACCAGTTCAAGCTCGAGTTCAAGTTCGAGCTCATCGAATGACGGGAATTACAAACGCTCAAAGAGGAGACGTACTACCTGAAGAACACCCCCTCGATCAGTAGAAGCTGGTTTTGGCGATCGGTTGAAAAGTCTTGAAAACTTGATGCAACAATTTTTGTCGTCACACAACAATGTGACAACCAGGCCATCCTTTTCCAAGTTTTATGCCAAATCAGAATGTATACCAGAATTCGTCCTTGGCAATTCTAGCTTGAGTTGTTCTAAATGGATAGACAAAATTGAACAACTGGCTGAAATTAATCATTGGGATGAATCTCTTATGATTTACAACATGCAAAGCCGGCTGGCAGGACTAGCTAGAAAATGTCACGACAACTTGCCTTCATACCATATGAATTGGACCGAATGGAAGGGGTTGCTAATGAAGACCTTTCCCGAACATCAAGACCTTGTCGAAATGTTGCGAAAATTAATATCGCGGCAAAAGTTGCCTGAAGAGTCGTGGGAGCGATATTATTTCGAAAAAAATGAGCTCCTTAGTGCATGCGACATCACAGGAAAAAGGGCGGTGTCCTGTTTGATTGATGGAATTACTGATCCCAGCATACAGGCAGCGGCTCGAGCAGGAAGGTATGAAGAACCTGACAGATTGTACGCCGAGTATTTATCGGCTTTAAAGTCCGAAAGTAGTGTTTCAATGACACAATCAGTGATGACACCTTTGGGTAAACAGAAGGGCTTTTCTTTTGCTAACGTAAGGCGAGAAAATACCTTCAAGACGATCAACGTTCTTAAGCGAAACAATTTGGAACAACGTTGTTTTAATTGGAAGATGAAAGGTCATTTTGCAAATCAGTGCACAAAACCGAAAATTGAATGCAAATCTTGCAACCAACTAGGACATTTGGCACAAGATTGTCGTAGAGGCGTTGTAAAATCACAAGTGGTCGAACGAAAAGACCATATGTCACATAACGATAAGTACTTCTTCGAGTGTTTGGTGAACGAAAAGCCAACACGCGCCTACGTTGATTCCGGGTGCGCAGCAGTACTTATAAGGGAAGACGTCGCGACTTTCATAGGAATGACATTCAACCCTAGTGTTTCAAGTGTTATGGGGTATGGAGGCGCTTTTGTTCCTGTTATCGGTGAAGATGACGTTTCCATCCAAGTAGATCGTGCCAAGGCTGACGTAAAGGCTCTTTAGTGCCACAAGGTGCACAGAATGTAGAGGTGTTAATAGGACAAACGTTCATAAACCAGCCACGAGTGACTATGTTAATATCAGGAGATATAGTTCGCCTTTTAGCAACTACAGACAATCTTGGAGAGGTCTAAGAAACAACGAAGAAAATACCCTTGTGGGCGAAGAACAGTACGATTATACCGGCAAAAACTATCGCGTTCGTGAACGTCACGTCGCATGGTTACACAAATGCAGATGTGTATGTCAAAGGGGGGCTAAAGTGCCTTCCAGGAAAGGAGCATCTTGTCAATGAATGTGTCACAAGCGGAGCAGATGGCTACGTCGCAATTGCCAACGTTTCCGATCAATCAATCGAGGTGAGTGACAAACAAATATTAGTACGATGTGTCTTATCTGTGGAAGAAAAGGGTTTGTCAAATTTAGTCAAGATCGGTGTTACCACCTTAGTTGAGAAAAAGCCATTTTATTCTGAGGATGTTTCCTATAACCCTGACCTAACGCCAGATCAAGTAGAACGATTCTTAAAGCTTATAAATGAATTTCGTCATTGTTTTGCCCAAAGTACTAGCGAATTAGGCAAAACAGATATTTTGAAAATGACTATTAAACTTTTTGATGACAGGCCGGTAATTCACCGCCCCTACCGTCTGTCGCACACTGAACGACAAATTGTGCGAGAAAAAGTTGACGACCTGCTACGTAATAATATTATTCGAGAATCAAATTCTCCGTATTCAAGCCCTATTTTATTGATTAAAAAACAAAATGGAGAATTCCGCCTTTGTGTTGATTATAGGGCCTTAAATTCAAAAACTATAAAAGATAGATTTCCCCTCCCTAGAGTCGATGATTTTCTTGAGCATTTAAAAGATTGTAAATATTTCACACGTCTAGATATGGTGAGCGGATATCATCAAATCGAAATGGACGAGGACTCGATTTCGAAGACAGCGTTTATTACCCCAGATGGGCAATACGAGTATTTAAGAGTGCCTTTTGGGTTAGCAAACGCGCCAGCAGTTTTTCAGAGAACGGTAAACCGAATGTTAGGTAATTTACGATATCGAAAAGCTTTAGCGTACATGGACGATATTCTCTTGCCAGGTAAAGACTTCAATACGGGGTTAGAAAATTTACGGTCAAATTAGAAGAAGGTGGTTTAACATTCCGTTTGTCAAAATGCCATTTTTTATGACTAGGATAGAATATTTAGGGCATGAAATTAGTAGCGAGGGAATACAACCTGGTAAAAGAAATACAGAGGCTGTTAAAAAATGCCCCACTCCTAAAGACGTTCGCGGTGTACAACAATTTTTAGGGTTGTCGAGTTATTTTAGAAAGTATATAAAATAATTTGCTACGATTGCAAAATCATTGACTAGTTTAACGAAAAAAGATGTTACATTTGAATGGGGTGCCGAACAACAAAACGCTTTCGACACTCTTAAAGAAAGACATCTAGGCCACTCTTGGCAATTTACGATCCTGTTTTACCAACTGAGGTAGGTACACACTGACGCGGCATATTACTTCAAATTCAGAAAGATACAAAATTAAGACCAGTCATGTATTATTCTCGACAAACGACAAAGGAAGAACAAAGGTATCATTCATATGAGTTAGAAACGCTGGCTGTAGTTAATACACTAAAAAATTTCCGAGTTTATTTAGTAGGTATCAATTTTAAGGTTGTAACCGATTGCAACGCCATTAGGTCTACTTTGAACAAAAAAGATCTTGTTCCAAGAATCGGTAGGTGGTGGTTAGCAATACAAGAATATAATTTTCAAGTTGAATATCGGCCGGGACAACGAATGTCTCATGCCGATGCTCTTAGCAGAAACGCTATTCTAGCCTACGATAGTACAATTTTTGTAAACACTGTGAACATAAACGAAGATGACTGGATATTGCATGCTCAGCTAAAAGATGCCCGATGTAAATTTTTAATTGATGTGCTAGGTCAAAAGCCCGCCGATGCAGACGAAAAGAAAATACATAAAGACTTTAAAGTGACAAACCATCGATTGTATAAAAGAACAGATCAAGGTGATAAATGGGTTGTTCCCAGAGCGACCCGTAGACAAATTTTAATGCACTTTCATGACGGAAATGGTCACATGTCATGCCTCAAAACTCTTACATCAATTAATCGATTATATTGGTTTTCGGGGATGAGAAGATATATAAAGAAATATATCTCTTGTTGGCCTTAACTGTTTATATAATAAAGAACCCGGGGGACGACGCCCTGGATTTCTCCATCCAATAGAAAAGGTCGCGGAGCCATTTGATACACTTCACATAGATCATCTTGGTCCGTTCGTACAATCGAAACGAAAAAACAAGTACCTTATTGTTGTCGATGCTTTTACAAAATTTGTGTTTATGAAGGCTGTGCAATCTACACGGGTACGTCCATTGGTAGCTTTTCTTAACGACATAGTAGAAAATTTTGGTGTTCCAAAAAGAATAATTAGTGACAGGGGCTCGTGTTATACTAGTAAACAATTTGAGAAATATTGTAAGAACTTAAACATAAAACACGTTCTGAACGCGTCGGCAACACCAAGGGCAAATGGACAAGTGGAGAGATAGTAGTAGTATTCTCTCAGCTCTTACGACCTCAATGACAGATGAAGCTAGGTGGGACGCAGAAGTGGCAAAAGTACGATGGCGGTTAAATTCAACGAAGAATTCAACCACCGGCAAGTCGCCATATGAATTATTCTTTGGTTATGTACCAAGAGGACTTGCGAATGCTATGATTGCTGACGAGGTTGAATTAGAACCCAGCTACGACAGTAACCTCGAGAAAACACGAAAAGAAGTAAAGGAAGTCATTGAGGTGAAGCAAAAGGAGCAAAAGTCCAGGTTTGACAAGAAAAGGACCAAAGGAAGGAAATATGTTGAAGGAGAACAGGTATTGGTGCGCACCACACTTGGAACGAATCAAGGGCAGAGTAGAAACTTGCTGCCTAAGTATTCTGGACCATACTTTATCACAAAAGTCCTGGATAATGATAGGTTCGCGATTGAAGATGTAAAAGGGTCGACCAGGTCGCAAAGAAGATATCAGGGAATAGTTTCTCTTGATAAAATAAAGGCCTATAACGTAGAAGTGAGTTCGAACTCAAGTGAACCGGCTGGGGGTTCTGACGATGAAAATTCTGAGGGAAAGGTCCCAATGAATTCCTCAGGTTAACGAAAACTGTTTACCTGTTAAAAGAAAAAAAACAGTAACGTACTGTTGAGGATAGGTGTACTTAGTAATCTTAGTTTTAGTCATATGGCCATATGCATTTTTTAGGTTTAGTTAACTATTTAAATTGCTTGCAGATTCTAGGTACCTCCCAGAGTGGATCTTATTGCACGAGTTAATTTTTTATTCAAAACGTTAATGTTGATGTTTTGATAAACATAAAAATAGTTATAAATGTGAAAATTTATTTATTTTTGCAATGATCCACCAGCCGAAAACAGTACCTACCTAATTCGATGTGTGTGTTTTTTATAGCGACAGACGTCAGCTGACAAGGACAAGCAAAATATCCACGACGACGTGGATGTTGGTAGCCTGGCCGACTGTAATCACCTGAGTGATTAAATGGTTGGGGACGGCGGGTGTCAAATGTGTCAGATAGATGTGCCATTCTTTGAGAGAAAACATCAAATAAGTTGTGCCTCGAGTTGTGCTTATTACTCTTATTATTAAAAGCTGTAATCAACTGAGTTTATATTCCTTATATAATTTGCAAGGTTTAATGCAAATTATGACTGTTTATGTTACGTTTCATACACGATATAACTAATTACTTAAATTAGGCAAGTCTTACTTTATTTCCCAGAAGTATAACATATTTATTTTTATTTATTTATTTATTTATTCAATTACACAAATACATTGATTTAATACAACATCACTTTATACCTTTGTTGTTTTTAGAAATGGGAAGGATTCAGATTTCCAGATATTAATGATATTTCAGAAGTGACATTTCTTGATATTGTAGATATAGGATTTGTATCATTTTAAAGACTAAAATGTAATCTCTTGTAGTAACTATGTGGTTGTATAAACTACCTGATCGATTATTAAAAAAAACCTTATTTTTTATTATTTATTATTA
This sequence comes from Pseudeuparius sepicola, assembly GCA_963920635.1. Classification (NCBI taxonomy): domain Eukaryota; kingdom Metazoa; phylum Arthropoda; class Insecta; order Coleoptera; family Anthribidae; genus Pseudeuparius; species Pseudeuparius sepicola. The sequence continues at coordinate 40,956,413 of OY987303.1, read as the reverse complement.
TTTATTTATATATTTATATTTTATGGTTTTGTTGCCATTTTGCCCCCAAAATGGAAGATTTTGATGTACCTATTTTATCTCTTTTAAATAAAAATACTGTGTAACATGTTGTTTTTTAATATAATTTCAACGTCTCCTTCATGCCAAACCTTTTTAAAAACTTAATTAGTGGGCAAAGTTGGATTAACGTTTGCCAACTTGTCTGTAAAAGGGAATCTTTACAGCCGGGCAAAGTTGTAAGATTGGCAGGTAACTTTGCAGATGGGAACTGGTATAAATAAAGTGATGATCAACATTAATTTCCATCATTTAGGATGTTCTCAATATTCATGTATAATGTGTTTCGGCATTTCTTTAAAAAAGATATACTGAAAAATCCTGATTTTGGTGGGCAAAGTTGGCAGGTTTTACATATTCATTTTTCGATTCTCTAGCACTTATGTGGGAGCCCTCTCCCACCTGCCACCACGAGGAATACGGAGACACGACAGTTACTCGACAAGTTGCACCGACATTTTATCGTCGGACTAACCGATCTCTCGATCCGCACATCGCGGCAGATGATAGTGGACTCAAGGAATCCTTTATCTATGACCAGAGAACAAGGAAGGGGAGAATATAAACTCGACGGCGGCGCCTTTGATCTTTGGCAACCGGTGGTCGCCATGTTCTCTGTTTAGAAGACAGGGCCGTATTTAGAATTTAGTGAAGGTCTGAACTTAGATATTTTAAATCATTCATTTATAAACACAAAACAAATCATAAATACTGAAATGATGATTGGAACAAGCAAAAACGTTAATTGGATTTTGAAGGACTATTTTTAATTTAAGGTATCTAGTTAGATAACTGAAATAGGGCGATTTTTCTTATCTTATTCAAAAAAATTAATATTCTATTGATCTTAAAATTTGATGACTTCCTGAGCAATATTTTTTAAGGAATCATTTTGTAGAATACAAATGAAATACAAAAAATGGTATATGTATTAGAATATTGTCTTCATCGGATTAATTAAATATACTTACCCCGTTCTAAAACAGTTTCGTTTTTGTCTCCTTCATTAAAATCTGTAGGTACCACAGGTAGGTACCTAGACTATGCGAAAAAACTTGGACATTTGTATGGGAATAGATATACTTAGTAAAAAAATCTATTTTTCCATAAAATAAACTTTATTGATTTTTCCATATAATAAGCTTATTTTTGTTTGTACATTTTCAATTTCTGTTTATAATTTTTAATGCTATTACGCACTACGTAGGTACTATATTAGGCGTGTTTGTTGCTATTATGTACTTTAGAAAGGTGCCTAACTTCTTGATAAAAAAACTAAGCAATTAGTATTCATAATAGGTACATAGGTATGAACACAGGTAAACGTAGTAAACCCACCCAGGTAACAATAACGTATGGCCTGTTTATGCAGACTTAATTTAAGGACAGGATTTATGATTTAATTTAACCCTTTAAATAAAATTATTATGTGTTCTTTATCCACATTTGCTTCATATAAAATTTAGCCCAAAAAATATATTTTTGATTTGAAAGGTTTTTTGTTGTTTTTGTGTCTTTTTGTCTTAAATTATATGTAAGTTCTATAATTTTATATACGAAATCGCCTGAACTACACCATGCATTTTCAGTGTTTTAACTTACGATTTTTAAATTAAATCCTTAAATTAAGTCTGCCTTTAGATACTTAGGTGGAAGGTTATGATAATACAGTAAATTGCACCTGAACAGCAACTAATTCCCAGAGATTTCACAATTAATTATCTACCAATATTTTGGAAAGGAGAAGAACGATAACCTGCAGTTGTAACTTTTGTTCACCCACGCAGCCTTTCGCTGTGCACATAACGCCCCCGCTTTTGTCGTACTCATGATCATAAGACAAAACACTGAACAAAACAACACACTCGCAATAAAGAAAACTTCAAATTAACGCCGCCACTGAAGATCTGTTCGCTCAAAACGCTAAACTGAAAGTGACGCCTGTGTCTAAACTAAAAACATGGCTGATATAGGCTGCGCTGCCCAGATGCGCAAGCTAGCTCCGCCCCCTTGAGTTTAAATTCTCCCCTTCCTTGTTCTATGCTATGACTTTATAGTAAAATTATTTTAAGAAGTCCTTACTGGGACTGTCAATTGATAATTTCGCCATCCTAAGTTGGCATCAATGCAGCAACAAATGCAACCGGGCTGGACCAAAACTATATTAAAGACCTGTGCATAGCGCTGTTTCAAGCGATCGCCACTGGCGCTACCCGACGAAACAAATTTACACGGTGGTTTTAGTTAAAACACCATTGTTGCAGAATCTTTTATAAAATAAAAACATGCAAATATGTCTGTTACAACGAAGTTAATATTCAAAATAAAATAAAATAAAATATTTGTTTGTTATGTCCCTCTAATTTGACAAGTTCACATGGCATATTTCCATACATTTTCTAGGAAAAGCGAGTCTAAAAAGCAAGCAAGAGTATTTGGTACCTTTTGGTTTGAAACGCAGTCCATGGCTAGTTGTAGTATGTGAAAGCATAAAACACATTAGATTTTTCAGTTTCTTCTTTATATGGAGGACTATTGGTTCGCTTTGAAGCTATAAACAAAATTTTCTATTTTCATTCCTGCATACGTTAAAAAATACTCTTCCAAAATAATATCTTTAATTTTCGCTTCTTCAGCTGGTTGATCAGATCATACGATAATTCCAAAATAGTATTTGTTCTTCTGAAATTCACCTAATGGTCTGTGCATACCATTTTCTTCATGTGCGCGAAAATTTCATGTTATCACAAACAAATCTACCTCGAAAAGCCGTATTAATAGGATAAAACTGCCAAATACTGGATGCAAAGACAATTCGTTACCGTAAAAAGAAGGTAAATCGTAAAGCTGGATATTTAAAATTTTTGATTTTTTAAACGTCAGAAACTGACATCCCAATAAAACCAGAATGCCCTCCTATAACCTATAATTTTTTTCGTCGTGTAGCGCCACCCCAATCCGTAAACAACAATGAAATATGACGGCATGCTCGGGTCTTTAATATAGTGTTGGTCCAGAACCGGGTCATAAGTGCAGGTCAGTAATGAGCCCATTTGCACAACGAATTACTACTAATAACACAAACAAGAACAACATAGATAACTGTAAAACTCACGAAACGTACAAAACTCGCGAATATTTTCACTGCCCAAAGTTTGAACCCTTTTGAACGATCCGGAAAACCTTCACTGTCACTTTCACAATACCGAAATAAAATTTGCCTGAGTACGCGCCATAGACGCTGTCGCAAGTAGCTGATTATACCAAAGTACCAAAATGAAAGTGTTTCCATGACCTTTGACATTATTATTAAAATGAGTTGTAATCATAGTTATTTTTATTTGTAGCGGTATAATCGTGATTGCAATAGGGTTTTTATTTTATTATGTTCTTTTTTCGTGTCACTTCGGCATCTTTTCACATCATAAATCAATGAGTGACGTCATTAACTAGTTGAGACACATATACCAATGTTATACCCATGGTTAACAGAAAATTCCTAGGGATTTTGAGGCGAATGTCATCTGACAAAATCAGGACTTCTTACAGTAATTGGGGTATATAATGGGTTTGTTCTTGTTCCAACAGCAGTTCTAAACTGGTTCTCGGAAATCGATAAGATGTGGCAATGGGGATTAATCTATAAACTTATACAGGGTGGTTTTTCAGTCAATTTCTCTGAAAGAGTTATTAGATCTAGAGTCCCACAAGGCTCAGTTCTCGGCCCAATTCTCTATTCCCTGTATATCAGTGACCTACCTTCGTTTCCTAATACTCAGATGTTTTTGTACGCGGATGATACAGTTTACTTACAGCGAGCAATCGATAATTTACTTGACTACTTTTTGAAGTGGAAAATTAAAATTAACGAAAATAAAACACAAGCAATTATTATCTCAAAAAAGGTCAGATTACCTTTTATTGCCCCTATATCTATTAATAATACTGCAGTTGATTGGTCCAGGGAGGTTACATATTTATAGGAATTATCTACAGATTATAGAAGTTTATAGATTGGACACTCCCCCTCTCCCGCCAAATTGCCTGATTACAGCGCTTTAAATGCGGTGGGGGTAAAAACTAACGTCAATATGGCGCGAACTTTAAATATTTTATAAAAATTAATTTTTAAAATTGCTTCCAAATTGCAGATTAACCGAAACATTGAGTCAATGTTTGGATTAATCGTTTATTTGTTTAATCGAAACATTGAGTAAATGTTTCACTTCATTTGCAATTTGGAAGTGTTCACCATAAATTTAATGAGAAATGAATAAATTAAAAGACTAACTGCTGATATAAAATTATATTATTTAATAATTATTACACTACGCGTTCAACTTAATAATTCAACTTCAGTGCCTTGGTACATAAATAACTATTTTATAGAAAAACTGTTTACTCCAATGGATTCTACGTAAAAAAGTGCGTATAAAGCGTTTTCAACGAAATATATAGGTTTCAAAACAAATGAGCTATGATAATTGCAAAAATTTCAAAAACGCCCTGTATCTCCTAAAGTATTGAGGATCGTAAATATCTCAAAAAATTAACTCATGAACACCTACCTCGTTTTTTTCTATCTATGCAAATAACGGAGATACCCCATAAAACCATCGAAAATGACTCAGTCTGTACAGTTCTTGTGTTGACTTAGGTTCAACAAACTTGCGTGTGAATATGTATACCCGAAACGCAGCGGTATCGAGCTGAAACCGAGGTGCGGAAACACTCTACTTGAGCCGAGTGAAGTGAAGATACATGAACTGTCAAGAAAAAGCAACTGCAAATCGCACTCTAAAACAAGGTGACCAACTCCTGGCTGACGAAAACCGGGACAGTGGTTAGGTACCTAGCTATTTTTTTACCTATAATTTGCAACTGTCAAGTTTTGTAGTTTAATCAACTTATGATTTTTATTATAATTATTGATCTGGTTCATGATTTTAACCAATAAATACCACCCAAGGGAAACAAAAAAGAATTTGTGATCAAGTAATATAACAAAAATAAAATTTAACACAAAGCCCCAGGTACATAAATTAAAAAAATCAAACACTGGCTGTTTACAATATACAGGGTGTCCCAGGGCAAGTGAGCCAATAGGTGTAAAAGACAAAAAAATTTCGTGTTCAAATTTGATTGTTTATGGTTCTGATTTGCTTGACCGGAAACTAATTTTTAGCATATTTTCGTTTTTGAAAAATCAAGATGGCGTAGACAGCGACCAATTAAAATTACCAAAGGGTACCAAATTTTGGAAAGATCGGCCTACTTTGTTTTTCCCACTTTTTTCTTTTTCTAACGCGCTAAAGAAAAAATGAAAAAATTAAGTAGGATGATTGTCTCAAAATTTGGTACACGGCGATAAGTTTTAATTCTAAACAACTTCTCATAAAATTTTCGATACATTGTATTTAGAAGCGCGTTAGAAAAAGAAAAGAGTGGGAAAAATAAAGTAGGCCGATCTTTCCAAAATTTGGTACCAGGTGGTAACTTTTAATTGGGAACAACTTTTCCTACCTACTGAAATTTTTCGCTATCTTTAAAGGAAAATAAGGCACTTCACCTACAATGAAAATAAATAAAAGGTCGCTGTAGACGCCATCTTAATTCTCATTAGACTAATGAGGTAAATAATGTTGATTTCTCAGGTTAGTAGTAAAAAAATAATTAAATTCTTTGACGCCCGTCTACTATGAATTTTTACTTGATTTTCTGTAGTCAGGGGAATGGCATTTATCATGAAATTATTTTTTTGTAGGAAAAATATTGTGTTTTCGTGAAAAAATGTACAGGGAAAAAAGTTTCTTAAATAAAAGGGCTACGCAAATCATATTTTTGTTACACGTAAAAATGACCCACAAAAAATTAATAGGGGTTGTTAGTTTTTACCCTTTTTTAGGGCAGTGTATAAATGAATAAACTACCCTAAGGCGTCTTCCAGTAAGTAGATAACACATACCAAATTTCAAATTTTTAAGTAGCGCCGTTATTGAGATATAAATAAAAAAATATTTGGGTCACCCTGTAGACCCGACTAACTTGGAAAGGAAAGCCCATGTAGATACCAATGAGGTACCCCGTAATACCAACCAAAATTCTCATTTTATTTTATCAAATAATTCGATACAATGTTAAGTACTTCCTTAAAATATCTTGTTTCAAATTCATCGCGCTAGGGACCAAGCTGCCGAATATCGGGTAATAAATTAAATCGAAAAACCATGTTGTTTATATTAGATAGATTGGCCAGGGTAATTAATGTCCCCCGAAAAACATGTTTGTTTATGTATCCTACCCGCCGACAAGCTCGCGAGCGGATAGTGAACACTTGCAGACCCCGAATCGAGTCGAAAACAATGTCCCCATCTGATATAAAAGAGGGTTGCTCCCGGACAGGAGCCAGTCGTTGCCGACCACCTTTTGCCGGGCGAAGCCCTGCTCGGCAACCCAGCGAGTGTCCGATGCCGCGCCAGCCGTAGAAGATCCCGAGTGCAGGGCGAAGTATTGCCCGAGAAGTCATCTAGAGTCTGCCGCCTTGCCTGCCATAGATCCAGCACCAGAGCCTCAGTACAGTATGCTGTCCGTTGAACTGACCACAGAGTAAGCGATTGAATTGTGTTTTGTTGGGTTTTGTCGACTGAGTTGCCTTTCTATTTCTAGTTAATTAATTTATTTGATTTTATTTTATTTTGAGTGCTATTAGTGTTTATTTGAGGTGTCGTAAAGGATTGTTATATTTTGTCATATTTTAAATCAGTGTCGTTACAGTTCTGAATATTTTACGCTAAATTATGGGTATTTAAAAAGCTGTTAGCATAGCAGTGCCGTATTAAGTCAATATTAATATTTTAGGCTAAATTGTGGGTATCTTTAATTACGTTCTTGTGCCAATTTCAAGTGATTTTAATAATTTTGTGTCTATTATCAATTTCGAATCATATTTAATTTACATATTTTATTATCGCGTTTGTGTGATCAGGCTAACTAAATTGTGTGCCAATAATTTTGGTATTATTTCTTGGAATAATTTGAGCTTAATTCACGTACTAATTTCGCAGGTTTTTGTTATCAGTTTATGCTATAAGCTAGTATTGTTCGCCACTTAGGTTTGAAACCAGTCACTAAAATTTAAAGATAAATATTTTGTGCTAAACCTTTTATTATCGATTCTTTTTTGTAATATTTACTTAGGAATATTTTAATAATTCATCATCAAAACAAAGGTGCGCGCCATAAATAGTGTCAGAAGTGGGATACAATAAGGATAACGGAGGGGTAGAAAGGATAACGGAAAATTTTTAAGAAAATTGTTGGAAAAAGCAAGAAATATTGTAAAAAATCTGAGGTGTACAAAAGGATAAAATTTATGCGGAATAAAATTGTGGGGTCAAAAGGATTTTAACGATAGGGATGAGTTGTCAAATTTGACAGGAAAATTAATTTTTCAGAAAATTCTAGGAATTAAATTTTTTATAGCGAATCTGAGGCATAGAAAAAGTATGACGGTATTGTGGTTCAAAAGTGGTAACAATAGGGGTGAATTGTCAAAATTGACAGGAACTTTATTTTAGAAAATTGTCAGAAAATGTTTTTTATCAGAACAATTATTAAAGGAAAAATTTTAAAGGAAACTAAACGGTGCTTAGAGACAATGGTTAGAAAAATTTAGAAAAAAAAAACGGGATAGACTACGGTGCTAGGAAAAATCCAGGGTTAGGAATAAAAAGTTTTAAGGCGAAGAAAAATTCCATCAAGAAAACTAGGAGCAACGAAAAATATTTTTGGGTGAATTAAAGTAATTTATAGAAAATATAGAAAATAAAATAAAAATGCAAAACAGAGAAGAAAATGTAGTAGTAGGGGCAGAAGGAAACAGCAATTTAAAGAAAATTTGTCAGAAATTTAGCAGAGAAAATTTTCTAAGAGAGTTGTAGGGTCAATAAAATTTTTACGGATATTTTTGTAGGAAAATAATAGGAAAGGCGGAAAAATTGTGAAAAAGAAAATTTTAGGAAAACTGTGTGACATAACTGTGTGAGATAACGGTTTAGGTATTAAGGAAAAGAGAGGCTAGGAGAAACTATTTACGGGTGAAGAAAAATTCCATCCAGAAATAGAGGTAAATAAGGAAAGAAAATTTAGAATTTATTTTTAGTAAAGAATTTTGAAATGCCAAACGAACAAGAGGAGGCAATGGCAGGGGCAAACGGCGCGGAAGGTGGGATATAGGTAAAATTTAGAGGTTAGGTCGTGCGTCAAAATTAATAATGGAATAGAAACCTGTACCAATATTCAACGGGAAAGCTAAAAATAGAATATTTTTGTATAAAGAAACGGCATTATTGGCAAACTTGGTCTGAAGGACAGAAAATAGCTATAGTCAGGTTAAAACTAAGAAGCAGCGCGAAACAATAAATCAAAGCGGAGCCAGAGTTACAAAAAGAACAACGGATTGGCTTAAGTTTAGGGCTACATTACATAAATACTTCAAAAAGCGAATTACAGTAAGAACAGAAATTTAAATAAAAATATTCATGGAAGTTAAGCAAAAAAATACGGCAAAAATTATAGGCAAATTTTAACACAACAAAAATTTTTAGGTCAAGTAAAAAATAGCGTTCTCCAAGAAAACAAAACTAGAACGGGACGTTACTACGCAATTTGTGTTAGGATTTTTAAGGCATATTAAACAACGAGTATTATCTCTAGAACAGCAACGTATAATAGAAGCTTTAAATTATGCGAAAAAGAACATACGATTAGGCCGCTGCAACACAATAGGAAATGTCGCGAAGTAGATGTTATACAGCCTGATTTTACCACGGAGAGCACGCATGATTGCGCAATATTGCATGAATCATAAATAAGAGAGAACGTCACCACGAATCGCCTTCAAGTGTTTTAGCTAATACAAATAGGATATTTTTGCTCAAAAATTTAGAGAAAAGCCGCTGCAGAGTAATAATCAAGTTTGCTAAAATAGCAAGGAAATTAGACCATTTTGTACGGAAATGCACAGAGAACCGCCTCAAAAATAGACGCGAAAATTGGGAAATGAAATTAAGCAAGATAAAATTACAAGTAGGTAATATACCACAGGGAAGTAAGAGAGCGAATTTAGGGGATATTAATAAAAAAATATATTGAATCATCAGATGTGAGAAAGTATTGCATAAGCAAAGCATAGGCTACAATATTGAGAAACGAGAAAATCAAATGCAGAAATTTAGTTTGAGATTAAGACTAGAAATTATAAAAAAAGGAATTAGCTACATGGTAAATTAAAAGTTAATAGGAAAAATAAATTATCCACATGGTAGATCAAGGAAAATGGAGAATCAAAAGTGTAGTTAAAAGGCGTAAAAGAAGTATTATTATGAATAAAAAATTATACGACGAAGTTCAAGAGTTGAGAGTTATAGTTTAAAGTTAGCTAGTGAAGTTAAAGGGCAACAAGAGAGTGTTGTGATTAGTGACAGTGTGTAATTAGAAGAGAAGAAAAAGTGGTTCTAAGTGAAGTTCTGTGTGAACGAAATTCTGTGTGAACAAAGTAAGGAGGTAAAAAGTGAAGTTCTGTGTGAACAAAGTAAGGAGGTAAAAAGTGAAGTTATGAAGTTAAAAGGTGAAGTTAAGGAATTAAAAAGTGAAGTTAATGAAGTTAAGTTGTTAAAAAGTGAAGTTAGTGAAGTGAAGGGAGGAGTTAGGGAGTTAGGAAGTGAAGTTAGGAGTTTGGGGAAGAAGTTCACTCGCCTGTCAGAGGCCGCCGATAGCTCTTGGTCTGGATCAGAGACCAAGGACTGCGAGTGTTCAAACGACTGATCACCGTTTTGGGCACATTAACAACCAGGTGAATATAGACAGGTGAAGTTAGCAACATTCAGGGAAGCGCGAAGTTCCCAGAAAGTAGAAAAACTAAGTGAGGAGGAAGGTAAGGAGAAAGTAAGTGAGAAAAGGGGAAAAAATAAAATAGTAGAGCAAAAGAGAGAGAGGGAGATAATAGAAGGGGATGAGAGAGTTAGACAGGTACAAGTACAAATCCAGGAGTGTTTTTGCCATTTTTGAGGATATTTGCCCAAGGGCCATACCTCTTAATTTTCGTAAGAAGAGAAATGGAACACTCAACGCGACAGGAAGGAAGTTGTACCTTAAAAGAAGGAAAATTACAAAAGTTCGATAGGTTCGAAGTACAAGCCAAGAGTGTGTGTACGCCGTCTTAAGGATAGTCTCTCAAATTGGACCACTACCTGAATTTCTAAGGAAAAGAGATGGAACACTAACTCAAAAAGGGATGAACGTGAACCAAAAAGGATTTAGTAATTCCCCGATATGCCAAGAAGTACGCATGACAACTGTAAGAAAATTAAGAAATGAAAAACAGCAATTTTAGTCGCTGAACAAAATCAGGACACAGGGTATAATAGTTGACCGAAGAAATTCTAAAAGGCAACGAGAAGACAAGGAAGCATCTGTTATAATTCAAAACATAAACAAATACCGACCTGAATGCTATTTGGGAGACGATGACCTATTATACGTGACTAGAAGTGGGTCAGAAAGAAGCGATAAATTATATGCTCCGAGATCAATTATAAACGACATAATGTTTCTTTATCATAACAGTGTCTTAGCGGGACACGACACGCCGGTTGTGAATGAAAATAATAACCGCCCAGAGTATACATTCGTATCAAACGCGTTCAAGGGGGGAAATACAAGAACAGCACCCTTGGGTTTTGAGAAAAGCCATTGAAGTGTTCAGGTAGATAATAAGATAATAGGTTGAGAATAGTTTAAGTAGATAGATTTAGGTAAATAATAGCGCGCAGCTTATCAGATTCGAACGTAAAGACATTCCAAGATGAAACAAGAATTTTAAAATTAGGGCTGTAAATCCTCTCCCCACAGATGACTTTAGGTAAATTTCATGAAAATAATACGAAAATAGGCAGGCCCAAAGTTGTATATACTATCGGCACGTAGGTATTGTAAACAAAGTCAATGACTCCCGAGACCCTAAATTCAATGGCATAAATAAACAGAACATGCCGCACCGATGTGTTACAAGTATAATAATAATAAAACAAGGAAGGTAACTCAGGTAGATGAAAACTGGGAAACAGAAGTCGGTCGCCAATTTGGTTAGTTTATTGGGAGTAGTGTCGCGAGTTGGTACGCGTGTGACATGCGTGGTACCTCGTTTAGTGCGCGGTAGGTACATCCATTGAATTGACAAGTTATCAATTCGATGGTGAAGGTATTAGCAATCAGGAACGAGTACAGTCGAGGAGGGTCGCCACCTCCTGTGACGTGGCCGGAGCCGCCGCAAGCAACGCCGCACCGCCACCGGGAGAGGCTGCCGCATCGCAGAGAGAGCCGCATCGCAGGCGCAGCCAGCGCCGCCGTCGCAGTTACCACCCGCAGCTACTAGAGCGAGTCGGAATTGACACGGTCTTCGATGGAAGTGGAGATAGCTACAATGATACCACACTGTATGGTATATGGAGCAGACTGGACCATCACTGGGGTTGAGGCACCGCCAGCACCTTGAGGAAACTTCGAGTCGTAAGTTATACGACCATGACTTCTTGAAAAAGGAGTCGGGAGAGGAGGAGAAGACGCAGTAACAGTGAGTGACGATGAGAGAAAGCTCGCGTGTTTTAAGTGTAAGTGCATCGTTGAGAAATTTAGATTGATTAGTTGTGTAACATTGTATTATAAGATGCAATAAGATGTTAGTAGATAGTAGTTGTATTTGTATGTAAGCGTAGATAAGTCAAGAGTGGTTAAGAAATAGATAGATTAGGGAAAAATAATTAAGAGAGTAGGTATGTTAGGAAATAATTTTTTTTATAGGGGAAACGACGAAGGCATAGTATTTTAAAGGCATAAGAGCAACTCAGTTCAATATGTAAGAGGTCAGTTCAATGTGGGAAAGTAAAGGAAAGAAGTAAGAGCAATCAAATCAAGAGAACCAGAATCACGATCGTATTACCAGAAAAGTAATTATATCATAATTCCTTTTCAAATTAAGGAGGGAGGAATGTGATGCCCCGTAGATACCAATGAGGTACCCCGTATATACCAACCAAAATTCTCATTTTATTTTATCAAATAATTCGATACAATGTTAAGTACTTCCTTGTTTCAAATTCATCGCGCTAGGGACCAAGCCGCCGAATATCGGGTAATAAATTAAATCGAAAAACCATGTTGTTTATATTAGATAGATTGGCCAGGGTAATTAATGTCCCCCGAAAAACATGTTAGTTTATGTATCCTACCCGCCGACAAGCTCGCGAGCGGATAGTGAACACTTGCAGACCCCGAATCGAGTCGAAAACAATGTCCCCATCTGATATAAAAGAGGGTTGCTCCCGGACAGGAGCCAGTCGTTGCCGACCACCTTTTGCCGGGCGAAGCCCTGCTCGGCAACCCAGCGAGTGTCCGATGCCGCGCCAGCCGTAGAAGATCCCGAGTGCAGGGCGAAGTATTGCCCGAGAAGTCATCTAGAGTCTGCCGCCTTGCCTGCCATAGATCCAGCACCAGAGCCTCAGTACAGTATGCTGTCCGTTGAACTGACCACAGAGTAAGCGATTGAATTGTGTTTTGTTGGGTTTTGTCGACTGAGTTGCCTTTCTATTTCTAGTTAATTAATTTATTTGATTTTATTTTATTTTGAGTGCTATTAGTGTTTATTTGAGGTGTCGTAAAGGATTGTTATATTTTGTCATATTTTAAATCAGTGTCGTTACAGTTCTGAATATTTTACGCTAAATTATGGGTATTTAAAAAGCTGTTAGCATAGCAGTGCCGTATTAAGTCAATATTAATATTTTAGGCTAAATTGTGGGTATCTTTAATTACGTTCTTGTGCCAATTTCAAGTGATTTTAATAATTTTGTGTCTATTATCAATTTCGAATCATATTTAATTTACATATTTTATTATCGCGTTTGTGTGATCAGGCTAACTAAATTGTGTGCCAATAATTTTGGTATTATTTCTTGGAATAATTTGAGCTTAATTCACGTACTAATTTCGCAGGTTTTTGTTATCAGTTTATGCTATAAGCTAGTATTGTTCGCCACTTAGGTTTGAAACCAGTCACTAAAATTTAAAGATAAATATTTTGTGCTAAACCTTTTATTATCGATTCTTTTTTGTAATATTTACTTAGGAATATTTTAATAATTCATCATCAAAACAAAGGTGCGCGCCATAAATAGTGTCAGAAGTGGGATACAATAAGGATAACGGAGGGGTAGAAAGGATAACGGAAAATTTTTAAGAAAATTGTTGGAAAAAGCAAGAAATATTGTAAAAAATCTGAGGTGTACAAAAGGATAAAATTTATGCGGAATAAAATTGTGGGGTCAAAAGGATTTTAACGATAGGGATGAGTTGTCAAATTTGACAGGAAAATTAATTTTTCAGAAAATTCTAGGAATTAAATTTTTTATAGCGAATCTGAGGCATAGAAAAAGTATGACGGTATTGTGGTTCAAAAGTGGTAACAATAGGGGTGAATTGTCAAAATTGACAGGAACTTTATTTTAGAAAATTGTCAGAAAATGTTTTTTATCAGAACAATTATTAAAGGAAAAATTTTAAAGGAAACTAAACGGTGCTTAGAGACAATGGTTAGAAAAATTTAGAAAAAAAAAACGGGATAGACTACGGTGCTAGGAAAAATCCAGGGTTAGGAATAAAAAGTTTTAAGGCGAAGAAAAATTCCATCAAGAAAACTAGGAGCAACGAAAAATATTTTTGGGTGAATTAAAGTAATTTATAGAAAATATAGAAAATAAAATAAAAATGCAAAACAGAGAAGAAAATGTAGTAGTAGGGGCAGAAGGAAACAGCAATTTAAAGAAAATTTGTCAGAAATTTAGCAGAGAAAATTTTCTAAGAGAGTTGTAGGGTCAATAAAATTTTTACGGATATTTTTGTAGGAAAATAATAGGAAAGGCGGAAAAATTGTGAAAAAGAAAATTTTAGGAAAACTGTGTGACATAACTGTGTGAGATAACGGTTTAGGTATTAAGGAAAAGAGAGGCTAGGAGAAACTATTTACGGGTGAAGAAAAATTCCATCCAGAAATAGAGGTAAATAAGGAAAGAAAATTTAGAATTTATTTTTAGTAAAGAATTTTGAAATGCCAAACGAACAAGAGGAGGCAATGGCAGGGGCAAACGGCGCGGAAGGTGGGATATAGGTAAAATTTAGAGGTTAGGTCGTGCGTCAAAATTAATAATGGAATAGAAACCTGTACCAATATTCAACGGGAAAGCTAAAAATAGAATATTTTTGTATAAAGAAACGGCATTATTGGCAAACTTGGTCTGAAGGACAGAAAATAGCTATAGTCAGGTTAAAACTAAGAAGCAGCGCGAAACAATAAATCAAAGCGGAGCCAGAGTTACAAAAAGAACAACGGATTGGCTTAAGTTTAGGGCTACATTACATAAATACTTCAAAAAGCGAATTACAGTAAGAACAGAAATTTAAATAAAAATATTCATGGAAGTTAAGCAAAAAAATACGGCAAAAATTATAGGCAAATTTTAACACAACAAAAATTTTTAGGTCAAGTAAAAAATAGCGTTCTCCAAGAAAACAAAACTAGAACGGGACGTTACTACGCAATTTGTGTTAGGATTTTTAAGGCATATTAAACAACGAGTATTATCTCTAGAACAGCAACGTATAATAGAAGCTTTAAATTATGCGAAAAAGAACATACGATTAGGCCGCTGCAACACAATAGGAAATGTCGCGAAGTAGATGTTATACAGCCTGATTTTACCACGGAGAGCACGCATGATTGCGCAATATTGCATGAATCATAAATAAGAGAGAACGTCACCACGAATCGCCTTCAAGTGTTTTAGCTAATACAAATAGGATATTTTTGCTCAAAAATTTAGAGAAAAGCCGCTGCAGAGTAATAATCAAGTTTGCTAAAATAGCAAGGAAATTAGACCATTTTGTACGGAAATGCACAGAGAACCGCCTCAAAAATAGACGCGAAAATTGGGAAATGAAATTAAGCAAGATAAAATTACAAGTAGGTAATATACCACAGGGAAGTAAGAGAGCGAATTTAGGGGATATTAATAAAAAAATATATTGAATCATCAGATGTGAGAAAGTATTGCATAAGCAAAGCATAGGCTACAATATTGAGAAACGAGAAAATCAAATGCAGAAATTTAGTTTGAGATTAAGACTAGAAATTATAAAAAAAGGAATTAGCTACATGGTAAATTAAAAGTTAATAGGAAAAATAAATTATCCACATGGTAGATCAAGGAAAATGGAGAATCAAAAGTGTAGTTAAAAGGCGTAAAAGAAGTATTATTATGAATAAAAAATTATACGACGAAGTTCAAGAGTTGAGAGTTATAGTTTAAAGTTAGCTAGTGAAGTTAAAGGGCAACAAGAGAGTGTTGTGATTAGTGACAGTGTGTAATTAGAAGAGAAGAAAAAGTGGTTCTAAGTGAAGTTCTGTGTGAACGAAATTCTGTGTGAACAAAGTAAGGAGGTAAAAAGTGAAGTTCTGTGTGAACAAAGTAAGGAGGTAAAAAGTGAAGTTATGAAGTTAAAAGGTGAAGTTAAGGAATTAAAAAGTGAAGTTAATGAAGTTAAGTTGTTAAAAAGTGAAGTTAGTGAAGTGAAGGGAGGAGTTAGGGAGTTAGGAAGTGAAGTTAGGAGTTTGGGGAAGAAGTTCACTCGCCTGTCAGAGGCCGCCGATAGCTCTTGGTCTGGATCAGAGACCAAGGACTGCGAGTGTTCAAACGACTGATCACCGTTTTGGGCACATTAACAACCAGGTGAATATAGACAGGTGAAGTTAGCAACATTCAGGGAAGCGCGAAGTTCCCAGAAAGTAGAAAAACTAAGTGAGGAGGAAGGTAAGGAGAAAGTAAGTGAGAAAAGGGGAAAAAATAAAATAGTAGAGCAAAAGAGAGAGAGGGAGATAATAGAAGGGGATGAGAGAGTTAGACAGGTACAAGTACAAATCCAGGAGTGTTTTTGCCATTTTTGAGGATATTTGCCCAAGGGCCATACCTCTTAATTTTCGTAAGAAGAGAAATGGAACACTCAACGCGACAGGAAGGAAGTTGTACCTTAAAAGAAGGAAAATTACAAAAGTTCGATAGGTTCGAAGTACAAGCCAAGAGTGTGTGTACGCCGTCTTAAGGATAGTCTCTCAAATTGGACCACTACCTGAATTTCTAAGGAAAAGAGATGGAACACTAACTCAAAAAGGGATGAACGTGAACCAAAAAGGATTTAGTAATTCCCCGATATGCCAAGAAGTACGCATGACAACTGTAAGAAAATTAAGAAATGAAAAACAGCAATTTTAGTCGCTGAACAAAATCAGGACACAGGGTATAATAGTTGACCGAAGAAATTCTAAAAGGCAACGAGAAGACAAGGAAGCATCTGTTATAATTCAAAACATAAACAAATACCGACCTGAATGCTATTTGGGAGACGATGACCTATTATACGTGACTAGAAGTGGGTCAGAAAGAAGCGATAAATTATATGCTCCGAGATCAATTATAAACGACATAATGTTTCTTTATCATAACAGTGTCTTAGCGGGACACGACACGCCGGTTGTGAATGAAAATAATAACCGCCCAGAGTATACATTCGTATCAAACGCGTTCAAGGGGGGAAATACAAGAACAGCACCCTTGGGTTTTGAGAAAAGCCATTGAAGTGTTCAGGTAGATAATAAGATAATAGGTTGAGAATAGTTTAAGTAGATAGATTTAGGTAAATAATAGCGCGCAGCTTATCAGATTCGAACGTAAAGACATTCCAAGATGAAACAAGAATTTTAAAATTAGGGCTGTAAATCCTCTCCCCACAGATGACTTTAGGTAAATTTCATGAAAATAATACGAAAATAGGCAGGCCCAAAGTTGTATATACTATCGGCACGTAGGTATTGTAAACAAAGTCAATGACTCCCGAGACCCTAAATTCAATGGCATAAATAAACAGAACATGCCGCACCGATGTGTTACAAGTATAATAATAATAAAACAAGGAAGGTAACTCAGGTAGATGAAAACTGGGAAACAGAAGTCGGTCGCCAATTTGGTTAGTTTATTGGGAGTAGTGTCGCGAGTTGGTACGCGTGTGACATGCGTGGTACCTCGTTTAGTGCGCGGTAGGTACATCCATTGAATTGACAAGTTATCAATTCGATGGTGAAGGTATTAGCAATCAGGAACGAGTACAGTCGAGGAGGGTCGCCACCTCCTGTGACGTGGCCGGAGCCGCCGCAAGCAACGCCGCACCGCCACCGGGAGAGGCTGCCGCATCGCAGAGAGAGCCGCATCGCAGGCGCAGCCAGCGCCGCCGTCGCAGTTACCACCCGCAGCTACTAGAGCGAGTCGGAATTGACACGGTCTTCGATGGAAGTGGAGATAGCTACAATGATACCACACTGTATGGTATATGGAGCAGACTGGACCATCACTGGGGTTGAGGCACCGCCAGCACCTTGAGGAAACTTCGAGTCGTAAGTTATACGACCATGACTTCTTGAAAAAGGAGTCGGGAGAGGAGGAGAAGACGCAGTAACAGTGAGTGACGATGAGAGAAAGCTCGCGTGTTTTAAGTGTAAGTGCATCGTTGAGAAATTTAGATTGATTAGTTGTGTAACATTGTATTATAAGATGCAATAAGATGTTAGTAGATAGTAGTTGTATTTGTATGTAAGCGTAGATAAGTCAAGAGTGGTTAAGAAATAGATAGATTAGGGAAAAATAATTAAGAGAGTAGGTATGTTAGGAAATAATTTTTTTTATAGGGGAAACGACGAAGGCATAGTATTTTAAAGGCATAAGAGCAACTCAGTTCAATATGTAAGAGGTCAGTTCAATGTGGGAAAGTAAAGGAAAGAAGTAAGAGCAATCAAATCAAGAGAACCAGAATCACGATCGTATTACCAGAAAAGTAATTATATCATAATTCCTTTTCAAATTAAGGAGGGAGGAATGTGATGCCCCGTAGATACCAATGAGGTACCCCGTATATACCAACCAAAATTCTCATTTTATTTTATCAAATAATTCGATACAATGTTAAGTACTTCCTTGTTTCAAATTCATCGCGCTAGGGACCAAGCCGCCGAATATCGGGTAATAAATTAAATCGAAAAACCATGTTGTTTATATTAGATAGATTGGCCAGGGTAATTAATGTCCCCCGAAAAACATGTTAGTTTATGTATCCTACCCGCCGACAAGCTCGCGAGCGGATAGTGAACACTTGCAGACCCCGAATCGAGTCGAAAACAATGTCCCCATCTGATATAAAAGAGGGTTGCTCCCGGACAGGAGCCAGTCGTTGCCGACCACCTTTTGCCGGGCGAAGCCCTGCTCGGCAACCCAGCGAGTGTCCGATGCCGCGCCAGCCGTAGAAGATCCCGAGTGCAGGGCGAAGTATTGCCCGAGAAGTCATCTAGAGTCTGCCGCCTTGCCTGCCATAGATCCAGCACCAGAGCCTCAGTACAGTATGCTGTCCGTTGAACTGACCACAGAGTAAGCGATTGAATTGTGTTTTGTTGGGTTTTGTCGACTGAGTTGCCTTTCTATTTCTAGTTAATTAATTTATTTGATTTTATTTTATTTTGAGTGCTATTAGTGTTTATTTGAGGTGTCGTAAAGGATTGTTATATTTTGTCATATTTTAAATCAGTGTCGTTACAGTTCTGAATATTTTACGCTAAATTATGGGTATTTAAAAAGCTGTTAGCATAGCAGTGCCGTATTAAGTCAATATTAATATTTTAGGCTAAATTGTGGGTATCTTTAATTACGTTCTTGTGCCAATTTCAAGTGATTTTAATAATTTTGTGTCTATTATCAATTTCGAATCATATTTAATTTACATATTTTATTATCGCGTTTGTGTGATCAGGCTAACTAAATTGTGTGCCAATAATTTTGGTATTATTTCTTGGAATAATTTGAGCTTAATTCACGTACTAATTTCGCAGGTTTTTGTTATCAGTTTATGCTATAAGCTAGTATTGTTCGCCACTTAGGTTTGAAACCAGTCACTAAAATTTAAAGATAAATATTTTGTGCTAAACCTTTTATTATCGATTCTTTTTTGTAATATTTACTTAGGAATATTTTAATAATTCATCATCAAAACAAAGGTGCGCGCCATAAATAGTGTCAGAAGTGGGATACAATAAGGATAACGGAGGGGTAGAAAGGATAACGGAAAATTTTTAAGAAAATTGTTGGAAAAAGCAAGAAATATTGTAAAAAATCTGAGGTGTACAAAAGGATAAAATTTATGCGGAATAAAATTGTGGGGTCAAAAGGATTTTAACGATAGGGATGAGTTGTCAAATTTGACAGGAAAATTAATTTTTCAGAAAATTCTAGGAATTAAATTTTTTATAGCGAATCTGAGGCATAGAAAAAGTATGACGGTATTGTGGTTCAAAAGTGGTAACAATAGGGGTGAATTGTCAAAATTGACAGGAACTTTATTTTAGAAAATTGTCAGAAAATGTTTTTTATCAGAACAATTATTAAAGGAAAAATTTTAAAGGAAACTAAACGGTGCTTAGAGACAATGGTTAGAAAAATTTAGAAAAAAAAAACGGGATAGACTACGGTGCTAGGAAAAATCCAGGGTTAGGAATAAAAAGTTTTAAGGCGAAGAAAAATTCCATCAAGAAAACTAGGAGCAACGAAAAATATTTTTGGGTGAATTAAAGTAATTTATAGAAAATATAGAAAATAAAATAAAAATGCAAAACAGAGAAGAAAATGTAGTAGTAGGGGCAGAAGGAAACAGCAATTTAAAGAAAATTTGTCAGAAATTTAGCAGAGAAAATTTTCTAAGAGAGTTGTAGGGTCAATAAAATTTTTACGGATATTTTTGTAGGAAAATAATAGGAAAGGCGGAAAAATTGTGAAAAAGAAAATTTTAGGAAAACTGTGTGACATAACTGTGTGAGATAACGGTTTAGGTATTAAGGAAAAGAGAGGCTAGGAGAAACTATTTACGGGTGAAGAAAAATTCCATCCAGAAATAGAGGTAAATAAGGAAAGAAAATTTAGAATTTATTTTTAGTAAAGAATTTTGAAATGCCAAACGAACAAGAGGAGGCAATGGCAGGGGCAAACGGCGCGGAAGGTGGGATATAGGTAAAATTTAGAGGTTAGGTCGTGCGTCAAAATTAATAATGGAATAGAAACCTGTACCAATATTCAACGGGAAAGCTAAAAATAGAATATTTTTGTATAAAGAAACGGCATTATTGGCAAACTTGGTCTGAAGGACAGAAAATAGCTATAGTCAGGTTAAAACTAAGAAGCAGCGCGAAACAATAAATCAAAGCGGAGCCAGAGTTACAAAAAGAACAACGGATTGGCTTAAGTTTAGGGCTACATTACATAAATACTTCAAAAAGCGAATTACAGTAAGAACAGAAATTTAAATAAAAATATTCATGGAAGTTAAGCAAAAAAATACGGCAAAAATTATAGGCAAATTTTAACACAACAAAAATTTTTAGGTCAAGTAAAAAATAGCGTTCTCCAAGAAAACAAAACTAGAACGGGACGTTACTACGCAATTTGTGTTAGGATTTTTAAGGCATATTAAACAACGAGTATTATCTCTAGAACAGCAACGTATAATAGAAGCTTTAAATTATGCGAAAAAGAACATACGATTAGGCCGCTGCAACACAATAGGAAATGTCGCGAAGTAGATGTTATACAGCCTGATTTTACCACGGAGAGCACGCATGATTGCGCAATATTGCATGAATCATAAATAAGAGAGAACGTCACCACGAATCGCCTTCAAGTGTTTTAGCTAATACAAATAGGATATTTTTGCTCAAAAATTTAGAGAAAAGCCGCTGCAGAGTAATAATCAAGTTTGCTAAAATAGCAAGGAAATTAGACCATTTTGTACGGAAATGCACAGAGAACCGCCTCAAAAATAGACGCGAAAATTGGGAAATGAAATTAAGCAAGATAAAATTACAAGTAGGTAATATACCACAGGGAAGTAAGAGAGCGAATTTAGGGGATATTAATAAAAAAATATATTGAATCATCAGATGTGAGAAAGTATTGCATAAGCAAAGCATAGGCTACAATATTGAGAAACGAGAAAATCAAATGCAGAAATTTAGTTTGAGATTAAGACTAGAAATTATAAAAAAAGGAATTAGCTACATGGTAAATTAAAAGTTAATAGGAAAAATAAATTATCCACATGGTAGATCAAGGAAAATGGAGAATCAAAAGTGTAGTTAAAAGGCGTAAAAGAAGTATTATTATGAATAAAAAATTATACGACGAAGTTCAAGAGTTGAGAGTTATAGTTTAAAGTTAGCTAGTGAAGTTAAAGGGCAACAAGAGAGTGTTGTGATTAGTGACAGTGTGTAATTAGAAGAGAAGAAAAAGTGGTTCTAAGTGAAGTTCTGTGTGAACGAAATTCTGTGTGAACAAAGTAAGGAGGTAAAAAGTGAAGTTCTGTGTGAACAAAGTAAGGAGGTAAAAAGTGAAGTTATGAAGTTAAAAGGTGAAGTTAAGGAATTAAAAAGTGAAGTTAATGAAGTTAAGTTGTTAAAAAGTGAAGTTAGTGAAGTGAAGGGAGGAGTTAGGGAGTTAGGAAGTGAAGTTAGGAGTTTGGGGAAGAAGTTCACTCGCCTGTCAGAGGCCGCCGATAGCTCTTGGTCTGGATCAGAGACCAAGGACTGCGAGTGTTCAAACGACTGATCACCGTTTTGGGCACATTAACAACCAGGTGAATATAGACAGGTGAAGTTAGCAACATTCAGGGAAGCGCGAAGTTCCCAGAAAGTAGAAAAACTAAGTGAGGAGGAAGGTAAGGAGAAAGTAAGTGAGAAAAGGGGAAAAAATAAAATAGTAGAGCAAAAGAGAGAGAGGGAGATAATAGAAGGGGATGAGAGAGTTAGACAGGTACAAGTACAAATCCAGGAGTGTTTTTGCCATTTTTGAGGATATTTGCCCAAGGGCCATACCTCTTAATTTTCGTAAGAAGAGAAATGGAACACTCAACGCGACAGGAAGGAAGTTGTACCTTAAAAGAAGGAAAATTACAAAAGTTCGATAGGTTCGAAGTACAAGCCAAGAGTGTGTGTACGCCGTCTTAAGGATAGTCTCTCAAATTGGACCACTACCTGAATTTCTAAGGAAAAGAGATGGAACACTAACTCAAAAAGGGATGAACGTGAACCAAAAAGGATTTAGTAATTCCCCGATATGCCAAGAAGTACGCATGACAACTGTAAGAAAATTAAGAAATGAAAAACAGCAATTTTAGTCGCTGAACAAAATCAGGACACAGGGTATAATAGTTGACCGAAGAAATTCTAAAAGGCAACGAGAAGACAAGGAAGCATCTGTTATAATTCAAAACATAAACAAATACCGACCTGAATGCTATTTGGGAGACGATGACCTATTATACGTGACTAGAAGTGGGTCAGAAAGAAGCGATAAATTATATGCTCCGAGATCAATTATAAACGACATAATGTTTCTTTATCATAACAGTGTCTTAGCGGGACACGACACGCCGGTTGTGAATGAAAATAATAACCGCCCAGAGTATACATTCGTATCAAACGCGTTCAAGGGGGGAAATACAAGAACAGCACCCTTGGGTTTTGAGAAAAGCCATTGAAGTGTTCAGGTAGATAATAAGATAATAGGTTGAGAATAGTTTAAGTAGATAGATTTAGGTAAATAATAGCGCGCAGCTTATCAGATTCGAACGTAAAGACATTCCAAGATGAAACAAGAATTTTAAAATTAGGGCTGTAAATCCTCTCCCCACAGATGACTTTAGGTAAATTTCATGAAAATAATACGAAAATAGGCAGGCCCAAAGTTGTATATACTATCGGCACGTAGGTATTGTAAACAAAGTCAATGACTCCCGAGACCCTAAATTCAATGGCATAAATAAACAGAACATGCCGCACCGATGTGTTACAAGTATAATAATAATAAAACAAGGAAGGTAACTCAGGTAGATGAAAACTGGGAAACAGAAGTCGGTCGCCAATTTGGTTAGTTTATTGGGAGTAGTGTCGCGAGTTGGTACGCGTGTGACATGCGTGGTACCTCGTTTAGTGCGCGGTAGGTACATCCATTGAATTGACAAGTTATCAATTCGATGGTGAAGGTATTAGCAATCAGGAACGAGTACAGTCGAGGAGGGTCGCCACCTCCTGTGACGTGGCCGGAGCCGCCGCAAGCAACGCCGCACCGCCACCGGGAGAGGCTGCCGCATCGCAGAGAGAGCCGCATCGCAGGCGCAGCCAGCGCCGCCGTCGCAGTTACCACCCGCAGCTACTAGAGCGAGTCGGAATTGACACGGTCTTCGATGGAAGTGGAGATAGCTACAATGATACCACACTGTATGGTATATGGAGCAGACTGGACCATCACTGGGGTTGAGGCACCGCCAGCACCTTGAGGAAACTTCGAGTCGTAAGTTATACGACCATGACTTCTTGAAAAAGGAGTCGGGAGAGGAGGAGAAGACGCAGTAACAGTGAGTGACGATGAGAGAAAGCTCGCGTGTTTTAAGTGTAAGTGCATCGTTGAGAAATTTAGATTGATTAGTTGTGTAACATTGTATTATAAGATGCAATAAGATGTTAGTAGATAGTAGTTGTATTTGTATGTAAGCGTAGATAAGTCAAGAGTGGTTAAGAAATAGATAGATTAGGGAAAAATAATTAAGAGAGTAGGTATGTTAGGAAATAATTTTTTTTATAGGGGAAACGACGAAGGCATAGTATTTTAAAGGCATAAGAGCAACTCAGTTCAATATGTAAGAGGTCAGTTCAATGTGGGAAAGTAAAGGAAAGAAGTAAGAGCAATCAAATCAAGAGAACCAGAATCACGATCGTATTACCAGAAAAGTAATTATATCATAATTCCTTTTCAAATTAAGGAGGGAGGAATGTGATGCCCCGTAGATACCAATGAGGTACCCCGTATATACCAACCAAAATTCTCATTTTATTTTATCAAATAATTCGATACAATGTTAAGTACTTCCTTGTTTCAAATTCATCGCGCTAGGGACCAAGCCGCCGAATATCGGGTAATAAATTAAATCGAAAAACCATGTTGTTTATATTAGATAGATTGGCCAGGGTAATTAATGTCCCCCGAAAAACATGTTTGTTTATGTATCCTACCCGCCGACAAGCTCGCGAGCGGATAGTGAACACTTGCAGACCCCGAATCGAGTCGAAAACAATGTCCCCATCTGATATAAAAGAGGGTTGCTCCCGGATAGGAGCCAGTCGTTGCCGACCACCTTTTGCCGGGCGAAGCCCTGCTCGGCAACCCAGCGAGTGTCCGATGCCGCGCCAGCCGTAGAAGATCCCGAGTGCAGGGCGAAGTATTGCCCGAGAAGTCATCTAGAGTCTGCCGCCTTGCCTGCCATAGATCCAGCACCAGAGCCTCAGTACAGTATGCTGTCCGTTGAACTGACCACAGAGTAAGCGATTGAATTGTGTTTTGTTGGGTTTTGTCGACTGAGTTGCCTTTCTATTTCTAGTTAATTAATTTATTTGATTTTATTTTATTTTGAGTGCTATTAGTGTTTATTTGAGGTGTCGTAAAGGATTGTTATATTTTGTCATATTTTAAATCCGTGTCGTTACAGTTCTGAATATTTTACGCTAAATTATGGGTATTTAAAAAACTGTTAGCATAGCAGTGCCGTATTAAGTCAATATTAATATTTTAGGCTAAATTGTGGGTATTTTTAAATACGTTCTTGTGCCAATTTCAAGTGATTTTAATAATTTTGTTTCTCTATTATCAATTTCGAATCATATTTAATTTACATATTTTATTATCGCGTTTGTGTGATCAGGCTAACTAAATTGTTTGCCAATAATTTTGGTATTATTTCTTGGAATAATTTGAGCTTAATTCACGTACTAATTTCGCAGGTTTTTGTTATCAGTTTATGCTATAAGCTAGTATTGTTCGCCACTTAGGTTTGAAACCAGTCACTAAAATTTAAAGATAATTATTTTGTGCTAAACCTTTTATTATCGATTCTTTTCTGTAATATTTACTTAGGAATATTTTAATAATTCATTTTGTTCACGTCTGTGCATCCTCGATTCATTTACTGTGTAATTCGTAACCTGTATATTATTACGCCATAGGCGTATCATTTACTTTTTTAATATATGTATTAAAATTCCCCTGTTGTTTCCGTTAATTCTTAGGCCCACACCAAAAATAAATTAACTTATGGACCACCCTTAAAGGTACCGCTCGACCAACTAACATCAAAAACAAAGGTGCGCGCCATACCCAAATCGAAAAATTTTATATGAAAGACCACCTTAAAACCACCTGCCGAACACCCCTTTAAAGTATTTACTATACATTCTGACTCACCCTGTATAATATCTCCATATCTTTGACCGTGTTCCACCAAGAGAGGCTGGGCCTCTAAAAATGACAACCCTGTATTTTTTTGTAGGAAAAATCAAACTTTAAATTTTTATAAATGGTATTTTCAAGTACAGGGTGAGTCATTATAAATTGACACCCTCCTTAACTTGCTAGTTTTTGAGGTTAGAAAAAAGTTTTTTTAGAAAAGTTTTAGATACTAATACAAAGTTTTTTGTGATGCTATTGAACCGTGTACAGTGTGTTCTAGAAAGCCGTGGCAGACATAACTTATGTTTTTTTAAATGGAGCACCCTATATATTTTTGCATTTTTTGCAATTTGCTCATCAAGGCAATTAAAATGATATTAAACTTTGTGGCATTATCTTTTTCCGTTTTTGAAAAATTCCGTTTTCAAATTTTATACTAAATTTATCGAATTTGTAGATCTCGCGATAAAGATAGATGATCGATGTAATAACAAAAAATATTTGTTTTAAACAAGAAAGTAATATAGTGAAACTCCAAAATGTTTAGGAGGCTTTTCAAATTTTACTGATTATATTCTCGAACATTTTGGAAGTTTCACTACGTTACTCTCTTGTTTAAAACAAATATTTTTTGTTATTACATTGATCGTCTATCTTTATCACGAGATCCACAAATTCGAGTTAAATAAATTTAGTATAAAATTTGAATACGGAATTTTTCAAAAACGGAAAAAGAGAATGCCACAAAGTTTAATATTATTTTAATTGCCTTGATCAGCAGATTTCAAAAATGCAAAATATATAGGGTGTTCCATTTAAAAAAACATAAGTTATGTCCGCCACGGCTTTCTAGAACACACTGTACACGGTCCAATGGCGTCACAAAAAATTTTGTATTTATCTAAAACTTTCGTCAAAAACTTTTTTTCAAAAACTAATAAGTTAAGGGGCGAGTCAATTTATAATGAACCACCCTGTACAAGGGCAACTAAGAGTAGCCAATAAAGTGGGGTGCCTTTTTGGCATTTGGACTGGGAAAAATTTTAAAATGAAAATTTTATACCTAAATATAGACGTCGCGATTTTTGAGAAAAACAGATGGAGCCAAAATTGACGAAGTTATATTTAAAATGTTTGCTCCCGGAATTTGTAGATCCGACCACAACACATCTTAGAGGCACAAAGTAGGAAAATAAAAAAGTAATAGAAATCCAAAATATCACATAGATATAGCATAACCTACCTACCTACTGTGGAAATAATAATTTATTGAAACACTGTTCTACTTTGGCTGTTTTATCGATAGAAGTAATAATTTCATGTCAGAAAAAATTGTAAAAAGTTATAAAAAATTTTCTTTCCAATTCAGTGCACTTATCAGAAAAACAATTATTATTGCATACAAAATATCGAAATATACAGACAAAACTTGTTTTTTTTTATTAATTTCTATAACCCAATTTTCCGCAAGGCACTGAAGAAAAAACAGGGTTAGTAAATAACAAAAAAGACTCGAAAAGATACTTTCGGAATTCGTAGAAATAGGGGTATGTGTTTAATATTTATATGTGTTTAATATTTATATTTTTTCAACAATAGCACAACAAATATACACAAACCGAGTCAACAACAAAACGCCATGAAGTAGTCAGGTTGCAGCCCTACAACTTTTGTGTTTGATATTTTTTTCTTGATAAATAAAAAAGTTATGAAGTGGCCTAATTTCGCGGGATCACCCTGTACACCGGCGCCCTTCCGACCGATTCAGCTCTCGGCTGCCTGGCGCTGGCGGTCCGACTCGCTTGGGTCCGAAAAAACGTCGTCCGTCGTCCGACACAGCGTTCCTCGCGCTAACGGGCTGCCGGTGAGAGGGGAAGGTACGAGAGTGCGTGAGGAGGGGTGACTAGAGGAGAATATTCCTGAGATTGCAGCCGGTCGTCGGGTAATACCCGAAAGCGACTCTGGACAATTTAAAAAATGGAAATGGTTCTCGGCAATCTAATTGGCTGAAAACAGTTTTCCAACCATAGAGATCTGAGTCGCTTTCGGGTATTACACTTAGAGCACTCCAGGGCTACTCAGGAGTACTCCACTTCCACTTCATTCTTTCGGGTATGCTTGAGCTTGATGCTCCAGAGCAGGGTTCCTTTATTAGGAGAGTTGTTGCAATCAACTGCCATAATCAAATTTCAATTGGTTTTGCATGAAAGTAGTGACTCTGAGGTAAAGCAAAAACCAAGTGGGATGACTTTTGGTGAAGGCGTGGGTATTATAAAACTTTAATACCCACCATTCCCTTCCCACACCTCCAGCCATGTTCAGTTTTTGAAGTATCATGTTGCCAGCTGATGATTTTGACTATCCTTATAACCTGAAATATGCTCTTGATTTACGTTGCTACAGAAATAATCCAAACATTTCTTCCCCAAAGGACAGAAGATATATATATATCTTATTCATAAGTTACATAAATGTAATTTGCGAATAAGGTCTTCCATCCTTTGGGGAAGAAATGTTTGGATTGTTTCTGTAGCAACGTAAATCAAGAGCATATTTTAGGTTATAAAGATAGTCAAAGTCATCAGCTGGCATCACGATATATAAAAAAATGAACATGGGTGGAGGTGTGAGAAAGAATATAGGGTATTCAAGTTTTACAGATTAAAATGAATACCGGCGCCTTCATCAAAAGTCTAATATATCGTTTTTTTTACTATTTTAAATCATGATTTTTGATTATGCCCATACCAAATAAAATGGTAAAATAAACTAGGTAGGTGTAGGTAATACTTCTTTTGCTTAATTCCACACACGAAAACTTTGTTTTTGCAGGCGGTTTTAACCATGTTAACATTGTCAGGAGATGATTAAGTCTAATTATTAGACTTCATCTTCATTAGACTTAATCATCTCCCGATTTTGCTAACAGGGTTAGCGAAACGCGCGTCGAGTTCAAAAACAAAGTTTTGGTGCGTGGAATTAAGCAAAAGAAGTATTTTCTAAGTGCCAAAGGTTCCTGATTCCCAATTTAGGTAGGAAATCACAATTTTATTTCATAATTTGGTAAGTATCTTTGATAAGTTATTTCAAGAGAATATAGATAGAAAATGCAATCATTATTTCATCTTGATTTTAATTTGGAAAATATATCCGAACAATGGCAAAGGCAAAATCTTCTATGTAGCCCCCGCTCTGCTTTTAATTTACATCTGTCCAATTCATCATTTCTTCACCATTAAGTGCTGCAACGGGATGTTCTGCTTATTGGTGGCTGTGCACCAGGAAATTTGAGTTCATTTTGTAATCTAAAATATAATACCTATTATCTTACTAAATATAAAGGTATATAGTCATAGAGTGACTATTTAGGTATCTACCTTATTTATGTGTTAAAAATAGCTCGCAGTTGTTACTTTATATTGAGTTTAGTCTTCATTTAAGACTCTGCATTACCATTCTTATAATAATAACTTTGTGGAACATTTTGTGATACTGGAATCATTTTAAATAATAATTCTTCAGAGTTACTTTTGCCGTTGATTGAGGCCTCCATCGGCGCTTTTGCTCAAATGCGCACTGAACCTTGAACCACATATTAAGGCACTCTTTGGTGAGCTGCAACGGATGCTTGCAAGTGCATACTTTATAATCTTCTTGAATTATTTTGAATTATTTTGAACTTAAAATGACAATGTCGTTCTTAGTGTCAAATTTTCATACTGCTTTGATTACTACTTTTTTCCTAAATGTGCACTGCACCACATACTACTTTTGCAATAGGCACTCTTTGGTGAGCTGCAACGGATACAAGTATACTCAAATTACTGGGACTGTCAATTGGTAATTTCGATATCCTAAGTTGGCATCAATGCAGCAAAAAATGCAACCGGGCTATAAGTTCAGGTCAGTAACGAGACCATTTGCACTAATAACACGAAAAGTAACACGAACAAGAACAACACGGATGACGGTAAAGCTCACGAAACGTAGAAAACCCGCGAATATTTTCATTACCGAATGTTTGAACCAGTTTGAACGATCTGGAAAACATTCACTGTGACTTTGACACACCGAAGCTAAATTTGCCTGAGTCCGCCTAGACGCTGCCTAAAGCAGCTGATTAGTACAAAATACCAAAACGAAAGTGTTTCCATGACGTTTGAAATTATTATTAAAATGAGTTGTAGTCATAGTTATTTTTATTTGTAGCGGCATAATCGTGATTGCAATAGGGTTTTTATTTTATTATGCTCTTTTTTTCGTATCACTTGGGTAACTTTTCACATCATAAATCAATGAGTGACGTCACTAACTGGTTGCGACGCATATACCAATGTTATACCCATGGTTAACAGAAAATTCCTAGGGATTTTGTGGAGAATGTCATCTGACAAAATCGGGACTTCTTACAGTAATCGGGGTATATAATGCACAAATTTTCTTGAATTATTTTGTAGTTAAAATGACAATGTCGTTCTAGTGTCAAATTTTCATACTGCTTTGATTACTCTCTGAAAAATTTACTTGCAAGCCTATGAGGCAACATCCCACATGTTTTTGCTTTACCTCAGAGTCACTACTTTCATGCAAAACCAATTGAAATTTGATGATGACAGTTGATTGCAACAACTCTCCTAATAAAGCAACCCTACCCCAGAGTTGCTCTTTTTTCCTCTCCCCTGCCCCCTCGAGCACCAGCCGTTTATTAGGTACGTGACGCTCCGAGTTGCGCAGTAGAATCATTGATTAGGCGCTTTCGGGTATGATGTGTCAAGCTCTGTGTGTTTGAGACTCAGTTTTGCTTGTGTGTCGTTCCGAACGCTATATAGGACAGTTATTATTTTTGTTTTATGTCTATGAACTAACCTTAAATTTACGATGCAAATGCTATAATTTGCAAATAGAAATGGAAAAAATGGTTGATAGTGTAGTTATGGTAAGTTATATTTTTCGTTAGTTAGCATTGATACCGCAAGAGAATGAAGCGAAGGTCCATAAAACATCAAATTGACAATCAAAGATTCTACTGCGCAACTCGGAGCGTCACGTACCTAATAAACGGCTGGTGCTCGAGGGGGCAGGGGATGGGGAAAGAGCAACTCTGGAGCATCAAGCTCAAGCATACCCGAAAGAATGAAATGGAAGTGGACTACTCCTGAGTAGCTCTGGACTGCTCTAAGTGTAATACCCGAAAGCGACTATTGTCAGTTTGATGTTTTTTTGGACCTTCGCTTGATTTTCTTGCGGAGTCAATGCTAAGTAACGAAAAATATAACTTATCATAACTTCACTATCAACCATTTTTTCCATTTCTATTTGCAAATTAGCATTTGCATCGTTAATTTAAGGTTATTTCATAGACATAAAACAAAAGTAATTACTGGATCCTATATAGAGCGTTCGGGTATGAACGGCACACAAGCAAAACGGAGTCTCAAACGATCGAATTGATCTTCTTCTTCTTCTCTGTGGTTTGGAACTAAAGTTGTGTTTTGTGTTATTTGTTCTATGATTTCTAATTTCTATCGGCGCTCACGTGATTTTCATTAACCAAACAAAATAAAACGTACGTGTAATTTTTAAATGCCTTTACAATTTATTTTATGATTTTCATTGTGAACATTTTATTTTTGGTCAGTTTGGTCGTGTGCACACTTCGTTTTTTTTCATCACTTTTACGGCATTTGTTCCATTACATTTCAATAAATTTTGAATAATTAAATAAAATAAATTACATGACTAAAAAATAAGACTACTGTTTGACTTGTTTATTCTGAGTGGCACTTAATTTCAGTGGCTAATTATGGTTGTTATGGATGATCCACCTTTTCCAGTTTTTGCGAGGGTCTTAGCATATGTTGTCTTTATTCTGGCTTCTCCAGTTGCTACATTTTTTGCCACTAAATTTATCATATTTGAAGGTATGAATGTCTATTACCTATCCCTTTTTTTATATTTTTATCTACAACCATGCGGTAAGTGACATTGTCACACAATAGGTATAATACTGTGGTAGTAGGGATCACATTAAAAACAAGCTGTGTGGTAATAGGAAATTGTAGTGCCGGTTTGAAAATTTAAATCAGTCACGCATAAAGTTTTCACAGTAGTTATTTATACATCCGACGTATATAAAAGTTGTTATACGTATTGTGCTCTCATTGGCGAGTTGAGTCATGATATGTATGGGGATAAATGTACGTGCAAAGAAGTCACTTGCCAATGAGAGCGCAAGATGTATACGGACTCGTACTGTACTGGCAGCTCTAAAGGTGTTGGCGTTGAATGTATAAGAATAGATCCATAATGAGAAATCGAATAAGTAGAAAAGGGACGTTGCCACTACTTTCTAATAACACAATCGAAGTGGTTCCACCCATCGCGGTGGGCGGAACATGTTTGTTCTCTCCACTAAGCGATGAGGTGGGGAATCCCTGAGTAGGGGCCTGGCGCCGCCTCTACTATCTAGTTTGACAGTGCTTCACCCCACCACCTCCCACTACTTAATAACATTTTATTATAATCACATATCACATCCCATTTGCTATTTGCTTGTGCCTCTGCCTACCCTGGTTGTAATGTTTTATTGCTTTCAAGTAGTGGCAACGTTGAATTTATACCTATCCCTTTTTCAGTACAGTATAAGTCAGACGTATAAATGTAAAGTTTTGGATCATGGGTGTAAAAAATGCTTTCTTTACGCCCGTGATTTTTAAATAAATTAAATAAAATTGAATATTATTATTTTTAACCACAAGGTTGTAGATAAAATATCTTATATAATACATGTGGTAATTGGGTTTTTACAATATTTGAGTGATTGCTTCAATCACATGCATTAAAAACCTAGTTACCACACTTTTTATATATATGTTACAGACCGTATATGTAAAACAGGCCATATACAAAAGGACTAGTCCATATGTAAACGGACTGAAGATATTAGTCCATATGTATAATAAGCTTGTCCGTCAACAAACGGTCTAGTCGGTTTGCAAAAGGACTAGTCCTATTATATACGGTCTATCTGCAACTAGACCGTATATCACAGAGAGATTTAAACAAAGACAGAATGTATGTGCAATGTTTTCCAGGCGGTTTCGACGCCCGCCGCTTCTGAATTACCCCTTCTTTTTTATATAGGCCAATCAAAGAAGGATATTACTTCTTGCTGGTACGTAGTATTTTGAAGGAAAAAAGGTAATTATTTAGTATAATGTATAGATACCCTAGATTTTTTTTCTGCAAAATACATACTAAAAAGAAGGCATATTCTTCTTTAATAGGCCTATATAAAAAATAAGGGTAATTCACTATGATTGCACATACAGTCTGAATGCCAATAGTCCGTATGTTAATGGTCTAGTCCTTATATGAAATGCCATGTCATTTACATACGGTCTGTGCCATTTAGGCCGTATAGATACAGCCTAGACCGTATACATATGGTCTGTTTTCATATACGGGCTGTAGCAAAAACATAATACATTATTAAAGCGTCCACAGAGGATGAAGCGGCTCATGAGTAAATTAACATATCTCTGAAAAATGGACAGCCGGCCAAACAAAAATATGTAAACTATGCTCATAGGTCGCCTCAAAACTCAGTGCTGGCCCATCTTACTAGTTTTTAAACATTTTCTAGGATTGCTGGGACTTTCAGTTGTATCAAGCAGTGTGTGGTCAGCAATTATGGCAGTTGTGATGTTACATGTAGCTGTAGGACTTTATATTTATCGAGCCTACTTTGAGTCTGAAACTGTAAAACCAAAAGCTCCAGAAAAAGTGGATTGAATTCCAAATTTCCTTGTATGTTGTAATGGTATATAATACAAATAGTACAGAAGAACTAGTTATCACAGTAGCTAGTTCTTCTGATAATAGGTATTAAGATCAATTATATTTAAATCATATAAGGTCGGTTGTGTGGGTTATGCACTCCATATATGCGTGTATTTTGTGATACCGATTATGTGCCAACCTTATATGGTGAGGGATTTGGCTTCCCCTTTAAATTAAGACTGGTTACTTTTTCATGTTGCTAGATTTTCGCAAGCAGCGTTAATAGCTGCGTCATCTGTTACCAAATTCATACATGCAAGTTAGAGGCTTTGCCTCTGTTTTTGGATGAATAATAATCGATTAATAATTAATCCACTTGCATGCATTTCCTTTGTTTGATAATGTTGAATGCAGTCAATGACAGCTGTATTAAGAATGTTCTTTCTTTTTGTGAACATTAATTATGGCTAAAATTATAACATTTTGACAAAGCCAAATATCAGATCTAAAGAAAATATGAGGCAATATATTTTATATATGAGGTCAAGTATATGTCTCTGTTTTTCTGATTTATTGTTTTACTTGAATTCGATAAATCAATTGATTTTTTTTAGCAAAGATCTATTGTTTTTAGTAAATTAGGTTCAGAAGTAAGATTTTATTTATAATGTATACAAGTAAATAATCTATTAACAGTTATTCGATTTTTTCTCAATACAACCTCCCACATTTGCATATTCTGGATCGCCATTGTTGAAATCACCAGTAAAATTCAAAAAATCATCTTGCAATTCTTGAAATGGGTTCGTAAGCCGTGAAATCCTGTCCAACACCTCTAAACCGCTTACAAATGGACCTCTTAATTGCTGACAAATGGACCTGGATGAATCGCTCTTTGCTGTGTGGTATGTATAACCTGGACCGACACTATATTAAAGACCCGAGCATGACGTCATATTTTATTGTTGTTTGCAGACTGGAGTGGCGCTACTCGACGAAAAAAAAAAAGGCGTCTTATAGGTTATAGGGGAGTATTCTGTGGTTATAGTACGTCAGTTTTTAACGTTTAAAATATCGCATATTTGAAATACTTATCCAGCTTTATAACGATTTACGTTCTTTTTTTCTGTAACAAATTGTCTTTGTGGTTAATATTTCGTAGTTTTGTTAGGTATATTTGTTTGTGAGAACATGAAATTTACATGCACATGAAGAAAATCGTGTATGCAGACCATTACGTGAATTTCAGAAGAATAAACACTTGGAATTATGGGATGAATCTGTTCAACCAGTTGAAGAAGCGGGAATTCTAGATATTAAGATATTATATTTGGGGAGAGTATTTTGTAACATATGCAATAATGAAAATAGAAAAATTTGTTTAAAGCCCCAAAACGCACCAATGGTCCACTATACAGGATGATTTTTTTTAGGTCTACCACCGCCATTTTCTCGCTTATTTTATGCCCTACAAAAGAAGCGTAAGAATTTTAAGAGACAGAGGAAAACTTTTATATTGAAAATTGATGGCACTGATAAGCATTATCCATCCACGTAGTCAGATAGTTTCAGCAAATTACACAGGGTCTTCGGCTCCCTTGAGACCATGAAAATTTTTGTCGATTCTAAGTTTTCTTAGTACAATGCGAAAAGTTGGGCATGGAGGCCCATTCCTTTTTTAAAGTCTCCTCGCTGACCAAAATTTCCATATTTTGTTTTCTTACGTATTTTCTGTGCGGCCTAAAGTCAGCGAGAAAATCGCTTAATAAGAAATAAACAAAAAAAATTTCATAACCTCAAGAGAGCCGAAGACCCTGTGTAATTTGCTGAAACTATCCGACTACGTGGATGGATAGAGCTTCTCAGTGCCATCAATTTTCAATATAAAAGTTTTCCTCTGTCTCTTAAAATAAACTATTAATAGTTTTGCTCAATTTGAGGTTTTTTTAATATTGCGCGACAAGTTGGCCATGGATGCCGATTTCTTTTGCAGCACCACTTAGCTGTCCAAAATTGCAACATTTTTGTTTCTTACGCTTTTTTTGTAGGGCGTAAAATAAGCGAGAAAATGGCGGTGGTAGACCTAAAAAAAATCATCCTCTATAAGGAATAAACTGAAAAGTCAAATGCGTTCTATACTTACACTACAACTAGCCATGGACTTCATTTCCAACCAAGAGGTACCGAAATACTCTTGCTTCCTTTTTAGACTCTCCCTTCTTACGAAAATGTACAGAAATAAGCCATGTAAACTAGTAAAATTAAAGGGACAGCTTTTTGTTTTATTTTGGATATTAAATTCGTTGTAACAAACACATTTGCATGTTTTTATGTTACAAAGATTATGCAACACTGGTGTTTTTAACATTAAACCACCCTGTCGATTTTTTTCGTCGTTTGGCGCCAGTGGCGATCGCTTGAAACAGGGCTATGCACGGGACTTTAATATAGTGTCGGTCGAGTGTCGAGGTATAACATTGTACCACATTTAGTGTCAGGGCCGCCCTACATTTTTGTCCTAAGTTTGGTTTTCACATGCTGGGTGACCTAGATTGTTAAATTCTGAATAGTAGTAGTATTTTATTTAGATTGAATGTACAGAGTATCCCGTTTTGAAGCTTTTGTAGGCTATCTCCCTTATTTTTAGAGATAGAGACTTGCAGTTTTCGAGACGCGATGCTACTTTTTATGAAAGTAATGAAAGATGCCTCAAACAAAATTTTCATAGCCACCTTCGTTTTTAAGATACAGGGCACATACACACTTCACTTCTCACTTCAAGTCGAGACAATTCATTATTTTTTTTACGGGTTGACCGATTTTCAAAAACTTTTTTTTTTTAAATATAGTGCTCTGAAAGATCTACATTTTGACACTAATTTTTTTCAGATTCGTCTTTTCCATGACCTACTACGATCAAAATTATACCCCCAAAAACTGCAAAAGTACAGCCACGGCCACAAAAAACTTTCAGGCTGGTGGAAATCCGTGCAAATGAGCGCACAACTCGGCAACGCCGCGGCCGCCCGTCTCGTGACGCCGGCGCCGGCCGGTCGCGGACGACCGGCCGCGGTGTGCCGGTCCAGGGCGACGAGCAGGACAGGCGGAGCGGGCGGGCCGCCACGTTGCCGGATTTCGCGCTTCGGAGAGAGATTCAAGGACCAGCCTGAAAGTTTTTTGTGGCCGCGGCTGTACATTAGGCATTTTTTTAGGGAAAAAATGAATATAAAGAAGGAAATGAATAATAGGTCTAGGTCTTTATAAAATGAACTCACACGGGTATTCTTCAACATTAAAAGATGAATAGCACAGTCGTATTGGCCATACCCGAAAACCCCACATACTAAGTTTCACGATCATAACTTAACATATGGTGTTCACAAAATAGCTTCAAAATAGCAAAAATGCGGTTTTTCAGAGTACTCTGTACAAACACCGAGAGATATTTTAAAATTATTTCTTTGCAGTTTGATTAGGGCTCACATAAGCCATCAACTCCCACGATTTCATGGCTCTTCCTTAGACGTGTTAAAAATACAAAAATCGAAAAAAATCGATTTTTCTCTTGGTGTTTTTTTTACATTTTTTTCTACAATTTTAACTTATACCTATTAAAAAACATAAACAATATTAAATTTTAGAAAGTATTTTCAATAAAGAGCACCCTGGATAAGTGGATACCAATCAATTTTTAAATTTTTTTCAAATAAAAAAGGGTGCTTTTTATTGAAAGTACTTTCTAAAATTTAATATTGTTTATGTTTTTTATTAGTTAAAAAAATTAAAAATGTAGAAAAAATGTAAAAAAAAACACCAAGAAAAAAACAATTTTTTTCGATATTTGTATTTTTAATGCGAACCTGTCTAAGGAAGAGCCATGAAATCGTGGGAATTGATGACTTATGTGAGCCCTAATCTAACTACAAAGAAATAATTTTAAAATATCTCGGAATACTCCGAAAAACCGTATTTTTGCTAAGGAAGAGCCATGAAATCGTGGGAATTGATGACTTATGTGATAGACCGTCAGATAGTGACAGATTTAGGTGCCTCGAAGAGGGTATAATCACTTTTTCTAAGCATATGCTAAACGGCTTGTATGAGAAAATGGTGGAAATTTCTAGATTTTTAAAATTATATATAATTATTAATGTGATGACCATGTCCGACACCCAAGCCTTTTGTTATATAGTCTTAGAATCACTTTTTCTACGCATATGTCAAACGGCTTGCGTGGGAAAATGATGGCAATTTTCATAAATTTTCCTGCAACTTTCCGACGCAAGTCTTCGTTCCGTCCACATCCGATAATCATGCCAATTTCATTATAATGTCTAACACATCAACAACTTTCTATAGTTTCAAAGGCTTGCATGGAAAAATAACTGAAAAATCGAAAAAAAATTCCGTTAAATTTTCCGACCTCAAAATGTACGTATCCATTCCCGCCACTCAAGCCAATATGTTTTTCGGGTTAGTGACGTTGTACGTTTTCATACTTTCGATGGGCTTGTGTGGAAAAATCGGTCAAAATTTAGATTTTTGCTTACAAAACTACACCCTTATTTCAACCCTTTAGCCACCTGCAACACAACCAGGTTCTATTAATTAATAATTTAGTGAACATGGCTAGCGTGGAAATATGGGCAACAGACACCTTTTATTTCTGTTCAGGAAAATCAAATTTTCCATAGGTTATCCCCAGGGGCCACTCGTAAATTTCACTTCATTCTACTCAGCATCGATGTACTTTTCAACCCTCTTCGAGGCTAGTATGCGAAAATGGGGCACCTAAATCTGTCACTATCTGACGGTCTATGAGCCCTAATCAAACTGCAAAGAAATAATTTTAAAATATCTCTCGGTGTTTGTACAGAGTACTCCGAGAAACCGTATTTTTGCTATGTTTGAAGCTATTTTGTGAACGCCCTGTATAAGTTATGACCGTGAAAATTGGTATG
This sequence comes from Pseudeuparius sepicola, assembly GCA_963920635.1. Classification (NCBI taxonomy): domain Eukaryota; kingdom Metazoa; phylum Arthropoda; class Insecta; order Coleoptera; family Anthribidae; genus Pseudeuparius; species Pseudeuparius sepicola. The sequence goes on along the minus strand of OY987303.1, from coordinate 40,918,144 downwards.
TGATGTTTTCGGGTATGGCCAATACGACTGTGGTATTTATTTTTTTTCTAATAAAATGCCTAATGTACTTTTGCAGTTTTTGGGGGTATAATTTTGATCGTAGTAGGTCATGGAAAAGACGAATCTGAAAAAAATTAGTGTCAAAATGTAGATCTTTCGGAGCACTATATTTTTTAAAAAAGTTTTTGAAAATCGGTCAACCCGTAAAAAAATAATGAATTGTCTCGACTTGAAGTGAAACACACTGTATATGAAAAGTAGAAACTCGGTTTTATCTAAGGTTTTATATAACTTTTTCTGTAGAATCCAGTGGCGTAGTCAGGTTTTTGCTAGCTTTATCCATTTCGGAGATATAAAGTAAACTTTCTTTAAATGGTATTCGGCGACTTGTTTTCAGCTTTTCAAAAATATTATAATAGTATATAATTATTTTAAACAATAAACGAATTTTCTCAAACTGTATGCGTATGCTCCATGCCTTTATAGTAGTACCTGGAAATGGCAAGTTTGGTGTCCTGAAGTTCCTGCGTACAAAGAATCGAGCCAATCCAATTTGGTGTAGGAGGAGTGGTCAAGTAGTTGCTACGGCATCTAGGATATTTATTTACATTCATCGTTTGGAGTTCTGTGAGGCTATGAGAGAAAAGTGTGACAATGATGAACACTTTTTAGGAAACGTCCTGTTCACTGACGAATCATCATTTTTCTTACATAGCCATCACAATCATTCAATTGTACGATATTGGTCTCCGGAAAATTTACATTGAGGATACCTGTAAAATCGCAGTATCCACATAAACTAAATGTATGGTTTTGTATTTTATAGGAGACCGTATTATTGGCCCTTTTTTATTGAGGGTTCTTTAACGGCCCAAAAATACCTACAGCTATTGCAATGTTATGTTATTAATGCTATTAATGTCGATCTGGTAGGGATATGGTTCCAACAGGATGGGTGTCTGTCCCACAATGCCCGGCCAGTTCTGGCATAGCTGCAAGGTATTTTTCCTGAATGCATTATAAGCACTAAGCACTACGGACAATTTGTTGCCATGGCGCTGTTGCCATATAAAACAATATTGTATTTTGATACTGGTGACCTGTCATCTCGCTTGTAAAGACTTCTTGCATTAATTCTGATTACATACATACAGGGTGTCCAACTTTAAAACTGAACAAATCCGTAAAATCTTAATTTTTGGAGATAATCGCCTAAACTTTTTTTTTGTGTGAAAGGCCTTCAAAAACCGCTTCTTTTGACCTTCCTGCCATTTTCAAAATGCAAATACAGGGCCGGCTGCGATTTTTTTATACCCCTGATTTTCACAAAAACCATTTAGCGATTTTTTTATTTAAAATCTGACCCCACAGTGTTAATCAGAACACCCCAAAACCCCTATATACCAAATTTGAATAAAAAATATACAGGAAGTTCCTTTCTGCAGGGTGTCAAATTCGAGCAAAATAGGAATTTTAAAGGCATCTGCCAAGTCAAGTGTGCCATGGAATCAACTCAAAACAGTTGAATGGTCAATAGGACCACTCAAGGTGTTGGTGTGCAAAGGTCCAATACAAAATACACAGAGTGTTCTTATCTGTGCCATCTCAAAATGCTGAATTTTTATGAATCTTTATACGGGACATGAGTGCTGTGGAATCATTGAAAAAATATTGATAAACACAAAATTAATGTATTTCCTTACAAAATGCCAACTAACAAACAAAAACAATTTAAATTATTGGACCTTACTCAACAAAGTCACTGTCTAAGATGATTCATTTTCTGTGCGTTTCCTGTTATGGCACACCAGCCACTTTAACTGATATGGACTTAATGAATGGCAGACTTCTGTATTTTTTAGATTTAGGTCGTTTATAGAGTGTGGAGCAGTTTTGATATACTCGAGATTTGTGACTCCCAAAAATTCAGTATTTTGAGATGGCACAGATAAGAACACTCTGTGTATTTTGTATTGGACCTTTGCACACCAACACCTTGAGTGGTCCTATTGACTCAATTGTTTTGAGGGGATTCCATGGCACTCTTGACTTGGCAGATGCCTTTAAAATTCCTATTTTGCTCAACTTTGATAACCTGCAGAATAGAACTCCCTGTATATTTTTTATTCAAATTTGGTATATAGGGGTTTTGGGTTGTTCTGATTAACGCTGTGGGGTCAGATTTGAAATAAAAAAATCGCTAAACGGTTTTCGTGAAAATCGGGGGTATAAAAAAATCGCAGCCGGCCCTGGATTTGCTTTTTGAAAATGGCAGGAAGGTCAAAAGGAGCGGTTTTTGAAGGCCTTTCAAACAAAAAAAAGTTTAGGCGATTATCACCAAAAATGAAGATTTTACGGATTTGTACAGTTTTAAAGTTGGACACGCTGTAGTTCTAAGTTTGTTATATATCTGTGCTTTATTTTGTGAAAAATGGCCGAAATGAGAGTTTATCAGCATTTTGAAAAGTATGGTATCGTTGCACCCAACGATGATATGTTGGTTTGGAGTCGAATGAAAACTCCCGTGAAGCCTACGAACTATATTTTAACACCTACTAAATTATTAATTCATTTATTATATTATTTTATTATCGCCTTAATTGTCTTGTCTTCTGTTTTTATACCAAGACTTCTTATTTTAGATATCCAGAGAAAAGACAACCTTTTCCCCATAGATTTTCTATCATAAAACATAATTTTAATAATTTTGGTTCCTTTACATGGCCAAGGTCAAAATCCTACTATAAAGATATTCGCGCAATCGACGAGGTTAATGTTTTAGGCCTTGTAGAGGCAACTCCTTTAACATCGTATAGGGCTATCGAGAAAAAAGTCGGAGTATCAAAGACTAGAGCTAAATTGTTATTAAAAAAACATAAATTTAAACCATATAAAATAACGATTGACCAACATTTACATCCCGGAGATGCTGAGCATCGTCTACCTTTCTGCAATTATCGGTATTTGCAGCAAATTCAATTAAATATCGATTTTTCCAGATCGGTGATATGGAGTGATGAGGCATATTTCTCAAGTGCTGGTATTTTTTTGTGTGAGAAACTAACCACTTTTCATTTAGTTGCATTTAATTGTAATCTATTTATATCACACCAAGCCTGAATCCTATCAATATCCCACTGCACTTCAACACAATCCTCCAAGTAGGCAACACTGCAATAGATTTTGAGGTCATCCGCAAACAAGAGCTTATTACATTTCACACTAGTAGTAATATAATATCATCAATCGATGAATAGGAGAAATACCAATGGACCAATATTAGACCCCTGCGGCACTCCAGATCTTACCAAGTACCTAATTGAAAGAGTTAAATCCGTTGTAAGATACAGATTGCTTTCTTTGTGATAAATAACTTTGGAGAAGCAATAAAGCAGAAGAAAGGAGACCAAGTATAGAAAGCTTCTTTAAAAGGATATGGTGGTATAATTTATCAAAAACTTTGACAAAATCAGTATAATGGGGAAAAAGCTAAAGCTTATAGGCTACTTAGCAAAGAAACTTTAGATTTGGTGATATCAAGAGATGTAAAATTTAAAGAATTTAATAATCCACCCTGTGTTGAAACATTAGCAAAAAAGAAAACAGAATCATGAAATTTTATTTAACACATTGGAACCTCAAATTGTAGAAGAAAGTAATGAGAGAAAAGGGATGAAGAACTGATTGATAGAGAATGTGTAATAAATAAAATACAGAGGGGTAAAATGTGAAGAAAATTAAGACACTAGAAGAAGAGATTGATGTTAAGGAAGAAAATGAAAAAAAAAATAAGAAATGTTAAAATCCAAATTATTTTAAAGGTTTTGTATGTGGAGCAACAATAAACAGTATAGAAGATCCGCAAAATTTAGAAGATGCATTGAAAAGGGAAGATTGGCAAGAATGGAAGAAAACAGTTTCTGAAGAGATTAAATCACATGAAACCAATAAAACGTGGACTATAATTGAAGCAATAACAAAAGGGAGAAAAACATTTGAAAACTAGATGGGTATAAATAGGAAAATATAAAGCACGATTAGTAGCAAAAGGTTATTTGCAAGAAGAAGGAATAGATCATCAAGAAGTATTTGCTCCCATAGTAAGGCAAAATAGTATCAAAGCACTTTTTGCAACAACTGCAGAAGTTAATTTGGATGTACACATGATGGATGTTGCTACTGCATACTTAAATGCAGATTTAGAAGAGATTTTCCTGGAATTACCACCAATAAATTTATCAGAAAATGATGGCTTTAAATGCAAATTAAATAAAGCAATTTATGGTTTAAAACAATCAGGAAGAGCATGGAATAAGAAGGCACCTAATGAGATATTGAAGACTAATTTAGAACAATCAAAGATGGATTCTTGCACATATTTCAACACAAAATAATTAAAAAAAACTTTTAGTAGTCTCCTTGTATGTGGATGATTTAATAGTATTTTCAAATGACAAGTTAACCATGGAAAATTTCAAACAATCGATGACAAGAACATCCAAAATGAAAGATTTAGGACCTGTCAAATAAATCAAGAAAACTTTTAGTAGTCACCTTGTCTGTGGATGATTTAATCATATTTTCAAGTGACAAGTTAACCATGGAAACAAACAATCAATGACGTTTATCTCGATGTGTTCGATCCGATTGAGAGAGGTTTGAATTCACTGGAGCGGACTCAAATAGACAAATAGACCCTACAGATTGATATTCAATCAGATTTAAAATTTCAAGTCAAGCCGCTATTTCCAAACAAAAGTTGGCCAGAAGAACCTACTGTGGAAGTATAATAAGATAATGTCCCTAGAGAGGATTGAAAACCGTGGGATTCAATAATACTGATGATGTAAACGCAAAATTATAAAAGATTTGACATCACTCAATCGGATCCATTTCAATCGGATCGAGTTGTCACGAGATAAACGTCAATGATAAGAACTTTCAAAATGAAAGATTTATGACCTGTCAATCAATGTTTTGGCATAAGAGTAAATCAAAATAAAAATGAAGGAAAAATTACTCTGGATCAAGAAAACTATATTGGAAGCATATTAAAAGAGTTTAATATGAAAGAATGTCACCAACATGTACACCAATGCAAAAGGATCAGAAGTTATCAAAATAAATGCAACCAAAAACCGATGAAGAAATAAAAGAAGCAAACAATTTCCCATACAGAGAACTTGTAGGAAAGTTATTATATTTAGCAAGCTGGACTAGGCCAGATATATGTCATGCAGTAAATGTGTTAAGCAGATGTAATCAAAATCCTGGAAAAGAACATTGGATTGCAGCGAAGAAAATCTTGAGGTAGTTACGTGGAATGTCAACTATGAAATAACATATAAGAAGAGCAACAAAAAAATTGGTTATCCAGATTCTGACAGGGGAAATGACATTGATGATAAAAACTAATATGCAGGTTATATTTTTAAATTTTGCGATTCAACAATCACCTGTAGTAGCAAGAAGCAAGCTACTGTTGCACTTTCAACAGAAGCCGAATATACAAGGTAGAACTAAGAAAAATTGAAATATCTTAAAAACTATTGAGTTTTGCATAATGCATAGGTATTAGGATTAAATTTACTCCTTACCTCCTCCCCTATCACATCTCCAAAGGAATGTATCGAATTACCAATAACCCTGTAGGTACATGAATTTAAGTCATGCCAGCAAAGAAGCATTATGGCTCAAATAGTTTTTCGAAGAGTTAAATATATCTGAGATTAATGCAACTGAATCCATAACTATTTTCTATGATAATAAAGGAACAGTGGAGTTGTCAAAAAATAATGGAAGAAATAAGCATATAGATATTCGCCATCATTTCATGAGGGATTCGATAGAAAATGAAAAGGTTTGTGTCAAAGATATTAGTAAAGAAGAAATGGTCGCTGATATATTGACAAAACCACTAAGTCGAGATAAATTTTCTTGGTGTAGAAATAATCTAGGTTTATACAAAGTTGCCAAGTAGGGGGATTGTTGGAATAATACAATCCACTAAGTATATTATTAACTATTACTTGGCATCTCTGTATAAATATAGTTATGGAGGTTTTGTCCTGTGTCCCGACGGACTATATGCCGGGATGCTAATTGTCTCGATTTCACTATGGGTAGGTAAAATATTTATTCAGAAATTGGGAATATTAATAGGTCCTGTTGGCAACAATGTGTGAGCCTGACCGCCAGCCAACTTATTTTGGACGGCTAGTAGATACAGCTACGAGCGATCGACAGAATAACCTTTCTGTTTTGTGGATAGAATGACAGAAAGAAAACAAAAACGAGCATATATGTATTGCGGACAGAATAATAGAGAATTGAAGTTTGAAGTGAATACAGAACGTAAACGTAGACGTTAAGCTAGAAAAAAAACGTTACAAAAATCGAGTAAAAAACGACTTGAAGTTTGAAATATCACGTAAACGTTCACGAGTGATGTCACAGCTTCTATAACCTTCAAAAATAGAAGCAAAATTTTAAAAAATGCCACAGAATATTTTGTGAAAGATTAAGTGTGACTAAGTAAAAGTACAAAATTTCTATGTCTAGGTACTACAGTCCGGCAAACGAAAGAAGTCCAATGAAAAACTCAGTCTAAGCGCCATCCGTATGTTATTAATGTGGGCATGGGCGGTTAGACTGAGTTTTTCATTGGACTTCTTTCGTTTGCCGGACTGTACATACACCTCATGCAATAAATATTATATCCTATTAAAAAGTGTATTTGTGTTTAATCTGTTCATAATTATCTGAATTTTAAAAGTTCCGTCACAAATATTTAGGTTAAGTATTGATTTTTTAAAAACTTTTTCGTCTGATACTATAAAACAACTAAATAGATTAACATTAGGGGTATAATCAAAAGTACGTAACCTTACGTATGTACGTAAACGTGACGAATGTTGTACTGCGCATGCGTATCTGTCAAATTATATGTTAACGTTTACGTTATAACAAACCTAGGTCTGCTATACTTGGGTCTGCTCAATAAAATCCTGTTACCTTATTACAATATAATTTATTGATTACAATTTTTGAGAGCTGTTACAATTTTGATTTGACAACCTTTAAAAGACAACTATAAATAATTAAATCAACTTTAGCATGAAGTTAAATTGGAGCAACTATATAATAAACTAGAAAATGAATTAAATTTTTAGTTAGAAAATGACTTGAAGCAAAAAGTGAAATTGTTGTTACAAATACTCTGACTGTTCAGCTATAAGAATTATAATTCTTCTGAATAATAAGTTGGAACTGCGTATTCAGTCGCTTACGCTCGTAGCGGTGCGGGGCGAGGCTAGGGCTTCCTCCGGTCCTTGTCTGCTCGTGTAGGCGCTGCAGATGTCGTGGCTAGCAAATCTTCTCAGGGGTCCTCGCCGAAGTAGAGCTGACCAGGAGTCGGCACCTATGCCAACGCAACTCCTCTCGATGCCTACGCAACACTCGTTACGTTGTTCGTCGTCAGAGGGCTGTGGTCAAAGTGTCCTCAGAGATGGTGTGCAAGCATGAACAACATAGAGAAAACAGCATTAGACAAGGTCTAAGCCTTTTACAGAAATTTATAAACCAATAGGTTACGATTAATATTTAAAATTGAATTATGATACTAAAGTTATTAAATATTGACAAATAATGATAAAAATTAAACGTTTAGAATTGTACTAAACTATGGGGAACTATGCATAGCTCTAAATTCCCTAAATAATATTAATTAACTGACCCGAATAGCAGAGTGCTTATAATTTAATTAAAAGAAAATATTGAGAGAATGCTCCAGCCCGAATTTTGAAAATTATTATATTTTAACTCAAATTTAACGCGAAAAATTTATTTGTGACTTGAACGGTAAATACAGAATTTAAGAAAGTTAAAAAATATATAAGTTAATATGAATTTACTACAAAACTGAATTTATCGGTGTCAGATTTATTTGAGTGGCTCCGTACTACAGAATTGAGACTTAGCCCGAAAAATAAGAAAAATAAATGTGGCTAACATGACCAAAAACTTGAAAATATTCGACAAGGAAACAACAGCAAGATGGTGGGCATTCAAAAAAAGAACAGTGCTATGCCTTTGAGTCAAAGATGGCCGGGGCCTTGGACGAAATGAGTCCTTCAAAAAAACAGCACGTCCAAAAAAAAAAACGCCACAGGTGAGTAGGAAAGTCGCTGAATTAAGCAAAAATCAAAAGAAATTACTCGCCTGTGGGGTTTTCCAGAACCAGGCACCACCCTCTCGCTGTGTCCCGCGTTTCAATAGCTACGCAGCCAAGAAAGGAAGTGCCTCGTGCCAACGGCGTTGCCTCTCAACGTCGTGCACATGCAAAGATAGAAATACCAAAAATATTAGTCACATAAATCAAAACCTTAATATCACGATACAAAACCACTCAAAACAATCCACCGATGGCCATAATTAGACCCTCAGAGAAATAACCAAGGTATTTCTCTGAGATTAGACCCGATAAAAATCGAAAATATTCATAATTTGAAAGACATTTTGTTTGACTGAGTTTTCTCTACGGAGACCGGGAGCAAAACTGAAACTGCCGTTGGCGTGGGTCCTGGGTGGCACAAAAAATCATCCGACCGCATTCAACCAATCGGGTGTTAGCATGAAACGTATCTAATAAACTAGACAGAGTTTATATGCAAGATATCAGAGCTATGCCAAATTACTTTTTAAAGTAATCATTACATTACCCATTATATTTGAGAAAAATGTAATGAAATTACAAAAGGAATAATTCCTCTTTACAAAAATGTAATTAGATGACACATTACTTTTGTTTGCAGAAAAAGGAATTTATAATTACTTTCTTAATTACATTTTATTATTGGTAAATAAAACAACTACTTAAATAGGTAAACACTTAAACACAATATGTGTCATCCAGGGACCTAGTTCCCCTGATGATACGGCTTCCAGTGAGGCTTCCACTTTTTGTGGGGCAGCGCGGATTGTAACCGCAGAGGAGATAGACTCGCAGAATTCATGGCAACGGCGGGGCTGCATGTAGCCAACCGGGGCTCCGAGTTCACATTCTTTACGGTTAGCGGGATTTCCCCACAAACACAGAACCGTGGAGGAGCTCAATGTCGCTGCTGGGTGTCTGAGCTCCGTCATCGTTCAATCTTATGAGGCGAACTGTCCCCTGAAAAGGAAGACAGGTGGAATGCCTACCTGGAGCGCCTGAGGAAACAGGTACATAGGCTCTATTGAGCCAAACATTCTGGGACAGGAGATCATTGGGAGGCCTATAAGGCTTCTCAAAGACTACAAAAATGAGATTAGGATCTCCCAGAGGGAGGCCTGGCGGACCTTCTGTGAGGGCGTCAATAGTGCGCCTATAGCTTCTAGGCTCTGCAAGGTTCTCTCGAGGGATCCTATAACAAAAATAGGCAGTGGACGTACTGGGGCAGATGAGTTTACCTCATCCCCCCGGGTACCCTGTTACATCTGCTGGCTACACTTCCCAGGCTCGACATTGGGACAGGGAGAGGTGGAGGCTAGCAACATGGTGATAAATGACTATGGCCTTGCCACAAGGGTAGTCAACTATGAAAGGGTCAGATGGGCCATTGAGTCCTCCCCGTATAAGGCGCCTGGGCTGGATGGGATCTTTCCGGCTCTCCTTCAGAGAGGGGGGGCACTCACCTGGCCACTAATAGGCGTGTTCCGAGCATCCATCGCCAGAAGGCACGTCCCTCATCGCTGGCTGCATATTAGAGGGATATTTATACCTAAGCCTGGACTCAGTGAGTACACTGAAGCCAAGGCCTATAGACCCATCAGTCTCACTAGCTTCTTGATGAAAACGCTGGAGAGACTGGTGGGCAGACATCTTAGAGAGCAATTTGCCCTCAAGGCACCACTGAGTTCCAGGCAGCACGCCTACCCAATGGGCAGGTCCGTGGACTCGGCTTGTCACCAGCTTGTCACAAGGCTGGATGGGGGGCAGGAGGGCGGACTGGTGTCGGTGGGGGTCTTTTTGGACATAGAGGGTGCCTTTGACAACATGGCAGTGGACTCGATCTGTAGGGCTGTGAGGAGGGTGTAAACCGGGGACACCTTGGATAGGTGGACTCAATCATGCTCACCAGCAGGAAGGTCGAGGCCGGGCTATGCGGCGAAACGGTGACCATCAATGTATCGAGGTGTTCTCCCCATGAGGGGGGGTTTTATCCCCCCTCCTATGGTGCATGGTGGTGGATGAACTGCTGTGAATCTTAGAGGAGGAGCATACGCGAACAATGTTGTGATTCTGGTGCAGGGCACAGAGATTGAGCTTTTAGAGGAGGTCCTAAATGGATCTCTGATAAAGTTCTCTCAGTGGTGCGCCTCTAATGAATTAAGTGTCAACCCTAATACGGCTGAGCAGGTATTATTTACCAGGAAGAGAAAAGTGGTCCCCAGCCCTCTTGTAGAGCTTCAAGGGACCCAGCTTGAAATAAAGAAGAAGGTCAAGTATATGGGAGTCTGGCTAGACTCCAGACTGACCTACGAGGAACACATACTCACAAGGACCAAAAAAGCATGAAACACGCTGTGGGCATGCCGCAGAGCCATGGGAACTTCGTGGGGACTGAATCCGAAGATCATGCTTTGGATCTACAAGGCAATGATTGTACCCATGATCACACATGGGGCTGTCGTTTGGTGGTCAGGCGCTTGCAAGACCAGACCAAAGGCGGCGCTTGATAAGATACAATGCCTAGCCTGCCTCTGCATCATGGGGACCCTCGGGACCGCCCCCTCCCGGGCCCTCGAGACCCTGGTGGGTCTCCCTCCATTGGGTGCGGTGGTGGCTCAGAGCTCTGGGAATGAGGCAGACGAGGCTCATGATTCGTGGGCCATCGCCGGCGTTGTCCCGGGAATTGCTGGGTCTGCCAAGAAAGGAGATTAAGGGTTTGGTGAGGGTCCTCAATGGGCACTGTCGCTTGGCCCGCCACCTACACCTCATTGGAGTGGAGGAGGAGCGGGAGTGCAGATGGTGCCTGGAAGAAGAGGAGACCCCCACCACCTAGTAACAGTGTGCCCTGCGCTTGACAGGGTCAGTCAGATCATTAAGAAGGCCGGCATGCTGGAAGCCCTGTGATACCGACCGTGGGGGCACAATGGGCCCATGGAAGTCTACGTGCCGGGCCGATCAGTGGCGGCCACCCCTTGAGATGATGATGATGTACCAAGTCAGTAAAGCAATTCTTTATCGAACGAGTTTGAGATTATGAGCTGAGCGAGCGAAGCAAGCGAGGCGAGTAACAGGCGAGTTCGATAAAGACACTTTACTGAGATGGTGCATTCAAAATTTTATCGCTGACCGTAAAAAGTTAAAATTAAAAAACTGGAGATAGATAATAATAATTCTGCAGAATATTTTGTGGTACTGGAGTCATTTGAAATAATTCCCAGGGCTTTTCACTTCTTGCTAGCATACACACTAAATCATTATTTTCGCCATGCTAGGTATTTGGTTATTTCTAATAATCAGGCAGCTGCAACTAATAACTAATGTGCAATATTTAAAATTTTTCTTTTGAATTATTTTAAAGTTGAAATGGCAGGGTAATTTTTTAGTGTAATATTTTCTTGCTGCTATTTCTCTCAAAACTTTGATGTTATTCATATTTATGCCTAATAAGTTTTCTTATCGAGGGCAACCAGACATACACTGTTTCAGTTCCCTATTAAAAAAACACTCCGCTCATGAGTTCCCATCATTTTTCTGTAATTTGACATAAATCGTAACCTGAATACAAAAAATACTCTAATTTGACATAGTTTCTATGGATATCTAAAATTCTTATGGGGCAAATGTTAGAAAATAATCTAGCTAGGTATCTCTATAATGCCCCAAATCGACTAATAATGACACTAATGACTTTTTGATCTTATAAACCTACCTACCTACTAAAAGAATCATCTTTTGAACTTAGACAATTTTTGATCACATAACTATAAATCTGCAATGCCTGGAAAAGTCAAAAGTTCCTGTAACATTGTGAGACCTTTTAGTTATTTATATAGTTTGATCTAAACTAGATTATGGAACTAGGAGACAATGGGCAACTTACAAACTACAAGGTGAACTTCCAACCATGTTTGATTTCTCATCATTTTTAAAAGATTTCATTTTTGGAATCTATAGGTATTAAAGGTTCTAACAAAGCTCAGCCAAATCATTTTCAATATAATGCAATTTTAAAAACAAAAATTCAGAAAGATCTTGCAATCTTCTTGCATTTGAATATACATGTTTATTAGGGTGGGCCGAAAAAATTTCACAAATGTTTTTCAAGACAATACCGCGGAAAAGTTGCTAATTGGGGAGACTAAAAAGAGGTAAAAAATATTTTTTTACAATAATTTTTTACCCCACTGAACTTTAAATTGAATATTTAAATGTAATAGCTCTAGTCAGAGAGAGAGTCAGAACCCCGATGCTCCCGATTCTTGCCACAGCGCCACGCCATTGTTCTGTCAGTCTGCACTTATTCCTCATGTTTGACTATCATGTAGTTGAGGCACGTGTTGTTCCTGCTTGAAGAAAAATAATTTTAATCACTTTTTAACAAATAAACTTTGGTCGAATACCCAAGGAAAATCTCATTTTATTATTAAAACTACGACCAGGAAATAAAAACGAATTATCCCTAAAGGGATCGATTTATAAACTTTTGCGAGAACAATGCTCAAGTGGTCAATAAGACTGCCAAAGTTGCCCTCTGGAAAATGTACAAAGTTTATACTGTCTGATCCCCATGCAGCCCCACAAATTTCAATATATTTTTTTGGAAACAAAACTCCTCGAGGTTTAAATCAGAAACCATTAAATCACGCACCCATATACCAACTCCCCCACCCTTATATGTGGACCTTGAGAAACTGGATACATTTTGAAAATTTGTAAAATTGATATTATAAATGTTTTCCCCCGGAGAATATGTTTCCATAGGCAAAAAAATCCAAGTATTCGCTAAAAATTAGCATTCTTCAGCCTAGCCTTAGATGTAAAAAAGGGGCAACCCGTGCTCCACAACTGGCCATAGGACAGGGTCCACGGCTTTTTCTTTATTAGTGCTGTATATGCTAATTTTGAAGGATGTGCATATTTCGGGCATTTTAGACTTGATAAGCTCGCAGTTGGCTTCCTTGAAATGTTTTTTTTAATGCTGAAACTTCATGTGCCGTAGTGGTAGTGTCTAATCTAGATATATGTAGGTATTATCTCTTAGGAACTGTCTTATCACTGTGAGCTGTCGGAGCATCCCGACTTGTTTTTCGTGAAACCTCTTCTTAGTTACAACTTTCCATTCTTCTGTATTTGCATCAACCGGTACGGTTATATTCACATCTGCTGGGTGCCCTGCAGTCAGTTGGTCCCCGCAGTCTTCGCAGGCAGTCCGCCGCACGACACAGTCGCCGCGAGTGTTTACCTACGTCCTTTGGACTGATTGTTCTGCATCGACGGGCCGACGTGGCACCGGTGGTGCCCCCGGGTGGGATACCAGCGGAAGAGCCCCCGTCGACAACTGCAGAGCCCACGTTTGGCTTGGTGCGGAGTGTAGTGTTAAACCACAGTTTGTTTTGACTGTGGGCGACAGTCTAACCTCAGTGTCACTTTTGAAAGCTTCTTGTTAATTGTTAATTTTCAAGTTCGAATATTATTCTTCGACTAGATGCAACTTCGACATTGGCAAGCATAAAGTTTGTATTTACCTTATAACAGGAAATTCTAGGTCAGATTTTCTCATTACGGCTATAGTAACTGTATCGAAACACTCATGGAATTCTTCTCGTGACCGACAGTTTTCACTTAGCAGCGGCCATTTTCAAACTTCAAACTTTGTGGTTAAACTTCAAGAATCTATAGGAAATCCCAATGTTTTTCGTTATACAGGGAGTCAAAGTTCAATTTCTTTTTCAAGTTTTCTTTTATTTTTCCTAAAAGAAGACAGCTAAGGCAAATATATTTGACACAGTTTATACACACATTTAATGCTATAAATTAAAAATAAAAAAGAGGCGGGGGTCAAAAAAATGGTACGCCTCTGGAAATAAAATCTTTTTTGAAATGAGAGACAGTGTATTTCTGTGTAAATTATTTTAATAAAATTGCATGGAAAAAGACAATAGAACAGCCCAAATCACATATAAAAATCCATTAAAAGTACAGGGTGGCCCATCCAAGCGGAAAAAGTGTGCTACGTGGAGACAGGTTAACATAAAATCGTCATTCAAAAAATGAGGTTGGAGTAAAAATTAAGGGGAATTCGAGGGTGTACCCTAATTTTGTATAAGGGGGTCGGTAAAAAAGTTATCGCGAAAATTTTTTTTTTGCAAAATAAAAAAATATTTTTTTTTTACCTACACATCCATTAGAGAACCTTTAAGTAGTATTCCCGAATATTCAGTTTTTTAATATAACTTCCGGTTATAGCGGAAATGAAAGTGGTTTTCTCTATTTTACAACTTACACATTTCTCTTAACCATCACAGGATTCCTTTTTTAATTCTGAATCCAACGATATATAATTTGACCTATTTATCTCCAACCGTTTGCGAGATATTTATCAGAGAAGCTCCATCAAACTAGATACATGGTCTCATGGTCAGTGTCTGATGTTCGATCTGAGTAGGCCAAACAATAAAACCAAATTTATGACAAATCAAGTCAGCCATGATAATAAAACTGACAAGCGAGTAGGCTGAATGTTAAAGTGGCTATAGCCATTCAACTGCATTCAACTTAATTAAAAATCTCATGGAAATTATGAAACATTTATTATTTTTACTACTGTCATATTTATTATAACAACAACAATATGATTAGTTATTAAAAATTAGTTAGAAGTTCATTTACATTAAATGTTCAAAATGGTTTCCATTATTATTTAACCATAATCTAAGTCTTTTTAAGAAATTTTTTCGGACATTTTCAAAGATTAAGGGACGATTGTTTAAACTATCAATTTCTAATTTTACTCGTTTTTTAATCTCCTCGACATTTTCGGGGCGGTTCTTATAAACTTTATTTTTTAAATGCCCCCACAAGAAAAAATCCAAGGGGGTTAAATCTGGACTACGTGGCGGCCACCTTATCGTTTCATGTTTACCAATCCAGTTTTCAAACGAATTGTTCAAAAATTCCGTTATGGGCCCACAGTTATGGAAGGAAGCGCCATCTTGCTGCCATATTAATTGTCTTTCTTGGAGTTGGTTAAGAAAAATTAATGGCAACTGGTCAAAGTATTGTTCCAATTCGTTCTGGATGAAATGTAGGTATTTCCTACCTGTCATACTTCCTGAATAAAATAGAGGGCCCATTATAAAATTTCCCACAATTCCGCACCAAACACCCACGGAATTTCTGCCGGATTTCACAACTTCACGAAATGCCCGTGGATTGTCAACAGACCAAAATATACTATTTTTCCGGTTGTATATTCCCGCCGTTGTAAATGTAGCTTCATCGGACCAAATAATTTGTTTAAAAAATCCAGCTCCACCTCTTGCAAAATAAAAGTTTAACATTGTTTGACAATATTCCAGTCTTCTTGCAGCATCTCCAGGGAATAGCTTTTGAACAGGTAATATTTTGAAGGCTTTAAATTTGCTTAATTTCATTACCCTTTGTATTGTAGACCAGGGAATTTGTAAGTCTCTCGCTGCATCTCTCTGAGATTTTTCGTTATTTCTTCTGAAATAATTTAATTCTTCTTTCAAAAACATTTTTTAAACTGCAACTACTAACAGCTTCAGCAACAAAATTTTAGAGTAATCTGACATGTAAATAGAAATATTGAATTGACAGCCTACTCGATTGTCAGTTTTATTCTCATGGCTGACTTGATTTGTCATAAATTTGGTTTTATTGTTTGGCCTACTCAGATCGAACATCAGACACCGACCTTGAGACCATGTATCTAGTTTGATGGAACTTCTCTGATAAATATCTCGGAAATGGTTGGAGATAAATAGGTCATATTATATATCGTTGGATTCAGAATTAAAAAAAGAATCCTGTGATGGTTAAGAGAAATGTGTAAGTTGTAAAATAGAGAAAACCACTTTCATTTCCGCTATAACCGGAAGTTATATTAAAAAACTGAATATTCGGGAACACTACTTAAAGGTTCTCTAATGGATGTGTAGGTAAAAAAATATTTTTTATTATTTTGCAAAAAATGTTTTTTCGCGATAACTTTTTTACCGACCCCCGTATACAAAATTAGGGTACACCCTCGAATTTCCCTTAATTTTTACTACAATCTCATTTTTTGAATGACGATTTTATGTTAACGTGTCTCCACGTAGCACACTTTTTCCGCTTGGATGGGCCACCCTGTACTAGCTTACAAGCATAGTAAATTGTAAACTGTTTTAGACAGCGGCAAAGTTGAAGAACCGAAAGCATTATGTAATATTAATAATATGTACTTAAAAAAATAATTAAATAAATAATAATAATTAAAATATTAAATCGCAAATGGCAACGAAGACAAAATAATAGTAATTGCCCCCCTCTCCCGCACAAGGATGTAGTTGCTTCTGGGGTACTCCTAGTTCGGAGTATTGTGAGGGTGAGAATTATTATTATTATTATTACATGAGGAGACAATAACCAGTAAAATCTCCTAAGAGCATTCTATTAATAAAAGAGAGATCACTTGCCACAAACTCATCACGTGAATAAAAGACCTGTACAATGAGATACTGCTTCAATTTAAATTTAAACAGTGAGATCCATAAAACTGCCAGGCAACTTGTTAAAAAAATGCACCGCGAGACAGCCCGGGCCATTCCGACACCTCTCCTCGCGACAGTAATTTGGAACTAGGTCGTTTCTGTTTCTAGTATTGCACGAATGAACATTGCCAGTTGGTAGTTATTCAACTTACTCTTTCTATACAAAAGGTTCTGCAAAATATATTCACATGGCAGCTTTAAGACTCCTTCACCAATAAAAGCCTCCCTGCAGTCATCTCTGAATTTAAGATTAACCAAAATTCTTACAGCCCTGTGCTGCAATCCAAAAACTGCTGTCCCCCGACTAGAAGGGAAAGGTATCATCCTCAATTTTATGAAGAAAACTAAACATATTTTACCTCTTAAGATACTCTTCGTTGTTGTGCGGAACAAGTAATGCTATATTTATTCTCAAGCAGAATCCAAATGCTTGGCCACACCAGAGCACCAGGGTTACAAAAATTGGTCTTCAACCTCAAAAAGTATGGAGAGTGAGATTATTGTGGAGAGGTTTAAAAGGAGCATAGAATAAATTTCTTGAGTATAGACTGTACGGAAATGTCCTTGAATGTAGGACTAATCTACTGCGAAACTTCTAAGAAAATTAGAGTAATTTGTGGTGAGTAATGCTAATCACTTATCAGATTTTAGAAAATTGTACAAAATTAGGGTCATTCAGGGTGATTTCGTCATGAAAAAAATTGCTTAATATTAATCCAAAATTACAAAATTTCTGAAGTAAAAAAAAAAAAATTTCCGAATTGCATTAAAACCCCTTCTTAATGGCGCTTTCCTAGTCAGCTGGTAAGCTCGTGCGTCAAGGCTGTTGTGCAGTTGCCAATAATTGCACTACATATCGTAATTGACTTGTTTTTTTACTTGTTCACAGAAATTATTTCAAAAATGTAGAAATACTGAGAAAATCCTAAAAGGTCGATATTTTTTTGAGGTTTTTAAATTTTCAGGGTAACATTTTTCTGTTGTGGCGATAAAAACGTCAAGGTCTTACTTAATTTTGATTATATAATGCAAATCCTTCTCTTCTTTTGTAAAAAATATAATTATAATGTCCAAAAATGTATTGAGAATTAAGCCGGATTTATAAACTTTGCCGTTTGCCATTGCCATTTGCAGTTTGGCGTTGCCGTTTGACATTGACGCAGTTGCTGTTTCCAAGCCATTTATAAACTTTTTCTGTTCGGTTTAGAATTTTCTGTGCGCATGCGTGTTATCTGTGACAGAAGCAGAAAACAAAACATACCCTAACCTAAATTCTAAATTCTCAGCTTGTCAAATACAAAGTTGTTTATTTTAATAATTATTAGTAATTGATATAAATATTTTGTGTATTTTTGTTGTTATCAATGGACGACGAACATTTATTATATTTGGAGTTTGCCCTTCTATTGTGCGGCTAGGCAGCATTATTGAAATTACAACAGAGAAGGCAAAGAAGATACAAAGTTAGACCCATCAACAGGCAAAGAAAACAATCTCGAAACTACCAATATTATAAAAAAATGGGGTCTTGGGATAGTGATCAGTTTTTTAAGTACACTCGCATGGCTGTGCCTTTATTTGACAAACTGCTGGAAATGATTAAGCCAAGTATTAGTAAAAGTAAAAGATCAGATGGTATTTCCGCCGAAGAAAGATTGATTATAACATTACAGTAAGAAAACTTTACGACATATTAAAAAAGTTAGGTCAATTTTTTTCTCAATTGCAGATATCTATCTTAAGGAATGAGCATGCAAGCCCTAGCCTGGACTTTTCACATAGGGC
This sequence comes from Pseudeuparius sepicola, assembly GCA_963920635.1. Lineage (NCBI taxonomy): Eukaryota > Metazoa > Arthropoda > Insecta > Coleoptera > Anthribidae > Pseudeuparius > Pseudeuparius sepicola. The sequence goes on along the minus strand of OY987303.1, from coordinate 40,899,592 downwards.
TAACTACAGTTCACAAGATTATTCATGATACTTGTAGCGCGATATGGAGTACATTAAGCCCAGAGTATTTAAAGACTCCTTCGTCTAAAATGGAATGGATGGCTATTGCGAATGGTTTTAACGAACGCTGGAATTTCCCTCATTGTTTAGGGGCTTTGGACGGAGAGCACATAAAAATTCAAGCACCAGCACATAGTGGATCCTTATATTTCAATTACAAGAAGCACTTTAGCATAGTACTTTTGGCATCGTGTGATAGCAGATATAAATTCACTTTTATAGATATAGGCGCCTTTGGCTCACAGAGTGATGGGGGAATCTTTAGGCTTAGTATTTTTGGTCAGAGGATGGAGGACAATACCATGAATATCCCAGATCCGGAACTTCTACCAGAAACAAATACCGAGATGTCTTATTTTATAGTGGCCGATGAAGCATTTCCATTGAAACCCTATATTATGAGACCTTATCCTGGGAAAAACCTTAGTCAAATGCAACGCATTTTCAACTACAGACTGTCAAGAGCTGGCCAGGTTATTGAGAACAGTTTTGGTATATTAGTTGTGAGGTGGCGTATATTAAAAACTGAAATAAATGCCAAAGTTGAAAATGTGGACACTATAGGGAAAGCCGTTGTGGCCTTACACAATTATTGCCTAACAGAGTTCGATAAAAATAACTCAAATGCATATTGTCCTCAAGGTTTCGTCGATTCAGATACCAACATCGATGGAATGTGGAGGCAGGAAGATACACATTTGTTATCAGTAGGAAGACTCGGTGCTAATATAGCAAGAAGGAGGGTGTATGGAATTCGGGATCAGCTTGCCGACTTCTTTACGTCAGATGCAGGACAAGTATCATGGCAAAATAAGATTTTTAATGTATAAAAAATAATATATGTAGATATTATGTTGTTACTATTATTATAAGTTCAAAGGATTTTTTTGTATAGGGAAAAAGCAGTTCTATGTATGCAATGAATGTAACATTTTGGTTTACTTAAAATATATTTTCTTACTTAACCCTACATATATATTTTATGTATAGTACATAAAAACATATCTTCCTACAATCTATATGTCCTCCAGCACAATAAGCAATGCTTTTCTTTTTCTCTGTGCCATTTCCGGGGGCATTTCCGACAAACGAGAATACATGTATTCGGCAAATGTGCGGTTTGGATCTGATGCCAACGCACTTTTTGCCTGAATTGTAGCAGCTATTTTTCTTGCTACTCCCACGATTTCTGAAACTTCTTCAAGTTTTCGTCCACTATTTTCTGAAAACAAAATGCAAATATAAAATAAATAGTACGAAAATATTCTAGTTATCCACCTTTTAGTTTTGAAGTAGAGGGAACATTCCGCGATGTTGTCGGTGTGTCTAGGGGAGTATCAAGCTCCTCTTCGCTTCGATTTGTAGAGCTGTCACCTCCACCTCTGTTGTCCAATGAAAAAATTGTTGCATTTGTATTTTCCGACCATGCCGAACAGGATGATGACGATCTGTCCACTGGCTTTTGAGTTTTCGGCTTCTTTGCTGCCGGTGGTGTTGTGGTATGTGTTCTTTATAATACAAAAATACCAGAATTTAATCATTAAATGTATTAAATACTTGTAATACATACTTGCGGGGTTTCGTGTACTTGTTGTAAAACAACATTTTATTAAAGTACTTCCACTTTATCTCCTTTGCAGGTTCCCCGGACTTCAACTTCTTTTCTCTATTGAATCTATCTCGTAAATTTTTCCAGAGCTTTTGACACTCTGCAGCTAAAAAATACATACCTGCATTATTACATACAAATTACAATGCTCGACATTATTTTCTTTTTTTTCAGTAGAAAAAAATAGGTTCATTGTATTTGGAAACAGACACGCCACAAAAAAGTGCTTCTTGACATAAAACAAAACATATTTACCTGTGGAACCTAAGGTCTCGGCAATGTCTCTCCACGCCTCTTCCTTTTCCTTGCCGTTTTTAAAATCTTCATGAGACAAGTTGTAAAGATACTCATAATTTTGGATTAATTCTATGAGAAGCCCTGGATCTAGGAAGGTGTAAATAAATACCTATTTATTATTTTTCTCTTTCAAAATATTGGTACATACCTATTGTTGGGCCTTTATCGTATTCATCTGAGTCAGAATCAATCTCTATATTTTCAGAATCCTCCATTTGAAAAAAATAAAAACTACACGGCAAACGAAAAGGGAAAAATGGATAAACTCGGTAATAATAAATAATTCTGTGCAAGCGTCACAACAAAAATTATAAAATGGCGTGGTTTCGCTTGGGCCCTGGGGTCGTCAAACTTGAAAACCACGTGACCTCTCATGTGACCAATTGAAGGCATTTCATTGGCCGGGACTGTAACAGCAAACGGAAAAAGATAAAAATTGGTTATCCCAGACGGAACGTCAAACGGCAACGGAATTTGAGTTTATAAATACTAACATCAAATCTTCAATGTCCAACTTTTGAACGTCAAACGACAAAGTTTATAAATCCGGCTTTAACACTGTGCACATCATACCACCAGTAACTTGACTACACAGAATAAATCCACAAGTTTATTTACTCCGTTGGTGAGCGTCAGATCTTAGCATCTCCTAGCCCATATAAGAAATCTGTTGTGATACAGTAATATGCCCACTATAGTATATTAAAACTGCCAATTTATGATGGGATACTTCTATAAGATTGTAGCAATTTTCTCGTGCAGCAGGCGGGTTCTACCTGCGCTGTCGTACACGGAATTTGGGAGCACGAGCATGGTGTATCCAAGATCTGGCGGTAGCAGCGGTTTGAAGTGTCGATCGGCGGGTCGAAAAGTACAGAGGCATGTGCACTTCCCTCTACCTTCGACTCAGCACTGGCATGCACAGATTAAAGATAGGTCCTGGCATGGCGGTATACGGTAGTGGTGGTGGCGGCACAGCCTGCCGGACGTTCTCCCGATCAGCTGTCAATGCGGGTAATGGGCTATTGGAACGGGCGGCGCACACAAGCGGCAACGCAGCATACCAGAGCCCCCTAGTTTAGACTTCGGCAATTTTTTTTTTGCATTTTCCTTTTTAGTAGCCGTCCCCCAATGTGTGGTTAAATTTTTTTACATCATGACTGAATCAACCTGTATGTGTGAGTCATTTTTTGGAAAATTTTGTGTTAACTTTCATGTTAAAAACTAAATTTTTGTTTTAAAAAGTAAAACATCATTACTACATTTTTGATAATAGCTTTAATATGCCAATTCAAAGGGCGAAAGCGAAGTAATTCAAAAAAAATCTGCCTGTTGTACCGACCCAAATTAGTAGAGAAATTTTGTGGTTCTTTTCATTGTTGGATTTAATGTAACTGGAATGAGTACCTATTATTCTTGCACTCATTGAAAAAAAGGCTTTAAAAAAACAATGCTGTCTCTTTATTTGATAGTTCATTACGACACAGTATAAGATCTACTGCAACTTCAAGGACTCCTACGTGTACCGATACCTGAATGTAATATTTTTACATGGAAAGCTGAGTAATAAATAAATAATACTTTTTGCCTGGCATATTTTTATTTGCATCTATAACTAAAACATCATAAAAGCACATTTTAAACAAAATAATAATGGATATGTTTCTACAATTAACAGATAAGACTCGACAAACTACTGTTCTTCAGTACTTGGACTGGCAGATCTAGATTTACTTTTTGAAGAAGAACGAGATTTGCTTTTGATTGGCAGCCTAGTAGGAACTTGGTCCAAACCTTCAGAGCTACATTGGAATTCCATTGAGGGCATATTTAGAATTTCTTCAGAGTTTCCCTAAAACCATGAAATAATAAAGAAATACAAAATATTCTATATAATAATATTATTAATATATTCAAAAAATATAAAAGGCCAATAAATAAAGTCATCATTTATTCAGATAGATTTCTCAAAATATTCACAGATAATTTCTACCAAGTATATCAGGTGAGTAATGAATATGGTACTGTGAAAAAGTTTCTATAAACATATCCTCTAAATAGCTTCGTTTTGCCAATATTATTTATTTATTGATCTTTTATCATTTTCAAAACTCGTAATAATCCCTTCACCCTATATTTTATTTATTAAAAGACTAGATTTAATAAAAATATTTTTTAAAACGGATTTTGTTTCTTCCCTTGATTTTTAAAAAATGTAAGAAGTTGATTCCAATAAATGCACATTTTGTTGATTGTGTCCAAAAATTTTCTTTGTGATAACTAATTTTCTGCAATAGTATCAAGCTTAATATATATGTCTATTTTAGTTGGGTGGAATGTTCCGTATAAACCCTGAATATCGTGTAAAATAATAAACTTTTGGTGTTTCCATAGTTACTAATATTTCGTGTTAAAATCTAAATTTATTTTTTTGGGGAAAAGAGCATATTTTAAAATAACTTTAACCACAACCTGTATATTTATGGTTGATGCCATATTCGATTTTCTCGGAAAATTCTACACAAGCCTGGTTTTTGAACCATGAATTTATCTAAATTATCAAGAGATAATTAATAATATTATGCATTCCATGCAGCTTTTTAATGGCAAGGGTTTGCGTCATGGGCTCTTAGACTAAGTTTTGTATTTTAATTTTGTATGTTGACCTGAGTAAATTTTGTAAAACACCAATAAAGTATCTAGCAACTAAACTACAAGGAACAAAACATTTTGGGGCAAACATTTAACAAAGGAAATTTTTTCTAAACATATTTTTAAATCATATTTTCTGAAATAAAGCAAAAGCAAAAAGTGACATACAAAATTCGTATTTCATTGCTTTTGGATAATATTAACTATTAGCAACTTTGTTTAATATACAATTGGACAACACTAATAAGAGTTTACCTTCAATTCGATCTATTAAATTATCATAAATTGAGAAGTCACCAATTTACCTTTGACAAGGATTTAACCTCAACCTCCTGACTAACATGCATATACACTAGGTCCATATCACAGCAGGTTTCGTCCATTTCTTCGGTGATATTCATTCCGTTGGCATCTTTTACTTCTATTATCCCACCCACTGCACCAATCTCCTCCATGTTGTCTATTGCTCGTGTTTGATCTGCCTCTGCCAAGTCCCCATTCTGAATGTTTTCGACTTTCTGGTTGAAACTTGGTGATATGTTCAATTGCTCACAGAAGGTAGCATCGTTTGTGGCAATTGAAAAGGGGTCCGGATTTGTTTCTTGGATTAATTGAATGAAGGAAAGTTCGCTTTTTAGAAGATCATGTAATGTCTGTATAAGGCGAATTTTAACATCTTGAACACTAGAACAAAAGAAATTTTTGTACAGGGTATCTAGGATAAGTCTCCCACTACCCTATAACTTTTTAACTTTTTGTGATAGAAAAAAAGCTTTAGATAACAGTTGTAGGGATTTTTATGCAGTTTTTTTTTGAATATATTAAAATCTCTTTAACTGTACACTAGATTCTGACAGGTAATTATTTCATGATGTTATTGATAGGAGATGGAGGAAAAGGCCGTAATTAACAGAATTTATGTTTTACACATACGAACCCTAAATTTGAATAGACAAAAATTAACATTAATCTCTGTTCTTTGAAGCGCAGAAAAAGGATATAGGTATAGTTTCTGTGTTTGAAGTTAGGTTAAAATTATAGAATATAAAGTTTAAGGTTAGGCCTCTGTCACAAGTTCTGACATTTCTGCCAGACATGCTAAACTTGAGCCGAATTCGAGCGGATGACCAATTTTAACCAGGTTATAAAAAGTTAGGTTAGATTATAAGAAATTGAACATTAAAATAATTTTTGACGATAATAGAAAAATCTGGTGTGTTCATAGTGCCTTATAACCATATAATCTGCCCCTTGATCAAATAAATAGATTTGTAAAATTTATTCAAAATTTAAATTTTATAACCTGGTTCAACCTGGTCATCCGCTCGAATTCGGCTCAGGAGGCGTCCAAAACAATGCTGCCAACCTTGTATTACCAAATTAAGAAATGTCATTTCTAGTGTAGAGTTAAAGAGAGATTTTAGTGCAGTAAGAAATTGTATATAGTGTGTTTCACAAATGAGTGGTAAACAAAACTTATGTTTTTTAAAATGAAAGACCCTTTTTCCTGAAATTCTTATTTTATTTTGAGAATATCAAATATCCAGTAGTTTTGGGAAAATTGCGAAGACCTTTCTTTATGGAGAAATAAATAGGCAATTCAAAAATGCTGTTGGTTTACCAAAAAAGCATGGGTGTAGAAATTATTTTTGAAAAGGGGATGTTCTGATTTCCCGTACTCCACTGGTAAATACTGTTTGCGGTTTCTGAGATATTATTTAAAAAAAAAAGTTTAAAAAAGGTAAACTTTGCAACGGTATAGACAGGGCAATAATAATAAAATAAATAAAGTTTCCTTTAGCCTAAATTAATAAAGCACCACCCTGTAAAATTAGATCGATTAAAATAAAATCGACTTGCGAAGAAAAAAACATGTACAAAAAAAATACGGCTCACTAGGAGGATAAAGAAAGGCATTTGCGTCTTCAACACCAAACGGAAAACATTAAAAATAGTCAGGCTGCCATATTTCCTAGAAAGTGTCTAACATATAGCAAATAAGCTGAACCAGATACTGTTCAGGGTAAGATGCAATCTGTCTGTGAATGTGTTGATCAATGTATACTAAGAGTAGGGATTTTTCATTGTTATTTTAGATATATGGTGTAGGTTTTATAATTTTTAAAGATATTCGTCGAGCGAGATTTGCCGGATTGTCCACCAATGGTATAGTATGTAGGGCCGCGGACGAGGCTGACACCGATACCCCGGCGGATTGAGGGCGGAGAACTGATTGGTCCAAGGGAAGCACAAAAATATCACGAGTCAGTTCGTTCCATGAGAGACTATTGTTGGGTAGTTGGAGACAAGTCTATGTTAATTTAATTGAGCGTATTTTAATGTGTTAGGTCCTAGTTATTCTTTGTTTCTTGAATGTACGTATTTTTAGTGGGCTGGCCAGTCAAAATAATTGCCGTAGGTTTAGTGATTGTTCTTTACCAAAAAAGCATGGGTGTAGAAATTATTTTTGAAAAGGGGGTGTTCTGATTTCCCGTACTCCACTGGTAAATACTGTTTGCGGTTTCTGAAATTTTATTAAAAAAACTTTTAAAAAAGGTACACTTTGCAACGGTATAGACAGGGCAATAATAATGAAATAAATAAAGTTTCCTTTAGCCTAAATTAATAAAGCATCACCCTGTAAAATCAGACCGATTAAAATAAAATCGACGTGCGAAGAAAAAAAACATGTACAAAAAATATACGGCTCACTAGGAGAATAAAGAAAGGCATTTGCGTCTTCAACACCAAACGGAAAACATTAAATTTTTAAAGATATTCGTCGAGCGAGATTTGCCGGATTGTCTACCAATGGTATAGTACGTAGGGCCATGGACGAGGCTGACACAGATACCCCGGCGGATTGAGGGCGGAGAACTGATTGGTCCAAGGGAAGCACGACATCCTTGACCTTCATACCGGGCGGCTGCAGCCAGCGTGCCAAAAATATCACGAGTCAGTTCATTCCATGAGAGACTATTGTTGGGTAGTTGAAGACAAGTCTATGTTAATTTAATTGAGCGTATTTTAATGTGTTAGGTCCTAGTTATTCTTTGTTTCTTCGATGTACGTATTTTTAGTGGGCTGGCCAGTCAAAATAATTGGCGTAGGTTTAGTGATTGTTCTTACTTAGTAAAAGGAAAAGAATAATAAATAAAGTTTCCTTTAGCCTAAATTAATAAAGCATCACCCTGTAAAATCAGATTGATTAAAATAAAATCGACGCGAAGAAAAAAAAACATGTACAAAAAATATACGGCTCACTAGGAGAATAAAGAAAGGCATTTGCGTCTTCAACACCAAACGAAAAACATTAAAAATAGAATAGAATTTATTTCCTTTCAGACAATAAATACATTGTATAGGACAAGACTCATATAAAAAAAGTAATAAAAAAGACAAATAATTTACAAAAAAGACAAATGAAATAAATAAATCTACATCAGAGTTACATAGACCGGATGTGCTATTCAAAAAATTCACTCACAGTATAAAAACATTTATTGATCAAGAAAATCTTCAACTGCTTTCTAAATTCTGATAATGTGCTGATTTCCCTCAAAAATCCTGGCAAGGCATTAAATATCACCAAACCAATACGATTTGGAGATTTAAACGCTACCAGACCGTTAGAGCTGGGAACGTAGAAGTCTTGATTCTGTCTGGTATTATAAGTATGTAAGTCATGAGCAAAAAATTGTGCTTATTTTTAAAAATATACAGTGACATCTCCATCAAAAACAATCTTGACAGTGTGAGAATATTATACTCTTTAAAGAGTGATCTACAGCTGAATGTACTGGATTTACCAGCAATACAACGTAAAATCCGTTTCTGGGCCAAAAATATGTCCTTTGCATCTGTAGCCCAGCCCCAAAAACATATTTAGTTCCTAATGATGTAGGCAACAGAACCCATTTTTGATCGTAAATACGCACAATGACCACTCCAATTCAGATTATTATCCATATGAAGCCCCAAAAACCTCACCTTTCCATTCACCGGCACCTGCCCCACACCCAGCCGCAGGTCCTCTACCAATCTCTGCCTGTTATGGAAAACCATCAAATTTGTTTTGGTGGTATTCAAAAAATTAAATATACTTTATATTCTAGTTCATTTCTCACCTTTTATTTTCTCTTGATCATTCACATACGAATAATTCAGAGTCCTAGCCGGACCATTATATAATTGGCGCACAAGGTAAAATTACCTTATCTTAATTTTTTTTATATGCGAATGTAATAGAATTTGTGAATTGATACATGTGAAAATATTATTGTTATACTAGATATGTACTACTAGGTTTAAAATTTGTAAAATTTCGTAGGTAGGCGGAAGAACAGAGGGAAAAAGACAAACAGATTTGCAGCAACTGAACAGAATCTGGACGAAAGAACATTGCTGGGATAATCCTGATACAAAAGGAAAAAGGTAAGTAAATCTATTTTCGCTATTGGCAACTAGGTAGCAACTGGTGATTTGACAAAAAAATGAGTAAGTTTTTTCATTTTGTAGTTGAATTTAAAAATATTTCTTCAGAATATTCTAATCAGCTGTATGGTGTATGGTAGTTAGGGTAAACAACTAATTTACTGAATTTGCCCTATAGCATAATATTTTATCATTACATACAGGGTGTCCCAATAAGGACTCCCGTCGCCGATACCTCCGGAACAAAAAGAGTTATTTTAATTCTGCAAACGCCGTTCGCTAGGATGTGAAGAGGGCTTTATTCATAACTGCTAAGAGTTCATTCTGACATTGGCGTATAGATGGCGCTGCGGTGCAAAGAAACTTTTCGATCCTAGGAACGTTGGAACGTAGCGTATCTGAAAGACTTGGTAATTTGAGAGAAACTTTTGTTCTATGGACAATTTTCCTATTGTTACTAGTTTCTGAGATAACCGTTCTACAATGTAATTTACAAAAAATGAGCTAACTCGCTTAAAATTAACTTTAGAGGAAAAAGTTATTAAAAATATCTTTGTAGTTCACTAGAACGAAGAAAATAGCGACACGTGTCAAATTATTACACATCCGGTTTGACCGGAAGTACCGGAAGTTACCCATTTTTCGGTTTAAAATGAACTTACTGTATAATTTATCCCGCGAAAGTGAAAAAAGGTAACTTCCAGTGTCATATAGTAACAATAACACCATGTATGTACATACATCTAGACAACGACAATTTGGCTGAATTTATTTTTATTAACCGAAGGTGGCTCTGTCTCTGTACATTGTTTCAATATAATATTGAGCTTCAAACGTCCAGGTAATTCTCTATCGTTGTCAATTTGTTCTTGCCTAATTAGTTTATTAATTTTTGTAATAATGGTTAATCATAATAATGAGGATAAATTAAAATATGGTATTAGTTTATGGAGAATGCAGTAAAAACAGTGCTGTAGCCGCTGCTCGTATTTAGGTATGGAAATATTTTTGAACATATTTATTGTAAACATACATTCTTAATTTCTATAATGTCACCTTCGGTTAATAAAAATAGATTCCGCCAAACTGTCGTTGTCTACATGTATCTACAAGGTGTTATTGTTGTTAGGTAGGTATATTTTTTCCAATTTTGAGGGAAAATTGTACAGTATGTTCATTTTGAACTGAAAAATGGGGCACTTCCGGTGAAACCGGATGTGTAATAATTTGACACGCGCAGCTATTTTCTTCGTCTTAGTGCACTAGAAAGATATTTTTAATAACTTTTTCCTTTATAATTAATTTTAAGCGAGTTAGCTCATTTTTTGTAAATTACATTGTAGAGCGGTTATCTCAGAAACTAGTAACAATAGGAAAATTGTCCATAGAACAAAAGTTTCTCCAAATTAATAAGTCTTTCAGATACGCTACGTTTCAACGTTCCTAGGATCGAAAAGTTTCTTTGCATCGCAGAGCTATCTATACGCCAATGTCAAAATGAACTCTTAGCAGTTACGAATAAAGCCCTCTTCACGTCCTAGCGAACGGCGTTTGCAGAATTAAAATATCTCTTTTTGTTCCGGAGATATCGGCGACGGGAGTCCTTATTGGGACACCTTGTATATTAGTGGCTCCTTGCAGTAAAAATGTCAGATTCTGATAAAAGGGTAACTCGACAACAAGCTAAAAACGAAAACTGTCAAAATCCCACAACAATTCAAAACCAGTGCCCCGCACTAGATAAACGGGCTATCCTAAGGATACACAAGTATTTTCTGTAAATAAGGTACAAAAAAAAATCGTCGTCACAATTTAGTAGATAAAAATAGGGATTTAAACTGTCACAAATTATTGCAGGAGAAGGATATTCTATTAGGTACTCCTACAAATGGAAGTCAAATGCATGAAAACACTAATGAAACATCCAGTAGTAGCGATGAAGAAAGTCAAGGTGCAACAGCAATTAAGCGCTCAAACCCTAGATTTTGTCAATCGGAGAAAAACACAAGTACTAATATAAGGGCTCCAGTTCCATTATACCAAAACATTATGTACTACAGACCGCATTCAAGATAGAAGAAAGGTTCTATCTAAAATGGGCACAGAGAAACCTGCGGGGACAAGCGAGGCTTTGGGAGGAAATATTTCTACAAGATATTACATCCTTTGGTCAAGTTAAACAAGCATTTTTAAACAAATATTGTAGTAGGGAAAAACAACAAACTGTTTTGATTGAAATTTTCAGCGGTAAGTATGATAGTTCTGAAAAATCGTCAATGTCAACGTATTTTCTTAAAATGCTTAAAAAGGTTCAAGCCACAGATATACTTCCTATCGAAGGAGTTAATGCCATTATTAATCATTTCCCAATTGATATAGCTCGAATACTTACGAGTACTTTTCCAAAGTTAGCTGAAAATATTTTTAATACACTAGAAAAATTTGATGATAGCCTTGAAGGGAATCATAGTTTTGACAATTACCGAACTAATAATCGAAATAAAAGTACATGTAACAATAATACTAACTATAATAATAGGCAAAAAACTTTCACTCATGCATATTATACTCGTACGGAAAATGGCACCAATAATACTCAAGATTACCAACCCCAAAAGAATAAATTTTAGCAATCAGGTGATTATTACAAACCTCGTTACGATTACAGAGAATATCGAAACCAACAACACGACAAATCAGTATACAGAACACCGCAAAGAAAACAAAATGAAAGAATACTTCCGTCACAACAGGGGAAAAATGCATACAGAGCGAATAGTCAAGACCGTAATAATCAACAACAAAGTTTTGAAAGTCATAGGCCAAGAAACTATAGCGTAAATGTGATAGACCCCATGCGGCATGAGAGTAGCACTAGAGTGCTACAGACAGCAGAAAACATCCCACTATCAAAGCCACTATTCAGAAGATTCGGAAAACCAAAACTAGTGTATTTTCGGCGCTCCAAAGATGCACCAGAGGGTATAATGGGAGCAAAGAATAATAAAGTTGAGAACGAAAATAAAATTGCGACAATAGTACAAGTCCCTAGCGGAGACAAACAACAGACAAGAAACCAACACCATTGTACAACAATTTTTTTTGATCCAACAATTAATGCGGAAGTTGAAATACCATTTCTGAAGTATTAATCGATAGCGGCTGTAAAATAACATATGTCAAATAATTTTTATAGCAAATTGAAGGAAATAAATACTCAAATTATAACTTTACTGGTCACTGGCATAATAATTGTAGGCACAATCGGTACTAAAAGTAAAAATATTACATAGCAGGCCTTTGTAACGTTAAAAATAGAAGATTATGAATGTGAAATAGCTTGCCTTATAGTTGAGAATCTAATATACAATTTGATTACTGGTCTTAATTGGCTATACAAAGAAAAGGTTAATATAGATTTCTCAGACCAACATGTTATACTCAAAAAAACAAAAGTCATACCATTTAATAACTTAGTTGTAAATAAGCTAGAAAAACAATGTCTGTCATTGACACACGAAACAGGGGAATAGATAGATATTTTAAAAGATATAGTAACATATTTTCGAAAAAACTTGGGAGAACCACCATATACAGTGTGACCCATTTGTTTTGGGGTCAGTCTGTAAAAAGTGTATCAATCGTGCGATTTGGCTGATTTTTTTTTAAATTGTAGAGCTCGATGAACTGCACATTTTGAACAAAAATTGCCTGGTTCGCATAAAATCCAAAGCCTACTATGACCGTTTTTATGAGCAAAATTTTAAGAAACCATATTAGCGTTTTTTTTTTAAAAAATCTGTGTGCGCCAATGGATTGAGCACCCCTCGAAATGGGTATGTACAAAATTTCATCAAAATATTTCAAGTAATAACGATTTTGTAGAAAAATTAAAAATGCAGCCAAGGTACGTCTTTATTTTCAAAAATTCAAAGTTGGCCATGGAAAATAATTGAATTGTAATAATACAACCTTATGCTTATAAACACAAAACATAAAAACAATTAAAATTATAAAATTTTTGTAACTTCTACCAAGCCTCCATTTTCTACAATGGATTTGTCGTTCCTCTTGCGTACATTCAAAATTACATTTCGTATTTGCTGTGGAGTAATTTCCTCACAACTACGGTTTATCCTAGCTTGCAGTTCTTGTAAATTATGGGGTCTTGACTTATAAACATTTTGCTTAAGTGTACCCCAAAGAAAAAAATCTAAAGGAGTTAAGTCCGGAGATCTCGGTGGCCACTCACAGAAAGGACTATTTCGCCCTATCCAACAGTTTTCAAAATTATTATCTAGCCAGTTTCTGATTAAACGAGCATTATGAATAGGACTGCCATCTAACTGTAACTTTAAATTTAAACGGTATCTTAATGGTAACTCATCTAAAGCATTTCTAAATTCAATTTCTAGAAAATTCAAGAAGCCAGCCGCATTCAAATTCCCTTCAAAGAAAAATGGGCCAATTATTCTGTCGCGTAGTATTCCACACCAAACGTTAATTTTTTGTGAATATTGTCTCCTTGCATTTATTATAAACTCTGGATTTTCAGCTGACCAGTGACGGCAGTTTTGACTTGATACTACACCATTTGTAGTAAACGTGGCTTCGTCGGTGAATAAAATTTCATTTAAAAAGTTGCCATTATGGAGATATTCACCTTGCAGCCAATAGCAAAATTCTAATCTTCTCTCCTCATCTCCTGGTTCCAGGGTGTGCAAAAATTTTGGCTTAAACGGTTTTATTTTGTTTTGTCTCAAACATCTCCTTATACTCTCTCTGGGTATATGAAGGTCTAAACTAGCCGTTCGAACACTATTTCGAGGATTGTCACTAAAGTATTGCAGAATTTGATTGTTATTTTCAACAAGTCCACGGCGTCCATTTTGCCTAGTTTTTAATAAATTTTTAGAAATCGATCCAGTTTCATCAAAAATATTGTTTATACGTTGTACAGTACTTCGACTCACTGATCTACCTGGGTGTCTATTGTTAAATTCGGCCGCAGCTTCTGCTGCCGAGCGCTCGTTGTCGCCCACGAGTCGAACAATTTCTATTTTGTCTCTTATGCTTAAATATTCCATAATTATGATAATTAATTGTATTGAGCACAAACAATTTCTGAACTCAATTTAGACAGTTTGACACTTAATAAAAGTAAACAATTCAATTATTTTCCATGCCCAACTTTGAATTTTTGAAAATAAAGACGTACCTTGGCTGCATTTTTAATTTTTCTACAAAATCGTTATTACTTGAAATATTTTGATGAAATTTTGTACATACCCATTTCGAGGGGTGCTCAATCCATTGGCGCACACAGATTTTTTTAAAAAAAAAAAAAAAACGCTAATATGGTTTCTTAATATTTTGCTCATAAAAACGGTCATAGTAGGCTTTGGATTTTATGCGAACCAGGCAATTTTTGTTCAAAATGTGCAGTTCATCGAGCTCTACAATTTAAAAAAAAAATCAGCCAAATCGCACGATTGATACACTTTTTACAGACTGACCCCAAAACAAATGGGTCACACTGTATATGAACATAAAATTCGTTTAAAAAGTGACACACCATTCAAACCTAGGTCATACCCTATACTTGTTTGCCATGCAACTCATGTAAAAGAAAAAAAATTGAGGAAATGCTACAAGTAAATATTATTAGAAAATCAGAAACACCATACATTTCAGCTATAATACTGGTAATAAAAAAGGATAATTCGGTTAGAATTTGCTTAGATCCACAAGCTTTAAATAAAATAATCTATATGGACTATGAATCTCCAAAACCCGCGGAACATTTACTGTACCAATGTAATAAAAGTGTATGTTTTACTACTCTTGATTTAACTAATAGTTTCTGGCAAATCAGCTTAAGTGCAGATTCAACAAAGTACTGTGGATTTCTGTTCGATAATCGAGTTTACGAATTTTTTGTTTTTCCTTTTGGTATAAAAACTGCAGTTGCAGGAATGACACGCTGTATAAATATGTTATTTAAGGATTGTACTAATTTTGTTTCCGCATACATAGATGACATACTCATTACATCGAAATCAGAGGAAGAACATTACAAACACCTAGATATTGTTTTTAGGAAGTTGCAAAGTGCAAATTTGATGGTAAATTTAGCATAATGTAAATAAGGTGGAAGCTTTAAGAGAATATCCTAGACCAACTAATATAAAAACATTGAGGGCATTTTTGGGAATTTGTAATAAAAAAAATAATAATAAAATTCCTGGGATTCGACCAACGTTTATTATGATAAAATTATTTTTGGTATTTGTTTTTGTTCTTGAAGTCTAAATTATTATTAATTTTTATAATTATTTTTAATTTCGACATGTGTTTCATATAATTGGACAGTTCTTATTATATAATTTTTGCTTTTGTTGTCAATAATTATTATTCTATAAGAAAAGGAAATATATGAATATAATAGGAATTATAAAGATTGTTTTGGTGTTGATATAATACAAATATTATTTATGTAAAATAAGGTGACTTATATTGTTACTTACATTTTTGAAATTTTGTTCATAAATAATTATTCCAATAGCATGGTATGGATCTTCCTCCCTCCACAAATTACTTATATTTGTTGTGCATGTTACTTTCTTTAATTTTTACGTACTGTATTATTTGTTAATGTGTTTTGGAGGTAAGGTGTACGTTGTATTTTCTTATAAGAGCGTATTTTTTAATTTTTACATCGTGGCAGGTAAAATAGGAATGAAAGAAAATATTAAATGCAGGACAGTCGGCTTTCGACCGTTTGGAGAGAATAAAAAAGGTATGTTTTTCTTATTATAAAAAGTAAACATGGAGGAAGGTTCATATACAGTATGGAACTGTAAAATGCAAGAATTTTAATGTACTTTAGTTTGAGGAAATTGTAATGTTATAACATTTATATGTCTAAGAAAATATTTATTTTTGGAATAGGTGGAAAAATGTTTTTTTTTGAAAATAGTATTGTAACTGACACCGAAAACCTATCCCATGTCTACTATAATCTCATAACCTAACAATACTATTTTCAAAAAAAAAAAAACATTTTTCCACCTTTTCCAAAAATAAATATTTTCTTACACATATAAATGTTATAACATTACAATTTCCTCAAACTAAAGTACATTAAAATTCTTGCATTTTACAGTTCCATACCGTATATGAACCTTCCTCCATGTTTACTTTTTATAATAAGAAAAACATACCTTTTTTATTCTCTCCAACCGGTCGAGACTGTCCTGCATTTAATATTTTCTTTCATTCCTATTTTAACTGCCACGACCTAAAAATTAAAAAATACGCTCTTATAAGAAAATACAACGTACACCCTACCTCCAAAACACATAAACAAATAATACAGTACGTAAAAATTAAAGAAAGTAACATGCACAACAAATATAAGTAATTTGTGGAGGGAGGAAGATCCATACCATGCTATTGGAATAATTATTTATGAACAAAATTTCAAAAATGTAAGTAACAATATAAGTCACCTTATTTTATATAAATAATATTTGTATTATATCAACACCAAAACAATCTTTATAATTCCTATTATATTCATATATTTCCTTTTCTTATAGAATAATAATTATTGACAACAAAAGCAAAAATTATATAATAAGAACTGTCCAATTATATGTACCTGATGATGGCTTTAAAAAAGGCCGAAACACGTGTAGAAATTAAAAATAATTATAAAAATTAATAATAATTTAGACTTCAAGAACAAAAACAAATACCAAAAATAATTTTATCATAATAAACGTTGGTCGAATCCCAGGAATTTTATTATTTTTTATCGAATAACGACCAGGAAAAACAAAACAATGGAATTTGTAATTACCATCGTAGATTTTGTTCAAATTACGCTAACTAATGTATCCGCTTTTTGATCTTCTAAAAAAGGCAAGAAATGGGGTGGCTGGCTAAAAGGAAAACGCCTTTGTTGCCATTAAAAACAATATTACTCAAGCAAGCATGCTATATCATCCGGATTATACTGTACCATTTTATTGTTAAACTGATGCAAGCGCCATACCTATTGGGGGTAGATTGTTTCAAACTGTAAACAGTGAAGAACATACAATAGCATTCACTAGTAGGAAATTATCTGTAGCTGAGGTCAATTATAACAAGACAGAAAGGAAACTTTTGAGTATTATACAAAGCGTTGACAAATAGAAAACAATAATATTAGGTTCAAAGGTCATTATACTAACAGATCACAAAAGTTTAACTTTCATATTAAATTGCCAATTATTAAATAAACGATTAACAAGGTGGTTCTTGAAATTACAAAATTTCGATATTGAAATAAAACATATACAAGGTAAAAACAATATAATTGCAGACACTTTGTCCCGGTGCATTCCTGATAAGCAATATGGGCATTTTGGGGGGTGGAAAACGTATAAGATTCTGGCACTGAGCTATATTTGGAAAAACATGAGGCATTCCATAAAAACCATAGTAAGATTGTGTGAGTTATGTCAAAAATCAAAGATCTCAAACCAATTAATTATAGGGAAAATTCAATCAATTGTACCTAAAGACGAACATGAATTATTGGGTGTAGATATTTTCGGTCCATTACCAACTTCCACTGGCGGAGTTAAATATATATTTGTAGTCTTAAACGTTTTTACAAAGTATGTAAAGTTGTATGCTATAAAAAAACCTACAGCTAAAGTGTTAATAAATAAGCTAAGTAATGATTATTTTCCCAGCGTTAGGAAACCAGAAAGCATATTAGCTGTTAATGGTTCTCAGTTCACGTCACATTTATGGAATAAGTTCATGTCAGAAAACAATATTAAAAATTTACATTGTAGTATTAGCAAAGATCATGATATTCGAGAAGATATCCCACTAAATGGGGGATAAACGACTAAAATTGGTTTCCCTGGAGCCCACTAACGCCTCTACATACCAGAGAATGTACTATTTTACCAGTTTCCAGAGAGATCGCCTTCAGCACCCTCTAAGCGCCGAATGTTAAACTAAAGTAGCATCGGTCATGGAAGCCGTAATAATTTACAGCTTCCTAACCACCGAACTATATTCAAACCTGACACGCATTTTCTGCCCCCCCACCTACGGTTTCCCCTAACCTACCGTTTCCCCTTTGTTGACGGTTTTTCAGTGTCTGGTTACGTCATCTGTGGTATCTGCAAACAGCAGCTGCCTCGTTTGCTTTCGATTATCGGGGTCAGGCACATATTTATGGATTGCTCTTTGCTGTTACGTATTTTTGTTGTTATTGTGTTTGTGTTATTGTGGTTATGTTACACTGTTGGCTCTGTTTATTGGTTTATTGTTGTTGTTGTGTTGATTTGGTTTCCGAAATCGGAATAATGTCCTTCGCGACCACCACTTGTGTTTATAGCGGAGTTTAAAAATGATCCTATCGTGTCATTCCGTTTGCACTTTGTTGCTAAAATATAAAACCTATCTTACATCTTACAAATTGAAATATCATTTAGGGAAACCGAGATAACTCAAGAATGCCCATTCTAATGAAAAAAAAACACTTGCTATAAACGCTGTACACCAAAGATCAAGGATTAAAATGCTCCTTTGTGATCAAAAATCTGATGAGTATTTCCGTCAAAAAACTGTAAAATGTAAAAGCATGTCATGATGACCGCGCTCTGACGCCGAGATGCGAAATGCTTGAAATTCGCTTGGCACGGGGTTGTATCTGCATGGTAAAGGCGTCCGTATTTTCGTGCCTAGATGGTCGCTTTTCGTTTAAAACAGCGGAAGGTACACTTACACTGTTACTATAGCGAGAGTTGTGATAATCCAAGATAGGTATGCATTATAAGAATAAGAATCTGGTGGTTTTTAGTTTATGTATTTGAGTATTTGTAAATATCTTTTAAAATTTAATTAAATAAATTAATAATAGTTAAATAGGTATATTATCAACAAATGTCATTTCAAAAATCTTTATTAATAATTATTGTTACCAGCATTATAATAGTCCGAAGGTAGGACAAACTATATCCATTTAATTCAATTTTTTATTATTAACACTTAACCTTTTCTATAAAGTCTTTGATAATAATATACAGGGTGAGTTTTTTCGATGCCCACCATGGGGATCTCGGAAACTAGCAGAGCTAGAACAAAGGTTAAATGGGAAAATAATTGCAGTTTTGAATGTTCAATTTAATGCCCCTTTTGAATTTTTTAAAAGTTCATGGATCACTAGATATTTTGAAAAGAGTGATTTTTTGCTATTTCATATCAGATCTCTGTAGTAGCTCCGTTATTTCTGATTATACAACAAAAACTGTGGAGACAAAAATTATAGATAATTTTGGGCTTATAATAAGATACTTTAATCAATTTTTTTATTTTATTTGTGATTTTTGAGATATGACATAAACTTGTGTTTTTTAAATGTAAATCATAGTTGGCTGTGGCCTTATAAAATCGGCCATTTTTGAGCTTTCCAAAGATATAATACTCGACATAGTTATTATAAAAAATAAAAGTGCTATGGCTAATTTTCTGCTTTTTTTAAATTTTCACATAGTCAGCCATGGGATATTTTCATAATTACGTTCTATTTTATAATTAGACATACTTCAAACTTTCTAATATTTTGTTTTTAGCTGGTAACAAAATGTAATAAATAAAACAAAAATTAAAAAACTAAAATTTAAATTATTATTATCTTAAAAGGTCAAACTATCCACCATTATTATTTTGCAAATATTGCATCTTTTTAAAACTGAATTTGTCGCCTTTCTTAGAGAGCGCTTGTCAATACTGGCAATTGCTTCTTAAACAGCTGCTCTTAATTCATCAATTGTCCCATACTTTATTTTGTACTGTTCCCCACAAAAATAAGTCCAAAACAGGCAAATCGGGGGATCGGGGCTGCCAGGAAATAGGTCTATTTCTCCCTATCCAACTATTTGGATAGAGCTGATCTAGGTAATTTCTTACTGGCAAATAATTATGTGGTGGAGCTCCATCTTGATCATTTTTGTTTATTTTGTTACATTTTGTTACCAGCTAAAAATAAAATATTTGAAAGTTTGAAGTATGTCTTATTATAAAATAGAACGTAATTATGGAAATATTCCATGGCTGACTATGTGAAAATTAAAAAAAAAAAAACAGGAAATTGGCCATAGCTCTTTTATTTTTTATAATAACTATGCCGAGTGTTATATCTTTGGAAAGCTCAAAAAATTGCCGATTTTATAAGGCCACAGCCAACTATGATTTACATTGAAAAAAAAAAAACAAGTTCGTCATATCTCAAAAATCACAAACAAAATAAAAAATTTGATTAAATTATCTTATTAAGCCCAAAATTATCTAAAATTTTTTGTCTACAGTTTTTTTTTGTATAACCATAATGTTTTTCTGTATAATCAGAAACAACGGAGCTACAGAGATCTAATGAAATAGCAAAAAATCACTCTTTTCAAAATATCTAGTGAGCCATGAAATTTTTTAAAAATCCAAAAGAGGCATTAGATTGAGCATTCAAAACTGCAATTCTTTCCCCATCTAACCTTTGTTCTAGCTCTGCTAGTTTCCGATATCCCCATGGTGGGCGTCGAAAAAAACTCACCCTGTATAATATATTAAAAATCTACTAGTAGTTCCAATCCAATAATATCAAAGAAAATCTACTAGTAGAAAATCTATTAGTAGATTTTCTGTGATATTATTGGATGCTGGTGAAGTCGGTGTTCCGTGGTAGAATCTTCTATATTATCTGTAAATAAACAAATACTAAATACAGTCGGAATTACCCCGGCTTATTTTTTTCAAATTATCTGTTAAAGAGTCCGACCGTTGTAGAAAATGGTAATAGGTACTGTGACAATTCGGAATTAGGCGCGAGGTTATGAATAAATATACATTGCAAAAAAACATTTCTTTAAGCCGTATTTTGGCAAACCGGGTTTGAGTTTTCCGATAACTTTGGAGTTTTCCAAAAACAGATTTTATTATTTTTGAGACATGATAGGGTAAGGATTTAATTTAGCCCATTTAGCACCTCTTTGCAATTACGACGCTAGACGACGTGGCGACAAAAAAATATTTTTTCCAGAGACATATTATCACTTCTGTGAAAGCCCTAATTTTTGCGAAAATTTTTATTCAAGCCATTTTGGTGCTGTGAAAATTAATGAATGATAATTGATGAAAATAAACGAAACTCATGCAAAATATACTTAAGGAATATCAGACATGCAAAAAACTTTTTATTTAAGAAGCTTTTGTACAGGGTGGGCCAAATTGGACACTTTTAACCCTTTCGGGACTGCGGCCGCCTGAGGATCTGTGCCCAGTGGACCACAGCAGGAAGCGCATGCGTGTATGTACGGTTCCGGTCCTTAATTGCAAAACAGTCATTACATAACAACAGATCTTTTCACAATATAAATCACTTTTTGCATGCACCCACATGCCAATGAGCTTGTGTTCGAATTTATTGATGTATTTAAGTGCACTAAGTAAGTTTTTTTTACGAGAAGGTCCACCCAACTATATGCCATTACTAGAAAATCAGCCAATGACATTAATTGGGGGCATGACCAATGTAAAGTAGGCGTTCCTGTATCCGTAGTCAACGCGTGTCCGTCCGGTTCCAGTCCTTTCTCATGCCTCCCTGCTTGCGTTTATAGTCGGTTCCGGTCCCACTGACCCAACTTTTATATGCGTGTTCGTCCGGGTCCGGTCCCGAAAGGGTTAAAGGGAAACTCCTATTTTTGACGAAGATGGACGAAAACTGATATCGATGTCTGAGGCACATTTTTTATGATAAACTTAATGGCGAAAACCGCAAATCGATATCTGTCACCGTTCTTGAGTTACAGGGCGTTTTTCGAAAAATTTTCCCGGATTGTATAAAACAGACTATCATATCCCATTGTTCATAACTTTCAAATAATTTCATGTAGGTATGTTATAAAGTTTATAAATTACACAAAAATATAAAAATCTTTACACTGCCAAAACAGCTTAACTGAAAATTTGACAGGTAACAGTAAACATTTTTTCACGGTTGTTTCATTGTGTCACCGTCCAAAGCTTGGTACTTGTTGAAAGGGCGGGCTTCCAATAATTATTATACACATGAAATCATAAAAGCTATTAGTAATAATTGATAACTACTTAAGTAAATCATTAAGTGTTATATATTTTTGGAATGGTCATTATTTGCTCTATTGAAAAATGCAAAAATATACAGGGTGTTCCATTTAAAAAATAAATTTTTTTATCGGTAACTCCGGTAACTCTTAAACCATTGACTTGAAAAAAAAAAAATGTAGTAGCAGCATTGGATTCTGCGTAAAAAAGTGCTATAGGAATGTTTTTACAGAAACACAAAATTTTCAACCCGAAAAAAGTTACGGCCACTTTTCGAAAGCGCACATTTTCGAAAAACGCCCTGTAACTCAAGACCGGTGACAGATATCGATTTGCGGTTTTCGCCATTAAGTTTATCATAAAAAATGAGCCTCAGACACCGACATCAGTTTTCGTCTATCTCCGTCAAAAATAGGAGTTTCCCTTTAAAAGCCTCCAATTTGGCCCACCCTGTACAGGGTTATCCACATAACATTCTACCCTTTTTTTGTTTTTGAATTTGAGAAGAAGTTTTAAATATGAGAATTGTTGATATATACAATGATTTCAGATATGTATTCAAAAAAATAATAATTGAATGTAGCGTTTCGGAAATACAGACCAAAGTTAGTTTTTTTTTTTAAATCGAATATCCTGTATATTATTGATTTTTCCGAATCTACGCTTCATTCCGATTTCAATGATATGATGTAATAATAATATGTTTGCTTTTTACAATACAGGGCCTCAACGCTTCAAGCCCGTCAAAGGGGCCCATTTGTTGGCAATAAAAATAGCTACAAAATGGCGCTAGAATGATTGTTATAAATGCAATAATTAACTTGCAAAATTTAAAATACTGCAGTCTTCGTTTACACGAAAATTAAGAACTATTTTTAAGTTGCTGTGAAAATTCAAATAATAATTGATCAGAATAAATGAAGCTCATACAAAATATACTTTAAACTATTTACAATAAGCACCCCTGACTCCAATATCAGACATGCAAAACTTTTTATTTTTGTACATACACCTAGTGCGCTTATAACTTTGGATTTTTGCACAATCCAATAAAAGTTTTGCATACCTACCAGTGAATTTGTGCATAAATATAGTGCAATATGTTATGAACCCAAAGATAACAGATAGGTACATTACCAAAGGCAACTTGTTTAATTTGTTTCATGATTTTAAAAATATGTTATTGTTGGCACCTTCAAGTTTTCCAGTTTTTTTAAACGATTTAGGTTATTTTGTAAATATAAGTTATCTCAAATTACCTCGTCTTCTTCCCCCCGACCCGCTAATGTAGAAGCAAAATAAAACCGTGTTATTTGTATAACCGTTGTTGTCATTACCTGCTCTTATTTTTTTTACAATAGGTGAAATTGCATTCCATTTTATAAATTTTCAAACCCTTCAGCTTCACTTACCTGACAGATCAACTGTATTCTGTTTATCTTTGCTACGGTAGAATAGTATGGATATTCCGTTCATGACTTGCATTAAATATCCTGGCAACCTTACGGTAAGGCACATTTTCACCCGTTAGTCTGATAATCTCAATTTTTCTCTCAAAGCGCTTCCATTGTGTATACAAGTTAGCCAAAAATTAAGATTAGCAGAACAAGTGTCAAGTTTATTTAATATTTATTTATTTTTTTTCAATATTTTTTAATAATTCGAACTGTCAGGCAGTAGAATTATTACCCAACCTGAAAATTCTCTAAATGATGCAGTGAGAGACTTATTCTCGAAAAATATACAATCTGAAATTGTTTAAAAATAAATCATAAGGATATTTATCTCTGAATGCAAATTTTATAACAATAACTAGAATATTGTTAATATAGACACAGTGGGAATGACTATGACTGTTTTACTTGATATTTTTTTATAAATTAAATTTATTTTACATTTAGTAACATTGTTTCAAAAATCCAAGGCAGCCAGCATAAACTTCGAAAAAAGTCGGAAATTTCAGACGCCGTAAAGAAAAACATCCTGTATATTCCTGCTTGCAATTTCACGCTATGGTATCATATTTAAAATACAAAAATTGCTAAATGGTTTTGGTAAAAATCGGGGGTATAAAAAAATCGTAGCCGTTCCTGGATTTTGCATGTTGACAAAAGTAATAACGTCAAAGAAGCGTTTTTTGAAGAACTTTCGAACAAAAAAGGTTTTTGAAAATATCTCACAAAATAAATTGTTTATCGATTTATATACACTTAAAAGTAGACACACTGTATAATAACTGCGCAGCTTTTGAAATTGTCTGGACCAGTCGAAATAAAAAAATAATAATAAATAGTGCTGCACACACACTATGAAATCTGTCGTACATCAAACGCGTTGTACAACATATTTTTTACTGACCAAACTTCCATACGATCCAAGCGGGTCGTATTGACTTGTTTCGATGGTTGAATCTACATGGTTTTTACAACTCGTCGACTGTCGTACAAGTTGCATTTTATAAATTAAAATGTTATCTGTTTTCAAAATTAACTCTTAAAAAAATGAAAATCGGAGCTTATTTTGGCTTCCTAGACATGTCCTGTGCTATGATTTTTTTAATTAAAATAAGGAATACATTTACTTTCTATTTTCATTTTAAATAGTTTCAAATATATCGTCACTTTTTTTACCTCAGATTTTGTAGGTACTTTAATAAATTATTTTCCCGTGGCAAACTCGATTTTTATTACAATAAATTTATATGGCAACCAATAAATAAGACAACTATTTCCATAGATTAAGAATTTCCTATTCCATTCTAATACCCGGGTACGGTGCGGCAATTATTAAAAAGTTCAAATTTATTTTCATTTTAGAAATACGGACGCCGCCGGGCGCCGCGTCTCTGCATTTCTTTTACGAATTCGCCGATTCGGGACGGCCGCCACGCGACGACCAGCGACCAGCGTTTGAAATTGAAATAATAACTTGCGAGGGGCACATAGAAAACGAGAGGAAGGGGGGGGGGGAGCATGAGATCACACCGATCTGCCGATCGCCTGCTGGCTGACGCGCTACACCATACGCCATGAATGTTAGCTCCTATAGCGTTCCTAGCGGACAGTAGTGTAACTATAAGCACAAAACATGGAATATCCGCTTATTTGCGAGGGCGCCAGAAATCAGAGACTAAATATCATAGGGACAGCACAAATTGCATGGACGACGGGCTACTCGGATCAGTCGACCGTTTACACGGACGTTGGGTATCTTCTTGAATATTATGATCTTTGGTATTAGGCACCTGCAGAGCAATGTGGTGCGAGAACTAGGCAGACTTTTGCGCGTTTTCTGTCATACAAAACATACGGCGTGAGCTACACTCGAAACACTAATAAATTCAGCAGTTCATGAGTCAACGGAAGCAGCGCCAATATTACTTGAAAAGGGAATACATCCCGAAGATGCAATCAAGAAAATAATTGATTTTCCACCTGAACATACAAATAAAAAAATAGAACTCAGGCTAATTAAAGAGGTATTACAAACCAAAGAAAAAAAGAGACAATTAAAACATGATGCCAACAAAAAATTCACTCCTTTTAACATAGGACAACTAATTTGGCTAAAATGCAATAACATATCAAGTGCCTATGACCATGAAATAAAAAAATTGTTCCTTCTGCTTAAGGGTCCCTATAGGATAAGAGAAATCGTGGGACATAATGCTTACAAACTGGAAGACCCGATCAATGGCAAAGTTAGAGGCATTTTCATGTGATACATCTTAAACCATACACCCAGTAATTACAAAGTTTAGTGGGGCTATGAGAGAGATACTTTGGAATACAAATTAATTTCAATTTTTTTGTGTGAAAAGAAAGAAAAAAGTATGCAAATTAATTAGTGGGTCTATGCAACGGTATAGACAGGACAATAATAATAAAATAAATAAAGTTTCTTTAGCCTAAATTAATAAAGCACCACCATGTAAAATCAAACCGATCAAAATAAAATCGATGCATGCAAAGAAAAAACATGTACAATACGGCTCACCAGGAAGTGCCTAACATATAGCAAATAAGCTGAACCAGATACTGTTCAGGGTAAGATGCAATCTGTCTGTGAATGTGTTGATCAATGTATACTAAGAGTAGGGTTTTTTCATTGTTATTTTAAATATATGGTGTGGGTAGATATTCGTAGAGCGAGATTTGCCGGATTGTTCACCAATGGTATAGTACAAAGGGCCGCGGACGAGGCTGACACCGATACCCTGGCGGATTGATGGCGGAGAACGGATTGGTCCAAGGGAAGCACGATATCCTTGACCTTCATACTGGGTGGCTGCAGCCAGTGTGCCAAAAATATCACGAGTGAGTTCGTTCCATGAGACTATTGTTGGGTAGTTGGAGACAAGTCTATGTTAATTTAATTGAGCGTATTTTAATGTGTTAGGTCCTAGTCATTCTTTGTTTCTTTGATGTACGTATTTTTAGTGGGCTGGCCAGTCAAAATAATTGCTGTAGGTTTACTGATTGTTCTTATTTAGCAAAAGGAAAAATTAAATATACTTTATATTCTAGTTCGTTTCTCACCTTTTATTTTCTCTTGATCATATGTTCACATACGAATAATTCAGAGTCCTAGCCGGATCGTTACAACATTAACACCCTGTATCTTTGTTAAGCATTTCCGGAGCCAGGTTCACATGAACTTTTTTGTTTAAAATGAGATTTTCTACAATCAGTTTTATTTATGACATTTACAACTGGGACATTCTGTATATATAGGGCGAGTCAGTTTTTTGTACCAGGACTTTCACATTGGATACAAAAAATAAATAAAACGAAAATTTCGTATCAATAGATGTCCACAAGTTTCATTTTGAAGATAAAGGTGTTACAGTTTTGGGGGTTATTTAAAGATTTGTATCCCTTGTAAGAGTTAAATGTCAATCACAGATATCCACTGCCTAATATTTCTGATATATTGGCTCAGTAGGGTAATTGCCATTATTTTATTAGTTTAGATTTGGCTTCTGGGTTTCAACAAATTGAAATAAATACAGAAGACATTCCAAAAAGTGCTTTTTCTGTTGTGAATGGTCATTTTGAATATTTAAGTGTGTTGTCTTTTGGTCTTAAAAATGCATCATTTTCTTTTCAAAGAGTAATAGATGATATTTTAATGGGTATTCAGAACGAAAAATGTTTAGTTTATATGGACAACATTATTTTTACTCTTCTATAATGCATGAACAATTCATTACCAAAGTAATTTGAAGATTAAGAAACTCTAATTTTAAAATTCAACCAGATAAATGTGAATTCATACGAAAAGAAGTAATTTAATTAGGACATGTCCCTATAATACTAAGCAAATTAAACAATTTTTAGGTTAGCGGTTATTCTAGAAAGTGTATTCAAAATTTGGGCAAAATAGCAAAACCTTTAACTCGAATCTTAAGGAAAAACCATTTATTTTTGACAAAGATTGTCACAAATCTATTGAACAACTAAAAATGTGTTAGTAACTTCACCAATTTTAATATATCCTAATTTTGAAAAATAATTTGTTTTAACTACAGATGCAAGCGCTTTTGCCACAGGCGCAGTACTTTCTCAAGGACCTGTTGGAAATGATCTTCCCATAGTGTATTTTCCAAGAACCTTAAGTCCAGCAGAAATGAAATACATAGCGTTATTGAAAAAGAACATTTAGCTATAATTGCTGCAGTAAACAACTTTAGACCTTTAACCTAGATTTTCTCAATAAAAGATCCGGGCAGTCGATTAGTACATTGGCGACTTAAATTGGAAAAATATAATTATCAAATTATTTATAAACCTGGGAAAATTAACCGAAAGGCTGACGCTTGGTCCCGAACCAAACTTAATCATGTAAAATAATCTGTTTCCTTTGGTTTTATCCAATTCCTACGATAATCCGCAAGACATTGACCCGCCTGCTGACAATAACGACACTGCTATAATCTCGAATGAATACAAGACAAATTGAGTGACCTTTATGAAAAAGTTATTGATGATTTACTTGAGCTAAATACTGATTTTAAATACAATAAAGTGAATGTTTTTTCCAGTCAAACTACTGCTAATAGAAAGTATTATCTAATTCCTGTTATTTTTAATTTCGAAACTGGTACACGAGTACTCTTCTTATTCCCTTATAATACTAAAGATATATTCAAAGGAATAAAACTTATTGTATTGAAAATAATCTTTCTACTTTCTACTATTCCAGATGAAGACCAAATAGGTAGATACCAATAATAATATAAATTAATTTCACTCAGGCAAGACAAACTTACATCGGGGAATAAACGAAAAGATTAGTCGTATTACCGAAACTAAAAAAACTCCTTTCGAAAGAATTAATATTGACATCCTTGAAATCCCAGTAAAATATCTTATCCTCACTATCAGATACGAATTGACAAAATTTAACCAAGCTTAGGCACTTCCTGATAAAACAGCAAAATCTGTAGTAAAGTCCCTTTTACTTTACTTCCAACATTTCGGAACTTTTTAAGAATTCATTGCGACTCAGGAAAAGAGTTTAATAATCATCTACAATCTAATGGTTCTTTAGAAAGATTCCACGCAACCTTAACTGAAATGATACACGCATGTAGTACGGAAAATCCCAATGAACACCCGTTCCAAATGCTTCCTTACGCTTGCATAATCTATAATAATTCTATAAATAAAACGCATAATGTCACTCCGTTTGAATTATTATATGTGTACATGCCTTTAATGGCATTTATTTTAAATTATTACATAAAGTTTTCTAAATCACGACCTCCTCATTCGATAAAAAAATCTCTTAACCATCTGAATGCAATTCGGTTATATCTAATTTTATTTCTTAGTTCTTCTAAGTGACCTCTTTGTAGTAACTCCACACAAAAAGTCGATCATTTTTAAAATGCCTCTAGAGTTATTGGACTTTTTCACATTTGTGTTTGATGTCATAATTTCTTTACTTTTGAGCTCATTGTTTTGATTTGTGGATTCAACTGTCTTCGTGTTGGTTAGGCCTAAGTTTTAGCTAAACATCGAAATAAAAATCAGGCATTTATCTCACTTATTTACTATGATTATAGCCAAAATAAGCTGAAAAGTCAAGAAATCACTGAAAAATCACAAAAAAATGATAACTCCCTAAACTAAAAAAAGGATAATATACATGGGAGCCATTCGGACAACCCATCCCTGCCTGGTCACGTGGACCCCGGCTATAAAACGGCCTGCGTAAGCCACGGAGGCTCTCTCTTCTCTCTGCTTCTCCGGTCTTTCTCTTGATCAGGATATTTCCAGGTCAGTAACTTTGCGCTTAGAGTGTTCCCGCCCACCTGACCCGTCCTCATTTCCTTTTCTCTACCAGGGGAAAAGTGTGAACTTTGTCCTAACCTCCTGCCTGCCCCGGCCCTTTAGATTTCCACCCATTTTCAAATAAACACAATTAAGTTAGGCCTCCGAAAATTCTTCTAGTAGTTAATTCCATGCTTATTCGCTTATTAGCATCCGAACCGAATATTTTGAGCTTGCACCTCGTTTAAGCATATTTTTAATTTAACCGAAAAGTTTAAATTCGCACCACCGTAATTACCTAATCGACTGCATTCATTGTTTGGTAGTAACGTACTCAATATATCATGTCTTGAATCGCTGTTTGATTCTCCCTCAAACACACCACTATTGAACTTAATTTTCTCTGACAGAAGCTATCTTGGGTATAAAAGCGGGGCATACCGCTCTAAAGAACTGGTGCCTCAGCAATCTGCTCTGCCCGGGTTCTGGTTTTCCTTTTCTTAAAAGAGGCTATAAGGAAGTCCACCGCACCTAAAGAAATCCACCATAGCAGGAAAGGAAAACATTATAAGTTTCTTGTCTGCAAATTCTTGAATACTCAAAAACAAGACCGAATGTAAAGGAAAGTGATTTAAAAAAAAAGTAAAAAGTATGCTATAATATAGTTATTTCGTAAACTCTTGGTAAAAAAATCAGAAGAAAATCAGAAAAAATTTCAATATTTCCTTAATTAGTAATTAATGGTTGATTTTACCGAAACAGTGTATGACATACATACAGTGTCCTCCAAAAAGTTCGCACCATAGGGGGGAAATTTTTAATTAACATTTTATTTTGAAATTTAATTTTAGGGTTACCTTTTGCTTTAAAAAAGATGAAAAATGACCCACTCAAACGTGGTCATGTGACTTTCGTTATATGTCAAAAATTACATAAATATATATCGCCAAAAATGGGTTTAGTTGTTAAAATATCAAAAAATTTTACTTGAAAAAGTTGTTTGTTTTTCAGTTTTACGTAAGTGTACCAAATTTGAACGCTCTACTAAAATATTTAGTTTTTTGCCAATTTTTAATATTTATGAAATTTCTGAAAATTTTAAAAACTCGAAACTTCGTAAAAACTATTTTATATCACTAGCTTTATCATTCTATTAATTTTTTATGACTAATTACCGAGAAGAATAGGTATTTTTCAAAAGAAAATGATATTTATGGTTTAAAATTCTGTTATGTTTGTTGCAAAGTCGATGTACGGTCTAGCATTTAGGGTGTAAATTTAGGTACATTACGTTTCCCATTTATTTTTATTTGACAGTTATCAAACTGTCAAATAAAAACAAATGCTTCTATTCTCTCCATGGCCTACTCATCAATATCGATTAATGTGAAATTAAACTTAAAGGTAATAATTATTTGTTCCATAAAAGTCAAAAATGGTGCTTAGATACGTAAATAAGTTTGATGATATTTTAATTTATTATTATTTTGACAGCAATTTAGAACTGGGGAAACGTAATGTACCTAAATTTACACCCCAAATGCTAGATGGTACATCGACTTTGCAACAAACATAACAGAATTTTAAAGCGTAAATATTATTTTCTTTTGAAAAATACCTATTGGTACACTTACGTAAAATTGAAAAACAAGTAAAACTTTTTGATATTTTAACAACTAAACCTATTTTTGGCGATATATTTTTTTAAATGTCATTTTTGACAGATAACAAAAGTCACATGACTATGTTTGAGTGGGTCATTTTTCATCTTTTTTAAAGCAAAAGGTAACCCCAAAATTAAATTTCAAACGTTAATTAAAAATTTCCCTCCTATGGTGCGAACTTTTTGGAGGACACTGTATAGCTTTGGGATTAAAAAAAGCAATGAAATAGGATCAATAGTTCCAGAGATATAGCTGATTTTAAAAAACTCAACATCCCTCATCTTGGATTGGCCGCCATTTCTATTAGCTACTACTTTGAGATAGCAAGCATGTTTTTGTTGACATCCCATTTACTTAAATTTGGCCAGTTGGCCCATGTACTAAATTAACTGGTACCTACTTTTATGAATATTTCACGTCACGAGCTTTTTTAAAATAAATAATTCAGCATTTGGCATTGAATTACCCTAACGAAAACCTAAATTTATTTTATTCAAGGCTACATGGCTTAAATTAAAGCTTGTTTTTAAATAGGTTTTTTATTTATTGTTTTATTTTGTAATTTATAGTATTTGATACCTATAATACCCATGCCATGAGGATGGTAAAGAAATTTATCCGCCATCTTGGGACGTCCGCCATCCCGGGGCATCTGCCATATTGAAATTAGAATGACGTAACATATTCTGCTTGACAAACTCTTTCATTTGATAACCATATCAAGGGTGTTGTAAAGAAAAAAGGGGTATCCACCATCTTGGAGCGGCGGCTATTTTAAACAAATTACAATATTGATTAGATTGTACTGTCACCAGCACCAAAAGTGTGTACAAAATGTCAGCCCAATCGGTTGGGTGGAACCGGTTTAAAAATGTGAAAGCCGTTGGTGAAAATTTTGATTTCTGAACAGGTGTTTTGGGGCACATTTTGCCAATGTCAATGCAAATGGTTGCTTTTATTGATATGAAGCAAATACATACTTTTGTTGGCAAATGAAAAGATTCACTAAAATGATGAACATGAAAGACCAAAACACGATAACCTCAAAAAAGTTACAAGCAACAGCATGATCCAAAAACAGTGCACGTAGAAATTGACATTTTCGGATTTGAACCCCTGACTCCTCCTACGTGGCCATAGGCACTTAACCAACTAGGCAACCGGAGCATACGGGTTCTTTCGGCTAGGTTCTATTTAATTAAACTGACTATATAGTGCATAGCAGTGAGATGTAGGAGACTTTGGCGTCTTGTTCAACTACTAGAAGGGGTTAGAGGGTGGAGGGTAATCATTCATGACCGTTGGTTATGTGAAATTTCTATTTTGTTCTTCTACCCACAATATTCGACATTTGGTGACTTAATGCAAGTATCGAACATGGCAATTCTAACCTAAAATGTCAAGCTGAGAATGGATTTTTGTACCTGTAATTATAAATAAATAGTTTTATAAATTACAAATAAAGAGATTTATAAATACAGGTGCAAAAATCCAATCTAAAAATAAAAGAGATTTATAACTACAGGTGCAAACCTCCATCCTTGTTTTATTTATTTTGTAAAATTTTTAAATAAAAAAATATTTTCTTCTCCAGTATACATACAAAATAACTGTTGAACAATATACATAGATAGACAGATAGATAGATATCTAGATATATAGATAGTTTATGGTAGTATACAGTATGGAACAGCCAAATGGAATAAATTCAATATCTCCTTACAGGGTGATGCTAGAAAAATTTTTTTAAATACAAAAGTATTTGATAGATCGAGGCGCATAACATAAAAATATAGTTGTGTATACAGGGAGCTCCATAAGTGTGATATTATATGCAACTTTGTTTTTTTAAATGGCACACGCTGTATTTTGCTTGATTTTTATATTACCCTAAGGATTCTACACATCTTTTATACACCCATATCTATGCCCAAACCCAACCGTTTTAGAAATAATCCATCATTTCATTTAAATATCGTCAAGTGCGAGTTACAATTCGTGTTCAAAATGCATGCCTCGAACGTTAACAAAAAAGTTATACGTTCGAGACATGCATTTTGAACATCTCATACGTTGATATTGATTTATTTTGTATTAATTTTTTTAATATCAAGAACTGTGAATTTTCTAAATAAAGTTTAAAAACATAATTATAATGTTTGACAAGAGAATGAAAAAAACTTTCAAATGAGGTATTACAACCCCACAGTACATCAAATTTAAACATTATCGATCACTCGAAATTTATCAAATTGTAAATTTTTTGTTATCACCCTGTATAATGTAGCACGATTTCGTTAGCGGACAAATAACAGGTATCTACTATTTATTTGCAAACGATACTGCTTTCGTCGCTAACATTAAAAAAATAATACCCTCACGAATTGTAACTCGCACTTGACGATATTTAAATGAAATGATGGATTATTTCTAAAACGGTTGGGTTTGGGCATAGATATGGGTGTATAAAAGATATGTAGAATCCTTAGGGTAATATAAAAATCAAGCAAAATACAGCGTGTGCTATTTAAAAAAACAAAGTTGCATATAATATCACACTTATGGAGCACCCTGTATACACCACTATATTTTTATGTTAAGCGCCTCGATCTATCAACTACTTTTGTATTCAAAATTTTTTTTCTAGCATCACCCTGTAAGGGTATATTGAATTTATTCCATTTGGCTGTTTCATACTGTATAAATACCGGTTACTATGTCAAAATATAAAATGAGAACAAACAATACTGTCATATATAATTTAAAAATATTATACTACAAATTAAAATATAACTTTAGACAAGAAGTACTTTTCAAATGAGTAAAATTCATTGTCCAAGAGATATCCTTTTATAATAATTTTAAATTTAATACTATTTAGATTCCTAATGGTTTTTGGAAGTGCTGAATTCCATTTTGCAAAAAATTCGAAGAACTCGAAAAAATGCACCCATATCTTATTAAAGATTTAAAATGATTTAAAATGGACACACAAACTATTTTAAGTTTTTTCCTGTTTAAGTATTTTGACAAAAGATGTATACTACCTATATGAAACTGAACTTAGCCTCTTGCATAAACACTGCATATGCTCATTCCAGGACACATTTTCATCCAGTTGCACTTAAAAGTCTAACAGAAGAGTGGAAGTTATATCCACTCCATCCAGGCTGACATATTCAGGCGTAGTCACATTTGATCGAAATGTTTTAAATAGAATAATATTGGTTTTGGTCCCATTAATGATCATATTTTCTTTTGATATCCATTTCTCAACGTCTCGGTAAACTAGATCAACCAAATTGATGGCAGATGCCAGATCTTGAGCGGTTATTAAAAAATTACTGTCATCTGCATATTGGAAAATATTACAATCATACTTTTTAATGCCATGGTTAGATCATTTATGTACATGTTGAACAAAACAGGCCACAGAATACCGCCTTGTGGGATCCCATGTCTGACATATAATTCCGACCGTTTTTTGTTACAACTCTTTTTGACCTACATGTACGATATGATCTGATCCATTCTACAGGCCTTCCACGTACACCATAATGTTGCAACTTTTGAATTCTTATTTTAAAATGTATATAGTCATATGCCTTAGTGATATCAATGAGCAACCTCAAAGCAGCTTAATAATTGCTTGTATGTAGTCAAAAATTGCTGTTACAGTATATTTTCCTTTAAGATGTGCATATTGGTTTTTGGGCCACAAATTATTTTCAGTAATGAAGTTCACAACCCTAGAAGACAACTACATGTTTAAAAATTGTTGAGAAGCCTAGCACTTCTGCCAGGTCTTCGCTTATCGGCCTATAATTATTTTCCAATTTGGGACAGTCACCCTTTTATATATAGGTATAACTAAGGCCAACAATCTTTTTTTAACGATAAGTTAACAATATGTGCTAAGGATATTGCAACAAATTTTAAGCTAAATTGTATTAGACGATTAGACTAGTTGGTATATCATCAATTCCACTACTAATTTTATTTTTAATAAATTACCTATCTTTAAAATTTCGTTTTTTTTCACTGGCTCTACAAACATTGATCTGCTTGCAAGTTTAGTTGCTGCACATGATATGAATTAATTAAATTCATTAGCCAATTTTTTCACCATCATTGGGAACTTTAATATCAGATTCATTTTACCTACACAGTTTTATAGCATTATTACTCCTTAGCTTTTTGGCTACATCGCTTTTCTTATTTATGAGAATTTTTTTAACACGGAAACATTCATTGCTAAAATGTGAAAATATTCCCATAAAAAAATTCCATGCACATGTATGTTTTCCTAAGGGATTTAAAAAAAAATTCTGCCTAAAATTCCTTTTTTAAATAAAATATACAGGGTGTCCCAGAAAAGAAGGCCAATCTCTCCTATAAAAATTATCCCCAAAGGGCCCCCCTACGGAGATACAGTGTGTTGAAGTTCTTTTTTTGAAATTAAATTATGGCTATATCTCCCAAAATAATTAAGCCCCTGAACTGAAATTTGGCACTCTTGTATTTTTGGGGATGGAGAATAAGCTGAAGGTAAAAATTTTTACGTATCTCACAGAGGGCGCCACTTGTGATGTTTTTTAATCGTGCTTTTACTCGTAACTTTTTTGAGGTTATGTTTTTGGTCTTGCAGGTCCATCATTTTAGTGCACCTTTTCAATTTGCAACAAAAGTGTACCTTTGTTTCATAACGAAAAAATCAACTGTTTGCGTTGAAATTGGTAAAACGAGCCTCAAAACACCTGTTAACTTCAACATTCGAAACATAAAATCCTTACCTACTGCTTTCAAACGTTACAGATCAACTGTACCATTTAAACTGAGAAAAAAATCCCTATGAACAATGTACCAAAATTTATTAGCTTTCAAAATGGAAAGGATTGAATTTGACAGAATTTGAACACCCTATTTCAAGAAAACCAATGGTGTTTTTACCAATGTCCATTTGGTATTTTTTCTTCATTTTGAATGTACAATTGATCTATAACATTTGAAAGCGGCAGGAGAAAGTTTTATGTTTCGAATGTTGAAGTTAACACATGTTTTAGGGCACGTTTCCCCAATTTCAACGCAAACAGTTGATTTTATCGTTATGAAACAAGAGTCCACTTCTGTTGCAAAATAAAAGATGCACTAAATTGATGGACCTGCAAGACCAAAAAGATATCCTCAAAAAAGTTAGGAGCAATAACACGATCCAAAAATAGTGCAAGTTGGGCCCTCTGTGAGATACGTAAAAATTGATGCCTTCAGCTCCATTCCCAAAAAACACAAAATTGCAAATTTCAGTTCAGTAGTAGCATGGTTATTTTGAGAGATATAGCCATAATTCAATTTAAAAAAAATTCAACACCCTGTATCTCCGTGGGGGGGGGCTCTGGAATTTTTTTTATAGGAACTTGACATGTTATTTTAATGTACCCTCTGTAAATCCAAGAGATTGGTCTTCTTTTCTGGGACACCCTGTATATTTGCTTCTTTCTCAATATTAAAAAATAGTTTTGTGCAGTATGATCGCAGATACCATTATACAGGGTGAGTCACATCTAAAGGAAGACCCGAAAACACAAGGTAGAATTCGCTAAAATAAGCACATATGCTTAATAAACATTAGCTCAAAAACGCTTTATTCTCCATATACAGCGTGTTGAAAATTTTCCGAAACAACATATTTTTTAAATTACTTTCGAGCCTGTTTAGGAATTCCAACCAAATTTGATACACATTATGCATTGGTGGGTTGCCATTTTGTGCAATAATTTGGCCCCATTCATATGACGAGTAGCGTAGATACAAATAGTTACTCTAAATAATTATAAAAAAAGTAGTACGGTCCTGTGCAAAACGAAAAATGTTACCTTTTTCGGACACCCCCTTCAATTTGTAAGGTATATTTGAAAACTTAGTACACAAGAATAAACTAATTTTACACTTCAAAAAATAATCAATACTCGTTTTCATGGATAACTCGATACGGACCAAATTAAATTCCAGTTCGCTTGTGTAAAAATAAAAAATAGCAAAAGAAACGAAAAATGTTCTTAGAAAAAACTTTTAAAGAAAGGAAAGTGTACGGGAAAATTAGAAAATGCATTAAGCAATGTTCAATTACAATGTCATTTGCTTTATTTTAAATGCCAGGATAATCCCTTGGCACTAGTTTAAAAAATCCGGAGAATAACGAAAAACTGTACCAGATATAAACTATACCAAGAGACGCTTTTTGTTTCAAATTTTTTTTTACAATTATTATTTAGAGTAACTATTTGTATCTAGGCCGCTGGTCATCTTAATGGTGCCAAATTATTGTACAAAATGGCAACCTACCGATGCATAATGTGTACCAAATTTGGTTGGAATTCTTAAATTCTTTTTAAAAATATGTTATGGAGAACCAAGCTTTTTTGAGCTAATGTTTATTAAGCATATGTGCTTATCTTAGCGAATTCTACCTTGCGTTTTCAGCTCTGCCTTTAGATGTGACTCACCCTGTATATTACTTCAGTTCGCAAACGGATTTATATTTATATTATCGATATTCTTTCAGTTTGCAAAAGAATTTATATAAAAAACAAACTGAGAACGATCAGTTAGATAGAATTCCAAAAAATATTATGTGAAATGCTCAAATGCTTTGGCGAGGTCCAAAAACGCAGCATAAGTATCAAGAAACCATTCAAAGCCCTCAAGCACGGCGAAACGAAAATGAAGGGGGCAGAACATTTCTAGGTTAAACATTATTAAGACACTTTTTTACAAGGAATCTAAATATGGGCGGCATATTAGATTTTGCATTTTTGAAAAGAGGATTTTTTTCTGGTTAAAATGATATGTCACACATTATGCTTTACTTTGTTTTTCTTTGCGTAATATCAAATTAATTGTTTTTGCATAGAGTGCCTTGGAAACGTAAGCCCCATAATGTTTGACATTTCTGCATAGAATGCCTTGGAAACATAAGCCCCATAACGTTTGATAGTTTAGTACAATTTTAGTGCTTAAACAAGGGAGGGGAGAGAGGACGCATAATCCGGCCAAATCGAGTGTGCCCAGTTCGGCCCCACCAGTGGCATCGCGTGGGACTGATAAAGAATGAAAAATACCTATAAAGCATTACTGTTGGTTTATAAAGGGAACAAATTTCAACAAATCACCAAAATTTTAGTTGTTTGTGGCGGTATACAAATAATACAATGTCTTTTTTCTTTAAAGCTATTTTTCTAACTATAAATATTTACCTATGAAAGGTTATTCCTGATACTTTCTGTTCACTTCGACTGTTGCAACCAAAAGCTGAACAAAACATCATTATGATGCCACAAAAATAACATTGTCTTCAGTCCGTATTAGCAGAAAATCACAAAAACTAAACCTGCTGTCACACACGACGTCTGGCACCAAATTATGGCGTCGCATTGATATTTGGGCACACTATCTGCTATGGTCCGTAAATACACGTTACGTGCCCTCTCCCCTCCCTTGTGTAAGTTTAAGTGTCACGGATACTTTATTTTACTGAAAAAATGTCATTTTTACATGAAGAAAAGCGTGACATGATTTAAATGTATTATTCCTCAAATATAAATGACGTCGAAGGGATATTGGACGATCCATAAACAATTTAAGGAAACGTGCTGCTTTGTGCCTTGAGGAACAAGGAGGACAAATAATTAAACATTTATTGTAAAATAGGATTGTCTACTCGTCTAGGTTTTTGTTGTTCTTGTGTTTCCAGTTTGACTCTTTTAGTGTTAATGTGTTATATGGCAAATGACGAATAAATAACAAGGTCTCAGATCATACTCTCGTGGTACGTTTATGATTTATTTAATCATTAATTTAACATTAACTGAATTTTTACTGAACCGTTAAACAATATTCCAAAGCACACTTCGCAACAATGGGTGACTAAGCTTATGTTTCCAAGGCACCCTATGCAAAAAGATCAAACATTATGGGGCTTACGTTTCCAAGGCACTCTATGCAAAAACGATTAATTTGATATTACGGCAAGAAAAACAAAGTAAAGCATAATGTGTGACATACCATTTTAATCAGAAAAAAATCCTCTTTTCAAAAATGCGAAAATCTAATATGGCGCCCATAAGAAAACTAAAAGTTGATCGTCATATCTTTGTCCAGGGAGGCGAGAAATAAAATGCGAGGTAATATTTAGATTCCTTGTAAAAAAGTGCCTTAATAATGTTTAACTTAGAAATGTCCAGCGTCATTCGTTTTCGTTTAAAAAAATATAACCGAAAACGACAATTTTCAGTTTTTTCGGATTATTTTCAAAACGAGAAGGGGCAGCCAAATTTTTTTTTACCATGTTACTCGGCAACAAATTGCGCAACTTTGCCCCAATTTAACCGACCTCGTATCTCTTAAGATAACCAATATCCCCATGCATAGACTCGAAATACGGTCACCCTGTATGTGTTTCCTAGAAAAAACACAGGTAAAGTTCATGTTGAGACTTGATACTAATATTGGGATAAGAGAGTTAACTAAGAATTTTTTTTCTAAAAATACAACAGCCACAAAGCAAACAATTAGTAGAATTCATTAATCAATGGCCATGGCTCGATATAATGTATTTTTTCCTTGAAAACCTTACACACCTGGTAAATAATAGTATTTTTTAGAAAAGCTGAAATATGCTTGCATCACCCAACAGCTCCTACCTTGCATGAACAATGCATTTTTTTTTTAATTTTAGCAGTGCAAATCTTTAAATCACTAATTACCCCATGGAAATCTGGCATTTGTTTGCAGGCAAATGACAAGAGTTTAATAAAATAAGTAGGTACCCCATTCATTTATGCCATGCAAAATAATGTCCCTTCAGCAAACACTTCCTCCCTTCTATAAAGACGAATAATTACGAAAATTCAGAACCTACCTGCTCTAGAAACAACCTATAAACACTATTGGATTTATGACAGTTCAGCAGCAATAAGATAGAATTGACACTATCACATATTTTGGAAGCTACAAATGTGATGTCAGAAAATTTAATTCCAGACATTTTTTCAAAGATTTTTTTATAACTGTAAGAACTAATATGTCATTAATATTGTAAATAAGTATCGATAATAAATACAGTGTGACCTGTTTGTTTTCAGGACACCCTGTAAAATGTTTTAAAATGTTTGATTTGACCCGGATTGAGGAGCACCAAATCCAGCGTGCAGATTTTTTCTAAAAAAATCGCTGTGATTAATAAATCACAGTTTCTAGGAAATTTTAATAAAAATTTCCTAGAAACTGGCATAATATGCCTTGAATGTTGTATTTTTGCCAAAAAAAAATGACTTTATCAAGCTAATAAGAATAGATAAGAAATATTTTGTTAACATTTGTCTTCAATTTAATACCTACAAAATTTGAGCTCAAACACTAACAGTCATAGAAAAATATAGTGTATAACTCACACAGAACATTTATTTCCCACTCATATGACTTGCAGCACTCGCTTGCACCTGACACAAACTGTTATACGCGCGGGAAATAGATGCCATTCCCTGCTATTTATAATACAATCCTCAATATCCCTGAATATATCCCTGTAACAGCATTGCTACCAACAAAGATTTTGAACTTAATAAAACTAATGTCTTGTATGGTGAATACATTCTCGGGACGAGCATATAATTGAGTAATTTTTTTTTAAGAAGAGACAACTCAGACTACGAAAAAAGTAATTCACAAGAATATTTTTTGAGATCATTTGGTACCCAGTAATTACAAAAAATTAGGCAGATTTACATTTTTTTTTCAAAAACTGTTGACTGCCGACTAATTTCTTGCAATAACTAGATGCCTAATGATCTCAAAAAACTTTCTTATAAATTACTTTTTTTGAAGAAAAAAGAACAATAGCTTTAAAATCCACCAATAGCATTTTGGTGAAGTCACCAGAGTTGTCCCCTCTTAAGTGCTAAAGAGTACTGAGTAACCGATGGCATTTTTCAAATTCTGGAAAATTAAGATTTAAGCAAACAGATTTGTCCACACATTTTATTAAGATTTTTTTTGTAACTCTTGAAACAAAGAAGTACAAGCCGAAGAAATATCGACAATTTTCCGGTTTTCAAAAAATATCTCAGAAAGTAGGCCATGGCTCTCGAATGTGTTTTTTACGCAAGCTAGTCCATCAAAAAGGCAATTTTTCTTTCAAATAAAGTTCTCCAAAAGACTCATATTTGTCGAGATATTTCGAGTGGCCCTCCAATAGTATATTGCGGATCTAGAATGAAAAAACTAAGATCACCATTTTTCCAGGTTGGTGGGCGTCCTGTGAAAATTTACAGGTAAAATTATTTTCCAAACAGCTGAAGCAAATATTTTGATATTTAGTCTTATCTAAATATCAGTGGAATCTGGAAGAAAACTCACTCCAAAAATTCAATAATATACAAGGTGTCTCATTTAAAAAACATAAGTTTGTCACATTAGACTATCAGGACAATTTCCTACAGCTTTTGGCAAAAAATAAACGTTATAAAATGTAATGTATATCTCTGTAATAAGATAATTCACGACTGTCAAGTTCTCGGCAAACTATCTCTGAAATTAGCTTCCGCCACCTATTTTATTATACGGGATAATAATTAAGCTCCTATCTACATAATGAAATTTCACAAAGGAAATGATTTTTTTGAAAATAACTATGACTTATCTACGATTAGAGGTGGTGGCAGTGAGTCTCAGACTTGGTTTTTTGTCAACTTGATAACAGTGGTTCCCTCTATATAAATGTTTCACTTAATAGTAGTTTTCAAATATTTGGAATGGAGAAGGTTACCTACCTTTTATCACAATACTGTTCCAATTCTTCATCAAGTACATTTGAAATGTGTTTTCGGAAAATAGAATCCTTAGCATTTCCTTTAAGGCACTCAGACTCTAGAAACACCTGCTTCAAATTAATTAAAAAATTCTGTTGAATAACCTCATCGTCGTGTTCATTTAGAAAAGATATAATCTTCTTAAATGTGCTGTCAATGTCCACATTTTCTGAAATCTAAAAAAAGTTCTCAATTTTATTAAATTAATATACAGTGTGACCCATTTAATGCGACTTGGCACAGTCATAGAACTCGATGAGCTATTTTAGGGATATTGAACATAAATCTCATGTATATCCCAACCTGATATGAACTCACAAAAACTGATTTTTTACCCCGCATAAACGAAATAATTAGATTAATTGTTGATGTAGTGCGTAGCAGCCGAAAGGTTGCCCAATAAGAAGACATCCACAAGGGGATCTTATCCATAATGGAACTGCAACAGCTGCAAATTCGCTTTTCAGTCGTACTAACAGTTTGCCAAAAACTAGTCCAAATGGTGCTGATCGTTGCGATAGTCTACGAGGAAGGGCTGTGCAACTGAATCTTTCGAGACAGAAAATTAGAACATGCACGTATTACGAGGAGACAAAAATAAAAGATGTGATAAT
Organism: Pseudeuparius sepicola; assembly: GCA_963920635.1. NCBI lineage: Eukaryota > Metazoa > Arthropoda > Insecta > Coleoptera > Anthribidae > Pseudeuparius > Pseudeuparius sepicola. The sequence continues at coordinate 40,856,974 of OY987303.1, read as the reverse complement.
TGCTACAGGATGCAAGGTTATTTTCTCAACAACACATATTTTTCTAAACCTTTCCACGGATCAGGCCACCTTCACAAAATTGCAGATATTGGTCGGCAGAAAATCCCCAATGGGTTATTAACTGTAAAAGCCAGTATTCTGAAAAAGTGATAGTATGGTGTGGAATATTGGCAGGCAAAATAATTAGGCCGTACTTGTTTAACTACAATTTAAATGTTCAACATCGAGTGGATTTTTTAATAAGGAATTAATTGACGAAATTGTACGAAATAATTTACCAGTGGATGCCAGGCAAAAAATGTATTTTTGTTTTCCTTGACTGTTTATATCATTAAAAGATTCCCTGTGTTATTTTCAATGGTTTCCATGGCTACCTACACAGACTTTGAAACTAAGGTAAAAAACAAGTTTATATTCTTGATTAAAAAGTAAAAAACGCTTCATTTGCACTTATAGTATATTTCTGTATATTTAGATTATTTTTTTTTTATGAAATTACTTAATGTAAAAGCGCGGAGTTCTCACATTGATACTTTAAAATGTCACTGCATGTTGCTGCTGGCTGATTCAGTACTAATATTTGAGATAACAAAATACTCTCCTTTTTTTGTTTTTAGTGTCGCAATCAAAATTAAAAATCACTACATATTCATGGACTTTTCTACATTTTGAATATTTCTATTTGGTTCTTCGGGATACTGAAATGTAACGCATACAGTACAACTCGTCTATAACTGCCACGAAATGTAACGAACACTTGGTTATATCGAACGAATTCGAAATACCCGTCCTACTTGCAAGATATGTCAGTCTTTTGTAACAAAGACTTGCATATTACAAACCAATTTCACAATCTCTCAGATGTTCTTTATAACCGAGTGCGCTGTATATCTCACTTGTCTAACAATAATAATTATAATTATGTAAGATATTATTTTTTTCATCAATTATTGCACATTTTGGTGGAAGAACCGGTTTCAGGACTAGACGATTTTGTAAATATTTTTTATTTGTGACTGGTTACAATATTTACCACACAAAGTATAAAAATAAAATCAAAAACATCAAGTTTAAGATTGTCAAGTCCCTTTAGATCGGCAGATATACATATAAGTAATAGAATTTTTTTTACAAAAATGGCGTGGTTATAACAATGAGTGGTATTCATAAATATTAATGGCAAACTTATTTTGGGAGGATGTAAGCATGGAGCATGGTATTGCTTCCGTTTTCATTCTGTGTCAAAAAAGCGAAGAACTATCGACATCAGGAGATTGCTATTCTAAGTCAACAGTACAATGAGAAAGTAGCTAGGTTAAAAGATTTAGTTGACAAAGGCATACCTCGTTGGATAATTATGAAGAAATGCTTTTGGAAAAATAAAGATTACAGGAGGCTGTTTAACATGTCATACAATTTAGAAATTTAATACTTTCAGTGCTTTATCTTATTATTAATTCCAAATATACTAAAGTTTCCAAATGATATAACCTATACCATGTCAGCCAACATGTGCATCGAGGCAAAGCAGACTACTAAATATAAGTCAGTCATCGCTTTGGTACAACCTTTCATGTGAACGGATAACAGCTTCCCATTTATATGATTCACAAAACTTCAATGTTAAGTTTCAGACCTGTTGTTTCCTAAAAAATCGGGAATACAAATTTTATTATGTATAGGGTGTTCCAAATTGGATGATTTTGTGGGTTACCCCTATTTCTCGAAGAAATACTCACAAAGTAGTTAGGGAATACTTTGCTCGATTTTTGAGAACAGTAGAATGCAGCAAACCGTATCCCTATATATTGATTTGTTTGGAAGATACAGGGATTTTCCATTTTGCTGAGTTTCATAAATGTGACATAACTTTTTTGTTTGTGAATGTTTTCGATTTCGGAGGGAACATTTTCAGTAGCTGTTTTAAAGAAAATATCTCATAAAAATCTAATAAACAATAGTTATAAATTAGTGTACATGTGAAGACTGAATGAGTTGGAGCATAATCTCATTTCCCAGTATTTTTTTTTTAGTTCACTAAAATTGGTATTGAGGTCGGAACACAGAAAATCCCTAGAAATACCCAAACTTGCCACAATATTTTCGAACTTGCGTCAATTTCTTGGCCAAGAAATTGACAAAGAAATTGAAGGTAAATTGACGACAATTTCTGCTTTACACCTACAATTATAACAAACCGAGGTCTGCTATAGCTGGGTCTGTTCAATAAAACCCTGTTACCCTATTACAATATATATAATTTATTGATCACAATAATTTGATTCACAATAATTATGCTTGTACAACTTTAAAGTGATAACAGTGTAAAATAAATAACTTTATAATGAAGTTAAATTTGAGCAACTATAATAAACTAGGAAAGAGTTAAATTTAGTTAATAATTGGTTTGAGAACAATAAAAAGGTCGAATTGTCTTTACAAATACTCTGACTGTTCAGCTATAAGTTCTTTGAACCTTGATCCTTAAGTTGGAACTAAGTGTATCGTTGCTTACGCTCAAACGAGGCTTGTTTAGCTAGCGGGGCGTGGCTAGGGCTTTCTCCGGTCCTTGTCTGCTCATGTAGGCGCTGCAGTTGTTGTGGCTAGCAGATATCTCAGGGTTTTTTTCGCCGAAGTAGAGCTGACCAGGAGTCAACACCTATGCCTACGCAACTTCCGTTACGTAGTTTGTCGCCAGTAAGCTGTCGTCGTAGCGTCCTCAGAGATGGTGTTGCAAGCGTGAGCAGATAAGAAAGAAAGTAGCATTAGACAAGGTCTAAGCCTTTTACAAAAATTTATAAACCAATAGGTTACAATTAATATTTAAAATTGAATTTTGATATCAAAGTTATTTAATATTGACAAATAACGATAAAAATAAATGTTTAGAACTATACTAAACTAAGGGGAACTATGCATAGTTTTTTTAAATTTTTAGATATGATAGATCAACTGACCAGAATAGCAAAGTGCTTAATTAAGAGAAAAAATTTTGAGAATGCTCCAGCCCGAATTTTGAAATTTAAGATATTTTAAATCAAACGAAGAATTTATTTGAGACTTGAACGGTAAAATAGAGAATCTAATAAAGCTGATAAACTAAAGGCAATACGAATTTATTAGAAAAGTGAAAATATCGGTGTCAGATTTATCTGAGTACTACAGAATCGAGACCTAACCCGAAAAACAAGAAAGTAACATGTGACTAATGTGACCAAAACTTGAAAACATTCGATAAGATAACAACCGCAAGACGGTGGGTATTCAAAGAAAGACAGTGCTATGTTTTTGAATCAGAGATGGCCGTGGCCTTAGACACAATGAGTCTTTCAAAAAAACAGCACGTCAAAAAAAAAAAAAAAAACGCCACAGGTGAGTAGTAAAGTCACTGAACTAAGCAAAAATCAAAAGAAATTACTCACCTGTGGGGTTTCCCAGGAGAAACAGCCACCACCTGCTCGCTGTGTCCCGCGATTCATCAGCTACGCAGCCAAAAAGGAAGGGCCTCGTGCAAGCGTCGTGGCCTCACGATGCCGTGAACTAGAAAAACAGAAAAACCCAAAAATATTAGTCACACGAAGTCAATCCCCGATATAAAAATACAAAACCACTCAAATAAATCACCGATGGCAAAAATTGAACTAGATAAATGCCGAAAATGTCAAAAATTTGGTGGGAAATGTCCGTTCGCTCTCGACCAATCAGGTTTTAGCACGAAACGTATCTAATAAACTGAATAGTGTTTATGTTCAAATTATGCATCAAAAGAACCGAAAAATCGAGTAATTCATAATACAGATTTTTAATTACATACCTGCTGATAGGTAAACACATACTTGAATTTTCGCATTTTGAATATGCACAGGGTTCGAGGCTAGGCGGAAGTACACGGCCATTGACGAATATGGCGCATGAAAATTTGAATTATTTGAAGTTGTAACGGAATTTTTTGTTAAAACTCCGTTACTACGTTTTTAAATAATTATTAACAACCCTTGCACACAGTTTGGAGTATTCTGTTCTGAAATTGCAAGTTCGAATTTGATTCAGTCGAATATCAGTTCTCTCTTTCGTTTTGATATCGATTTTTGATGTGACGTAGTGAATACGAAAACATCTGTTAAGATCCAAGGTACGTTGAACCTTAGAGTACACTGAACACATGTGGTAGGTCGTTCGGATTGGTTCGCCTGGGTCTAGGTTAGCGCTTAGATTCTGGTGGTCTGTTCGTATACCCTGGGTTTGTTCCACTAACCAGTGTCCATCCATGTACGCAGAATTTTAATTCAAAGATCCTAACCTTAACGAATATATTCTGTGAGACGCTATAAAAGCGAAGTGTCGACTGTCATGCTCTTTCTACTTTTCCAATCTCCAAGAGGCAAGTGTCTGTCAGGTATCAGGATAACATCAGGTGGTTTTCCCATCGAGATTCTTTATCTAACTTTATCGCCTGCCTGATGTTACCTTTCGATTTTATTATGTGCATTTGTTGTGTAGATTAATTTGCTGTACCCGATTAACGGTGTATTTTTTCGTTTTCATGTGAACGGCCGTCCCGCATTTTGGAATTTTCGAGGTTATAGCCACCGACCCTTGAGTAGGTCGAGATTGCAGCGTGGTGTTGGAATTTGGCATTTCCACTTTCTTGGAACGAGGCACAGGACAGGAGTGGAGCACACGTTGCAGGTGAGTTTTTGAAATTATCTTGATATTTTTTTGGTCAAATCCATATTTAAAACTCACCTGTAGCTCAATTCGTTGCACGTGTATTTCTTGGCTAGAGTTCATCTCTACGCTTTCCTAGCACCTTTACCCCAAGAAATAGACGTAGCTATTTTTGTCCTGACCTGTGTCGTTCAAGTTTGTGCCTTTTGCGATTTTCGTTTGAGTTTGTCTTGTAGCAGTGCGGCGCTACCATTCACAGTCGATGCACATAGTAGGACCTCTGTTCTTGTAATATCTTTATTGTTCTGAAATAATTTTGGTCAAGATTAATAACGTATTTTTTTATCAGATCACCGAGAGCAGCTTATTTTCATAGCTGATTCTGGCCAATAATTTTCGTGTGGTTTCAGGCAAATTTAAGTAGTTTTTGAAAGAACCGTTACCTCATATTTTTGATTTCGAACGTTTCACTTATAGTTCATTAATTTTGTTTTTGGCTCGCAACTAGTAAATTCAAAGTTGTGATTAATTAAAGGGGGGGGGTATATTCATGAATATAATTTAAAGTATCTATGGGATTTAAATTCAACTAAAACTTGTATTTTGGTTTTATATAATTTTTATAAATTTTAAGTCTTAATTATAATTCATTAAATTTCTTTTGTAATACAAACACCTATAGACCTATAGACTGACACGGTGAACACGTTCCTACGATCTGCAGACCACTGGCTGATACTGGAGCAGCTGACTTGGCGAGATCCTGAGACTTCGAGCTAGCAACATCAAGGCCGGTATCACAGCTGTCAGACAGTTACACTTGGTCGCAGTCATAGTTGCAACGTGGAGTTTCACCGGGAACTTCTAACGAACTCAGTCAAGGTTACACGTCACCTCAGGAGAAGACGAAGATTTATGTAAAGTGTTTCTTTAACTAAAACGTTCCAGTCTTAAGTTCGTACGTGCAAAAGACTAGACCTTAGTTTGGTTGACGTGGACTCGTCTCGAGCAGTGCTAAGTTTTTTTGGACTTTGCGAATCATTTTGAAGCAATTCACTTCGCTTTAAATTTATAATAATTTACAGTTGATCCAATTGAATTAATTGTAATCCTTTCTGACAATTTATTTGTAAACATTTCATTTATATTTAATTTTTTTACTTCAACGTGTCATTTCAATTTTTTATTGTTTTAACAATTCCCAAATTGTAATTGTTTTCAAATGTGTGTTTTATTTCAAGTATCATAATTGAGCCAGATATAACCGGTTTCGATAGCCGGGCCGAAACCCCAGAAAAGGACGAATCAGAAGTGGCACTTGCTTTCTGCGCCTTTGATGTCGCGGTTCCAATTTCCCCTCTCGCGCATAGGAAATGAACTCTCCGCCGTTGACATCTGCGCATTGGCCACGCCCACCGTAGTTTGGACAGAGTAGAACTTGCCCATTGCACGGCCAGGTCCGGGCTATAGAAAATTTTGTGTTTTATATAGCAAAATTAATTTTTAGAATAGTAAAGTTTTTTTCTGGGATTAGATCTAGTTAAATTTGAATCTCCAGAAGTGATTTTAAGTAGGTATTTTACTGACGAAAAAAATATAAATATTAATATTTTACTAAAGAGAAAAATACATTTTTTTATTGTACATGGAAATTTCACAATATTTCCTCTTTATTATTTTATACTTACCTATATTAATTAGAAACAACTATGATTTAGGTTCAAGTGAACTATTCTACTTGGGTGGTTGAAATATTACAATATTTCAATAGACTTGCGTCCAAACTCATAGCTTGGCAATTAATTTGTTTTTTTATATAGATCCATAACAATTATTATTTGCAAAATTGGTTGACCTTCGTATCACTGGTAGTAAAAAAAGGTTATTTATCAAAAATGTTTATTACTAAAATCTATAAAAAAAATTCAAAAACAATAGCACATACAGTGTGACCCATTTGTTTTGGGGTCAGTCTGTAAAAAGTGTATCAATCGTGCGATTTGGCTGATTTTTTTTTTAAATTGTAGAGCTCGATGAACTGCACATTTTGAACAAAAATTGCCTGGTTCGCATAAAATCCAAAGCCTACTATGACCGTTTTTATGAGCAAAATTTTAAGAAACCATATTAGCGTTTTTTTTTTGAAAAAATCTGTGTGCGTCAATGGATTGAGCACCCCTCGAAATGGGTATGTATGTCTCAAACATCTCCTTATACTCTCTCTGGGTATATGAAGGTCTAAACTAGCCGTTCGAACACTATTTCGAGGATTGTCACTAAAGTATTGCAGAATTTGATTGTTATTTTCAACAAGTCCACGGCGTCCATTTTGCCTAGTTTTTAATAAATTTTTAGAAATCGATCCAGTTTCATCAAAAATATTGTTTATACGTCGTACAGTACTTAGACTCACTGATCTACCTGGGTGTCTATTGTTAAATTCGGCCGCAGCTTCTGCTGCCGAGCGCTCGTTGTCGCCCACGAGTCGAACAATTTCTATTTTGTCTCTTATGCTTAAATATTCCATAATTATGATAATTAATTGTATTGAGCACAAACAATTTCTGAACTCAATTTAGACAGTTTGACACTTAATAAAAGTAAACAATTCAATTATTTTCCATGGCCAACTTTGAATTTTTGAAAATAAAGACGTACCTTGGCTGCATTTTTAATTTTTCTACAAAATCGTTATTACTTGAAATATTTTGATGAAATTTTGTACATACCCATTTCGAGGGGTGCTCAATCCATTGGCGCACACAGATTTTTTCAAAAAAAAACGCTAATATGGTTTTTTAAAATTTTGCTCATAAAAACGGTCATAGTAGGCTTTGGATTTTATGCGAACCAGGCAATTTTTGTTCAAAATGTGCAGTTCATCGAGCTCTATAATTTAAAAAAAAAAAATCAGCCAAATCGCACGATTGATACACTTTTTACAGACTGACCCCAAAACAAATGGGTCACACTGTATAAAATATAATACCTATAACTTACGTACATATTATGCACATGCACACTATACATTATCAACTTAGCCTAATAATGACCCCTGGCAGCACTTATAAATGTAAATTTCGAAGTTTATAATTTTTATTAGTTTTATTAGAAACAATATCACGATTTAAAAATTTTAAAGAAGAATAGATTCTAAATCTTACATAAAGGGATAATAAATAAGCATGATTAAAACTAGGGCATGGATGTTGATATGAAATGTTTTGCAGCTTATTTTTTAATTTCACACCAACATTTTCTTCTAAAGCAAACTTTGGAAAGAGGGTACAAAAATTAACTTCGAGAGTTTTAATATAATTTAGGAAATTATCAGGAGGTGAAAATAAATGTCCAAAGGTTTCGTTACCACTTGATTTGTATGCTTTAAAATAAGTAAACAAATCAGTATCCCCTAATGTATGACGTTTACAATATTTAATACAAACTTCACATTAATGTTGTTCCAAGCACTTTCTTAATAAATATCCACAAACATATGATATACTATTTGATTCATGTAGTTCGAAATCAATATAATCTGGTGCCACCGAACTTAAATCAGAAAAAATAGATCTTGCATTTCCCACAACAACTTTGTTGTAAATTTGTGTATGTTCGGTGGTTACGTATGACAATAATGAATCAAAATCCTCAATACAATTAGCCCCATCCGCGTGTTGGAAATAATTTAAACAAAATGATTTTTTGAAAGCCCTTTCGCATTGGATGGGGGTTGGATTCAAGCAATTTCCCCCTTGCTGCCTAATAGTGCCAAAAAATTTTTCGAGACAATCTTGATTTAAGCGTCGAGTGTATAAGGAACTAAACTCTAAACAATGAAATTTTTCCCAAAGACCTAAAAATGAATTTATTGTGATTTGCCACCCTTTCAAAAATTTAACTTTATTGGTAACCTCTATATTTTGTTTTAAAATTTTAATATTCTCAAAATATGTAAACATTTCCTTTAAAAAATCGACTTGGTAATCTGCTCCTTTGAAAGGTCTATTGTACTTGTATTACTGCCTGATATTTTTGAGGAATTTAAGATATCAAATAACTTATCAATTTTTTCTACAAATGACACTGTAGCGTTTGCCGAAGGGGGGAATTGTCCGAATTCAATAAAGGAATTAAGTGCCGCAGCTACCATTGCGCTGAAAACTTGGACGGCTAAACTAACCTTCAGTTTTTTAAAAGGATTCGAATTAATGTGTTCATCTGTAAATTTTGGACACAGCCGAAGAGCCAAAGGCTTATGTTTTTGTTTATTATAAATTTGGTCAATACCTATACGTTTTATTTGTACATCCTTCAGAGGTTTCGAATGTGTAATTGAAAAAATTATTTCGTGTTGATTTTAAGAGATGCGGCACATCAAAAATATAAAATATTTTTTCGCTATCGACATAAAAATGTGAAGAGTTTGGAGAGATACCAATTGATTTTGAAAATTGTACAAAATTTGATCCTTGATCAGACACTAACGCACTTACTAGTAATCCTACAGATTTAAGTTTCCTTATTGCTTCAAAAATAATAAATTTTAATTCCTCCCCTGAACAAGTATCAATAAAGAAATAAGCAACTGGTTGCTTCCACTTAGCAAATATTGCTCTAGCCATAATAGCTAAAACATATTTAGCAGGAGCATATCTTTTTTCCTTCAATGTATTATGAAAGCCAACAATGGTATCGGAAGATCTATTGTAAAATAAAAACATTTTTAATGACATTTCGTCAATACAAAGAATGCACTGTTTTGAAGAACCCTCTAAATTTGTAGCTTTTGATTTAATAACCTCAAAAATGAAACTGTTAAGACCTGCAGTTATATGCCATTTGCTAGTTATTCTTTGAAGAGTGCTTTTAGATGGCAAATAAAGTGGTTTCATTAAAAATCTATAAGCATTTGGGCTTAGAAAATAAATTGTTAAGGAAAATTGTTTCATATCTGAAGAGTAACGATATCCCTGTGGATCTTTTTTGGGATTTTCTAAATAATGCCTTACAAATAGTAGCATTGAAGCAGACAGTTTTTTTCTCACAAATGGCAAGAAATTGTTCGTCATTTATTTCAGTGTCGGCACTGTCGACAGCTTGCTCCAACTTCGGATGCAACTTTCTTTGGAGTTTTTTTATTTGTAACTTTAATGAATGCTTTCTCGGACTATGTGCACTCAAACTAAGAGAAGTTTGTTGACTAGCATCTAAAAATATAATTATTCAATAACAAAATAAGTAATACAAAAAATTACAATATATGTACACACACCCAAACTTATAATATGGAATCACTTAATATTTATTACAATTTATATTGTCGGGTTTTTCACATTTAACTGTTTTTGTTAGTAAACACTTTTGACTTTCCATGACATATAATTTTTTTGACAAAAAAAATTATCGCAAATAATGCGTGATGTCATATAAGTTTGGGTGTGTATACTATAATAACAGTTTGTGAATATATATCATTACCTTTTGATGCAACTGAAAATTCGGTAATGCTGTGGAGATCGCCTATAGGTGACTGTGACAGATGGGGTGTACTTGGTTGATCCAAAGGTTGAGCGATCGAGACTGGTTGATCAAGTTCTCGTTGAGGTTCTAACAAAGTCAAATTGCTGCATACAGACACAGAAGGACTCTGTGAAGAAGCCTCATCGATATAACCTAGTAAAAAAAAATAAATGCAGCAAAATTACAAGTATCAGCAAAAAATACATATTATTATCTAATAATGAAGGGGTAATTATGGGGTCAAAATGTCAAGAAAATCGGGCGGTGCATACACTAATTTCCATAATTACCAATGAAGGTACTTACATGATGAGAACACAGTTGGTATTGCTGTTTTCTTTAGCCCAGACTTCGACTGGTTTGCAAACATACTATTTTCAAAGTGCATTGAACAAACTTTATAATTAATAAAAAGCTGTGTGGGTGTTTTTTCTAACAAATCCTGCCGTCCACACTTTCTCGTCCATGCATAACACCTTGAAAAAAAATTAAAAACCATAGTTAGTTAGGTATTATCAGTAGGAAACCATTTGTGGGTTTTCTGGGGTAGGTAATACTCCAGTAAAAGGGGTAGTACCTACGTAGGACATAAAATTTATAATACCTAAGGATATAATAATGTGGTAACAAGGTAGGGACAAACGACACATAGGTACCTACCTGTTTTCATCAGCAGGTATTTTGAAAAAACTTATCCCAACATTCCTCGTGTTGTTAGAACATCCACGAACACAGCAATAATTGCTGGGCCATTTCGTCACAAAACCTAAGCACAAAGTGGGTTTTCTGGGGCACAATGCACTAGTGTAAATACAGCAACGAAGTATTCGAAGTAACAACACAAGAAGTCAAGTTGAGCTGAATACATATTGTACACCTTATCTGGTCCCTGTTTTGGATACTTTTATCACAGTCATGATAATAATACTGGGCTTTTTTACTTAGAAATTGGTAATCGTTTTTCGTTTTATTGTTTACGTTTTATAAGGAGTTTAACCTCAATTGAACATACTGACGCTGTCTGGCGTCTGGCGTTAGGTGGCGCGTCAGTCGTAGGCCACGAACGACGTTGCCGGACTTCGTCAGCTTTTATGCCTGACAATTTCCTTAAATTCATTTAGCTATTTTTATCGCCTTCAATTTAATATCAACCAAAATACTATCAAGGACTAACATTTTTATAAGTAAATTATCATCGATTTCATTTTATACTAAATTAATTTGCATTATATTTTTGTGGGTTGCCTTGGTTACCGGCTCCCGACTGGACGATCTGGCAGTACCGCAAGAACGGAATCTGTGGCGCCGCGCCGCGCTGTTGTCAAGCATTCCGCTTTCATAATCAAGTCCCAGAAAACAGGGGTCAGGTTGTGGGTTTTCTGGGCTCAGATAAATAGAATAAATGGTTCGTAAAACATTATAATTTTATTACCGGCACACATTAGATAATATTAATTGCTTTCATATTAATTTTATTGGTATACCTACCCAAAATGAATAAATGATAGTGAAAAATATGTTGACATGTTTTAACCTTTCTAAGGATCTGGCGGCCTAGCAATACTCTCCGTCCCCACCACCTCATAAAAATACCCCTCTGCCCTCTTAAATTAGCCAAGTGCCACTTCTGATTCGTCCTTTTCTGGGCCGAAACTGACGTTATAAAGTTTTAAAATTTGAAAAGGTTGTAATAAAATTGAATACAATATTGTAAATGAATTGAAACTGTACGAAAAATAAATTAGTTATTAAGTATGGATATATATTTGAAAATGACTATGTTAATAAAAAAAATATAAAAACGAGTAACGGATTTTGAAATGGAAAAATCCGTTACACCATTCAACTTGCACAATTTATTGACGAAGAAATTGACAAGTGTAAAGCTGGTATTACACTTGTCAATTTCTTGACCAATAAATAGCACAATAAATCGGCAAAGAAATTGTAGATAATGTGGTATGTATTACACAATCAATAAATTGGTCAATTTATTGTGCAATTTCAAAACTTCCAACACGAAAGCACAAATATGCAAACATTAATAAGTAAATAAATCCGAGAATCTCTCAAATCACACGCAAAAATCGAAAAATCTAATAAACAATAGTTATAAATTAGTTATTAATGTGAATACTGAGTGAAGTGGAGCATAATCTCATTTCCGGTAATTATTTTTAAGTCTGGAATTATTTCAAGAAAAGAAGTAAAGTAACTTATTTTGTTTTGTTTTGAATCTGAATATATATATATATTATTTTCTCAAACTTTTGTTATGCTTGATAGGTGCTACTCACCTGTTTTTTATAATAATGAACAAAATAAAATCAAAATATCTACGAAGAATTATTTTTGTTTTATTTTAAGAATATTTGAATATTTCATTGATTGCTAACCTAATTAACCTACATCGTACATGTACCTATGCGTTGGGTCTTCTAAATCTGTCTGTAACTAGAAATGTTACATATTTTATATTTATATAATATGCAATGTGTCCCGGATAAGAATGAACAGCATGGGGATCCTGCAAACATTGAGAGACAGAACAACGATTAAATGGGGAAAAAGTTGCGCAATTTTAAGGTCAATAAAATGGTACAAACAGATTTCTAATATCTTTTTCGTTTTTGAGTTATTTTGAAAAAAGTACAATTTTGCATTTTCGATTTTATTTTTTTTTCTGATATTGTTATATATAGAAAAAAAAAGAAAAACACTTTCTAATGGCACTTTTTAACGGGCTTTAGGATGGCGTTTTTAGATTTGTTCTACAACATTCCGTTTTTGAGAAACCATCTTTAACTTTATTGTTTTTAATACGGACCTGGATTTTTTTGCAGATTTTGAAAGCACTTTTCATTGCAAATACCATGATGTATGATCGAAATATTTTTAAAATATTTTGATACAATTATACTGAAAATTCCTTTTTTCCATTGTAACGGAATTTTTATTTTAAAAATTCCATTACCACGTCTTAAATAATAATACATCGTTATTTGTAAGATAAATCACAATTTTCGATTTAAATTCATTTCTTTTGGTATGTGTGCTTCCACCTAGCGGTGAATAGATACACTAGGGTTGTTGTGGCTAAGTTTACAGTGATTCTTGTGCATTGAGTCGAAGGTACATTCCAACAGTTAGCACTAAAGTGATTAGCAAGTAATCCGCTACGCATTTGTTGATGTCACTTGTTCAGTTCAGGGCAAATATTTTCTGCGAGTCTGGTTCCATGCCCTAGGCGGGAAGCCATTGTGAAGTTTTTTCTTTGCTCTATGATCAGCTGGCCAGATGACCTCGATAAATCCAGCGTTCTGATTGGTTTTGTTACGTTTTATTTTTTATAATACAAGATCTTTCAAAACTACCTGCGAGCAACGTCTCGCTCTCTTTCCGATCGAATCTTTAGCGTGAAATATCAGACAGGTACCTGGTGATTACAGGAAGGCTGTGTGTGTCGATTTAATTATCTCCTTTTATCGGCTTCCTGTTATCTCCATTTGGGAATATTGAGTGCTTATATTGTGTCTAATTGTTTGCTGCAGCGGAATACAACTGTATTTTCTGTTTTTCATGTGAAATCTCGACCTGGCGCACCTGGAGTTGTTTTGAAATTTGGGACCAGGTGGCCATCTTGGCGTTCAAGGGCGACGCGTGGTTTTTTGGAAAACCTGTTGATCTTTGAGCATTTGGAGCAGGGTATGGGAAGGTGGACACAAGTACCAGGTGAGTTTCATTTAAAATTATTTTTATAATTTTGGTAATTTTCCTTCTTTGTTGAAACTCACCTGCGGCTTGCCCCAGGCACGTTTATTCTTTTTGGAGATTTCTCCCAGCTTAAATGCAAATATAAAAGGAAGAATACCCGTGGCTGCCCCTCACTCCTGTTTTGCTCAAAGTAAGATTTATTTATATCGGTAAAGTTGCATGTCGCACTCAATACATACCAATAGCCTGACGGAGATATTTTTTATCTTTTCTAGTAATAATTTCATTGTTGTCTAACTTATCATTTACCTCAATTTAGTACCGTTATTTTCTTAATTTGCATCGGAAAGAGTAGCGTTGGTAGCTGTTCAATAGCTAAACGTTTTGTTTTTTTGTAAATTGAATACCTAAATTTTCGTGACCTCTTGTCTGTTTTTTTGTTTGGTTCTAAGCTCGGGATATCTTTCTTTAAATTCAGTAATTTGCTTGTCGTCAATTTTAACTCTCAATCCAGTCAATTAAGTGTTATTGTACAGGGTATATTCTGGAATATACATTTGGGGGTTTATTACGTAGTATATAAATATTATCTTAACTTAAGCAAATTGTAGTACTTATTATAACTATTAATATTTTTCTCGAACATATTTTTTCTTGTGAATAAACATTTGACGTCACTGACTAAGCATATTGGCTGTGTCTAATTGATCTGAATTTCCCACACGCTCAAAACTGCACGAGGACCAACGCCTCATTGAACAACAAGTCGACAACCCCACTGACTGTCCGCAAACCAACAAGGGAGACAGGGTTGGCTGAACTAAGGTCAAACCCTGAGCTAGCAAACATCCAAGGCCCGTAACGCAGCTTTCGGCCTGTCGAACCTAGTTTGGGTCAGCTGCGTAGACTTCAGCGGTGGACCACCTCGGAAGTTCGTAAGGAGCAAACTTTTAAGTAAGGTGCTGTGTCTAAGCGTTCCACGTTTAACCTCAGAACGGTGCAGAACTTTGGTTATGTTAATTTGAGCTTTTTGGAACTTTAAATCCTACTCGGTAGAGTCAGTGCCAGTCAATTTAACTTGAACGTAACTTCACTTTGTCAATTTATCTTTAAGTACATTTCAATTTAAACCATTGTCAAGTTTCATTCAACGACTTTTATAAATTTATATCTCTATTGTAAATAATAATTTCACAATTTTTAATGTTAACATATT
This sequence comes from Pseudeuparius sepicola, assembly GCA_963920635.1. Classification (NCBI taxonomy): domain Eukaryota; kingdom Metazoa; phylum Arthropoda; class Insecta; order Coleoptera; family Anthribidae; genus Pseudeuparius; species Pseudeuparius sepicola. The sequence goes on along the minus strand of OY987303.1, from coordinate 40,841,853 downwards.
TGTTTAATAAACCACCTTTGTAAATAATTTTAAAATGTGTGTTTTATTCCTGGGTTATCAAAAGCGAGTCATATAACCAGTTTTCCTTCACCCAAGGAAAATTGTCGTTATACCATTCATTTTTTTCTATTGCGGCCCTGTATTTAATAATAAGAAGTCTAAATATTAATCAGTATTGTCAACAATTTAACTTACAGTTTATTTTTACTTTGAAAACTTAATATTTTTAAATATGGCCCTGTCTGGTAAGTGTTTTCCTCTATTGTTGTACAGCAAACAGTGTCGCATTGTGTTTTGGAGTAAATTCTTCGCTTTTTCTAATTGTGAGTAGAAAGCTTTAAGCTAATGAAACCAATAACTTTTGCCATTTATTAATTGCAACAATACATTCGTTCGGCTTCTGCATTATTTCTGTGACACAAAAGATATAACATCGTGTTAAATTTGTCGTCATTTTAAAAAAACACCCTCCATTTCTAATACAATTCATTTATCAATCTATTGATAACGGGAGGTTTGTGGGAGGTATTTTCTTTTACCTTTCCCGTGCTTTCAATTGTGTCCCACGAGAATTTCTTCTCAAAAAATTACAGGAATATGGTGTAAGGGTAATGTATGGCATTGGATGAGGTCTTTTCTAACGAGTCGAAGGGTTTGTGTGCGTATAGATGGTCATGTTTCAGTTGCTCTTGAACAATTAATGGGTGTACCGCAGGGCAGTGCCTTGTCCCCTCTTTTATTTGAAATGACTTGGAAGATTATATTTGAAGAGACGCAAAAATTGTCATTTTTGCTCATGATACAACCGCGGCAATATCAGCCTCCTCAGAATCGGAGTTAGAAACCAAATCTAACCTTATACTCTCTCAATTTTATTCATGGACCAGACACTACTATTCTTCTCCACGTAAATTCAACACCAATACAAAAACATGAAAATTGCAGATTTTTGGGGCTTTTTATTGATGAACAACTGACTTGGCATGAACACCTAAATAACGTAGCATCCAAATTAAACCCCGCATTTTACGCTATTAGAAACTTAAAAAATGTCATATCAAGGAAACAATTATTACAGGTGTATCATGCTCTTGCCTACTGCCATCTAGGGGGAGAGGGGTCAATACTTACCTGACACTTGGGTGGGCGGGGTTCGATTTTGAGCCCTGTACGCCTGAGGGATAGGCTAATAGCCCCAGGGGGGGAAACCCCAAGATCATCGTGCGCGACGAAGAGCCGCACCCATCTAGAGGTTCCCCTGTTTAAACAGAACACGATGGATCTAAAGAAGTAAACCTTGATAAAAGAATCTGTAATCCCCAGTGTTCGCCATGCTTGGGGATATATGGCTCCGCGTTAGTGAGTCCGAACGGCCCCCTGGGACACCAGGCCGAATCCCAGGTGTAAGTAGGCCTTGCGTCCGTAAGCGTCTCTGCGGGCGTCGAGATTTAATTCCGAAATACTCGTGGGACTTACAATGAAGAACGAACAAGCAAAAAACGACAAGGACAATGAAACAAGGGACAATGATACAAGGGTGGAAGACCCAAGGGCGGAGGCAGCCATCGAGCGAGGGAGCTCCAATTTGGGGCCCCTCGCGGTTCAGCCCATCCTGGGGTTGGAAGCTGAGGCGGCTGGCGAGAGGGCCCCTACAAGGGACCCTCCTGCCGCCGCCACTCAGACAGCTGTGGAGGACGGGGGGGATCAGGGGTCTCCGAAAGGGAACCCCAGTCAAACCCTGTCCTCCGCAGTAGACAACTTGGCTCAGAGCCTAAGGAGGGTTAAGGTACGCTCCCATAACAGGTCCGGGGCCGAGAAGAAAAGGGCCAGGAAGGAGGAAGACGGAGGAGGAGGCCCTGGCGGCGGCCAGGACCTCTGAACCCGGCCCCTCTTCTGGGTCTGATCACCCTGCTACGCCTTCCACGACGGGCTCCATAGGGGGCATGCCGGGGAAGGGTGGCAAGAGGAAACGGGGGAAGAAAGGTGGGGCGGGCAGCAAGGGAATGCCCAATCAACGCCTCAGAAATCAAAAACCTGTCTCCGCCCGGCCCCCGGGCGGCGTCTGCATGGGGCTCCGGGGGGGGCCCCGATTGGCGCCCGAAGTGGCGACTCGTAGGGACCCCTCGGGGAGTACCTATGCTGGAGCAGTGGGCAGGGGGTTGCCACGAATCGTGGAGGGTCTGCGCGGTCAGGTCACGGACTTTGGCCGCGTGGGCCTGCTGGACTTCGTGGGGGCCATCGGCCACAGGGTGGCGGTGACCGTGATGGGGGGAGCTAATTTTGCTCCCGCCATCAGGGGCACATGGGTGTGGCGACGGCACCTGGTGGTGGAGGTCGGGGACGTGGAATCCAGGGAGTGGGTCCGCAGGGAGCTGGTGAACATCAGACCTTGGGGGCTCGCTAACCTGGTGGAAGTGGACCCGGAGAGCCTCCACCTCAGGAGGGCTGTTCTGTGGGGCAGTGCAGATTGTAACCGGAGGGGGGACCAATTGACAGAATTCATGGCAGCGGGGTTACACGCCGCCAACCGTGGTTCAGAATACACGTTCTTCACACCAGGGAGGCGTTCAATTATAGATCTCAATCTCTGTAAGGGACCACTTCTCGAGGAAGTGAGGGACTGGCATGTGTCTATGGAGGACTCTCTGTCGGACCATAGATACATCTCGTTCACCCTCGGGGAACCCCATCAGGGTGACCTAGATTACAGAAATCCGTGAGCAACCAACTGGGACCTCTATAGGAGGAACTAGCAGGTTTCCCACGTAAATACAGAACCGTGGAGAGGACCGTGGAGGAGCTCGATGCCGCCGCTGAGCGACTGGGCTCCATCGTTGTTCAATCTTATGAGGCCAACTGTCCCCTGAAAAGGAGGACAAAGGAGGGCAAGAAACCATGGTGGAATGCCAACCTGGAACGCCTCAGAATGGCAGGTTCGTAGGCTCTTGAATAGGGCCAAACGTTCCGGCCTCGGAGTCCACTGGGAGGAATACAGGTCTTCCCAAAGACTTTACAAGCATGAGATCAGGAACTCACAGAGAAGTGCCTGGCGGGCCTACTGCGAGGGCGTCAATAGCACGCCTGCAGCTTCTAGGCTCTGCAGGGTGCTCTCGAGAGATCCTCTGACAAAGCTGGGCAGCATTCGCACTGTGGAGGGGGAGTTTACCTCATCCCCGCGTGATACCCTGCTGCAGTTGTTGACTACTCACTTCCCAGGTTCCACATTGGGTCACGGGGAGGCCGCCGTAAGTGGCTCGCCAACGACGGACTACGGCACAATGGCTAGGGTGGTCAACGAGGAAAGGGTCAGATGGGACATCGGCTCCACCACTACCCAAAAAATATCTCCCTAAGAAACTTCACTAGAACTATTATCTTTAGGAATACAAAAAAATTAATAAAATTTTGCTTGTATTTGAACAAACTGGTACAAAACAAGTCCTTTCCTCAATCATTTCTATCATGAAATGGAATGAATAAAATACAGTAAAAATAGTCATAATCTATCAGGTTACGTCACAAAATAAAAAGGTTAAGTTCGCAAAGGCTTGACATTGGGGCACGGTGTTGCCAAACATGGTGCCACGGCAGTAAATTTAAGCAAACATGATTAAGTATACTGACCTTTAAAAATTAAAAAAAATGAAGCAAGTACAGTATCCTCCAAAAAGTTAGCACCATAGGGGGAAATTTTTAATTAACGTTTTATTTTTAAATTTTATTTCAGGGTTACCTTTTGCATTAAAAAAGTTGAAAAATGACCCACTCAAACGTGGTCATGTGACTTTCGTTATCTGTCAAAAATTACATTTAAAAAAATATATCGCCAAAAATGGGTCTAGTTGTTAAAATATCAAAAAGTTTTACTTGAAAAAGTTGTTTGTTTTTCAATTTTACGTAAGCGTGCCAAATTTGAATGCTCTACTAAAATATTTAGTTTTTTGCCAATTTTTAATATTTATGAAATTTATGAAAATGTTAAAAACTCGAAACTTTGTAAAAACTATTTTATATCACTAGCTTTATCATTCTATTAATTTTTTATTACTAATTACCGATAAGAATAGGTATTTTTCAAAAGAAAATGATATTTACGCTTTAAAACTCTGTTATGTTTGTTGCAAAGTTGATGTACCGTCTAGCATTAAAATATCATCAAACTATTTTACGTATCTAAGCAAAATTCTTGACTTTTATGGAACAAATAATTATTACCTTTAAGTTTAATTTCACATTAATTGATATTGATGAGTAGGCCATGGAGAGAATAGAAGCAATTGTTTTTATTTGACAGTTTGATAACTGTCAAATAAAAACAACTGTCAAATAAAAACAATTAATTGCTTCCATTCTCTCCATCGCATACTCATCAATATCGATTAATGTGAAATTAAACTTAAAGGTAATAATTATTTGTCCCATAAAAGTCAAGAATTTTGCTTAGATACGTAAAATAGTTTGATGATATTTTAATTTATAATTATTTTGGCATCAATTTAGAACTGGGAAACGTAATTTAACTAAATTTATACCCCAAATGCTAGACGGTACATCAACTTTGCAACAAACATAACAGAATTTTAAAGCGTAAATATAATTATTCTTTTTTGAAAAATACCTATTCTTATCGGTAATTAGTAATAAAAAATTAATAGAATGATAAAGCTAGTGATATAAAATAGTTTATACGAAGTTTCGAGTTTTTAAAATTTTCACAAATATAAATATTAAAAATTGGCAAAAAGCTAAATATTTTAGTAGAGCGTTCAAATTTGGTACACTTACGTAAAATTGAAAAAGAAACAACTTTTTCAAGTAAAACTTTTTGATATTTTAACAAATAAACCCATTTTTGGCGATATATTTTTTTAAATGTCATTTTTGACATATAACGAAAGTCACATGACCACGTTTGACTTGGTCATTTTTCATCTTTTTTTAAAGCAAAAGGTAACCCCAAAATTAAATTTCAAAATAAAACGTTAATTAAAAAATTTCCCCCTATGGTGCGAACTTTTTGGAGGACACTGTGTATCAGTAATATTAGATGAGCAAAAAAGGTATATTGGCTTATCAGAAGTGGGTGAAAATCGATTTGCTAGATATGTTTTCAAAGTTACTTACATACATGCATATAATATATAGGGTGAGTTTTTTCGATCCCCACTATGGCCCAGCCAGCAACACTATAACCTTGACGTCAATACGACGTGAATATTGGTGACAAGCTGTGTACTAATATTTTTTAAAATATAGGGCGTCGAATCGACGTCGATTTTACGTTGTTTACGTGTATGTTCCATTATTGGAGATTATAAGACGTCGAAATTACGTCGAAATAAGTTACTTCTATGCACAGTTTTTATTCTCGAGATAGTTAACATCGAGAAGACGTGACAATGACGTACTGCAGCTTGCGGTTGCACAGTGCGCGACCTGGCCACGCCGTCTCCGCTTTCCGGTCTCGAACGCAGCACGCCACGACGTTATTGTCTGGAGCTGTTCCGCGAGCACGTGTCGTTCCCTGTTATTAACCTAGCTATTGTGTGGATCCGGTGTTCCGGTGCTTTGCCTTGTAGTACTTGAGTGAGTTTTTATTGTCTATTATCCCCTATGTAAGTGGTAAAAGCTCGAGAAAAAGCAAACATGTAGCCCCTATGCCACACCGCTTCTCTAGCCACCATGATGGATTTACATTACGCAAATTTTAACCTAGCATAAAATTCACCCAAATGACATTCAAAGTCAAGGTTCCTTGTTCAAAGTAATTTAATTGTCCATTTTATACTGCAAAATTCAATACTACCTTATAACATTTTATTTATCCCTATTGTTATTATAACTTGGGTTGTGGATATTTCCACATAGGCTGTTTTAGCTGCCTCCATGGCAACATTAGTACAAGCCCCAAATCCAGAGCATGTGCTGACAGAAGCTGCAAATGTGCTGTTGGCTCCCGCCTGGACTTCATTATTGTGTTGCTTCCCAAATCACACCTATCTTTCTGATTTGGTTAATGTTATACCACACTGATGATTGCCGAATAGCATGAATTAGGTACTTTCTCTTGTATTCCATTTTATTTATGTTTTTGTATTGTTTTTTATTTATTTTTACTGTGTTTGTTGGTACTTAAAATATAATAAACGAATATTGATTAAAAAATGTATTTCATTTCATTTACAAATCACAAACCCTTTTATATATCTTTTGAGTATAAAAAGTTTGTTCAGCGAATGTTCAGCCCTACATCAAACTCCCGTCCTTGTCTTACTTGTGAATATACGATGGATATCAGTCGTATATTCATGAGTCAGACAAGGATGGGAGTTGTGACGTAGGGCCGAACATTCGCTGAACAAACACTATGCGTTGCGACGCCATTAAGATTAAGTAATTTTTCACGTCTTATTAGACGTCACCATTACGTACTTTACACGTCCTATTACACGTCGTCATTACGTAATTTTGCACGTCTTATTAGACATCGGTGAGCACGTAAATTCTGTGTGACATATTGCCGTCGATTCTACGTGTTTTCTGCTTCGAACTTTTTGTCGATCGACGTAATGCGGTACGTCTATTCAACGTAGAAGAAACGTCTTTTTGCTGGCTGGGGAGGATCTCGGAAACTAGCAGAGCTAGAACAAAGGTTAAATGGGGAAAGAATTGCAGTGTTGAATGCTCAATCTAATGCACCTTTTGGATTTTTAAAAAAGTTCATGGCTCACTAGATATTTTGAAAAGAATGATTTTTTGCTATTTCATCAGATCTCTGTAGCTCCGTTATTTCTAATTATACAGAAAAACTGTAGAGACAAAAATTGTAGATAATTTTGGGCTTAATAAGATAATCTGATCCAATTTTTTATGTTGTTTGTGATTTTTGAGATATGACAAAAACTTGTGTTTTTTGAAATGTAAATCATAGTTGGCTGTGGCCTTATCAAATCGGCCATTTTTTGAGCTTTGCAAAGATATAATACTCGGCATAGTTATTATAAAAATTAAAAGAGCTATGGCCTATTTTCTGATTTTTTTTTAAATTTTTACAGTCAGCCATGGAATATTTTCATAATTACGTTCTATTTTATAATTAGACATACTTCAAACTTTCTAATATTTTGTTTTTAGCTGGTAACAAAATGTAACAAAATAAAACAAAAATTAAAAAACTCAAATTCAAATTATTATTATTTTAAAAGGTCACCTTTTAAAATAAAAAAGATGTTCAAACAATCCACCATTATTATTTATGCAAATATTGCATCTTTTAAAACTGAATGTCGCCTTTTTTAGAGAGTGCCTGTCAATACTGGAAATTGCTTCTAAAACAGCTGCTCTTAATTCAACAATTGTCTCATACTTCATTTTGTACTGTTCCCCACAAAAAGAAATCCAAAACAGACAAATCGGGGGATCGGGGCTGCCAGGAAATAGGTCTATTTCTCCGTATCCAACTATTTGGATAGAGCTGATCTGGGTAATTTCTTACGGGTGGAGCTCCATCATGATAATTTTTGTTTTATTTTGTAGCGTATTTAAAACACACTATCCTTAAGGCGGACGGCAGCTGTTCGTCTGGAGAGCAATATGGTCGTGGGTGGAGAAGTTTCTCGTAAAGGGGTTAAGCTGAATAGGTGTTGTCCGGTCACTTTTAAAATAATAGGGCGCCACTTAGTTTGTTAGCTTCGAACTAAGAAAAAGCATAAAATAAATAAAGGTTACCTTGGTGCAGGTATAGATAAATAGTCACACTAGAAGTTTGCTCAACTACTCGTTTTATTGTTGACAGATTATGTTGTTACAAATGAGAACAGAATGACTGTAAGCGATATAACATTATAAAGATACTCTACTTGTAACCATACTAACTATTTACCACTGTAGTACTATGGATTTCCTTTATGAATACTTTTATAAAAAGAATAGTTATACCTGACTATTGTATCTCTTTATACCAAAATTAATTATCTACTGCGGCGAAGTTCCTGAACTTTTCCTTGTCTTTTTTTCATATATTACACTGGCACATATATATAAAGTGATACTTACATTCCAGCAGTATGTATATAAGCATTATAGAATTTTGACTAAACTTAAAAAAGAACTGGTTACTGTATGGTTTTAAAATGACATATAACTCAAATTAATAATACTAAATTAGATTGGACTGGCCTGTGACTCCAGCGATGGTTGAACATACGAAAACGATAGATGCAAATCGTCTCGGACAACTCCGTTGTAATTGGTGTCCGCTTCAATGGTACGAGTTCTAAACAGCAAGCAGGTATTCAATATCAAACTCCTACAGTCGACGTGCAGCAACAATATTAATGAAAACTTGTAGTAGGCAAAATTCTTAGATGGTACAACAAACGACCTCGTAGATGGATGTTGTGTTTAATCAAAAAGATAGTGATAGTAGGAGGGTTGTGAAAATCGCATTACTCTTGCTATTATTCACCTCATTTGCATGAGGGTTTCCCTTTGATAGGATATACTCCGTAATAAATATGATATGTCTTGTTTATTCAAGGTTGCTAAAATACAATAAGAAACTAATGTAGGACATATTCCAAGTATTTTGAGAGAGTAATAACTTACCCTTTGGTATTGATAAGGCCGAAAAGATAATACAACCAGTAAGGATGGTACAGAGATTCTTACGCAGGAATGACAAGAGAAATTAGGTCAAATCTTATCTCGAAATCGCGGCACCCTTCAGTATATCTTCAGAGATTGGTTTACTGTTAGATTAAATCAAATCTACTTCGGTAATCTAATATTTGGGCTTTTTCGCCGGATTTGGTATCGTCGCCTGGGACGCTTCTTTTTCAAAAAAAAAATTATCAGTAAACAAACAAACGATCGCCATCGCCTACTGAAGAATGTCAAGTGATGGACACGTCATTCGTCATTGAAATCAGGTGTATTGTTGGTTGCATAGGTAAGGGTCCTATTATTTATTACTTTGGGGACTGATGTACAGGGTAGTGAGAAAGCAATAAGGGATAATCACAACGTAACAAGAAATAGAGTAGAAATGGGGCATTTTATAAGTTTGGAGATATTGGAAAATAAAAATGCTACAATTTTTTGTTACCACCTAAAAATAAAATATTTGAAAGTTTGAAGTATGTCTTATTATAAAATAGAACGTAATTATGAAAATATTTCATGGCTGACAATGTGAAAATTAAAAAAAAACAGAATATTAGCCATAGCTCTTTTAATTTTTGTAATAACTATGCCGAGTATTATATCTTTGGAAAGCTCAAAAAATGGCCGATTTGATAAGGCCACAGCCAACTATGATTTACATTTCAAAAAACACAAGTTTTTGTCATATCTCAAAAATCACAAATAACATAAAAAATTGGATCAGATTATCTTATTAAGCCCAAAATTATCTACAATTTTTGTCTGTACAGTTTTTCTGTACAATCAGAAGTAACGGAGCTACAGAGATCTGATGAAATAGCAAAAAATCACTCTTTTCAAAATATCTACTCACTTTTTTCAAAATCCAAAAGGGATATTAGATTGAGCATTCAAAACTGCAATTCTTTCCCCATTTAACCTTTGTTGTAGCTCTGCTAGTTTCCGAGATCCCCATAGTGGGCATCGAAAAAACACACACTGTATACAAGTGAAGCTAATAAATGCGTGTTAAAAATTGGAACTCCCAAAAAAAGTTAAATGAATATTGGCTCTATTCGGGGGCGGGGGGAGGTCACAGCAGGCTGGGGACGCACCTATCATTTCAGTTGAATATACCTAAAGTTACCCCAAAAGCACATCGAGTTATGCAACTGTGCCAAGTCTGAAATTTCTATTTGAAAAGAAAATACAGGGCCGTCTTCATCTGAAGTGGGTGACACTGTAGATACCCAGACTTACTAGACTCTGCATGTTTCTACTAGTCCCGGGTAAATTGCTGCTTGGTTTTCTCCAAGTCATGGATTGGAAAGAGAAATGTTCTTCGAGATCAGAATTTTCATTCTCTTTTGGCTGCTGAGATTCAACAGGCTGAAACAGATCATCATTTCACATTATTATTATTACCTGTAATTTTGATTACAATTCAAATCATTTCATGTAATTAATTACAATACAGTAAATAGTGGCTTTATAGGAGTAAACTTGGACTAAGCCTCCACATCTAATATTCTGCTGATAGTACCTACATATGCAAAACACCACCCACTTAAATATTCCAAGACAATATACTGCTCAGAAAATGGTAAATAAGCTCTTAAGTACATTACACCATAAGGGACCCTTCAGGGAAGCCCAGAGAAACAGTTTTAAAAATACATATTAATCATTGCTCGTGATATTAAAAGACAAAGTTATTACTACTTTATTTTCTCTTACAAAATAAATTCAAAGTATTTTCTAAAATTTACTTGTGGCGCAAACAGATACATTTAATTTTTAGTTGGGTTTTTCGCCACCAAACTGATTGAAAGACAACTTTTTAAAGTTGCCTCGAAAATTCATAAATTCTTAACACTGAATGAACGAAACTTTAAACGTGTAACTCAAAAAATAACTTCAACAAATTTGTTTCAACATTCAAGTTGCCTTTTAACCAGTTTGGTGGCGAAAAACCCAATTAAAATTCAATGAAAGTAATTGATAATTCAGGACATTTTCTGACATATTATTAAAGTATAACATTGCATGTAGTACATAGTATTATTATTACTATTATGCTTAAAGTTATCATTTTTCTTGCGGGTACCGTATTCCTTTCTTGTGTTTATTATCCAAAAATCTTCTCAAAAATCACAAAAAGCACTAGGCAACTACTTGCACTGTTTTTAGATGATGGCCGCGAATGTATAACACTATGTTGTATTTTTTTTTATGGAAATACAAACAAAACACTCATTATATCACCGCACATTTAAAGCGGTGTGATTCCAAACATTAAGGACCTTTTGGTTTTCTCCAGCTGATAATTTCACTCGAAAGGGGTACTCAGCCTGATAATCCACCGCCAGGAATACCGCATAAAGCTGTAAAAGTTTAGTCTATTGTGCAATGACTGATGTATGAGTTTAAACAAAGTAGGGTTGTCGCGAAATCTTGGAGCTGCTTCTTCTATCTGGGCACATAACTGGGGTTCATTGTCTATCTCTGATTCATAGACAATTTTTTCATGAATCCCCAAATACAAAAATCCAATGCATTTAGAGCCGGACTTCGAGCGACCCATCTCGCAGGTCCTCTAGCTAGTAACACTGATATGAAGGCAGCGAACATTTAACATTGCTTTTTTTAATGGAAATACGAACAAATCACTTGTTATTTCACTGCAAACTTGCAGCAGCGATTCCACCAAATTCGTACTTCATTGTTAGTCAAAAAAATGGCCAACGGGTCTGGAAAAATGTGCAAGAGCTCCGTCGTGCGCGGAGTACTTCTGACGACAGATCGTCAAAAACAGCAAGACAGCAGAACAATATCGGTTAGAATTAGAACAACGTTCGTATTATACACGTCCACATTTTGGAAACAGAATTCGAGGCGAAGGCGTGATCACCTGTCTAATCCCGTGCGACTCACGTCCGTGCAATCCCTTCCCCCACCGTCCACTACTCAATGTTGCTGTTTATGGCTACATGTCGTCAAACTGAGGGCTTTTTCACTTCATGAAAGTGTGGTGACGATTTTTCAAAAAGAGCTATTTTTTTATACCATTCGGGATATTTTCCACATAATGAAAATAAGAAATAAAGAAAAACCTTTTAAAGAACTAGTTTTTATTTGAGCCATGTACTAAAACGAGTAAAATAAGTTTAGATTTTCGTAAAGGCAAGTAGGTACCTAATTTAATGCCAAATTCTGAAATTTCGCAACTAATTAATTTTATTGGACAGTGGTTAGTTAATAAGCAAGTACCTACATACACTTGCCGAAGTATGTATTTTCTTTACAATTTGCGTGGCAAGCTTTTTTAATTTCAAAATTTGGCATTGAATTACCTTAACGAAAACCTAAACTTATTTTATTCATTTTAGTACCTACATGGTTTAAATGTGCTTTTTAGCATTTTTTATTCGCATGTGACGAGGTGGTAAATATATTTAGTCCGAAATCTCGGGGCCTCCGCTATCTTGGGATATCCGCCATATCAGATTTAGTATGACATCTTTCACTTTATCGTTTTCTAGTCGCCAAACCCTTTCATTTCATACCCATGTCAAGGAGGTTGTGAATAAATAGGAAATCCGCCATCTTGAATGTAGACGTCACTCACTCTGTCTTTTTCCCCTTTCATTTTTTGATATCCATATCAAGGTTGTTATAAAAGGAAAAAGGTAATCTGCCATCTTGGAGCAGTGGCCATTTTGAATCAATTACAATATTGGGTTTGTTCCAGAATAAACTGGTTCAGAACTATTGTTGGAACAAAGCTATTGAGTAGATTAGATTGTAGTGTCACCAGCACCAAAAGTGTGCGCAAAATTCCAGTTCAATCGGTTGGGTGGAAGAGGTTTAAAATTCAGTTGCAAAATTTGTCACACACATAAATACTAACATACTAACAGGTAAAGCTAAATAAAAGTTTATAAACAAAAAAATAAGATTAAAGCAAAGTTTATTTTTTTATATTTTAGTTGGATTACCTATAAAATTTGTTTTTGAAAAAAAACATTTTTTTAATTTGGGAGCCTAAAAACAAACGACTGGTTTCATTTTTTTTAGTTTCAACCTGAAGATACATACAAAATAAATAATCATATTCTACATATTGTGCAACACAGAATATTTAAGTTTTATGGGTTGCTTACTGTCATTGCAACTGTCATGTCAAGTGACTACAAATTGATGACTTTTCACACCAGTCTGTGATGGTTTTTCATTTCGTCAGTCTGGCACTGGCAACATTGCTATTTCCCTCTCACAGGCGCAGTCGGTTTCTAGTATATAGTCTAAATAACTAATAAACAGTTTTTACATTTCCGATATTTGGGAAATGCGTATTTCGTGGCGCATCCGGCAAGAATTGTTTCCTGCAACCGGTCTCTGAAGTATTTCGAAATGTGACATATTTCTTTTGGGACTAAAAGTACTGTTCGTAATGGGAAAAAGTACATTATTTTGAAGGCATGCAGCGGCTGTTTTCACTAGTACTATCTCTTAATAAAAATCCCGTATCGGTGTTTGAACAAATCGCACGATTACAATAATATTTATTCTAAAAATCTACCAAAGCCTAACTATTCAAAAATAAGAAAATACTCGATCAGAAGTGTACGTTTGCTTCAAAGGTGCAGCTAATTAGGATAAAAAGTTGCTGCCTAAAAATCAGTTATAAAGCAGGTAGGTAGGTAGGTACCTACTTCGCAAAAGACTCAACAACAAATTTACGTTATTTAAAAAGAGGCTTACTTATTGTTACGACAAAACATTGAATTAAAAATGTTGAGTTTTCTAAAAGATATTATTGTAAGTCTCGGTAAAAGTTATTTGTACTAGCATTCTTTACATTTCCACTGTCTAGGTACTTGAAGTATCAGTATAGTGATAAAAAGTGGCGTGTTCGTTAAATTGTGTGTGCGCATGAAGAAAGCAATAAACAGTTTGTGGCATAGTAAACGACATCATAAAAAATATGGATACCTGCCAACAGGAATTATCACCAACATTTCCTAAAGATCGAGTGAAATTTTTTTTTTAGTTTTTCCGGCTTTATGTGCGTCCCCGATTACATGGTTAAAGTTAATGTCCTGATGACCAATACACCCCATAGTCTTTTAAAAATACAATCCCGTGGATCTGATAACACTGTGACACTGATAACCATATTGCGGCAATTGTTTTATGTAATGATCTTGCGCAGCAAAATGCTTTAGGTCAGATCTGTGGTAGCTTAAACTTCTGCGGTTAAACGTACTGGCTGTGGTAGTAGGTATAGGTAAATTGAAATTTGTTTGAAGGTGAGGCAATAAATATTATCATTTATTCATTGAATTTTTAATTGGGTTTTTCGCCACCAAACTGGTTAAAAGACAACTTTTTCAAATTGCCTGGAAAATTAATAAATTCTTAACAGTAAATGAAGTCAACTTTGAACGTGTACTTCGAAAAATAACTTCAACAAATTTGTTTTCTGAGCTTTCGGACAATAAATCTTCCTCGTTTCTCAAAGATCATGTCATGTCAAAGTGAAATGACAGATCAATATATTTCAGGTTAAAATGTCATGACAACAGAAACAATAGCCTAGCCACCTGTCTGTTATTGTACCGTGTCCTATCTAATTATCTATACTAACTTCACTTTTAGACCGTCAGACAGTGACAGATTTTCCTTACTGATTTTCTCATTTATGCCGTGGAGAGGGTTGAAAGGTACATCGATGCTGAGTGGGAAAATAGTAATTTTAAGTTTGGCCCCCGGGGAAAACATATGGAAAATTCGATTTTTCAAAACAGAAAAAAAAGGTACTAATTCTCACTTATGCCATGTTCACCGTATGATTTCTTATACTATTCCGACCTCGAAAACCCAAAGGCATAAGTGTAGCGTGTGGAAAAAGGGTTGAATTAAATGTTTGGCAGATCACACAAAAAATTACTTGGTTTACTGACTCCGTCAATGATGCCATTCGAAATGGTGAAAACTTATATCCTCACTAGCCCAAAAATTGATTGGCAGAAGTGACGTGTGGGGAAAAATGCACTTTTGGGTCGGAAAATAAGTCGCAAAATTTTTTTTTTCCTCATCTGATTTTGTCAGGGATAAAATGAATTGCAATAAAACTTTCTATAGTTTCAGAGGCATAAGTGCAGAAATCAGTTGACGAAAAAAAAAAAATTCAGACTTATTTTCCCCACACGTCACTTCCGCCAATCAATTTTTGGGCTAGTGAGGATATAAGTTTTCACCATTTCGAACGGCATAACTGACGGAGTCAGTAAACCAAGTCAACATATCTAGTCAACTCATTCAAAATCTTCCATAAATAAATTGCTTATAAATGGTGATAAAGGAGACCCCAAAACGACAATCACTTTCGCTGTTTTTGGATTGTGCTTTCACTTGTAACTTTTTTGAGGTCATTTTTTTGCCTTGCAGGTTCATCATTTTAGTGCCCCTTCTCATTTGCCAACAAAAGTGTACACTTGTTTCGTTTACTGTTAAGAATTTATAGCGGTTTATAAAAAGAGTACCTAGTTAGAGGTGTTTGCTCACTAAAATGTGTCGCAGGCAAATGTTTTTTTCTCAGTGGAGCAGCGCTTTATCTACAACTCTGGTGAGGTCAACGGTGAACTTGGGGTTCAGGCAGGGCAAACATTTTGCCATGCAAGGCAACGTCCTGCCTGCCCCCCTAGCTATGGCCCTGTTTTGAAATATTGCATTTTCAAATTTAATCTAAATTTATTTAACTTGGGTCTGTGGATTTCGTGATAAAGATAGATGATTGATGCAATAAGCAAGCTTTGCAACAGAGGCCTCCTTACGGACATGTGTCAGAAATAAGCGAGTCTCCATTTCTATTTACAGAAAGACAGACAGTAATTTAAGCATAAATTTGGTTGTAATACAATCTCTTCGCTATGTAGATTAATGTACAATCAAATAAAATGCACATTATTCATGTATTCAGAAGATATTTCGCTAAAAAGCGAGTCTCCTTTTGACACATGTCGATAAGGAATTGTCTGTATTACTCGTTAGTCTGTGCTAGTAGGTAAGAATTTCCGTAGAATCTAAAAACACTTCTAATATTTTACAATTCCAATTTAAGGTTCCTTTCATTTCATCAATTGTCTATCTTTATTACAAGATTCACAAACTCAAGTCAAATAAATTTAGTATGAAATTTGAAAATGCAATATTTAAAAAAGGGTAGGTAAAAGATAATAGTGTAAGGTTTTATATAAGATGCTTCCTTAATAATGGGACAGACAGCAACTGCATATATTTTGGGCCAAAATATTATGACTGAGCTTACCAACTACTGGTGAAATCGCAATAGTTACTGAGATACAGGGCATTGTAGTTCTATTTTTGCAAATGAATTATGGCAATATCTGCCAAAATAATCAAGCTGCTGGACTGAAATTTGGCACTGCTGTGTTTTTGGGTGTGGAAAATAAGCTGAAATGTCAATCACTTAAATAACCTCAAAATGTAAATCACTTGCGCTGTTTTTGGAGTGTGCTTTCATTTGTAACTTTTTTGAGGTCATCTTTTTGGCATTGCAGGTTCATCATTTTAGTGCACCTTTTCATTTGCCAACAAAAGTGTACACTTTCGTAACGATAAAGGCAACTGTTGACACCAACATTCGGAAATCAAAATTTTCGCCAACCACTTTCACATTATTTTTTACAGATGAACTGTACATTCCAAACAAAGAAAAAATCATCATTGGTTT
Source organism: Pseudeuparius sepicola (assembly GCA_963920635.1). Taxonomy (NCBI): domain Eukaryota; kingdom Metazoa; phylum Arthropoda; class Insecta; order Coleoptera; family Anthribidae; genus Pseudeuparius; species Pseudeuparius sepicola. Next base: position 40,825,451 of record OY987303.1, on the reverse strand, counting down.
TCTTGAAATAGGATGTCAAAATTTTATCAAATTCAATAAGTTCCATTTTGACAGGGTATAATTTTTGGTACATTGTTCATACAGATTTTTTCTCGCTTTGAATGGTACACAGTTAATCCTGCTACATTTGAAAGTGGTAGGTGAACATTTCTTAATGTTGGAGTCAACAGGTGTTTCTGGGTCACATTTGCCAATTTCAATGCAAACGGTTGACTTTATTGTTATGAAACAAATATACAATTTTGTTGGCAAATAAAAAGATGCACTAAAATGATGAACTAGCAAGGCCTAAAATATAACCTAAAAAAAATTACAAGTAAAAGTGTAACGAAAATTTAGTCTAGTTTTTGTTACGACGTTTTAAGTGCATTGTTTCATTCCTATTAATTCGTCACACCCCGTATACACGTACCATTTTTAAAAATGTTGCCCTAACATCTGCAACCGTCTATACAAGCTGATGTATAATATATTGCCTACTCGATGTAGAGCTTGTGTTCTTAAACAAACCATTTATTAAAGGGTATGTGCCGGTTGCAAAAGTGTTTAAATTTCATTCATCAACTGAAGGTATGAATTATTAGAACAATTATATTGTTGTAAACACTGTCTGAGATAAATCACAGCCAATATTCACTTTATTCAGTTATGCGATTGATTAGCGCCACGGTGTTGATTCCGTGTACTAACGTCACTCTTTGTTTCCGACAATTCTTACTGGTCTAATATTGGTGGTAGAGTTTGGCAGAATTGACAGTGACCTGTCATCTGGATTGTCACTCGTGGTATTTCCGATTGTTTTTCTAAAGTAGGTTTAGCTTTTCAAACCTTCTAAAGTGTTCTAGTAGGCGGAAGTCGTCATCTTGCAGAAAAGGTTATAAATAGGCCCGGCAACAAGAATTGGAGGACTTCCCTTTCGAACACTCGTGGTAAAAGTCGCGTTGGGCGAAATTCGGCATTGAATTTTCTGTATCGAAATTTCCATGTGAAAATCTCTGTTCAAGCCTAATTTCCCACTTTATGGTCAGCTTAAGGCTATACAGGGTTAACTATGACTTAGTACAAAAAATTTTACCACGTGCGAAGGGTGGCTTAAGAAAACATAGAAAAATATTTTTAGATTTTTTTTACAATCTTTAAAAAAAAGGGTAAAAACCCCTATTTTCCCTGTAAATCTCCACCTCTAATGACGTCATCCAATATGGCTTTGGAAGTGGAAGTGATTTTCCGCGGTGTTGTCGTTGATTTAAGAAGGGTGAAAATACCTTTTTACTCAAATTTAAAAAATACATAAATAACAATCGATTTGAATCTGTATACTAGTCTCGCGGAAAGCGGAGTACTGCTTGACACCACAAGCCATCTCCCTTAATACCTCCGCAGCTCCTCTGATGAATTCTTGTCCACCATCTAACCTCACCTGAAGTCTCGGCGCTATGAATTAAGCGACGTATCGGATGGGTTGAGTCGATGAAAATACTTGGACAACTTGTCGGGCAGTTGTCCTCCTGCCAAGGAACATTTGGGCGGTAGCTGATGCGTCAAGTCAACCCGCCGACTGCTCCCCGTCCCCGCCTGGCGGGCAGACGGAAAACCACTCCTTCCGTCACTTCACAACTTACTAGCTAGGCAACTGTACATACAAGTAGAGGTTGGGGTGGTGCGTAATAATTATCGATAGCGATATCGATGTCAAAGTTAGATTAGTTGATTGCGTCTTTAAAAAAATAATTTTCATAAGCAATCTTATTGAAAATATTCTAAACTGAACAAAAAGAATTCTGTGATTTCTTAATGCCGGCGTTATTGGACTGAACGCTTTGCAATACCTACTGAACGTCTATGTGTATCGAATCGATACATAGTTTTGTTTGACGTCGCATCTCTAATTTTGCGTGACACTTCACACTAGTTTCGCTAGTAGCCGACGGAGGGCATTTGCGAATGTAACCTCGCGTTATTTCCCACTTTGGTCTTGGTTTTCGCGACAAAGTTCAGCGTCTTTGTGAAAATGCCGGAGTATTTGAACGCCGAGTTAACGGACATGGTTATCATGTACGGGAGATGCAATGAAAGTGCACATCGAGCTGCAGCGGAATACCGTATTCGTTTTCCTAATAGTGCAAATATGCCTAACCCACGTACTTTCATGAACGTTGTACAATGTATGCGAAACACTGGTGTTTTGCAAGCTCGAAGGGGTGGACCTGGAGGGCAAATGAATATGGACGATGTTGAGTCAGTGCTTGATTTGGTGGAAGAGCAACCTTCCATAAGCACTACAGCTATTGCAAGGAGATTGGAAATATCTCAGAACAAGGCAAGAAAAAGAAAACCAATAAAACCGACTTCTACCAAAGACTATCCCATGTAATGGGATTGTCTTTGCTTGCACCTAATACCTACATAAAATTTAAAATGTAAGAATAAAGTTATTGACAGGCATGGAGGATTCTAAGGGAAAACGGCCTTCACCCTTATCACATACAAAAGGTCCAAGCATTAGAAGCAAATAATTTTCCGGTGTGAATGACCTACTGCACTTGGCTACATGATCGAATCGCTCAAGACCCAAACTTTGTTTTCAACATTCTTTGGACTGACGAATGCTGCTTCACACGTGCTGGGGTTTTAAACACGTATGTACATTTTTACTTAGTTAGCTTTTTCTCTTCCATCTTATCTTTTTTATTTATTATAAAATTGGCTGTGTCAATCCTACCGCATTCGCCAAAATTGTGAATATTTCTAATTTCTGTTTTTTTTTTAGACACAACAGCCATATTTGGTCCGATGAGAACCCACGTGCTGTTCGGAGGTTTAATTTCCAACGTCGGTTTTCCATCAATGTTTGGGCAGGAGTTTATGGAGATCGATTAGTTGGACCATACATTATACCGGAAAATTTAAACGCTGAACGATACTTGGATTTTCTGACAAATGTTTTGTATGATAATTTGTCACTACAAGTACTGCATGACATGTGGTTTATGCACGATGGTGCACCAGCCCATTTTGCGAGACCTGTTCGTGCACTTTTAGACGACCAATGCCCAACCGTTGGATCGGACGAGGAGGGCCAATTGGACTAGCGACATACCAAATCAGTTGTAAATACGTTTGCTTTGAAGTAAATAATGGTAGATATTATATTTATGTATTGATGAGATAAGGTCTGCCTGACTAATAGGTGAAACTAGTATTTATAATTATCTAGACACTTATTACGCAGTATTTATATACTATGTGTAGTACTTAATCTGTTATACAACTAAAGAAACAATAATATACTTACAATTACCAATACCAATCGCACAATCTGACAAACGCCCAAATCGGTCAAGAGTGTGCCTCACCTTGTTTGACATAACTGGTGATGTGTCTTTTAGAAGCAATTTTTCGCTGTTTTTAAGTGTTTCTTAAGTATTCGTCGGTTTAAAATGCTTCTATAGACAATTAAGTTATACGTTATGGGCAAAAAAAGTGTATTGTTTGCAAATCAAGCAACTCGCCAAAGGAGGTTACATATCATGCGTAAGTACATAGGCGTACCTAGTTCGGGGCACGATAAAAGATACCTTTACCACCAGAGGGAAAATAATTCTCAACATGGGTATCAAACGAAAGGGCCCGACGGGTAGAAAACAATAAGGTGAATGAAGTCATAATAAATCTAATATGGCGGCCTCCCCAAGACGGCGGATTGCCTAATTCTTCACAACATCCTCAACATGGGTATCAAATGAAAGGATTTGAGGCATCTTAACGAAAGCCTAAACTTATTTTATCCGTTTCAGTTCATGGCTTAAATAAAAGCTTGTTTTTAAAATGTTTTTATTTTTTATTTTTTTATATTGTGTTCGCCGAACAATCCCCAACTAGTAACTGTCAATAACATTGATAAGTTTGAATTTTAGAATTGACGCGTACTAGTTGTACCTGGGGTCACACTTCAATTTTTATAAAAATGAGATATAAAGGCAAATATATTTTTTCCTATTTTTATAACTATTTTAAAAAAATAAGAGGTACGCCACTGCTTTGTAATCGTTAGCACCATCTGTCACCAGAACTGTAAACATCATTTTTTTTATTATGGGAACAAACTTGCCAAAACAAAGCCAGTTCTACGTTTTTTATTTTTCTGAGATAATAACCAACTCGTTGGTTAGTATGTAAACTAACCAATTCCCTTTGGTTAATTTGTTAGAAAAGTGAGGTTATGTTTATGGCAAGTGAGTGCTGTTATTGTTTACTGTGTCTTGATTCCGGATATACGTGTAATAGCATGTGCCACAACAGTGCAACTTGCTCCAATAAATAATATTTTTGTTTGTTTGGTGGTTTCAATGTTTTGAGTTTTATTATCAATATTTTGACACACAAACTAAATAGTATTTTTATGTTTTTTTATATACTGTTAAGTAGTAATTACAATGTAATGTTGTACCTAAATAAACTTTATTTTCTATGAAGAATTATTTTACTATCGAAAATTATTAACCAAAGGGAATTGGTTAGTTTAGGTCAGTTTACATACTAACCAACAAGTTCGTTATTACGTAAGTATTACTAGCAATATTAGTTCACACTATATCCAACTACTGTGGATAGTTTGTAAACCCCAGTTAATTTGTGTAATTTTCTGTAGTTTGTACTTTAGCGACCAATCTTATATAGTTTGTAAACTAGCTGGATAGTATACAAACCAACCAATATCCCTGGCTAATTTAGTGAAAAGAAGATTTTCCATCAAAATAACCAGACATTTGGATAGTTTGTATACTATCCGGCTAGTCTATAAACTAGCCAAATAAACACTTTAACCATAACATATATACATATGAAATAAAACCGTTAAACTGACCCATTGGGTGACTTACCTGTTGAGTTAGAGGAGAAGACATCAATGAGTTAGTTAAAACGCTCTGAATAGATTGCAATATTTTCAGCCTGAGAGTGTCTGACCCAATCATTTGCAAGTCACGAAACAGTTGAATGAGGAAATGTGGCCTTGCCTCATTTGCAGAAATCAGTGATGCCACCTCCTTGTAAACATTATCTCGAAGTTCCTCAAACAGCTTGCTCCTAAAATTCAGAACGTTCTATTTCAGAGAATAGTCATGGAGACAGTGATTTTTTTGGTACTAATTTTCACAGTCAGTGATGTCAATAGATTGTTGCAATGTGCGAACTATTTGACATTAATTTTTATATTTAAAATTACGAGTAATTTAGTTCTGTCATGTTTAAAAGAATAATTTATTACACGTATAATTTTGATCACCATGCACATTCAACAAAATTTAGAAATAATTTCTATTTGCAAAAAGAACATAAGTTACAAATCAATATTTCGAAAAGGTATATTAGAATATAATAAATCGAATAAAGATATAAAAGATGAAAATAGTTTTAAAAATTCAAAAATAAATTAAAAATTTGTATTTTACATTGCAAAATTAATAAAGTTTAGATAATATAATAATATTACTTAATATAATACTACGATAAATGATAAACTTGTATATTATAGCGTATATTATATATTACATATATATATATATATATATATATATATATATATATATATATATACTATATATTTTTACTTTTTAATGCAATTTGGTTTAAAAGAAAGCCGTTGTTTAAAAAATAATTTATTTTTATATTTAATTTTTTGGTCTTGATCATTATAATTGGAAAAACACAAAAGGTAATACGACATCTTAGGGTGTCCACCATATTGAGTTTAGAATGATGTGATGGAGCTTATCATATTCTAGTCGTCAAACATTTCATTTGATACCCATATTAAGGAGGTTCTGAAGAAGAAGAGAAATCCATTGAAAAACTAAGCTTGCTGTGCAAAACAAATTTTTTATCTTAGTTACCAGCTATCAATTACTAATACCATAGCCTCCTACGATTACGGCTCCCTTTCTGGCCTGCTCAATCGGACCAAAAAACCCGTTCGCGTACTTCGAGGAGTTGACTGCAAGACAGAGCTACATACCATTCCTTCTGTCACGATGACATTTACTCTTGTCCTTGTCGCAAATAAATCAGCTGTTGTCAAAGGACCAGTTTCACCTTCTCTTAGCTCGTATTTTCGTTTTTCCAAAGTTTATCATTTGCGGTTATTATTCCTAGTTATATCCTGTGTTATTTATTGTAGTGTTTTAGTGCACTTCACAGAAATATACCCGATAACCAGAGCTGTGTGTCGTTTTTTGGATTCTCAGTCATGTTATTGTATAAAATATGCTGTGGTTGTATTCAGTGGCGAATTGTCGCTTTGAGCAATTACCTTTCTTTGAGCATCAAACTTAAAACTTGAGTCGAAGCAATTGGTGCTGGAACAGGTATAATTTTAAAATAATGTTACTGAGTTGTGTTTAAAATCAGTTTTGTATGTAGGAATATTTCTTCATCTTGTAGAACAAGTGGATGGCTTATTTATCTGTTTCAAAGAAGACTGTTTTAGAATGTGCAAAAACAACAAGGTAATTAAAGCCAAATTCAATTCCCACCATTTTTATAGAGGCGAGTAGGTATATTTTTATAATACTCTTAATTTTTAGTGTGGCTGTCAATGGTCAACGAGAATACAGAGCTGGTTTAGATCCATCGATTTAGTACCTAGTATGAAAATTAGTAATTAGATCCAAATAGCAACAAATCCCACATAAACATATCGACACAGAGTTTACATATAACATACCATAGTGTAAAGTTCTACTTGAGGTTCCACGATGAGTATCGATCTGCTTGGAAGAAGGACTAGAGTACATTTTGTGAAGAAATATCATGAAATATGTGGATGCTATGTGTACACCCTCTGTATGTACTCTCAATGTATGTACTAGTAACTTTTTTACAGCATAAAGTAATTATTTTCTCTTTATATTTCAATAATACCCAACTATTTATCTTTTTACAATAGTTGTACACGTCAATTTCAGAGACGGATTGAGATGCCAGAGGAGAAGCCTGTCCTAAACATTCAGATTTATTTTATTATAATATACAGTGAAACCTCTCCTAGCGGACACTTCTCTTGAACGGACATCTCTCTTGAGCGGACATTTTTTCTAGAACCAAACAGACATACGTTTTAGCACGTACAGAGTTCTCCCACGAGCGGAGTCTCTATTGGACGGACGCGGACAGTGTAATTTTCCCAGAAATAGATTAAAGACTATCATATGCGGACACGAAACTCTAATGAATGGACTTATTTAATTCGGGAACATATCCAGAGCTGTATTTTCAGCTCGTGTGTGGAATAAAGATGGAATGATAGCCCTACTCAATATAGTGCAATAAAATAAATCACCATCGAAGTCGTGTCACGGACCCCGCAATAGGGGTGGATTTGCAAACATTATTTTGCAATTTTTTTTCTTATGTGTACATTATTACATTCTCTACAACTTTCCCTTATGAAGTTTTTTTAACTTCAATACTTCAGGAGATATAGGTAAAAGATCACCACTAGCTAAAGTGCTTTATAAGGGTGAAAAAAATTTCTTTAAAACAAGCTGATTTTTTTCAGGGTGCACTCCTAAGTACTTATACAAAAGATTACACGAAATCAGCTTGTTTTAAAGAAAAATTTTTTCACCCCTATAAAGCATTTTAGCTAGTGGTGATCTTTTACCTATATCTCGTGAAGTATTGAAGTTAAAAAAAAATTCATAAGGGAAAGTTGTAGAGAATGTAATAATGTACACATAAAAAAAAAACGCAAAAAAAATGTTTGCAAAACCACCCCTATTGCGGGGTTTGTAACACGACTTCGATGGTGATTTTTTGGGATTATACTCAGGACGCTACCCACAACCAACCCTGAAAATATCTACCTCGTAAGAATTTTTTTTTCTGCATGTATAATTTTCTTGGACTATTCATATAAAAACATACTTTGACATTATTTCGGTGAATTCTTTCAGTCAGCTTTTCCCATAAGCGGACACCTCCCACAAACGGACAATAAAGTTGGAACCATTGGTGTCCGCCTGTGGGAGGTTTCACTGTATTAATATACCGATGGTATTTTGGCAAAAGGACGAATATGCGTTTTGTGCAATCTAATAGAGGGACGTCTGCCACATTGTATAGCAAAAGGGCAAATTTGTAGTTATAAAAACATTAAATCTATTTTAAAAAAACCTGAAAATATTAGAGCGAATATTCATTTTTCAGAGCATCTAAAGGGCGAATTGGTATATTATGCAATACAATGGTGGGGAGCATTACAATTAGTGCTTTTTGTGAATAGCTTCGTTTTGACGAGTCCTACAAATTTTCTTTCTTTGTGAATTCTCGTTAATAGTCACTAATGCAGCGAACAGGGGTGAAACATGTCGATCGGGTGATTTTAAAATTTTGTATCATAACAATTAGTTGTTTAGTTGAATCGAGAGGACATTTTATAAAGAATGCGGAAAAATGTTTGTCCTACAAAAAAATAGTCTGGCCGACCTTGTCCCCCACCTAAAAAATGTCGAAATAACAAGATAAAAAAAACTTTATAATAACAAGCTGATTTTTTGTCTGGGGCTTACTAAATGTTTGTATAGTTGAATGCCAACATTGTCCTACAAATTAAATAGTCAGTTTTCTTAGTCCTACACTCAGAAAATGGAAAATCTGTGGAAGTTTTTTTAAATAATGACTGTAGGACAAGCATAACTCAAGGTAGATTAGTGTATTTCTTTCCCTAATAAAATATTGTCCTAAAAAATGAGTCTGTGTCGCTATTCCTACAATAAATGTTGATAAGGCATTGATAAATTTTTCACAGATTTTCCACTTTCTGAGTGTAGGACTGGGAAAACGGACTATTTAATTTGTAGGACAATGTTGGCATTAAACCATACAAACATTTAGTAAGCCCCAGACAAAATATCAGCTTGCTATGATAAAGTTTTTTGTCTCAGTCAGCCAGACTATTTTTTTTGTAGGACAAATATTTGACATGTTTCATGCCTGCGCACTGCCTTAGCGACTATTATCGAGAATTCTCGAAGAGAGAGAAGTTGTAGGACTCGTCAAAACGAAGCTATTCACAAAAATTCAGCCCGTTATGATACATAATGGAAACAGCCCGTCGGCCCAAGCACTAAATAATTATTAAAAAAATTTTGCCAATAAAAAATGTAAAAATATCAAAATGACAACAACAAAAATTAGCACTGCGTGAACTATTCTCAGGGAAATAATTTAAGATTTTTTGTCGCATTCAAAAATACTACTTTTTTTAGAGCTAGTAGATAATATCCATCCAATTATTGTTATTCTAGATACAACAGTATTAGATGAAAATTGAATGGTTTTTTCCCTGGAAATAGAGTCAGCAGGTTGTGAAAATGAAAGTACTGATCCTCAACTGATCTCTGTAGCTGCCACCTTTGATGAAATTTTGCCAAATAATGTTACTTGTACGGAATCTGCTGACGTGGATGGTGGGTCTTCTGTTGAAAAACTGTTAGCATCTACATTTGCCATACATAATTATTTTGGGTCTAACACAGATAATTATTTTATGTTTTATAATCAATTTTTTTACATATTTTGAAAGTAATAACATTGTAGTAAAAAATTTGGTTTTTATTATTCCTAATAATTACAAGTAGGCCAGGTACCCACCTACTACGGGCGAATTTACTAAGGGACGGAATAAGATGTGTCAAGAGGACAAATATCCACATTCTGTTTGTTTGTTTTTTTTTCAAAAAAATAACCATTTTTAAAAATAACACTTTATTTTATTATTTATGATAAAAAGGAAGCAACTTGTTGGAATAAAAGATACTTAAGTTAAAAGAAATACTGAAAACCCCCAATCCGTATTCGCCCTTTTGACTGTTGACATTATACCTTGGTAGAAGTTATAGGTACTTTTTAATTTTTTCTACGTGAAAGAGGCCCAATTTTCTGTCTCACGGGTAAGACAAAATAGTAAGTTACGTCACCCTATCTATGATGTATTTTTAATGGAATAAATTTATTGATATTAAAAGCATGTTTTGTTGTGTTTGTAGCCTATCACTGTGCAACATCCCAATATTTCCTGTAGAGAAATAACCTTACAACACACAGTCCTGATAATGTTTTTCTTCAACTGTTCGGACTGTGACCTCTTTTTACATCGTTTTGAGTGAAAAGCTTTTTTAACCAACTTACTTTTTCCAATAATTACAGAAAGCTCTATACATCACTCACTTTTTAAAATTTCTAAAGGGCGACATGTTAATTGTAGAGGGAATATATTACATTTTAAAATCAAACTTTTTTCATTGTAATGACGCATGTTATGTGGCCACTTAAAACATCTTTCTAATCCTATTGCCATTTAATTTTTTTGTGCTACTATACGCGCCTATGTCTAATAAAATCAATTTTCGATTCATTGTAATCGACAACATATCATTTAAAAATATTAGGGTAAATGCTTCGATGTCTTTGGCTTAATTTGATGTGTTTCCGATCCAAACAAAATACCTACAGGAAAAAACTGCTGGAAATTCTACATTTTGTAATAAGTACAAAATAAAAGTAAGTATATTGATAATAACAAAATATATTTGTAGCCTGCTGTTCATAGTCGAGGCATTTTTCAAGAAGGAATACGCAGCAATTTTTGACGTGTTGGCTATACCATGTAACGGAATTTTTTGTTAAAATTCCATTACTACGTTTTTAAATAATTATTAACAACCTTTGAACACAGTTTTGAGTATTTTGTTCTGAAGTCCAAATTCGAACCTTAATTCAGTCGAATATCAGTTCTCTAAAACTGTTTTAAGGTATCGATTTCTAGTGTGACGTAGTGAATCCGTTTTTAATAATTCAAGGTACATACCAGTTCAATAGGGTACACTGAGGCTATGTTCCGAAACCTGCTGAAAGTACTTAAAAAATCTTACTGAGGGCACTTAAAATTGGCGTTCCCAAATTAAAACCAGTGCTAGGGTAGATAATAAAACGGAACAGTTTTTAGCAGGCTCGCAAGCTTTTAGATCAAAGATGATCCAAAAATCATGTTTGTTTTTTATTAGGTACCTACCACAGAGAAAATATAATTTGTCACCTAAAACGTTTTGACATTTTTCATCGTTCATTATCATTATTTGTGAAAGTGGTGTATTCTGTGAGTAAGGATGCACAGAGAATTGTTAATCTCAGTGATAGTGGAAAATATTCAAAGTCTTATAGACTCTTCCAGCAGCAGCAGCAGTGATGATAACGATAACGATGAAATAATAATATCTTACCAAGATTTTTCTCCAAGCAAACGACCCCGAATTGAGAATTATGTGGAAAATGTGGTGTATTTATATTCATTTAGTGAATTTAAATCACACTTTCGGTTTGTATCTCCATTTTATTCATGATTTTAGACCATGTAATATCGTTGATTTCCTCCATCGACGGTAATATACCAAGACAATAATAATAATAATAACGGGTAGGTCAAATAATAATTTGTACCTAATATATTTTTAGTATGCATAGAACTACATTCGACTACATTTTGAATTTAATATTTAATGATTTAATGAAAAAACGCAACATCTCAAGAAGTGGCCGTGAAACAATATCTGCTGAAAAGCAGTTGTTGATAGCAATTTGGACATTTGCAACGCCCGATTCGTATAGGTAATTATTGAATTGAATTATGTAGGTATATATTAATTTAACTGTGATTATAGATCTGTGTGCGATAGGTTTAATGTTGGTAGAGCTACAGCAATTCGCTCCATACGAAGAGTCATAAAGGCATTATTAAAACTCAAAGATAGAGCTCAAGTTAGTGCAGGAGAATTAGAAACGTCTGCAGGATTTCCAGGTATACTTGGAGTACTCGACGGCACACACATCAGAATAGCAGCACCCAAACTCAATCCAGAATCATATATAAACAGAAAAAACTTTCACTCCATTCAATTACAAGTAAGTATTGCTGCAATGATTATATTTAATAGGGTCTTATATTTAATAGGTTCCTCTATAATTTTTCCAACAATTATTGTTATGTATGTTACTGTTTCGTAGGTTGTATGTGATGAAACAAGGAAATTTATTCATTGCTATGTTGGTCAGCCAGGGTCTGTGCATGATCAGAGAGTTTTGCGAATTTCCACCTTACAAGGAAAGTTAGATAGAGGTGTTAGTTTTGCTGCTAACACACATCTGATAGGAGATGCAGCATATGCACTGCATCCACATTTAATGGTCCCATTCAAGGATAATGGACATTTTAACAGAATTCAAACTAATTACAATTACTGTTTATCAGCAACAAGAATGTTAATCATAAGATCCATTGGACTCTTGAAGTGCCGTGTTCGAAGTTTATTTGACAGATTAGATATGAAACGAACAGATCTTATCCCCTATTACATAATAGCATGTTGTATTTTACATAATATATGCATTAATCTTAATGATATGATAGAAGTTCCAGTCGCTGTACCTAGCATAAATATAGAAAATAATAGCCGCAGAACCACAAACAGAACTGCCGAAAGGAAGCGTCAACAAATAATGTATAGCTTAGGAATAAGGACATAATATAATAAAAAAACATAAATAACACAGTTGTTTGTTAATTTTATTTATTTATTTGGTATTTATTTATCTATTTTGTTTTAAAAAAATTCTAACAAATCATTCAAGTGGTCAAATCTTTCCATTTTTTCTCTATGTTGTCGCTCTCTTTATTCCTGCCTCTCTCTTCTTACTTCAATTAATTCACCTATGTGGTTTTCTAACTTTGCTCTTTTGCTTGCACGAGAAGGGCCAGTTGGTGTGTCTGTAAGGGCAGAGGAGAGATCTTTTTCTGCTTGTTGATCTAATTCGCTATTTCTGTCTGACGATAATGTTGACAAAGGGGTGGCCCACGGTTTGTCCCCAAATATTTCATCAAGTGTCTGAAAAAATTAAAAACAATTATTATTTTAGGCAACCAACTGCCAGAAGCAAAAGTTTTAAAGAACCGCAAAGTTATTGGATCCATTAATACTAAATATTCTTACCTCATAATATTGCCAGGTTCTCTTACTATTGCCAGTTTTATTATTGTGATCTTTAACACTCTTATAAGTCCTCTTTAGAGATGCCCATTTAGTTTGACATTGTTTTTCAGTAAAGATGTATCCAAATGATGCCATGTGCTCTGACGCCTTTTGCCACAAAGTCTTTAACGGAAGGTTTTTTCTCTCCACAGACTTATAAAAATTAACCAACAATTTTATCTCCTTCTCATTCCAAAAAAAATGACCTATTGCCTCCTGCAGTGCTATCTGATATTTCTATATAGGGTTCTGCAGTATTGTTTCTATGTAAAGTGTTTTCAACTTCATTTCCACATATAATCAATAAGGATTCCTCATTTTCGTCGGTCCTTGTTTCTTGCGGTTTCCTCACATCATGTAACAGTTTTGTAGCAAAAACCACGTCTAAAATCAAAAAGCACAATCTATTATTTAAAATAGGAAGGCAAGTATGTACAGCAGGTGCAGCAAAAGACTGCGTTTGGAGGGAGAGGAATAAGACAAACAGAGGTCCAAGCACCTGCCCTATAGTATGGGGCACGTCACGTTGAGTTTTGTTGTAAACAATACCGACAAAGCGTACAATACAGTGCCTAGCCTTCCTTCAAATGCAGTTTTTCAGTGCGCTTGCTATACAAATAACTATATCGAATATTATATAAACTTGCCTATACATTTGATTTGAATTTGATGAACTTACCAGTTTGAGCTTGTTGATATTCTTGGTCTGTAACTGGTATTTCGTAAGCAGAATATTCTTCTCTGTCAAATAATTGTAAAACCTTCATTTTATAAACCGCAGTTCAAAGTTTTTGGTCTTAATTTTATTTTAGGAATAGCTATAACAGTAACTATTTACATATTCTTCTTATATTTCTTGCGTTTTAGTCTGATTTTTTTGTTTATTTACACGTTTATCACTTGTTTTCTTGTTTATCACACAAAATATAAAGATTAGTTCGTCACGTCGCTCACAAAACGTAAAATTCGGTCATTTCCATTAAAACGCTGAGACACCTCACCTATTCGCGTTTAGCATTTTCAGCAGAGAAATGTTATTTGAATGATTAGTATAATGACATTTTACATGGCGCTGTCAGCGCTGTATTTTTAATTTCGGAACACGATTCTGCGTCAATCAGTACTTTCAGCAGGTTTCGGAACATAGCCTGATTCACGCTTGGTAGGAACAGTTTGGTTCAGTCATGGATCTATTGCGGTCAGCGCTTGGATTCAAGTAATCTATTCAGAGTACACTGGCTAGGTTGATTCCAAAAACCAGTGTCGTCTATCCGTGTACGCAGAATTTTAATTCGAAGATTCTAACCATATTATTCTGTGAGACACTATAAAAACGAAGTGTCGGCTGCCACTAGCTCTCTCTATTTTTCCAATCTCCAAGGGGCAAGTGTCCGTCAGGTAACAAAATAACATCAGGTGGTTTTGCAAGATTCTTTATCTAACTTTATCGCCTGCCTGATGCTATTTTTCGATTATTTTATGTGCGTTTCTTGTGTAGATTAATTTGTTGAACTTGATTAACGATATATTTTTTTATTTCATGTGAGTTGCCGGCCATTCAGTTTTTTGGAGTTTTCGAGGTCGAGGAGCCACCGACCATTTTGTAGGTCAAGGCGACGCACATAATAAGTCTACACCTGATGGAGGGCCCCTGTTTTTGTAATATATTTATCGTTCTGAAATAATTTGGGTCAAATTTAACGTAAATTTTTTATTAAGATCACCGAGAGCAGCATATTTTCATAGCTGATTTTGACTAATAACTGTCGTTACAGTTTTTGCAAATTTAAGTCACTCTGTAGGTATCGTAACCTCACTTAGTTGAATTTTTTGTCGTTTGCAAACTTGCAATATTTTTTTATTAACTTAAACGGCAAATATTTCATTATTTCTCTTTGGCTCGCAATTAGTCAAGCCAAGTTTGTATTTTCTAATTTTCATTTAATATAATGGGAGGGAAGTGTATTCATGAATATACAGTAGGGATTTAAAGTATTTTTTTATTTAACTATTTATTACTGTCACATTTTAAGTAACGTCATTAATTAAGTATAAGTTTTCTTGTAAACAAACGGTCTGTGAGACATTAGCAGCACTTACTTAAGGTCGGAGCACAGTCTAATTTGCCCGAATTATTCTTTCATGCGCAACTGCACCTGGAATGTACATCGAGCTGCCTAGTCGTCCGAGCCTTCCCCATCTGCTGACCACAAGCTCAAGCATCCACCGCTACACTTGGCAAGAAAAACTGAGATACTGAGCTACTTCCATCGCGCGCCTGTATAGTGGCTGTGGGACTGTCGACACTTGGTCGCAGAGTGGTCGGGACGTTATCGGAACCTGGTTCGACAACTTCATCGATACCCAGTGGAGTGCTGTGGGCTACTCCTGGACGAACCAGGCGTACATGTAAGGTCTTTCTAAAGTAAAAGCATTCCATGATTAAGATCTTACGTGCAGAAGATTAGACACTTGTGTTTCCATTAGACTTTCACACTTTTCGTGTAGTGCTAAGTAGTTTTAAATAAATAAGTAAATAAATAAGCTTTATTGTCTAACAGAAGGGCATTCCATTTAAAAGACAATATGCAAAAAATTAGAGAAATACACTATTGTTTAATTAATTTGATTTGGGTATAGATGTCCTCTTATTACATGAAGCAGATAAAAATTAGGTAAAAATGAGTCCCCTGACTAACCTTTTAAAATTGAGAAAACTATATTGTGAAAAATCAAGTTCAGAAAACTCATTTGCTAGCCTACACATATTGTATATAGGAGATTTTAGCAACATATTAGTGTTAGCTCTATCCAAGTAAAACATATTGCTGGATCTTGTATTAGATGGAATATGAAAATTGAGGAATGCTAGCAACTCTGCACCATCAATTAAGTCCACCACTATTTTGAATAGAACTTGAAGTGCCAGGACATTGCGCCTGTCAATCAATGCAGGGACCTCAAACCTCGCCAACAACTCCGATTGAGGAACACCTCTGGGTGGATATACACCGTCTTTTTTAAAATATATAAACTTAAGAAACTTTCGCTGGATATTTTCAAGTCGACTGATATATTCATTATAATATGGACACCACACAATTGAGCAATACTCGAGTTTAGAGCAGACAAAGCTAAAATAAAGTGACTTTAAGGCATTTATATTATTGAAGTCTGTACTGAGTCTGAATATGAAGCCTAGTGTTTTCAATGAGGATGTAGTAACATTTGTTATGTGATTATTAAATGTCAACTTGGGGTCAAAGGCAATCCCGAGATCCATAAATGAGAAACCCTCTGAAGATTCACACCGTTAGTATTGTATTCAGATGTAAGATAAGATTTCGTAGTCGTGAATGACATGACTTTGCATTTGTCGAATTTAGTGGCAATTTATGATTGTTACACCACTCACATAGTTTATGTAGGTCAGCTTGGAGCTCCATGCAATCAGAATCAGACTTGATCTCACGAAAAAATTTTAGATCATCCGCAAACATCAGCACTTGACTCTCCAAATTATTAGTAATATCGTTTATGAACAGAGAAAATAGAATTGGTGCCAAATTGCTACCCTGGGGCGCTCCACTAGTAGCAGGAAAGCTATGAGACCTAAATCCATTGCATTCAACAAATTGAGATCTGTCAGTCAAGTATGATGATATTAAATCCAATAGACTATTGTGGAAGCCAATTGAGCAAAGCATCTCTAAAAGGATGGTATAGTCCATGCGGTCAAAGGCCTTTGAGAAATCTGTGTAAATAGTGTCGATTTGGGAACACTTATCTAGAGCTTGACTGGTGAATTGCGTGAAATTAATAAGATTTGTAGTAGTACTTCTGGTTTGGTTCTGGGCTGAGGATATTAAATGTTTTACTTGGGAAAAGATCCTGTCATATAAGGTCATCTCAAAAACCTTTGACAAGCAGGAGCTCAGACAGATAGGCATGTAGTTCTCAATGTTATTCTTGTCACCTTTTTTAAATACTGGACAAACCTTAGATTCTTTCCATGAGTTAGGAAACACACAAGTCTGCAGGGAAAGGTTGAAAATCTTCAGTAGGGGCCCCGCCAAGACTCCAGCACAATCTTTCACAAGAAAGCTGGGGATACCATCCGGTCCACAAGTTGACTTAGGTTTTAATTTTTTGAGTGCCTTGGTTACATCATCCTCAGAGAGTAGGTTGATTGTAATATTTATATTGTTTAAAGGGCCTAAACCCGTTGCGTTTGATTTGGAAGGCAACGTATAAACATTACCAAAAAAGTCAGCAAAAGCTCTGACGATATTTTCTGGCTTTGACAAAGTGTCTTGTTTATACGTTACTACGCCTGGAATGCCCGAAGTGCCCCGTTTTGATTTGACAAAAGACCAGAATTGAGTAGGGTCAGAACAGATGGATGAACCAACCTTAGTGCAATAATTTTTGTAAGCTATTCTGGTTTGTTGTTTAATTAACTTGCGTAAATACTGAAACCTATTGCGAAGAAAGGGTGTGTCAATCTTTCGCAGTTTCTGGCGAATGTGGTGCTTGTATTTTATGTTATAATGTCAACCACACAGGAAATTTGCGTTTATGGTACTTTGCTAGAGGGACAAACCTATGAAATAATGAGAAAATAATGTTATAGAACAGTTCAACGGCTTCATCAACGGAGGAGCACTTATCAAGCGACGAAAAATCAGCTACAAGTAAAGATGAGTAGAGCAAATCAAAGTTGGCTTTTCTAAAGTTGTATTTCACCTGAGAGATGTTAATCGGAGGGTCTGATTGACTCTCACAACTGCAAGAAAATGTAATGACAAGCGGACGGTGGTGTGGCATTGCCGGTAGCAGAGGTACTGAGTCAACTTGAACTGCACATTCAAAGTTTGAGATAACAAGGTACAACAACCTGTCATTTTCATTAAACACTAAATTATATTGTGAGAGATCAGCGAAATGCAAGAAATTATTAAACAATTCAACTTTACTATCAGACAGGTCACCATCACCAACAAATCTACTGAAATTTGGCAAATTAAAGTCACCTAATATGAGAATTTTACCGCTTATATTAGCAAGAAATAATTCAAAACAACTAATCAATGCCTCATAATCTGCATTAGATGTGGTTGGAGGTACATACACTAAAAATACATGAAGCATTGAGACCTTTAAATAGAGCTTACAACCAACTATATCAACCGTTGAAATTTGCACAAGAAAGTGACGGAGATCTAACTGAACAACTTTAAAGACATTCGATATTGCCAACACAACACCTCCTCCATGGGTAGCTGCGACCATATCCAGTCTTCTATAACATCGGAACACTGAATAGTCAACACTAAACAGTTCGCCACTGCTGATACCATCTTGAATCCAGGTTTCCGAAATTGCTATAATGGAGTGACTGGCACTAGTAGATGAAGCAAAAAGCTCTGAAACTTTACTGTTCATACCCCCCGCATTCCGATAAGCCACAGCAATTTCAGTTAGCTCCTCACTGTTAGACTGATTTAGTTTAAAGATTTGGATGGTTTGGACAAGATTTTTGATGCACCTTTGATATATTTTATTGACCGGTCTTGTTCGCTATTTGCTGCCCTCCTCGCCATTTCAGCCTTGAGTGCATGATACTCATCCATCTGCCTTGGAGTTTGGTCAAAACTAAAAGTAAGCTGTTTGTAATTTTAATTCTTTTTGATATTCTTTACTTCCCGAATGACAGCTCTAACATCGTCCATATTAGATAGAATGACTGACTGGTCTAATTTTGTTGCACACTTCATGTTCTAATCTGGTTACTATGAGGTTTGCATGATTGATTGGAGGACAATAGTTTGAAATCAGGTTCTCAACCAGTATGGCATCTTCTGTGGCATCAGTAGACTCAGAACAACCAAAAATCAGTAGATTCTTTTGTCATCTTTGACACTCGTTTATCTCCTGCAGTTCTATATTAATGTCAAATCTTGAGTTGTGTTGATCTTCAAGGCTGCTCTTTTGTAAATCAGATACATGTAGCTTAATTACAGCGATTTGACTGTCTTAGTTGTCTCGCAGCAACTCACCTTGAGTTAGTTTTAATTCTAAAACTTATAGTTGTTCTTTTCAAATAACTTGTAATTCTGTATTATTGTAAAACATTTCATTTTTTTTTATGTTAACCATTTCAAATCTCTTTATATACAATTCTCAAACTTGTGGCAAATAAACAACCATTGTAATTGTTTTCAAATGTGTGTTTTATTTCAAGTATCATAATGAGTCATATAACCAACTCCGATAGCCGGACCGAAGTTCTCGTTATAACCACTAGCAATTTAGGTTTGTGCATCACAACAGAAAATCCTATAAGTGTGTTATTAATCTTTTAGTCCATTAATAATCTGATGATTTTCCTAGCCAGATTTCTGTGGATTGTTGACTGTTGGTTTAATATTATCTATAAAAGTTTGGCACCTTAAGGTGGATTTATGCAAGCCAATTTAACATAATTTAACATTAACGTAACGTAAGAGAGAAGTTAATATATAATAATAATAATAATAATAATAATATGGGTAGCGGGTTAGAATACTCCTATCGTGGCTCCGCGAGTCGTAAAAGGCGACCGAGGGCCGTCACTCCGACGTTACGGGATAAAACTATGGAATGGAGAATAATAGGATAATTGTCATAGGGCCGCTGCCTGGGGATCGCCAGGGCATGTCTGGAGCCAGCGCTGGGCATGACAGTGAGCGGGACGTCGGTGACAGGGCGCTGATGAGGCGGGCCCCTGTTACACAAACAGCTACAGCCCAACAACAACACGAACATCTACAACATGGGAGCCAAACGAGAACTAGGGTTCCACCCACCGAAGGTGCTGCGCGGGAACTTCAGCCAGCGTTCACAGAGGCGGGATTACAACGACGACGTATGAAATGGACTGTGTCCATGAATGAATCGATTAGGCGTATTTTTTACAGGGTGACAAACTTAGGACAAGAGATGATCGGCTACCGACAACAACTGCATGCCGAGTTCTGCAGGGAGTTTCCACACATGCAAGTGTCTGAACAAAGAGTGTCAGATCAGTATCGAACTATTCTAAGAAATAACCGAATTCCAGAAACGCGACTTAACGCTATCAAACGGGAAGTTGAGCTAGAGATCCACGGCGAACACATAGACATAGATGACAACAACAACAACAATGAGGAACTTCAAGCGCCTGGACAACAACTAGAAGCCGAAACGGTAGAACCAACAACCGAGTCTGGAATCCGTTAACGAAGAACATTTTGACGGCTTAAACGCACATATGAGACAGGCAGTATTGCGATACGAAGGCACAGACCCACTGAGCAGGCCACCGCTACCAAGATTAAATTCTTCCAGGAAACTTGCGATCGTGCTCGATCTTATGAACACAAGAATTTTACCAAACTATGTTTCAGTGACACCAACATTAGAACGTATGCACATGTTAATCTACTGTGCCGCAACGGCAGTCACCACTGTAATGGGTGCCAAGATCCGAACGGCCCAAGAGTTGAATCGTGCAAGACCAGAACCACGAAGAAGATCGAGAGTCTCCGTAAAGACAGGACAAGTGACGGAATATATCAGAGGAGTTAGAACTAGAAGGATCCAGAGGGCGGTGCAGGCAATAATGAGCTGCACCCAAATGCATTCTCGGCATGACCCCGCGAACATCACTGCTCAACAATGTCTTGACACATTAAAACAAAAACTTTCTGTTTTCGCAGGGCGTCTGAGGAGATACAAGGCTAGTAACAACAGGAAACGAGACAACAAACTCTTTGAACGATCAGAAAAGGGTTTCTACCGTGCTTTTAATTCTAGCGCCGATGCCACAAATGCGAGTTACCCTAGCAGAGAACAGGTCGACGGTTTCTGGAGAAATCAACTTGCCACACCAGGTCCATACAATGTCAGTGCAAGCTGGATCAGCGAAGAACGCGAGATGGGCCGGAACTATAGCCAGATGCAACACAAGCAATTCACAACCGCTGAGGTCTCCGATGTCATCAAGAATTCCCACAACTGGAAGGCACCAGGTCAACATCATCCCCGTAGCGCTGTAGAAAGAACAACTCTGCCACGTCAACTAGGAGGAAGAGGATTGGCAGATCTCAGCAAGCAATTGGACCAACAAATATTAAATCTGCGTAATTATTTCTACAGGCAGGCCAACAGCTCCACACTACATAGGGCTATATGCGGAGCAGACGTCTCAACACCGCTACGTCTGACGGAACACGAGCGTCAAAATCACCACCGAACCGACAACGATAAACTACAGAGATGGTTGGGGAAGCCGCTGCACGGGAGGCATCCTAATGAGGTTAACCAGGAACATGTCGACAAGTTAGCGTCGAACTATTGGCTGACCTCGGGACGAATGTTCCCCGAGACGGAAGGCTTCCTACTGGCCATACAAGATCAGGTTATACCAACTCGCAACTACCTAAAATTCATTGTAGGAGATGCATCGGTAGTGGATGACAGATGCAGATACGGGTGCCCAACTTCAGAAACAATCCAGCACATTCGGTTGCCAAGATCTTGCACCAGGAACTGGCGGAAAAGCTGCTGCTTGTGCAGGCAGAGAGGGTCCCATATTACAACTACACACCTGAGCCTGTTCTTGAGAACAGCAACTACAAGATGTACTGGGATCGTACAGTTCTGACAGATCAACGAGTTGCCCATAACAGACCGGACCTTATAATAGTTGATAAAATTTCTAGGCAGACAACTCTGATTGATGTGGCCATCCCGAACAACAACAACCTGCGTGTGAAGCAAGTCGAGAAGATCGCGAAGTACAGAGATTTAGAAGAACGAATTAGAAGGCAATGGGAAATGGAGAACGTCCAGACGATTCCAATCATCATGTCAACAACTGGTGTTATACCAAAAAGTTTGCTGAGAAACATCAAGGAGCTGGGTCTAACTGATAGTCTTTACAGGTCCATGCAGAAAGCGGTACTACTTGCGACAGACCGAACCGTCAGGAAATTCATGGGGAATGCAGGATCATCCAACAACATCAATGTCACCTAAGGCCCGATAACATGGCAAGGGTCTCGTCCGAGCCAGATCCTTTTGGTATCCGGGATACCCGGGATCTGAGTGAATGTTCCCCGTAGAGGGAGTGCGAATGCCTTTTGGCTAAGTCGAGATAATAATAATAATAAAGACGTTTATTATTTACTGATACAGGACAGAATAGGTACAGTTATTTTACAATAATGTAATAATTAATAGTATATAGTACTCAATTAATAGCACTGTCTGTTCAGCAAATAAAGGCCAACATTTCAGATTGCCCGGAAGCGGCTTCTGTTCTACCAATGTGGCTAAATCTAATTTTTAACAATATAATACACTGGCGAGCAAAAAATTTAGGTCACTTAGGAAATTGCAAATAATTTTAGAAAAAAAATATTTAGGGTATCTTTGGTCTAGTAGGCGGTTAATCATTTGTTTGCCGAGACATGCTATCTGTCATATTTGATATCTGTCACTTATTGCTACCGTGTTTACGTCTTCTATGAAATAACGCGTATTCGGCTTAATTAAAAATTCATACTTTGTTGAGTAATTTTCAGTTTAGTGTTAAATTCCATCTGTACAACCTATCAGTCGTTCGGTGTATTGTTTGTGAAATTCATTTTAACAAGTCATAATGCCTCTAGATCCTGTTACTGTGGCAAGAATTGTAGCAATGATACAAGATGGTCGAGGACAACGTGAAACTGCAAGAATTGTTGGTAAGAGCCTTTGTGCTGTTCAAAATGTGTATCGGCGCTATCAGGAGACTGGCCTGATAACCAGAAAGCCAGGATCCGGGAGAAAAAAAGTCACCACTCCAAGAGATGACCGTTTTTTGGTGTTCACAAGTTTACGGAATAGAACAGCTTCTGCGGTTTCGTTGCGAAATCACCTTCACGAGGTGAGAAATGTTAATGTTAGCGAATGGACCGTCAGAAGAAGACTTCGTGCCGCCGGATTATCTTGTAGAAGGATGGCTACAGGACCACCGTTGCAACGTCGACATTGAGTTGCAAGATTAGCTTTTGCCAGAAATCACTTGGCATGGAACAATAATGACTGGAGCAAGGTACTGTTTTCAGATGAGTCCCGTTTTTGCCTCACTGGGTCAGACGGACGTCGGCGAGTATGGAGAAGACCCGGAGAAAGATATGCCCCAGTTTGTATTGACGAGCGACTTCCATTTGGTGGTGGGTCAGTTATGGTTTGGGCAGGAGTCACTTCACAAGCACGCAGAATGGGTCCCTGACAGCACACAGGTATATCACGGAAATTCTGGAAGATCATGTTATGCCTTTCATGATCACTATGGATGATCATGGCATTTTTATGCAAGATAATGCTAGACCCCACGCAGCCAATGTTGTCAGAGAGTATTTAGATGAGATAGGAATCAGGCGGTTTGATTGGCCAGCACTCAGTCCAGACATGAATCCCATCGAACACGTCTGGGATAAGTTAGGACGACGTATCCGAAGCCATACACCAGCTCCAAGGACTGCCCAGGAGCTGAGAGAGTTGCTATTGCAGGAGTGGAATAACATCGACCAGAATGCAATCCTTAATTTAATTGAAAGTATGCCTCGCCGACTTCAAGCAGTCATTAACGCAAGAGGGGGGAATACACGTTACTAATAATCATTTTTTTCCAATAATGTTAAGTTTCACTTATTTCTTTACTTCAAATAACATTCACTTCAAGGCAAATTTTGTTACTTTTTTAGAATAAATCATGAAAACTAAAATAAAGCGCTTCAATTCAATATTGCATACTAAATTTAGCTTATAAAATACACTAGGATAATTTACATTATGCAAATATAAGAATGAAACCGAAAATTAAAAAAATATATCACAATTTCAAGATGACCTAAATTTTTTGCTCGCCAGTGTATTATAACAAAAGTAATTATAAACGATTAATAATGGTAATGACCTAATAATTGATACTCAACAAACAACTAACAATTTTACAATTTATAATTATAATTAGTGCAGGATGCCCAGGCTTATAAAGAAAGAAAAAGAAAGAACATACCTATATGAATAGAGGATAAACAACAATACAAACCAAACGCAAACAAAAGTCACATTATTGCGAAGATATCAGCCTCTTAAATATTGTTTGTCTAAAGGTATTGCAAGATATAGTACACTGGGCAAGATCCAGAGGTAAGGAGTTCATATGGGAGGCAATAGTGTAGGAGTAGGATCTTTTGAACATTACGATTTTATGTCTGGGAATATCTATATTTAAATTATGTTGTCGCAGACTTAGATGGTGCACATCTGTTCGGAACGTTATTTTGTTAGATAGATATGGAGGTGATTTATATTTAATTATTTTATAGTAGAGACAAAATGCATGTAGTTTCCTTCGATTGTACATATTTAGACATGAAATGTCTTTTAATTTGTGCGACACTCTGTTCCTTCTTCTGATGCCAAAGATAAACCGTATACAATTATTCTGCATTTTCTGAATTCGGCGAATATCGAAGCTGTCCAGGCATGGCCCGTAGACACTATCACAATAGTTGAAATGGGATAAAACCAGAGAATCACTTAATTCTTTCTTAGTGCTTTGATCAAAATAATGCCTATGGGGATATATTAGTTTAAGTGCCGAGTAGGCCTTCTTTACCACATAAGAAACGTGTTGCGTGAAGCGCAATTGTGAATCCAGAAAAAGTCCGAGGCTCTTCGCGACATCCACAATAGAAAGACGACTGTTACTGATAGAAATGTCGAACAAAGATTTAAGCTCATTAACAATTTGTTTATTGCCAAAAAGAATAACCTGGGACTTAGTCGGGTTAAGTTTCAACATGTGGTTAGTTGACATCTCAACCAAAGCACTCAAATCCGAATTTATATTATTGATAGCAGCTTGATAGGCAGAGGGAGGAAATGAGAAATAGATCTGTGTATCGTCCGCGTATAGGTGATAATTGCAGAACTTTAGGCAAGTATGAAAGTTGCTAGTATATATGCTAAACAATAGCGACCCCAGAATACTACCCTGAGGCACACCTGTAGTAACGCATAGACTATTTGACAGCTCGCCGCCAATTTTAACTATCTGGGTTCTTTCATTAATAAATGATTTTATAATGTTCATGGATACTAATATTGAGTGATTTAAAAACTCAAACGCTTTAGTATAATCAAGGAGAATTAAAGCAGTAACTTTGTTAGTGTCTCGTGCTCGGAGAATATCATCTGTTAAATCAGACATTGCTGTTGCACAGCTGTAACCTTGCCTAAATCCCGATTGCTTTATAGGAAGTATACTATGACTGGAGATATGTGAACGCATTTGAAATTCTAAGACCCTTTCCAAAATTTTTGATAACGTTGGGAGTATGCTAATTGAGCGAAAATGACCTAGTTCCTGAGGACTAGCAATCTTAGGAATAGGGGACACAATTGCCTCCTTCCAAACTCGGGGAAAACACTCCTGCAAAATACACTTGTTTACTATATGGGTTATAAAGTCTATGATGTAAGGGCAACACCAAACTATTAAAGTTATGTTAAGACGATCTGAGCCAACAGCTGTAGTCTTAATTCTTTGGACCGCCTGGATAATTTCATAATTAGTCACTATATTGAATGTCAGAGAAGAATGCATGCCATTCTTGGTATTTGTAGAATAAGTTCATTGTTTGGCGAAACGTCTATTTTAGTTGAATTTATAAGAAATGAATTAAATTTATTTACGTCGTTAAAACATTCCGGAATTTTGATTAACTTTGATGGTCTCATCCTATTTAATTCCCTCCATTTTTCCTTCATACTGCAATTTTTAAATTTATGCCTGTAATAGGCTTTTCTTTCCATCTTAATTGATGACGCTGTTAAATTCCTGAGTTGCTTGTAGTAGTCCCATTTGCTTGGCAATTTAGTTTGTCTAAAAACTTTAAGAGCCTTGTCTCGTAATCTTTGCATTCTCTTGATATTATCGGTAATCCAGGGTTGAAGTGGTTTCTTACGTTTCGAAAAATATTTAAATGGGGCATGCGGATCAAAGAGAGTCAGAATTTTATTTTATCCTCGATATTATTTAAATGCTAAATAAATTGCAGGTCAATAGATTCAAGGTCGTTTTGAAATAAATTCATATTCACATTTTTAAGCGGGTGATACGCTATTTTCTCAGGAGGAATATTTGAATCATCGGACGCACATCCAATTCTACAAAAAATACAATGGTGGTCGGAGAAATTACATGCGGAGACCCCCGATTCTATTATTTGCTCAACATTGCAATTTGTAAAAATTAGATCAAGTAATGTTTGGCTTGTATTGGTAACTCTAGTGGGTTCTGTTATAAGTTGCGTAAGGTTAAAAGATTCTATAGTTAATAAAAGTTTATTTGTTAACTCATTTTCAGTTTTCAAAACATCAACATTAAAATCCCCAAGACAGTATAAGTTGTCATAATTGGAAAACATGTTTGCCAGAGAATCCTCAAATGTATTCAGAAAAGTATTGTAATCTGTATTTGGTGGTCTGTATAAAATGCCCACAATTATCACCTGTCCCTTAGTTTTGATTTTCACCCAGATACCTTCAAGATAATCATATTTCTCCATTTGTATTACTTCATACCTTAAACAACTCTTTTACATACATTACCACACCGCCCCCCCTTCCTGCCATGGCGATCATTTCGTATGAGACTATAGTTTTCTAACTGAATCGTGTCACTAATTGTATCCGCATTTAGCCAACTTTCAGTAATACCTATAACATCAGAATCCTTATTCGAAAAGCAGTCTTTGAACTCATCAAAATGTGGAATGAGATCGGACATTAATGTGAGATAATTTGACTGTCATGGCAAGACAGGTGTAAAGGTTAAAAAAAGCAAAAGACCAGCTGAAAATAGGACGGATTCAAAGGAGTGGTAATTCAAACAGAGGCCTAACCTATAACCTTAAAACTATATAACAAGCATATTTATAACTATTAGGCACAGTCCTTCATAAAATGGAGACTCTATTTATTTATTGGATCTAGTTTTTATTTTGTCTGGTTTGAGAAGCGTGGGCTGTCTCGGTTTAGACTTACCGGTCACTAAATTTTTCGGTGTTACACCTCTGGCAGCGCCAACGCTGGCAGTCTCCCCCCCACGGCCCTGCCGTCATTGTGACTATCTTCAGGCAATTCCCGAGGGACAGAGGGCGTATGCGGAGCACTGCTTGGGCGTTCGTTAGTAAAAACTTCTTCGTCGTCGGCAAAATCCTCCAGTTGGCGTAAGGTGTAATAAGTCGTTCCAACGCAGATGCCTCCTCCCCTAATAAACGACTATTCTGTAGTTGTTCCTCTTATCTTCCGCAGATGCACTCTAAGTCCTCTTGTCTCTGAGTCTTGGTTAGGTCGTGGGAGACAGAAATTTTCGTTCCCTTAAGTTACTTGCAATTTTGCAATACGGATTTCTTCTTTGAGTTCGATATGAGCTTATAAACTTTATAGGACACTGTTCCGCCTCTCCGAGGGGATATATATCACTTATATCATGTGCCGCCAAATCTGAGCCCAAGTGGGAGTTTAACTTATTGCATACAAACTCTATGGAAACATCGGAGCGGGGGCCCAATCCAAAGATGACCAAACTGTTCCTCCTCGGAGATCTGTCTCAAGCCCACGTTCTCCTCCTCCAAGGATCGTATCTTCTGATGCAGTGCCTCCACCCGCAGGCCTATTCTTGCTTCAGATGCCTCAATTGCGTTTTTAAGCTCTGACTTTACACTTTGCTAACTCTCCCAAGATCTTATTGTATGCTATTCCTCGTTTATGCAGTATAATTTAATGTAACGTAAAAATTATTTCATTGCCAACAGTAAGAAAAAACTCACAACTAGTGAAACCAAAAACTCACTAGGACTGGTTGTTTATTATTTAGGATGGTAATGGGTTAGGTTTTGTATTTTTGTGCTGAGGGGGCGAAGTTCTACGTTGCCCAGGGGGGCTCCGATGTTGAAATCGAGGACTAATAGACTTCGTGCGACAATTTGATTTTGACATTTCCCGTTTTTGCACAGACTTACATTATTAAATAATCCTTGCATAAACGGTATACTAAATTCTTATGTTACGTTACGTTAATATTAAATTACATTAAATTGTCTTATAAACCCACCTTCAGAATATATCAGAATTCAGTAATATCCTTGTTTAAACAAGGATAATACTCATAAAATACTTCATCCTATCAGAAATGAATTCCATATTCCATCATCTAGTCTATTCCGGTTGTGTCCCCATACAGAAGCAGTTCTTTGATCAGAACCAAATTGTAAGCTACATAGGTACCTACAAACATATATGTATTTGTTTGCAACTATCTGTTTAACTAAACAGAACTGTTTCATAAATTTCTGAGCACTGGTCAACACTGATGAAAATCTAATAAAAATTGTACGTCTTTTTGGAAAATCAGAAAAAACAAGGCATCGCGCATGCGTTCCTAAACACAGCCATTGATTTGCCGCTATCTTTTTTATCATAAGATCCTAGTAGTTATCGGCTTGTTTATCTCAGCAGTTTAGAGGTTTAATTATTCATAATAGTAATTATTTTATCTTTATCGATAAATTGAACATATTCTAGATGTGCGGCGCACAATTTTTAGGTTATGAAAAATACGAAGTCAAACGCGGTTAATTGACATATGACCAAAAATAACCTCGGCAGCCATCTTGTCATTTTAGGGTATGTGGTGCCATCTACTTCCATGAGCAGGCCAGAAAGGGAACCGAAGGGAGCCGTAAATTGTAGGAGGCCATGACTAATACTTAAGTTGTTTTAAAGAAATATACCTAAAGCATAAAAATGTCTTGTTCTTGTCTCTACTGAGTTTACCCGATGGCATCCAGAACAAAACCGCAGTATTAACAGATGCCAATGCAGGGTATCCCAAGAGTCCACGTCATCCATTGGAGGGCTGATAGGTCAGCTCATGAGTAACCAGAAAACCATGACCTTAGCAAAAATTACTAGTTCTTGAGATATTGTCATTTTTAAGAATTTCGTGGATATCGACCCTTTACATCACTTTTTCAAGTGCCACAGCTACAAAATTCCATATTTCCTAACCTTAAATAGCCCTGCTATTGATCACAGTTCAAAATGGTCTTAAGTTGAACCCTGAAAAACTAGTTGAAATATTTTTTGTAAAAAGATTAGAATGGGCAGAGCAAAACTTTCACATTTTCATGAATCATGATTATATTGTCAGTCACAGAGTGGTTAGGAATTTGGGTGTTATCTTGGATAATCCATGAAGTTGTAGGGTCTTTATTTATCCTATCGGAAAACATATTTGTTGAAGTTTTTTTTTGAGTTAAATGTTCAAAGTTTGGTTCATTTACTGTTAAGAATTTATGAAGTTTCCAGGCAACTTTAAAAAGTTGTGTTTTAGTCAGTTTAGTGACGAAAAACCCAATTAAATATTAAATGGATCTGTTAGCGCCACAAATAAATTTCCGAAAATATTTATAGAGTGTTTTGTATATATTAATTTCTATTGAAGTTGTAGGGTCTTTGTTTATCC
The DNA here is from genome assembly GCA_963920635.1 of Pseudeuparius sepicola. Lineage (NCBI taxonomy): Eukaryota > Metazoa > Arthropoda > Insecta > Coleoptera > Anthribidae > Pseudeuparius > Pseudeuparius sepicola. The sequence goes on along the minus strand of OY987303.1, from coordinate 40,795,751 downwards.
TCATGTAAGTTCCTTCATTTAATATCCCTACATAATTTGTTTATATTACTTCTTTGGTTCATGATTCTTTTTCTTACCAGCATCATACTACATCTGAACAAAATTCGTAACGAAATTTTGTGTTAAAACTCCGTTACCACGTTTGAATCAATTATTGTCGCAAATGGGCTCGTATACTTCGGAAAAAATAATAATTTTTTTATCTATCGGTAGAAAATGACAAAAAAATCGACCCGTGTCTTTCATTTTTTTCATGTTTGCTTTAGATTTGCTGTAATTTTATAAATAATACTTTCCCGCCAAATTCAAGATGACTGACAGTAAGCAGCTCAGTGAAAGTGTTCCCAAGAAAGTTTGCAAATATTGTTCAAAAAACGTCGCTAATTCCATAGCAGAATGTGTTACGTGCAAAAGTGCTTACCACACATCATGTGCACTCAGAATTGCCGGCCTAATCATCGTAGGGAAGAGCAACCTGGTTCAATGTTGTACCGGGACCCAATGCGAATACGAATCAAGGGCAACACAAACACCGGATTTTCAATACCCATGTGATGTGGGTTACAATCAGGAAGGAGTTTGGGAAGAGCTCGTGAAATCAAAGGATGAAATAATTCAAGAACTATGCGACAAAAATTATTTACTTTACAAGACTATCGATTTGTTGGAGCAGAAGCTAAATGAAAAAACTATCTATAAAAAAATATGAGAGAAGTACCACAAAAACTTGACACAAACAAAATAAAAAACTTTCAAAACAATCCGCAAGAAATAAACACCGAGACCAGGAAAAAGATGGACAAAATAACTTAGAACAACACCAAAAAAAATCATGACCCGACTAATTAACGTAACTGAAGATATCCCACCTAATAATAATCCAATAACAGATGCCCAAAACAAATGGAAAGTAGTCAGCAGGAACAAAAACCGTTCACATTCCCAAGAAACATCAACTACTGCATCCAAAAACACTCAAGATATACAAACTCGTAGTAATACTGGCACAAATAAGAACCAACAATCATCACAGACTAACACTGTGAACATAATAAAAGGTTCAGCAATAGTTGACGACACTAGGTTTAAAGGTGTTCAAGTTGTTCCCAAAAAATGGTTTTACATGTCACATTTTCTAGACTCTAAACACCCAAATCCAAACTTCAGCTCCTTCAAAATTGGAATTGACCCATCCTTAACAGAATCTTTTTTAAATCCCACTAACTGGAGTGAAGGAATCATTATAAAGAATTTTAACTTGAGGAAATAGTCCATATCTTGAAGTGGAGTAGGAGAATACAACAATGGGGGTAAAACTTACAGTCTCTGCTCCACAAACACAGCTTCTTTAATAAAAAGATCAACTGTACATATGTTTCGGCCCTCCTAGGGGTCATCTTCAGCAGTAAAGCGATACCCCAGAAAAGGACGAATCAGAAGTGGCACTTGGCTAATTTAAGAGGGCAGAGGGGTATTTTTATGAGGTGGTGGGGACGGAGAGTATTGCTAGGCCGCCAGATCCTTAGAAAGGTTAAAACATGTCAACATATTTTTCACTATCATTTATTCATTTTGGGTAGGTATAGCAATAAAATAAATATGAAAGCAATTAATATTATCTAATGTGTGCCGGTAGTAAAATTATAATGTTTTACAAACCATTTATTCTATTTATCTGAGCCCAGAAAACCCACAACCTGACCCCTGTTTTCTGGGACTTGATTATGAAAGCGGAATGCTTGACAACAGCGCGGCGCGGCGCCACAGATTCCGTTCTTGCGGTACTGCCAGATCGTCCAGTCGGGAGCCGGTAACCAAGGCAACCCACAAAAATATAATGCAAATGAACTTGGTATAAAATGAAATCGATGATAATTTACTTATAAAAATGTTAGTCCTTGATGGTATTTCGGTTGATATTAAATTGAAGGCGATAAAAATAGCTAAATGAATTTAAGGAAATTGTCAGGCATAAAAGCTGACGAAGTCCGGCAACGTCGTTCGTGGCCTACGGCTGGCGCGCCACCTAATGCCAGACGCCAGACAGCGTCAGCATGTTCAATTGAGGTTAAACCGCTTATAAAACGTAAACAATAAAACGAAAAGCGATTACCAATTTCTAAGTAAAAAAGCCCAGTATTATTATCATGACTGTGATAAAAGTAGCTAACACAGGGACCAGATAAGGTGTACAATATGTATTCAGCTCAACTTGACTGCTTGTGTTGTTACTTCGAATATTTCGTTGCTGTATTTACACTAGTGCATTGTGCCCCAGAAAACCCACTTTGTGCTTAGGTTTTGTGACGAAATGGCCCCGCAATATTGCTGTGTTCGTGGATGTTCTAACAACACGAGGAATGTTGGAATAGGTTTTTTCAAAATACCTGCTGATGAAAACAGGTAGGTACCTATGTGTAGTTTGTCCCTACCTTGTTACCACAATATTATATCCTTATTATAAATTTTATGTCCTACGTACTACCCCTTTTACTGGAGTATTACCTACCCCAGAAAACCCACAAATGGTTTTCTACTGATAATACCTACCTAACTTAATTTTTTTCAAGGTGTTATGCATGGATGAGAAAGTGTGGAACGCAGGATTTGTTAGAAAAAACACCCACACAGCTTTTTATTAATTATAAAGTTTGTTCAATGCACTTTGAAAATAGTATGTTTGCAAACCAGTCGAAGTCTGGGCTAAAGAAAACAGCAATACCAACTGTGTTCTCATCATGTAAGTACCTTCATTGGTAATTATGGAAATTAGTGTATGCACCGCCCTATTTTCTTGACATTTTGGCTACCCCCCTATTTTCGAGGGCCCTGAACACGAATCTGACCTCGGTGTTTTGAGGTCGGACATAGTTTCCGAGAAAGTGAATTTTCAAATTTCCTTTTGACACCCCACTTTCACGGCGATATTTATGGTTATAATCCGGATAAATTTTTAGTGTACGCAGCTCAAATTGATCACCACCCTATTGTGCGCCTTCTGCAACATCGAAACTTCGCGAAAACCCATGGAAAGACCGAAATTTTGAAAGATTTATGCCCTGTTTAGGTAAGTCCGGCCCGGCCGCTGTTTTCGTAAAGTTTCGATGTTGCAGAAGGTGCAAAATAGGGTGGTGATCAGTTTGAGCTAAATTCATCTCGATTATAATCAAATATCATCGTGAAAAAGTGGGGTGTCAAAAGGAAATTTGAAAATTCACTTTTTCGGAAACTATGTCCGACCTCAAAACACCGAGGTCAGATTCGTGTTCAGGGACCTCGAAAATAGGGGGGTAGCCAAAATTTCAAGAAAATTGGGCGGTGCATACACTAATTTCCATAATTACCCCTTCATTATTAGATAATAATATGTATTTTTTGCTGATACTTGTAATTTTGCTGCATTTAATTTTTTTTACTAGGTTATATCGATGAGGCTTCTTCACAGAGTCCTTCTGTGTCTGTATGCAGCAATTTGACTTTGTTAGAACCTCAACGAGAACTTGATCAACCAGTCTCGATCGCTCAACCTTTGGATCAACCAAGTACAGCCCATCTGTCACAGTCACCTATAGGCGATCTCCACAGCATTACCGAATTTTCAGTTGCATCAAAAGGTAATGATCTATATTCACAAACTGTTATTATAGTATACACACCCAAACTTATATGGCATCACGCATTATTTGCGATAATTTTTTTTTGTCAAAAAAATTATGTCGTGGAAAGTCAAAAGTGTTTACTAACAAAAACAGTTAAATGTGAAAAACCTGACAATATAAATTGTAATAAATATTAAGTGATTCCATATTATAAGTTTGGGTGTGTGTATATTGTAATTTTTTGTATTACTTATTTTGTTATTGAATAATTCTATTTTTAGATGCTAGTCAACAAACTCCTCTTAGTTTGAGTGCACATAGTCATAGCATTCATTAAAGTTACAATTAAAAAAACTCCAAAGAAAGTTTCATCCCAAGTTGGAGCAAGCTGTCGACAGTGCCGACACTGAAATAAATGACGAACAATTTCTTGCCATTTGTGAGAAAAAACTGTCTGCTTCAATGCTACTATTTGTAAGGCATTATTTAGAAAATTCCAAAAAAGATCCACAGGGATATCGTTACTCGTCAGATATGAAACAATTTTCCTTAACAATTTATTTTCTAAGCCCAAATGCTTATAGATTTTTAATGAAACCACTTTATTTGCCATCTAAAAGCACTCTTCAAAGAATAACTAGCAAATGGCATATAACTGCAGGTCTTAACAGTTTCATTTTTGAGGTTATTAAATCAAAAGCTACAAATTTAGAGGGTTCTTCAAAACAGTGCATTCTTTGTATTGACGAAATGTCATTAAAATTTTTTTTATTTTACAATAGATCTTCCGATACCATTGTTGGCTTTCATAATACATTGAAGGAAAAAAGATATGCTCCTGCTAAATATGTTTTAGCTATTATGGCTAGAGCAATATTTGCTAAGTGGAAGCAACCAGTTGCTTATTTCTTTATTGATACTTGTTCAGGGTAGGAATTAAAATTTATTATTTTTGAAGCAATAAGGAAACAAATCTGTAGGATTACTAGTAAGTGCGTTAGTGTCTGATCAAGGATCAAATTTTGTACAATTTTCAAAATCAGTTGGTATCTCTCCAAACTCTTCACATTTTTATGTCGATAGCGAAAAAATATTTTATATTTTTGATGTGCCGCATCTCTTAAAATCAACACAAAATAATTTCTTCAATTACACATTCGAAACCTCTGAAGGATGTACAAATAAAACGTATATTGACCAAATTTATAATAAACAAAAACATAAGCCTTTGGCTCTTCGGCTGTGTCCAAAATTTACAGATGAACACATTAATTCGAGTCCTTTTAAAAAACTGAAGGTTAGTTTAGCCGTCCAAGTTTTCAGCGCAATGGTAGCTGCGGCACTTAATTCCTTTATTGAATTCGGACAATTCCCCCCTTCGGCAAACGCTACAGTGTCATTTGTAGAAAAAATTGATAAGTTATTTGATATCTTAAATTCCTCAAATATCAGGCAGTAAGAAATACAATAGACCTTTTAAAGGAGCAGATTACCAAGTCGATTTTTTTAAAGGAAATGTTTACATATTTTGAGAATATTAAAATTTTAAAACAAAATATAGAGGTTACCAATAAAGTTAAATTTTTGAAAGGGTGGCAAATTGCTTGAATCCAACCCCCATCCAATGCGAAAGGGCTTTCAAAAAATTATTTTGTTTAAATTATTTCCAACACGCGGATGGGGCTAATTGTATTGAGGATTTTGATTCATTATTGTCATATGTAAATAATGACCACCGAACATACACAAATTTACAACAAAGTTGTTGTGGGAAATGCAAGATCTATTTTTTCTGATTTAAGTGCGGTGGCACCAGATTATATTGATTTCGAACTACATGAATCAAATAGTATGTCATATGTTTGTGGATATTTATTAAGAAAGTGCTTGGAACAACATTCAATGTGAAGTTTGTATTAAATATTGTAAACGTCATACATTAGGGGATACTGATTTGTTTACTTATTTTAAAGCATACAAATCAAGTGGTAACGAAACCTTTGGACATTTATTTTCACCTCCTGATAATTTCCTCAATTATATTAAAACTCTCGAAGTTAATTTTTGTACCTTCTTTCCAAAGTTTGCTTTAGAAGAAAATGTTGGTGTGAAATTAAAAAATAAGCTGCAAAACATTTCATATCAACATCCATGCCCTAGTTTTAATCATGCCTATTTATTACCCCTTTATGTAAGATTTAGAATCTATTCTTCTTTAAAATTTTTAAATCGTGATATTGTTTCTAATAAAACTAATAAAAATTATAAACTTCGAAATTTACAACATTTATAATGCTGCCAGGGGTCATTATTTTTAAAAATTAGGCTAAGTTGATAATGTATGTATAAACATATGTAGATATGCCTGTAGTGTGCATGTGCATAATATGTACGTAAGTAGTTTTTAATATCTTTTGTATTTATAGTATTATATTTTATATGTGCTATTCTTTTTGAATTTTTTTATAGATTTTAGTAATAAACATTTTTGATAAATAACGTTTTTTACTACCAGTGATACGAAGGTCAACCAATTTTGCAAATAAGAATTGTTATGGATCTATATAAAAAATAAATTAATTGCCAAGCTATGAGTTTTGACGCAAGTCGATTGCAATATTGTAATATTTCAACCACCCAAGTCCAATAGTTCACTTGATCCTAAATCATAGTTGTTTCTAATTAATATAGGTAAGTATAAAATAATAAAGAGGAAATATTGTGAAATTTCCATGTACAATAAATAAAATGTATTTTTCTCATTAGTAAAATATTAATATTTATATTTTTTTCATTGGTAAACTACCTACTTAAAATCACTTCTGGAGATCCAAATTTAACTAGATCTAATCCCAGAAAAAACTTTACTATTCTAAAAATTAATTTTGCTATATAAAACACAAAATTTTCTATAGCCCGCACCTGGCCGTGCAATGGGCAAGTTCTACTCTGTCCAAACTACGGTGGGCGTGGCCAATGCGCAGATGTCAACGGCGGAGAGTTCATTTCCTATGCGCGAGAGGGGAAATTGGAACCGCGACATCAAAGGCGCCGAAAGCAAGTGCCACTTCTGATTCGTCCTTTTCTGGGGCGATACAGAGAAAATTATTTTATATTAAAGCTAGAAAAATATTTTGCATTAGATCAATAACTACTTATAAGTAATAATAAAATTATATAATAAAATAGACTAAAAATATAGATGCTCACCTTTCCAGATATAGTCAACTACAGTGAGTGTGGAAAATTAATAATGTAATAAATTATTATGCGAATTAGATTTTGTCAAAAACATTAAAACGTAGAAATAAGTAAAATCTTTTTAATCGTATCGAGGAGTCTGAAAGCAACAAAAAAAAACAGTAAAAAACGGGCCAAATTAACAAAGTAGAAATTATGTATCTTACTATGAGGAATTGTGTAGTCGAGAATAACAGACTTAGGCAACCTAAGGACCCACTTGTTGAGTTTATAGCGAGATTTCTTGGGGGTTCCGAAGAACCAGAAATTCATGTTCAATTAAATTTTGGAACCGACGTCAAGTCACCATAACGGTTGAACACCCGATGAGAATGGAATGTCAATTGTCTGCAAGGTGTGATGTCAAATAGAAAAGGTAAGAAACGGGTTGCACATGCGCAAGAAACCATGGCGATTTAACTTGCGGCAGATATGAAAAGTAAATTAAAAATTCAAATTGTAGTAGGACCGGCGCATTCAACAAAATTTGAAAAGTAATAATTGTTATTCAGTGAACAGGAACTTTAGGGATCTATAAAAATTCAGATTTGAGAACTCTAGCTGGTCATTCACTATATGATTATGTGTACAATTTTTGGCCTTAACAATTTCTAAGCTTTCAAGTAAGTTCAATATAGCGCATTTTCTTTGAAATATATAATACAATCCTGGGGAGGTACACTGGGAAACAAGTTGACCACATCAAAAGACACCAAAAAAGAGGACTCTGGAATATCTAAAGTAGAAATATTATCTATCAGTTCTTTGGAATTTTTGATTTCAAATGCATTATTAAATTTCAATAGAGAGGGTAGAATTTGGTTCAATAAAGAAGAACCAAATTCTAATAATTATTCTAATAATTATTTCCCTAAATATATTGTCAATAAAATTTACTATAAACATTAAAAAAAAAATTTAAACAAAAAGTTACTCGTCAAAGATAAAGTTATTAATAAATTTTTTTCTATAGGTACCTTATTTAGGCTCTGTTTCTCTACATATCAGAGATTTATTCAAAAAATATAATTACACAGTTTCGTTCAAAACAAAAAACTCTTTAAGGTCTAAATTAGTGAATAACAAAGATACTGTCTCGTTCTCAGATAGGTCCGGTGTTTACTGCCTGAAATGTGGCACTGATAATTGCAACACTATTTATATAGGTCAAACGGGAAGGAAATTCTGTGTTAGGGTTAATGAACACAATAAGGAGATTCTTAAGAGTTCCCAGTCCCCCCTCCCCTTTTTTCAAATCAACTTTTGCAGAACATATAGTGAATAACAACCATCACTTCGATTGCCACAATGACGTTACTTATTTACATTTTCAAAGAAAAGGCGCTATATTGAACTTACTTGAAAGCTTAGAAATTTTTAAGGCCAAAAATTGTACACATAATCATATAGTGAATGACCAGCTAGAGTTCTCAAATCTGAATTTTTATAGATCCCTAAAGTTCCTGTTCACTGAATAACAATTATTACTTTTCAAATTTTGTTGAATGCGCCGGTCCTACTACAATTTGAATTTTTAATTTACTTTTCATATCTGCCGCAAGTTAAATCGCCCTGGTTTCTTGCGCATGTGCAACCCGTTTCTTACCTTCGACAGCTTCTATTTGACATCACACCTTGCAGACAATTGACATTCCATTCTCATCGGGTGTTCAACCGTTATGGTGACTTGACGTCGGTTCCAAAATTTAATTAAACATGAATTTCTGGTTCTTCGGAACCCCCAAGAAATCTCGCTATAAACTCAACAAGTGGTCCCTTAGGTTGCCTAAGTCTGTTATTCTCGACTACACAATTCCTCATGGTAAGATACATAATTTCTACTTTGTTAATTTGGCCCGTTTTTTACTGTTTTTTTGTTGCTTTCAGACTCCTCGATACGATTAAAAAGATTTTACTTATTTCTACGTTTTAATGTTTTTGACAAAAGCTAATTCGCATAATAATTTATTGCATTATTAATTTTCCACACTCACTGTAGTTGACTATGTCTGGAAAGGTGAGCATCTATATTTTTAGTCTATTTTATTATATAATTTTATTATTACTTATAAGTAGTTATTGATCTAATGCAAAATATTTTTTCTAGCTTTAATATAAAATAATTTTCTCTGTATCACTTTACTGCTGAAGATGACCCCTAGGAGGGCCGAAACATATGTATATGTAGTTGATCTTTTGATTAAAGAAGCTGTGTTTGTGGAGCAGAGACTGTAAGTTTTACCCCCGTTGTTGTATAACGAATTTTAGTTTTTTTCGTGCAGACAGAAACAAACTACAGTTCACTCGCTGATCGTACCCTAAGCCAACATGTTATCAAAGGATTGCACATCAACATTAGATGCTTATCAAACAAAATCCATGAACTGGAAATTCTAATTCATGAATTCTCACCAGACCTACTATTTGTTTGTGAGCACTGGATGAAACCAGCGCAGGCAGAGATCACTACCCTGGCAAACTTTTCCTGCATGGCAAGCTATTGCAGGAATTCTAGTATCCATGGCGGTGTTGCCATCTTCGGTAATAAAACAGGAACTCACTACACACCAATCAACCAAATCATGAACATGTCAATTGAACGAGTATGTGAAAGTGCTTGTGTAAGTGCAACAATACAGGGAAATAAACACGCTTTTTTGGTTGTTTATAGGCCACCTGATGACACTAATTTTAAAAGTTTCTTGGAATGTCTCAACAAAATTCTGTGTTTTCTATCTTCAAATTTTAAATTTATTGTACTTTACGGAGATCTGAATGTCGATCGTTTCATTACCAACACAAAACAAAAGCTTCTCTTTGATTTACTGGAGAGTTTCGATTTGCATTCGGGTCCGGCTGAAGTTACTAGACCTTCATCTGGCACTTCATCCAAGCGGAAAAAGTGTGCTTCGTGGAGACAGGTTAACATAAAATCGCCATTCAAAAAATGAGGTTGTAGTAAAAATTAAGGGAGATTCGAGGGTGTACCCTAATTTTGTATATGGGGGTCGGTAAAAAAGTTATCGCGAAAAAACATTTTTTGCAAAATAAAAAAATATATTTTTTTACCTACACATCCATTAGAGAACCTTTAAGTAGTATTCCCGAATATTCAGTTTTTTAATATAACTTCCGGTTATAGCGGAAATGAAAGTGGTTTTCTCTATTTTACAACTTACACATTTCTCTTAACCGACACAGGATTCCTTTTTTAATTCTGAATCCCACGATATATAATTTGACCTATTTATCTCCAACCGTTTCTGAGATATTTATCAGAGAAGCTCCATCAAACTAGATACATGGTCTCATGGTCGGTGTCTGATGTTCGATCTGAGTAGGCCAAACAATAAAACCAAATTTATGACAAATCAAGTCAGCTGAATGTTAAAGTGGCTATAGAAGAAATTCTTGTGGGACACAATCACAAGCACGGGAAAGGTCAAAGAAAATACCTACCACGAACCTCCCGTTATCAATAGATTGATAAATGAATTGTAACAGGTCGAAAGCAGCAGAGCATGTGTTGTGGTTCTTACGGAACCCATGTTGACATGGAGATAAAATCTCGTACGAGTCTAAAAAATTTAATATTCTGTTCTGCATTATTTTTTTCCAATATCTTTGATAACGATTTAACACATGTGATCGGCCTGTAATTCTCTATATGGGTATTATTACCTTTCTTATGTAAAGGAGTCAAGATGCCTAGCCTGAGTTCAAGTGGGAAATTACACGTGTGAAAAGAAAAATTTAATAAGTATTTAAGGGGATGACAGATATACTGGAAAACCTTAATCAATACAAATATTGGGACATCAGTAACTCCACAACAGGTTTTTTTTATTGGATATGCTATTTAGTGCATCTTCATGTTCTTTATATGATACTTCTGGGAAAAATAATGAATTAGGCATAAATTTAGGGTTGCCGGGAGAAGCTGATCTTAATTGTTTTCCGTATTGACTGGTTTCTGTTGCATATGTCTAAGGTGTTTGTGTAAGTTTTGCCATTACATGATATTTCTGTAATATATATTTTTTTACTTAGGTCAGTGTGAGATAGAGAATTTAAAAGATTATTTGTATTCTGGTCAGAAAACTATCTTTTCATTATAGCAGAAGGTGCGCGCTGAAACTTGTCAGTATCATTTATTGCAATAGTTGTTGACATCGAGAAAAGTTGTGCTTGACCACAAAGCACAACTTGTTTCGATGTCAACAACTATTGCAATAACTGATACTGACAAGTTTCAGCGCGCACCTTCTGCTATAATGAAAAGATAGTTTTCTGACCAGAATACAAATAATCTTTTAAATTCTCTATCTCACACTGAAATAAGTCAAAAAAAATATATTACAGAAATATCATATAATGGCAAAACTTACACAAACACCTTAGACATATGCAATACCTTCTGTCATTATTTCACAAATATTGCTGAAGAAGTAACCAGTCAATACGGAAAACAATTAATATCAGCTTCTCCCGGCAACCCTAAATTTATGCCTAATTCATTATTTTTCCCAGAAGTATCATATAAAGAACATGAAGATGCACTAAATAGCATATCCAATAAAAAAAACCTGCTGTGGAGTTACTGATGTCCCAATATTTGTATTGATTAAGGTTTTCCAGTATATCTGTCATCCCCTTAAATACTTATTAAATTTGTCTTTTCACACGGGTAATTTCCCACTTGAACTCAGGCTAGCCATCTTGACTCCTTTACATAAGAAAGGTAATAATACCCATATAGAGAATTACAGGCCGATCACATGTGTTAAATCGTTATCAAAGATATTGGAAAAAATAATGCAGAACAGAATATTAAATTTTTTAGACTCGTACGAGATTTTATCTCCATGTCAACATGGGTTCCGTAAGGACCACAACACATGCTCTGCTGCTTTCGACCTGTTACAATTCATTTATCAATCTATTGATAACGGGAGGTTCGTGGTAGGTATTTTCTTTCACCTTTCCCGTGCTTTTGATTGTGTCCCACGAGAATTTCTTCTCAAAAAATTACAGGAATATGGTGTAAGGGGTAATGTATGTCATTGGGTGAGGTCTTTTCTAACGAGCCGAAGGGTTTGTGTGTGTATAGATGGTCATGTCTCAGTTGCTCTTGAACAATTAATGATTGTACCGCAGGGCAGTGTCTTGTCCCCTCTTTTATTTATTATATTTATAAATGACTTGGAAGATTATATTTTAAAAGACGCAAAAATTGTAATTTTTGCTGATGATACAACCATGGCAATATTAGCCTTCTCCGAATCGGAGTTAGAAACCAAATCCAACCTTATCCTCTCTCAATTTTATTCATGGTGCAAAGAAAATCAACTCGTCATTAACATCTCCAAAACCAGTTACATATCTTTTCGTAAAAGGAGACCAGACACTACTATTCTTCTCCACGTAAATTCAACACCAATACAAAAACATGAAAATTGCAGATTTTTGGGGCTTTTTATTGATGAACAACTGACTTGGCATGAACACCTAAATCACGTAGCATCCAAATTAAACCCCGCATATTACGCTATTAGAAACTTAAAAAATGTCATATCAAGGAAACAATTATTACAGGTGTATCATGCTCTTGCCTACTACCATCTAAAATATCTGATCATGTTTTGGGGAGCTGCAACTGCTTTGCCACCGCATGGCCGTGGGTTTACGTCCCTGCCCACCTCTCCGGTCTCTCTGCTATAATTGTAGAACGTTTCTTCTTTTTAGGTTCTGAATATTTGTCATTAACAAAAAGAAAATGAAAATATCACTTTAGACATGAATTATTGTTCAAACTTTACTATAAAAAGTAACCAATTAGGGAAAGAATGAACACAACATAATTTACAGTTTATTGAGCAATAATCTACAATACAGCTAACTATTTAACTTAAATATATTTCATAAAATTAAAGGCCTCACACAATAACCATTATGTGATCTAAAAGGTATATTAATTGATGATTTACCCTCGAATGTACATTGAGCATTGCAAATTCTCGAATTCGTCTTATTATCCTCTCTACATGAATTGGAAGGGAAGCAATCCGTTTGTAAGTATTAAAAAAAGAAGTAAAAGTGCTTCAAACCATCTATAATAGATAATATGTACTTACGTTGATGGTCTTCGCAACAATACAAAAACATTTTCTTCATTGGAAGGCCAACTGTTTCCAACCACCGTTTTCAGCGAATTTCGTCGTTAGGCACCGATAAAAACAATTTTCCAGAGTTTCTGCTGGTGTTTTCACAAGAGGGAAGGAACAACCTCCATGACTATTATAACGACGCGTAAACTAGTAAATAACAAATAAGATCACTTGCTTATTTTCTGCTAATGCATTGGGCAAAGAGCTGATAATCTTCGCATGTAGAAACGTTTTCAGACAGCTATTGATAGTTTGATAGCGGTTATATTTATAAAGGTTAACAGGCCAGGTCTGAGGTCCAGGCCTAGAGATTTGTCGTGAATGATTCGGTCACTGTGATTTGATCATTTGAAAGTATTGATTGACCGAATCTCAACATATCGAAATGATACAATCATGAAGCAGTCGGTTATTATCGGTATTAACGAACGTTTCGTCTCGTGAATTGTAGAACAGAAACGGCTAATTTAAAACCTCAAGATTGAATTAAGTTAATATCGTACGAGTTTACAGGCATGCTCCTGACTACTATGACTGAAGTGATTGAAATAATTACATCTATTTTGAAATCAGTCACTGATCGATTTGGTCGAAGTAAAATGAACGATGAATTACCCATCTCTACCCAGGTCATTTTATTTGATGGAAGACGAAGAGGGGAGAAGGCGACGTTGCCGGTTCTTAAATTAATGGTAACTACGTCACAGCCATTCATTACGTATTCAACTCAATTTTGCATCTAAACTAGCGAGAAAATAAGATTTTTTCTTTAGCGTTTCCAGACGTTTAAAGGAAATATCTATTCATCGCAAAAATAAAAAAATGCGGTATACGAGCCCATTAGGTGGTATCAAGTGTATTTTTATATCGATTTTTATTGTGATGAAGTGGACCATCTCTAATAATTCCAAGTATGTACCACTTCAATAGTGTACACTGATTCGCACTTGGTAGGATCAGTTTGGTTCAGTAATGGATCTGGTGATTTCGGTGCAGGGAACAGCTCATGCATTTCCTAAGAAACTAGGTCAAGAATTTAGGGTCAAGCCAAAATAATTTTAGAAAAAGATTTTAAACCAACCTAAAATATTTCAAAGGGAGAAAGAGCAGCAATTAGATCAGTTAAATCAGATAGAATAATTAAAGTTAATATTACCAGCAGGTGACGGAAATGCAACCGTTATTTTAGAGAAAACTGATCAAGAACATCAAGAACCTAATTTGGGTATTTTGTGAAAAATGTTATAAAAGGAACGTCAACGATGTCGATCTTCCTTCTGTCTGATTTGGTCTTCGAAAACGAGAGATTCGGATAAAAGGTATCATTGGGTGCATTGGTGATCCACAGTTTTATCCATCTTTATTGCCACCCTGATACTATCTTTTAGTAATCTTGTATGCTTATTTGCTGTATCTCGTTTTAGTGGGAACAATTTATGGTTTATTTTTGTCTTTTCATGTGGATCACTGGCCTTTGAGATTTTCGGATTTTCGAGAATGTCAAACAGGACGGCCATTTTGGGGGCTAAGGGACACGTGGAGTCGTTGCGGTCGACTGCGTTTTTCGGTACTTTGGAGCAAAGGCACCGGACAGGATTGGAACAAAAGGGCAGGTGAGTTATCGTGAAAATTATTCTTCTATAATTTTCGTAAATCCATATTTGTGTAACTCACCTGTGCCTGTTTTTTTGCATGCCTCTTTCTGGATTTCGATCAAGAAATAAGCGTGGCTGCCTTGTCCTGATCTGAGCTGCTCGATTAAGTTTGGGTATTTTGTCGGCGATCACACGTGTTTAAAGCACGCTAGGTTCGATTACCTGACTGCGTTTTTTTTTGTTAATATTTTTATAATTCCAAATTTATTAGTCGAAGACCAAACGAGGGCTATTTCTGGTTTATTCAATTAATATTTTCGCAAATTTGAGTCACTTCGAGGGCGTTGTGACTTCATTATTTTTATATATTTAACTTCAAACATGGGAATGTTTAATCATCACATAACTTTTCGACTCAATGTAATTCAAATTTTTTTTTACGGGCCACTATTCAAGCCAAATTAGGTTGTACATTTAATATACGGGGGAAATATATTCAGGAATGTACAGTAAAGGATTTTAAGTAATTTTTTGATTTAACTAGTTTATTATTGTCAGATTTTAAGTAATGTTATTAATTAAATATTAAGGTTTTTTTCTTTGTAAACAAACAGTCTGAGAGACATAAATGAGGGCTATTTCTGGTTTATTCAATTAATATTTTTGTAAATTTGAGTCACTTCGAAGGCATCGTGACTTCATTATTTTTATATTTTACTACAAATATGGGAATATTTAATCATCAGGCAATCGCGGCTGTCTCATACGTGTGCTCTTACCACTATCTTAAGAAGTCGAATGACTATGGGAATCTACTAGACTTGATATTATTTCATGATAGTGTCAGTGTGACCTTGAGCGATGATCCTGTACTCCCGCCAGATGGGGCCCACCCTCCAATTCAGATCACATTGCCAGTTGAGATCAATGATTATTCTCTGCAATCGGAGGGCTTTTTCTACGATTTTCGCAGGGCCGACATCTGTGGTCTTTGACTGGGATGGCTCTTTGGAAATAGGGATTTGACCGGTATGATTGATATTCTATATGGCATTGTCTATAGAGCAATGGAGTTATTTGTACCACTTCGTAAATTCTCAACCGGAAAATTTCCAGTGGTTTTCTGCAGAGCTTAAGCAGCTCGTGATCGAGAAGAAGATGGCTCACGGTAGATACAAGAAAAGTAAACTTCCAGAAGACTACAGGATCTTCTCTGACTTCAGAACCCGCTGTAAATGCATGGTAGCCGAATGTTACGAATCAAACATTAGATTTACTGAAAATTGTATCCCTGACAATATAAAATCCTTCTGGAAGTTTATTCAATCTAAAAGACAAAACAGTGGTGTTCCTAATTGTATGAAATATAAAGATGTGTCTACTAGCAACGGTGCTGAGGTGGCTGACTTATTTGCTGATCATTTTTCATCTGTGTTTAACCATAAGCAAAACTTTGATTTTGACCTACATTCATTACATGATACTCCTGGAACGGCAGCTGTAAGCAAAATTTCAATTTCCATTTCGCAAATTTACGAAAGGCTATCCACTCTCGATGTCAACAAGACCTTTGGCCCGGACGGTATACCCAACAGCATACTTCGGGCTGCGAGCTTTATATTGGCGCGACCTCTCTGTAGGATTTTTAAACATTTCCCTGAGTGTTGGAAGGTCAGCTACATCTGCCCAATATTTAAATCAGGAGATAGACATAGATAGACCAATATCTATTTTGTGCTCAATTCCAAAATTGTTCGAATCTTTTCTGTCAGATTATCTATCGACACATTTTTGTAATGTTATAATTGAGCAGCAATTTGGTTTTCAGTCCCATAAATCAGTTGAATTAAATCTTGTCTCCTTCGCTGACATCGGGGTGAGTGCCCTGGAGGCAGACGGGCAGTTTGACACTATTTATACTGACTTTACCAAGGCGTTCGATAGGGTACCACATAAAATATTCATAAGTTGAAAGGGCTGGGAGTGTATGGCAGGATTTGGGAGTGGCTGAGATGTTACCTGACTGGCCGTCGACAAGTGGTGCATGTACATAATTTTAAATCCAGAGATATACAAGTGCTCTCAGGTGTACCTCAGGGTTCACACTTGGGACCCGTTCTTTTCAATTTGTTTATTAACGATATTGCTGATAACTTGCACTCTGGGGGATGTTTGCTGTTTGCCGATGACCTCAAGCTGTTTTCGAGGATAGCAAGTGAGGTGGACGCATCTAACCTGCAAAGAGATCTGAACAGTCTGGTTTTGTGGTGTGACAGAAATGGCATGGATCTGAATGCGAAGAAATGCCACATCATGAGAAAGAGGGAACCTGTTGTTTTCAATTATCAAATAAGAGATGTGACACGTACCACTTTACAGGAGGTGGTAGACCTTGGTGTAAGCATTGATGGATCATTCTCTTTTACTCAACAGTTTCGTAATGCAATCAATAAAGCTTTGCGAATGTTGGGATTTATTTCTCGTTATGCCAACGACTTCCACAATTTGCATACCCTTAAAATCTTGTATTCTGCACTTGTACGTCCACATCTAGAGTACTGTCCATCTCTTTGGTCTCCTCATTACAATGTCCACATCCCGGCACTTGAGTGTGTACAGCACAAATTTTTGAGGTATATACGTTATAAATTCAACCTGGACATGAATTACTCTCAGCTTGAAACTTACTTAAACTTTGAAACTTTGAACAATCGCCGCAGGAAAAGAGACATCTCATTGATCTACAAATTGATAAACGGGTATGCAGATTGCCCATATTTGCTGTCCAGGGTGAGCCTTAGAGTCCCCTGAATGAATACAAGAAACAGTGGTACTTTTCATGTTCCATTCCATCGAACAAATTATGCTTACAGCTCTCCTATTCCTCGAGCTCTTAGATTAGCTAATGAAAAGGCCTCCTCAGTGTATTTTTTCAATACAGAAAGTTCAAGGTTTTTATCAATGCTGAAACGTCACTAGATAATAAATTTAAATTATCATTTGGATTTAGGTAGTGGGATAAATTATTTTTGTAACAATCGACTTATAATTAAATTATTGTTTATTTTGTAGGAATGTGTTGTTTCATGTCCTTATGTATATGTAAAATGGCTTGTTCGTTGATATAAATAAATAAATAAATCAGATAACTTTTCGACTCAATTTAATCCACAATTTTTTTACTCGCCACTAGTCAAGCCAAATTAGGTTGTTCATTTAATATATGGGAGAAGTATATTCAGGAATATACAGTAAAGGATTTTAAGTATTTTTTTTTATTTTACTAGTTTATTATCGACAGATTTTAAGTAATGTCATAAATATTATTTTTCTTTGTAACAAAACAGTCCGAGAGACATAAACGGTACTTATTAAGGGTCGGAGCACAGTCTAATTTGCCTGAATTATTCTTTCATGCGCAAATGCACCTGTAACGTACACCAAGCTACCTACGTCTGAGCCTTGGCCATCTGCTGACCACAAGCTTAAGCATCCACAGATACACTTGGCAAAGAAACCCTGAGATACTGAGCTACTTCCATTGTATAGTGGCTGTGCTTGGGCATAGGCTGGTCGAGACGAGATCGGGACCTGGTTCGGAAACTTCATCGATACTCAGAGTACTGTGAGTCACTCCTGGGTGAATTAGACTTACATGTAAGGTGTTCCTGTACTTAAAGCGTGCCATTCTTAAAATCTTATGTGCAGAGGATTAGACATTTGCATTTTATTTTAACATTCACACGTCTCGTGCAGTGCTAAGTTGTTTTGGACTTTCTTAATTGTCTCACAGCAATTCACTTCGATTTAATTTTAATTTTACAACTTTACAGTTGTTCCATTTAAATAAATTGTAATTCTGTCTGACACATTTGTTGTAAAACATTTCATTATTAATTTGTTGTTATCAAATTTCCATTTGTTATTAAATAAACCACCTTTATAAATAATTTAAAATGTGTGTTTTATTCCATTGTATCAATAACCGAGTCATATAACTGGTTTCGATAGCGGGCCAAAACTGTTGTTATATATTTTGCTATATCTCCTACTACTAAAAGATTCTTTTAGGAGTAATCCTTTTGGTATAATATCAGCTTGTCTACATTTACATAAATATGTTAAACCATTTTTTTGCATTAGATAATTTGAAGAACTTGTTCTCAAATAATCTAAAATCATTGCAATCATTAAACCGACACCTTCGGTCTAAATATTGTGGTGCAAACAGATCCATTTAATTTTTCTAATTGTGTTTTCACCACAGAATCTGAACGAAACTGATTAAATGACAAGCTTAACGGTAAATGAACAAAACTTTGAACGTTTTTGAGGGAAAAAAAGTGTCTGCTTTCCCACGCTAAACCAAAGAGCGGTTTGTTTAAAAAAGATTTTTTTCTGAAAACTTTACCACCCTGTACCTCAAAAGTTAAGACGTTTACGACATACGTTCATATGAAGTTTTTTTCTTAAAATGGGTCCAAGAATCATCCCCTTAAATATTGACATGTCATTAAGGAACACCCTGTATCATATATGATAACCATAGGTGTTAAAAATGCTTAAATATGTTCGTTGATTTTAACTTGATTTTGATTTCTTCTACTGGTTTTTGTATGCAACAGCATAGAAAATGTATTGTTCTACGGTAACAGTATAATGTCTGGTTTCCAGATATAAAATTATTATCAAGTCTATCATCATAAAGAGAACTAATTTAATTACCTATTATTGAACACTATACCTTATACAATAGCTACATTATAAATAATTACTTGTAAGAAACATGAAAATATTACTTGAGATAATTATTTTGAATACTTTTAATAATAATAACCTATTTTCCAGGAACATATCTATACCTATTCCTAAATTTTTAGGCGGCTAGGTTTATTCCTTAGAACTTTTTATTTTTGTTTGTTTAAAAAATACAAGCAAAAGAAAACTTGGTAACTTCAACTTCTACCACTTTAATCTTTGTTTCAAAAATGCAAGTGAAGTGATTTCTCATTACGCTCTTCTTTGATAAGCTTCAATAATTTTGCTGGCGGTAATCTGCAGTTAACAGGTTTACCTGCTGCTGCCTGCTGCTGTTTGCATTTCTTTGGTTAATTCTATTTTCCAGAAATGCGGCTCTCTACATCGTATCGAGAATTACAATGTCTTCATTTTCCTCATGAGTTACCTACTTCTTGAACCGGTTATGAATTTCTTTGGCGGTTTGACGCCACTATACTGCTTCTTCGGTTAAATTTCCTAGTTTCTAGATGGTAGAGCGCCACTTTTCGCGTTCTTTCGTGTTGCATTAAAAAATCCTGTTCATCAAAATGAACAGAACACGCATACATAGAGTCCTTCCAGATATTAATGTCGATGACACCTATAGAGGACTGAGCCACTTTCTAAATTTAGTTTTTTCTCTTGAAAACCTGAAAATCAGCAAGAAATCAGAAAATATCAATGAAAAAATAATATTAGGTATTTGGCAAAAAAATGTACCTATTTACTTACCTATGGAATGTAATTTCACAATCTGGATGTAAAAGCCTCTTCGCATTTTTACAATGCTTTACCAAGTCATTTTTTGATTTCGTAGATATGAAAACAAAAAGCTATTAACCGTACAAAGTGTAAAGAAGAAATCGCGATTAAAAACTAAAAACGCGTCTCTCAAAAAGGCCTGTCACGCTGACTTTTATGACTTTACCGGCACTTTAAAAAAGTATAATGCAATTTGATTCATACAGTATAAAAAAATTTAAACAAGGAATAAAGTAACCACCATTCAAACTGACAATATAGGGTTAAAAATGGCAGCAAATTCCATCTCTTTTCGTTCCCTGCGCCTTGCCGTGCGCAATAGGGCCAAAAGTGGTATATGTTAATATACAGGTGTGGTTGTACTATATACAGGGTGTTCTGCCTAAGAACCGACACAGAGCAGGAGCATATAGGGGAGCCCAAAATAAGGTGATTCAACACATTTTACTTCTATACTACTATCTGAGAAGTTATAGGCCTTCAAAGTGAACTTTGAAATTTCGAGAAATTCAATATCTTAGTTATTTTTTAACTTGGAAAAACCAAATTTGGTACAGGTTGTGGGTGTACCAAGGGCATTAATTGACAGAAAACATAGTTCAATTGTACCATTTTAAAGGGTTGATACAGAGGGATGCACTCTAAAATTGTGACAGAACTTTTTTGTCCATCGGCGGACTTACAAAATTGTTACTTTGTGTTATGAAGAATTTAATTCTAAAACTTTTTTCGCTCGTTATTTTTCGAAAATTTTCGTCAAAAATGCGAATAACTGAAAACGCTTATTGCAGATGTGATATTTAAAATCTTTGAGAATTCAAAAGTTGGCTATGAATTTAAACGTCCAACTTGAATAACAACAATGACGTCAAAACCTATAGACGTGGTGCCCCATTGTTAAAATTCCCTTTATTTTGACTCCAAGATTAAATATATCCATATTACTCTAAAAAACCAACTATACACCTGGTGATTCCCGGTTATAGTTCGTCCAGAATCACACTTAGATATCGCATGTTTTTTCTTGTTTGGGGGTGCTGGAAGCATAAATCAATCAAAATTAAATCAATTTCGCATAACTTTGTTCAAATTCAAGCATATTTGTAAAATTAACTTAAATTTTTAATTTTTTATATTAAACAAAACTTTAAAATTTCGCAAAAAATCTTCTGAACAAGGTAAAGCAATAGTAATGATAATGTGTATATTAAAAAACTATCATTTAAGGTGCAAAATTTTTATTTTAAATGTTTATTAAGAAACTGTGGAAATTAATTGACGAGCAGGAGCAGGTCTGAATATGGGCCTGGCATAAAATGTGGGCCCCCTAAAGAAAACTATTTAGGCAGCCCGAGCCATCTGTGTACGGAGGTTCAAAATATTTGCTTTTGTTGACAAATTGTTTTAGAGATGACACTAGGGCTGTTTCTTGAGCTATTGTAAATTATGTGACTGGGAATGTATTCCAGAGATTGTGAAAGTTTTGGAAGGTAACACTTTGCATGATTCTAATAAACTGTAGTCAAGAAGTGTTGCCTTTAGAGCAAAATTGTTTTATATAACCTATAAACAATTTTACGTGGGGGCTCTTTTGTAACGGAAAATGTTGCTTACATGGGACCTTAGAGGGGCCGTAATATGGGCAGGGCCCATATTAGGAACAATTCTATACGTAGACTTTAATTATTTTGGGGTCTGGATCGGAATTAGATGAAAAATCACTATTTCATGCAGTCGACGTTTCGCAAAAATTTATTTGCATCTTCAGGACACTAAAAATACAGTAAGTTGTACAATGTGCAATGGAGTTGCCTAAGAGTATATAAAAAAAGGGGGGGGAAAGTACTTACGCCTAAATTGTGATTCTTCCTGGTCACTTAAAATTAAACATAATAACATCATAATAGGTAAAGACATGAACAAATTAAAACAGTGTTAAAATGCATACATTCAGACCAAAACTGCGAAAATACCTTAATACAGTTCGGCACAAAAAATCTTTAAAGACCAACTGAAGGAGAGAATAAAGTTAATGTAATAGATAACAGATGAAGAGAACAATGAAATATTTATATAAATTATTTATACATTTTTAATTTGTCTAAAATATTGAAGTAAGATGTACTTAAGCCTTCTAAATCGGTTCTTTTGTTTACTGAATTTTTGTGTTGTCTAATACACAGCATTTCGCAAATTAAACGTTTTTTGTATATTCTTTGTTCACTTAATATTGATGTTTCATCAAAGTTAAAACAATGTCCAGTATTCACTCTATATTCGACTAAAGCAGTGGCATTTGTTTTTTTAGAGTAATTCTTTTCATCGTTCTTGTGTTCGTATAATCTCTGCTTTAGGTATCTGCCTGTTTGACCTATGTAACATTTATTACAATTTTTGCAAGGAATCTTATATATAACATTAGACTTGAAAGATTTTTCTGTTTTTGCCTTTAGTGTCGAATAAAATCTATTTTTAATATTATTTTCATTTTTGAAAGTAACGGTAACATGTATGTTGTTGAAAGTTATGCCAGAAAGCACGTTTCGTATTCTTTCTGAGAGACCAGTAATATATGGTATTTTTAAATATATTTGTTGTTGGTTTGTATTTAATGAATGATCTGACGAATTGATATTATTATTCCTATTATTATATAACAATGTATTTAGTAACGATGTGGGATAATTGTTTTTTTTGTGACATTGTTTTTATGTAATTCAAATTTTTTTCATGAAATTCCGGAGAAGAAAGATTCAAGGATCGTGTTTTTAGGTTTTTTATAACGTTTAATTTTTGTTTAAAAGAATGGGATGAGTGAAAATTTAGAAATCTTTCGGAAAAAGTTTCTTTGTGGTACCAATCTGTTTTCAATGTATTATCTTCCATTCTGATAACTAAAACATCCAAGAAAGCTAATTTATTTTCTTGTTCTTTCTCTATGGTGAACTTTAACCTATTGTGGAAACTATTAAAAGTATTCAAGAAAGTGTCATGTTTATCTTTCGGTATAGCTGTTATGATGTCATCTACGTATCGTTTAAAAAAGGGAACATAAAAATTTAATTTTGATATACATACCGACTGTAGTTCTGACATAACTAGGTCTGAGCAAATAGGTGACAGACAATTACCCATACCAAGACCAAACACCTGAGTATAAAATTCATTATTATGTTGAAAATAATTCTTTTTGAAAACAAAGTTTAACAGTTTCAAATTCCATCTCTTTTTAACTATTGTTATGACCAGCTCTGTTGGTATATTAGTGAAAAGGGACACTACGTCCAACGAAACGAGAACATAATTTTCTGGAATAGTTCTGTTACTCAAGAACTGTACATCTTTTATGAACATAATATTTAGAATTTCACACAAAAATTTTGTTAGATTATACAATGGAGAATTAACAAAAGATACAATAGGTCTTAGAGGTATATCTTTCTTATGCACCTTTGGTAAGAAA
This sequence comes from Pseudeuparius sepicola, assembly GCA_963920635.1. Classification (NCBI taxonomy): domain Eukaryota; kingdom Metazoa; phylum Arthropoda; class Insecta; order Coleoptera; family Anthribidae; genus Pseudeuparius; species Pseudeuparius sepicola. Next base: position 40,772,146 of record OY987303.1, on the reverse strand, counting down.
TATATTTTTGGTGGAGTTGCTGATTTAGTTTTTAAGTTTTTACATTGTTCTTCAGTAATTAAGTTCTCACTCTTCAATCTATCTATGATTTTTTTAATTAGCATTTTGGATATAAATGGTGGGATCCTTTTTAAGTTTTTTGTAAGTTGTTGCATCGTTTACTAAATCCAAGGATTTTTTTTCATATTGTGATTTATTTAAGAGTACCGTTATATTGCCTTTATCAGCTTTGGTTACCAAAATGTTATTTTTATTATTCTTAAGGAAAATATCCGTTTTTTTCGACATATCTATCAAGCGTTTTGACTCAAGTTTAAAGGTTTCTGGTTGTTCAAGTGATTTGATATAATGTTTACACATTTATTTCTATTTTCAATTTTGTTATCTTCATGTTCTTTGTCTATTATGTATTCGACATCCGTGACAAGTTGTTGAAGGGGTAAGTTTTCTGATTTGTAGGGTAAACTAAATTTATCTCCTAAACTCAACAAGTATTTGACATCTTTCGGGATGTCAACTCCGCTTAAATTCACCAACCATTTGGAATCGGTATTTTTTGGTTCATCGTTGTAATGTAAAAATCTTTCAAGTCTAATGTTATATATAAGATTCCTTGCAAAAATTGTAATAAATGTTACATAGGTCAAACAGGCAGATACCTAAAGCAGAGATTATACGAACACAAGAACGATGAAAAGAATTACTCTAAAAAAACAAATGCCACTGCTTTAGTCGAACATAGAGTGAATACTGGACATTGTTTTAACTTTGATGAAACATCAATATTAGGTGAACGAGAGAATATACAAAAAACGTTTAATTTGCGAAATGCTGTGTATTAGACAACACAAAAATTCAGTAAACAAAAGAACCGATTTAGAAGGCTTAAGAGGCTACGATACTTATGAAATCCGCCTGAAGTGCCCGACTCAATTCAGGACAAACGTCGCTCGATTAGATATGCCTATCCTTTTCCTTCCTCTAGTCCCCACGACTCCCCACTCCAGCCTGCCCCTTCATAGTGCTACGATTGAGGGGCAGGCCGGCCGTGGGTACTACACTGAGAAAAATCTGTCACTTTGTAAAAAAACCCTGTTTAATTCAATATGAGATATTATTCCTCAAACTCAAGCAGAAGCTTTTTTGTAACTAACAATAATCAATTCAATTACAATTGATATTGAATTCTAATGAATAATTTAAATTTAATATTTTATTTCAATAAATAGCGGGCTCTGGAATTGATTCTATAATACTTCTTTTCTAAGCACATTCTTTTGTCAGAACAACATAACGTTTCATGGTGTTGAATTGAATAGGGATACATTTAACTGTTCATTATACTGAAATTACAACTATTGTCACTGAATTTTTGCTGGATTTGTAATACTTAATAATTGTGGGTACTAATATCAATTATAATAATTATTAGTTATATATCATATTATTGCCTGAATAATAAGCAAATGATGTGTAAAATGCAAATCAAGTTGCTAGTGTAGTAACTTATAATTTTTTAGTTTGTTAATAGCCATTCACTTGCACAGTGTTCATTATGACTACGAACGATATAGAGTGTAGGGTTGATTCAAAACCTTTAATTTGCGATCACTGTGTGCACTCCTAAGTTAACCCCCAGTTAACCCTGAAAAAATCAGCTTGTTTTAAAGAATTTTTTTTTACCTTTATAAAGCACTTTAGATAGTGGTGATCTTTTACCTATATCCCGTGAAGTATTGAAGTTAAAAAAAAACTTCATGAGGGAAAGTTGTAGAGAACGTAATAATGAATACATAAGAAGAAAAAAAATTGTACACATGAGAAGAAAAAAAATTGCAAAAAAATGTTTGCAAAACCACTCCTATTGCGGGGTTCGTAACACGACTTCGACGGTGATTTTTTGGGGTTATACTCAGGAGGTGTCGGACCACTTGCGCCCGGCCACTTGCGGCCCAGTCGAAAATCGGACCAGTTGCGGCCGAGAAGAATGTTAGCAGAGTCAGCCGGACCATTTGCGGCCCGTCTGAGTGCTGGTCATAATACTTGTCTTTCACCAACATTTTCTTAGAAAAAAGAATGCCTAAAATTCAATAAGTGCTGAGATACACGAGCGTATAATACGCCGCGTATTTTGCGCTACAATTTAAAGTTTGCTTCAAATCTTTGGAGCCTATATTATATTCACCAACTATCCTTTTTATAGAATTGTCAAGGTTTGTATAATATGTGTCTCATTTTTCAATATTTTTATTAGCTCGAAGATGTTGGGTTTTGATCACATACCTGTATATTAACATATAAATCCTATATGGCAGTTTGAATGGTGGCTACTTTATTCCTTGTTAAATAATTACTTATACAAAACATGAAAATATTTTTAATTACCTGACCCTTTTATACACTATTACTTGGGATAATTATTTATTTGAATACTTTTAATAATAATAACCTATTTTCCAAGAACCTATCTATTCCTCTTTCCGAATTTTTAGGCTAGTTTTATTTAGAACTTTAGAACCTAAAAATCAGCAAGAAATCAGAAAATATCAATGAAAAGACAATATTATTTGGCAAGCATTATACCTATTTACTTACCTATGGAATGTAATTTCACAATCTGGCTGTAAAAGTTTCTACCGAGCGGTAATGTGTCAATACAATGATAATTTTCCAAGTTTTCCAGTTCCGTTTTACGAGAACAATACTGCATCTAGAGAGGGCATACTTGGGGGGTGACTTTGGGTGTAGACAGGTTTCTTTGTCTGCCCGTTTTAAGGGTCGAACAAAATTAAAGTTTTATAACATAATATTATTTATGATTACAGATTTATGACGGGCCGCAAATGGTCCGGTCATCTCAGGCAAAATTCCTTTTAGCCGCAAGTGGTTCGATTTTTCCCCGAGCCGCAAATGGCCCGGCCGCAAGTGGGCCATATTCACTCAGGACGCTACCCACAACCAACCCCGAAAATATCTACCTGTTAAGAATCATTTTTTTTCTACCTCTATAAAAAAAAATGACAATTTTCTTGGACTATGATTACATTGATGAATATAAAAGTTGCAATTAAGTTGTTTTGTTCATCCAATGAATTATAATGTTTTTTCAGTTGCTTCTGGGGTACTTTTATATAGTTTGGAGTAGTCTGAGGGTGAGAATTATTATTATTCAAATAAAATAAATTTAATTGTTTAAATAAAACATGAGATATTTTAATGCTTTCATTGTAGTATGCCAATTTTAGTATCGAAGTGACAATACGTCTTCTTAACGGAAATTCAAACTATTTTAAGCTTATTGGTTCATCTGCAATTACGTCAAAAGTATAGATTATATTCTTGGGACCACATGGATTTGCTTGTATATTTAAAGTAGGTAATGGAAAAGTGACTATATACACGAACTCACTAAAATCACAACAGTCTTTTTTTCCTGTGTAGACGTGTAGATAATATGAGATAATAACTCGGGTGCCGGCCGCCGCCGACGGGTCACACGAGTCTCGCCGATGCCGACGAAGAAGCGCGAATATATATTTAAAAAACGGCGGTGGCGTGTTTGCTTTATTGCAAAAATGATATTTTTTGGGAGTTATTCAGGGCGTTCACTTTTCGTTGGCAACACACTGCATAGCTTTTTGGCGTCGAAGAAATTTTACTATTATTTTTCATATCAGCAAAGGTGCATGCTATGAAGGGTTCGTGTATAAAAAAACTTCTGTAATTGCTCAATTATAAAATCTAAATTAACGATTCGATTACCGAATTCTTCTTGAACCACATTAGGGTCAGTTGAACATCTATCGATGTTTGATTGGATAATTGTTCTGCATAATAGTGTTGGTACGACTAAAAAAGTGCGTCTAAAGTCTACTTCTTTAAAATGTTTTATATACCTAGTAGGTATTCCATATTTACATTTGTGTAATAATAAATAAATCTAACTAAAAACTTTCTACACTGTAAGAGTTCACTTTAGAGGGATTAGAGTGAATAGGCCATATTATATCACAACGGTTTCGTTAATCTATAAAATTACATCCTCAAGGACTAATTTATAGAGTTACGAAACTGGTCTCCGTTTTTAAATAAAGTAATAGTTGTGAGATAATAGGAGCTATTAATTTCTAATCCCTTGTAAATGTTCCATTCAAAGCCCTGTCTTTCCCAGAAAGTTTGTTTCCCAAACCCTATGCACCTGCACTACTACTTATACCTAAATCCGAATAAGTGTGCAAAATGCAAAATATGTAGGTACCCCTCTCTCAAATTCTGGAAACCATATTAGGTACTAGGTACCTACGGGAATAAAAGCTCTCAAGCCCACAAATTACTCCTATTGGTTTCACTGCATGTGACTGTTGTGACATCATTATCAAACATTATAGGTATTCTTGCCCTGACTGCGGTTCAGTTTCAGAACCTTGTTCTGACAAATCTGAATTATCGAACATCCTAGTAAATGTATTAAAATGTCATAAATTCGACAGACTGGAACATTAAAATGTACTATTTTTATTTTGCCCGATTTTCAACTCCAATGACTTTCGAACAATCTTCTAACGAAGAAGTTTCTAAAACTGACTGGATGTTAGAATTATTATCGTTCCCTCTGGAAAGTATATAAATTAGCTTTTATCATGCAGCGATTTGACACAATAATCGTAATAGGTACATAGGAATTCGTTTTCAAAAAATGCTTCACATGACCCATTTATTTGACAAAATTATTACTTGTACCTATCACATTTTTAAAGTAAAAATCAAGCGCACAATTTGGTCTAGAATTTAAATTTACTCTTTTTGCACGACCAGGCCATTTTATGCCCTAGGGATTAAACCATTTTACACAAAAGCAAAAAGTAGGTACTTTGTGAATAATAATTATTTATTTTCTAAAATTTATTTGTGGCGCAAACAGATCCATTTAATTTTTAATTGAGTTTTTCGCCACCAAACTGATCGAAGGACAACTTTTTCAAGTTGCCTGGAAAATTCATAAATTCTTAACAGAAGTGGCATGATCTTTGAGAAAGGAGGAAGATTTATTCTCCGAAAGCTCAGAAAACAAATTGGTTGAAGTTATTTTTTGAGTTACACGTTTAAAGTTTCGTTAATTCACTGTTAAGAATTTATGAATTTTCCAGGCAACTTTAAAAAGTTGTCTTTCGATCAGTTTGGTGGCGAAAAACCCGATTAAAAATTAAATGGATTAATAATTATTTATTTATAATTCCTGGAGGAATAATAATAATGAGTCTTATTATATGCCAGTCGACATACATAATGTCGCGGTAGAAAATATTTTCTTCGGGTACTCGGAAATATAAATATTTGCTAACATACTAACATTCAAAACAAGCGAAACACAAATAAGGGAGACTGAGACTTATAAAATGAAAAATGAACCATCTGATATCGATTGAAAGTTCCCCTGACGTGGTTACCGAGCCCGGCGAGGTACGCCGAAGTAGGGGGAAGTAGGGGAACCACGAGTTCCAGCGAACGCCCGCCCCCCCCGCCTATCTCCGTACGTCTAATTCCTGCTCGAATGGCCAATTCACGGATCAGTTTATTGCCGGGCAATGGGTTCGTAGTTTTCAAATCATAGCCAAACGAACAAACGTATCGACTTGAAAGTAGTCTTAAAATAATGTTATCGAATGCCTCAATCGTCGTTGTGTCTTTCGAATTATTTTTGAGCGGTGGAAATACTCGAAATTCTTAACCGAATATAGTCGAATTTCGGGTATGTTTGGCATTTTTTTTTTTCACAGTGTCGTATTAGTCCTGCACAGTTCGTGATACATAACGACGATTCTTTGTAGTTTTATCTAAGCCACAAAAAAAAAATCAAGTGAAAATATTAAGAAATGCAAGTAGGAGATGTAAACTACGAAACCCTTGAAAATGGGGGGTATCTTAGCACCTTAAGTACATCTTACTTCAATATTTTAGACAAATTAAAAATGTATAAATAATTTATATAAATATTTCATTGTTCTCTTCATCTGTTATCTATTACATTAACTTTATTCTCTCCTTCAGTCGGTCTTTAAAGATTTTTTGTGCCTTAGTTGCTTTTTTGTTTTGGTCGCTATTTTTTATGATTTGATATAGCCGAACTGTATTAAGGTATTTTCGCAGTTTTGGTCTGAATGTATGCATTTTAACACTGTTTTAATTTGTTCATGTCTTTACCTATTATGATGTTATTATGTTTAATTTTAAGTGACCAGGAAGAATCACAATTTAGGCGTAAGTACTTTTTTTTCCCCCCCTTTTTTTTATTTACTCTTAGGCAACTCCATTGCACATTGTATAACTTACTGTATTTTTAGTGTCCTGAAGATGCAAATAAATTTTTGCGAAACGTCGACTGCATGAAATAGTGATTTTTCATCTAATTCCGATCCAGACCCCAAAATAATTAAAGTCTACGTTCAAAAATATAAAAAGGATCGTCCATATACTTTGCTTACAATTCTATACAACACGTTTTTTTTTTATATTTTGACCATGCCATGAACGAAACCAATCTAAAAATTTAAGGAAAACCTGAAACACCAATGATATGGTTAAAGCTATTAAGGCAGTAAACAATAATGAAAATGATCAAAGAGTGAGGTTTAGGTCTAGCGTATGATGTGCGCATGAGCAATGTTCAGGTGTTGAAAAATATTTTTATGTATGCGATTTTTCTCAATAATGTGTTGCTTTTATTTTTTATTATATGCAATACATTCTACTAGATTTTTTATCTTAATTTGATAGAGGCCCATATTCCAAACACCAGTTTGCAGATTATTATTTTCAAAACTTCAAAAATTATTAGCAAAAATCAAAAGGGGTGCCCATATTCGAACCTTCTCCTTATTCAGTTTTTTATAAGGGTAGGTCACAAAAAACTCTATTTTGGCGCGAAGTTTCAGGTCTTAATCTCAATTTTCAAGGCCTAATAAGATTTTTTTTCTAGTAAAAAAAAGACGAACATCATTTAGAGATTTTTTTAATTTAAAATCTGACACCACAGCGATAATCAGGACACCCCAAAACCCCCATATATTGAATTTGAATAAAAATTATAAAGGGAGTTCCATTCTGCAGGTTGTCAAAGTTGAGCAAAATGGGAATTTCAAAGGCATCTGCAAGTCAAGTGTGCCATGGAATCCCCTTAAAATAGTTGAATGGTCAACAGGAAGGGTCAAAGTGTTGATGTGCAAAGACCCAGTACAAAAATATACAGGGTATTTTCCTCTGGGCCATTTCCAAAAAATTCAATATTTTTTAATGGAGACACTTCTGTAAAATTGTTATTTTTGCACCAATTTTAATGAACTATTTTTGGATTTTAGGTCTCAAAAAACTGTGTTCTATGACGATAGATTTCTACTACAAAAATCAAGGCCTACTTAATTTGACAATTTTGTAGGCAAAATTTCAAGAATTTGTTTAGCGATTTTTTTGTGTTAAAACCGAGTACACCATTGTGTTACAACCAAATTTGATTTTAGTTCGATATTTGGTGAACTCGCTGGGGTCACTAGGAAATACCTAATAAAAACAATAATTATTTATCTACGCATGTAATCGCCCTGGAGTTTCAAGAGTATTTCCTGATATTCTTCTGTTTTAAATCCCTCCAAACTGCTTAATTTTTATCCGCTTCCTAAGTATGTTTCTGTTTCTGATGTAATCTCTAATTAGCCATTTCCTAAGGCAACTGCATCGCCACCTATTGAGCGGCGGCTGAGGCTACTATGCGGTAGTGCTTCGCCCTTAGTGCCCTTGCTGTGTTTCCATGCTACTAATCACAGATGTCCTTCGGCCCCAGTCTATTGAATAAAATTGTTGTACCAATTTTTTTTGCGTGCTTGGGGATTTTCGAATACCTACGTCGCCAGTTGAGATTCTAAGTTTCCGAGATTACAGTGGTTCGGCATAAATTTTGGGAAAAATATTTCCAAACGCCAGTAGGACCGATTCCGAGTGTTGTGTAACTCGTCCGGCTTGTTTTCCGGGACTTGGCTTTGTTGTTTCACGGACTTCTAGCCGCCTTTTGCGGGATATATAATTTGCCGTAACCAGCCGTAAATATCCCATACATAGGGATCCACTATTTAATACATTTCATTCCATCCCGAGATTACATTTTGGGTAAGTTCAACAAATAAGATAATATAATCCATTTTTTTTATGTTGTTTAAAATATTTGAAAGTTTGAAGTATGTCTTATTATAAAATAGAACGTAATTATGAAAATATTCCATGGCTGACTATGTGAAAATAATAAAAAAAAAAACCAGAAAATTAGCCATAGCTCTTTTTTATAATAACTATGCCGAGTATTATATCTTTGGAAAAACACAAATTTATGTCATCTCTCAAAAATCACAAACAACATAAAAAATTGGATCAGATTATCTTATTAAGGCAAAAATTATCTACAATTTTTGTCTCTACAGTTTTTCTGTATAATCAGAAAAAACGGAGCTACAGAGATATGATGAAATAGCAAAAAATCACTCTTTTCAAAATATCTAGTGAGCCATGAACTTTTTAAAAATTTAAAAGGGGCATTAGATTGAGTATTTAAAACTGCAATTCTTTCCCCATTTAACCTTTGTTCTAGCTCTGCTAGTTTCCAAGATCCCCATAGTGGTCATCGAAAAAACTGACCCTGTATATATATATATGTATAATACCATAATCTTTGTTGTTGAACAATTTTATATACTGCAAAAGAGCATATGTTTCAAAATAATTACAAATTTTAAAAATAAAGCTATGACAGTGTTTCTAAATTTAAACAAATACAATAAAACAAATTATTATATGCTCAAGAAATTACACTGGTTGAATATAAAAAATTTAACAAAATTTCTAGTATTTATGTTCACATTTAAATTGAAACATAATTTACTTCCGGTTTGTTTACGCATAGGTATATTACTTTCAATTTCGAACATCATAATTATTATACAAGATCATTTAGTGATTTTCATATACAAAATTTTAGTAAGAATATTTGTTATAAATCTATTTATCAAAAAGGTTGATCGAGTACAACAAATTGCCAGATAAATTAAAAAGTTAAAGAAATTTAAAAAAAATATTAATAAAGTATTACTTGGGTATTCAAAATGATGCAATTTAACTAATAATTTAATTCAAATGTTAAGGCAAGAAGAAAATTGTTTATTTCAATTTTTACATTATAATCTATTTATTTAATAGTATTTAGTAGCCATAGAAGGCTAAATAAAGCATGTTATACTACTACTAGTTATGCACTGATATTTAAGGCTTTTATTATTAATCATTAATGTGGAAGACTATTGGAACTTGTCCCTAAAATGAAGCACTTGCGTCGTGGCTTTTACTTAAATTTATCAACAAATGACAGATTTTCTAGATGAACGAATGTGAACAATGCATTTTTTTGTGCAATATTTGGTAATACATACAAATGTATGTAATAAACATTACCTCATTTATTATAGTTTTCTTTCTTCCCTTTCACTAATTTTCCTTTGGCATAAAAATGTAGTGTATTTTACCTTATTTTGCAAAAGCATTTTGTGCCATTTCTTTAGTTTTAGCACAATGGCAAAAACATATATAGTTTTTTTTCAAAAAATAATAAAAAATTCCGGCATATTGATTAACCACTTGCTGTAGAAAATAATTCTCCACTTCATATCCAAAAATCAAGTTAATCGGTCGAAAAGTCACGAAACTATAGGACAATTAACATATAAAACTTTTGAACTAGTTTTTCTCGAAATTAAAATTTTGCAAATACATGGTTTTGCCTTTGTAGGGTACCGTTAGATATAGGGTGTACCATTTGAAAAAAAAATAGTAAATTAAGTTTGAAAATGACGGGGTTTTGGCGGAACAAAGTGAAACATCCTGTACAAAAATTTTCAACTTGGTTCTTAGTCATTAATAAAACGGTTAAGTGTAAATCCACAACCAAACTTTCAAGAGAAAAAATCAAGCCGCAAGAAAAATATAACAATATTAATGAAGGGTTGGTATTGAGCAAAAATACTTTAAAAAATTATAACTTGGCAACACCGCAGATGGAAGGGGGGGGGGGGGAAATAATTTAGGGATGTATACTATACTTTGAGAGGCTTCATTTGCGATAAAAAAATCGAGTCATTCCATTTAAAAAATTTAATTCTTTTGTCGCCACACTTTTTTGGAACACCCTGTATATACCAAACTAATTTTAAAATGTGCTCCATCTTCCCTTATTTGAATCCCCCGAATCGATTTTTTTTATCCTTGAAAGTATAGCCACAATCGAAGAAGGGAATATAGTAAATGGACACGCTGTATATACAATGTGTCTTCCTCGGATAGAGTTGCGCGGGGTCACCTTGAGGATAGAAAGAGGGTTAAATATCTGGGGGTCCGGCTGGACTCCAGACTGACCTTCGAGGAACATATCCTCATGAGAACCAAGAAGGTTTGCAACGCACTATGGGCATGTCGCAGAGCCGTTGGAACCTCGTGGGGTCATGCTCTGGATCTACAGAGCAATGATTGTTCCCATGATTTCTCATGGGGCCGTCGCGTGGTGGCCCGGCACTCACAGGACCAGACCACCGACGGCGTTGGACAAAATACAGCGCCTTGCCTGCCTGTGCATCACGGGCGCCCTGGGGACCACGCCCACCCGGGCCTTAGAAACCCTGGTGGGGCTGCCTCCATTGGGCGCGGTAGTGAAGTACGAGGCGGCCAAGGCGGCCCTCAGATTAGAGGGTCTCAGAATTTGGGTCGCCGGTGGCTCGGTCCACGGGCACCGGCAGCTGTGGTCAGAGCTGAGAGAGGAGGTGCCCATCCTGGAAATGAGAAGGGATGTGCAGACTCCTTCCATCGGCTTCCATGGCCGACTTCACTTTGTCTTTACAGACAGGGAGGGGTGGGCCGAAGGGAATAGCGACGCCCAGGCGGTCTCGTCTGGTATACAGACGGATCCAAAATGGGGAATGTAATGGGGGCAGGGGCCTTTTGTCAGGGACTGGCCAGGAGGCTGACCACCCCCCCCTTGGGGAGCACACTACCGTGTTTCAAGTGGAGGTGTTCGCCATTATGATGGGGGCAGAGGAATCGCTCAGGCTCAGAATCAAGGGCCGTAGGCTGACCTTCTGCTCTGATAGCAAAGCGGTGTTATAGGCGCTGAGAGCTAACCGTACTTGGTCCCCATTGGTGGAGGACTGTAGAACGAGTTTGCTCAAGTCGGTAGCCGAAGGGAACAGGGTCGTTCTATCGTGGGTGCCCGGTCACGCGGGCATAGCGGGGAATGAGACTGCGGACCTACTGGCTAGAGAGGGATCCATGAGTAGACCGGTGGGGCCTGAACCAATATTGGGGATTGCACCAAGGGTAGCAATTGGAGCCCTGGACGAATGGCTGCATGGCAGGTTCGTCGAGGAGTGGCGCAGGGCTCCGGGGATGAGGCAGACCAGGCTCATGATTCGTGGGCCATCGTCTGTCCTGTCTAGAGAGCTGCTGCGCCTGCCTAGGACAGAGTTGAGGGGAGTGGTGAGGGTCCTCACTGGGCACTGCTGCCTGGCTCACCACCTGCACCTTATAGGGGTGGGAGGGGAGTCGGAGTGCAGATGGTGTCTGGAGGATGAGAAGACACCGCACCACTTGGTTACTGAATGCCCTGCACTTGACAGGGTGAGATTCGAGTCCTTTGGCTCAGCCAAGCTGAGCGCAGAGGATGTGTATGGTGTCAGGTTGGGTGAGCTGCGGGCCTTCATTAAGAGGGCCGGCTTGCAGGCTGCCGTGTGGCGCCATGGGGGCACAACGGGCCCACTGTGGCCCACGTGCCGGGCCGATTTAAGGCGGCCACCCCCTGCACAGGATAGGATAGGACACAATGTGTCCACGGAAAAGCGGTATTATAGGTGTATATGACAATTTTTTTTGCATTACAAACACAATTTTTTGTGTTCTGCTCTTGCTTCACCCAAAAATTATTTGTAGTATCTTGGACTTTACAAAAATTATAGAGGGCGCTGGTGGCAGCTTAAAAATATAAATCGCATCAAGTAAAGTGCCTTTTCTGTGCGAAATATTGAAAAATTTTATTATAAAAACTTGCTCAGAATTAAAAAATATGACGTATCAAATTACAGAATTAAATATTTTTTTTATTTATAATTTTTTTTTAAATATTATAAATGTAATCATAATTTAAATTTATTTATTCTATCCATGTTCCTCCAACAATAAATTATTCTGACACAAAGACGGATCACTTTTATTTTTGTTTCCATGGCATACTCCTCTTAAAAAATTAAAATTACAAATGCTATAAATTATAAATTCAATTGACTTTCAACCATTCAAAATAGCTACAAAGAATTTAAGAACAGAGTTGAGATGTGTGCTAAAAATGGAGGAACATGGGTAGAATAAATAAGTTGAAATTATGATTACATTTATATTTATAAAAATTATAAATAAAAAAAAATAGTTCTGTAATTTGATTTGAAATTTTTCAATATTTCGCGTAGAACAGGCACTTTACCTGATGTGATTTTTATATTTAAGCTGCTACCAGCGCCCTCTATAAATTTTTTAAAGTCCAAAATACGAAAAATAGTTTTTGGGTGAAGCAAGAGCAGAATACAAAAAATTGTGTTTATAATGCAAAAAAATTGTCATATACACCTATAATATCGCTTTGCCGTGGACACATTGTATATTAAATAAATAAATTTGACGAAGAAACATTTATTTTAAAGAATAAATTAAAATAAAAATTGGAAATTTCACTTCATTCTGTTAGTGGCCCTTGGAAAATTATACTTCATTTTAACATTTCTTTGCAATTGGAGACACCATCCTTCATTCTTAATTAATTCTGCATTAGTCAGCAAGTTGAAATATATCAATCAAATCATGCGTGTTATGAATACCATGGAAACAAAAAACAGCATCGAGTACATATTTGACAGTTACTTAGGCGCCTAATGTAAAATCCCGATTTTTCCTTTAAATAATTGTTTTTTAATAAATGTTTTTTTGTCATATTTGATTTTTACGAACACCCTGTATTTCCAAACTATTTCAAATAAGCAAATAAAAAAATTGGTGTATTACCTTTACAGAATTACCGAAAAAGTTCAGACTTACTTTTGTGGGGCATGTTTGGTTCCATTATTGCTTCTCCTTGACACTGGTTTTGGTAAACCCTCTTTCCCTATGCATTCTTCGGAACGGAAAGAGGCAGTATCATTGGAATTCAAATTCAGCAACACATTCAGACCCAGGCTCAGATCATCACCGCTTGCCATCCATTCATCTTGCTCGTCCTTTGGTCTGTTTGTCTGTGGGACATAGGGGGGATGGACGGGAACTGCCATGTTGGAGTTGGGATGCCACTTAAAAGGTTCCTGTCTTTGGGGGGTGGTATCTTGTGATGTGCTCGAGCCTTGCTCCGAATTGCTCTTAGAAAACGACATGAGTGTAAAAGGATTAGTCCTGTCGCTTCCCGTATTTGATCTGTCGAAGCTCGAAGTGGGGTTTTGGAAGCCTTCACTGTTCTTTGTAGAAAGCAAATTTTGACGTGAGTAACTGAAATATAAGTATGTCAAGTAAAACAGTGAATATCCAAATAGGAAAGTTAAAAGTTTTTCAAATTGAGTGGCAGTGTATTCCTTTAGTCTTCATATTGCAATATAATGTAATATGTTATTTTACAACTTTATTAGAGAAAAGAGAACAGATTTTATCGGGCACTTTTTAAAAATTCACGCCACAATAGTTTTTTTTGTTTCTGGTACTATGTAAGCCGGACGTAGTATCTGGACTTAAGTGTATGCTTTAGGGGAGATTTATCTAACTATAATGTATTAAGTTTTTATATCTTTACGCTTTTTAATAATATACCTAAAACTCCCACATACCAAATTGGAACAAAAAATATACAGGGAGTGAGTTCCTTTCTGCAGGTTGTCAAAGTTGAGCAAAATAGGAATTTTAAAGACATATGGCAAGTCAAGTGTGATATGGAATGCCCTTAAAACAGTTGAACGGTCAACAGGACCACTCAAAGTGTTGGTGTGTAAAGATCCAATAGAAAATTCGTGGGGTTACAAGCAAAAGGCACTAAGTCAACAACTTGGGAAAGTTTTCAACTTTCAATTTCTGAAAACGTTTATGTACTGCTAAAATGCACTGAGTCATCAGTGTACTATCGTGGGGTTACAAGCAAAAAGCATTAAGTCAACAATTTTTGGGAAAACGTGTTTTCTTAGTGCTTTTTGCTTGTAACCCCATGTATATAGGGTGTCTTTCTCTGTGCCATCTCAAAATACTGAATTTTTTGGGGTCAAATATCGAGTATGTATATAAAAACCACCCCAGACACTATAAACGAACAAAGTCTAAAAATACAGGAGCCTGAGAGTCAGTAAGTCCATATGAGTTAAGGTGGCTAATATTGTGCCACAACAGGAAACACACAGAAAATGTAACATTTTACACAGTGACTTGAGAAAGATCCAATAATTTAAATTGTTTTTTATTTGTTGGTTGGCATTTTGTAAAGGAATAAATTACTTTTGTGTTTATTAATGTTTTTTTAATAATTCCAGAGCACTCTTGGCCAGTTTAAAGTTTCATAAAAAAATCAGCATTTCAGATGGCCAAGAGAAAAAATATCCTGTACATTTTTGTACTGAATCTTAACTTTGAGCAGTCCTGTTGATCATTCAACTGTATTGACTCGCCATCTTTGGAACCCTGTACAAAAGAACTCCCTGTATATTTTTTGTTCAAATTTGGTATGTGGGAGTTTTGGGGAGTCCTGATTAACGCTGTGGTATCAGATTTTAAATAAAAAAGATTTTAAATAAAAAAAAGATCACTAAATGGTTTTCGGTGGATGCCCCAAGTCGGCCGAACATATCATTTTGTATATTTTGGTTGGAGCTTTTGCCATTCACACACACTGGCACTACAGTAGCGCGTATATCGGGGCGTATATCCGCTGACCACTCCCCAGTAGATGGGTCTTCCTTCGTATATTTGAATATTCGCTCTACAGTGGATAGTTCCTCCGAAAAATTGGCAACGTTGTAACGTAAAAATATTACTTTCAAACGTAATTTATTGCCATTAAATGAACCACAGTTCACAAAAAACTTTTTTTTTTATGTATTAAATATAAGCAATTAAAAACTGCATAATTCAAATCATTCTTGTAACGTGCCCTCCTTGGTTGTGACGTCAAGTAGCTCGTTGGTGGTGGCGCCTCTGGTAGTCGGCGGCATCATGCATAAACTAATATGGGCGGCACATGTATAAAAACTACAGCACCACACACGCTTTGTTTAGAAGGAGCAACGAGAACGTCCTATTCTTGTTTAGCCGTCTTATTATAGTCTATCTCAGTCTTGATATTATTGATAATGTTTGAAAAGAGTGTGCTGTATTATATTGTTGTTTACATTGCGAGATGGGTAAGCGCACTTTTTTGGCCGAGGAGGTTGTTAAGCCCGTGTTGCCTCGGGTCTTAAAACTCTCTCCGCCAAAAAGAGCTTACGCATCGAGCAATGTATTATATCTTTCCTGCTCATATTAGGTAGGTAAGTACTTTGAATTAAATACACTATGGAGAAGATTGTGAGTAATAATCTTCATAATAACCCAATGGTTGGACAATTCCAATTATTACTAAAAATGATAATCAGTGATAAATAAATATAAGAGGTATAATGCAGTAATAATTAAACTGTTGAACTACATCAGATTTAACGTTCAATTTTCATTCTCCATTCTCTAATTCTGTGTAGCAGTCACTTCTGTCACTGCCTTCCGATCGATCGAGCGGTGTGCCGTCACAACCATTCCCGTGCTTTTCGTGTCGTTTCAAATGAATAGCTTGCGGTCACAATTTTAATTATTTATTGCAAATTAAATATGCGATTTGAGGGCTGATATTTGGTATGTGCTTTTTCTATAGATCGGCAAATATATTAAAGAAATAAAAAAAATGTTCAAGTTCAGCATTCGGTTGCGTTAATTGGATTATTTCCGTCTGAAATTCGATGGTCGGGCACGACCACTTTGACGTTGGATGGCGCTACAATGTTTATTTGTAACTGTAAAAATCTAACTTAAACAAGTTTACTGCAACAAATTATGTTATTTTGTTGTTTACTAATAAAAAAAATATGTTTGACAAAAAATATATAACATAAATATATTAATTGCATATCCGATAGCATCTGTTTGGCGGGAAAAAGCGATTTGAAATTTTTATTCTAATATCAATATTTGTAATGGAAATTCGAAAAAAAAAGAGAAGACCAGAATTGCTTGTTTTGTATTAAAAGGAGATCAGGAAATTGTGTAATTAAAATGTTGACCTATATCAGATCCCTCTGGAAATGAGTCGCCGAACTGTTTATTTTAACGTTCAATTTTCATTCTCCATTCTCTAATTCTGTGTAGCAGTCACTCCTGTCACTGCCTTCCGATCGATCGAGCGGTGTGACATCACAACCATTCACGTGCTTTTTGTGTCGTTTCCAATGAATAGCTTGCGGTCACAACTTTAATTATTTATTGCAAATTAAATATTGCGATTTGAGGGCTGATATTTGGTATGTGCTCTTTCTATAGATAGGCAAATATATTAAAGAAATAAAAAAAAATTGTTCAAGTTCCCCATTCGGTTACGTTAATTGGATTATTTCCGTCTGAAATTCGATGGTCGAGCACGACCACTTTGATGTTCGCTACAATGTTTATTTGTAACTGTAAAAATCTAACTTAAACAAGTTTACTGCGACAATTTATGTTATTTTGTGGTTTACTAATAAAAAAATATGTTTGACAAAAAATATACAGGGTGAGTTTTTTTCGATGCCCACTATGGGGATCTTGGAAACTAGCAGAGCTAGTAGACCGGGAGATAGTGACAGATTTTTGGACGTGATTTTACTCAGTATGCCTTTCAAAGGGCATTATGTGGCACATATTCTCACAATAATAAGGTATGAATCAAAGAGTCATCCTGGGTTCTTCATGTGAAAAACTGAGTTTTCAATTATTCGAAAAATATGCGATTTGATATGATTTTATACAGGCTGCCATGTTTTTTATAATGAAGTTCAAATAGAAAATTCCTCGGAAAACCATAGGCATACCGTTAGGGTGGGTCCAAAGGGCTATTATTGCCACGTGATCTTGTATTTTAATAATTAATTTTTCCACGTTTCTGAACAGGCTGCCAATGAAAAGTATGCAAGTTCTTATTATGAAAATGCTGAAAAAAAGATGGCATACCTTTCGCGCATGTCCAAGTACTGTTTAAATTGAATGTTATTTAATAATTTAAATGAGTTATTCTATGTAAAGTGTACTTGGACATGCACGAAAGGTATGCCATCTTTTTTTCAGCATTTTCATAATAAGAACTTGCATACTTCTCATTGGCAGCATGTTCAGAAACGTGGAAAAATTAATTATTAAAATACAAGATCACGTGGCAATAATAGCCCTTTGGACCCACCCTAACGGTATGCCTATTTTTTCCGAGAATTTTTCATTTTGAAGTTTATTATAAAACACATGGCAGCCTGTATAAAATCATATCAAAACGCATATTTTTCGAATAATTGAAAACTCAGTTTTTCACATGAAGAACCCAGGATGACTCTCTGATTCATACCTTATTATTGTGAGAATATGTGCCACATAATGCCCTTTGAAAGGCATACTGAGTAAAATCACATCCAAAAATCTGTCACTATCTCCCGGTCCATAGAACAAAGGTTAAATGGGGAAAAAATTGCAGTTTTGAATGCTCAATCTAATGCCCCTTTTGGATTTTTAAAAAAGTTCATGGCTCACTAGATATTTTGAAAAGAGTGATTTTTGCTATTTCATCAGATCTCTGTAGCTCCGTTATTTCTGATTTCTGATTCAGAAAAACTGTGGAGACAAAAATTGTAGATAATTTTGGGCTTAATAAGATAATCTGATCCAATTTTTTTTTTATGTTGTTTATGATTTTTGAGATATGACATAAACTTGTGGTTTTTTAAATGTAAATCATAGTTGGCTGTGGCCTTATCAAATCGGCTATTTTTTGAGCTTTCCAAAAATATAATACTCGGCATGGTTATTATAAAAAATAAAATAGCTATGGCTAATTTTCTGATTTTTTGTTTAAATTTTCACATAATCAGCCATGGAATATTTTCATAATTACGTTCTATTGTATAATAAGACATACTTCAAACTTTCAAATATTTTATTTTTAGCTGGTAGCAAAATGTAACAAAATAAAAAAAAATTATCATGATGGAGCTCCACCACATAATTATTTGCCCGTAAGAAATTACCTAGATCAGCTCTATCCAAATAGTTGGATAGGGAGAAGTAGACCTATTTCCTGGAGGCCCCGATCCCCCGATTTGTCTGTTTTGGATTTCTTTTTGTGGGGACCAGTACAAAATAAAGTATGAGACAACTGTTGAATGAAGAGCAGTGAGAGTTTTAGAAGCAATTGCCAGTATTGACAGTCGCTCTCTAAGACAAATTCAGTTTTAAAAAGATGCAATATTTGCATAAATAATAATGGTGGATTGTTTTAACACCTTTTTTATTTTAAAAGGTGACCTTTTAAAATAATAATAACTTGAATTTGAGTTTTTTAATTTTTGTATTATTTTGTTACATTTTGTTACCAGCTAAAAACAAAATATTAGAAAGTTTGAAGTATGTCTAATTATAAAATAGACGTAATTATGAAAATATTCCATGGCTTGACTATGTGAAAATTTAAAAAAATCAGAAAATTAGCCATAGCTCTTTTATTTTTTATAATAACTATGCCGAGTATTATATCTTTGGAAAGCTCAAAAAATTGCCGAATTTATAAGGCCACAGCCAACTATGATTTACATTTAAAAAAACACAAGTTTATGTCATATCTCAAAAATCACAAACAACATAAAAAATTGGATTAGATTATCTTATTAAGCCCAAAATTATCTACAATTTTTGTGTCAACAGTTTTTCTGTATAATCAGAAATAACGGAGCTACAGAGATCTTATGAAATAGCAAAAAATCACCCTTTTCAAAATATCTAGTGAGCCATGAACTTTTTTAAAAATCCAAAAGAGGCATTAGATTGAGCATTCAAAACTGCAATTCTTTCCCCACTTAACCTTTGTTCTAGCTCTGCTAGTTTCCGAGATCCCCATAGTGGGCATCGAAAAAAACTCACCCTGTACAAATCCGTAAAATCTTCATTTTTGGAGATAATATAGCCTAAACTTTTTTTGTTTGAAAGGCCTTGAAAAACCGCTTCTTTTGACCTTGCTGCCATTTTCAAAATGCAAATCCAGGGCCGGCTGCGATTGTTTCATACCCCCGATTTTCACGAAAACCATTTAGCGATTTTTTTATTTCAAATCTGACCCCATAGAGTTAATCAGAACACCCCTAAATCCCTATATACCAAATTTGAACAAAAAATATACATGGAGTTCCATTCTGCAGGGTGTCAAAGTTGAGCAAAATAGGAATCTTAAAGGAATCTCGCGAGTCAAGTGTGCCATGGAATCTCTTCAAAACAGTTGAATGCTCTACAGGACCACTCAAAATGTTGGTGTGAAAAGATTTACTACAAAAATATACAGGGTATTTTTCTCTGAGCCATCTCAAAATTCTGAAATTTTATGAAACTTATACGGATCAAGAGTGCACTGGAATCAATGAAAAAATATTGATAAACACAAAAGTAATGTATTTCTTTACAAAATTCCAACTAACAAATAAAAACAATTGTAGCTGAGATATCACTCGAAGGGTGTGAGGTTTTATAGTTGGGCGCCAGGAAACAAACCCAGGGTTGATTTTAAACACTATATTGAATGTTACAAAATCCTGAGGACATTTCCACCCTCACAAGTCACTTAACACTATTTGTCTTATACACTATCGTCCAGACCGACCACTTTTACTTCCGTTCGCGACGTGAGACATACGGTGATGCGCGATCTTAGTGTCACCCGACTGCGACTGCCTAGCGAATCACTGGGACCCAGTAGGTAGTGGGAAGGAGCTCTCTCGTGAGTACCTTAAATGCCACCTCCCTCTATGGAGATGTCTGTTCAGGCTTCTCCCAAGTAGCTTTATAATAACTCTGGCGTGCCACGAATGCCACCTCCCTCTCTGGAGATGTCTGTTCACGGCTTCACCCTAGGTATTATTGATTAACACAACGGCTCGCTTAGGGTAGTCAGGTAGCGCGGGTAACGGTGGAGGTCCGACCGCTGAGTACTCGAGTGGAGTTCCGACTGCCGTACCGGGTGGCAGGGTCTGAATA
Source organism: Pseudeuparius sepicola (assembly GCA_963920635.1). Taxonomy (NCBI): domain Eukaryota; kingdom Metazoa; phylum Arthropoda; class Insecta; order Coleoptera; family Anthribidae; genus Pseudeuparius; species Pseudeuparius sepicola. The sequence continues at coordinate 40,751,767 of OY987303.1, read as the reverse complement.
TATGGTTTAAGGGTTGTAAAAGTGATCGATTCTGGGGAATTCCAAAATAGTTGGGATTTCCAGCTATTGGGTGTTACTCAAGCAGTGGCGGCTCGTGAGTATTTAAACGGGTGGGGCCAAATATCGGAAGACATTTTAAAAATCAATGTGCCTAACTAAACCGGTGTGAAGTTAGCAGCCGATTTTCTGGCAGCAAAAAATTTTCCTCGCCCTTTCTTATCTATCTATAGATTTATTTTGATAAAACCTTTTAAGCAGATTAAACTGGAAAGTGAAGAAATATTAACCAAAAAATAAACATTGACATTTTTGGCTGCCAGAAAATTGGCTGCTAAGTTCACACCGCCCCTAACTAATACAGGAAAAAACTTACCAAAGTTTTCCAGTGGCATTTATTTCCATGGAAAAATGAACATCAGACACCATCACAAAATGTAGACTATTAAAGTTAGATTTAAACGAGTTTTTGAATTGAACCACTTTGTTTTTGAATAAATAACTCGAGATAGGTAGGTACCTACTCGTATGAAACACAAACTGAGACACAAATTTAAAAGTTCACCTCGGTTGTCATAAATGTTTGAGTAAATGTTATTAAAAAAGTACATTCGCACTTCACACGCCTAATTTTACATTTTTTTATAAACAAAATCCATTCTCCTCTGTTTTTTATTAGTAAATTTTTCAATAACTTTATTATTAAAATTGTCTACGTTGTTTACAAAATGTTTTTCAGTGGGATAACATTTCTAAAGCACTGAGTAGCTCTTCTTGCATCGTGTTTCTTAGAAATGTTTTTATCCGCTTTAGCATAGAAAAACATCTTTCGGCTTAACTGCATTTTTATATTTATTTTTCCCAGCATACTAAAATTAAAAATGTTATTCATGTGTACCTTCGATTTTTCGTGTGTCTTCATTTTATCCCAAATGTGCACAACATCGTTCGTTCCCTTTTTTGACCAAGTTTTTTCACCGCCGAACAAAACACATACAAAACAAAACAAGTTGTTTGTTCACATCCGCACAACCAATTATTTTTTAAGTAGACACTTTTGTTGAAATTACGTGATCGTGTTTTTTGTCCTGCCTTTTGATTTTTCTTTATAGTTGAATCATGTAATGGCCTGCCCAACTCTTTAATTTGCAGTTTTTGCTCAAATTCCATTGACGAAAATGAATTTCTTAATAAAAAACTTACACTGTTCTTTTGAAAACGTTACAAACACACTACACTAAGCAGGACGGTCTATCGGCTCGCGAAAACAACAAAACATACGATCTGTGCCTGGCCTGCCTGGCGCCGGAGAATTGCTGTTTTTGGGCACATAATATAACTCAATGTGCATTCCCAATTATTGTCGATCTCACTTCCACATTCGCCAGACCGCTTTCGCGCTCTCTCTAAGGAATTCAGAATGCTCTCAAATTTTGAGTCAAAATGGAAGTGGCACAAAACTTTTGACATCTGCTGATATGGCAGCGCGGCGCGCGCCGCCACGCGGGGGCCTTCTAGACTATCTCCCTGGCTGGAGGCTTAACGTTCTTGGGCTGGAGGTTGGCGGGCTGCGTTGCCGCTTCCTCGCCGTTGCCAGTTCGCACGGTAAGTAAATATCAGGAAGTTTAAAAATTCTTAAAATGAATTTGTGTCAACTAGGGTCGATGACGGGGCATGGTCGGTGGTAGGGCCATGGCACCGCACGAGCCGCCCCTGTACTCAAGTAAAGGGCCTTAACTAAATTATAACTACACTATGATAAAAAAGTTTCGTACCGCGCGCACTAGAGCACTGCACTAAACACTAGCGCGTGGTGTTACACAATTTAAATATTTAAATTATTAGACCTTTCTCAACAAAGTCACTGTCTAAGATAATACATTTTCTGTGTGTTTCCTGTTGTGGCACACCAGCCACCTTAACTGATATGGACTTACTGACTGGCAGGTCTCTTTTTTTTTAGATTTAGTTCGTTTATAGTGTGTAGAGCGGTTTTGATATACTCTATTTTTGACTCATATAAAGTTCCAAAAATTCAGTAGTTTGAGATGGCACAGATAAGAACACTATGTATATTTTGCATCGGACCTTTGCACACCAACACCTTGAGTGGTCCTATTGACCATTCAACTGTTTTGAGGGGATTTCATGGCACACTTGACTCGGCAGATGCCTTTAAAATTCCTATTTTGCTCGATTTGACACCCCGCAGAATGGAACTCCATGTATATTTTTTGTTCAAATTTGGTATATGGGGGTTTTGGGGTGTTCTGATTAACGCCGTGGGATCAGATTTTAAATAAAAAAATCGCTAAATGGTTTTTGTGAAAATCGGGGGTATAAAAAAATCGCAGCCGGCCCTGGATTTGCATTTTGAAATGGCGGAAGGTGAAAAGAAGCGGTTTTTGAAGGCCTTTCAAACAAAAAAAAGTTTAGGCGATTATCTCCAAAAATGAAGATTTTACGGATTTGTAGTTTTAAAGTTGGACACCCTGTATATTAATTGCATATCCGATAGCATCTGTTCGGCGGGAAAAAGCTATTTGAAAATTTTATTCTAATATCAATAACTGTAATGGAAATTCGAAAAATAAGACCAGAATTGCTTGTTTTGTATTAAAAGAAATTGTCTAGTTTTTATTCACAAATTAGCTTTTCAGAACAACTTGAAGGTATTAGGAGCATTAATAAATAATATGCGTACATTGTTTGTAACTTTTTCTCTTGTTTTTTTTTTAGTTAATTTAATCTTAAGATTATATTATTAAAACGCAAGTAAAACTTAAATCCAGTTATGAATCGTTAAAATTGTGACATACAAATATTTTATTTATACAAGATTCGATTTTTTAAATACATAGTATAATTTTAAAATTAAAGATTAAAAAAAACATGGCTGTATACATAATAACCTTTTTGTATCAAAATTAAATAGCATTATTTTATTTAACACATTGAGTGCCGTGTGAGACAAGATATATCTCAACATATGTTTTACCGGAGGGCTGTGTGAGACAGATATGTATTTCATGTCTATTTTATTTGGGAGCCGTGTGTGGCAGCGTTCGTCTCTCAAGCCCATAAGATTTATATGTACTTGGATTCAGTATGGCCCAGGGGAGCAGAAAATACTTTTGGCCTGTTAGTTTTCTATATAAATATAGAGTGGGGGGAGGCAGAAAAATAAAAAAAAAATTAGATATAAGTACACTTGTATAATGTAAAATGACATTACAAAAAGTTGCTTGGCAGAAAAAGAAAACAAAACTACTATCAAAAAGATGTATAATAGCACTGAAAAATATTCTTTTACTATCAAAGATAAATAAATAGTTATTTACATTGCCAGATGCGTAAGTGCACTTTTTTGGCCGAGGAGGTTGTTTAAAGACCGAGGCAATGCGAGCGTTGCCTCGGTCATTAAAAGTACCTCCGAGGCCAAAAAAGAGCTTACGCATCGTGCAATGTATTACATTTTTCCTGCTACTGACAATTTCAGGTTATAGGTACTTTGAATAAAGCTGCAAATACATATGGAGTAGATTATGAGTAATAATGATCTTCGAAATAACCTTTGTTCAATTACTAAAATTGATAATTAGTGATAAATATAAGAGGCAGAATGCAGCGATAATAAAAATAAATTGAAAATGTTGAGCTTTGTGTGGGATTTGAACTCTGGATATACGAATTACTAATCGCGTACTGTCACCCTACTGGTAGCGCGGTGCCTGTCAAATTTGTTCTGTTATGCGGCTTTTATTTGGCACCAGAGAAACATTGAAATTATTAATTTTTCTTTGGTATAATTCGTGTTCTTTATGATCAAAACCAGTTTGTAAAACGATTGTTGTGAAACCTATTAAAATTGACGCAAGATTCGCGTTGCTACATACATTTTATTAATGGTTTTAACCCTTTCGGGACCGGACCCGGATGGACACGCATATAAAAGTTGGGTCAGTGGGACCGGAACCGACTATAAACGCAAACAGGGAGGCATGAGAAAGGACTAGAACCGGACGGACACGCGTTGACTACTTTACATTGGTCATGCCCCCAATTAATGTCATTGGCTGATTTTCTAGTAATGGCATCTAGTTTTGTGGTCCTTCTCGTAAAAAAAAAACTTACTTGTGCACTTAAATACATCAATAAATTCGAACACAAGCTCATTTGCATGTGGGTCATTCAAAAAATGACTTATATTGTGAAAAGATCTGTTGTTATGTAATGATTGTTTTGCAATTATTAAGGACCGGAACCGTACATACACGCATGCGCTTCCTGCTGTGGTCCACTGGGCACAGATCCTCAGGCGGCCGCAGTCCCGAAAGGGTTAAGGTCCTTGCTGCGTAAGGGTTGCTAAGCAATACTTTTTGCACCTAGCAACCACTTTCGCAGCTAGCAACGAAAATAACAGGGTACCTCGAACATTTGACTTTCGCTTTCGGGCCTGTTGGCGAGTATGTAAAGTGTACTTAGGGGGGAGGGAGCAGGAAAACCATATTAGATTCTGCGTGAATGCACAAATGCAAAATATATTCTGTTGCTAATATTTTTATAAAACAAACTGTGATATAAATGAACATATATGATAACAACCTGAATGATAAAGATACTTATTATTTGGTATTTATCACATGGCCATAACTTATTTTTTTTACATTTGAGGCCGCGTGAGACCTACGCTGTCTCACATGTCAAATTACTAATTATAAACAAAAACAAAGATTTTTTGATATCCCAACTAGCAAAATGGAATTCTAAAAGGATTGAATTATTGTATAATAGTCAAATAGCGTTGTCTTAAGGACTATTTGTTTTTATTAAGCGTCTTGTTGCGATTATTTTGTTTTCTAAAGAAAATGTTTGTATTAAATCATTTTATAATGGTTTTTACAATATATCCTATAACGCGTAATACGATAATTTCTTTTAAAATGATATAATACTTTATATGCAAGTTTACACAATAACAAAAATATTATCTTATAAGACCTGTATACCTATTGTATAAGAGTTCTATAATATACAATATAACTAGTAGTTACAACATTATAAAATAGTTACTTAACCTTGTCTTATTAGAGGTGTATAATGTTGTATAATAAATATTTTATTGCGTTGAATTGCCCTGCTTTATAAAACATTTTTACAGGTGAACATAAAACACTATAAGACTTTCTCTTTTATAAATGCCTTATAGGATAAAACATTGTGTGACAAAATAAGTTCATTCTAAGATCTACGTTATAAGACTGTGATGTAAACGTAACCTCCCTGTTGTACTACAGTAGTTTACTTTATGTTGGGTGACAAATTCAAGTAAAATAATAATATGAGTTCTCAGTGGAAAAAAATTAACAAGCGTAGTGGCAATATTAAAAGAGCTTCTAAGAAGAAATACCAACAAATTCTTGCAAATAATCATGAGCTGAGATTTTATGTTCTAATTTTAATGGAAGTAGGCCTGAGACCGCAGAACTTGAGAACATACTAATTCCTCCAATCACACAAGACAAACCTGACAATAATAGTATGGATGTTCAAAATCATTAATCTGTGGATACTTCTTTTGATATGGTAAATGATGATACGGCTACTACTGATGACGAAAAAGAAAATATACAATTCCTTTCTGAAACCGAGAAAAAAATGAAATTAGAAAGCGGCTTATTAGTCGGGCAACCTCTTATATAATATAACATATTCAGCGTTAAGGGAGCTCTTTAGTATATGGACTATAAGTAATAAAACTATTTTCTTCAAATAGGTATAGTGGGCCTCGGTTCATGCCGAGCTTCAACACACTGCTATTAAATTCGTGTCTATTTTGAAAGTTTAAATACTTATCATATAAGATCTGGCAATCTGCTCTACCTTTCGGGAACCTCAACATCTTATTACTTGTCAAAAATAGTTGTATAGTGCCTAAATATTCTTCGTTATAAAACAGTTTTATCGTATACGGTTTCATTTTATAATGAAACATTATTTAAGGCATTTACTTGGGATAAAATTGTTGTATTATGAATCGCCATGTTTAAATAAAGAATTATTGTATCGCCTATCGCCGCCATTATGTGCAATTGAGTTGGGGACAAACTAAATTGTAAAATGTGTCATTATTATTTAGAGAATCTTATTGTGAAGGGATTGTCATATACAGTAATAAACTATTCAAATCAATTAAAAAAAGAGTATTTTAAGAAAAGAAAAACTATTTTTTTTTATTTTCACATAAATCCGAGCATAAAACTTAACCAAAATTAAAGCGCTTCATTTTTTTGCCAACCACATACCTACAATCTATCAGTAAAATTTGCGGGGCAACAAAATTTGTATCATCCAAACCTGCCAAATAATTCTATAAAATATTTTTTATACCTACCTACCACTTTTCTCTCTACCATTTTCACAACCGTCTCCATATTTACTGTTCAGGTTTTTCTTTTATTGGGTAATATACGTTGTTATTTTAAATGAATGTCTTCTTTATTATATTATTTGATAGTTTTTATTTTATATCCAAATAGGTATTACATTTACTTTTTACAAGTTTTTTATGTAACTATTTATACTACTACTTTCGTAACTATGTATTATCATATGTCTGTTTCTCTTTTATTTTAAATACAAAACAATGGTCACTATTTTAATTTAAACAATAATCTATATTATTCCTAACATTTACAAATGCACAACCTGATTTATTTCAAGACATGCTTAAAACATAATTTGGTTCTATTATATTCTTCTAAACTGCTAAATGATAAAATGTTTACATTGTGCGCATAATAGCACCATTATAAAAAAATATAATACATTATACAACCATTTTGTAAGACTAAGTGACACTATAAAACCATTTTATAGTAGCTGTATAACCCTTGGACTTCTCCAGTAGTTCTGGCGAAGAAGAAGGATGGTACTATGAAGTTTTGCGTCAATTACCATCGACTAAATGATGTCACAAAGAAGGACAGTTACCCTTTGCCCAGGATTGATAACACTCTGGACACGCTATCTGCTTCTAAATGGTTTTCTACATTGGACTTGAAGAGTGGGTACTGGCAAGTCGAAATTCACCCACAAGATAAAGAAAAGACTGCATTTTCCACTGGCACAGGTTTATGGCAGTTCAGTGTTATGCGATTTGGTCTCTGAAATGTACCAGCAACCTTTGAGAGACTCATGGCATCTGTATTAAGGGAAATGACATGGAAAACTTGTCTAGCATATCTAGATGATGTCATTATCTTGAGATGAACCTTTGTCTTCAAGAAGAAAGTTCGATATTTGGGGCATGTAATTTCAGAACAAGGAGTTAAAACATACCCAGAAGGTTCGTCCTCAACTTTGCACACATGGCCAGGCCGTTGTATAAGCTCACAGAGGTTGGGATCGATTATATGTGAACCTCATATTGTGAAAAAAACATTTCAGACTTTGAAGGAAACTTTATCTTCTTCGCCGTTTTTGAAATTTTCCGTTCCTGGAAAGACATTAATTGTGCCCGCAGATGCCAGCAATTTTGGTGTTGATGCAGTACTGTACCAGGAGCAAAAAGGACAGAAAAAATTATTGCCTACTTCAGCAAAACCCTGTCCACGCATCACTGAAATGGCTATTCTAATTTAAGGACCCAGAAGGACAGGTGGCGAGATGGCTGCAGAGACTACAAAAATATGGCTTCAAAATCGAACACCGAAAAGAGGAACACCACAAGAATGCTGATGGGTTATCAAGAAGGCCTTGCAGTGTGGACTGTCACCACTATAGAAAACAGGAGTTGAAAGAAAACCCGGACCTGATTCTGTGTAAAAGAACAAATATCTGTACACCTGAAGTATGGGAAATAAAGTCATATCTGGGGAACAAAGTGAATACTCATGTTTTGGACTGATATACTACCTAAAGAACAGAAATATGGTTGAACCTGAGTGGAAAGATATGTCTGATAGATCTCTTTAGTAATTAAAGATGAGTTACTTAAGAGAGGGCCTGGAAGAGTCCAGAAGGAAAAGAGAAACCTGACTGTGCTACCAAAGAAAAGGGTTTCAGAAATTTTAGACTCTATCCACAAAGTTGTCGGAGGCGGACACTTCGGTATCAGTAAAACCTTGAACAAAGTTCGAGAAAGGTTTTACTGGTTAAATAGTCAAGAAGATGTAGAGGAGTGGTGTCGCCGATGTGGGCATTATGACTCAGCAAAAGATCCTAAAACTAGGAACAGGGACAAAATGATGCAGTACCTGGTTAGTGCACCATTTGAACGAGTCGCTATAGACGTAGCAGAACCATTTGCAACCAGCCAATCTGGTAACTGTTATGCATTAGTTGCCATGGATTACTTCAGTAAATGGCCACAAGTTTACCCCTGTTCCAAAACTGGATATGTCGTTTTGGTGTACCGAGAGAACTGCACTCTGACCAAGGCCGCAATTTTGAATCTGAGGTTTTCAGAAATATATGCCAACTTCTGGGGATTTCTAAAACTTCAACAACGCCGCTTCACCCTCAGTCCTGCGGTATGGTGGAACTGTTTAATAAAACCCTGGAAACATATTTGAAAATAGTAGTGAACCAGACGCAAAACAACTGGCACACCTGCATATCACCTTTCCTGTTCACATACCGTTCTGCTGTACATGAGTCTACTAGAAAGTCTCCATCGAGGGTGGTTTTTGGAGAGGAGCTACATCTTCCTATAGATATTAATCAGTCATCCAGAATACCCAGAAATTACTGATGATTACCTAGAACATATGAGAGAACGTCTTCAGCTGTTTCATAAAGGGGTCCGCCATAAACTGCATATGGAAAGTGACAAAATGAAGATCCACTATGATCAAAAAGCCAACAATGTCGATATTAATGTGGGTGACAATGTGTGGTTGTAGAACCCAAACGAACGAAAGGTCATTCGCCGAAGCTTGGGAAGGACAATACACTACCATGACAAAAATTAATGATGTTGTTTATCTTATTGAGACGTCTTTCAACATGGCTGCGACTTCTTCTTGTTTCGCAAGAGGAATCCTTCGAGGAGCTTATTTGAGTGGAGCGCTACTGCCAGTATTTATTCTGTGCTGCACCAAATCCGTCCTCCCAAACTCAGCTTCTGTAGTCGCAAACACATCTTGATCTTCGTCAATTAGCCGTTGCAGTTGGTGATGTTGCTCCGGAGTTAAGTGTGCAACTGCTTTATCAACCATCTCCTTTAGGCTCTCTGGGAGGTACTTTGGAACCTGTTGTGATGCAGCCTGATTTCTCATGATCGACTGAACTAAATTTTGGTCAAAATTCTTCAGGTTAGCAATCTGCACAAATATTACATAGCTTCGTTTGGTGGTTAGCGTCTTTGCAAGAACTATACCTCTTTTATAGAGAGCTCATTCTGTTTCTCAGTGAATTTTTGAACCCATTGGTCTCATATGCCCTTCAGTTTTATTACCAAAAATTCTGTAGCAGAAGATATGGAAAAAGAATTTAACATGGGATGCTCCAGTAGAAAACGAAATAACTGAAGCGTTCACTGACGTATTTATAAAGACTTCTCACGGCTATCAATTTCCTTATTTTTCCATATAGCACTCACTTGTTAGATTTAAAGACTCCTCTGTATGAGTCATATGGTTTCATTTCAAAAAGAACCCTTAAAGCTATTTTTGGCCGATAAAAACCCTGCTTATGTTGCTACTTTTTCCATAACATATAATCCCGTATCTGATGTGAGACTCCAGATTAGCGTGATAAAATATCTTTTGGGTTTTAACGTTTGTATATTTTAACAAAGTTCGAAGGCCATCACAGGCCGAACTAATTGTCTTACAGACATGGTTAACCCTTTCGGGACTGCAGCCGCCTGACGATCGGTGCCCAGTGGACCGCAGCGGGAAGCGCATGTGTGTATGTACGGTTCCGGTCCTTAATTGAAAAAGAGTTATCACATAACAACAGAGCTTTTCACAATCTAAACAATTTTTGCGCATGCGCCCACATACAAATGTGCTTTTGTTCCAATTTTCGTATGTATTTAGTGCGCAAGCGCGTTTTTTTTATGACATTTGGCAGTGGATGCACAGGTGGGAGAACGTGTGCATAATCGTGTATTTATCACTACCTTCGTAACCATGAAAAAATACGTGCGCATGCGTGGGTGAAATTCTGCGTATGCTCTAAAATCAATTGTAACCAAGTGTCGGTGCGCACGCGTGAGCATGCGCGGATGTTGGTACCGACAAATAAACAATATTTACTTTATATATTCTTTTATAAAAAAAATGTACCTACATTTATTTGTTTATAAATAATATGTTTAGATATATAAAAATAAACAATAATTTGACAAAATGAACTACAGACACTGCAAAACTGTATGGCACATATATCACAGAGTACTAAGGTACCCCCAACTATACCTAACATTCTTATAAGTATAAAATTTAAACAAAAACAAAACTTTTAAAATCAAATGAAAAACAAGAAAAAAGACATTACCTTTATACAATGGTTAAAACTTCACTACTGTGTGATATCTTTCAAAGCAACCTATAACTCATAGAGGTACATTGCACGGGATACAATAATAACTAGTTTCCTTTCTCTTCTTTTGTTTGGTACAAACGACGCATCTTTTCAAGGTCACTTTGTTGGTTTCTGGCTTTCATGTGTACATAGATGGAAAGTGCCTTCGCAATGGAGAATGGGCATGATCTGGTCTATTGCTAGTTGAACTTCGTGGTTTTATTGCCTGATATTGCGCCACAAGAGATCTGACAAGTTCTCATTGATAATCTAGCAGTGGAGTATTTTTCCCAGTCTTCATTTTATAAATTACATGCGAGTTCAAAACAGCAAGGTCAAGTATGTGGAAAAAGTTTTTTGTCCATTTCACTGTTTTTCGCACTGACTCTGTGGTACTCAGTAGCATGTTTGTTTTATCTACTTCACCCATGTTCATATTGTAGTCAACTACGCACCGTGGCTTGCGCATTTCAATACCCTGTTTGACTTTCATAGTTTCCATTTCACTATTATGAATCGATGTAAGCATACTCACGTCCCGTTTGTCCCGCCTGACAGTCTGTCAGTTGAAAAGAACTCAATTGATCCCTTTTCTAGTTTCTCAAACTTGGGTACAAACAGTCTGGTTAATTTCACAGTCCCGCAGCAATTGATTTTTTTATTGAACAATTCATCACAGAGTAGTGGACTCGTGCAGTGGCGTAACTACAGGGTGTTCAGATGTTCAGTGAACACGGGCCCAGAGCTGCTAGGGGCCCACCGTCACCAAGATTAATGCAGGGCACATAATTTTAAGTATGGTATTAATGGTATAAATGAAGTTACTCTGAACAGCATAAAAACATTTGAATTTTATACGGGTGATTTCTGCTGATATAAGTCCGGTGGTATTTTTACCAGTAGCAGAGCGTGGTAAATGCTATGAAATAGATCGCGCCCCGTATATCACTGTGTTCCAAGTGAGTTCATTTATATTTTACCAGGGTAGCTCGAGAAGAGGCGCCTCTCTTAATAAAATGTTTTTTACATATTTGACCCTAAAGATTTTGAATAATAAAAGATACAGAAAATCTTTTCCTACAAAAATGTTGTTAGGAATGATAAGGACTTTCAATACATAGGGAAAACAAATTCTGTCATAATTGGACCTTAGTATGTCCAATTTAAAAACCCTGTTCAAAATTTTATTTTTCAGTTTTCGTGTCCCCGTAGTAGGCCTGGGGCGTCGATTTTGGATCACCCTATACACCACATAGATGGTGATTCAACATTTTGACCCATAAAATGGCGCTTTTCAATCTGTAGACTAGTGAGCAATGCACATCATTTTAACTTTTGGTCAATGCAAAGTTTAAGTACGATTATTCTCTATGTACCTATACAGAGTGTCCCACTTTCTCCTTAGTTTTTGATATACAAAGTGATTTTTAAAATTTGCCATTTCCAGGCACCCCCCGTATATCCATTACACGCTAACTTGTTGAAATGGTAAAAATCGACCCTTTTAGATTTTTTCACGTAGAATTCAGTGGTGTGCAAGGTTTTTTCGAAGAGGTAAGAATTTCAAAATATAAATATAACTTACATAAGTAACGAAAATTGGACATCCTGTTCAATGTTTGTCATTGGTACAGCACTTTCAAACATAAAAAAAATCACAGGGGCCCACATGAAATTTTGAACACGGGCCTACTCTTCCGTAGTTACGCCATTGGACTCGTGTTCCAATTATCGGTAAACAGGCGATGCCCGTTGTTCCAATATGGTTCTGTTAGTGTGAGAACTGTGTTTCCTGACATTCCAACTCCTTTGTTGAAATCTTTTATTTCCATTGAAGCGCCAGTGTACAAAAGACAATCTAATATATATATCCCGTTTCACAGTCCACAATGACAAAAAATTTAATTCCAAACCTATGCCTTTTGGACGGAATGTATTGTCTAAATGCTATCCTTCCTTTGAACAACATTAGGCTTTCGTCAATTACAATGTTTTGAAAAGGGTATAGAATATTTTTGAATGTCTGCCTGAAATAATCGACTACCATCCTGATCTTGAAAAGTTTATCTTCTCGATTTATATTACCAGAATCAGAGAAATGTAAATATTTCAAAATAGCTAGGAATCTCCCACGCGACATCAGCTGGCTAAACATTGGGGTTTCAATTAGGATATCTTTCGACCAATAATCTTTTATCTTTTGTTTTTTTACCTGAGGCATAAGAAGTATCACAGCCAAAAAAAAACATACATTTCATCAACAGAAATGGCTTTATAATTTTTTATTGCTTTGGCATGATTCTTATTTACCCGAAAATCATAATACAAGGTTACTTGCCTTTTAATATTTTGCACAAAATCAGGAGGAATAAAATATTCAAAAATTTCTAACGGCGTTGGATTTTCTGACAGGTTTTCTATTCTTATACCTGAGTTGGTACTATCAAAATCGTGTAATTTAGACACTAAATCAACTTTTCGCCAATCAAATGTAGGTTTATCCGAAAGTTTCATTCGTTTGTTGGGTTATGTATTTTGTTGATCTGCATCATTATCTGAACTTTCTTCGTTATGTTGCTCTGGCACTACGTATATTTCATTGTCTTCCTCTTCGTCACTACTGCCGGAGCTATTTTCCCATTCATCGTCCTCCACATTGTCATCAAAATGTTCGATTTCGTCATCACTGTTCATCATCAGTTCATATAATTCGTCGTCATTTAAATATTTATTGCACTCCATAGTAGCAGTCAAATCTAAGGTATTATAATTTCGAGAATGTGTCACGTGTTTTCTAATTCCTACTTCTGCGAAACAACGTCAACATGGCGCCGGTTGCGCACGGCTCGATAAAATGTGGAGGTTGTTGTAAAGAAATACTTACAAACGACCACAGAATTACTTGCAGTGGAATGTGTAATGTGTCTTATCACATCAGTGCATCAATTTATCAAGAGAAAAAGTGAAAACGCTGCTGGAAACACCGTGTTTTAAGTGGTTTTGTGCAACGTGCAACAACCATGTCTTAATGACATCAACGGCTCTATTTAAACTACAAGATTCCGTTGCTGAACTAAAAGACATTGTAAGTAGACAAGCCGACACCATTGAAAGGCAAACCCGAATACTCTCAAGATTGGAAACTCAATGCTTGGAGATGATCGACAAGGAAAATCAAAATGTAAACAACATAAAAAAAAACACCAGCCACGATCAATTCAGAAAAAGCGGTAGTGGCGACCTCTAGTTCCCAGGGACAACAACAGAAGAATAGCAACGAAAAATTAAACAGAACCTGTACAACACCCGGAGCTCAAAAAACAAAACACGTAGAGAGCGGAAAAAACTCGAAAACGAGTTCATTGACACACGCACAAAAACCTCATGAGAACAAAAACACCGAGGACATTGATCAAAACAAGGGATACCAGATGGCAAGGCCAAGACGTAGACCAAGGAAGGATATTGTACAGGGCACAAATCCGAATACTACTGTTAGGGCAGCAGAGAGAAACGCCTGGATACATGCAACGCGATTGGCTAAGGATACGACGGCGGAGGAGGTTGAGTTGATGCTTGGGAGGATTTGCCAGGCAAAATGCGAGAAGCTCTCCGCGAAGTACGTCCCGAACCCAACATATAGCTCGTTTAAGATATGTATACCATTTCAATATAAAGATGACGTAATGAGTGGACAAGTGTGGCCCCAGGGCGTGAACGTTAGCAGATACATCTTTCCGAAGAGGGCCCAACCAGAGGACGAAGATTTTTTAAACAAAACCACAGGAAACCCCAACGTTTCGTAGTAATAAACTGGAACATACAAGGTGGCCTTATAGACAAGAAGGAACATCTGGAAACTTTAATTGATAAGCACGATGTTAATATAGTTTGTTTGTGTGAACATCACCAATCTGATGATATAAAAAACTTTACAATTAACGATTTTAAAGTTGTGAGCTACTTTAGCAGATCTCGTCTTCGGAAGGGGAGGGTAACTTCGAAATATGCGCAGTTAGATATCACGTTTCTGAGAGCGAAACCATAACCATTTGTTCGGTGTATCGCTCACCGCTAGGCGATTTCACAGAATTTATTAATAAACTTTCCTCTTTTTTAAAAGATATATATATAATGCAAAAAATAAACACATCATATGTGGAGATGTCAATACGGATCTCCTAAAGAACAGCAATAGAACGCAGGATCTGGTTAATTTATTATTAGAATTTAATATTACTCCAAAAATCTCACAGCCCACTAGAATCACAAATAGCTCTGAAACTTGCATTGACAACATTTTTACTGACTTTGATATAATTTCCGGAACGGTGGTTGACACGCAGGCGTCGGATCATACATACCAGTTGCTAACCGTCGAAGTGCGGGGCAGTGACGGAGGGCGAGTCGACCATAATAATATGCGATATAGACAATTTTCCAAGAAAAATGTTCAAACGTTTAAAAACGGTATAGCGCATGTTGATTGGAACAGTGTGCTTTATAATTATCCAAGCCTTGTAGATGTTGATGAATGTTTTAATGTTTTTTACGACCAACTACAATTCGCGTTTCAATCTAATTTTCCTATTAATATTAAGTAAAGCCGTGCCCTAAAAGAAAACCTTGGATTACAATTGAACTCATAAATTTAGCGCGAATGATCCAAGAAATGCATATTATTAATAAAAGAATAAATTCAGAACTCTATAAAAAAAGCTACTTAGAACTGAAAAAATATTATAACAAAAAATTAAAACAAAACAAATGAAACTTTAACAATAATAGAATTCAAAATGCAAGTAATCTGAATAGAGAGTGTTGGAAAATAATCAAAGAGACCTGCCCCAGTAAGACATATAGAGCTTTGCCGCAAATTCGTCACCAAGACAGAATACTAGTCGCGCCAGGGGAGATAAGCGAGTGTTTTAATGAGTACTTTGCGGGTTTTTCAAATAATAGCGACCCTCCTCTCTCTGCTGCAGTGCACACATCTTTAGGACCGGCTTCATTATTTCTATTTCCAACCACCCCAAATGAAATAGAAAGGGTAATTTCAAAAGTATGCCGAAAAAACTCATCGGGCATGGACGAGAACCCGGGTAAAATATATATGGCCATTAAAGAATATATAGCACATATACTAAGTGACATAATTAATATTAGTTTTTCGCAGGGCAAATATCCTACCACTCTAAAAACGTCAAAAATTATTCCCTTGTTCAAAAATAAGGGAAGTACACAAGACCGGGAAAACTACAGACCTGTAGCATTACAATGCCATCTGGCCAAAATGTTTGAGGTGTGCTTTAATAAACGTCTAATAAAGTTTTTGGAATCTCATAATATCATAACCCAATGCCAAAATGGTTTCAGAGAAGCACGCAGCACAAATACAGCACTAGATTGCGCATTACAACAGATTCATGATAGCTTAAATAATAAGGAGTCGGTACTAGGGCTGTTTTTTGATTTCAGTCGTGATTTTGACACTGTCGATCACTCTCTACTTTTAGAAAAATTATATCATATGGGCATCCGAGGACCGGCGATCTCTTGGGTGGGATCAGGGACTCTTTAAAATAAGGGGACCCAGCATTTCACAGTCTATCACATAGGAAAAGTGAAGCCTTGAGGGGAAGTTTGTTTTCTGTATACTCCAAGGAGACCACATAAGTACAAGGTTATGTTATATGTCAGTGTCCAACTGCCATCAGGTTTTATGTGAGAGATAGTGCCATAGATTCTAATGGACAGTTGCCATATTCTGTAATTGCAGACACAACATTGTCAATTCTAATTTTTAGAAATCATGGAAACCATCATTCATTTTTACTAACAATCAAAGTACCTGTTATATTCATAGAGTCTCCAATAAAATGGCATACTTGGCATCACTGATACCATTAGAATGATGAAAGAATAGGCCTCACTTTGGAAAGTATAATGCTGGGTCCCCTTATTTTAAAGAGTCCCTGGGTGGGATCGTATCTGTCGGAGAGAACACAACGCGTAGTGATCGACGGTGTTGCATCATCACACTGGGAAGTGCATCGCGGAATACCTCAGGGTTCTTGTCTATCCCCTACCCTCTTTAATTGTTATATAAACGATTTACCGACTTACAAACCAAGCACCTCTTTTGTACTGTATGCCGACGACACAAATATCTTGGTAGCTGGTGGTAGTCGATCCGACCTGCCTAATCTTGCAAACCCCAGAATAACACACGTAGTTGAGTGGTGTAAAAATAACGGCATTAAACTGAATAAAGATAAATCAGCGGCTTTAGAGGTGTTTATGAAAAACTCGATTGTTGACTCTAGCTTACTAATTCGAATGGAGGGCCATTCTATAGAGAATGTCAACTCCACAAAGTTTTTGGGATTACACATTGATAATAAATTAACGTGGAGTCAACATATCGAGAAAATCCTCCCGAAGCTCAGCTCATGTTGTTACTTGATTCGATCTATACGAGACACCATATCTGTGGACGTTCTGAAGTTGATGTATTTTGGGCGTTTCCAGTCTGTAATAGCATATGGAGTGGTCCATTGGGGTTCAGCCTCTTCAACAAAAAAGGTATTCTTGGCTCAGAAACGAGCCATTACATGTAGGGCTAGAGTAAAATGTAGGGAATCCTGCGTTCCGTTGTTTAGTCGATTTCAAATTATGACGTTTCCTTCACTATATTTGTATTCTCTTCTGTTGTACGCTAGGGCAAATTTACATAGGTGGAATAGACATTCAGAAATACATGATTATGACACAAGACATAGAAATGATTTGAACATACAATATTCCAGACTTACAACTGGACGACAAAGTGTAAAATATATGGAACTAAGGGTATACAATAGGGTCCTTAATTATTATAAATGTTTTACCGAAGACGAGACTTCCGCTGGTTTTAAAAGAATTTTTAAATAAATGTTTTTACTCCATTCAGGAGTATTTTTTTAAAAGCTTTTATTTAACTTGCAATGTATGTATGTATGTTTGTAATTTGTTCGGGTGGAATCTTGCAACTCAATTTTGAAGCAGATATCTTCAACCGATCGAGCTGAAATTTTGTACACACGTTTAATTTGGATGACAATGCATGATTATATGTGTGACGTCATTCTAAATCCAACATGGCGGATCACCCAAGATGGCGGACTAGTTAAATTTCAACCGATCGAGCTGAAATTTTGTACACACGTTTAATTTGGATGACAATGCATGATTATATGTGTGACGTCATTCTAAATCCAACATGGCGGAACACTCAAGATGGCGGACTAGTTAAATTTCAACCGATCGAGCTGAAATTTTGTACACACGTTTAATTTGGATGACAATGCATGATTATATGTGTGACGTCATTCTAAATCCAACATGGCGGAACACTCAAGATGGCGCACTAGTTAAATTTCAACCGATCGAGCTGAAATTTTGTACACACGTTTAATTTGGATGACAATGCATGATTATATGTGTGACGTCATTCTAAATCCAACATGGCGGAACACCCAAGATGGTCATTAGAAGGTCTCCTCATTGAAGAGCTAGACTGTTCTAAACTAACCGGCAAACGACCTTGCAACAATGATGCGTTAACTGAGATGAATAGACTCAGACACCTGGCCAAACTAAAAATTACAAAATAAATTAAAAGTAAAAAAATATTTTTAAAAAAAGCTTTTATTTAAATGCGCTAAAAAGAATAAAATAATCTTTTCTTTTAAAACTTTTACTATCAACTTATAACGTCATTCCACAATTTATATGATATAAAAGCTTGTCGCGAGATTTAAGTTTTCAAACTAAGTAAATACCACTACTTAAATCTCGCGACAAGCTTTTATATCATATAAATTGTGGAATGACGTTATAAGTTGATAGTAAAAGTTTTAAAAGAAAAGATTATTTTATTCTTTTTAGCGCATTTAAATAAAAGCTTTTTTTAAAAATATTTTTTTACTTTTAATTTTAATATTGACTTGTAAATTAACATGTGAATGTGTATTTGTGTAAGAATAGATTTTAGGTATATTATTGTATTTTGACGAGCTCATAATGTTCAAAAAAGATATTCTCTTTTTGTAATGTTCCGAAGCAAAATAAATCAAATCAAATCAAATCAAAAAAGCAAGTTGAAGGAAACACATTAGCCCCAAAACAAAAATATAATTTTTTATTAAAGTAGCAATCTTTTGGACCCGTTTTTTTCCGTTATTTTCCAACCAATTTTGATGATTTTTTTTTTCATTGTATTTAGAAAAGTAATAGCAAGAGATTGATGGTTTTACCTTTTTCATATTCTGATTTATTTATTCAAAAATCGTATTTCTAGGCCGAAAATCAAAATTCTAAAACCATCAATCCATCGGTACAACGTCTCTAAACAGTTTTCTTTTTTTAAATCGGCAATAAAGTGAAAAATGACAGTAAAAAATGGGATTTAGTGACATTTTCTTTCATTTTATTCGGCTGGCGTACTCCCCTACGTATGGAACGGGGAGAGGGGCATCGCCGGGGTCGTACGTGACTTGTACCTCCCCTCTCTAGGCAGCGGACATCATAGGCGATGCAGTTTTTATTGCTTTTTAAAAAATATGATAATTTCGTCGTTCCAGAATTAGCTCAGGAAGTGGTTTGTCGGTTTAACAGCGACGGATTTCCGATATTTCGTGTATGCTTTGGTGTTATTATTGTGTTGTTTTGTTGATACGTTCTTTTTGAACATTTTGTTGTTTTGTTTTTGACATTGCCGCTGTTATTTTTGCTGTTAGTGTTGTTGTTTTGTTATCATATTGTTGACTTAACGTTGGCTATAAAAGGTCGCGAAGAGAACCGAAAAGCAGGAGGATTTCTGTTAGGAAAATTTTGCTATTGACTCATGATGATTTTTCAATTTATTATACTTCATTTAAACTGAATTGGTCCTTAGCTTCGAAAAAAAAATTGTCTGCGGCGCATTTTAGTAAGCAGACACCTCTAAGTAGGTACTCTTTTTATTACCCGCTTAAAAAACAACAATCTTTATTGCCCCACCTTCAAACAAATTGCAATTTACCCATACCTACCTACTACATTGGCCAGCCAGAAAATTTTTGCACTAACTTTTATTTTTACTTCCACATCACAAAAGGCGGTGTTCATTGTTGTTATTGATAATTTTTGCTGGATTTTTGTCAGTTAAAAATCAACAATAAAATAGAAATTTGATACCTAACACATTTTTGTCTCCTGCTCTATGAAAGAAAACAGAGTATTCTTGCTTACTGCACAAATGATTATGCGCCCGCATAATTAGCAAAAAAAATTACCTACCATTGACTTAAAATTGTATATTCATATTATATTTGACCTTGAAAATTTCAGGAATTTTCGCCTGCGGCGCATTTTTTTATAACAAAAATTATATTCAATTTTTTTACCCTCCCCCCTCCCCTCCTCTCCCCACCAACAAAGTAACGCCCTGTAGGTACCTATCCCTCACTTCTCAAATGTGTACTGCCCTGACAGGAAAGTCCTTTGTCCTGCCTGAAGTTTCTGTCTGGCTACGGCCCTGTATTGACATTATTATATGATTCACTACTTGTATACCTAGCATAATTTATTTATTAATATAAACAATAGAAAGGGGTGTTTAAAAACAAGGTGCCATAATTTCTGGTACAAATAGAATGTAACAAAATAATGGTCTTTTCCTAGTCTTTTGTTTTTGAGAGACTTAATCGAATTTTGGTTATGTCTTGGTACAAACATGTTTTTTAGTAGGTATGCTAATTTTGCCGGTATAAGCCATAATAATCGTATCTATTGGACAAAATTTCACAGTTCCTTTGGAGCCAAAATCAAATTTTATATAGCGGGATAAAAATTTGATAAACTAGGTAAATTCACATTATTATTATCATTTGATGGGCAAAATATCAGGTTGAGGACAAAAACAACAATATCTGTTTTTTAGAATGTGCCGACTTTTCGAAGTATATTTTTCGTCTTCTTCAGGGCTAAAAATGCTAACTATAGTGTATATGATACAACAATAAATTACATAAACATATAACAACTATATAGGTACGCTTGGAAAGTTAGGATAACTTGAGAACAACCATAACTATGTGTACAAACAAACGTAAAAGAAACAATACAAAAATACAGAGTACTCACCTATTCTATATCACAGATATTTAAGTCAATTATACAAAATTTCATAGAGCACATAGGTATCACAGGATAAAATGATACAGAAACGAAACCAAATCATTTGTTAGTCAAAGTTGGCGATCAATGTAGAACGTAAATATATTTATGGTCGGGACGTCAACGAGAACAGCTATATAATTAGATTTTTTTCCCCAAAAAATCCTCAGTATGTTACAACAAAAAATTAGTTCGGTAGATATCAAGTTATGGATTATTTTTTATTTATTTTTTTATAATTTAACTACTTATTTTACAGTTATATACTGGGTGTATTCATTTTACTACCTGTAACCATTATCTTTTACTTTTGCAAATTTGATGTATATATCGTTAACAGGCCTTTATAAATATTACTTAGACCTGCTAGATCAGTTCTAAAATTTACCGTTGACTTTGTAGATATGTGAATCATCTCACTAATAGTTCTTTTATAATAATATGGCTCTCTGTCTAGAATCTTTACTTCATCAAAGTCAAAATCATGTTTTGTCAAAAAATGGTGGTGTGCTAAGGCAGTTTTTTCAAATTTGTTTTTTTTTCTCTCACGACAATTATATTGATGTTGGTAGACTTGACTTTTTAAATACTGTTTTGTAATACCAATGTAACACTTATTGCAATTTTTGCAATTGATTTGATGCACTAAATTGGAATTGACCATGTGAGGTGTTTTGTCTTTTAAACATGATAATATAGATTTTACCTGTCTGACAGGATAAAGAGGGTGACTAGATTTTGACCTTTTCTATTTTTTCTGACAAATTGCGGATATATGGAAACTTAAAATATAATGGATAGTTGTTTAATTTTAAAATAGATTTTATTTTTTCTTTGTTTTGTTTGTGAAAATGAGGACTGCTGAGAGAGGCTGATCTACGTATTAAATTTTTAATAGTGCTAACTTTATGTGACTGTGGATGACCGGACAAATAATTCAGCACTCTCCCTGAGCTTGTTGGTTTGGTGTACCAGTTGGTGGACAATGTACCTACATGATCTCTGACAACCAAAACATCCAAAAACGGGAATTGATCATCAGATTCTGTTTCCATTGTAAATTGTATCTGTGGCTGAAAATTGTTAATAATCTAATTAAATTACGAAAAAAAGACCTCTCGAGCTTGCATTAAATTGTAACTGGATGAAACAAATTGTATCTTATGTATTTTGAAAAAATAAAAAATAAAATGTAGCCCCTGGTCGAAATTTTCTAAATTGGGAAAAACCGGGTTTTCCGGATTTTCTCAAGGAAAATTGCTAATTATCTCGCCAAGTACTACCCCTATGGTAAAAATAAATGCACCAGTCGAAAGAGGAGGCAAAAATAGTTCGGAAATTCATATACCCATATTTTTAAGGCGTATTTCTCGCCGCCAGAGGCGCTTATACCAAAAAGTTGCTTTTTTCGTTTTTTTGATCAGAACCATGAACACGAAATTCACGTTGAATTTGTGGCGAAACTATAAGTGTTAGGCCATAATATGTGCCTATGAGAGATTTAGGTTTTTTTTTTGGCTTTCAAACAAAATAGGTCCTGCAGCGAAATCTGCCATAGTTTTTCGGAAATTTGCAAAAAACCGGAAAGGGAAATTTTTTTTAATTCTTTCTCATGCGATTTTGGCGCGGTTTTCCGGGACTATCTAAAAAAAAATTTTTTTGGTAGAAAGCTTACTTCACCTTCGGAAAGAACACAAAAAAATACACAAAAAATATACTGTAAATAATTTTAGGAAATTAATCCTAAGCCTGTGTGTAAGTTCCAACTTGGTGATAAGATAAGTTTGTTTTTTGTTCTCTAAAATCTGGTTTTTCGTGATTTCAAAAAAAAACTTGAAATACGAGAAGATATAAATGCTAAACAAAAAATGCGTATTTTCTGGTTACCTTTCGAATGAGGTCGGGTGGCGAAATCTGTAATATTTTGCAAAAAATTTGCAAAACATCAATTTTTTGACCTACTGATTATTACGTATTTTCAGGCACTCTTGTAGATGGAAACAAAACGAAATTGCGCTAATGTCTGTAAGGTGCCCAAATTACGGAAAAGGTCGACAGTGTGCTTGTTCTTACTCGAAAAAATTGAAAATTTTGGATTTAAGAGAAAACCACTTTTGTTTTATGAGCAATTTCCTAAGACCAAAAAATGAGTATTTTTCGGATATATTTTGAATGTGATAAGTCGCATGCCCAAATCTGCAATAGTATGACAAAAAGTTTTTTCTGAATTTTTTCCCCATTTTTTCTCTCTCTTTCAGTAAATCGACAAGTCATTGTTATTCAACGAAATTTTCCTCCATTTAAAAGAAGACGGCAGAATATCTGGAAAGCAATGGCCTTTATCTCAATGAGAACCTGAACATTTACTTTTGGGATGATTGTCAATAGAAACCATTTTGTATACATTTCTCTGGCAATGTTCGGCACTCAAAGCGCGCAAATGAAATGCAAGATTTCTGTCTCCATAGCCTACTCATTTTTTTTACTTAAACTGTTATCAGAGATAAATTTCCATCGGGAACCGCTAATTTAATTTCCAAATGAACCAAATGTGTTCATTTATTTGTATTCTCTTTACATAACTCTTTTTAGATGAAAGTAGTTAACGACGTGAAAAATAGACTAGGTTTGTGTTCATCAAACCTTTGAAATTAAATCAACTTTGCACCAAGCTTAACATAATTTTTTAAACCAAATAGAGATTGTTTAAGAAATCAACTGGTTAGGTTAGGTAAAAATTCAACTTTCAATAAATACATTTCAGTTGAAATGTTTGGAAATTTTTTTACAAAAACACGCAAAAAGTTAAATGTTATCAAGGGTCTCTGAAAATTGGTATGTAGGCCAAAAATTGCAAAAGAAACAACTTTTTCTAATAACTTTTATCGAAAATGTGTCAAATAAAGCCGATTTTGGATAATTTTTGAAAAAAATGTCAATTTTGACAGATACCGCAAGTCACGTGGTCGACTCTTGCGACGTCATTTTCATCCTCTGACAAGCACAAATCGATGGCAAAGTCAAATTAACATTTTATCCAAAAATAAAAAAAAATCCCTTATGGTGCCTGCTTCAATAGTGACACTGTACGATTTTTGGATCCCGCGGAGCGCGTGTAACGGGACTTTTGTCGGGGGAATTCTAAAACTTAGAATAGACATACAGACTTGTAACTTCGGACACATGTTGAGACGACATCCAATTTAGGTTTGCCCACCTTTCAGACCAAGTAATTGAAAATTGCCAATTTAGGCAACTTTTCCCAAAAACCATGTTTTTTTGGTACTCACACAATGAACAATGTCAGAAAAATAGACAAAATATTTTTGACGAATTTTCTATAACGTAGTGGTATTCTAGACACATTGAGGTACTAAAAAATAAAAAAATTCTAGTCATTGGGTGCATTTTTGGCATTTTTTGTGCATTTCAGATTTTCAAAAAAAAAAAAATTTTTTGGGGAAAAAAAATTTAATTCTTTGATATCTTGGCCAATTATAGTCCGATTTCGGTAAAACTCATACAAACATAAGAATGGACATTCAAGAGTAAGCTCTGTCAGTGGAATTAAAAAATTTCAAATAGTTTGCCTCTTACAGGCAACCAATGAAATTAGGTCATTTGCCCCTCCGCCATATGCCCAATTTTGGGATTTTTCTTGCGTCCCTCTGGATATCAATAGTCTCGTCCCTTACATTCAAAACGCATTTGTGTTTTTTCAAATATCTTAATTTTTACCAAAGTTATGAAAACTTTAGTGTTCGAACATTCAAATTTTCGGCCTTCAGCACCCAATTTTTTCTCAAAATACTACATACATTTCAATCATCTATATGTCGGGAACGGTGCCTCGGATCAAAATTTTTCAAGGGACATGAAAATTACCATTTTTCCTATGCTTTAAAATGGTGTAAACCCCGTTTCAAAATATTGATTCGTTTCCAAGATACGCCTGCGCAAAATTGAAAAATGAACATAACCCCAAATTTGGGCAATTTCGACCCGGGGCTACATTTGTTTTTTACTTTTTTCGGAAAGACCTCAAAATACATAGGATTCACTTTAATTCATAATGTTACAATTTTTTGCAAGCTTAAGTCCGTAATTTAATTCGACTATAAATATCTGTAGCAACTCAGATTCATGGTTTTTTGGAATGGCTAAAATTATGTCATCAACATACAGTTTTAAGAAAGGTACCTACTAGTGGAGCGAAATCGGGCTAAAAAGTCGCTCCGTTCTCAAAAAAAAATAATTTGTGGGTAGATCAGACTAGATCAGACCTCATAGGTGTTGTTAAGTACATCACTCTGCATACGAAATGGGGATTTAAGACTATAAATATCTGTAGCAACTCAGATTCATGGTTTTTTGGAATGGCTAAAATTATGTCATCAACATACAGTTTTAAGAAAGGTACCTACTAGTGGAGCGAAATCGGGCTAAAAAGTCGCTCCGTTCTCAAAAAAAAAATTGTGGGTAGATCAGACTAGATCAGACCTCATAGGTGTTGTTAAGTACATCACTCTGCATACGAAATGGGGATTTAAGACATTTTTTTGTGGTCGAGAAATTTTTTATTTCGAAAAAACGGAAATTGTGTTTTTTACGTTTCCATCTTTGAGAGTAGTGGAGCTATTGACTCGATTTTTTTTAAATTGAAGTTAACATATGAGCGCTTACAACGAATGCCATTGTTATTGTCAAATATTGTTTATTAACCACTTTAAATAGCAACAAAATTGCAAGGTTATAAAAAGTGTAATGAAATTTTCACTAAGAGAGAAACTTTTTTATTTGCGGAAATTTTTATATACATGCTGCAAGGGAAATGTGCCCAAAACATAAAAGAAGTTTTTGGTAAAAAAAATTACCTATAGCGCCTATAGTTTTTGAACTGTGAATTTTTTTGTGGCGCACGCTACTCACGTGGAACACAAAATTAATCCCTTGCGTGAGAATATCCACGCGTGGCAGGCATGTCTTAACAACTAATGCGTAGTTTACACGCGCAAGTGAAACTATCACAAGTATAAATATCTTAGAGTACTTCCTAATAGTTTGCCAATGTAAACCCTCTCAGGGAGAACTCACTGCCATTGTAAACGATCTCTAAAAGACAAAGAGTAGGTAAGTCTCTGGGAGCGTTTACATAAACTATTTGGAAGTACTCTCAGATATACGACTTGTGGTAGTTTTACCTCTCCGTGTGGACTATTCTATAACAGATCGCTGGTAAAATTAATTATTAATTTTAGACCAAATGATGTGGGTTCAAGCAGACCAATAAAATAAAATAAGAAATAAAATAACCAAATAGTTGGTTTTTGGCAATTTTTGAGCAGTAATTACAGTTGCCAGATGAACAAACAACCACCTGCTTATTTTATGTATCTGTTTAAAGTCACCATTTATTTAATGAACTGCAAAATAAAAAATTTTTTATATTGATTTTTTATAATAATATTAAATTTGCACTTTTTTGCATTACACTTTTTGTCGGAACGAAAAGGCTTAAGCTTTGGCGTACAATGTTTGGTATGGATTCTTGAGATGAAAATATGTGAATTCAATTGTCATTTACTGAAGTCTATATCCATAAGATAAAGGGTCTTCAAGTTGCAACTTCGCAACGTTACTTGAATACCATCTTTTTAACTGTACGTGCACCTGCAATTGCCAATAATGAGACAATCCAATATATAATTTCAAACTTGTAATACCTCAAAAAATGTTGATTATATAATATATAATTTCAAACTTGTAATACCTCAAAAAATGTTAGTAGGGGAAAATTCGTAAGAATTTTTGTACAATTTTGTTTATGGAAATGAAATGTTTATTTATTTTATAGATTTTAGATTTTAACGTGCATAGTAGTAGATAGGTGCATACGTTTCGTGACTTTTTAAAATCACGCAAAAACAAAGAGCTGTAAACATAAAAATGTGGCCATAGTCACTAAACGCAATGGCCACCAAATCTAATAAACCTTCTTCGATCTTCCCCCTACTGATTGTGCTTTTTATCAACATTTTTTGAGGTATTACTAGTTTGAAATTATATATTGGATTGTTTAATTATTGGCAGTTGCAGGTGCCCGTAGCAGTTAAAAATATTCAAGTAATGTTGCGAAGTCACAACTTGAAGATCCTGGATCTTATGGATGGACTTCAGTAAACGACAACTGGCTTCCCATATATTTTCTTCCCAAGAATCCATACCACCATTGAGTAAAGGAATAATTTTATTCCTTTACTCAATGATACCACACATTGTACGCCAAAGTTTAAGCGTTTTTGTTTCGACAAAAACTGTAATACGAAAAATTCCAACTTTCCAAGCGTACCTATATACATAGTTGTTATATGTTTATGTAATTTATTGTTGTGTCATACATTACACTATAGTCAGCATTGTATATATTTTTAGCCCTGAAGAAGACGAAAAATATACGTCGAAACGTCGGCACTTTCTAAAAAAAAAACAGATATTGTTGTTTTTGTCCTCAACCTGATATTTTGCCCATCAACTCAAATAGTGAGGACGCTACATTTCCACTATTATTATCATTATTATTCATTATGCATTATTTTTCGTTTGAAGTGCACTTATAATTTTTTTCATTGCTTATTCTATTTTCGATCATTTCTGCGCTTAAAATACTACCTGTTATTTTTGAAGATATGCAACATGGATTCATTTTTTCTGAATTTTCACGACTTGATTTAACCTATATGTAAATTAAATAACAGACCGCGGACGGCCTCGTTCGGTCGCTGTTTCGGGACGCTCGCCGCTGGGTCGGCTGGGCTCGCCCACCATAATAATAATTAAAGGCCGAACATATGCGTAACCTACGTTTATATCTTCGCGCAGCTCGGGCGCGTTAGCTCTTGTCGCAGACGTATGGCTTGCCTAGATTCGACCGCTCGGGCCGCTACGGGCTTGCCCACCGGCTTCGGCTGGAGAAGAATGCATAATTAGGACCCCCTGTATACAATTTTATTTACATGGGTATGATCTTGCGCCAAAGATACTTAAGAATTATTGATAAAAGGCATTTTTAATATATGGTCTCCTTGGTATTACTTATTTCCCAAAGTCCTCTAGATATAGCTTAATTTGAACTAAGAAAATATTACTTATTTTATAGAGACTTAGGTACCATTACAATATATATTTTTCAACTTGTCTAAATGAATTTCATCGAAATTACAACCTGAAATAGGCTCCAATGGTTTCTTCGGAGATAAATTTTCTATAGGTATTTTCTATTAAAAGAATTAGACGTTAGGTATGTTGTTTTCCCAATTTTTCTAAAAATTTTAGCTTCAGTTTTCGTAAAACTTTTTTCTCTAATGATTTTTTCATTAATATATTCTGAGTAAACTAAGAGAAAATAGGACTAGATTTATTGTTGTCATTTTTCTTAAAAAAAAACTAGCGGCCCTTCTCGGCTTCCCACGGGCAAACATTTGTAAACTTTTTACATCTTGGGTTACATTATTGGAGTTTTCGTAGGGATGCCTAATTTAACTCGATTAACAATATAGCCTATGTTACTCAGTGGTAATGTAGCATTCTATTAGTGAAAGAATTTTTAATATCGGTCTAGTAGTTATTGAGTTTATTCATTACAAACAAAAATACAAATATTTTCTCTTTATAGTATTAGTACAGATAAAACAATTTTTGTGTGTTCTATTCGATTGGGCAATACAAATTTTGTATTTCACAAATTCCTTTAAACAGAGGTAAACTGAAAGCTACAGAATACTAATACTCTGATTCAAAGCCAGTTATATTGAGTTTTTAAAATTTATAAATTATTCATATTGATTTACCTCCGAAAAAGGCCATTGCTGATGCAACACAAAAGAGCAAAAGCACTATTAGAAATATCTACTAAAAACTTTTATCATATATCATAACCAGTAACCAGAATTTAAAGTTGGAGTGGAGGCTAATTATTTTAAAAAATCGTTCGGTAATATTTACGGCAAAACTATTGTTTTAAAATTATTTTTATTTAGAAATAAATACTACGCGGCAGATCTTTGGGGGGGGGGCTAAAGCCCCAAGCCCCCCCCCCCCCTGGTCCACTGATCATAACGCACAAAAATCACCAGTCACCTTCATGACCGCACTGCCCGAGTTTATTGCCTAAGCCGCGTGCCGTTCTTTAGAACATCAGAAGCGATAGGAAAATAACGCGATGCGACCGCTATTCTTGCGGTGTTGTCAAATTTCGGATGCCACTTAATCTAACGTGTAAGAACTAATATACACCAGAAACGTTCTGGATGTCACGAGTCGATGGAGTAAAATTATCCAGAGTATATTTAATATACAAAACCGCGCAACTCGCGCGCCACCTGGTATATATACACCGGAACTAAAAATATACAAAATTTTTACAACAACGCATTTTTGACATCCGGCCAGAATTCGTAGGGTACGATTCTACAAACATTATAACACGATTAGCATTGGAAAACGTTGTGACATCCGATTTTGGATCTCACAGCGTCGATGGATGTCACAGCTCCGGTGAGATTTTTACGTTTTGATGTCACAACGTATGGTGGTCGAATCTATATATATATATATATATAAAACGTAAAAATCTCACCGGAGCTGTGACATCCATCGACGCTGTGAGATCCAAAATCGGATGCCACAACGTTTTCCAATGCTAATCGTGTTATAATGTTTGTAGAATCGTACCCTACGAATTCTGGCCGGATGTCAAAATGCGTTGTTGTAAAAATTTTGTATATTTTTAGTTCCGGTGTATACCAGGCGGCGCGCGAGTTGCGCGGTTTTGTATATTAAATATACTCTGGATAATTTTACTCCATCGACTCGTGACATCCAGAACGTTTCTGGTGTATATTAGTTCTTACACGATACCTTTAGTGGCATCCGAAATTTGACAACACCGCAAGAATAGCGGTCGCATCGTATTCTGATGTTCTAAAGAACGGCACGCGGCTTAGGCAATAAACTCGGGCAGTGCGGTCATGAAGGTGACTGGTGGTTTTTGTGCGTTATGATCAGTGGACCAGGGGGGGGGGGCTTGGGGCTTTAGCCCCCCCCCCCAAAGATCTGCCGCGTAGTATTTATTTCTAAATAAAATTAATTTTAAAACAATAGTTTTGCCGTAAATATTACCGAACGATTTTTTAAAATAATTAGCCTCCACTCCAACTTTGAATTCTGGTTACTGGTTATGATATATGATAAAAGTTTTTAGTAGATATTTCTAATAGTGCTTTTGCTCTTTTGTGTTGCATCAGCAACGGCCTTTTTCGGAGGTAAATCAATATGAATAATTTATAAATTTTAAAAACTCAATATAACTGGCTTTGAATCAGAGTATTAGTATTCTGTAGCTTTCAGTTTACCTGTTTAAAGGAATTTGTAAAATACAAAATTTGTATTGCCCAATCGAATAGAACACACAAAAATTGTTTTATCTGTACTAATACTATAAAGAGAAAATATTTGTATTTTTGTTTGTAATGAATAAACTCAATAACTACTAACCGATATTAAAAATTCTTTCACTAATACAATGCTACATTACCACTGAGTAACAGGCTATATTGTTAATCGAGTTAAATTAGGCATCCCTACGAAAACTCCACTAATGTAACCCAAGATGTAAAAAGTTTACAAATGTTTGCCCGTGGGAAGCTGAGAAGGGCCGCTAGTTTTTTTTTTAAGAAAAATGACTCATTAGAGAAAAAAGTTTTACGAAAACTGAAGCTAAAATTTTTAGAAAAATTGGGAAAACAACATACCTAACGTCTAATTCTTTTAATAGAAAATACCTTTAGAAAATTTATCTCCGAAGAAACCATTGGAGCCTATTTCAGGTTGTAATTTCGATGAAATTGATTTAGACAAGTTGAAAAATATATATTGTAATGGTACCCAAGTCTCTATAAAATATGTAATATTTTCTTAGTTCAAATTAAGCTATATCTAGAGGACTTTGGGAAATAAGTAATACCAAGGAAACCATATATTAAAAATGCCTTTTATCAATAATTCTTAAGTATCTTTGGCGCAAGATCATACCCATGTAAATAAAATTGTATACAGGGGGTCCTAATTATGCATTCTTCTCCAGCCGATGCCGGTGGGCAAGCCCGTAGCGGCCCGAGCGGTCAAATCTAGTCAAGCCATACGTCTGCGAGCGTCCCGAAACAGCGACCGAACGAGGCCGTCCGCGTCTGTTATTTAATTTACATATAGGTTAAATTAAGTCGTGAAAATTCAGAAAAAATGAATCCATGTTGCATGTCTTCAAAAATAACAGGGTAGTATTTTAAGCGCAGAAATGATCGAAAATAGAATAAGCAATAAAAAAAATTATAAGTGCACTTCAAACCAAAAATAATGCATAATGAATAATAATGATAATAATAGTGGAAATGTAGCGTCCTCACTATTTGAGTTGATGGGCAAAATATCAGGTTGAGAACAAAAACAACAATATCTGTTTTTTTAGAAAGTGCCGACGTTTCGACGTATATTTTTCATCTTCTTCAGGGCTAAAAATATATACAATGCTGACTATAGTGTAATGTATGACACAACAATAAATCACATAAACATATAACAACTATGTATATAGGTACGCTTGGAAAGTTAGGATAACATGAGAACAACCATAACTATGTGTACAAACATACGTAAAACAAACAATAAAAAAATACAGAGTACTCACCTATTCTATATCACAGATATTTAAGTCAATTATAAAAAATTTCATAGAGCACATATCACAGGATAAAATTATACAGAAACGAAACCAAATCATTTGTTAGTCAAAGATTGCGACACTTGGAATTTGATGTATAGTGGAGCGAAATCGGGCTAAGAAGTCGTCAAAAAATTTTTTCAAGGTAGAACTAGATCGGACCCCATAGGTTTTGTTAAGTACATCACTATGCATACGAAATGGAGATTTACGACATTTTTTGTGGTCGAGATCTTTTTTATTTGGAAAAAACTGTCGAAATTGGCGTTTCCGTCGTCATATCTTTGAGAGTAGTAGAGCTATCGGCTCGATTTTTTTTAACTTGAAGCTAACATATGAGCGCTTACAACGAATGCCATCGTTGTTGTCCAATATTGTTTATTAACCACTTTAAATAGCAACAAAATTGCAATGTTATAAAAAGTGTAATGAAATTGGTACGTCTCTGGGAGCGTTTACATAAACTATTTGGAAGTACTCTCATCAGATATACGACTTATGATAGTTTTACCTCTCCGTGTGGACTATTCTGCTATAACAGATCGCTGGTAAAATAAATTAATAATTTTAGACCAAATAATGTGGGTTCAAGCAGACCAAAAAAAATAAAATAAGAAATAAAATAACCAAATAGTTGATTTTTTGGCAATTTTTGAGCAGTAATTATTACAGTTGCCGCAGATGAACAAACCACCACCTGCTTATTTTATTTATCATACAGATACAGTTGCAATTTTTCTTATTACAGTTTTTGTCGAAACAAGCTTAAACTTTGGCGTACAATGTGTGGTATGGATTTTTGGGAAGAAAATATATGGGAAGCCAGTTGTCGTTTACTGAAGTCCATCCATAAGATCCAGGATCTTCAAGTTGTGACTTCGCAACATTACTTGAATATTTTTAACTGCTACGGGCACCTGCAACTGCCAATAATTAAACAATCCAATACATAATTTCAAACTAGTAATACCTCAAAAAATGTTGATAAAAAGCACAATCAGTAGGGGGAAGATCGAAGAAGGTTTATTAGATTTGGTGGCCATTGCGTTTAGTGACTATGGCCACATTTTTATGTTTACTGCTCTTTGTTTTTGCGTGATTTTAAAAAGTCACGAAACGTATGCACCTATCTACTACTATGCACGTTAAAATCTAAAATCTATAAAATAAATAAACATTTCATTTCCATAAACAAAATTGTACAAAAATTAGGGCAGACTTTTTCGAAGATGCATTCGTTTCGCGTGATGCGATACTAGAAGCACATTTTAGAAAATTGAAAAAAAAAAACGCTTTTAAAGTTCTACAGAAGAATATAAATGTGCTTGAAAAATTGTCACAGAAGGTACGAAATATGTTCTTCTATTATATAAGTAAATATAAAAATGTAGCCAAGTCACTAAACGATTTACGCCTAGCAATGGCCACCAAATCTTCTTCTTACGAATTTCCCCTACTAACATTTTTTGAGGTATTACAAGTTTGAAATTATATATTATATAATCAACATTTTTTGAGGTATTACAAGTTTGAAATTATATATTGGATTGTTTCATTATTGGCAATTGCAGGTGCACGTACAGTTAAAAAGATGGTATTCAAGTAACGTTGCGAAGTTGCAACTTGAAGATCCTGGATCTTATGGATATAGACTTCAGTAAACGACAACTGAATTCGCATATTTTCATCTCAAGAATCCATACCAAACATTGTACGCCAAAGCTTAAGCCTTTTTGTTCCGACAAAAAGTGTAATGCGAAAAAGTGCAAATTTAATATTATTATAAAAAATCAATATAAAAAATGTTTATTTTGCAGTTCATTAAATAAATGGTGACTTTAAACAGATACATAAAATAAGCAGGTGGTTGTTTGTTCATCTGGCAACTGTAATTACTGCTCAAAAATTGCCAAAAATCAACTATTTGGTTATTTTATTTCTTATTTTATTTTATTGGTCTGCTTGAACCCACATCATTTGGTCTAAAATTAACAATTAATTTTACCAGCGATCTGTTATAGAATAGTCCACACGGAGAGGTAAAACTACCACAAGTCGTATATCTGAGAGTACTTCCAAATAGTTTATGTAAACGCTCCCAGAGACTTACCTACTCTTTGTCTTTTAGAGATCGTTTACAATGGCAGTGAGTTCTCCCTGAGAGGGTTTACATTGGCAAACTATTAGGAAGTACTCTAAGATATTTATACTTGTGATAGTTTCACTTGCGCATGTAAACTACGCATTAGTTGTTGAGACATGCCTGCCACGCGTGGATATTCTCACGCAAGGGATTAATTTTGCGTTCCACGTGAGTAGCGTGCGCCACAAAAAAATTCACAGTTCAAAAACTATAGGCACAATAGGTAATTTTTTTTTACCAAAAACTTCTTTTATGTTTTGGGCACATTTCCCTCGCAGCATGTATATAAAAATTTCCACAAATAAAAAAGTTTCTCGCTTAGTGAAAATTTCATTACACTTTTTATAACCTTGCAATTATAGTCGAATTAAATTACGGACTTAAGCTTGCAAAAAATTGTAACATTATGAATTAAAGTGAATCCTATGTATTTTGAGGCGGTCTTTCCGAAAAAAGCAAAAAAAAAATGTAGCCCCGGGTCGAAATTGCCCAAATTTGGGGTTATGTTCATTTTTCAATTTTGCGCAGGCGTATCTTGGAAACGAATCAATATTTTGAAATGGGGTTTACACCATTTTAAAGCATAGAAAAAATGGTAATTTTCATGTCCCTTGAAAAATTTTGATCCGAGGCACCGTTCCCGAGATATAGACGATTGAAATGTATGTAGTATTTTGAGAAAAAATTGGGTGCTGAAGGCCGAAAATTTGAATGTTCGAACACTAAAGTTTTCATAACTTTGGTAAAAATTAAGATATTTGAAAAAACAAAAACGCGTTTTGAATGTAAGGGATGAGACTATTGATATCCAGAGGGACGCAAGAAAAATCCCAAAATTGGGCATATGGCGGAGGGGCAAAGTGTACCCATGACCTAATTTCATTGGTTGCCTGTAACAGGCAAACTATTTGAAATTTTTTAATGGCACTGACAGAGCTTACTCTTGAATGTCCATTCTTATGTTTGTGTGAGTTTTACCGAAATCGGACTATAATTGGCCAAGATATCAAAGAATTAAAATAATTTTTTTTCCCCAAAAAAAAATAATTTTTTTTTGAATATCTGAAATGGCACAAAAATGCCAAAAATGCACCCAATGACTAGAATTTTTTTATTTTTTAGTACCTCAGTGTGTCTAGAATACCACTACGTTATAGAAAATTCGTCAAAAATATTTTGTCTATTTTTCTGACATTGTTCATTGTGTGAGTACCAAAAAAATATGGTTTTTGGGAAAAGTTGCCTAAAATTGGCAATTTTCAATTACTTGGTCTGAAAGGTGGGCAAACCTAAATCGGATGTCGTCTCAACATGTGTACGAAGTTATAAGTCTGTATGTCTATTCTAAGTTGTAGAATTCCCCCGACAAAAGTCCCGTTACACGCGCACCGCGGGATCCAAAAATCGTACAGTGTCACTATTGAAGCAGGCACCATAAGGGATTTTTTTTATTTTTGGATAAAATGTTAATTTGACTTTGCCATCGATTTGTGCTTGTCAGATGATGAAAATGACGTCACAAGAGTCGACCACGTGACTTGCGGTATCAGTCAAAATTGACATTTTTTTCAAAAATTATCCGAAATCGGCTTTATTTGACACATTTTCGATAAAAGTTATTAGAAAAAGTTGTTTCTTTTGCAATTTTTGGCCTACATAACCGATTTTCAGAGACCCTTGATAACATTTAACTTTTTGCGTGTTTTTGTAAAAAAAAATTCCAAACATTTCAACTGAAATGTATTTATTGAAAGTTGTATTTTTACCTAACCTAACCAGTTGATTTCTTAAACAATCTCTATTTGGTTTAAAAAATTATGTCAAGCTTGGTGCAAAGTTGATTTAATTTCAAAGGTTTGATGAACACAAACCTAGTCTATTTTTCACATCGTTAACTACTTTCATCTAAAAAGAGTTATGTAAAGAGAATACAAATAAATGAACACATTTGGTTCATTTGGAAATTAAATTAGCGGTTTCCGATGGAAATTTATCTCTGATAACAGTTTAAGTAAAAAAATGAGTAGGCTATGGAGACAGAAATCTTGCATTCCATTTGCGCGCTTTGAGTACCGAACATTGCCAGAGAAATGTATACAAAATGGTTTCTATTGACAATCATCCCAAAAGTCAATGTTCAGGTTCTCGTTGAGATAAAGGCCATTGCTTTCCAGATATTCTGCCGTCTTCTTTTAAATGGAGGAAAATTTCGTTGAATAACAATGACTTGTCGATTTACTGAAAGAGAGAGAAAAAATGGGGAAAAAAATTCAGAAAAAACTTTTTGTCATATTTTTGCATACTATTGCAGATTTGGGCATGCGCTATTCAAAATATATCCGAAAAATACTCATTTTTTGGTCTTAGGAAATTGCTCATAAAACAAAAGTGGTTTTCTCTTAAATCCAAAATTTTCAATTTTTTCGAGTAAGAACAAGCACACTGTCGACCTTTTCCGTAATTTGGGCACCTTACAGACATTAGCGCAATTTCGTTTTGTTTCCATCTACAAGAGTGCCTGAAAATACGTAATAATCAGTAGGTCAAAAAATTTATGTTTTGCAAATTTTTCGCAAAATATTACAGATTTCGCCACCCGACCTCATTCGAAAGGTAACCAGAAAATACGCATTTTTTGTTTAGCATATATATCTTCTCGTATTTCAAGTTTTTTTTGAAATCACGAAAACCAGATTTTAAAGAACAAAAAACAAACTTATCTTATCACCAAGTTGGAACTTACACACAGGCTTAGGATTAATTTTCTAAAATTATTTACAGTATATTTTTTGTGTATTTTTTTGCGTTCTTTCCGAAGGTGAAGTAAGCTTTCTACCAAAAAAATTTTTTTTAGATAGTCCCGGAAAACCGCGCCAAAATCGCACGAGAAAGAATTTCAAAAAATTTCCCTTTCCGGTTTTTTGCAAATTTCCGAAAAACTATGGCAGATTTCGCCGCAGGACCTATTTTGTTTGAAAGCCAAAAAGAAACCCAAAATCTCTCATAGGCACATATTATGGCCTAACACTTATAGTTTCGCCACAAATTCAACGTGAATTTCGTGTTCATGGTTCTGATCAAAAAAACGAAAAAAGCAACTTTTTGGTATAAGCGCCTCTGTCGGTGAGAAATACGCCTTAAAAATATGGGTATATGAATTTCCGAACTATTTTTGCCTCCTTTTTCGACTGGTGCATTTATTTTTACCATAGGGGTAGTACTTGGCGAGATAATTAGCAATTTTCCATGAGAAAATCCGGAAAACCCGGTTTTTCCCAATTTAGAAAATTTCGACGAGGGGCTACATTTTATTTTTTATTTTTTTGGACAGAGTGCATCAAAATACATAAGATACAATTTGTTTCATCCAGTTACAATTTAATGCAAGCTCGAGGGGTCTTTTTTTCGTAATTTAATTAGATTATTAACAATTTTCATCCACAGATGCAATTTACAATGGAAACAGAATCTGATGATCAACTCCCGTTTTTGGATGTTTTGGTTGTCCGAGATCATGTAGGTACATTGTCCACCAACTGGTACACCAAACCAACAAGCTCAGGGAGAGTGCTGAATTATTTGTCCGGTCATCCACAGTCACATAAAGTTAGCACTATTAAAAATTTAATACGTAGATCAGCCTCTCTCAGCAGTCCTCATTTTCACAAACAAAACAAAGATAAAATAAAATCTATTTTAAAATTAAACAACTATCCATTATATTTTAAGTTTCCATATATCCGCAATTTGTCAGAAAAAATAGAAAAGGTGTTTAAATCTAGTCACCCTCTTTATCCTGTCAGACAGGTAAAATCTATATTATCATGTTTAAAAGACAAAACACCTCACATGGTCAATTCCAATTTAGTGCATCAAATCAATTGCAAAAATTGCAATAAGTGTTACATTGGTATTACAAAACAGTATTTAGAAAATCGAGTCTACCAACATCAATATAATTGTCGTGAGAGAAAAAAAAAACAAATTTGAAAAAACTGCCTTAGCACAGCACCATTTTTTGACAAAACATGATTTTGACTTTGATGAAGTAAAGATTCTAGACAGAGAGCCATATTATTATAAAAGAACTATTAGTGAGATGATTCACATATCTACAAAGTCAACGGTAAATTTTAGAACTGATCTAGCAGGTCTAAGTAATATTTATAAAGGCCTGTTAACGATATATACATCAAATTTGCAAAAGTAAAAGATAATGGTTACAGGTAGTAAAATGAATACACCCAGTATATAACTGTAAAATAAGTAGTTAAATTATAAAAAAATAAATAAAAAATAATCCATAACTTGATATCTACCGAACTAATTTTTTGTTGTAACATACTGAGGTTTTTTGGGGAAAAAAATCTAATTATATAGCTGTTCTCGTTGACGTCCCGACCATAAATATATTTACGTTCTACATTGATCGCCAACTTTGACTAACAAATGATTTGGTTTCGTTTCTGTATCATTTTATCCTGTGATACCTATGTGCTCTATGAAATTTTGTATAATTGACTTAAATATCTGTGATATAGAATAGGTGAGTACTCTGTATTTTTGTTCTTTTACGTTTGTTTGTACACATAGTTATGGTTGTTCTCAAGTTATCCTAACTTTCCAAGTGTACCTATATAGTTGTTATATGTTTATGTAATTTATTGTTGTATCATATACACTATAGTTAGCATTTTTAGCCCTGAAGAAGACGAAAAATATACTTCGAAAAGTCGGCACATTCTAAAAAAAACAGATATTGTTGTTTTTGTCCTCAACCTGATATTTTGCCCATGAAATGATAATAATAATGTGAATTTACCTAGTTTATCAAATTTTTATCCCGCTATATAAAATTTTATTTTGGCCCCAAAGGAACTGTGAAATTTTTTTTTCCAATAGATACGATTATTATGGCTTATACCGGCAAAATTAGCATACCTACTAAAAAACATGTTTGTACCAAGACATAAACAAAATTCGATTAAGTATCTCAAAAACAAAAAACTAGGAAAAGACCATTATTTTGTTACATTCTATTTGTACCAGAAATTATGGCACCTTGTTTTTAAACACCCCTTTCTATTGTTTATATTAATAAATAAATTATGTTAGGTATACAAGTAGTGAATCATATAATAATGTCAATACAGGGCCGTAGCCAGACAGAAACTTCAGGCAGGACAAAGGACTTTCCTGTCAGGGCAGTACACATTTGAGAAGTGAGGGATAGGTACCTACAGGGCGTTACTTTGTTGGTGGGGAGAGGAGGGGAGGGGGGAGGGTAAAAAAATTGAATATAATTTTTGTTATAAAAAATTGCGCCACAGGCGAAAATTTCTGAAATTTTCAAGGTCAAATATAATATGAATATACAATTTTAAGTCAATGGTAGGTAATTTTTTTTGCTAATTATGCGGGCGCATAATCATTTGTGCAGTAAGCAAGAATACTCTGTTTTCTTTCATAGAGCAGGAGACAAAAATGTGTTAGGTATCAAATTTATATTTTATTGTTGATTTTTAACTGACAAAAATCCAGCAAAAATTATCAATAACAAAACTGAACACCGCCTTTTGTGATGTGGAAGTAAAAATAAAAGTTAGTGCTCATAGTGCCCTAAAAATTATCATATTTTTTCAAAGGGACACATTATGTCTATAATTTTTGCAAACATTTTCTGGCTGGCCAATGTAGTAGGTAGGTATGGGTAAATTGCAATTTGTTTGAAGGTGGGGCAATAAAGATTGTTGTTTTTTAAGCGGGTAATAAAAAGAGTACCTACTTAGAGGTGTCTGCTTACTAAAATGCGCCGCAGACAATTTTTTTTTCGAAGTTAAGGACCAATTCAGTTTAAAAGAAGTATAATAAATTGAAAAATCATCATGAAGTCTGCCCTGGTGAGGTGACCGGTGAACTTGTGGCTCAGGCAGGGCAAACTTATTGCCAGGCAGGGCAATGCCCTGCCTTGCCCCCCCCCCCCTGGCTAGGCCCCGAGTCAATAGCAAAATTTTCCTAACAGAAATCCTCCTGCTTTTCGGTTCTCTTCGCGACCTTTTATAGCCAACGTTAAGTCAACAATATGATAACAAAACAACAACACTAACAGCAAAAATAACAGCGGCAATGTCAAAAACAAAACAACAAAATGTTCAAAAAGAACGTATCAACAAAACAACACAATACTAACACCAAAGCATACACGAAATATCGGAAATCCGTCGCTGTTAAACTGACAAACCACTTCCTGAGCTAATTCTGGAACGACGAAATTAATGTCAAATCTCACAGGTATATAACATGCCAAATTTCATAATTTTATCTTTGTTCGTTCTGGAAATATTTAGAAAAAACCGTTTGCCAAAGTGTCCATTTCGGGGGCTATAGCCCCCTTAGGGGACTTTTTTGAGGCCGTGTTTATAGGAACTTTTTTCATTTTTTGTATCAAAAAACGTGGTGGTAAATTATGGTAGGCTAATTTCTAATAGGCATTTTCATGGCACTCTGCAAAAAATTTTCAAAACGAGTTTACTTGAAAACGATGCATGCTATCGAAGTTCAACAAGAGCACCTTTTCTTTGTAGAATACTTTCAAATTTCATAATTTGGCAAAAAATCTGGAAAAAAATATACAACAAATTTTGAGGTAATTTTAACTCCTGAATCCCCCCATTTGAGACGCCTATGATTAAGAATGTCTAACTATCGTTACCTCGGTAAATGTTAAATCTCACAGGAAATCACATACCAAATTTCAGAATTTTATCTTTGTTCGTTCTGGAAATATTTATAGAAACCCGTTTGTGAAACTGCCCCTTTCGAGGGCTATAGCCCCATTAGGGGGCATTTTTGAGGCCATGTTTATAGGAACTTTTTTCATTTTTTTAGGTCATAGAATACGCTGGTAAACTATGGCAGGCTAATTTCGGGACACCCTGTAGATATACATAATTAGAAAAATATGTCGATTTTAATAAATTTCTTCAAAAAACATATTTTTGTTAGTTTGGGCCAACTTCACTGAGACAGGATTCGTATGTTACTAAACGATATTTTCAAAATGCATTTAACATAAGTTCAAATATCAATGTTCAGCTGTTAACTTGGATTTTTTAAGTAGTATTGTAAATGTCGATGAAGCATTTGACTTACCCCTACAATTTTAAATATAAATGTTATTTCCAAGCACAACGAATCCAGTACATAGATCATCAAATTAATCAGTGTATCTTTTAAATTCTAAAACAGTCTGCATAAAACTATTTTGCATAAACAGTCATTGCACATGTTTCTTCAAAATTTTATTATTTATTAAATTATTTCCCTCATACTTCTTGTACCCAACCAATGATATGTCTTTGTAAGCCACAATTTCCCAAGTTCATTTATTGCTTTGTTGCTTGCCAACCCACTGAGTTGTCAAAAATGGTATGGTATATTATTTTATACCGTTATAAGGCTATGCTGTCCCAATTATAATTAAAAATTTTTTAGTGACAGATAAAATTTACGTCATTTTTATGTTGCTCAAACGTTTATATTGTGCTGCCGTCAGTAACAAAAGACCATAAGTCACTAGGTTTTCCATTTTGAAATATATAGATACAGAAATAGTTATTAAAATAATAATAATTTCTAATTAACTATTTCATTTTTTCTACTGGTATCTTTACCCAAATGGTTACCTAGATTACTATTATGTCGAGCCTTTGAATTTCTGAAATTTGTTGTAATTATTGTCCTTTCTTTACAAAAATCTCTAATAATAGATAACAAAAGAAAAAATCATACTATCTTTTGAAAATGTTGGTTGCTAAAATGGGAATTGCAATTCCATCTTTTAATTTTTTTCACCAGTTTGTCATCAGAAAGTTGTTGTACCCAAGATGGGATACTGTAGTTACGGTCTTGCTTGATTTTGTAAGGTACTCATGAAGAGTTTGGATGGATAAAAGCAATTTAAAAAGGAGAAATCCCAGAAACAAAGCTGTAACTGTCACTTCGAGGTACGCCTGTGACATTATGCGCTGGGCACCAGGTAGCGGACGTTGAAGTAATGAAATCGAGCAATCCTGTCTAGTTTACTCTTCTTGGGAATCTCGGTCTTGGCAAAAACTTGTGTGAAAGAAGTTGGGATTTAAATTAATAATTCGAATAAAATAGGTAAAATGTTACGATAATAAAGAAATACCTTTAATAATAATAATTCCCAACCTCACAATACGCCAAACTAAGAGTACCCCAAAGGCAACCACACACTGTGCATGAAAGGGGTGGCAATTACTATTATTTAGGCTTCATTGCATAGGTTTAGTGGCACTAATTACACATATGTTCACGCATCAGTATCATACTTAAACTTATTACAACCACATCCTACAACCCCAAGCAGTCAAATTAAAGGAAATGCATAAGCTGGAAACAAAAAATGAGTACAAAACTAAACAATAAATTAACACAACATGAAAAAACAAAAGCCACTTTACCTCCGGAAATTGTCCCAGTAATTGTTAGCCCGGTTTCCAGGTGGCACCTGGTTATTCAGAGCCTGCCCATGCCACAGTGGCTGGTTGAGGTTAGCATTTGCGCTGTGTGGTACGTTGTTGGCAATTCCATTGATGTTGTTGGGGCAGGGGTCCAGCAGGCGCCCATGCACGTTAGAATACACATCCAGGTTAGAGGGTGACACATTGTAGTGGTTAAGGTTAGGCATGGAGCATGCAGCGGACACCTGGTTGGGTTTGGGGGATGGTTGGGGATGGGAAAGGGGCTGCTGATTGGGGTGCAGGCTGCTGTGGGGGTTGTGATGTTGGTACTCAGAACCCTCAATCCTTTCTTGCAGCTGAAAAGATATAATTTATTATAAGAAAATTATACTTTGCTGTGAATGTGATAAATTTGTACAAATTGAAGTGAATTGTTTTTTGTAAACGGTAGAATTGTTTAAAAGTGGAGAAATTATTTTTAATATCTTAATTGCCAAATAAACGTATTTATGAATAAAGACAATATTTATTATTTGTTTATTTATTTACACAGGGTGTCCCGAATTGCATACACCAAACTTCACCAGACAATAGAACTTTTCAAAATAAGAAAAAAGTTCATGTAAATATGGACCGGAATATGCTTTGTTTCCGAGATATATGATTTGTTTCCTTTGTCTTCAAGTTCATTATAGCTATTTAAACCTAATTTGGTACATGGTACTCTCTTCAAAACTGGTGAAAATATCAATCACCTTAAGCAACCCGTGGCAGAGTTATAAGGTTCAGTTAACTGTTTGATTGGTTATAACTTATTATTTA
Organism: Pseudeuparius sepicola; assembly: GCA_963920635.1. Lineage (NCBI taxonomy): Eukaryota > Metazoa > Arthropoda > Insecta > Coleoptera > Anthribidae > Pseudeuparius > Pseudeuparius sepicola. Next base: position 40,708,812 of record OY987303.1, on the reverse strand, counting down.
ATGATAAAAAATGTTTATGGGTACATATTAGGTATAAAAAGAAAAAGTTTTACATACAATTAATCTTTTAAAACGTCATGTTATAAAACCTTTCTGTTTTTCTTAATATAATAGTAAAAATATTTGTTGTTTTCAGGCGGGTTGGCAAACGAAGACTGCGTTCTCTAAACAGTTAGAAGAAAACCTATAGCACGGCAGAAGGTTCGAATACCTGCCGAGGTAAAAAACAATGAAATATTTATACAGTAATTTGGAAAAATTATCTTTTAAAATATTTTTCTAGGATAGCGTTTATATAACATAATTTTAGTTAAAGTAAAATGTTTATAAAATTTAGATAAATTATTTACATCTGTTCTATAATTAATATTCTTTTTATGTTTTTTTTTATATACAGTGTGATCAGTTCAGGGCGGCCCTCGGCCATTTCTCGGGAACTATGCAAGCTAGAAAGATGCGGTAAAAAATTAATAAAAGTGACCCACATAATTTCAATGAAAATGTTTTCAAGTTATTTCGTTTGCCGTTTGTTCGTTTACTATTTCAGATCCAGATAAGGTAGGCGATTTGTGGAGGAAAAGACAGTTTTATACAACAACTGGCGAATTCGCCCCCTGGCGGCAAACGAAGGAACTTGAAAACATTTTTATTGAAATTATTTGGGTCACTTTTATAAACAATTTTTTTACTGCTTCTTTCTAGCTTGCAGAGAGTTCCCGAGAAACAGCCGAGGGCCGCCCTTAACTGATCACGCTGTATATCATTTCAAGAACATTTCATTTTGTCAAATCATTCTCATAAGCTACAATTTCTGGGTTGGTAAAATTAAAAGAGTGTAGATTTTCAAGTGCGTGCTTACTAAGTGCCGTGCTTCATTGTTGTTATGTCGGATATCTTTAAAGGAAAAGGGCACTTCACCTACAATGAAAATAAATAAACGGTCGCTGTCGACGCAATCCTGATTTTTCAAAAACAAAAATATGCTAGAAATTAGTTTCCAGTCAAGCAGTTCAGAACCTCAAACGATCAAATTTGAACTCGATAATTGGTTCACTTATCCTGGGACACCCTGTATAATGGTAATGGTGTGGAAGATAAAAAAATAATAAAATCGTTTGGAAACTTGAATACTTTGTATCTTGGAAACAAAGCATTTCCTTGCCCATGTTTATATGAACTTTTTTTATTTTAAAAAGTTCTATCACCTTGTGAAGTTTGGTGGATGCAATTCGGACACTCTGTATATCTATATATAACATTATTGTAAAAGCTAGGTTGTTCGTGACACAGTTCGTTACTTTGACTTGACTATTAAACATCAAAAGCCACTTCTAAGGCGCAAATAAAGCGTACCCCAACTGTCATAGTGCAGTGGAAGAAATGGTGTAAAATATTTCTTGAACAATTTATCAGTGGCTTTTTTCAAAATCTTCGACAATAAATGAATGCAGTTTATCTATACAAAAAATATTATAAAAGATAATTGGAGGAGTACTGGACAGAAAATGGTTCGATGGTCATATTGAACCATTTGGCAAATCTACACATATTTACACTAAGTATAGTACTGAGTAAGACACAGAGGATACCAGAATACAGAGAGTTCATCTTGTCGAATATGTCAATTAATCCATTGTAGGTCACTGTGGATCTTCTTTCTCAGTTTTAAATTTATCTATAATAAATGAAGAATGCAGTCTACTTCATAGTTTAACTGAACGATCTTATCGGGTGTGTGAAAAATTACGTAAAAGTTGGGCTCCATTTGACATATTTCACAAGATGGACTGTCTGTATTGTGGTTTTCTCTGTGGTAGGACTCGGGCGTTCCTTGTATATACAGGGCGATTCATTGGGAATGGGAAATACCCAAACTGGGGTAGGGGACACCAAAATATGGCGATTGGGCCCAACATTGCTTAGACATATGTTGTTTATTTGAGACATACAGTGGCACGAGAGATACAAGGCACGAAGATGGAAAGGAAAGAATTAAAAAAAAATTTTGGTTAAAAAATGACCAGGTATGTTATTGAAAATATGAGGAGAGTAGAGTGATAAGGTTAGTTAGTGTACGGCAGATCGACAAGTTTATTTTATTTTTATCAACTCTATTTTATAATAGTTACTGACGTGACAAAATTCGATAACACTGATTTGTATAATGAAGATCAGACGAATATGGGACAAAATTTTCTGAATGTTATGTATGTAAATGCAAGATGACTATAGAACAAAATATATGATATTGAGGCCTTTATTTCCAGTATTGAATATGAGGTACATTTTGTTGTTGTAATAGAAACATTAATTTTTAAACACGGAAAAAAATATATTATATCTGGTTTTTCGGTGGAATATGCATGCCACTAGAAGTGGTGGAGGTGTGACTATTTTTATATGATTTTTTCCCTCATACTGCTTGCATACAATAAGGTAGCTCCTTCCATAAAAATTCAACCAATCATATGCCTCTGCTAGCGATAATTGGACTTGTGTAAAACCGAAGCGGTAATACCACTTGTGCAATTATCACTTCGTTGCTTAGCAACCGCGAATCTGTTCGATACAAACACATACTTTTTAAAATTGGTGTGTTTTACACCGTTCTAAATTATGCAGCTTATAAATTATGTTGCGGTATTATTAAGCATTGTATCAATGAATTTATATAACTTTTACATTGCTAAATTGTTATTATTATCTAGAACTCCGTCTCCGTTCAAATTTATGTTTATGACACACATTCAGAAAATAAACCAATGTATAATCGCATTTTCCTTGGATATCCAAGCGTCATGTTGTTTGTTTACTAGAACGCTACAGTCGAAGCTGTTAATAAACTCGTTCAAAATGAGTCGTTTTGGAAATGTAAACATAGAAAAAATTAATACAGAAATTATTAAATTGTATTCGTGAAATAATTTCGCCAAGTACCACTCGTGCCGGAAATTTTTCCAGATAATTTTATTCTCAAGCGCTATTTTGCCATTAGCAAAACCACTCGTACAAATTGGCCTTTTATTTTCTGTTATCTTTTTGGCCCAAAAACAAGCTTGAGTGGTCTTACAAGAAACCCACAAGTCAAATTTTTACTGGCTGTTTTTGTTTGCCTATAATAAACCTGGGGCGTCGAGTTTGGGACACCCTGTACAACTAACTTAGACCTTAAAGGTAACGTGAAATTATATGCAGATGATACAAGAATTTTATATGTGTCTGATTCAATCGAGACTATAAAACGAGATATTTGCAGTGATATGATAAAAATTACTTATTGGTTACATAGTCACAAACATACATTAAATATCGAAAAATCATGTTATATGTGGATGTCTACAAGAACTGTTATTGATGGAATTGACATATGTTTTGATCTCTTAGATGTGTACTTAATATAAAATTTTTGGGTTAAAAATTGACTGTAATTTAACTTGGAATGAACACATTGAATATATAAGAAAAAGATAGCTGTGCCAATATGGTTCCTTAGGAAAATTAGTAGAAATGTGCCAATTTTTTTAAGCTCTATCTAGTTTTGTGTATTACATTCACATTTACAATACTTATGTCTAATATTGGTACAGCTAAAAAATACCTTCTGAAAACATTAAAAACTTTACAACAGCGAGCTATAAAAAATATCTTTTTCTCTACCAGTTAGATTTCCTTAGATTGAATTATTTAAAAAATACAAAATTATATCCATTGGCAATATACAGGGTGACCGTATTTCGATTCTTTGCATGGGGATCTTGGTTATCTTAAGAGATACGAGGTCGGTTAAATTGGGGCAAAGTTACGAAGTTTGATGCCGAGTAACATGGTAAAAAAAAATTTGGTTGGCCCTTCTCGTTTTGAAAATAATGCGAAAAAACTGAAAATTGTCGTTTTCGTTTTTATTTTTTTAAACGAAAACGAATGGTGCTGGACATTTCTAAGTTAAATATTATTAAGGCACTTTTTTACAAGGAATCTAAATATGATCTTGCATTTTTTTTCTCGCCTCAACGGACAAAGATATGACTATCAACTTTTGTTTTTCTTATGGGCGCCATATTGGATTTTTTCTATTTAAGATGATATGTCACACATTATGCTTTACTTTGTTTTTCTTGCCGTAATATAAAATTAATTGTTTTTGCATAGAGTGCCTTGGAAATGTTAGCCCCATAATGTTTGACGTTTTTGCTTGGAGTGCCTTGGAAACATAAGCCTAGTTACCCATTGATGCGAAGTATGCTTTGGAATATTGTTTAACGGTTCAGTAAAATTTCAGTTAATGTTAAATTTATTGATTAAATAAATCATAAACGTACCGCGAGGACAAGAGTATGATCTGAGACCTTGTTATTTATACGCCATTTGCCATAAAACACATTACACTAAAAGAGTCAAACTGGAAACACAAAGAACAAAAACCTAGACGAATAGACAATCCTACTTTACAATAAATGTTCAATTTGTCCTCCTTGTTCCTCAAGGCACAATGCAGCACGTTTCTTTCAATTGTTTATGGCTCGTCCAATATCCCTTCGACGTCATTTATATTTGAGGAATAATACATTTGAATCATGTTACGCTTTTCTTCATGTGAAAATAACATTTTTTCAGTAAAATAAAGTATTTGTGACATTTAAAATTGTACTAAACTATCAAACGTTATGGGGCTTATGTTTCCAAGGCATCCTATGCAGAAATGTCAAACATTATGGGGCTTATGTTTCCAAGGCACTCTATGCAAAAACGTCAAACATTATGAGGCTTACGTTTCCAAGTCACTCTATGCAAAAACGATTAATTTGATATTACGGCAAGAAAAACAAAGTAAAGCATAATGTGCGACATATCATTTTAACGAGAAAAAAATCCTCTTTTCAAAAATGCAAAAATACAATATGGCACCCACAAGAAAACAAAAGTTGATCGTCATATCTTTGTCGAGGGAGGTGAGAAAAAAAATGCAAGATCATATTTAGATTCCTTGTAAAAAAGTGCCTTAATAATGTTTAACTTAGAAATGTCCAGCACAATTCGTTTTCGTTGAAAAAAATAAAAACGAAAACGACAATTTTCAGTTTTTTTGCATTATTTTCAAAACGAGAAGGGCCAGCCAAAAATTTTTTTTACCATGTCACTCGGCATCAAATTCCGCAACTTTGCCCCAATTTAACCGACCTCGTATCTCTTAAGATAACCAAGATCCCCATGCAAAGAATCGAAATACGGTCACCCTGTATATGCTTTTCAAGTAAATAATTTCTTACATACCAAATATATAAATCTAAAAAACATTATCATCCTATCCTATCCAGTGCAGGGGGTGGCCGCCTTAAATCGGCCCGGCACTAAAAAAAAACATTAAATATAACAGTAGAGGTTTGTTGTAAAATACATACATACCAGGTGATTTTTTGAAAAGTTTCAATGCACTCTATCTCCAAAAATAAAAAGAAACGGCAAAACCCGTTTCGGTAGTATGTAGGGGGAACCAAAATGGCATATCAAATGATGCCCCTTCTCCAACCCCATAGGCACCGCCCACTCCAACTTTAAAATTTTAAATGGCAACCCCCACTTGTGATACATCATTGAAAAGCTCTTTAAAAATGCTTTCCAACGGTACCAATAATAGATACACTTGGTTCAGTAATTATCGATTTATTCAAGAATATTCGATTTTAGTAACACATTTGACAAATCAAATAAATACCTACAAAATGTTTGCAAAATTGCTCTGAATTCAAAACAAGCGATGATAAGAAAGGAAATTGACCTGCTAGAAGGCTTAAAATAGTACAGGTAGACTGGCTACCTACTTAATAATATTTGAACACCACATTTAAATTAGGTGTTGAAATAATTTTATGGTTTCCCAAATACAGAAAGGATTTATTATTAATAATTCAATTACAATTTACTTGTATTAATAACAATTTATTACAGTCAATTACAAAAAGTTATATAAATTAAATATTCAAAGTGCTGTCCGTTATTTCCTAAACAATAGTATAGCCTATTTTCAAATTCCCTGCTTACATTCTGGAAAACTTGTCTAGGAATTGATAAACATTCTGTACTGATTCGTTGACGAAGATCTTCAATAGATTCGGGCTGGGTTTTATAAATAACACTTTTTAAATAACCCCAAAGAAAAAATCTAAGGGGCTTAGATCTGGGAATCGTGGAGGCCATTCTACGGGCCCTCTTCTTCCAATCCAGCGCATTGGAAATTCTTGATCTAAACTGCCTAAGTGGTAGAACGTAGTATGGGGGTGCTCCATCCAGTTGAAAATGGATTTTGTTCTCATCGAGGTTTAAGTTCCCATGGTCGCCCTCTTGGTTTTATATTTCCTCCGTAATAAGAGTTAATAGTCGTTTCTGATAAATGCAAATAAACCTCGCCATTTAGATTGCCTGGTATAAATATTGGCCCCCTAGGATACCTACCCATACGTTAAGTTTTTCAGGATACTGGGTATGACCTGTGAAGACATGCCGATTTTCGTCACTCCAATATTGACAATTGTGCTTGTTAAGAAAACAGTTGAAAAAAAACTACATTCGTCGCTGAAACAGATATTTTTGAGCAATTCAGAATCATTGGTAATTTTATCTGTAATTTCTTCGCAAAACTGAACTCTATGGTCAGGATCGTCTTCGTAAGTTCCTGATGGATCTGAATTTTGTAGGGATGAAATTTGCGCAATTTTAAAAATTTCGCACTGACTGATAAAAGTCCAGTTGCAGCTGCTGTCTGACGAATGGAGGTAGTAGGATTCATTGCAAAATGACCCAAGACTTCGATCTGGGCGTTTTCTTGAAGTACCCTGGGCTCTGTCCTTTTCTACAAATCCCGTCATTTCAAACTTTATGACCAGTTTTCGGATGTACATGTGGCTAACCTGTCTTTCTGGGTATCTTGCATTAAAAGTATTAGCTGTTCTCAATGCACATTTATCTCCTTGCCCATAGATAAAAATCATTTCAACCCTTTTCGGCTATAATGTAAACCATGATAACAGGAAAATATTGAAGACACTTTGGCAAAATCTACTATGAAAATGAAGCTGAGTTCCAAAGTAAATTTATTTTATACCCACTATGGAAGGATCCAGGTAAATTGGCATAGCTAGTAAAATTATTTGTCAAGTAGGTATTGTCTACCTAATTTAAGCCTTCTAGCAGGTCAATTTCCTTTATTATAATCTCTTGTTTTGAATTCAGAGCAATTTTGCAAACATTTTGTAGGTATTTATGATTTGTCAAATGTGATACTAAAATCCAATATTCTTGAATAAATCGATAATTACTGAACCAAGTGTACTTATTATTGGTACCGTTGGAAAGCATTTTTAAAGAGTTTTTCAACAATGTATCACAAATGAGTGGTTACCATTTAAGATTTTAAAGTTGGGGTGGGCATGGCCTATAGGGTTCGAGGAGGGGCGTCACTTGATATGCCATTTTGGTTCCCCTCCCTACTACTGAAACGAATTTTGTGTTTTTATTAACTTTTTTATTTTTGGAGATATAGTCCATTGAAACTTTTCAAAAGATCATCCGGTATAGCACTCGATTTAGAATGAACATAGATGCCCCCGTAAATATTCTCAATTTGGAATTGATTGCTTCATCTATGATGGGATTAAACTTTATAATAATTTACCTAATAGTTTAAAAGATATGGAATATAAGAAATTTAAGAGTAAACTAAAAAAATGATAACTGAGAATCAAGACAATTTAGTTCATTAATTCGACTATAATACTATATTCATTTTTATTGTTTTCTGGTGCCTGATAGCAGGTACTACTTATCAGTAGCATAACCTATTGAATATTTAATTAATTTATTTAAGGGCAAAGGTGTCCCTACATAAAATGTGGACATTTTTTTGGACTAATAAAGGAATTTAAAAAATAATTATGCTATATCTACCAAAATAATCAAGCAGCTGAACTGAGATTTTGCACTGCTCTGTTTTTTGGGATAGAAAATCAGCCGAAGATCTAAGTATCTCACAGAGAGTGCCACTTGCACTGTTTTTGGATTGTGCTTTTACTCGTTACTTTTTTGAGTTATCTTTTTGGTCTTGCTGGGTTATAATTTTAGTGCATCTTTTCATTCTGCAACAAAAAGGTACTCTTTTTTCATGACGATGAAATCAACCGTTTGCTTTGAAATCGACAAAATGTGCCCCAAACATCTGTCAAATCAAAAATTGGAAAAATAAATCTTCATAATTTCATATTAATTGTACATTAAAAATTAATAAAAAATGCAAAATTGGCATTGGGCAAAACATCTTTGGTTTTCTTGAAATAGGGTGTCCAAATTTTGTCAAATTCAATCCGCTTAATTTTGAAAGCGAACCATTTTTGATTCAGTGTTCATAGAGATTTTTTCTCAATTTAAATGATACGATTGATCTTAACATTTAAAAGTGGTAGGTGAAAATTTTGTTTTGAATGTTAGAGTTAACAGGTGTTCTGGGGCACATTTTGCCGATTTCAACGCAAATGGTTGATTTTATCGTCATGAGACAAGAGTACTTTGTTGCAGAATGAAAAGTTGCACTAAAATTACAACCCAGCAAGGCCAAAAAGATAACCGCAAAAAAGTAACGAGTAAAAGCACAATCCAAAAACAGTGCAAGTAGCACCCTCTGTGAGATACGTAAATCTTCAGCTAATTCTCCATCCCAAACAAACAGAGCAGTGCAAAATTTCAGTTCAGCAGCTTGATTATTTTGGTAGATATAGCCATAATTCAATTTGAAAAAAAGGACTTGAATGCACTGTTATCTCTCAAACAAACAACATTTGTCTAAGCAATGTTGGGATCAATCGCCATATTTTGGTCTCCCCTACACCCAGTTTCTGCATTTCTCATTTCTGGCAAATCACCGTTTACAAAGAACGTTAAGTTTAACAATATAACTCACCACTGACAATGTATTTCTGAGAGATGCCAAATCCCTCTGCTGCAGCCACATCATTTGGCAGCACTGGTTCAATGTGTTCAACATGAAACTTTGTGTTTGCAATGTATTCGTGGCTAACCACCCTTGGCAGTTTACATCGTGAATGTTGCCATTTTGATTGCAGTTTGAAATACATGGCATGTCCATATTTATATTAGAGATGTTCAAGGGATTCGACGAAACATATCTTGGCTCAGAATATAATGGCGATGGTGTCAAATTGTTGCGAAGGTGTTGCACATTCGACTGTTGGTTGTTTGAATTATGTTGCTCCAACATTGAATCACACATACTTTTAATGATTTGTAATTGTTTTTGGAGCTGAAATAGAAAGTTAGGAAATCAATATCTACAATGTACCCATTATAACATGCTTTAATTTAATTATCAAAAATGTGTTTTGTTTATGTCTACAATGAATGCTTCAATGACAGAGATGTATTCAAAAAGTTGAACATATATATTAACAAACGTAGATGGCTTTATTTAGTTTCTGCTTAAAACTAATGGTTTCACCTTTTTATGTCTTTGCTGGACCAATAATACAGTATACTGTCTCGGATCTAAACCCCCCTTTGCATAGGTGTGTTCGGACTATGGGATTCTAATTATCGAATTTTTCTACGAGCTGCCTCCCACACAAACAAGGACAACAACTGTAATTACACCTTTATTTAGGTCACTTGACACACGTCAGGGTCATCTCCCACCAAATCAGCCAACTGTGTGATTATTTGTGTCGGCTTGGGAAGACGGGATGGGGGAAGGGAGCGTTCGGGCTAAGGAATAGTTCAGTCCATGATACAATAAACACAAGATATGATCGAGTGAGGGACCGATTTCAAACGCTAGTGCGCATTACGTCATTCAGAGGCTACTATCGGCGTTCTTACATAAAAATAGATTGAAACAAGTGAAGCATTTCTTGGAATTTAAGTCGATGATAGGTGTAATGATAAGCTTAGAAGTAAAAAAAGTGAGGGATTTGATCTACACTTTATAAGTACCCTCAAAATACCAAAATGCCATATAGGCTACTCAATTAGGTGGAGGGTACCGTATATATGAGCATTACATCATAATTTCATTGTTATTTGTGACCTAGAACAGAGATACTAGATGAAAAAGTATTTGTCCATGGTAATCAACCCTGGACAAACACCTACTATCATTGTGATATCATAGGTTATATTAGTTTTTGTAGTGCACCTTTTATTTGTTAAAGGTTCGTGATTTCTGAAACCCTTTGAGATTTTCTTATTCTCCGTATTTTTAGAACATTATATTAGCCAAAGGTAGGCAGGTAGCCATGGTACTATAACGTAAGAGATAATCTCATTTAACGTACCAATTTTAAACAGAGACAAATTATTCCTTTATATTTATTTTTGGATATTTAAAATGGAACTAGGGAATAAAAACATAATTTTTATAATTGTCTGTATGTAAGTATACTATTTAATATTTGTGTGGTATTTTGCCGAATGACTTTCTAATATTTTTAGAAGATAGACGAAGATTTATGGAGAAATTTTTAACGATATTAAGGCTGTGCAATAAAAACTAATGGTATAAATTTGAAATGTAATAAATATCAATATAATAAATTCAGAAGTTTTATAGTATAAGGTAGTTTGGGCCTCCAGATGTTATTTGGCCTCTTTTTGACGTTTTTGCTCGGGCGCCAGGAGTGGTTTTTCTGGTCCAAAATTTTTCAAGCCAGGGACGTTGTGCAGAGGGGTGAAATCAAAGAAACAGTTAACCAATTTCCCTATATTTAACCCAAAACTATGTACAAACTTAATAATAATTATTTGCAAAATAAAAATGAATCCTGATTTCCAGGGAAGATCAGTGCGTATTAGTACAGAATACAGAAAACAGTATATATGAGGTAAACCAAGCAGAATATATTATACGCCTACGGGAATGGCACCGGAGGAAGCTACGGAGTTGGCAAGCTTTCTAGTCTAGGGGAGTCAAATGGTATTTATTTATATACAAATGGTGCAAGCTCAACGGCGGCATTTGGATAGTCCCGATAATTGCTATCGATACTCTCCAGACAGCGGCCAGACAGCTGATGGAAATATAAAGTATCGGTCATCGGCGAAAGACCGGACGGTCGAGGTCTTAAACCCGGAGAACTAGGACCCGGCGGTTAGATGTAGTCCGAGACGCCATCTAGCGGCAGCCGAACGGATTAGGCAGAGACGTAAGTGGTGACGAGGAGTCACAGTTGCCGACTAGGATTTAGCGGTAAGATGTAAGGCGGAAAATTAAGGGAAAAGCGCGGTAACTTCATTACAATAGCAAACACCGACACAGTTTCTTCAAATCACTATTCACTTCTTTGTAATAATATGAAATTTTAAAGGAAGATTCCGGACATTTGAACCTAGTTCCTTAAGGGCTTCCCATTTGAGACATGTTAAAATTTCTAGAAAGATATCACAAATTTTGAATAGCTTTTTGTAAATAATGAATAAATCGAAGCCAAACTTAAAAGACTACAATAAGTTGGCCTAGCTGGTTGTAATTGTGTTATTTAATAAATTGTCCTATAGCTGATTGCAATTATTCAATAATAGTAAAATAACTTCATTAATTTGATCACAAAACTCGTGTTTGCTTTGAAACCCTGACAGATAGAGAAAAAAGTCAAAAGAGGACTTTTGTAGAGAATTTTATGGTCTATCCAAAAATGTAATAAAATATTGTATTATACAGGGGCGAACTATTTTTTCCAAATTAAGTAATGTCAATCCTTCGAAACTACACCAGTGGTAGCTGTCCACCTGGAAGAGCTATCGTTCACATATGCCACCGATTTTTTCCATCAAAAAATAGCAGAGATATTTTGAGTGAACCACTTATATAAGCCACCCTGTATAGTGTATTAGTGGCTCACTAAAAATATATCGGCCATTTTTTGACAGAAAAAATCGGTGGCACATGTGAACGATAGCTCTTCCAGGCTGCCTTCTTTTGTCATAATAAACATTGCTGTCCATGGCCATCTACGAAAACCATGGCTAAAAATAAAAAAGAACAAAATTTTAATCCACTTAATTTTTTTATTTTGTGACACATGGAAAAAAGTTTAATATGAAAATTGTTTGCAAGAACCGACATAATTTACGGACCATATTAGTTTTAAGTAGTAACAAATTTTATTTTGCTTTTTCCATAGGCTACAATACAAAATTATGATAGGTAAAATAATTTTCTTTTTCTTCATTTTTCATTTTTTTGTAGCATGTGTTCTAAATTATTCTTATTTTCTCTATTGAAATCATAAAATAAATATATTATTACCAAGCCTATAAGACAAATAAATGTTTTTGTAATTCACGTTTAAAACTTTGAATTTTTGTTTCATTTTTTAAATGACTTAATTTATTAAATTCAAATATTCCTTTCTGAAATATTGATTTATAACATACATTTGTTCTAGAATTTTGTATTCATATGAAAGTCACTTCGGGACCTTGATAGATAATTATGATGTTCAAAATTAAAAGTAGTGTATTTATTAAGCAAACTGGAAGTAAGTTCTGGTTAATTTAAAAATTAAAAATAATCACTAAATTTTTCACATTTAACCATTTTATTCTGTCAAGGATATAACTAATTTTTTTATATTTATAAAGATTCAAAATAATTCACATTGCTTTATTCTGTAGAATTTGTAATTTTTAAAACACATAATCATCAGTTCATACAAAATTGTAGCACAATATGCAAAGTGTGAACATACCTACTGTTGTATTATACAGGGTGTCCCTGTTGTAAATGTCATAAATGAAAACAATGTGTAAGGTATATGACCCCCTAGTTACATTCGACCCACTTAATAGCGCTAGCTCAGTAAGCTGCAACAAATATGTAGTTATTAGCTGATGTAGTATTATTGTGTTATGGGTTACCTATTAGGTGACGGATTGTAAATCAAGGTATTCAATAAATGTAAGTCAAATGGAAAACATTTATCATTGAACCTGCTACATGGCGACCCTGCCACATAAGGACCCTGCCACATAAGGACCCTACCAGTTTAGTCAACTACCACCCTGCCCACTACAACACTGCCAACTGCTACATAAGGATCCTGCAGACTTCAAGTGGGCACATCAAGTATTAATCAATAGAAATCAAGAACCGAGTGCCCCCAACATGGGAAAAAGTCAGTCAAGACATTTGGACCTAACCGAAAATGGAGTGGTTAACCAAAATTACATAAACCAGGAAGAAGAGTACAGCGTGACCAAGGATGTCAAGATTGTCTTATATTTAATGCTCTTCATAATGTTGGTTCATCTGGTTATCAGAGCCTGCTACAGTAGAAAACTAATTTTAGGCATAAAAGTTCATATGTACATATGCCCTAAAATGCATATTAAAAAAGTTAAAGGGTGTTAAAGTTTTATAAAAAAATATATAGTTTTTATTTTCTTCTTTCCTACGTTTTAAAGATAACTAAACGAAATTGGGAATAACATGTTACATTGACGGAGAGCAATAAGTGTAAAAAATATGAAGCTCCTAAATTAACCAGTGGCAGAGATACGGGTAATTAGTTAGATTAATTTGCTATCAAAAGTATTACTACCCTGTACAAAATTAAAACAGATATTTTTTCCGAAACGGACATTTAGTTTCAGACAAAAAAATGACTCTTGACAAATTGTCGCAAAATGCTTAATTTTGTGTAAAACACAAAAATAACAACTAACCCCCCCGAAATAATCTATCGGTTGCTGAACAGCGAAAAATGATAGTTCAAGTAAAAAAAGGAGTAAAAGCATCTGATTTATAGTTCTGTTATTAATTTAGACGAACTTTTTCAATAATATGCAATATTTGCAACAAAATGCGTGAACATATTTTCCTATTAACTGTTGCTGATGTTTTCTTATTTGACATAGGAGGCCATGGAAATATTGTTTACTATGAATTACTTTAAAATGACATTTGAGCGCAACATATTGAAGATGCCATATCACTTTAGTAATGAAGAGTATGCTGATATACTTTTTGTTTACGGGTTTTGTAATGGGAATGCTGCAGTTGCAGTTAGAGAATACGGAAGAAGATTTCCAAATCGCCGACGTCCAGATTGCAGTTTTTGTAAACGCTTATCACCATGTTCGGCGCTTTGGTTTGGGATATGCAGGTGACAGAAGAAATGAAATTGGACAACAAAGACGAGTAAATCTTATGACAACAACGACACATTTTATATGTTTTTGATGGAGATAACAGTTTGAGTGTATGCGCAGTAAGTCAACAAATCAATGTTCCAAAAACTGTTATCTGGAAATGTTTAAAAAGAAACAATTACATGGCTTCTTAATAAAATAGAAGAAGATCCAGATGTCTGTTCAAAAATATTATGGACAGACGAATCATGCTTTACTCGAAGGGGAGTCGTAAACTACCACAATTTGCATAGATGGTCTCTAGAAAATCCATAAGCTGTTCATCCATGTAACTTTCAAGAAGAATTTAAGGTAAATGTTTGGATGGGTTTTGTGCAGAATCATGTTTTGGGACCAGATTTTTTACCAGACAGACTTACAGGAACAATATTCCTGCAATTTCTTCAGACTAATTATGTAGACTTTACAGAAGATATTCCCTTACATTTAAGAAGGGAACTCTATTTCCAATTGGATGGGTGCCCAGCACATTATGCAAGAGATGTAACAGTTAAATACAAATTTTAATAACAAATGGATTAGACGGGGTAGACCTGTGGCGTGGCCTCCCCGTTCGCCTGACATAACACCTCTCGATTTTTTTGTTTGGGGTCATTTAAAAGATAAAGTTTATGTTACTCCAGTAAATACAAGAGATGAATTAATCCGCCAGATTGAAAATGCGGTTCGGACAATTACACCGGTTCAGTTAGCAAATGTAAGGCACTCGATAATTCGTAGATGTCAATTGTGCATAGAACAGAATGGTGGTCAATTTCAGCAGCTTTTATAGTAGGTAGTTCAGATCATCTTTGGATCATTTGTTGTTATCTTTATAAATTAAAATACCTCAATTGATTTTTGGTTGAATTATCATTTTTCTGCCCTACCTAACTGATAAATCTTTTTGGGAGAGTAAGCGGTTTTAGACAAAATCTAAGTATTTTACAACAATTTGTCAAGAGTAATTTTTTTGTCTGAAACTAAATATCCGTTTCAGAAAAAATATCTGTTTTAATTTTGTACAGGGTGATAATACTTTTCTTAGCTAATTAATCTAACTAATTACCCGTATCTCCGCCACTGGTTAATTTAGAAGCCTAATATTTTTTACTCTTATGGCTCTCCGTCAATGTAACATCTCTGCCGAATTTCGTTTAGTTATCTTTAAAACAATAAAAACTATAGTTTTTATAAAACTTTAATGCCCTGTAACTTTTTTAATATGCATTTTAGGGCATATTTATGTACGTGTGAACTGTTATGCTTAAAATTAGTTTTTCTACCATTGTTTTCATTTATGACATTTACAACCGGGACACCCTGTATATTATTTTTTAGAGTAAATGCTCAAACCACGCCTTAAATATCCTATTTTTGCTGATATTTTCCCTATTATTTTTTCAGAATGCATGTTGAATTTTAATTTAATATTTATATAAATTATGAAATACTTAATAGAATCGACAACTTCAATTTTCTTTCTCATTATCAACCAAAATATGTATACCCGAGTCATAATTTTGATTTTGAAACATTTAATTTCAATTTATTTACCCTAAGCCAATTAGATACTAATTTTAAGTCTTCATTTAAGTCTTGGATAGCGTTACTAATGATTTATTTTTAGTAAGAATAAGGGTATCATCGGCAAACATTTGTACAGAAATTTTTTTAGTATACTTGGAATTTCATTTATACAGTGTGTCCCCGGATTGAGTTCACATAAGGTGTAAATAACAAAAAAAAATCGAGTTGACATTTGAGCTTCTGGGGATCAGCCCTGTTTGGTTTGAAATTAATTTTTGTAATTTTAGTTTCGAAAAATCACGTATGCCTTGGAAATTATGAAGAAACTAATTTTCCACATCACTAAAGTGCCCTTTTTGTAGGTTTTACGGCAAAATGTTATTAAGAAAAATTGTTCATAATGAAAAACTGTATAGGTGTGAAAATTTTCAAAAGCCTAGGTCTACTTTGATTTTTGTGCGTTTTTATTTTTTAGCAGAAAAAAATCAAAACTTTAAAACCGTAAGAATATAGCTTAGACAATAATCTATCCCTATTGATGGTTTCAAAAGCCCTTTGGAAGTAAATAAATACATCCACTACAAATTCTCCATTACCAATAGATCTTTTCCAGCTTTCAATTACAAACTGTATTTAAGTTTCAGTAAAAAACTTCTTGCGAAAAGCAGCTTGAAATTCAGTTAATATTTGAAATTATTCCATATATTCAATTAATTGTTCATGAATAATAGTTTCTAAATGTTTTTCTATGTCCATAAGAACATTTATAGGTCTAAACTCATTGTATTGTTGTGTTTTTACAGGGTACAGGGTATAGGGATTATAACTGACCACTTTAGATCATCACGAATTTCACCGGTTTTCAATACCAAATTTATAAAATTTAATAGTGGATAACCAATTACTAAAAAAGTATCTTTCAAAATCCTCAAGAGGAATTGTTGTTAGACTTTAACCCTACAATTTTCTTCCACAACTGATTTAGAGTCACAGGCTAAAAATGTTCAAACTTGTATTTAGCAGGCATATTAATCTTTGGGCAAAGGTTTCATGTCCATCTGGAATGCAGTGGCGGATTTACCAATGGGCGCAATGGGCGGCCGCCCGGGGCCCCATTCATTTGGGGCCTGCACGATGCCTTTGGTTCGGCCCCTCAAATTTGGCAATAGTTAGACCGTATAGTGGACTATAAGCGCCCTCTAGTATCTGCTAGCTCAAAACACGTAACAAGATGTCGAGACACTCGGGACCGCGGAGACCCGGTAGGTAACTTTTTACGTGATTTATGACAATTTAGTTTCGGAACTTCAAAAACGTATGAATTCATATCAAGAGAAATACGAGGATGCAATTTTTAAAATAATTTTCTCTAAACTTACAAAAACTTGCTCTAAAGGTATTGAGCAATTAAAGAACATATATGATGTGGATATATATCCTGATATGTTAGAAGACGAATCAATTCAATTCTTAAACTACACGAAGTGTGAAAATATAGAATCACCAATAGAAATGTACAAATATATAAATGAAGGTTTGAAATCCACATATCCTAACGTTCAAACTCTATTAAAAATATTTTTAACCATTCCAATTGCAAACGCAACTGGAAACTGGAGAGAGATCATTTTCCGTTTTGAAGAGGGTAAAAAATACCTTCGCAATAAAATTACCGACGATAGACTAAGTGCGCTAAGCATTTTACAAATTGAAAGTGCGGAGATGGGTAACCTAAACACCGAAGAGATTATCGACAAATTTGCATACAAAAAAGCAAGAAAGAAACATTTTTAATATTAAAAATTATAGGCATGTATGTAGAGTATATTTCTAAGATTGTAAAGTGCCACCCATAAAGTTTGCACTATACAATAACAATAATAATTTTCACCCTTACAATACTCCAAACTAGGAGTACCCCAGAAGCAACCACATGCTTGTGCGGGGGAGGGGGGCAATTACTATTATTTTGTCTTCGTTGCCATTTGCGGCTAGGGCCGACTTTTTTCCCGATAAAACTAGGATAGCATTCGCTCAAGTACTACGGAAACCCTACGAAAAACTGTAGTAATCCCAGTGAGTCTAGGACAATTAGTAAATCACACGGATAAAGCTATTTAGGAGCAATACCGTGAACCCATATTTGTCCAGTGCTCTTGGCCATAGCGGTGTTTTTCTTTAAAGACATGTGCATGCGAGTGCCTCGAACCAAGGTCGATCGAAGGCAGAAAAACATGCAGTCTAAAAAGTCAGCGCCGGTACGAGCGACGCCACCGCGGACAGACACTGTATAATTGGTTTACATTTCTATTTTGGGATTAAAGGATCATTTTATTTTTGTTGTTATTTTATTTTTTATAGATTGCCTTGCGCGACGAATATTTTTCACGGGCGCCACATGACTATACAGGGCCCTTCATAAAAATAACGCCCAGGGCCCCAAGCAGTCTAAATCCGCCACTGCTGGAATATTGTTAACAATATTACTAATACTTTTTATGTAGTACCACAGAAAATATAGTTCCACAACAGAAAGCTCCTTAACAATACTTGTTAAACGGACTCCAACTACAGACTCCAAAAACAAGCAGATTGCATTTCTTATGGAATGATATTTTCCCAAAATATAATCTTCCCCATTCGTAGAATAGCCAACATTTAATGGTGGACCTCAATATCAATGCATTTGGAAAATATTAAGCTTCAAAGTTGGAGTCCATTTGGCAGCTGTAATTAAGAAACTCTCTGTTATTAATGTATTTTCTGTGCTAGTACTTGTTTAATTTATCAGCAATAATTTCAGGATCAACTTCTTTAACTTTATCAAAATACATCTCCCTAATATCAGTGCAATGACTAGGCTTTACCAATTTTTTAATGATTACCACATCTTCTTTGCATTTCCTTTACACTCTTTTATGTTACCGTAATAAATAAAAAGATAAATTTCTGTCTTATATTCTTTCCAATCCTCTCCATTTTTTATAATTGTTGATCATATAGTATATTTGTGTCAAAAATATCATAATGACATGATAATGGACTGAGTTCATTTGAATATATTAGTATCTTATTAATGTTGGAGAGTTTTAACCTTTTCTTCGTTGCTCAAGTCTTACAACTCCAATTTAATCATTATCCAGTTGTGGTCACTAATTTTTTGAGCAATCAATCCATATAAATCATGGTCATTTGTTAATGTTAAATCAATAAGTGATTTACTTTTATTTGATATTCTAGTACAATAATTTATAATTGGTTTCAATCCATTAATTTGAATAATATGTTTGAAATATATTTTATGTAACATGAATTTTTACACCAATCAAAATCTCCTAATTTAATCACTGTATTCCAAGATCAACAACTTCTTCACATTTATTTTCAAAAATCTGTAGAAACAATTTTGGATTTCCATTTGGTGAGCGATAGTAAAAGCATGTCATAATATTTACTTTCAATTTCTAATTGCTAAATAACAAAACCAAAATTCATAAGGCACAGAGTAACTTTCATAATTTTGAAGAACTAACTTAGTACTGATATGAGTATGTCCAGTATGAGTAGAGTTTGTTGAGCATTTGATACACATAATCTTTTATCTCTATTTCTTCATCAGTTACTTCATGAGTTACGTGTGTTTCTGTGAGGCATAAAATTTTTTTTATTTCCTGTTTCTCTGCAAAAAAACCGTCAATATTTAAATGTAGAATAACAGCATAAAACTTTGATATGATTGCCTTCTGATTTTTCCATGCCTGCTATTCATTGCTATAATTTATTTTGTTCTTTTAAGGATTGTACATTGTTGGTCAAATGGAGAATGATTAATAATTTAACGGAAATTTTTCATTTAGTTCTACAGTTTTGGACAGACATTTAAGTAGTTTTGCACTGACTAGCAGTATGATCAGTTAAGCCACATTTCATACATACAGTTTTTTTTGTACAGTTTTTAACAGTATGATTAAAGCCAGAACAGATGAAACAACGAAGGATATTAACATGGTCAAAAACATGACATATTGAAAAATATACCATAACTGCATCCTTCTCTAAAATTTTATTGTATGTACTGGTATCACACTCTATGATCACAATAAATGTTGATTTCATCTTCTTTATAGACACAATCATAATATCTGAATTTTCATCAATAAAATAATTTTCCTGAATTAATGCATTTTTTAGTTCTACCTCATCCAGGCAATCTTCAATCCCAACCATTTTTAAACGTGGATTTTTCTTTTTTGGTACTACCATTTCATAGTGTTTTCCCAGAGTTTCTTGAGCTAACTCAAATTTTTCTTTACTTGCAATTTTACTCCTCCATCAAAAACATTTTGAATTTTCTCAAAAGCTGCTTTTAATTCTTGGGGTTTTAGAAATTCACATATAACAAGTTTAGTTTTTTGTTCTCTTACGTTTTGGTTGGTTTGATAAAAATTGAGTTAAGACTGCTTGCTGGGCTCATTGTCTATTTTTTTGTTAGAGTTACTATTCAATATTCAGTTTCACAACTTCATTATATTTCAATATTTTGTTACTTAAATAGGTAAATTTCTGGTTTCACATTTTAACTTGTTCAGCAATACTATCGACAATCTTCCACTTTTCATCGAAACTCTCCACTTGAGTTTCAAGCTTTTCTATTAACATATTTTTACTTTTTATATCTTCTTGGAGTTTTTCTATGATTTCATTGTATTTTCCTTCTAAATTCTTATTTTCTTCATCATTATCATCGTCCTTCTTTTTATATCTTGATTTCTTTGGCGTTGGCATTCTCAAAAACCCAGATATGGTGTCAGAAATATATGGCAACTATCGATCAAATTTGTTTCTGCCTTGTCCTTTCAATGAACTGTATGTAATAGTTAAACTTCAAGACCACCAGAACCACAAAATTTTCTTCTTCAAAATCAAACTTCTTATATTATTTTTCACTTGCGAAAATCTGTTAAATTTGTAAAGAAAATTGTCTTGATTTTTCGTTCCAGACTATTTTTATTTTAGTTTTATATTTACTTATTGAATAACCCCTGTATTTATCGATTTCTATGATTGCCAGAAGAAAAAACTGAAGTTAAGCTAGGAAAGTGCTGATCACCTTGAGGAGATGATTTTATTACAAACTCTCAGTATTCAAAAATTATTATTTTTCCTACGTGAATTGACTTTGATTGGCTTTAACAACATAAATATGTTTTCCACTAATAGAAAATCGATAAGCAAGGTATGTAATATGTGGTTGTTCTTGAATATAATATTTTTAAGTTAAATAAAATTAGTTTCCGTATATTTCGGATTTTGAAGTGTACTTTTTCATTCCATTCTTACTTTTTGCTTGGCGGCGTCAGCGATCGATATTCTGTTTTTTTTATGTACCGAATTTTAATATAAATACAGCGGCGGTTTTAGCGTGGCACCTGCTGTTCCTGACCTGCAACGGGTAAGAATTTGATCATTTATTATTATTTGTTTAAGTTGACTATGCCTGTGGCGTTTAAAAAAAAAGAAAGGATAGAATAAATCAATAAACCAAAATGTGGCTTTTAAAAAAACCAAGAACACCAACAATGACAGTATTAGTCAATAACAATCAACAGATTAGCAGGAAGAGAAAAAGAGAGAAAATTTGTATGTGATTATGTTTATATCGCTACTTCACTACTAGGGGTGTAGATCCGACGACCACGGACAACAAAATACGGGTACCTAGTTAGGGAAGTCGAATACACAACCAGATTGTACCTACCTACATGTAGAGATATATGTTCACCACGGCCGCCAGCTTTTAAACAATGGAGTCGGGCTGGGTCAAGTAGTTGGTAAATTTTAGGCGCCACTTGGTTTACGCGATGGCATATAAACACTATGGTATGACATAACCAAGAAAAGTCAAGTTAGGACTTCTCAAAAATAACTAATACCACGATATCTCCCTATTACCCTGTCTTCAGCCCTTATTAATAAAGAAAACAATTTGTCCCCTTAAGAAAACATGTATACAGGGTGATTCAGTTCCGATGCTCAACATGGGGATCTCGGAAACCGTAACAGATACGAAGTCGGTCAAATGGAGGCAAACCGACATTAATGAAGTAGTTGTTAAAGGCTTCACATATTTTATCGAAGTTTGTTGTGGTTTGGTCATTTATTTTCATAGCTGGTATATCCACTTTTTGTTTGTTACATGCTGTATTGGATAATACATTGTTGATGACTTGCCAGGTTTTCTTGGACGATCCACTCGCCGATTTAAATTCAGTTTCATAGAATTGTTGTTTTGCCTTGAGAATTTTTTCATTTAGCTCTCTTCTTGTCTTCATCAAACGATCCCGTAGGGAACTGCTGTGAGGGTGTAGTTTATGTTTATGATAATAATAATCACGTTGCTTTACAAGCTGTAGTAATTCATTTGTAAACCAGGGCTTGCGAAAGTTGGTTTTTAGATGTGTATTTTTGTATTGTGTGTTGTCTTGGAAGCAATTACATAATAGTGCATAGTTGTGATCTACACTATTGTTTAGGTCATATTGATCTGCTAAGGATATAAGAGCATGTTTGATCTGATCAGTGTTGACTAACTTCTTTAGAAATGTTTTTGATTTGCTCTTAGTACTGTTCATGTTGGTGGATATTATTTGGAGACGGTGGTCACTGATTCCCGTTGTTACCACAGAGATTTGTACATCCTTCGTTTGACAGTTTGTTAGGATATGGTCGATTAAGTGATTGTCTCTGGTGGGTATACTGGTGTTGCAGAATGTAAAGGCATTAGAAATACAAAGATCTTGATAATCCTTACTAGTTTTTTCCTGGCTTAATAGATTTATGTTGAAGTCGCCCAGCAGAAAAGCGTTTTCCAAGTTGAGGTCACTCATTTCTTGTTCCAGAAGTTGTGTTAGGGTTTGAACACTATCAGTGCTGTTATTGGGGTTATATATTGCAGCAATATGTATCCTTGGGTGCCCCAGGGATGTCAGTAAGTAAGTGATATTGTTCAGTTCGAGTGATTTCACTATCTTGAAAGAAACGTCGTTCTTGATGTAAATAGCGCAGCCTCCCCCTCTTTTTGAGCGGCTTGCATAAATTGCAGTATAATTAGGCAAGTTATAATATTGTTCTTCACCTTTTTTTTATCCATGTCTCCGTGACTACTACTATATGTATATCTACTATAAGTGACGATAGTACATCAACTTCGTTGAGTTTACTCCTTATTGACCTTGCATTGAGATAGGCTATATGAAAGTTTTGTGGCAGTTTGCTTTTATTAAACTCTATTATGTTGTTGAACAATCTTGATTTTGCTATGTCTATAATTTTTATTGCGAGAGTAGTTCTTCTATTCTATCTATTGATATGAGTTTTAGTATTTTCAATTTTTCTTCTTTACGGCAGAATATTTCACCCTTTTTGAGCCACACAAATTTATAGCCTTTAGCTTTAAGATCCCTGGCTTTGTTAAAAACTTGTCTGCATTCTCTTGTTACATCTTCGTTGATAAACATTTTTCTATTCGTACCATTTAGTTGTAAAACTGCGGAGTCAAGTTTTCCCCTTTCCTTTCTTTTCTGTAACACTAAATCTCTTTTTTCCTGTGATGTAAAGCTCACTAATAGGGGCTTATTTGGTGCACTGCTGGGTAGTGTTTTTACTTTAAAGTCATTTATCGTTAGTGGAACTTCTAGCTTATTGAAAAGTTCTTTCAGCTCCGTAGCTTCAGATTTTCCATCTGTATGTAGACGCATTACTATGATATTATTCAGCCTTTGGTCCTGGTAGACCTGTGTAAGGTTGCCCTTTAGTTGGTTTATTTCAGTTTGCATTTTAGTGATTTTAGAGTGTAATATGTCCTGTTGTTGCTTCAATTGCTTGTTCTCTTTTAAGATTGCCGTGGTTTGTGCTTGAAATTCAGATATTAGGGAGCTATTAAATTTTAAAGCTTCCTCCATATCTCCTACTTTATTTGTCAGATTTTCTAATAAGACTTTTACATCTTGAGAATCGGTCAGGCAATATTGTTTTTGTTTTGATTTTGGACTGGTGTTTGAGGTTATGCGACTTCTCTTCTTCTCCTTATGTTTGATTGCTTTTGCAGGAAAGGATGATGGTTTTCGGCCTGGTTCCATAATGTTTTCGTCAGAGGAGGAAGAAGATTCTGAACTAACCTCATTTTCCTCACATGTTTTGCAAAACCATGGTTTTATTCCACTTTTTAGGGTGTCCTGTTCTTGTTTTCCTAGTTCGGTGCATGACAGGTGAAACCACCTCTTACATTCACCACTGCACTGGATTTTATATCCATTTTTTCCGATTTTTTTTTCTCACATTTAGGGCACGACATTTTATACGCGCGACTCTTCTTCTTGCGTTGGGCTGGTCAGCCGTGATGGCAGCTCTGGTGCAGCTTCAGCCCTCCTCCACTGTGGAAAAAGTAGGCGGCAGGCTCCCACTCAGACTCTGGAATGCAGGAACACCTCAATTCCTCTCAACACGTTCTCTGCCCACGCAAGCCCATAAATAGACCTCCAAGCAACTGAAACTTCTGAGGAAGAAAAAAAAACTGGAAAGGAACACCTCAGCAACTTATATTTAACCCATATTCACAGCTTACCTCGTCTGAGGGTTTTCTTTTTCATTAAAAATAACCAAATTATTCAAGCTTCAAGTTTGTGACTTTTCTTCAGCCAAAAATCCACAAATAACATCCAAATCAGGTAACAATTAAACTTAGGCTTCAGTAAATTGACAGACTTGTTTGATTCTCTGGAAATATCGCGCTTGGTTAGGCCATCTAAAACAATTCGGCGAGACTGCGAAAGTGGTGAGGGCGGCTTAGTATTCCCATATAGTGGTAGAGGCCCCGGAAAAACAGCAAAACTCCAACATAATCCACTCTGGACACTCTATTAAGTGGTCAGTGCAGTAATCCCTTCCAGTAATTAAGGATTCGCCGTCAAAAGAACTCAAGGCAAATTCAAGTGCACTGCCACTTTACCCACACTTCACCAATTCAATTTATATTGGTTGCCAAAGACTGAATACCGTCCCAAACTCGAAATTTCTGATAACAGTTTGCGGCGACCAGCTACAAAAAATTATCACAAAACATGGCATCCGCACAGACAAGTAATAAGCGTCCCATATAGTCTGACCGGCAGAAATAACGGATTGGCCCACGATCCGAACCACGTAGCAACATGGCAGAAAAGGTCGGGTACGACACCCCCAGAGCCATCTAGATGGCAACATGAACTAACTAACGCTCGGTAGCTAGCTCCGCGTGCCACCTAGGGACTGATAGCTAAATCAAGCGACTACGGAGAACTTCACCTCGCCAAAGCACCGTTGACTACTACCTAACCTACAAACACCCAAAACAAGATATTCCAAACAAAAATTCATCCAAGAGCCAAACATATTTAGAAGTATTTGGCACCTAAATTATATAATGAGCTGTCTTTAAGTATAAGGAAAATACAAAAAATAAAAAAATTCACAAAGGAATGTCGCAAATATATTTATGAAAATTCGCACACCTTACATTATATACCTGGTGTTCCTTAATGACATGCTAATACTTAAGGGGGTTATTCTTGGGCCCATTTTAAGAAAAAAACTTCTTATGAACGTATGTCGTAAACGTCCTAACTTTTGAGATACAGGGCGTTAAAGTTCATTTTTTTTAAATTGAATTTTGGCTACATCTCCCGAAAAAATCAAGCTGCTGAACTGAAATTTGGCACTGCTATGTTTTTGGGGATGGAGAATAAGCTGAAAATGTCAATTTCACCGTATCTCACAGAGGGCGCCACTTACGCTGTTTTTTGATCACGCTTTTACGCGTAACTTTTTTGAGGTTATCTTTTTGGCCCTGCAGGTCCATCATTTTAGTGCATCTTTTCATTCTGCAAGAAAAAGGTACTCTTGTTTCATAACGATTAAATCAACCGTTTGCGTTGAAATTACCAAAACGTGCCCCAAAACACCTGTTGATTCCAATATTCGAAACATAAAATTTTCACCTACTGCTTTCTAGATTTAGCAAATTATATTGGCATCCACTGCACGTACAGGTTTTGCAAACCTAGGTGCAGTTATAATGTAATAGCTGTATGTAGCCCTTTCTCTGTATAATGCCTTGCCTTGTATCTTGTAAATAAAAAGTATCTACAATGCACACCCATTAGGTGCAACTAGTGTGGCGGAGAGCGAAGAAAAGAAGAACGAAAACGGTGTGCTCTCCCCAAACTTAACCAAGGACTGCGACAGACAAAAGCCAAGAAAGCTAGGGGCCAAGCTGTCTTTGACCCCCCCAAACTCGCCCAATACAAGTACCAAGACTCGGTAGGTTACACATCAGGCTATACCTGGTAACCTACGTAAAGAAAGGATAATAAAAGTAAAATACGCTAGAAAGATCGGAAGAAAGATTCCAACGTACCGGATAACGACAAGAAAACAATGAGATGGAAAGGAACGAGAACGCTGTGCCATTGGTATTGGAGACTATAACTAGGCGGAACATAAGGTAAGTTAGAGGCTGATTTTTCCCAGACAGGTTGGCTAATCTTCTTGTTCTTATTCCAGGAAAGCGGAGCACTGTTAACTGCCACAGAGGAACATTCTGGTTCGGCAAGAAGGTTCGTCAGTACTCCAGTTAGTGAAAAGTGAAGTGCCACGAGTGAAAATGCAGGGTGCGTAATCTATTTCCACTCGGGAGTGCGTTGACCTTCATAGAAATATAAGTACCTCGACAAATACCCAATAAAGTGTCGCCAAAATGCTGCCTCACAGTTTTATTTATTATCAATTTCTCTAAGCAATTTCTAGGGCAAAAATTAACCATTACATGCTTTCATCTATCATTCACTTTTTATTGCCAGTAACAATCAATCAGAAATTGTGTTTTTCTTTTTTTTTTTGTGGTTGCACACCGATATAATTTTATTGCTGTACCTAGTGTGGTAATTTTGTTAATTTCTGCACTTAATACATTTTGTGTAAACTTTCTGCTTAATATCTGGGCTTCCATATTTTACTTTCCACTGTTTGAATTTCTTGGAAAATTAATTATTATATGTTTGTCAATCTTGCCTGCAAGCTTGCCTAGTGCAAAATTTGGACTGGAATATTTTCATTGGTTTAAAAGAGGAATTCACAGCGAGGAAAATTACTAGGGAAAATGAGTAGACAAATTAAGGAATAATTTTATCCTTTGAAGATAAAAAGTACTTCGTGTACAAATTTGTAGTTTCTTATTTTTCTACAGTTATCAGATAGTTTTGGATTTTATGTATTCTGTCAGAATTTTACAGAGCATCTGTTATTTTTCGTTTAATAATTATTTGATTAAATTCTATGTCCACTGTATGTGGGATGGTTTTTTATTATTGTTTCAATTTTTTTATCTCAAGAAAATTTCAATATTTTTATATTTTCTTATAAATGTTTATCTAAAAAATTCAGTTCAATTTTCTTTTTACTATAATCATTATATTTGAGGAAGAAGTAGCTTAGTTTTATCTATTAACAAATTGGCAAAGTTTTTTCGAAATTTTAATATAAAAAAATAATTCTCAAATATAAAATTTGATTAAAACACCTATAACACCAAGTGTCAGGTACTTGTACTTGTCGTATGGATTACCATAAAATTTTGATTCTCTTGGGATTAAAAATTAAATTATTTGTAAAAATGTTTAATTATGTGTATTTTATAAAGCAAAGTTTCCCATTCAATTTGATGTATCACACTGTCTGTTTTTTCTGTATTTTCTACAAAAATTAATGAAAAAATACTGGTAATATTTGTGGTTGACATAGGATATAGTTATACATGGAAATAAATGTGAAATGATAGCTTTCTGACATTAGTAATGAAAATTCTGGATTAGCTATTCAACATTCGAATAAGTGCATGTAAACCAAATAGTCCGCCCTAGCATAATACAAAATTTTATTACATTTTGGAAGTCTCTAGAAAAGTCCTCTATTGACTTTTTCTCTATCTGTCAGGGTTTCAAGGTAAACACAAGTTTTGTAATGAAATTAATGAAGTTATTTTACTACCATTAAATAACACAATTGCAATCAGCTATAGGACAACTTATTAACTAACACAATTGCAACAGTAAGAAAATGTTGATTAAAAATATTTGCAAGACCTATTTGTAACTTTTTTCTTCGCTAACTATGATTTTTACAAGTATTTGCTTGTTGTGCTTCCCTTTGATGAGTTCATTAATAAATCTCCACTGTTTTTTTTTTGTTAGTCCCTTTTTTTCCTACTTTTTCAAAGCATTGTCGTTTCAGTTTTTTCTATAATTTTCTACTTTCTACATTTTTTTTTTGTTTTATGAATTCATTTGCTAATAGTGTATTTGAAGGATTTTTTATTTTAGCAGCATATAATTTGTCACAAACTTTAGTTTTTTTAGAAAATCTGGAATAATCCAGTCATTGTCATCTCGATATTTTAAAGAGTAAGTAGCAGTTGATTTTTCCCATTGAATTGACAAGTAGATCGAAGGAGTGTAGAGAGAGAAACTGGTGGCCAAACTTGAGTAAGTGAAATAGTAAATAAATCAGCTGATTCCGGCAAAAACCACATAACACAAAAGAGGTGTTTGTCCTAACTTTCTATTTTTGTGTCTGGTGCTTCAAACGAGTTCCGTTGTCAAACGTCATTTTCCTTCTGTCCCAAGTGTTTCGTATAAAACGGCGTTGAGTTTTCTTAGTTGGTATTTGGTTTAATATTATTTTTAGATCGGAGAGAAAATTTAATTTAGCTATGTGGCTGTATTGTCTCTGTTGTAGTTTGGAGTTGTAAATTGCAAAAAAAGATGGTCAACTCCTGTTGTGTATTTGGATGTACCAAACGGGGCGGAAAGAATAAGAATAGTGGGGTTATTCTTTTCATTCGTAAGTCTTAAAAATCTTTGCTAATAACTTTGCAGTTTTCCAAGAGATAAGGTGACAAGTGGATTGCAGCAATAAAAAGGAAAAATTTTGTACTGTCTACAAGAATTGACATTTTATTGAGAGCGATTTCATAGGGAATTGTGGGCAGCGCAAACTTAAACCTATAACCTATGTAATTACTACAGTTTTTTATTTTCCAAGTCACGATAGAAACTCTATCAAGGGAAAAACTGTCAAAATATTGTCCTAATGAACCTAGCTCTTCGTAGTCAAAGATGGAAATTGAGGTTCTGGTCCTTTTAATAAGGTACTCATTTGTAATTCTTTTTGCTAGATGCCTAAACATTAAAAATTATATACAAATATGTAAACGCTACCCATCTTAGATGTTTTTCCTATTAAATTGAATTTTAAAATTAATAAATCAGTTAAGATAAGTAATTAAAGTTGAAAATGTACACCTTATCCTAGATATTTTGTGGCCTTTATTTAAAATAAACTATTATTTTGGAATTTGTATTTTATTTGTCTCCATTTACTTCCAGGTACATAAAATTGCCATGTAATTTTTTTTAATCAATTCACTACCTTTTTCTGTGCAATATTTACATAATTATTATTGTGGTTATATAGAAAAATTCTCATTCCTACAAACAAGCCCCGAATTTCGGAATACAGATCATACAATAAAGAGAATTACGTCCATTAAATTCGCCCATTAATATGCAACAACCCTATATACCTCCTTTGCCTGAATCAGCTGACACGTTCATTACGCATCCTTGTCTTACTTATTGTCATTTGAAACCTATCTTTCTCTAGAGTTGGCTGCCCCAAACAACAATGAGAATGACACCTGTGCGACTTCCATTGTACTTATCAATTCGATGATTTTTCCTTACATATTTGCACGGCAGATATTAAGCTTTCGAAGCAATCAATCTTTCGTTTTTTTTATATAACTGGAAAATTTGTTTGCAAGCATTTCTTTTTTTATAACAGAATATCTGTGTGTGTCTTGACGTGTCTCTTTGATAATTCTAGCCTCCACTGAAACACTTATGACCTTATGATCCGAGACCCTATGACCTAATATTGTGATATCACAGTTAATATTGCAATTACATATTACATGATCGATTATGGAGAAGTTTGTTCCCATTTCCCTAGTTGCGTTTTCCCTATCTATTTTGTTCTCAATTCTGAATCCATATATCGCTATTAAATCCTTGTAAGTATCAATATCATTGTTTTCATTTTTTAATAAATTAACATTTATATCGCCAATTAGAACAGTTTTAATTTTACATTTTTGTAGAAAATTTTCGAAATCTGTCATAAAATTGTTAAATAGGCAAGAAGGTGGTCTATAAAGACTGCATATGTTTATATTACTTTCTATTATATTGATACATACCAGGTTACAGTCCGACTCTCTCAAATATTTTTCTTCTACGGTATACTTTAATAAATTACTAACATATATTGACCTGCCTCCTCCTCTGCCATCCCTACAAGAGTGAACACTATCGTAGCCTACCACACTAAACAAATGAACCTCATGAGTCTCGAACCAAGTCTCTGTTATAATTAAAATATCACATTTAGTTTCTTTGACATAACAGCATATTTTGTCGAACTTATTTCGGGCACTTTGGGCATTTAAATAAATCACATTTAATTGTCCTTGGCTTGTTGCTTCTTCCCCCCCCCTTTTTTCTAAGTTTTTCAAGTCCCCTTCACATGTTATTTTTTTTACTTTGGAACCTTCTTCCCCTAAGATAAATATTCCCGTCTGAAAACCATACATATTTGAAACTATATTTCCTTTTGAAGTCTCTGGCAACCATAAACAGATATTGGTTAGCTCTCGTCATATCATCATTAACGTAAATTATGTCTCCAGAATCTCCAAGTCCTAGTTTTTCCAAGGAGAGTTTCTTCTTCTTGTAAGCTTCCACAAAACATTTCTTGTCTTCTCCAGTAGCAAAGCAGATTTTTATAAGTTATTTTTTATTCTCTAGTTTTCCCAATCGAAAACTTTTTGCTCCTCGAATGTTCACTTGCAAGGCATTATAAACGTTCAGAATTATCGCGTTCAGGCAGGGTTGCCATTCTAATTTTGTTTTAAAAAGGTGACTTTAGTGACCATTTCTGAGAAAAAATGTTATTTTTAAGTGGCTACTTTACGGGAAAAAAGTGACTTTCAGTGACTTTCGGCCATGTCTTCCCAAAGGAATAAATTAAATATTTGAAAATGTTTTGGAATATAGATAATAGGTATCGGTGTGACAATAGCAAATGAGATGTATCAGATTTTGTAATTTTTATTTAAACATATATAGAGTAACTCATCAGGAAATATAAAACAAAATAAATATAAATAAAAAAAAACAGGTAATCCCAGGTATAACAAACATCATAAGAACCAGCCTTTTCATCTGTAGTTAACCTTTGAACCCAAACTTATCTGCGATTGAGTTAAAAGTTTAACTACAAATGAAAAAAAGTGTTCAAATAATTGTTTGCAATAGACAGTTGATCGTTTATTATACCTTGAATCTTGCAAAACAATTTTTACGTTAAAAACTCAAA
This sequence comes from Pseudeuparius sepicola, assembly GCA_963920635.1. Taxonomy (NCBI): domain Eukaryota; kingdom Metazoa; phylum Arthropoda; class Insecta; order Coleoptera; family Anthribidae; genus Pseudeuparius; species Pseudeuparius sepicola. The sequence goes on along the minus strand of OY987303.1, from coordinate 40,677,567 downwards.
ATTTTTACTTTCAAAAAATAATTTAGACATGATTAGACAGTAGGTGAGCAAGCGGTGATACCTAGTTTGTTTTGTACTCGAAAGTTCGTTCGTTATTAAAGACTAGAAAGTAAAAAAATCAATATACCAGATGTTAATTAAGCATACAGACAAACTTTAAGGTTGTTCAGATCGTTTTTTCGAACTTTTTTGTAAGTTACGGAATTTTTCAAATAAGAGAATTTTTACTTACAGATTCAAAGGCCTGCAATTTAAAATCAGACAAGAAATTTTAAAAAAGGGCTACGAGTCAACCTAGATATAAGTGTTTTGTTAGAGTGTACCAAATATTAATTGAAAAGAAAAATATTTAGGTCCAAATTCTATGTCCGCAAAAAAGTAATGTTTTTTTGGCTGCCATTTTAAATAAAAAAACAAATAAACAAAAAAATCCGTGTATCGTATTACCTACATTTGAAAAAATCTCTGCCTTATTATTTTTTTTTTAACTTTAAACCACGGAGCAGGTTATCCCTGCGCACGCCTCTTCTAAAATGATAAAAAAAAGTGTTTGGCTTAAAAGTACATTTTAATGAATTGAAACTGTGCACCAAATTTGAATTTGATATGACTTGGCATTTTCAAATTATTAAAGGAAAACTTCTTTATAAAAAATCAACACCATCTATTTTCTAAACGACGCCTTTCAGGACCTATATTTATATTAACTTTTTGTTTTAAAATCAAGTAAGCTATAATTAACGCCCTGTTTACCTTCTTTTCTAGTTTCACTGGTTCTTATTGCCATGTTTTAAGTTTTAATAGAATAAACTCATGATACAATAAACATCATGGAATAAACTCAATTATAAATAATACAGAGCACGTGAACATTAACCTATAAATGTTGGCCGTTTAAAGGTATTGGGTGGCGCAGCGAGACGCAAGCTGCAACCCCCCGTCGGCGACAAGGCCAATAAAGTTGTAGGAAAATGCCACACAATCAAAATGTTAAAGAGTTTTGGGTTGACGCAAAAACTACACACACTGGCAAATTTAAAGAGATTTTGATTTATTTTCCGAATTAAGTGATTCATTTTGTCTTTGGTGGAAAAAAATGAAAAAAAAAAACTATTTTTGTCTATCTTTCTTTAAATTCAAATTTGCCGGTGTGTTCAGTTTTGCGTATTAATGTGACTTTTAATGACTTTTAGTGACCCAGTGGCAACCCTGCATTCAGGTCTTCATTGCCGCTGTTTTTTGGTATCCCTGTTAGGATCACGTTGTTTTCAATTTCTTTTTGTTCGCCTTTATTTTTTTCTTGAGCCAATTGTTCCTTTATTTCTTCAATTTCACTTCTAAGTTCTTCATTAATTTTAACTGATTCTCATATTTTTCCAACAGTTCCCTTTGTCTACCATCCATCTCTTGTAATTTGACCATTACATCATTTAATGTGTATTCCTCAGATTCCAGCCTTTCATTTGGTTTCATAATTTTTCCTTCTTTTACTGGTTTGTTCACAGTTTTTGTAACCTCACTTTTACATGTATCACAAGTCCAGCGATCGCTGCGAGTTTTCTCCACTTCGCGTTCAAAATAATTTAATTTTGTTGTTTTTTATTATTAAAATATATATTCTTTTACTCAATGCCAATATAAACTGCCGGGTTTCATTGTCTCCAGACGGCGCGGTCTACAATCTATGTCACAGCGGACAAGCACGGGTCCCCCACTCCATGCACAGCGAGAACCAGTTATTTGACGCTGGTGTCCGGGCGTGAGCCAACTTCTCATATATAGACTTTGGGTAAATACTGCGTTCAGACTGAATTTGGGGTCCGAAAATTATACATAGGCTTAGGAGCATTGCTAGGTAGAGAAATAAATAATTAAGAAAATAATCAAAGAAAAAATTTAAGAAAATGTATTAATTTTGGACAGGAATCATGGCAGAAGGAAGTCATTTTCTTGATTCACTAATCTTTGATCATCTGCTTCCTGGTACTGTCGTGTATATGACAATCCCCCTGTAGATGAAATTTTTTAATTAGAACAAACACTTATAAATTTATTATGCTGACAAAGCCACATCGGGTGCTTCGAGCATGAAGAGCACGAATTGACTCGACACTAGGGTGTGAGTGGCGCTAGGGGAAAGGTGGCCTGCCAGTGGGAATCACCATGCAGGAGTTGTTCCATCATCAGGCATTAGCAAGTCACAATTATACGTTAAGCGTCCCCATGTAATAATTGTAAGTATTATTTTTATTTTCTTTTCATTTTAATTTTATATTAAATTAAATTTGTTTTTCTTTGGGTTTTCTTACTTTCCAAGGTTATGCATCCCTCAACACGATAATACACATTTGTGGTTGTTGAGTTCTTGTTTTAAATGAATTAATTTTGTTTATCCACTAAGAGGTTGAAGTTGTTGGAGTTTAGGATCAAGGAAGGTCATTTTGCCTTTGAGGGCAAAGCACTCTTTTTTGGATATCCGAAGTTTTTGGACTAGACACAGTAGGATGGTGAAGCACTGGTGTCATATGAGTTTCTTGTTTATTCTTGTATAAATAATTTTGGGTATCTCCCATTTATTTCTTTCGAGTTAAGTCTCAAGCTATAAAAGCACCTATATATAACGAAGAAAATGTAGCTACATTTTCTAGTCCCCTTGTGTGACTCGAAAAGCATAGTTTATTGTATTGCATTGCCTCAAAGTTTTGATTCACATTTGTACCTTACCTAGTATCGGATTAATTGGGAATTTTGCACTCAATACCTACAACATACCTGCCTTACTAAGACAATAAATAAAAATTAAATGGTTAAAATTTGCATGAGGCACCTCTTCTGAGAATCAAAGCAGCTGAAGCAATAACTGACCTAAAGACTAAAGGTGCTGATACAATAATAGCAGCTTACAACGGCCACCTGAGCTAGGCGACATCAAATGTCAATAGTGCAATTGTATAGCATCTCGCTCATGTTCGTAAAAACATACCAAACAACAATTCCTATATCCGAGGAAACAGACTGTATATCAACTATAAACCATTTACCGCAGAACAACTGGAGACTGAAAACATAACCGAACAACGTCGACCAACTAGTGGCCCTCCTACTCCAAGAATTCGTAAAGACACAGCTAGTGCACAGGTTACTAAGAATAAGCACATCGAGGAATCATTGGAAGCTGAAAGTCAGACTCACGATTTGAAGATCACTGAATCAACCAGCCGAGCGACTCCATCAACTTCAACAAACACACCCACGACCTGTGAACGGATCAACAACAAGGCCAACAAACAAAACGTTGTGGCAAACAATCCGACTGTACAATATTGAAATCGTACTCGCTCTAGAAACACATAAGGGTGATATGATTGATTACTATTTGTCCTTTGTTCTTTGATTGGGGATCGTAGTGGGGACTATGTATTGAGTTTTCTGTGACTTAGGTTATTTGTTATTATTGCTATTGAGTTGATATGAATGTAGCGCAATATGGACTCGAGTTAGAAAATTTTGCAGAAATCCGAACTCATGTTGTAAGTGATCATGAGGGCTTGGTTATTGATGGAAAAAATAGAGATCTCTCAATTACCAATCACCTTAATATCCGGAGCATCTCCAGAAATTTTGATCAATTAGTAGTTTTGTTGGGAAGTATAAATTGTTTTGATATAATAGTCTTAAGTGAAACCTGGCAAATTCCTGATGAGCAGTTTTTTACTATTGGGGGTTACAACACTTATTACTCCCAGGGTGATTTCAATCAAAATGATGGCGTAATTGTCCTCATTAGAGAGGCCATTCACTCTGAATTTAAATGTGTTAAATATTCAGAAAATACAGAGTGTACTCCACTGACCCAAACTTATTTGTAAATGAGCTCGACACAATTCTGCAGCAGATTGGTAAAAACTGTATAGCAATTTTGGTAGGTGACATCAATATTGACCTGATGAAACAAGAAAATTATATAACAAATATTTACCTGAACATCATGGCAACAAACGGTTTCTTGAGCCACATAAATCAACCAACAAGAGTTGAAGAAGGCACTGAATCTATCATAGATCACATCTTCAGCCGAACTTCTGAGAGTACAAAATACATTGATTATACTTTGATTGTGTTTCAGTGTAATATCACTGACCACTATGCAACGATTCTTGACATAAACATGACAAATTTAAGCAAGAAACAATCAAAACTGAATAATAATAACTATTTTACTAAGATAAATTATAACACATTAACTCGACTACTTGAGAGAGTTGGAAGTTAGTATACGACAAACAAGATCCGAATTCTGCATATAACAGTTTTATCGAAACTCTACAAAACCACATCAGAGTAGCTTCCGTGAACATACCATATAAATCTACAAACCAAAATATTAAGCCATGGGTAACTAGGGAACTTGTCGAGTCAATACGATATCGAGATAAATTAAAGCAAGAAGTCGTGAGGAATAAAGATAATATCGATCTCAAACAACAATACAAATCCTACAGAAACCAGTTAAACTACTTACTTAAAAGAGCCAAAAAAAAGTCATTTTACTAAACTAATACACGAAAATAGACACGACACTAAAAAAACCTGGCAAATTATAAATCAAGGTTTGAATAGACAGAAAAGTAAAGAGAAGATAAGTATACGACATAATGACGGAATTGAAAATAATGAAAATAAAATTGCCGAGCTATTTAATAGGTATTTCGTGGATGTTGGTGTAAACATGGCCAATAAGATTGACAGCAGGAAAATTTTACCAGAGAGAAATAACCTTAATTGTAGTAGTATATTTCTGACTCCTATAGATACAAATGAAATTCAAAAATATATAAATAATCTGGAAAACAACTCGGCATCAGGTATTGACTTAATATCAGCAAAAACAATAACGTGCACACGTGATATATAAACCATTAATTTTTATATTTAACTCATGTTTTGAAAGAGGAATATTTCCCCAAGCTCTTAAGTATTCTATAATAACTCCTGTGCATAAAGGAAACTCCAAACTAGATATAAAAAACTACCGCCCTATATCAGTAATTAATAATTTTGGCAAGTTACTTGAAATTGCAATGAAAGACATATTAAATCGTCACCTAAGCCATAATATTGTCAGAATTTCAATATGGTTTTCGGCCTAAGCTGAGCACAGAGGATGCAATATTTAAAGTCACTAAAACTATATACGAAGCCATAGATAGTAACAAAATATGTCTCGCTATATACCTGGATTTAGCAAAAGCATTTGATATCATCTCACATGAAATCTTACTAGACAGACTAGAAAATTATGGAGTATGTGGCCTACCTAATAAACTTTTTAAGAGTTATCTGTTTGGAAGACAACAGTGTGTAAAGGTTGGTAGAGAAAAAAAGCAGTTTCTTGAGAGTTACCTGTGGTTTCCCTCAGGGAACTGTGCTTGGACCAGTCTTATTCTCATTGTACATAAACGAGCTGCTATTTATAGAAATGAATGGAACATTGGTGTCTTACGCCGATGATACTGTACTACTCGTGGAAGGTCATAATTGGAATACAGCTGAGGAATTAGCTGTAACTGAATTTTCAAAGATCTGCCAATGGCTAAAAGAAAACCTCCTTACACTAAATATATTGAAGACTAAGTTCATGTGTTACATTATCTATGATGTACACAAACCGCAATACCAGAGTCTGCGACTACACTCTTATCAGTGCTTATTAACTGAGAAACACAATTGCAATGATTGCTCTGAATATCTTTTTGCCACAGACAGTGTTAAATATCTTGGGGTGATTATTGATAAGAACCTCAAGTGGACTTCTCATATATGTAACCTGAACGCCAAAATCCGAAAATTGGTATGGAAGTTTTACCAGATTCGAGATATCTTCCCCTTACAAAGTTTAAATATATCACACAGATTTTTGATCAAGATCATATTTCGATGAGGCAGGCAATATCCCATGACGTTATTACATAGCGAAACCAAAATAATGGATCTAGACATGATATATGTGAAATCAGCCATAATGTTCACCTATAGAAATAAAGAACTGCGATTGCCAACTTCTAATGTAATACACAATACCCGCCATGAAATAAAACAGAATGTTGCGATACCTAGTTTTGAGAAAACGACAACACAGAGATTTATAAAATATTTTGGAGCTAAATTCTATAACTTATTGCCTCTAGAAATAAAGAATCTGAACAACTCTTCTATATTCAAAAAAGGAGTACACACTTCATATCGGAAAACCAATTGCTATTTAGAAAGATACTAAGAATGAGAGATTAAAGGAGGGGAAGGAGAGTTGAACATAATAATATGAATAAATGAAATAAATAATGTAATAACACAATGTAAAAATTAGATAAATATGACAAAGTCATTATTGGTCGTAACTTGTCTGTGTTTGTTTATCTTGTTTTTATAATATGGGCATCATTGTATGATCAATGTGTTTGTAGGCTGTATAGACTATAAGTTGTATATTTATATTGGCTATAACCATGGGAATACTTTTTCTATTAATTATTACTAAAATTTAGTACATTTAATGTACACACACAGAGCAAGCTGCTTAGGTGTACAACTTTGATGTATATTTTTTATGTACTTTTGCATTTAGATTAATAAATTTGACTTGATTTGATATAATATGAAAAAAATAATAATAAAAAAAAATAAAATAGACCGTGAAGCCCTTGTTGTAGATTTCATCGTAGCCCTCGACAAAGAGAGTACGTCGGAACTTTGAGGACTTTCATGTAAGGTGTTATAAGTTCCTAATTTAAAGATCACAACTTAGTGCAGGACAATTTAAGTTTTTGAGTTTTACCATAACTTTCTTCAAATATAAACAATTTTGAGTGTCAGTGTGACTTGGTTTAAGTGTCAAAGTCGACTACCATTCCAAATTTTAAGTGATTATATCGATAACTTACTTATTAGTTTGCTTTTAACTTGAAATTCATCAAGATTGTAAAATTGTTGATTGTAACTAACAATATAAATTTTTGAATTGAATCCGTCCAGTTTCACTCAATTTCAGTTTACCATTTTTTACCATTGTGCACTTTTTATCACTAATGACCATTTAATGAATGAGTCTCAAAATCATAATTAAAATCTCAGAAATTGGCACTAAAGTAAGTCATTATTGTAGGATTTTTCTATCAGTTGGCCTTGGCGAGATGTTAGAACCAAACGTCAGATGGACCTGTCGCTTGTCAAACATGGTCAGATATTCAAAACCCGGCCAATAAAGTATCATTTAACTTTTCAGCCTCATTGCGGAATTGTTACCTATAACAATGCAATCTTTCAGTATAAGTATTTTGGTCAGTTTGAACAAGAATAATATTTTCTACGTAGACTGCAAGAGGGTGGCCAGAGGATGCTTCCAGGTGTGTTGTGCTCAATCTAGGTAGTGATATAGAGGCAAAGCAACGGTGCACGCGGTGGACACACCCTCTTTTAATTATTTTGCCTGATAAAACTTCTTTTTTTCCCAATTCAAAATTCATTCATTGGCTATAAAAAGTTGAACTTCTGTACACAAATAACTATTTCACACCAGTAGTGTTTTTTTAGTAGGTTATCATGTTATCAGAAACACCACATCAATAATATGTTATTAATAAATATTTCGACTTACTTTTTCTGATTCTGCATTGTTTGCCCTTGGTTGTTCATGAATACCCAAACATATACTGCTGGAATTATCATGAACATTAGTTTCTGGGGTACAATACATACTCTGCAATCTACCACCAGGGAACTCAAATTCGGGATTATTGTCACTCCCCTTTGAAGACTTTATAGTTGGATACACTGGCAGAGTGTGTACATTTCGGTTATTGTGGAAGTCAGGATAATCGTCATCTTCAATCCCATCACTGAAATTGAATGCAAATATAGTTTGCAAACAAAAACCTTCAAGCCAAATCAAACCTGGAAAACCTGTCACTGTTGTTGTCTTCACTTTGGTGAGGCCAAAAGCTTCTTCCATTTACAGTATTGCTGGTGCAGCTAAATTCTGACTTGGTGTCGATCCCCACATCATGGTTTAGGTTGGACGTTCCAGCTAGTTTCCAATTAAAAAAAAAAACAGATAAAATAGATAATAACGAATAAGCAAGATGGGTGTTTTGCTTTAGTTTGATTAAGAACAATTTCATTTTTTTTATTATTTAATAGTATACTGGATTTTCTTTTACAATAACTGAATTCAAACTTATTGCCAGGGTTAGTTTGATTAAGAACAATTTTATTTATTTTTATTATTTAACAGTATACTGGATTTTCTTTTCCAATAATTGAATTCAACTTATTGCCAGGGTTTTCAAACTTTATTTGTAATAAAGAAAGATTTTTTTAGTACCTGTAATCATAAATAATAAAGCATGTTTTAGTGGCATATCAGGTAAAGGATATCAATTGAAATAAATGCACTCTAGCAGGGACTCGAACCCGGATCTCCTACTGTGGCTGTAGGCACTTAACCAACTAAGCTTTCGGAGATACAGGTTCCATCGGCTAGGTGTTATTTATTCCAATTGATATTAGTTAGTAGCGGTGAGATGTAGGAGACTTCTGAGTCTTCTACAGCTACTAGAAGGGGTTAGAGGGTGTAGGGTAACCATTCATGATTGTTGGTTATGTGAACTTCCTATTTGTTCTTCTGCCAACAATATTCAACATTTTCACGACTTAATCTAAATAGGAAGTTCACATAACCAACAATCATGAATGGTTACCCTACACCCCTAAACATTTCTAGTAGCTGTAGAGGACGCCGAAGTCTCCTACATCTCACCGCTACTAACTAATATGAATTGGAATAAGTAACACCTAGCCGATGGAACCCGTATCTCCGGTAGCTTCGATGGTTAAGTGCCTACGGCCACAGTAAGAGTCCCGGGTCGAGTCCCGGCTGGAATGCATTTTTTTCAATTGATATCCCTTAGCTGATATGCCACTCAAACATCCTTTTTTATTTGCAATTTTGGCAAATTCTCTTGACAAATACAATCTAAAAAAATCAATAGTTTTGGAAATATACTTCCAAAACTATGGTGACCACGTGATAATTAAACATCCGATAACTTTCATATTTTTTGCATTAGAAAAAAATATTTCTCATTAAAGTTGTAGATACCAAACTATATTTTTTAAAGTTGATATAAAATTTTATACTGGCCATTGCACAAAACCGTGACTAACCAAACTTGTATTTTAAATGGAACAACCTATACAGGACGAGTTTTTGGCGAGTACCACTCCAATTTTTCGGTTATTATCTATTCTACAAAAAAGCACTTAATTTTAGATAACTGACAGTGAAAGTGAAACTGATGTCCAACTTATTGAGTGATAACGAAAAATATGAAATAAGTGAAGATTTTAAATCACTGTAGTGTCCTAAATTGTTAAAAAAATACACCGTCCCTTACGATCTTTTGAAACCAGGATTTATTGTTTTCGAGGACCACCTCTATTTTCTCGGTTATTTTCAGTTCTACAAAAAAAAACTGAATAAAAAATTCCACATTCTTGAGTGGAAAGAAAATCGAACAGCCGGGGCCAACTTATCGAGCACTACAAAAAAAACATAAAAGGGATGAACATTATCGTGATCTCATGAGAGGGAAGTCTCAGTGAACTTTTTCAACAATTTGAGTCCAGCATAATGTTTTTAAGTTGCACAAAACTTAGTATTTGGACATTTCGCTAGTTGAGTAATATTTTCTGACAAGCAAACTTTTTATGGAGAAAATTTTTTTTTAAATTAGAAATAAAAATAAAATCCCTCTCCAACACACAATGCAGGGACACACTATAGTTTTATAGTTAATAAATAAATAATTAAACAGTTTCACCTTTTTGTATTTTTTTAGTGCAGTTGGTACTTGGAATAGAAGTAATATTAAGGTTTAAATGAACACGTGTTTATTTTATTCCTGGTCCAGGAGATGGCACTTGCGACAAAGCAGATGCTTGCTTAACAGTGTCAGAAAAGTTACAGTTTATCAGGGTTGAGAAAAATCAAAGATTTTTTAAAAATCATGATTTTTTGATTTTTTTAAATGAATGTTGGCTAGTTTTTAATAACATGCATAATTACTAACTGTTTATATCTTGTTTCATCAAACGAAAAAATATTTTCAAGCATGAATAATATACTCAGATCAGTAAATTACTTCTCATTTATATAGAAGAGCATCCAAATCGGAAAAGCCTTTTTTTTTAAAAGGTGATGGATTCGAACGGGGAGAGCCAATCAAGTTCAAATTTCGCGTGGGGCTGCTGATGGATATGGGCCTCTTGCTTGCAAGAGGGTCGCCCAATCGAAACAGCCATTTGGCCGTTTGGGCCGCTTTTCCTTTTTTTGCGATTTGGCGAGGGCCCCGAGAATGTACTATATACATCGTGGCCGAGGCACACACGTGATATCCATTAGTTCAGAACTCAGAAACAAAATGATATAATCAGCTGTGGTTTGGTTTTGGTGTGGATGGTTTCCAAATTTCGTAGCGATTTGGGACTTTGGGAGCCCAGAAGCCCATCTGTTATTCCATGGGTGACTTTTCCAGGTTATGTAGGTTATGTGTAGGTTTTTGTGTAAAATTTCGTAAAATATTTTAGAAACTACCACGGGAAATAAACTATTTGTGCCCTTGCCCCTGTAGTGATCTGCCCCTTTCCGGCTTAACAGGAAGAATGGAAAACTGAGTCATATAGAAAGTTATGGCGAGCATTTTTAGATACGATTTGCTTCATCTTAAAATTTTTAAGTACTCAGGGATCTTTGTTGCCCTCTAATATCCTGCTAAGCGAAGACAATGCACTGTTAAAAGAATATATGGGGGAGGCAGAGGAGTTTATTAATTTGCCATTTAAACTTGATCAATATTTGTGCCGAGGAACGGGTTCCTAAGACAATGCACTTTTATATGGATTTTGGCAAGTCGAACATGATGGAAAACTTTGTCGTAAGTAGGTATTTCTAGATATGTTTTTGCCATTTAAAGCACATATATCTCGAACTTGTTTGTGTCAATATAGGTTATGTTACCTTAAATTTCTGTTGAATTATCACAGAATTGTAGATGAATGCATAAATTTTGTTTCAGGTGTGAAGCACGCTCGCTCTAGCATTCTTCTCGTGTTGGTAGCCTTCGTTTATACCACCAGGTCAAAAATACAGGTTATCTACATTTCACTCTATATTATTATGAAATAAATTAGAAAAAAAACAACATATTAAGACCTGACAGTCCCAACACCAGCTTGTAGAAAACTATTAGAAAACTTAGACGTAAAAAGTTGTTACATTTAATAAGCAGGGGCCACGGTGGTGACATTAGCAGCGTTACAAACGATTTGGACTGCATGTTTTTCTGTTGTTGACTTTGGTTCAAATCAGCGGTGGAGCACATGCATTCATATCTTTATAGAAAACGCCACATATGTCTAAGAGCGCTGGGCAAAATGCAGATTCACGGTATTGCTCCTTAATAGCTTTATTTGTGTGATTTACTAATTGTCATTCACTGGGCTTACTACGGTTTTCTGTAGTACTTGAGCAAATGCTATCCCAGTTCTATCGTTAAAAGTGTCGACCCTAGCCGCAACTGGCAACAAAGACAAAATAATAGTTATTGCCACCCCTCCCCCGCACAAGCATTTGGTTGCTTTTGAGGTACTCCTAGTTAGTTTGGAGTGAGGGTGAGAATTATTATTATTATTATTTAATAAGTGATTTTGGATACGCTTTCACTTTATTGTTTCTAGGCAGTCTTGGATCTGTGTGCCCTCTAATACCCCGTGGGACATTTTTTGAGGGAGCCACATGAATTTTGTTTTAACGTAACCTACATGAGGCAAACTGACAGTATCTCTCATTAAGATGACTTGGATAAAAGCATAGTCTAAATCATCGTTAAAATAATTTGTTATTTTCTGCCTGATTCGTGTCTCATTGTGTACCCTTATATTACATGCAAAAATATTTTTATACAGGGTGTTACGGAAATAATGGTCACGGGAGATCAACTAGAAGGAAGGTTTTTGGCAAGTTTAACACAATGAAAGACTTTGTCTGGGGCAATGTAATGCTGTGCATACAGAGATATCCTATATGCGGGCCACCTGTGTAATGTGCAGTATAGTCACAGGGTGCCCACTTGCTAGAGCTGTTACTGCGAACAGAAAAACTTTTAGTGCAGGCTAACCCTGCATGTGAGCATATCTTTATAGCTTATAGTATCACAATTCGGATCTACAACTTTTATCCATTTAATTTTTAATTGGGTTTTTCGCCACCAAACTGATTGAAAGACAACTTTTTCAAGTTGCCTCGAAAATTCATAAATTCTTAACACTAAATGAACGAAACTTTGAACGTGTAACTCAAAAAATAACTTCAACAAATTTGTTTTCTGAGCTTTCGGAGGATAAATCTTCCTCCTTTCTCAAAGATCATGTCACGTCAAAGTGAAGTGACAGATTAATAAATTTCAGGTTAAAATGTCATGACAACAGAAACAATAGCCTAGCCACCTGCCTCATATTGTACCCTGTGTTTTATCTAATTATCTATACGAACTTCTCTTTGAATAAGTGGCAATAATATTTTACTGAATTCCACTGAACATTCAGCAACACAGTTGCCCGTATTTCCTAGAATAAATGCAGATTCTTTAATTTTTCGTCTATTTCCTACTTCTTCTTTTAGAATTGATTTGGAACTATCCCACAATATCCTATGATTGTTATTAAAGGAATGTTCACATATTTTTGACTTCGAAATTTGATTTTGCCTGATATAATTTTTATGTTCTTTTAAACGAACGTTAAATGGCCTACAAGTCTCCCCAACATAGAACTTTCCACATTCACAAGGAATTTTATAAATGCAATTTTTTGAACTTTGTAACTCATTAAATGGTTTTGTTTTAACTAGCATCGATCTTAATGTATTTTTGGTTTTAAATACTGTTCTCACATTAAAACTATTGCCTATACGTTTTAGCTTATCTGACAGTCCAGGAATATAAGGAATTATTAAATTTACTGGTCGGTCCACCAGATTTATTTCTCTAATTCTATTAGCATTGTTATTTTGTTGACAATCCTGAAAAACTTGCTCAACAAATTCAATAGGATAACTATTTTTCTCAAGAACATGTTTTATATGTTTAATTTCATCCTCAAATTTTGTGTTATTAGAACAAATCGTTCTAGCCCTGTCATACCAACTTTTAATTACTCCTTTTTTAACACTAATATGATGATTGGAGTTGAAATGGAGATATCTATTAGTATGTGTTGGTTTTCTATAGACACTAGTTTCTATATTATCTGATTTCAGTATAGAAACATCTAAGAAAGGTAATTCATTATTATTTTCAATTTCTAAGGTAAACTTAATAGAAGGTTCTTGAGAGTTTATAAAATTTAATAATGAATTTAACTCATCTACTCCATGTTCCCATATAATGAATATGTCATCTACATATCTCCACCAAACATTAGGTTGGTGAACATATCTAGTCAATTCATAATAATAATATTAAAAAATTTAGTAAAATGTGTTGTTTTATTTTATTTTCATTTATTCTCCGACAATCCAAAAAACAAAGTTGTTTTTGAGTTAACATTCAAAGTTTCGTTCATTTAGTGTTAAGAATTTATGAATTTTCGAGGCAACTTGAAAAAGTTGTCTTTCAATCAGTTTGGTGGCGAAAAACCCAATTAAAAATTAAATGGATCTGTTTGCGCCACAAATAAATTTTAGAAAATATCTACAACTTTTATACTCATTTTGCTTGTCAAACGATTCCAATATTAAAAAATTTAGTAAAATGTGTTGTTTTATTTTCATTTATTCTCGGACAATCCAAAAAACAAAGTTGTTTTTGAGTTAACATTCAAAGTTTCGGTCTTTTAATATTAAGTATTTATGAGTTGTTAAAGTTGATTATAGTTCATTATAAACTTGGAGCGAAAAACCCAATTAAAAATGAAATAAAAATGCACCTCTTTTGGGAAACCCGTCGCAAAGAGAAATATTTCATACTATACCTCCTACATGATGCAATTAGGAAGAATAAATGTTTTACTTCCACATCACCATGTGAGTGGATGTATTGTTTGGAAAAAACATTTCTTGATTGGAGACTTCCACAGGCTAAATATGATGCTTCTCTGGTACTGCCAGATACATCCTGCATAACTGGTGCTGTTTGAGCCAAGCTTTCATCCATGATTAGACGAGACATCCTCAGGGCATGACGATGTGACTGAGACCCTGAGGATGTCTCATGTAATAGCAAAGGAAAGCTTGGCTCAAACTGCTCCAGTGACGCAGGATGTATCTGGAAGAACCAGAGAACCATCAAAAATGTCTTATTCGCTAAGTCAGTTTAAAATGTTCTAATAAAACGATGTTCTAAAACGTTGAAAACCAACCAAAAATGTGTTCTCACAATAACTTTCGCATGGATGAAGATATCTGCTTCAAATTTGGTATATGTATAATCTTTCCTGCAGTAGGACGGTTGGAATTGATTTTTGGCTAAATCACTCCACGGGAAATGGTGGACAAATAGGAGGATGAAAATGTTTATCATTTAACTTTTTCCTATAGTTTCTAGCGAACAAAATTTGTACATAAATAATCGATTGGAGTAATCCTAAATTCTTTTATGAAACTGACTTTTTTTTTGTTATCGATGATAAAGATTTGGAACAACTTGCCAAGGTTGGTTTTGCCCTAATAACATTGCAGAGTAGGTGCCAACAGGATGTAAATAAAACAGATATTTTTGTAATCTTCTAATTTTTGCGATGCTTTATTGAATATTTAAATAGGTACTTAACCCTTTCGGGACCGGTCCCGGATGACCACGCATATAAAAGTTGGGTCAGTGGGACCGGAACCAACTATAAACGCAAGCAGGGAGGCATAAGAAAGGACTGGAACCGGACGGACACGCGTTGACTATGGATACATTGGAACGCCTACTTTACATTGGTCATGTTTGGCTGATTGGCTGATTTTCTAGTAATGGCATCTAGTTGGGTGGTCCTTCTCGTAAAAAAAACTTACTTAGTGCACTTCAATACATCAATAAATTCAAACACAAGCTCATTGGCAAGTGGATGCATGCAAAAAATGATTTATATTGTGAAAGGATCTGTTATTATGTAATGACTGTTTTGCAATTAAGGACCGGAACCGTACATACACGCATGCGCTTCCTACTGTGGTCCACTGGGCACAGATCCTCAGGCGGCCGCAGTCCCGAAAGGGTTAATGCTTACGTGAACATCAACACTACCCGAGGACACACTTTCCCGGTCGGATGTTGTTCACACACTTTCACTTGTGGCATTAAAGTTTCCACTCACTAGTACACTGCCTAGTTTTTCCCGAACCGTGTCTCTAGGGTAAGTCGTCCATGTCTCGGTGGCACTCTGCTCTCTTTCTGAAACAAAAACAATACTATCAGTCAACATTCCTGGGGGTAGTTGCTTTAAACTCACCGTGCGTTTTTCTTAGGTCGCTTCTGTAGCAAAACTGATTTCAAACAATTGGCGCCCTCTCTGATTATGGAGGTTGAACCGGTGACCCAGGCGGAATGCGCTCGATGGTTATTGTTTCTGCCGTGACGTGGGGCTCGCCCGCCCGCCCAAACACAGGTGGCGCTGCGGTCTGTGCCACCGGGAGCACTGTGTACGATGCGGCGGTTGTGTCGGCCTGTTCGCCGAAATCTTTCCTGCCGATTGGAGGTTTTGCCGAGCCGAATTGTGCGTTACAAAGCCTTGCAGTTTGCCTTCAGTAAGTAAGTAAGTAAGTAAGATTTATTCATCATAACAAAACACAAAATGTTTACGAGACTTGTCCACTAGTAGCAAAGAAGAAATACAATCGCCACGGCGTGGCGATCATGGTGTGACCAATGAGTTGAAATGTATTCCATGGTTAACGATGAGCGATAGGAGAGTGTTACATTCTTTGGTTATGTTTAATAAAATTGTACTTAATAAGACGCCGGTGTATTTATACAATAAAATCATATTTCAAGAACACAGTACTCATAATATGAATACAAGGCAAAAATTGACCATTATCCCCCCATCACATGCCACTTCCCTATTTGAGTGAGGCTTCAGCTATACGATATCAAAATTTTACAACATGGTTCCTACTGAAATAAAGGAGGTTTGTCCCTTGAAATTCAAGAGAGCAATATTGCCACATGTAAGTAATATCGCTGATGAATAGCCAGGTTGTTGTGTTGTCGTTGTTTTCAATATTAAATATAATTTTAACTATCTACAGGTAACGTTCATCTGAAATCCGAAGTACGGTACGCTTATCTTGTGTGTTTGTTAATGTCCACGTTATAAGTAGGTAAAATATGTCTATTTTACCTATTACAACTTCTAGTGCTTCTGCTGCCGTCACTTCGAGATGTGTATATCGGGGATGTGCAAAACCCAGAAACTCTTCCCAAACACATTTTTTTAAATTCCCTGTCAACGATGTCAGTCGTTGTAAACTGTGGCTTACGAACTGTGGTAGGTAACTTGACTTGGTAGTGAAAATTAATACGGAAATTGATAAACTGAAAAATTACCGTGTATGCGAATCTCACTTCAGTAATGAATGTTCCTTCGATTATAATGCACCGCACAAAAGACTAGTTAAAACTGCGATTCCGGACAAAGCTGTTCCTGATGCATTTGCAGATAATTATATGCATATCTATAATAATTAGACGTTGTACTTAACAGAGTTGAATCGTTGACCGAAGGATTTAAACTTCACACAGCGGTTGAATCGAAATATTTAATAAAGAAGACCCCGATTAGTACTTCAAAAATGTAAGGTTTGATTTAGCAGCTACATATACGTAAGGTTTTAAACAATACCTAGTTGTGCTTGACTAGAAAATAATTTGTGGTCTATAGTTACTTTTATAAAAAATCAAGTAAGTATAATTAGGTGAAGTGGCCCTTTGCTTTTTCAAAAAATATCCAAAAAATAAACGCACTAAGTATTTTAAAAATAAAAATTGTACAGTAGCATATTGGAATTGTAACCTGTAGGATTTAGGGTATTTCTGAAAAACACTCAGGCCTTGACTGGTCACGATTACAAAAAGCAAGTTAGCCTTATTAAGAACGTATGTTTTTTACTTAAATTATTAATAATAAATGTCGTTTAATTTTTATGCATTATGTATCTACATTATTCATTATTCTATTTATATATTTAAAAACAGTATTAGTGATTTTGCAGTTTTTAGATCTAACTAATTCGATACCCCTATCAATATTTTTTTTTGTTTTTATTTGTCTTTTTTATTTCCAGTATGCGTAAATTGCAAGTAGTTAAGCAAAGCGGGCATCAGGACAGTGACGTCACGGCCTCGGTCGCTACGTGGTAGATGTTTATTTCCGGCAGGTGAGGACTTGCATTTTGACCTGGCGTGACCCCGGGAGGTTATTTACCTTGTCGGACAGGTGAGGTCTTGCATTTTGACCTGAAGTGACCCCGGACGGGACTTTGACCTCGATAGGTTATTAAGTTAAGAATTGTTATGACATGTTCCGCTCCCCCTCTCTACCACTGGGTTTGGATATAAGGTGGTCCGTTCTAGCCGGAGAACTCAGTTTAGTTTGAAAGCAGACAACATGGATCTACAAGCAATCAACAAGTTGACGTGCCTCAATCAGAAATCCAGCATCAAGTTGGCGGAATTACCGCAAGATTTGCCATTGAAAATATATTCAGGCAAGCTGGTGAAGACGAAATTTGGGGAATGCTTCTTACTGGAACTGGAGGAGAATATTGTATTCCTACCGCAGAGAGTCACGGTAGCATTCAAGTCACACTTGGAGGATTTCTTATCTGAAAGATATTCCCTCGTGTTTAAGGGACAACTCAACACAGGAAAACTTCAACCCGCAAATCAGTTTGAGATTGTAGAAAAAAAAATTAATCGTAAACAATTTTTATTTATTTAACCTAAACCAACTAATAAGACAATATATTAATAATAGGAATTACAGAAAAAATATAAATACATGGTAGTTAGATAGAATCCACTTCAGTCTAATGTTATCATTCACTGGTGAAGGATTATTTAACTCGTTAATAAATAAATTACCAATTGAGTTCCACATTCCCGGATATCAATATTGTGGACCTGGTACTAGACTGGAAAAAAGATTAGCAAGGGGTTAACGTGGAATCAATAAATTAGATACTTTATGCAAAAAACATGATATATTCTACTCAAAAACAGGGTTGCTGGAAGATCGACATAAAGCTGACTTGGAATTGGAAAATCAAGCTTGGGAAAGAGTTAAAAGCAAAAACGCAAAATTAAGTGAAAAAGCTGCTGCTTGGTTTGTAACAACAGCAATGAAAGCTAAGCGGAAGTTAGGTATGGGTCTAAAAAAGCGTCCCAACTCGTTCAGGCGAGATATAGTACGAAAAGTTGAAAAATCGTTGAAAAAATCATTTAACAACAATCAGCTGAATAAAGTTAACAATATTAAAAATACAACATTAGCTGCCATCAAAGCTGCACGACTAGCTGTTAAAAGAGTGGGAGGAAAAATAAAGGTGCGAATACCAAGTATTATCCCATTCCGGCACAAGACCGATGGGTTTCTACCGTTAATTCCAATCCTAGCTGCATTGGGAGCTCTTGGATCGGTAGCTGGAGGTGCTAGTGCTGTTGCTAAAACTATAATTAATCGATGCCAAAAATGCTCAAAAAAAGATGGTTGAAGAAAAACGACACAATCGAGCAACAGAAGCTATTGGAAAACAAGGATCAGGTCTTTATATGCAAAAAAAAATAATTGTGGTGGATTTGGTTTTTTTTTAACTTAGTTCAAAAACTTCCTCTAAAGCTTCCTAATGACCATTAACCGATGTTGACACGCTTCTAAAAACAAAACCAAATGCAAATGAGTCTGCAATTATAAATTTAGATATTCAAAGCAACAAGGGAACACACTGGGTGGCATAGCCAAGATGGCTGATGATGTGAACGTGTGTTCATTTTGCTCTGATAATTTTATTGTAAATTCCAAGTTTCTGAAGTGTATAAAATGCAGAAAACGATTTCACCCTGTGTGTATAAGTGTTAAGGATGGTCATGCGAAGTTTGTAAATGATAGTGATAATTAAAGGGCGGAATATATGCATTTAATTTCAATCGAAATATGCGCATATATGTGCATCATTTTTATTTAAAATATGCAATAATATGCATTTATTTGGCCAAATATGCAATAATATGCATTTATATTACATGTACAAATACCTTAAAAAAACACCCAAACTGATTTTAGAGAAAGGGTTTATTTTAAGAAAAATGAAAGGAAAACAAATACATAAAATACCTCGTAAAATACCTATATTAAAGCAGAATTATAGAAACATTTTAATTTGAAATTGTATAGTAGGAATTTATGAATAAGTACTTTTCAAAGTTTTCCAATAAAAATCTTTGCCTTCTGTCGGTAAAAATATGTTCATATATAGAAAAAGCTTCTCTCCACATCTGCCGATGTAATAGGACAATATATTAATTTGGGTAGTAAGGTACAAGGCCAAGGTGCAACTTCGTTGGATGATTTACCATCAAAAATACTCTTTACTGCCATTAAAGATTTGAACCCTACATTCTTTTCTACAGTAGAGCATCTAATTTTTTTTTCTAACTTTAATACCTACATCACCGGGAACCTTTCTACATTTAGCAGAAAATGTTTGAACAAAATCAACCGATTCGCTTAAACCTAAATTTCTACTTTCTAATGAAAGAATTATATCTGGTATAAAACTAAAATTAACTTTAATAAAAACAAGTTGGTTAGCTACATCCGCATTTTCAGGATTTCTTGACTTTGCACTACACACTGCGAGTTGTCTCTGGGCTCTCATAATCTTGGTTATATCTTATATCTATAAATAAGTATAGGAAAAACATGCAAATATGCACAAAAATATAGTTTTTCCAGAAATATGCAATGTTGTGAGAAATTGAATAAAATATGCAAAAAATGCATATATATGCAATTTGCATATATTCCGCCCTTTAGTGATAATTGTTGCTGGTTTTGCGATGATTGTAAGCATGACGTTAGACTAAACCTTGATCGTTCTGATGTACTTTCTGCTGGTGGCAATGATTTCCTGCCTTCTATGCAATTGCTCCAAAAGGAAATTGAGTTCCCCACAAGAGAGAAGTTACTGGAAAAATTATTGGTTGAATTGGAAAATGTAAATAACTTGCAGAAATTCAAAATAAATACGCTGGCAGAAGAAATGCGCTCGGGCAAAAACACAAGGTCAGTTTTTTTGGCACAAGAACAAAAAAATGCAAACAGTCCTACTTACAGTGCAGCCCTAAAAAAATCCGCACCATTGAAAGACACATCTGTGTTGCTAATCAAGTCCAATCAAGAGGACTCGAAGGAAGATCTTTTTAAAACATTATCAAGGTCCGTCAATCTTGCAAGTATAAATGTATGTATTAATTTAACAAAACTTTTCTTCCTGGTCGTTTTTATTAATTTTTCTGAATAGAATTTCCTGGGGTTCGACCAATTAAATTTTGTTTTAACACATTAAAATTTTTTATTTATTAAAAACATGACACTACACGTGTTTCAGCATTTTTGCCATCATCAGGTATCTAGGATAGTTTTTTTTCCAAAATTTAAAATTCACCTTAAATAATAATAAGTATATCTGAAAGAGGAGATGTTCTTTGTTATTTTTATGGGAATACAAGATTTTTTTTTTTATTATTTTTTTTTAATATTTATGTTTAGAACATTATAGATTTTGAAAAAATAATAGTTATTATTACTTAATTACTAACTTATTATTTTTAAGAGTCCCTCCTCCTTTTGTTCTTTCCTTCTTGTAATAATTTTCTTATTCAAATAGTCTTTTTTCCATAGTTTCATTGTATGTGTTCAAAATTCTTTCTTTTTTTAATTTTTTTAAATTATATAATAGTACTGGTGTGTGGGGAAAGCATTTGTGGAAAAATATGTGAATATGCTTTCAAAAGGATTGCCGGAGACGAAGTAAATTATTTTTATATTTAGACACGAATTGAAAGGCTCGGTGCGGTTTGTGGATACAAAAAATGTTATAAAAAGAAGGAGAGGAAGAAAGACTCTTTTACAGTGTGGCTTTGGAAAATGCAAGAAAATAAATATTTTTGAAATTTTGTTTTGTTATTGTTGGTAAAAACACATTTGGTTTTCTATTATTTCTATTATTATTTTTTTAATTTATAACTATTATAAAGGAAGTTTATTTTTGGACTTATTTTTAAGTTATAAGATTATAATAAATATGACAGAGATTTTCAGTGTCTGTTCTATAATTGATGCTATTTTTATGTTTTTTTATGTAAATCATTTCTAAGACATTCCTTTTAGTGTGATTATTTATCCTAGATACCTGATGATGGCAAAAATGCTGAAACACGTGTAGTGTCATGTTTTTAATAAATAAAAAATTTTAATGTGTTAAAACAAAATTTAATTGGTCGAACCCCAGGAAATTCTATTCAGAAAAAAAAGTATGTATTAATGGTACTAAAAAAATAAAAAATGGCATTGCTGTTTACTGTGAAGATAAAGGTGATTTAGCTAAGCTGAAACACACTCTTAATTCAAACTTTGGAAACAAGTATTCGGTGAACGAAGCAGTGAAACTCAACCCGCGTTTGTTAATTAAAAATGTACAAAAGAACAGTAGTGGCCTGGCCCTGGATGATAGTGATGACCTTATTGCAAATATTTTGTCTCTAAATAATCTTAGTAATTATGATAAGTCTGAAATTAAGTTTGTAACCAAATTCGCAAGATTTTCTTCTGTGAATGTTGTCATAGAAGTGAGTCCTCCCATTAGAAGGGCCTTATTATCTAGGGAATTTGTTTGGGTGGGATGGAGAAAGTGTGTAGTTCAGGACTATGTTAGGGTTACACAGTGTTGCAAATGTTCTGGCTTTGGCCACACTGATAAGCAATGTAAATCTGATACTGCCTGTCCAAAATGTACTGATAATCATGCTTTTAAGGACTGTACATCTAGTGATAATAAGTGCGTTAACTGCTTGAAATATAATAGTAAAACAAGTCAACTTCGTCGGTGAGCCATTCTGCAAGAAATGCAAAATCAAAGTAAAATAAATGATGGATAACACTACACCCAGCAAAGACAAAAATATACTTAAAGTTGGGCATATCAACATCAGATCCTTTTGCCGGTATTTGATGATGTATGTCATTTAAATTATGACAACAAATTTGACATTCTTGCCTTGACAGAAACCTGGCTCAATGGTGGTTTTCCCTCTGCCAATGTTTGCATGCGTGGCTTTACATTATTTCGAAAGGATAGGGAAGATCGCGGTGGAGGTATTGTAATGGTTGAAAGTAGGGCCGATTAAAGAAGACAGCATTCACCTTGGAATTCTTAAGTATATTGAGTTCAATATTCTACATTTTACAAATATAGCAATAATGCCAAGTAATCCAAACATAAATAATTGTTGAATAAGCAACCTAAATATTAAAGTATAATTTTTAAGAGGGTTACTGCCTTAAGCCTCTACACCTCCCTTTCCAAAAGAATGGCACTCATTATGGCCACTTGTGAGTGACATTCCTGGAAAATAAAATATACCAAAGTATTTGAATTTTTCTAAAAGTATACAATATATATTAAAATACAATAACAAGATATATATGAAAATACAATAACACACAAAATTCACGTAAACTTGTAACTACTTAATAACTTATAACTAACCAGATAATTTAATTTAATCACCATGAAGGTACCTTTTTATACGGTTTTTGTGTACTGTGTATTGCTTACCATGGTTATCTAACACCGTACAATTCACCCTATCCTGTGATAGGACGGGAAAAGGTCCCTCGAACCACGAATCGAACTTATGACGATTTTCATTTGAAATCAAGACAAGATCTCCAGGATGCAAATCAACTATGTTTGATTTCTTATCATATAGTAGTTTACGCTCCCCTTTAGCCTTTTCAAGGGTTTCTCTGGCTCTATTTTGGTCAAATTGCAACCTATACCGAAATTCCTGTTCGTAGGCATCAATATTGTATAGAGGACCTATTTGTGACCCTTTGAGAAATTCTGGAAGATCTGCTTTCTTTGCAAAGATTAACTCGAAGGGAGTGTAGTTATGATAACTACTTGGGGTTGTGTTGTAGCAAAACGAAAAGTATTTAGTCCATGTATCCCAATCGGAATGTGTTTCGTTCACATACATGCGAATAAACTCATTTAAGACATGATGATTACGCTCACACCCCCCTATCGATTGACTATGATAAGCTGTAGATATTTTGTGTTCAACATCGAGTAGTCTTGACAAGTTTGTAAAAACCTCGTTCTTATATTCTGTACCCATATCGGTTCTGACCTCTTTCATTGGTCCATATATAAGAACAAAATTCTCAAAAATTGCTTTTGCTACAGTTATAGCTTCTTTGTTTGGTATTGGTATTATGACTACGTATTTACTTAAATCACACTGCAATGTAACTGCATACGAATTGCCTTTATTGGTTTTTGGAAAAGGACCCACTGTGTCAATACAGACAATATCGAATGCTTTTTGTGGTGTAGGTGTTATTATCATTGGTTCAATATGTCCCCTGTTCCTTTTATTTGTTTGGCAATTATGACATTTTTTTGTGTAATTTGAAACATCTCGAGACATATTTTTCCATTGGTAATAAGCTTTTAGTAATAGCAATCTTACTTTGAGCGCTCAATTTCCTTTTATTTATAATACAAATTGTAATATTTGTAGGGCTTAATATAAATTTCAGTAATGGTACTTTTAAATTTTCGTAATTATTAATTGCTTCATAGACTTTTGGTTGTAACGTTTCCGTTTTATTTTGTGTATTTTGAGTAGTTTGGTTTTCTGTTTTTAATGTTTTAGACATTGATCTTGTGACTACAAGCAAATGTATTATGTTATTAATTTGCTTTAAATTTTCGATATTAATTCTAGATAAAGCATCACTAACAACATTGTCTTTTCCTGGAATATATTCAACCTCAAAATCGAATTCTTCTAAATCGAATCTCATCCGTGTAAGTTTAGAGGATGGATCCTTCATTGAGAACAAAAATACTAACGGCCTGTGATCAGTTTTAACTAAAAATTTTTGACCATACAAATAACACCTAAAATATTTCATTGCCCAGTGAATAGCGGTTAGTTCTTTTAGAATAGTAGGTTTGTGTAACTCTCCTTTAGTAAAATTCTTGGATGCAAATGCTATTGGAAGTTCACGACCATCAAAATCTTGTGAAAGAACAGCTCCACTCCATCATTTGATGCATCCGTGGTAAGAATGAATTGTTTAGAGTAATCTGGATATTGCAAAATTTTTGGGCTAAGTAATGCCTTTTTTAAGTAAAGAAAAGAATTTTGACACTCATCTGACCATATAAATTTAGTATTTTTCCTTATTAATTTATTTAAGGGATTAGCTACCATTGCAAATTGCGGAATAAAACGTCTATAGAAATTGCAAAATGCTGTAAACCTTCTGACCTCATTGGCATTTTGGGGTATTGGGTAATTATTTATAACATTGTATTTTGACTCGTCGGGCAAAATTCCTTTGTCGGTAATTTTATGGCCTAGATAAGTGACCTCCTTTCTGAAGAAATTGCATTTAGTAGGATTTAATTTTAAATTATATTTTCTGCAAGTTTCAAATACTGATTTTAAATTATTTAAATGATGTTTTTCGGAGCAACCAATAACAATTATATCATCCATATAAAAAAATGCTTTTTCTGGAGTGATGCCTGCAAAGGCTAAAGAATCATTCTTTGGAAGCTGTGAGGGCTAACCGACAATCCAAAGGGCAACCGAGTGAAACGAAATGAGCCTGAATCTACACTAAATGAAGTAAGGTCTCGTGATTCCTCATCTAACGGGATTTGGTGAAATCCTGAGATCAAATCGATAACAGAGAACCATCTAGCTCTACCCAATTGATCTAGTGTGTCATCAATTCGAGGAAGTAGGAATTTGTCCGCGATTAATTTTTTATTTTCTAACATGTTTTCTACTTGTCTATTTATTTCTGCTTTGTGCATTTTTGGTGTTCTATAATTTTTAGTGTAAACCAGTTCGTTATCTCGTAATTTTAATTTTTGTTCATAGAAATTATTAACTGTTATTTTGTCGGTTTTTAACGCAAAAATATCAAAAAAGTCATTGCAAAGGGTAAGAACATCTGAGTTTACAAATTCGGGTATGTCCGTGTTCAATTGTTTTAACAACTGTGCTTTCCTATTTTTATTTTCTATTTCTATTTTATAAATTTTAAATTGACTCAAAGGAATTGTTTCAAGAAAAGGTAATTTTAAATTCACACTTTCGAAAGTTGTGTTTATAATTTTAACTAATGAATTTTCTTTAGAAATTATAGTTCTAGCAATGAATACTCCTGGTTTTAATTCTTTATTTACTACCACTGATTCCTGGTTGATTTCTTTTAAGCAGTTCATTTCTCTTACTACCTCACATCGAGGTGGGATGTAAATGGAATTTTCATCTGGGCTTCAGTAAACAACTTTAATTCCATTACTGGGTCGTATAGTTAAAGTCCAGGGTCATAATCAATATTAGAGTGATATTTTATGAAAAAATCTCTGCCCAAAATACCATCAGCAGGAATAGGAAAGTTCTCACCCACAACATGAAACGTGTGTATTAATTTAATATTTTTAGCATAAATAGTAGTTTCAGTTATCCCTTTAGATTCAATAATTTCATCTGTTACTCCCTGTATGTGACTTACTCTGGAAATATCTATATTTTGGAATGGCCTCATTTGTGTTTCTTTAAAAAGGGAAATATCCGCTCCTGTGTCTAATAGAAATGTACTTACAGAATCTGACATGTCTGTCTTAATGATAACAAAATTCGAAAGTGTTAAATTTAAAATGTAAACTTTTATTGCATGATTTCCCCCAAACGGATCTGTTGGGGGGTTTCCCCGTTTCCCGGACTTTCACCGGATGTCGTACAAAATCTTACGGACTGACCCCTGTATGATTGATTATTGTTGTGATACCTAGGAACATAACCACGTGTACCTCTACCGCCGTTGCCTCTGTTTTGCAGTCCTCTATGCCTGTTAAAATTTGAATAATCCCGGTTTTGATTATTGTGGTAACCGTTATTTTGAAATCTTCCTCCACGACGATTACCCCTGTAGTTATGAAAGTTTCTATTTTGACCGAAATATAAAACACTTGATGGAGGCAGTTGGGCATTGGTGTTAACAAATTTAGCGATAACCTCCTGCACTGAATTAAAAGTACCGGCCTCAACCATCGACCTAGCTTTTTCGGTATTTGCATTTTGCCCCAGTGACCTAACTGTCGTTTCTATCACGTATTTCGCTGCAACATTAAGCGGGACGCCTTCTGAAACGTAAGCATTTTGTAATGTATCAGCCAAGTTTTCAATTTCTATTGCATAATTTAACGCTTCTTTATTATTCTGTCTGAAATTAAGTAATTTAGCGGTTATTACATTAGAACTTTCGCCTTTTATGTTATTTTTCAACTTATTAATAATAGCTGGAAGGTTGTTTTCTGTAGTAATTAAATTTCGAGCTTTACCTGTAAGTCTGGTTTTAACGAAGGCAACTGCGTTATCGGCGTGATCGGTAGCATTTTGGTTTAGCAGTTCTAGTGCATCTAAAAATGATGTTAACTTGTCAACACACCCGTCGAATTGGTTAGGCACTATTTTGCTGGCTAAACTAAAAAATTCTGCCGCGTTTATAGCCATAGTGTTGGAACTACTATAGTCAGAATCTTCCGAAAATTCCTCAACTACCCGAGGGTCTATTTTGCCAACACAAGAACTCGGTATTTTATATTTAACTTTTAAAGTTTGAAATGATTTTATGACCTTATCTCTGACTTTAAGAAAAATTTGTTTACCCACCTGTTTATCCAATTCGTCCAGAGAATCCCAAGAATCCGCTAAGGTTTTAGTAATTTCATTGAATAGCCTGGTTAAGTTGTCCCTAATTTCAATTTGAACTACCTCTGATTTTGGAAATTCCTTTTTTAAAACTCGCTTTGCTTGCTTATAAGTTTCAGCTTGCAATGTTTTTAACTTGACAGAGACATCGATATTAATAATTTCCATGTGCTTCCTAAGCAGGGTGTACCAAAAGTAGGCAAAACCCGGTAGTACCTTTTATATTACACCTAATGGACCTAAAACAGAACTTATAACTAGACACTTCACTGCACTTATACGGGTTTTCTTAGCAGAAACAGCTGAAAAGAAAAAATATATAGTTAAAGGTCTAAACAGCTTGCATGTTGGCCAGAGAGGTCGCCAAATTTCTTCTCATCGTAGTCTCCATGCGCTTCGTGTGCTGTTGATACATCCAAACAGCCAAACGTATTACCAAAACTGCCAATATTAAATACAGTATTATCTTGACGTCTTTGGATAACTGGTATTCCTTTTCTTGTATGATGAAATTCGAGTTTACCACACCATTTTCATTCAATTCCATTTCTTTTGACTGTGACTTTCCCATGTTACTGCTACTTAATTTACCAGAACCATTTATATTTCAGTTTCCATTCCATTTTATTATTATTTATAAACCATTTTTCCTTCTCCTTCGGCAGTTCTCTTTCCAACCCCTTTACAGGATTTAGACATCCTGGCAGGGTCGCCATGTAATGGTTGAAAGTAGGGCCGATTAAAGAAGACAGCATTCACCTTGGAATTCTTAAGTATATTGAGTTCAATATTCTACATTTTACAAATATAGCAATAATGCCAAGTAATCCAAACATAAATAATTGTTGAATAAGCAACCTAAATATTAAAGTATAATTCTTAAGAGGGTTACTGCCTTAAGCCTCTACAGTATAGCAGCTTATGTCAGTGGGGATCTTCAATGTTCAGAAATTGATTTTGATCACCATATTTCAAATAATCCCTTAGATTTCGAGCATTTATGGTTGCAGATTAGAGTAAAAAACAAAACAATTGCCTTAGGCATACAGTATCAACCTCCAAAAGGTAATATAGCACACTCAATCGATGTTCTTGACAATATGTTGTCCTATATTACTCCTCTTTACTATTATATAATGGTGGTTGGTAATTTAAATACAAATTTCCTTAGTATGAATAGTAAAGTTGGGGAGTGCTTATCATCTTACAGTCTCACTCAGGTCATATCGGAGGCTACGAGAGTTTCTTCTCACTCGGAGACCTTGTTGGATCCAATCTTTCTGAGTTTTCCGGAGCTTTGCTGTAGGAGTGGTATGTTAAATGTTGATTTATTATCTGATCACAAGTTAGTGTTCTGCGATATTTTATTTGAAAGGACTGTAAGAAAACAAAGGTTTATAACCTACAGTAATTTTCAATGTTTCGATGTTGATCACTTTCTAAGAGACCTAAACAGCTTTCCGTGGCAAAATATCATTTCAATAAACAATATAGATGATAAGGTAAAATTTTTAAGTGATGGAATAAAACATTTATTTAATATTCATGCACCATTACGCAAAGCACAGGTAAATAAACCACCTGCCCCCTGGTTGACACCAAATCTTAAG
Organism: Pseudeuparius sepicola; assembly: GCA_963920635.1. NCBI lineage: Eukaryota > Metazoa > Arthropoda > Insecta > Coleoptera > Anthribidae > Pseudeuparius > Pseudeuparius sepicola. Next base: position 40,648,835 of record OY987303.1, on the reverse strand, counting down.
CTAATAATGAAACAGAGGGACTGTGCATTATCTGTCTACCAAAAAAACAAAAATGTACGTAATTGGGAACGTTACCGAGAATTGAGAAATTTTGCCTTAGCTTCTGTACGTTGTGAAAAGAGTGCATACTTGGAACATTTGCGTCGTCAAAACAACTCTTCGTCACTTTATAAAACCCTAAAAAATATGAATATATGTCATACTGCCTCTCGAGACATTCCAAGCAAAATTGGCGATTCTGCGGAAATTAACAAATATTTTATATCTGTTTTTGAAGATAACACTCAAAATTGTATGGATTCAATTAATTTCTTCTGTTCTCATAATTTCAATCTGTCCATCAGTGTTAGCTTTGGCATGTCAAATGAGGACGAAATTAGGACATTTCTCAAACAAATGAAATCTAACGCCTGTGGTGTCGATGGTATTATTCTAGAAATGCTTTGTTTGTGTTTTCCTGTCATAGGTAGGTATATCACCCATCTTATAAATAGCTGTCTCGAGGTTGGATATTTTCCCACAAGTTGGAAAGAGGCGTTGGTTGTGCCGCTCCCTAAGACCGCCAATCCAACATCCTTAACGGATTTGCGCCCAATAAGTTTGTTGCCATTGATGTCCAAAGTCTTGGAAAAGGTTGTTACCAAACAACTCAAGGAATACTTGGTTAAAAATAGAATATTACCAACATGCCAGTCGGGTTTTAGGGAGGGGCACAGCACTGCGGCTGCACTCCTTAACGTGGCCGATGACATTATTAGAGCTCTGGATAATGGTTGGGCTACTGCTCCAGTTTTGCTAGACTTTTCCAAAGTGTTCGATACCATCAACCATAGATTATTGCTGGCCAAATGTGCATATTATGGTTTATGTAAGAAGTCGATCATGTTCCTGCAATGCTACCTTACTCATTGTATGCAAAGAGTATCAGTGCATGGTGACATCTCTCACTCAGAATATGTTATTTCAGAAGTGCCTCAGGGGTCAATTCTGGGGCCACTTTTATTTCTTTTGTATACTTCCGATTCTTTGTAGTTTTGTCACAAATAGTCGCATTATGCAGTACGCAGATGACACGCAGATATACATTTATTTCGACCCCAAGGACTATCGCGTTGCAACTGATGCTATCAATAGAGATTTGATGATGCTACACAAATTTGCTCAAAATAATTCCTTGAAACTTAATCCTAGAAAGTCGCAGGCCATACTCTTTGCAAATAAAAAGAAGCGAAATTTATTGAGTCAATTAGTTAAAATAAGAACTAATGGCGAGCAAATAGAGTTTGTCGAACATGCAAAAAATTTGGGTGTTCTGCTTGATGTAAGTATTCGGTTCCGTGAACATGTCTGTAATGTCGTCAAAAGTTGTTTTTTAGTGTTGCGAACTTTGTTTGCAAACAGATTTAACCTTAACCACGACATAAAAAAGATGTGTGAGAGTCTGGTTTTGTCGAAGCTAGTATATTGCAGTGTCCTCCATTATCCCTGCCTTGATAAATCAACAACTGCTAGGCTGCAAAAGGTTCAAAATACCTGTTGTCGCCTTGTTTGCAATCTCAGAAAATTTGATCATGTTTCTGACTCGCGGCGCAGCTTGAAGTGGTTAACCGTTGAAAAAAATTATAGTTATGCATTCTCAAATTTTCTACATCGAGTGATAATTAACCAGACACCAGCATACCTACTTGACAAATTAATTACACGGGATGTGATCAGAAAACATTTTGTCAGAAATCCTGGAGCTTTAACTATGCCACAGCACAGAACAGCTCTGTTCAGAAGATCTTTTACCTTCAATGCTGTAAAAATCTATAATAGTATACCACAAAATTTCAAAATAATGTCACCAAGCTGCTTCAAGAAACACATGAAGGCGTATCTTCTGTGACTTGATTGGGACTGTTGCTGCTTGTGTTTATATTTGTAAAATTTGTTATTGTTTGCCCCCCCTCCTACCTGCGCGCTATTTATTAATTATTTATTATTACATCTTGTTACATTTAGTTAAAATAAGGTTAAGTGGTAGAATAGCTGTTAAGCTAAACTTCGCCTTTTCGTGTTCTTATATCTGTGTGATTACTTAGTGCAATAAAGTCGATTTATTATTATTATTATATATAAAAAAAGAACAATTTTGTACAGTATTTTGATAGTTTTGGAAACTTAAAACCACCTATAGAACTTATTCGTTACTTAGGTAAGGGGGTTAAGATTTTATACAACAACGAGTCCTATCAAAAATTTAATGAAATAAATTGTGGTCACCTGTGCCTCGCATTTCTCTATAAAAAGCAGAGGTCAGCTTAGAGTCAACTCAGTCATGTCAATGATATTCACCCTACATGGTTTCACTTCAACGCTAACTATTGACTTTAATAACACAATATATTTAGATCCTGATGTTCAGTATGGTCTAGCATTGTTAGGATTTCATTCATATAATACAATTCCGAATATTGAGGCACCTAATAACAAATTTTATATTGTCAATGAAAACAACGAACGACGTTATAGAAATACCTACTGGCTCATATGAAATTCGTGTAGAAAGAGAAGTACTCAAATCTTTGAAAAATTTAGATAACAATCCAAATATATTTTCATTGAAAGCTAACAATAGTACGCTTCAGTGTGAAATTTATAGTAATCAATACAGCATTGATTGTCAGCAGAAAGGTTCAATAGGAAAATCATTAGGTTTCTCTAACCGCTTACTACAATCAAAGAAACTTCACGTATCAGATTTACCTGTAAGCATTGTTAAAGTTAAAACGATTCATATAGATAGTAACATAACGGCTGGAGCATACTATAATAATAAACCATCACATACTATTTACGAATTTGCTGTAGGGACCGACCCCGGTTATGCGATAGACGAAACTCCAAGAAATTTGCTATACGTACCCGTTACCAAGCGTGAAATTAATAATTTATCATTATCAATTTTTGATCAAAATCCCCAGTTGGTAAATTTCAGAGGTGAAGAAATTATTGTAAGATTAGAATTAAAAAAGTTGTTTTAAAATGGGTCTAGTTTTTGATGACGCTAGATATCAACCATATAAAAGGAGATTGCAATATTCTCAAAAATCACTCCCTCTAAGATCTCGTAAGTGTGAACCTTGTGAGAAGAATCTTAAGTAGTAAGGCAAAGAGAGTTCTAACTCACGATTTACATGTAAATCTCCATAAGGCCAAAAAGCTGCATTTTGACAGATGGTCTGCAAGATTTTATCAAAGTATGTCATTTTAAAGTGACAGGTGAATGTCAATGTCATAGCCACGAATTTCTGGATCACTTGGCAGCCGCCTTTCGAGCGTGATTAGACCTGTGTTGAACTTGTTCCGACACGACTTAAAATTCTTAGAAATCGTCACATTTGCGACATGTGTGACCCCCAGTTGACCCCTAGATCCTGAGAGAGTTCTAATTCAGGTCCCCAAAATCTTTTAGAACACCCGCAGGCACTTGGCCGCTAGATTTGTCCTATATTTAGAATTCCAAGAAATCTGGTCGCCGCTTCCTCTGTCCGGCCATGTAAAATATCTGAGCGAATAAGCCGGCCTTGCACAGTTCCCGCATTGCTGCGGTCTCATTTTGAAATCCGCAGTTCGAAGAGGAAACATCTCGCCATGCGGAACGCATGGCATCCATCGTCCTAACATAGAATTTCTAGGAAATCGCCTTTCCAACTCTCCTCATGGAAAAGTTGCGATGAGAACGTGATTAGTCGTTGAATTTCCTAATTTCTCCTCGCTTCCTAGAACTGTGTGACGTCACCAGTGTCCCTGACATGCAAATTGAAATCGAATCCCTTGTAAATCATAGTTCATAATAAATTACAACAATGGGTGTGCACATTTCCGTTGAAATACTAAAATATCTCCAAAAATCTGAGAAATCGTCAACGATTCTGATAAAAACGATTTTGATAAAAAAATACAGACAACATAGTTTATTTAAGGTACCTCAACGGCTAACAAAAATCCAAGAAATTTCTTTTTATTAGTGATGTGCATGTAAAATTGTTGCGTTAAGGTAAAATCAGACGCAAAAAAAAAGTTCAACCTACTTTGCCTTGGAAAATCGAACATTTATTTAACGTTTTGTATACTACCTCATCGATCACAAAAACTAAGATATTTCTGTGTATTATCCTGGTATAAAAATTCCTTTTCGGTAGCTAAATGAAAACAAAAAACTTTTCAAAATGTTGGTAAGTGGTGGGGGGTGGGGGAACGTTAGCGACTATAAGAAGGGTCACGCTAACTGCTTTCCAACATTCTTCTTAGCACAGTTTGGAAGTCAAGCTCTAATAATAATAAAGATAATGGAGTCGGTTACCAATGGAATTGACCAACTGCGACGCCTAATATTTTCTTCACAATTAAAACCTGAGGAGGTACAAATGGGATTTCATGAATGTGTGAGAATTACGAAAATTGTAAACACGCTATTAAGCAAATCTAATATAACTTCTGAAAAGCAACATCTAACTGCTGCCCTAGCTCAAGTTTGCAGTTTCAAACGAATGTTTAAGGCGCTACAAGTTGTGGGAAGTGGATTCAGAAAGGAAACTGCATGCCAGCATGTCAAGTGGGTAGATATGCAATCTGCGTTTAATGGTAGGATTCGTACTGGATTAATTGTCAATTTGAAGCATAAGATAGACGTCAAAGCATTTTTTAAAGATTGTTCAGCCCTTTTCAGAAGGAGAATAAAAAATAGTATGAAAAGAAATGAGATGCTCAAGGTCAATACAATGTTCTGTGGATTGTTTGAACGAGGTAAAGAAGAGATGGCCGTTGAAGAGCTTAAATATTTCAACACTAAAAATGAGATTATTTCTCAGCATACGAACATGGTACAGTGGTTTCAGGATAACGTGGACGATCCTATATGTACCGATTTGGAAGAATTTGAGCAAAGGGGACTCTGAAGGCTATTATAAATTTACAAATAAACGTTAACACGTTAGAGTTTTTTAGAGACAAAACGCAAAAATTTCTATTGAAAACGCTTCAGAAGATTACTAATGATATGAATTCACATTTTAGAATATGTATGATTGTATTACTTATAGTTAAATCATTGTACCTATCACGTATATATAATATAATATATCTTGAATGCTACAACATTGTTTTATTCTTAACCTAAATACTAAACATCAAAAATAACTAAAAATATCAAAATTATATAAAAAAAACTAGTGCGTTAGTCAAACAGACTTACTACATTTAAAAAAAAATAGTTTAGAGGCAAACAAATAATAATCTTATCTAAACATTTTCGAAAAACCTAATGCAAATACAAACACAAGTTTGGTGGAAAAGAATCGGATGAGTACCTCTTTTATAGTCACACCGTGTCAACCAATCAGAAAAAAGCTTATTTTATAGAAGGGAAAATGCCCCCCCAATAAATACATAGTTAGCATAAAAAGTGTCGCGTAACCAAAAAATTCGATTTTGTATAGTAAAAAGTCATACAAGTGGTACTCCAGCGCTAAAAAAAATTGAATTTGCATGTTTTCAATACAACTGTTCAAGTACACAAAATTATAACTCAGCTGTTGCGCGGCATAACATAATATAGTAAGAGAAAACGCGTGGAATATTTCACCGACAGACGCCTGCTTTGTTTGGTCGAGCACTCAACGATTTAGCTGAAACCGCATATAGAACAATATGCTACAAATTTCACCCAATTCTCTTCTAAATCAAAAGTCGGAAAAAATCGGTATTGCCGTGCATCAGTGATAAAAATTATCAATTTTTATGGGAAACCCGTACTCAGCTAATTCCGTGGCGTCAGGCTACAAATGCGAACCGCGTGGTTATAATAACGTAGAAATAGTTTGTAAAAACACGAGGTTAGATTCTCGGCAGACATAATATTGTCTAGCTGGTGAGCGCTCGTCTATTTCATTGACATTGCAAAATTGCACATAGAATAATAAACGAAAAATTTGAGAAAATCAGTATGTAATGCAAACGATTTAGGCAGGAATCTTCAACTAGACACGTGGAAATCCGAGGTAGACTCCTTGGTAGCAGGAAATGTGATACATTATGGTAAATAAGAAACCACGTGGAACCGTATATGACGTGATGTACAACGTAAACAATTAGTATGTCAGGGGCTTGGATTTTCTGCTGATGCAGGTATATCGTGATTTCCAAATATATCTTCTGATCGGCTGATCGGAAAAAAACCTCATATAGCGCAATCGATTTTGGGGCCACCTCTTGGGGGGGTGGACATAGTCTACCCCGGGGTGGGTGGGGGGTGGCGGGTGGGCAACTACGTGCCAGGAGGAACGGAGGTCGAAGGCCTCCGTCTGACTGGCATGTAGTTGCCCGAACAAAATCCACCCTTCCCCCTTGCACGCGTTCCGCGCATGCGCAGTACCGCGCTTTTGATACCTATGAAAATTCGAAAAATTTTGAAAATTTCTTATTCAAAAAATGTAATTTTAAAAAGGTCCTGATCCTATAATCCCGATAACATTTTGGGAAATTTTCAGTTTTTGACGGTGAAATGTACAAGACAAGACTTAGACGAATGTTTTATATACAAGTGCAGATAGATTTTTTTTTCGAGTGACTGATAAAAACAGTTATTATAATAGTTAATCGGAAGGCCCCAGATAACATAGGAAATTTTGTTTGAACAAAATCTGTAAAAAAATCCAAGACGTGAAAATGTAGGTAGAATTTTCGAATAAGTTTTGTATACCGGTAAAAATATAAAGGTAAAAATAACATCAGTTTCACTTGAAAAAAAAAAATGATGAAAAAATTTCAGTTGCAGTAAAAAAAAATACGATGTAGAGGTTGTAACAAAAAAAAATGGAAATAATTATTTATTCCAGTAAAATATACACAAGACCAAAAAAGGTAATTTCGCGGCTGTCCCATTTTATATACCCTAACTGTTTCAGTTCATCTTGTTTGCAAAAAATTCTAGGGTTATTACTTTTTTAAATACCTACCGGTTACCTCAACCTTATTTGTAAGTAAATATTTTTTATTTCCCCACAGAAGGAAATAATGACGATATTTTATACCGGTTGATTCAAAAAATATATAAGGTTAGGAAAAAACCTTGGTAGGCAAACGTGGCTCTGCTGACCAGACAAAAAAAAAACCTTAGTCGACAAATAGTGGCCTATAAGAAGGGTGCGTGATTCCACTGCGATATCAGTTCGAGTGCTCCAAGATGCAAGAGATGATGGAAACCGATCTGGTTCCGTGGTGCCAGTGTCCACTACCCACATCGATAACAATGCCAGAAGAAGAAGAAGACTGGTCGCCGCAGTGCGATTGCAATCGACACTACAAGCCTCCACAACAACAACAGCAAGCAACCAGCAACCAGCAACCAGGTGATGTGGCATGGTGTGCCATGGCAAGAACCCGCAGAGGGGCAAGAAGACCAACTACCAACAGAATGTCAAGAAGACCAGCAACGGACAGAGTGGCAAGAAGAAACCCCGGAATGGCAAGAAGGCGCCCCGGAATGGCAAGAAAACGTCCCAGAATGGCAACGCTCCCAACAGTCTGAAGAATGGCAAGGCACCCAGCAATCGGAAGAATGGCTAGAAGACATCGAGCAGTGGCCTCCCGCTGAAGACTGGGCAAAGGATGATACCTACGTTCCAGATTTGGAAGACAGGGACATGCTCCGTCCATATCCACCTGGTCTTAGCAAGGCCGCCCGAAGGATTTTTCGTCAGGCTGAGAGGCTGCGCCTACAGCATCTGGAAGAAGTGGAGGAACGAGAATGCATCTTCAAGGAAACGTGGGATGTGTTGTAATTAATTATATTAGAAAAATAAATAAAATTAATCAAAAAATTTTCTTTTATTGTTCCCTTGCAATAATTAAAAAACTTAGGGGAACTGAAAAAAAAGTGTATATACCAGCTGTCCCCCCCAGCTGCAAACTTTTCGTAAAAAAAGAATCCCCAAGGATTACATGAGCAAAAGATAGAAAAAATGGAAATATACCAGTTGTCCCATTTATAAACCGCTTGATATCTTGGAAACGAAAACCTCTATAAAGGAAGTAAAAGCCATATCCTAATAGGTGGAGGGCCGACTGTCATTTCGACAGGTGCAAATTTTGTTTTTTAGTTCTTTTCTGAAAAATGTTTAATTTTTTTTGTAGAAGTTTTTTCCAAAAAATGTTTTGCCAAATTTTTTTGTCAAATTTTTTTTGCCAAAATTTTTTTTTGACAAATTTTTTTTTTACTTTTTTTTTGCCAAAATTTTTTTTTGCCAATTCTTTTTTTGCAAAATTTTTTGTTTGCCAACATTTTTTTTGCCAAATTTTTTTTTTCCAAATTTTTTTTTTGCCAAATTTTTTTTTGCCAAATTTTTTTTGCCGAAATTTTTTTTGACAATTTTTTTTTGCCAAAAACAAACTTTTTTTGCCGACATTTTTTTTTGCTAAAATTTTGTTTGCCGAAATTTTTTTTGACAATTTTTTTTGCCAAAATTTTTTTGTTAAAACTTTTTTTGCCAAAGTTTTTTTGCCAAAAATTTTTTTTGCCAAAATTTTTTTTTAACTTGTTTTTCTCAGAAAAAAAATTTATTTCCGAATTAACCGACCAAAAGTTATTAGAAAGAAAAGTTGTTCGAGAGGCCGTGGTACCTAGGGAACGCCTCCATTCGTTCAAACAAAATGCGACAAAAAAATTTAAACTTAGATGAATAAGTATGCAAGTGGAAAGTATATAGAATTTTCAAAAAAAAAGGCGACCAAAAAAAGGTAAAATTTCGAACTCGGGACTTAGACCAATATTTGATGCAAATGATTAACCGACCAAAAGTTATTAGAAAGAAAAGTTGCTCGGAAGGCCGAGGTAACCTAGGAGACGCCTTCCATTCAAACCAAATGCAACAAAAAAAATCAGACTTGGATGAATAAGAATGCAACTGAAAAGAATGAATAACATTGGGTTTCCTAACTAAGATATAAAACCAGCACTGCTGCCTTTACTTACGTGAATAGTGAGCCTATAATACGTATCGAAAACAGAGATATATTCAGGCCAAGACAAAAAGTAGCCTAATTTACAAGTTTGGGAATCAAAAACTACCTATTGGCTTTTAATTTTGATGAGAAAATTCGTCTAATTCGTAAGTCAAATAAATGAAACATCATGAAAGATATACCAGTAATTGAACAAATGCTAACTTAGTTCTAGAGGAAAGGTACTATAGGTAGTAATAGATTTGGAATCAAAAGACAACCTATTAGCTTTTAAATTTGTTAAGAAAATACATCTAATGAAATTGAACATTTCGTTAAACGCGTTGATGAATGTTTGATGCAAGTAAAGTAGACAGAATTTCCAAAAAAAAACGGTGACCGACCAAACAAGTTATTATAAAAAGTTGCTCGGGAGACCGATGTAACCTAGAAAACGCCTTTCCTACGAATAGAAATTGACAAAAAAGTTACAAAATGGGACTTAGATGGATATTTGTTGCAAGTGTAAAGTAGGCAGAATTTTCGAAAATCGGGGACGGACCAAAAATTATTAAGTTGGTCAGGAGGTTGAGATAACCTAAGAAACGCCTTTCATTCGAATAGAATCTGACAAAAAAATCCATGAAAATTTTAGATGACTGTTTAGAAGTGAAAAGTATACAGAATTTTTTTGGAAAAACGGACATCTGACCAGAAAAAAATATTAGAAAATTTTGTTGGGGAGACCGAGGTAACCTAGAAAACGCCTTTCGTCCGAATATAATCTGAAATAAATTCCAAGATGGGACTTGGACGAATGTTTGATGCAAGTGAAAAGTAGACCGACCGAAAAACGCCTTTCGTTCGAATATAATAAAAAAAATCCAATACGGAACGGGACTATTAGACGAATATTTGATGCAAGTGGAAAAGTAGATAGAATTTTCGAAAACCGGGGACGGACGAAAAAAATATATTATAAAAAGTTGATCGGAAGGTTTAGATAACCTAGATTACATTCGGACAGAATCTGACAAAAAAAAATCCAAGACGTGACTTTGACGAATGTTTGCAAGTGAAAAGCATACAGATTTTTTGTCGAGAAACGGCGACTGACCAAAAAATTATTAGAAAAGTTAATTGGGAGGTCGAGGTAATCTAGCAAACGCCTTTCGTTCCTATAGAATCCGACAAAAAAGTCCAAGACGGGACATGAGTTGGACGCACACCACAAACTTCCTCACAATAATACAAGGACGATTAGAGTGATCTATCCAAATCTTAGGAGATACAGTCGCACCATTACACCAGATCACGCGTCACATAGATGCTACCTTAAATTAACGCGTTGAAAACTCGTCATCAATGCGTTAACAATGCGTTAACAACGTGTTAACAATGCGTTAACGAACAACGCGTTAACAACGCATTAACGAACCACGCGTTAACGAAATATTAACATCACATCAATGCGTTAACATGCGTTAACAATGCGTTAACAATGCGTTAACAACGCGTTAACGAACAACGCGTTAACGAACAACGCGTTGACAAAAAGGTTAACAACGCATTAACGAACGATGCGTTAGTGAAATATTAACATCACATCAAAGCGTTAACACGCGTTAACGATGCGTTAACAAAAGGTTAACAACGCATTAACGAATGACGCGTTAACGAAATATTAACATCAATCGCACCTTACACCAGATCGTTCGTTAATGCGTTGTTAACCTTTTTGACAACGCGTTGTTCGTTAACGCATTGTTAACGCGTTGTTAACGCATTGTTAACGCATGTTAACGCATTGATGTGATGTTAATATTTCGTTAACGCGTGGTTCGTTAATGCGTTGTTAACTTTTTTGTTAACGCGTTGTTCGTTAACGCATTGTTAACACGTTGTTAACGCATTGTTAACTCATTGTTAACGCATTGATGACGAGTTTTCAACGCGTTAATTTAAGGTAGCATCTATGTGACGCGTGATCTGGTGTAATGGTGCGACTGTATCTCCTAAGATTTGGATAGATCACTCTAATCGTCCTTGCATTATTGTGAGGAAGTTTGTGGTGTGCGTCCAACTCCCGTCCCGTCTTGGACTTTTTTGTCGGATTCGGATATTATATTCGAACGAAAGGCGTTTTTCGGTCAGTCTACTTTTCACTTGCATCAAACATTCGTCCAAGTCCCATCTTGGAATTTATTTCAGATTATATTCGGACGAAAGGCGTTTTCTAGGTTACCTCGGTCTCCCCAGCAAAATTTTCTAATATTTTTTCTGGTCGTCTAAAATTTTCATGGATTTTTTTGTCAGATTCTATTCGAATGAAAGGCGTTTCGTAGGTTATCTCAACCTCCTGACCAACTTAATAATTTTTGGTCCGTCCCCGATTTTCGAAAATTCTGCCTACTTTTCACTTGCAACAAATATCCATCTTAGTCCCATTTTGTAACTTTTTTGTCAATTTCTATTCGAAGGAAAGGCGTTTTCTAGGTTACATCGGTCTCCCGAGCAACTTTTTATAATAACTTGTTTGGTCGGTCACCGTTTTTTTTTGGAAATTCTGTCTACTTTTCTTGCATCAAACATTCATCAACGCGTTAACGAAATGTTCAATTTCATTAGATGTATTTTCTTAACAAATTTAAAAGCTAATAGGTTGTCTTTTGATCCCAAATCTATTACTACCTATAGTACCTTTCTGCCTCTAGAACTAAGATAGCATTTGTTCAATTACTGGTATATCTTTCATGATGTTTCATTTATTTGTCTTACGAATTAGACGAATTTTCTCATCAAAATTAAAAGCCAATAGGTAGTTTTTGATTCCCAAACTTGTAAATTAGGCTACTTTTTGTCTTGGCCTGAATATTTCTCTGTTTTCGATACGTATTATAGGCTTACTATTCACGTAAGTAAAGGCAGCAATGCCGGTTTTATATCTTAGTTAGGAAACCCAATGTTATTCATTCTTTTCAGTTGCATTCTTATTCATCCAAGTCTGATTTTTTTTGTTGCATTTGGTTTGAATGGAAGGCGTCTCCTAGGTTACCTCGGCCTTCCGAGCAACTTTTCTTTCTAATAACTTTTGGTCGGTTAATCATTTGCATCAAATATTGGTCTAAGTCCCGAGTTCGAAATTTTACCTTTTTTTGGTCGCCTTTTTTTTGAAAATTCTATATACTTTCCACTTGCATACTTATTCTTCTCAGTTTAAATTTTTTTGTCGCATTTTGTTTGAATGAATGGAGGCGTTCCCTAGGTACCACGGCCTCCCGAACAACTTTTCTTTCTAATAACTTTTGGTCGGTTAATTCGGAAATAAAATTTTTTTCTGAGAAAAACAAGTTAAAAAAAAATTTTGGCAAAAAAAATTTTTGGCAAAAAAACTTTGGCAAAAAAGGTTTTAACAAAAAAATTTTGGCAAAAAAAATTGTCAAAAAAAATTTCGGCAAACAAAATTTTGGCAAAAAAAAATTTCGGCAAAAAAAGTTTGGCAAAAAAAAGTTTTAACAAAAAAATTTGGCAAAAACAAATTTGGGAAAAAAAAAATGGCAAAAAAAATTTTGGCAAACAAAAAATTTGGCAAAAAAAATTTGTCAAAAAAACAATTTGGCAAAAAAAAGAATTTTCGAAAACCGGGGACGGACGAAAAAAATATATTATAAAAAGTTGATCGGAAGGTTTAGATAACCTAGATTACATTCGGACAGAATCTGACAAAAAAAAATCCAAGACGTGACTTTGACGAATGTTTGCATGTGAAAAGCATACAGATTTTTTGTCGAGAAACGGCGACTGACCAAAAAATTATTAGAAAAGTTGATTGGGAGGTCGAGGTAATCTAGGAAACGCCTTTCGTTCCTATAGAATCCGACAAAAAAGTCCAAGACGGGACATGAGTTGGACGCACACCACAAACTTCCTCACAATAATACAAGGACGATTAGAGTGATCTATCCAAATCTTAGGAGATACAGTCGCACCATTACACCAGATCACGCGTCACATAGATGCTACCTTAAATTAACGCGTTGAAAACTCGTCATCAATGCGTTAACAACGTGTTAACAATGCGTTAACGAACAACGCGTTAACAACGCATTAACGAACCACGCGTTAACGAAATATTAACATCACATCAATGCGTTAACATGCGTTAACAATGCGTTAACAATGCGTTAACAACGCGTTAACGAACAACGCGTTAACGAACAACGCGTTGACAAAAAGGTTAACAACGCATTAACGAACGATGCGTTAATGAAATATTAACATCACATCAAAGCGTTAACACGCGTTAACGATGCGTTAACAAAAGGTTAACAACGCATTAACGAATGACGCGTTAACGAAATATTAACATCAATCGCACCTTACACCAGATCGTTCGTTAATGCGTTGTTAACCTTTTTGACAACGCGTTGTTCGTTAACGCATTGTTAACGCGTTGTTAACGCATTGTTAACGCATTGTTAACGCATGTTAACGCATTGATGTGATGTTAATATTTCGTTAACGCGTGGTTCGTTAATGCGTTGTTAACTTTTTTGTTAACGCGTTGTTCGTTAACGCATTGTTAACACGTTGTTAACGCATTGTTAACTCATTGTTAACGCATTGATGACGAGTTTTCAACGCGTTAATTTAAGGTAGCATCTATGTGACGCGTGATCTGGTGTAATGGTGCGACTGTATCTCCTAAGATTTGGATAGATCACTCTAATCGTCCTTGCATTATTGTGAGGAAGTTTGTGGTGTGCGTCCAACTCCCGTCCCGTCTTGGACTTTTTTGTCGGATTCGGATATTATATTCGAACGAAAGGCGTTTTTCGGTCAGTCTACTTTTCACTTGCATCAAACATTCGTCCAAGTCCCATCTTGGAATTTATTTCAGATTATATTCGGACGAAAGGCGTTTTCTAGGTTACCTCGGTCTCCCCAGCAAAATTTTCTAATATTTTTTCTGGTCGTCTAAAATTTTCATGGATTTTTTTGTCAGATTCTATTCGAATGAAAGGCGTTTCGTAGGTTATCTCAACCTCCTGACCAACTTAATAATTTTTGGTCCGTCCCCGATTTTCGAAAATTCTGCCTACTTTTCACTTGCAACAAATATCCATCTTAGTCCCATTTTGTAACTTTTTTGTCAATTTCTATTCGAAGGAAAGGCGTTTTCTAGGTTACATCGGTCTCCCGAGCAACTTTTTATAATAACTTGTTTGGTCGGTCACCGTTTTTTTTTTGGAAATTCTGTCTACTTTTCTTGCATCAAACATTCATCAACGCGTTAACGAAATGTTCAATTTTATTAGATGTATTTTCTTAACAAATTTAAAAGCTAATAGGTTGTCTTTTGATCCCAAATCTATTACTACCTATAGTACCTTTCTGCCTCTAGAACTAAGATAGCATTTGTTCAATTACTGGTATATCTTTCATGATGTTTCATTTATTTGTCTTACGAATTAGACGAATTTTCTCATCAAAATTAAAAGCCAATAGGTAGTTTTTGATTCCCAAACTTGTAAATTAGGCTACTTTTTGTCTTGGCCTGAATATTTCTCTGTTTTCGATACGTATTATAGGCTTACTATTCACGTAAGTAAAGGCAGCAATGCCGGTTTTATATCTTAGTTAGGAAACCCAATGTTATTCATTCTTTTCAGTTGCATTCTTATTCATCCAAGTCTGATTTTTTTTGTTGCATTTGGTTTGAATGGAAGGCGTCTCCTAGGTTACCTCGGCCTTCCGAGCAACTTTTCTTTCTAATAACTTTTGGTCGGTTAATCATTTGCATCAAATATTGGTCTAAGTCCCGAGTTCGAAATTTTACCTTTTTTTGGTCGCCTTTTTTTTGAAAATTCTATATACTTTCCACTTGCATACATTCTTCTCAGTTTAAATTTTTTTGTCGCATTTTGTTTGAATGAATGGAGGCGTTCCCTAGGTACCACGGCCTCCCGAACAACTTTTCTTTCTAATAACTTTTGGTCGGTTAATTCGGAAATAAAATTTTTTTCTGAGAAAAACAAGTTAAAAAAAAATTTTGGCAAAAAAAATTTTTGGCAAAAAAACTTTGGCAAAAAAGGTTTTAACAAAAAAATTTTGGCAAAAAAAATTGTCAAAAAAAATTTCGGCAAACAAAATTTTGGCAAAAAAAAATTTCGGCAAAAAAAGTTTGGCAAAAAAAGTTTTAACAAAAAAATTTGGCAAAAACAAATTTGGGAAAAAAAAAATGGCAAAAAAAATTTTGGCAAACAAAAAATTTGGCAAAAAAAATTTGTCAAAAAAACAATTTGGCAAAAAAAAAATTTTGGCAAAAAAAAATGGCAAAAAAAAATGGCAAAAAAAAATTTGGCAAAAAAAATTTTGGCAAAAAAAATTTTGCAAAACATTTTTTGGAAAAAAACTTCTACAAAAAAAACAAAATTTGCACCTGTCGAAATGACAGTCGGCCCTCCACCTATTAGGATATGGCTTTTACTTCCTTTATAGAGGTTTTCGTTTCCAAGATATCAAGCGGTTTATAAATGGGACAACTGGTATATTTCCGTTTTTTTCTATCTTTTGCTCATGTAATCCTTGGGGATTCCTTTTTACGAAAAGTTTGCAGCTGGGGGGGACAGCTGGTATACAGTGACCGGCAGAAAGTTGGACGCAAATGGAAAACTTTTTTATTATAAATTTCTCAGAAAATTTTATTCTTGATAAAAGTTGGTGCATCATTTCAAACTCAAAACGCATATACCAAAATTTAAATATCTCTTTTTGGATACGAGGTAGATTCAAAAATGTCAAAATAGCTCAAGAGTAAAGTACCCTTATTTTTTAAAATACGGTAAAAAGTTACTTACAAAAGTTGTTTGTAATCAAAAGTGGATAAAAGATTTAAAGTCACAGCCACCTAGTCAAAAAAAAAGAAATTTAACTTTTTTGTATTTTTTCGATCACCCTGTGTATTACAAAAAAACAAAATACCGCAAGCGCAACTTATCATCGGATAACACATGAATTTCCTACTTAACTTTACTGTTGATCGATTAGCATCTAGAAATTTAAATTAATCGAAATCAGAGTTTAAACATATTAAATTTTTGTGTCCATTGAATAAAATAAGTAGTTTTTTTGGCAAATTTTAATAATAAGCAATTTAAATGAAAACAGTAACTAAAAATAAATTTGCCAAAAAATTTTTTCAACTCTGTTTGCCTTTGGGACAGCGGCATTTTAGGATTCTTAACAACAGAGAAGACAATATCCATTTCATTATCTTCGTTACCTGTTACATTTCTTATATGTGGTACTTGACATTTATTTTGCACTGAACTGAACTGCTTAAAACTCCTAAGAATTTTTGCCACAGTTGAGTAGTTGACGTTTTTGTCTGGATGTCGTTCATTGAAAATATCTGATGTTTCTCGACAAGTATGATAATATAATTATCACAGTGTATTAAAACAATTTTAACTTTATCTTGAACACTAAGTGCAGGCATAGTTGCAGAATGACAATAACGGAGTTTGACATGTAAAATAATTCTTCGCTGACAATTATTGTTTTCAAAGCCAACTTTGCAAGAGTTATTATTGGCCATAGCATGGCCTATCCTATTAATCTCGTATTTTGTTCGATAGGTACCTCTAAGCAAATTTATTTTTAGTTACTGTTTTCATTTAAATTACTTATTATTAAAATTTGTCAAAAAAACTACTTATTTTATTCAAGGACACAAAAATTTAATATTTTTAACCTCTGATTTCGATTAATTTAAATTTCTAGCTGCTAATCGAACAAAATTAGTTTGAGTAGCAAGTTCATGTGTTATCCCACGATAAGTTGCGCTTGCGGTATTTTGTTTTTTTGTAATACACAGGGTGATCGAAAAAAATACAAAAAAGTTAAATTTTTTTTTTTTTGACTAGGTGGCTGTGACTTTAAATCTGACATCCACTTTTGATTCCAAACAACTTTTGTAAGTAACTTTTTACCGTATTTTAAAAAATAAGGGTACTTTACTCTTGAGCTATTTTTACATTTTTGAATCTACCTCGTATCCAAAAAGAGATATTTAAATTTTGGTATGTGCGTCTTGAGTTTGAAATGATGCACCAACTTTTATCAAGGATAAAATTTTTTGAGAAATTAATAATAAAAAAGTTTTCCATTTGTGTCCAACTTTCTGCCGGTCACTGTATACACTTTTTTTCAGTTCCCCTAAGTTTTTTAATTATTGCAAGGGAACAATAAAAGAAAATTTTTTGATTAATTTTATTTATTTTTCTAATATAATTAATTACAACACATCCCACGTTTCCTTGAAGATGCGTTCTCGTTCCTCCACTTCTTCCAGACGCTGTAGGCGCAGCCTCTCAGCCTGACGAAAAATCATTCGGGCGGCCTTGCTAAGACCAGGTGGATATGGACGGAGCACGTCCCTGTCTTCCAAATCTGGAACGTAGGTATCATCCTCCGCCCAGTCTTCAGCGGGAGGCCACTGCTCGATGTCTTCTAGCCATTCTTCTGATTGCTGAGTGCCTTGCCATTCTTCAGACTGTTGGGAGCGTTGCCATTCTGGGACGTTTTCTTGCCATTCCGGGGCGCCTTCTTGCCATTCCGGGGCGCCTTCTTGCCATTCCGGGGTTTCTTCTTGCCACTCTGTCCGTTGCTGGTCTTCTTGACATTCTGTTGGTAGTTGGTCTTCTTGCCCCTCTGCGGGTTCTTGCCATGGCACACCATGCCACATCACCTGGTTGCTGGTTGCTTGCTGTTGTTGTTGTTGTGGAGGCTTGTAGTGTCGATTGCAATCGCACTGCGGCAACCAGTCTTCTTCTTCTTCTGGCATTGTTATCGGTGTGGGTAGTGGACACTGGCACCACGGAACCAGATCGGTTTCCATCATCTCTTGCATCTTGGAGCACTCGAACTGATATCGCAGTGGAATCACGCACCCTTCTTATAGGCCACTATTTGTCGACTAAGGTTTTTTTTTGTCTGGTCAGCAGAGCCACGTTTGCCTACCAAGGTTTTTTCCTAACCTTATATATTTTTTGAATCAACCGGTATAAAATATCGTCATTATTTCCTTCTGTGGGGAAATAAAAAATATTTACTTACAAATAAGGTTGAGGTAACCGGTAGGTATTTAAAAAAGTAATAACCCTAGAATTTTTTGCAAACAAGATGAACTGAAACAGTTAGGGTATATAAAATGGGACACCCGCGAAATTACCTTTTTTGGTCTTGTGTATATTTTACTGGAATAAATAATTATTTCCATTTTTTTTTGTTACAACCTCTACATCGTATTTTTTTTTACTGCAACTGAAATTTTTTCATCATTTTTTTTTTCCAAGTGAAACTGATGTTATTTTTACCTTTATATTTTTACCGGTATACAAAACTTATTCGAAAATTCTACCTACATTTTCACGTCTTGGATTTTTTTACAGATTTTGTTCAAACAAAATTTCCTATGTTATCTGGGGCCTTCCGATTAACTATTATAATAACTGTTTTTATCAGTCACTCGAAAAAAAAATCTATCTGCACTTGTATATAAAACATTCGTCTAAGTCTTGTCTTGTACATTTCACCGTCAAAAACTGAAAATTTCCCAAAATGTTATCGGGATTATAGGATCAGGACCTTTTTAAAATTACATTTTTTGAATAAGAAATTTTCAAAATTTTTCGAATTTTCATAGGTATCAAAAGCGCGGTACTGCGCATGCGCGGAACGCGTGCAAGGGGGAAGGGTGGATTTTGTTCGGGCAACTACATGCCAGTCAGACGGAGGCCTTCGACCTCCGTTCCTCCTGGCACGTAGTTGCCCACCCGCCACCCCCCACCCACCCCGGGGTAGACTATGTCCACCTCCCCCAAGAGGTGGCCCCAAAATCGATTGCGCTATATGAGGTTTTACCTGCATCAGCAGAAAATCCAAGCCCCTGACGTACTAATTGTTTACGTTGTACATCGCGTCATATACGGTTCCACGTGGTTTCTTATTTACCATAATGTACCACGGAATTAGCTGAGTTCGGGTTTCCCATAAAAATTGATAATTTTTATCACTGATGCACGGCAATACCGATTTTTTCCGACTTTTGATTTAGAAGAGAATTGGGTGAAATTTGTAGCCTATTGTTCTATATGCGGTTTCAGCTAAATCGTTGAGTGCTCGACCAAACAAAGCAGGCGTCTGTCGGTGAAATATTCCACGCGTTTTCTCTTACTATATTATGTTATGCCGCACAACAGCTGAGTTATAATTTTGTGTACTTGAACAGTTGTATTGAAAACATGCAAATTCAATTTTTTTTAGCGCTGGAGTACCACTTGTATGACTTTTTACTATACAAAATCGAATTTTTTAGCGTTCTAGGGCCTTTTCCGAATTTTTTGGTTACGCGACACTTTTTATGCTAACTCTGTATTTATTGAGGGGGCATTTTCCCTTCTATAAGATAAGCTTTTTTCTGATTGGTTGACACGGTGTGACTATAAAAGAGGTACTCATCCGATTCTTTTCCACCAAACTTGTGTTTGTATTTGCATTAGGTTTTTCGAAAATGTTTAGATAAGATTATTATTTGTTTGCCTCCAAACTATTTTTTTAAAATGTAGTAAGTCTGTTTGACTAACGCACTAGTTTTTTTTATAAAATTTTGATATTTTTAGTTATTTTTGATGTTTAGTATTTAGGTTAAGAATAAAACAATGTTGTAGCATTCAAGATATATTATATTATATATACGTGATAGGTACAATGATTTAACTATAAGTAATACAATCATACATATTCTAAAATGTGAATTCATATCATTAGTAATCTTCTGAAGCGTTTTCAATAGAAATTTTTGCGTTTTGTCTCTAAAAAACTCTAACGTGTTAACGTTTATTTGTAAATTTATAATAGCCTTCAGAGTCCCCTTTGCTCAAATTCTTCCAAATCGGTACATATAGGATCGTCCACGTTATCCTGAAACCACTGTACCATGTTCGTATGCTGAGAAATAATCTCATTTTTAGTGTTGAAATATTTAAGCTCTTCAACGGCCATCTCTTCTTTACCTCGTTCAAACAATCCACAGAACATTGTATTGACCTTGAGCATCTCATTTCTTTTCATACTATTTTTTATTCTCCTTCTGAAAAGGGCTGAACAATCTTTAAAAAATGCTTTGACGTCTATCTTATGCTTCAAATTGACAATTAATCCAGTACGAATCCTACCATTAAACGCAGATTGCATATCTACCCACTTGACATGCTGGCATGCAGTTTCCTTTCTGAATCCACTTCCCACAACTTGTAGCGCCTTAAACATTCGTTTGAAACTGCAAACTTGAGCTAGGGCAGCAGTTAGATGTTGCTTTTCAGAAGTTATATTAGATTTGCTTAATAGCGTGTTTACAATTTTCGTAATTCTCACACATTCACGAAATCCCATTTGTACCTCCTCAGGTTTTAATTGTGAAGAAAATATTAGGCGTCACAGTTGGTCAATTCCGTTGGTAACCGACTCCATTATCTTTATTATTATTAGAGCTTGACTTCCAAACTGTGCTAAGAAGAATGTTGGAAAGCAGTTAGGGTGACCCTTCTTATAGTCGCTAACGTTCCCCCAACCCCCTACCACTTACCAACATTTGGAAGTTTTTTGTTTTCAATTAGCTACCGAAAAGGAATTTTTATACCAGGATAATACACAGAAATATCTTAGTTTTTGTCATCGATGAGGTAGTATACAAAACGTTAAATAAATGTTCGATTTTCCAAGGCAAAGTAGGTTGAACTTTTTTTTGCGTCTGATTTTACCTTAACGCAACAATTTTACATGCAAATCACTAATAAAAAGAAATTTATTGGATTTTTGTTAGCCGTTGAGGTACCTTAAATAAACTATGTTGTCTGTATTTTTTTATCAAAATCGTTTTTATCAGAATCATTGACGATTTCTCAGATTTTTTGAGATATTTTAGTATTTCAACAGAAATGTGCACACCCATTGTTGTAATTTATTGTGAACTATGATTTACAAGGGATTCGATTTCATTTGCATGTCAGGGACACTGGTGACGTCACACAGTTCTAGGAAGCGAGGAGAAATTAGGAAATTCAACGACTAATCACGTTCTCATCGCAACTTTTCCATGAGGCGAGTTGGAAAGGCGATTTCCTAGAAATTCTATGTTAGGACGATGGATGCCATGCGTTCCGCATGGCGAGATGTTTCCTCTTCGAACTGCGGATTTCAAAATGAGACCGCAGCAACGCGGGAACTGTGCAAGGCCGGCTTATTCGCTCAGATATTTTACATGGCCGGACAGAGGAAGCGGCGACCAGATTTCTTGGAATTCTAAATATAGGACAAATCTAGCGGCCAAGTGGCTGCGGGTGTTCTAAAAGATTTTGGGGACCTGAATTAGAACTCTCTCGGGATCTAGGGGTCAACTGGGGGTCACACGTGTCGCAAATGTGACGATTTCTAAGAATTTTAAGTCGTGTCGGAACAAGTTCAACACAGGCCTAATCACGCTCGAAAGGCGGCTGCCAAGTGGTCCAGAAATTCGTGGCTACGACATTGACATTCACCTGTCACTTTAAAATGACATACTTTGATAAAATCTTGCAGACCACCTGTCAAAATGCAGCTTTTTGGCCTTATGGAGATTTACATGTAAATCGTGAGTTGGAACTCTCTTTGCCTTACTACTATCTTAACCTACAATTGAAAATCTAAAGTTTTTAAAATCTCTTGGGTACGATGTCGTTAACACCTCAAGTGTTCAACGTGTATCGCTCACCAAAATTCGATGAATCAATTCAACAATTGGAGACACGTACCTATTACCCATTTGTTAAGTCTTTTATGAATAACGATAAGTCTTATGTATTTCTGTAGTATAATATATAACCATCTCCCTAGATCAATAACAGATATTGTCCTTCAAAATGTCTCTTTTACTTGACCACTGTTTTTATACTGTTAATGAATATTTGGATAATCGATTTTAGATTGTTTTTGTGTTCTGTTAAGACTTCTAGCTGTCTAAGGTTTCATTTATTTATTGTAGAGGCTGCTTATTGGAACTCTTTTCCTGTTTTTAAGACAATGTTAACATCACTCTTAATTGACAATAAAAATATTATTATTATTGCTGTTTGTGTGCAATGATGAAATTTACAATTAAATAATGGATTTAAAATGAAAGATGTTAGTAGTTTTCAGAAGCTACTAGAAGGGAAAGTCCCAGTATAGCTGCATTGATAATATCATCACCAACGTGATTGATGGTCGTGTCATGGATAATATTTTTACTCTGATATCTGACTTTTCAACACAGGCGTTATACAGGGTGTTCCAAATCAAGATGTAGATATGTAGATAGGTAGTTGCTGAGGCGATTTTATGAAGAAAACTTAAAAACATGTGGCCTAAAATGTTTAGTTCATGATGTACACGGAAGTTGAACTATAAAGATGAGTTTCTTTTAATATTTTCGAAACATTTAAAGATATACAAATTAAGTCTGAATGAATTGGAGTTGTATTTCAAACAAAACGAAATGTCATCAATGTCACAGCCTACCAGAATCTACTAATTTTAAAAAATGACATTCTTCAGATGTGTTTGGAATTTTCCATAGAATCCTAGTTTGCTTTTCTACTGCATATCATTACTGTGTATTTAATTAATGTTATTGAATCGATTACATAGTTGGTCATAGTTTCTATTGTTTTTGGTACTTTTAATCCCAAGGGACTATAATTTTTTACTCCTTTGGGACTAAACTATTTTAGTCCCAAGGGAGTAAATGCCACACTTTAGTCCCGCAAAACACAGATTAAAGTGATCACTAAAGTGCAAAAACACTTTTTACCATGTTTTAATAAACACTTCCCCTAGCTTGAAAATCTGAATAGCTTTTTTAGTGACTTTTTCCGGTACTTTCAAAATGAAGGGTAGTTTACTCTTGACGTTTTTTTGGTCTTTTGCCTGCTTTACGAATCAATATCAGATATTTCCCCATACCTTAAAAAATAATTGAAGTATGAAATTTGTAACCATTGTTTATCTAAATGCATCAATTTGGAAAGAAAAAATAACAAAATCATGAGCAAAGCCAAAAAGCATTCTTTCTTTTAATCCGATTTTGAAAATTTTTGTACCGCTGCATACCCAATCAAAAAACCTTTCCAATAACGAACGACAGTTCAAGGCAAAACAACGTAATGAAAAATTTTAATTGAAAATGAGTGGCTCTTATGGGGAGCAAAGGTAAGGGTGGCCCATCCAAGCGAAAAAGTATGTTACGTGGAGATCGGTTAACATAAAATAGGGTACTTGCACAAAAAAAAATTTTTTGTTCAATTTATATTTAATGAAAAGTCTTTGTATGCAGGATAACATTCCTGAAATAAAATCTGCAAAATAATTGTTTGCTTTTTTGCAAACTGATTCTGAAAATGGCTTTTTGAATGCGCGCTTAAACAAAGCTCTGACGTCACTTATCTCTAAACATGATAAATTTGGCAACATGGGGTTTCGGCTGGAATAATATTGTGTTTCATGGAATAGGTAACAGCTGTCAAGAGTCAAACTGTCAAACTGTAATCATATAACGTTACTAGTGGATGCAGATGATTATTTGGATTTGGAAGTTGGAAATTCCGTCACAGTAAACAATATCAACTGTGATTCAGTGTTCAATCAAAGATCTGTGCCCATTAGGAAGTGTTAGTGTCTTATTTTGGACCAGGTACAACAATGGAAGCAAATTTTGTAAAAGCTGAATCAAATAAGATGCCAAAGGTTGATGTATTCATGGTGGCAGATTATTTTAGGAATAGCAAGCTCTATAACTCGGCCGAAATTCGTGGAGTTAAGACACAGAGATGGCAAGAGAAGGATATGGTGATTCAGCAGTTGGTTATGTGCAGTTAAGGAGGTGCTCAGGAAAGTGTACTGTGAAAGCCAAAATATGCCCAGAACACAAGGTTCGTTCCAAAAATTATACAGTAGTTTGCGAAATAGATGAAGTTGCCGAGAAGATCATTCAAGCACAATGTTTAGACTGCGCAGCTTCCCAAGGAGGTTGCAAACATTCCGTGGCATTTTTAATGTGGCTGCATAGGCGTAGCGAAGAAGGAAGTCGAATGCTATTGGAAAAAGTCAAAACTAGCCAGTGTGGGAACATCATTAAAGTATATCAACGTGAGCGACTTTGGTAAGGTAAAAGTGACAACTGAAGTGGATAAACAGGGATTTTTGGAAGAAGTGATTGCCGAAGGACATAAAGTTGGTGCCGAAAGTCAATTGCTGAAATATTTTGAAAAAGATACAACATTGAAAAGACTGAGCATGCACAATCTTTTGACACAGTTTCCTGGAAATTCTGTGGATGATTTTGTAAAATTTGCAAAAACTGTTGTCAGTCCATCGGTGTGTAAAGAGGCTTGTGATGCAACTTCAAGTCAAGCAGATTCAAAATTATGGACAGAGTTACGATATGGGAGAATAACTGCTTCAAAAGTGTATGAAGCTGGTAGATGTAAAAAAGGAGTATGGTTCTTTGGTGGAAACTATTCTTGGTATACAAAGAATTCCAGGAACAGTTGCTATGAACAGGGGTAAAAAGTTGGAAAAGGAAGTGTTAGACGAGTTACAAAAGAGACTTAGTCTAGTATTTAAAAACACAGATTTAATGCTCTCTTCTGATTACCCTTGGCTAGGTGCTTCACCAGATGCCGTGTCAGAAAAATATGTCATGGAAATAAAGTGTCCAAGCAAACTAAAAACTGTTAACTTATATGTTAACAATGGTAAAATCACACCCAAGTACAAGGGTCAAATTCAATTACAAATGCATCTATTTAAAAAAATGGTAGGGATATTTTGTGTGGCAGATCCAAATTTTGAGGAAAACAAAAAAATTGATTATATATTTGTAAAATATGACCAAGACTTCACATATAAAATAATTGATGCCGCACAGACATTTTGGATGACCAATGTATATCCAGTTTTACTAAAAAGTGTAAAGTAGATCTTTTGTAGGTAATTCTTTAAAGAATGTTATCATTCAAGAAATATATTACCTCACAGTTGAGACTTTGTATATACAGGGTGAGTCATAATGTATAGTACATTTTTTTAAAGGGGTGTTCGGTAGGTGGTAAAAATTTAATGTTTCTAATGTCGAAGTCAACTGGTGTTTTGGGGCACGTTTTGCCAATTTCAACGCAAACGGTTGATTTTATCGTTATGAAACAAGAGTACATTTCTGTTGCAAAATGAAAAGATACACTGAAATGATGGACCTAGAAGACCAAAAAGATAACCTCAAAAAAGTTTGAGCAAAAAAATTAATAGGAGTTGTTAGTTTTTACCCTTTTTTAGGGCACTGTGTAAATGAATAAACTACCCTAAGGCGTCTTCCAGTAAGTAGATAACACATACCAAATTTCAAATTTTTAAGTAGCTCCGTTACTGAGATATAAATAAAAAAAATATTTTTGGGTCACCCTGTAGACCCGAATAACTTGGCAAGGAAAGCCCAACTCGAAAAATTTTATATGAAAGATCCCCCTTAAAACCACCTGCCGAACACCCCTTTAAAGTATTTACTATACATTCTAACTTACCCTGTATATTATTTATGTCTAGTTGGACAACTTCTGACATAAGAAAATTCTCAGTGGCGAGGCATTTCTTTGTGGGACCCCTTCAAACTTTTAAGGGCGCCGGACAATGCAATTTTCCAAAAAAATTGTCGGACAAAGCACTTGATTTTAAATATTCTTATTAAACGGTCCTGAAAAATCAGCTGTTTCGTTAAGTTATTTTTGCGTGAAAATATTTACTTTACAAATTGATTGCCAAAGAAATAGAAAAATAAACCTAAATGATTAGACATTGCTTTGTTATTTCAATCTTGAGTATGTATACAGGGTGGTCACTCTTACAGTGCATACCATTGGGATATCCGAAACGAATAATTCAGAATCTAGTTGGCTTAGGAATTATTTGACATTTCCATTGAAAAGCTCACATCAAGAAATTTAAGATTGCCAGGTTTCATAAATTTTACATTACATATAAAAAAGTTATGAAGGAGGAAAGAAAACGCATATTTTCAGTTTTTCAGCAATATTTCAGGAACTACCCAAGATATCTTAGATTTCTTTTCAGATTATTGAAAGGCATACAAAAACGCAACTTTTCTCTAATTTAACCCACGCTGTATCTCTTACCGTTTCGGATATCCCAATAGTATGCACTGTAAGAGTGACGACCCTGTATAGCTTATTAAAATATTGAGATTTTCGATGAAAACCAGGTAGGTACTTTGAGGACAATATAAAAATATATTTAGAATCAATTTAAATTTGTTTTATTAAAGGTTTTTCTAAATTTATCAATCCACAAGCTATGTACATAAAGTGATCCATGTAAGGAACAAGCTTTGTATTTACACATGAATGAGGTTTTAACAATTTAAATTCTTAAACTGGCAATTCTTTTAGTTTCCATAACTTCGGATTTACTTAGTTTTTCTCCAGATTGTACACTTGGGGGTTTCACTAATATACAGTTTTTAGACGCAAACAAATTTTCAATGTGTTTAAAACCTCTGTCCGCCATAATTACACAACCATCGGTAAGTTTTTCTAAAAACCCTGATTTTTCAACTATAAGGACATCTGATGCTCTCCCTCCAAACCCTTCCGAAATAAAATTAATCACGCCATCTGGTGTGGCTGATATCAAATACTTTATTGTATTGGATTTCTTGTACTCCGACCAGGTTAATGCCTGTTGTACAGCATCCGATGGTTTTTGTATTTCAAATTTCCAGACAATCGATTATGTATTGAACTTCACTATACCTTGCTCGGAATGCCATTGGTAAAAGTTCCTTTACTTTTTCTTTTGGAGGAATGATTACCAGCTCTTTCAGTAACAAGCTTATGGCACAAACAGACATAGAAAATTTCCTGCTAACTGTACTCTCCGACAAACCGTAAGCATCCCCTAGTTCTGGGAACGATTGACCTAGTCGAATTTTTTGTAGAACCAAGCAAATGTTTACCCGGCTTAGATTTGTTCGTTTCTCTAATAAATCTAAAATATACTGACAATCCTGAGGTACGCCTATATAAAGTTGTAAATTTTTTTTAATTAAATTCATTGTATGTGTCATGGCAATATTTTTTAAATTTTCTTTGCATTTTTCTTCATCAGTTGATGACATGAAGTTAGAGGTAGATTTGTTTGAACACATTGGCTGCGCATGGTAGGTTTTACGTCAACCCCAAAATCTTGTTTTACTACTTTATTGTAGCGTTGAAGAATGCTACTGCTCCTCTCCTCTCCAACGTTTCCAGTCATGTTAACACTTGGTTCTATTTTCTTCTCAACACAATGATGGGCCTCTTTAGATTGTCGTTTAGTTGTTACTGTACTTAAATCACCCAGATGCTTGTGAGGAAGAACGTTTCTCTTCATTAACTTGGCACCACCTACAAGTTTCCATCGCATATAATTTTCCATGTCTTCTTTTAGCTAAGAAAGCCTTATATAAATGCAAAGGAATAAAATATCAGCTGGCTATGACTTACATCAAAATGATCTTCACATACAAATATAGTAGTTTTAGTGGAAAAATTATTTTTACGTCCTACAGCTTCCAACCATTTTGTTCTTCTGTCCTGATTCTGTGGAACTTGTATAAATGTTTTATTTGAATTTATAGACGTATTCTCACACGATTTTACCAAACAATAATGACACATTTCGCAGTCTCTTAGGCAAGTATAAGAATTCAAGTTAAAAGTATACAACACTTACACTAAATATTTTGACAATCAATATATATGTTTATAATTATAATCCAGCAGGTAGTATAATTGTCATAATGAGGATTCTGTTATAGGGTTAGTTATGTGTACGTCCGATTTTCTCTTTTTGTAGGGTAGGTCTCTTTATTGTCGGTGCGGGCTTCTTTATATAGCCTCTTTTGTCTTTGGAAGAGAAAATCGGACTTCTGGCAGAACGGTTACTCAGGCGTCAGTTTTTTTAGAGCGGTATTTTAACTCTGCTATGCTCATCGCAGGTAACTTTGAAAACACATTGAAAATTTGTTAGCGTCTAAAAACTGTATATTAGTGAAACCCCCAAGTGTACAATCTGGAGAAAAACTAAGTAAATCCGAAGTTATGGAAACTAAAAGAATTGCCAGTTTAAGAATTTAAATTGTTAAAACCTCATTCATGTGTAAATACAAAGCTTGTTCCTTACATGGATCACTTTATGTACATAGCTTGTGGATTGATAAATTTAGAAAAACCTTTAATAAAACAAATTTAAATTGATTCTAAATATATTTTTATATTGTCCTCAAAGTACCTACCTGGTTTTCATCGAAAATCTCAATATTTTAATAAGCTATACAGGGTCGTCACTCTTACAGTGCATACTATTGGGATATCCGAAACGGTAAGAGATACAGCGTGGGTTAAATTAGAGAAAAGTTGCGTTTTTGTATGCCTTTCAATAATCTGAAAAGAAATCTAAGATATCTTGGGTAGTTCCTGAAATATTGCTGAAAAACTGAAAATATGCGTTTTCTTAAAGTAAAAATTATTTTTAAAATGCCCATTCCTTTCTGAGCAAATGAGGTCTCTTGATCTTTTTTGTTTGACGTATGGTTTTCGCATAAAAAAATAAAACTCATTCATTTGCACCTTGGTATAAAATTATATATTAATATATTAACAATTCAAAATGATCTAGTTGGCAAGAAGCAGATTTTGTTTTGTAAACGTAACAGTTGTCTACCTAGTCTAGTTGTCACGTATTTAAGTCATTAACATTAACATGGTCCAATTTTACCACTCTGTATCTCAAAAGTTAAGACTTTTAGGACATATGTTCATACAGTTTGTTCAACGAATGTTCAGCCCTACATCACAACTCCCGTCCTTGTCTTACTCATGACTATACGACGCATATTGGTCGTATATTTACGAGCCAGACAAGGACGAAAGTTGTGACGTACGGCCGAACATTTGCTGATCAAACTGTATCCCTAGAATAACCTCCTTAAGTATTAGCATGTTATTAAGAAACACCCTGTATAAAGTAAAAATAACAAAAAATATGTAAAAGAAAATTACATTTTAAAAGAAGAACTATCAAACAGGTACTAACATGTAAAAATTAAATTTTCCTTGTCAAAATAAGTGTTTAAAGGTTCCATGAAACTTTTTTTCCCTTTCAAGTAAGAGTTAAAAGATAGATCAGGTCTGCACCAAATGAATTTACAAACGAATATGTGGAAAATCTACAGTACAAACTTTGTACAAAAAGAGGAGACTCAGAAAAACAATTTATTTTCTATTGGATGTGATTATATTCACAATTATAATTTGTTAATTAAATTAAAGTATGAATTACTTAATCCTTCAATATCTTGTCTTTTGTTCATGTTATTTTTGTGTTTCTTATGTTGATCTTTTTTATAGTTATTTTATATTTCCACGATCTGAGCTGACTTGAAATTAAGAATAATCTTAACCTTAATCTTACATAAGTAAAGTTATCCAGAGCATGTTCCGCCAAGGCAGTTTTATTAGATGTACTTAATAATATTGTACACTGACACATAAGAGACCATTTTATCTAGTCTGATGGAGCTTCTTTAGTAAATATATCAGAAACAGTCAAATATTGCTGGATTCAGAATTAAAAAAGAAATTCTATATTGGTTAAATGAGATGCATAAGTTGTACATTACAGAAAATCACTTTCATTTCTGCTAAAACCAGAAGTTATTTCAAAAAGCTTAATATATTCAGGAATACTACTTAAATGTTCTCTGATGGTTGTGTAGGTAAAACATTAGGTTTTACTATTTTACAAAAAAGATTTTTGGTGATCAACTTTTTTATCGACCCCCAGTATACAAAATTCGAGTATACTCTCAAATTCCCGTAATTGTTACTGCAAATTTATTCTTAATGACAATAGGGAACTTGCCGATTTTTTAAAACTGTTTTTAAACTATAGCTAAGTGATAGCGAAATACGAAAATCGCATCAAAAAATTTTTTTGGCTACTCTTACTGAGATATGAATTTTCTAATTTCAATACCTGAAAAACGATCGGTGACGTCACTTATATGGATATCTGGTAGATTTGGCAACATATTAAATTTATTTTTATATCTATGATTTTGAAATGGGACTGGCAGAACCCTTCTCGCTTTCCCTTCCACAAAATGAAGAAGAAGAGCTGAGCTTATAACCCAAAACAAAAAGTTGTTTTCTGGTTATAACCTAAATTTTAACTCTCCCATAGTATAAAGGATTTTGAACTCTCCCCAGGACATGCCCAGGCCCCAGGTTTTTATAATAGTGTAACGAAGTTACCAGTTTCAGAGTTTTCATTTTTGTTTTACACCGGCTGAATTCTTTCGCCACGCTATTTTTAGCGGCCGACCGTCCGCCGGAGTTTTTTTATATTCATGCCGATGATTTTTTTTACATAGGAGGCTCTCTTCGAGCGCTACCAGCTCTCTGACTGACTCCTGCGTTTTAATTAATTAGTTGAACTTGCTAACGTAGATTTAAAGATAGAAGCTGCCTGTTTCTTGCTTCCAGATCCGTGGACCTCTTTGGGCCGGCTGTTCAAATCAAATAAAATTGTTAACAAAATATTTAGCTACTTGTAAATTAATAAATCGTGTATATTACTTACACCCTATCCTCAAAGACACCACTGAATTCTAGATATTATTTTCTCTGACTGAAAGTTACCTGCGATGAGCATAGCAGAGTTAGATGCTTGTGAGGAAGAACGTTTCTCTTCATTAACTTGGCACCACCTACAAGTTTCCATCGCATATAATTTTCCATGTCTTCTTTTAGCTAAGAAAGCCTTATATAAATGCAAAGGAATAAAATATCAGCTGGCTATGACTTACATCAAAATGATCTTCACATACAAATATAGTAGTTTTAGTGGAAAAATTATTTTTACGTCCTACAGCTTCCAACCATTTTGTTCTTCTGTCCTGATTCTGTGGAACTTGTATAAATGTTTTATTTGAATTTATAGACGTATTCTCACACGATTTTACCAAACAATAATGACACATTTCGCAGTCTCTTAGGCAAGTATAAGAATTCAAGTTAAAAGTATACAACACTTACACTAAATATTTTGACAATCAATATATATGTTTATAATTATAATCCAGCAGGTAGTATAATTGTCATAATGAGGATTCTGTTATAGGGTTAGTTATGTGTACGTCCGATTTTCTCTTTTTGTAGGGTAGGTCTCTTTATTGTCGGTGCGGGCTTCTTTATATAGCCTCTTTTGTCTTTGGAAGAGAAAATCGGACTTCTGGCAGAACGGTTACTCAGGCGTCAGTTTTTTTAGAGCGGTATTTTAACTCTGCTATGCTCATCGCAGGTAACTTTCAGTCAGAGAAAATAATATCTAGAATTCAGTGGTGTCTTTGAGGATAGGGTGTAAGTAAATAGTCGTACAAGAGCTACACGATTTATTAATTTACAAGTAGCTAAATATTTTGTTAACAATTTTATTTGATTTGAACAGCCGGCCCAAAGAGGTCCACGGATCTGGAAGCAAGAAACAGGCAGCTTCTATCTTTAAATCTACGTTAGCAAGTTCAACTAATTAATTAAAACGCAGGAGTCAGTCAGAGAGCTGGTAGCGCTCGAAGAGAGCCTCCTATGTAAAAAAAATCATCGGCATGAATATAAAAAAACTCCGGCGGACGGTCGGCCGCTAAAAATAGCGTGGCGAAAGAATTCAGCCGGTGTAAAACAAAAATGAAAACTCTGAAACTGGTAACTTCGTTACACTATTATAAAAACCTGGGGCCTGGGCATGTCCTGGGGAGAGTTCAAAATCCTTTATACTATGGGAGAGTTAAAATTTAGGTTATAACCAGAAAACAACTTTTTGTTTTGGGTTATAAGCTCAGCTCTTCTTCTTCATTTTGTGGAAGGGAAAGCGAGAAGTAGCTAAAAAAATTTTTTGATGTGATTTTCGTATTTCGCTATCACTTAGCTATAGTTTAAACACAGTTTTAAAAAATCGGCAAGTTCCCTATTGTCATTAAGAATAAATTTGCAGTAACAATTACGGGAATTTGAGAGTATACTCGAATTTTGTATACTGGGGGTCGATAAAAAAGTTGATCACCAAAAATCTTTTTTGTAAAATAGTAAAACCTAATGTTTTACCTACACAACCATCAGAGAACATTTAAGTAGTATTCCTGAATATATTAAGCTTTTTGAAATAACTTCTGGTTTTAGCAGAAATGAAAGTGATTTTCTGTAATGTACAACTTATGCATCTCATTTAACCAATATAGGATTTCTTTTTTAATTCTGAATCCAGCAATATTTGACTGTTTCTGATATATTTACTAAAGAAGCTCCATCAGACTAGATAAAATGGTCTCTTATGTGTCAGTGTACAATATTATTAAGTACATCTAATAAAACTGCCTTGGCGGAACATGCTCTGGATAACTTTACTTATGTAAGATTAAGGTTAAGATTATTCTTAATTTCAAGTCAGCTCAGATCGTGGAAATATAAAATAACTATAAAAAAGATCAACATAAGAAACACAAAAATAACATGAACAAAAGACAAGATATTGAAGGATTAAGTAATTCATACTTTAATTTAATTAACAAATTATAATTGTGAATATAATCACATGCAATAGAAAATAAATTGTTTTTCTGAGTCTCCTCTTTTTGTACAAAGTTTGTACTGTAGATTTTCCACATATTCGTTTGTAAATTCATTTGGTGCAGACCTGATCTATCTTTTAACTCTTACTTGAAAGGGAAAAAAAGTTTCATGGAACCTTTAAACACTTATTTTGACAAGGAAAATTTAATTTTTACATGTTAGTACCTGTTTGATAGTTCTTCTTTTAAAATGTAATTTTCTTTTACATATTTTTTGTTATTTTTACTTTATACAGGGTGTTTCTTAATAACATGCTAATACTTAAGGAGGTTATTCTAGGGATACAGTTTGATCAGCAAATGTTCGGCCGTACGTCACAACTTTCGTCCTTGTCTGGCTCGTAAATATACGACCAATATGCGTCGTATAGTCATGAGTAAGACAAGGACGGGAGTTGTGATGTAGGGCTGAACATTCGTTGAACAAACTGTATGAACATATGTCCTAAAAGTCTTAACTTTTGAGATACAGAGTGGTAAAATTGGACCATGTTAATGTTAATGACTTAAATACGTGACAACTAGACTAGGTAGACAACTGTTACGTTTACAAAACAAAATCTGCTTCTTGCCAACTAGATCATTTTGAATTGTTAATATATTAATATATAATTTTATACCAAGGTGCAAATGAATGAGTTTTATTTTTTTATGCGAAAACCATACGTCAAACAAAAAAGATCAAGAGACCTCATTTGCTCAGAAAGGAATGGGCATTTTAAAAATAATTTTTACTTTAAGAAAAAGCAGTGGCGTAACATATTTTTCTTTAAAAATATTCAATTCAAAACCCGTACATACGCCACTGGTAAAATTAATAAAATGGTTTGTACGTCAGAAAATGGATCTTGATACATAGAAAGCGTGTACCTAATTTCTCAAAAATATCTAGGGCAGGGACGGACTGGGTACGAAAATATTGGCGGGCTGATGAAAGCAGCGGCGCCAGCGCCTGGCGCCTACTTTAAAAAGGCAAATACCTATATCAGTTCGTCTTATATTACTATAAAAATACAAAAAATATAAAAATAAATATATATTTAAAAAATACATCTAAAAATAAATAAAAAAACACTTGAAATCGACAGTGAAGTGTCTCAAAATCGTCATTAAAAGCTCAGAAATCGGCACTGAAGTAGCCCATTATTGTACGATTTTTTCAATAAGTAGGCCTTGGAGAGATGTAGACATCAAACGTCAGACGCGGAGCCATCGCCCGTCAAAGGCGACCAAATATTCAAAACCCGGCCAATAAATCCCATTTAACTTTTCGTACACATTGCGAAATTGTTACCTATAACAGCACAATCTTTCAGTATAAATATTTTAGTAGGTTTGAATATTAATTTATTTTACATGGAGGCTGCACAACAGGCAGCAGTTTGGATTTTCTGCCAGTAAGTGCCGTGTTTGGTCATACTTGACCTAGATAGAGCAATCATCAAAGTCAAGCAACGCCGCGCGTAGTCGGTTCATGGACGGGTGATCCCTTATTGTTATTTTTCGCCTAATAAAACAGTTTTTTTCCGATTTAAAAAAATGTAATATGTACCTCGTCACTGAAGTTCTTTTTCTGACTCATGTGGTTTATTTGCCTCGGCCAGAGGCCTCGGCAACTAAATTCCACATGAGTCATAAAAAGTTGAACTTCAGTGCCTTGGTACATAAATAACTATTCTTGAAATCGGTAGTGAGATGTTTCAAAATCGTCATTAAAATTTTTTCAATAAGTAGGCCTTGGCGAGATGTAAACATCAAGCGTCAGACGCGGAGCCATCGCCCGTCAAAAGTGACAAAATATTCAAAATCCGGCCAATAATGCCCATTTAAATTTGGTACGAATTGCGAAATTGTTACCTATAGAAGCGCAATCTTTTAGTATAATTAATATTAGTAGGTTTCAATATCAATCTATTTTTCATGGACGCTGCATAACAGGCAGCAGTTCGGAGTTTCTGTTGGAAAGCGCCGTGCCTCGTCAAACTTGACCTTGAAGCAACGCCGCGCGCAGTCGGTTCATGGACTGGCGCTTCCTTATGATTATTTTTTTGTCTAAAATATTAAAACATTTTTTCCGATTTAAAACTGAAGTTCTTTTTATTTGAATACTTCGATACGATATTTGTCTTCTCGAGTCAAAGTAACTTCAGGTGTGGATTGCTCAAAAAACGTCTTAATTTTTCGATTTTTGTTATTCTGTATTTTAACACAGCCGTTGCGTTGCGGCGCTGTTAATAAAAGAAAGGGCGGGGCGGCGGGCTCCGCCCACCAGCCCGCCGGGCCAGTCCGTCCCTGATCTAGGGTAATACCAAAGTTACAATAAAAAAAGAATTTTTTCTTAAAATTTTAGCCCCTGTAGTTCAAAGACTTTTAGGATATATTATTATGTTCATATGAAGTTTTTTTTCTCAAAATGGACCCAAGAATAACGCCATTAAGTATTAGCATGTTATTAAGAAACACCCTGTATACCTAAGCAATTTAAGTCCTATGGAATAGTTTCCCAGGCTTTATAAAAACGAATTGTTTTCAATCTTTTAGTGTCCTGTAGTGTCCAATAAATGAGCCGTAAACCTGTAAAAATAATGTGGAATGCCGCTACACCTTTAATCAATTAGAACCAATTTTACGAAACTGTCAGTCAGCCATGAGACAAGAAAACTGACAATTAAGTAGGCTGTCAATTCAACATTTCAACTTACCTGTCGGATTAATTTCACTTGTCTATCTATCTTCAATAGAGCTTACACACATAAATGAAGCACTTGGATATTTATCGGAATACTCCCTCAAAGTTTATACGTATATTTTATTATTTTCGATAAAGATCTCTAAAATATCACAGCAATCTTCTTTGAAAAACATTTTTTAACTGTAACTAGTAACTATAGCTTCAGCAACAAAATATAAAGTTGATTAAGTTAAACCTTAAACTTCATCATTATTTTTCATCCTTGGATTTACTTGAACAGGGTGTTTCTAAATTATGGCGCCAACGTAATATGACAGGTAAAAAATGTCATTTTGAACAAAACGTTTTCTATAAACATGGGTCTGAAAATGCAAAATAAAAAAGTTACAGGGTGATAAAGGTACATTTAAATATATTTTTCGCAATAACTTCTGTAGAAGTTATGCAATTTCAATGAAACTTGGTGCAGTCCTTTAGTCGTCGAAGTGCAACAATTTCGTTTACAAACAATTTATTCCCATCACCTAGAGGCGGAGGGGTAGGGTAGCACAACTTTTTTCATAACTTTTTTTAGATAATTTTTTGGAATTCATCATTTAAGGGCATGTTTTCATTTTGCAACAAAAGAGTAACTTAATTCTACCATTCAAAGTGACAAAAAATTCCCTATGAACTATGTATCAAAAATTTTTTTGTTTTCAAAATGATCAGATTGAACTGGACAAAATTTTGTCACCCTATTTCAAGAAAACCATTGATGTTTTACCCAATGCCCATTTGTCATTTTTTTCTTAATTTTGAACGTACAATCGATCTGTAACATTTAAATGCAGTAGGTACAAATTTATTTTTTTTTTAATTTTTGAGTTAATAGGTGTTTTGGGGCACTTTTTGCCAATTTCAACTCAAGTGGTTGACTTTATTGTTATGAAACAAGTAAACCCTTTTATTGCAAAATAAAAAGATGCACTAAAAGGATGAACCTGCAAGACCAAAAAGATAAACTCAAGAAAGTTATGAGTATGAAACCCATTGTGCTATACCGCCCCTCCGCCTCTGGGGGATGAGGGATGTTTTTATACAAAATTGTTGCATTTCAGTGACTAAAAGGACTGCACCAAGTTTCATTTAAATTGCATACCTAACTTCTGTAGAAGTTATTGCAACAAATATTTTTCAAACTGTACATTTATCACCCTGTAATTTTCTTATTATATATTTTCAGACCCATAGGAAAATTTTTGTTCAAATAACATTTTCTGCCTGCCATATTACGTTGGCACCATAATTTAGCAACACCCTGTATAATTAAAAATATTTACACATGTATTTTAGTGATTCTTTAGAAGTAACAGGTTTTTGTTCTTGTGAAAATTTTGTCAAATGGTGGTTACACGTCTTGCCTTAGACCTGTATAAACACTTACCTTTATGTTTACCCATAATTTCTTCTAATTCCTTCTTTTTGGCCTCCAATTCTGCTTGTAATACTAGTTTTTCGTTAATACTACCAGTCTGTGACTTAGTTTGCTTCGATTGCTCTTTTGAATTTTTATTAACCTGTTTCTGGCTCAAAGCATCACTTGGTATATTGCTATCATTTGAGTTGGATCGATGTTTTTGAAATTGTAACGTGTCTTCTTGGGCATCATTCGGAGTATTTGTATTTGACATTACGTTTTCGGTAGTTTTAACAATTTCAAGCATATCTTTCAATTTTTTTAATTGTTCTTTCATTGTTACTATTTTTCTAACTTGGGGGCCTGGAAATATTGGCTAAATATAATAGTGCATTCCAGAGGTTTCACAGTTCAAGATTCTTACCTACTTGATCTCCATCTTCACTTGCCAGAGACTGAAGTTGCACTACTAAGTTATCAATTTGAGACTTTTTGCTTTGTAATTCGGTCAACTTGTCCTGTAACTCCACTTGTTGAGATTTCAACTCAGCATCTCGGTTATCGAGAACTTCAATTAATTGTTCTCGTTCATTGTTAGCATTGTGCATACTAACAATTCGATTGTGTAATGTTTCAACTTCGCTGAGAATTCTGTCTTGATTGGAATGGCGACTGGGCTGGTTTATTTTTCTAGCTCTCTCTTCTAATTCAGATATAGCGGCATCTATATCTGCCATTGACATGCTATTCTTTGCATCTCTTTG
Organism: Pseudeuparius sepicola; assembly: GCA_963920635.1. NCBI lineage: Eukaryota > Metazoa > Arthropoda > Insecta > Coleoptera > Anthribidae > Pseudeuparius > Pseudeuparius sepicola. The sequence continues at coordinate 40,611,180 of OY987303.1, read as the reverse complement.
GTATGAGTTGGTCATGGCATTGGCATCTATAAAAATGTAATTATGATCTCAAATATGAAAAGCATTTATGGCATATAAAATAATGTTCTTACAGTGGGCACACGAGAGATTCTCTTGTACATGTCTAATGCCTCTTATTTTATTTTCGGCCTTTTGCTTAAGTTGTATCAACTGTTGTTGCTCTCTTAACAGATCATAGTCTTGTTCTTCATTTCTTTTGGAAAAACCATTATCAGAAGTGTTATCACTACCATTTTCACAAACCTGGGGATAATATAAGTTCAAAATTGAAGCATGTGTATTTCATCTATCATAAATCTTTCAATTTTTTAGATAGAAAAAAGTCTCCAATGAAAGTTGACCCAAATCAAAGATGGTACCTACAATATTTTCGAGCTGGAGAAAATTATACAAGGTATTTGGCGATTGCTCTACATTGACTGGGATTACTATGGTTTTCTAGGGTTATCCCAAAGGCACCGTATCACTTGACTCCTTTATTTACCTATTTCGCACTTCCAAGATATACCTCACATTCTAAACCTCTAGCGGTTCTAACTTGTGCATGTTGCCCAATTTTGCAAATAATATTTCCTATAAACATATTGTTTTGTACATACATAATGTTACGCAATAATTATTGACAGTCTCGTGGCTGGATGTTTACTGAAAGATGGAATCAAATCGCGACATCCGGCAACGCCGTGATTGTTGTATAGTAACAATAAAAACCAAATTGTAAATGACCGCGCAAAGACGTCAAGAAGTGCGAGTTTTAAGTTATCTTTAAAATACTGCTTGTGTCAGAAAAGTAAAAGAACACGATGGTGAGACTGTGTTGCGTGTGCAAGATAACGGATTTGCAAGATGAGGATTGGTCATTTCATAGGCAAAACAATACTCAAAATTAAGAGTGTCCCAGAAGCAACCACATGCTACAGGGGTGGCAGTTAGTATTATTTCGGCTTTATTGCCATTTGCAGCTGGTCCACATACCTATAATAAACACTCATGGCCCTATTGCCCACAATAGGGATGTTCACAAAAAATTAATTTCTGTTTAAACGCCATAAGAAGACCATAATTAAACATGTGAAATACAAAAAAAATCAAACAATATTTTCTGATTTTGCATTGATTTCTGTTAGAATTTAAGGTGGGTTTATAATTGTCACATATTTCCATATAAACTTACCCAACGAGTCTGACAGACCCTTCAATTTAAGTCAGATTTTCACAGCAAAATATCGCTTGGATAATAAAGTGGATTTGATATTATTCTAGTTTATTTACTTATTTAGTTTTCCTGGTAGGAAATACCTAAATAAACTGGAATATCAAACAATGTTGTGGTTATAATGAACTGTTTTATGACAGGCTATGTACAGGGTGGGCCAAATTGGACACTTTTAAAGGGAAACTCCTATTTTTGATGGTTATAGACGAAAACTGATATCAGTGTCTGAGGCTCATTTTTTATGATAAACTTAATGGCAAAAACCGCAAATCGATATCTGTCACCGTTCTTGAGTTACAGGGCGTTTTTCGAAAATGTGCGTTTTCGAAAAGTGGCCGTAACTTTTTTCCAGTTAAAAATTTTGTGTTTCTGTAAAAACATTCCTAAAGCACTTTTTTACGTAGAATCCAATGCTGCTACTATTACCATTTTTCAATGGTATAAGAGTTACCAGTGAAAAAAAATATTTTTTTAACTGGAGCACCTTTTATATTTTTGCATTTTTTAATAGAGCAAAAAATTACCATTCCAAAAATATATAACACTTATTGATTTACTTAAGTAGTTATCACTTACTAATAGCTTTTATGATTTCATGTGTATAATTGGAAGCGCGCCCTCTCAACAAGTACCTAGGCTTTGGACGGTGAGACAATGAAACAAGCGTGGAAACATGTTTACTGTTACCTGTCAAATTTTCAGTTAAGCTGTTTTGGCAGTTATAAAGATTTTTCTATTTTTGTGTAATTTATAAACTTTTTAACATACCTACCTACAATGAAATTTTAAAGTTATGAAAAATGGGATATGATAGTCTGTTTTATAAAATCCGGGGAAAATCTCTATCTCTGTTTAACTCGTACCTTTTAGGCCTATCCTTTTCAAAATACCCACTATTAATTGAATTGTGTCGCAATCTTGCAAAAATGTCCTTGAATTGAAAGGATGTCTTCTCTCTGGATACCCTTCGTAGTATAAAATAAACAGACTATCATATCCCATTTTTCATAGCTTTCGAATTTCATTGTAGGTATGTTATAAAGTTTATAAATTACATTACACAAAAATAGAAAAATCATTACACTGCCAAAACAGCTTAACTGAAAATTTCTCAGGTAACAGTAAACATTTTTCCATGCTTGTTTTATTATCTCACCGTCCAAAGCCTACTTGTTGAAAGGGCGCGCTTCCAATTATACACATGAAATCATAAAAGCTGTTAGTAAGTAATAACTACTTAAGTAAATCATTAAGTGATATATTTTTGGAACGGTAATTTTTTGCTCTATTAAAAAATGCAAAAATAAAGGGTGTTCCAGTTAAAAAATAATTTTTTTCATCGGTAACTCTTAAACCATTGACTTGAAAAAAATGTAGTAGCAGCATTGGATTCTGCGTAAAAGTGCTTTAGGAGTGTTTTTACAGAAACACAAAATCAGACACCGATATCAGTTTTCGTCTATCTCCGTCAAAAATAGGAGTTTCCCTTTAAAAGTGTCCAATTTGGCCCACCCTGTACAGGTTGTACTAAACTCAAGGTTACTATGAGCGAATAAAACAAGAAAATATATTCTGCACACGCCAAAAACATTTATTCAAAAATGTAACAATATTTTTTAGTTTTTAAGTAGTCCGTTTTATTGTCTATACCTAACTATACCTATGTCAAATTTTATTTTTTTGTTTCGTTTAAAAAATACAAGCCATAGAAAACCTCATAAATCTATCTCTAACAATCCATATTTCCGAAATTACAATTTTGTGTTCATTGTGTTATGTATTGGAAAATCATAGTAGCCTCGAATTTTTCTTTATAATTAATATTTTCATTTACTGATTAAAAGAAGCTCTTTGGCCAAAATTTTGCGATTTTTGTCCATAAACATATGCTCTTAATCTTATATTATATTGGGCTGTGGGCTGGCTTTTACTCATACTCTGCACTGCGCTCTTTATAATAACAGATAGAGACAACAGACCATGAGCCAGGCACTGTTGCCAAATGTATTGGAAATGTGTGAAATTAAATGCGGTGTCATATAATTGACAACCTTGTCGTCAATGGTGATCGAAGAAGGGATTTAAGGCAATCAATGGTGCGCCATGTCCCTACGAGGATGTATTCCAAGCATTCCTGCAGACTGTCTAGTTAAATTGCACCAGCTGTAAAGCTGAACTTTCCAAATATTGTATTGGGTATAGTTTTTAAACCAAATGAAATATATGTAGTCCAGTAAATTTAAGGTTTAATATTGCAATTCATTGGGTAAGAAAATTTTTTTTATCCATCGATAGTACACCATATAGAAAGCTTAAATCCGAATTTTCGACCATCAACCCTTTGCAGGTTTTCCGCCATCTTGAATTTAGTGGTAAATTAGTTTTTAGCAGATAACAGCTGTATTTTTAATTTTACCAAAAATATAGCCGATACCATTTTTGAAAGAAAAAAGGTGCTCTGTAAATTTGTGTCCCCAGATGAGGTACCGCACTCTTGTAAAGTTTCTTATATTTGATTTGTCGAGAAAAGTCATTCTTGGTAATAAGTTTTGCTTGTTCTTAAAATAAGATTGGCATGGAAAAGTTAACATTACTTATACTGGGTGACCAAAAAATTTAAAAAACGTTAATTAACATAAGAGTAAACTGCCTCTATTTGTAGAGATACTGAAAAAAGTTACAAAGAAAATTTGTTCAGCGTGGTAAGTTAGTTAAGTGTACAAAATTTCAAAGAGTTAGGCCTACTTTGATTTTTTGATTTTTTTCTTGTTCTTTGATTAAATGGTTTTCTGTAAATAGTATGACAAAACTGTATTAACAAAAGTTACCCAGAATGGAAAACTGCGCCTGATGACAAAATTTAACAATTCTAGGCCTACTTTGCATTTCGGAAAATATTGGAAGAAAATCAAAGTAGGCCAGGATTGTCAAAATTTTTTCATCGTACATAGTTTGATACTCTGAGTAACTTTTGTTAATACAGTTTTGTCATACTATTTACAGAAAAACATTTAATCCAAGAAAAACAAGAAAAAAATCAAAGTAGGCCTCACACTTTGAAATTTTGTACACCTAAGTAACTTACCACGCTGAACAAATTTTCTTTATAACTTTTTTCAGTATCTCTACAAATAGAGGCAGTTTACTCTTATGTTAATTAACGTTTGTTCAATATTCTGGTCACCCAGTATAGTAATGTTAACTTTTTCTATGCCAATCTTGTTTTAAGAACAAGCAAAACTTTTTATCAAGAATAACTTTTTCTCGAGAAATCAAATATAAGAAACTTTACAAGAGTGCGGTACCCCATCTGGGGACACACCGTATAACAAATTATAAGAAAATAATCGAGAAAAAAGGGTTTGCAAACTTTTTTCACATCTAATACCTTTTTTTCTGCTAACGACAGCGCAAAATTTTCTTAACAAAAGTTGTTCAATATTTTAATAATTTAATAATTACCTATAACCTGAACAAATTTTTGTCTATCAGTAATAGTTCATTTCTGGTAGCGTCTCAAAGTTAACGCAACGTCTCCTGGCACCTCGTATAGGGTCTTGCACTATAGAAAAATATTTTTGAAACTATTATACGCTTTATTAGCGGATTAGCGGTCGAGTCGTGCAGTACGATCGTGTTCCAGTTGTTTGCCAAAAAGCAACTTTAAAGTGACTTTATAAACACCAAAAAGTGCCGTAACTCACAGTGTGTCTTATATATATTTAAGGTAGTTAGTTGTTCACGCGTGCACCACAACTTCTTAATCCAATAATTTTGGAGATGATCTGGACCTACTGCCTTCCAGTTGTGGGAATTCTTGATGACATTGGAGACCTCATCGGTTGTGAATTGCTCGTGTTGCATCTGGCTATAGTTCCGACCCATCTCGCGTTTTTCACTGATCCAGCTTGCACTGGCATTGCATGGACCTGGTGTGGCAAGTTGATTTCTCCAGAAACCGTCAACCTGTTCTCTGCTAGGGTAACTCGTATTCGTGGCATCGGCGCTAGAATTCAAAGTACCGTTGAAACCTTTTTCTGATCGTTCAAAGAGTTTGTTGTCTCGTTTCCTGTTGAGACATTGTTGAGCAGTGATGTTCGCGGGGTCATGCCGAGAATGCATTTGGGTGTGACTCATTATTGCCTGCACCGCCCTCTGGATCTTTCTAGTTCTAACTCCTCTGATATATTCCGTTACTTGTCCTATGTCTTTACGGAGACTCTCGATCTTCCGATTCAGTCGCATCTCCCATTGAGTCATTCGTGGTTCTGGTCTTGCACGATTTAACTCTTGGGGCGTCCGGATCTTGGCTCCCATTGCAGTGATGATTGCCGTTGTGGCACAGTAGATTAACATGTGCATATGTTCTAATGTTGGTGTTACTGAAACATAGTTAGGTAAAATTCTGGTGTTCACAATATCGAGTATGATTGCAAGCTTCCTGGAAGAATTCAATCTTGGCAGCGGTGGTCTGCTCAGTAGGTCTGTGCCTTCGTATCGCAATACTGCCATTCTCAGCTGTGTGTTTAGGCTTTCAAAGTGTTCTTCATTAACTGATTCCCGATTCTCAGTTGTTCGTCCTGCTGTTTTGGCTTCTTGTTGTGGTCCAGGCACTTGAATTTCCCGATTCTCAGTTGTTCACTCTGCCGTTCCGGCTTCTTGTTGTGGTCCAGGCACTTGAATTTCCCCGTTGTTGTTGTCTATGTCTATGTGTTCACCATGGATCTCTAGCTCAACTTCCCATTTGATAGCATTAAGTCGCGTTTCTGGGATTCGGTTATTATTATTATCATCGACTTAGCCAAAAGGCATTCACACTTCCTCTACGGGGAACATTCACTCAGATCCCGGGTATCCCGGATACCATACGGATCTGGTTCGGACGAGACCCTTGCCATGTTATCGGGCCTTAGGTGACATTGATGTTGTTGGACGCTCCTGCACTCCCCATGAACTTCCTGACGGTTCGGGCTGTCGCAAGTAGTACCGCTTTCTGCATGGACCTGTAAAGATTATCAGTTAGACCCAGCTCTTTGATGTTTCTCAGCAAACTTTTTGGTATAACACCAGTTGTTGACACAATGATTGGAATCGTCTGGACGTTGTACATTTCCCATTGCCTTCTAATTCTTTTTCTAAGTCTCTGTACTTCGCGATCTTCTCGACTTGCTTCACATGCAGGTTGTTGTTGTTCGGGATGGCCACATCAATCAGAGTTGTCTTCCTAGAAATTTTATCAACTATTATAAGCTCCATTCTGTTATGGGCAACACGTTGATCTGTCAGAACTGTACGATCCCAGTACATCTTGTAGTTGCTGTTCTCAAGAACAGGCTCCGGTGTGTAGCTGTAATATGGGACCCTCTCTGCCTGCACAAGCAGCAGCTTTTCCGCCAGTTCCTGGTGCAAGATCTTGGCAACCGAATCGTGTCGTTCCTTATATTCCATTGATGCGAACATCTGACATCCTCCTGTTATGTGCTGAATTGTTTCTGAAGTTGGGCACCCGTATCTGCATCTGTCATCCACTACCGATGCATCTCCTACAATGAATTTTAGGTAGTTGCGAGTTGGTATAACCTGATCTTGTATGGCCAGTAAGAAGCCTTCCGTCCCGGGGAACATTCGTCCCGAAGTCAGCCAATAGTACGACGCTAACTTGTCGACGTGTTCCTGGTTAACCTCATTAGGATGCCTCACATGCAACGGCTTCTCCAATCACCTCTGTAGTTTATCGTTGTCGGTTCGGTGGTGATTTTGATGCTCGTGTTCCATCAGACGTAGCGGTGTTGAGACGTCTGCTCCGCATATAGCTTTATGTAGTGTGGAGCTGTTGGCCTGTCTGTGGAAATAATTATGCAATTTATTATTTGTTGGTCCAATTTCTTGTTGAGGTCTGCCAATCCTCTTCCTCCTAGTTGACGTGGCAGAGTAGTTCTTTCTACGGCGCTACGGGGATGATGTTTATGAGCTTTTGTCAGTAGTGTCCTAACTTTTTGCTGCAGGTTGTTGATGTCCGTGTTGGTCCAATTCACTGTTCCAAACGAATAACTGAGTACAGAGCACGCATACGTGTTTACGGCCTTAAACTACGGCCTTAAACAAATTCCTGCTGTTAAGATCAGTTTGCACCACCTGTCTTACTCTCTTGATGAATTCACTCGTTAAGTCGGTCTTCATTGTTCGATGGTCCATTCTTTGAGCTTGTTTCATCCCGAGATACTTGTATGTATCTCCCATGCTCATTCCTTCGATCTCCTGGCCTTCCTGCATCTCATGTGCGCCTTGTTCGAGTCTTCCCCCGGCGATGTTAAGGGTGCAGCACTTGTCCAGTCCAAACTGCATTCCGATTTCCCTGGAGCCTTCAACGTGTTCTTCGTTATCCGAT